>OX458316.1:18072171-19468209 GCA_949768715.1 Dascillus cervinus
GCTTTTTTCCTATTTTTTAGGTGTCTTAAGAAACTTGAAAAAATCTTATTTCTAATTTGTTGTTTTTTCAATACAAACCAACAATGTATGTTGGCACCGTCAGTCAAATTAAAACGTACTCGACGTGTTAGATTTTTTTTGGTTTATTTTGTTTATTAAGGATATCATGTGCACTTATTTATACTAATGTCATAATTTAATGATTAGTGCACTAAAATAATTTCGCATCCTAGAATTGAAAATTTAAGTATTTATCTACTTCGTTAATAAGTTTGTTACAGATTAATGCGCCGAGTCCGTTCTAATTTGACTTGACAGTATACGGTAGATAACTTTTCTCTAAAATATATGTTTAGCTTAGAAACTGCGAGAAATTATTTTATCTATAATTACAGTGCGACCTCGATAATCAGGGTCAATTAAAATTGCGGTGGCCAGGATATGTAAATAATTCGGATTACTGAAGCGAACCAGTTTTTTTTTGTTGAAAAGAGAAATATTTAATACAATATAAATATAATATAATATAATATAATTATTTAAAACAGAAGCATACTTATTAAACTTTATATTATTTGGTGAAGTACACCCATCCCTCGATATACGTAGTAGTTCGGTTCCCGGGAATTGCTACTTATAGTGAAACTATAACATTATGTTATAATGGGTTTGGTAATTTTGTCCTATAATAAAAAACATGCTAGTTTATTTAAATTTACGTATTTATTTATTTTTACAAAAATAATCATTTTTAAATGACACAACAAAACAAGCAATGTTGTCTACGTATATCTAAAAATATAAAAATAAGACATGTTTAAGTTAAATTTTCTGCATCATCAGGGATAGTGCCATTAGCTTAGGTAAAAATTGATCGGATGAACGGTTTTAACGTTAGCTGCTTTACTCGTTTTTTTTTATTCCTGGAGTTGTTTGTAGCAATCAAAACCATGCGAAACTCTTAAACTTTGTTCCTCCAACGAATCTTTCTCGGATAAAATTTGTAAGCCTTTTTCTAAATAAACAAGACCTTCTGATAAATCCTTCGTCTTTAACTATGCAATTACACCGACGTTTCTGCAAGCGTTTAACCGTCGCGTTTTCGATAAAAAAATAATGAATCGTATTAAAAAAAACAGTCCACAGCCTAAGCATCCTGCAAAAATGTGACGTTTTCTCCGCTGGTGTAATCGCCTACTAGCTGCTTCTGGTTATTATTTATGTTTGTATATTCACGTACGAACATATTAAGTTTCAACGTCTCAATAAATTGTCCGATAGGAATGATAAAATAATAACAAGGTCAGAATGCAAGCAAATTTTTTGCACGTAAACTGAAACTACTTATAACGAGGGATGGGTGTACTTTGTAATTGTTGTTTGCTTGATCCTTTCCTGATTCATTTTGAAAGCCTTTTAGCCCAGTAAAAATGTATTTTGTGTAGAAATGTGTATGTGTAGATACACGTGATTGCACGTGCCAACTTTCAGGAATCTAGGAGAATTTTAACGTCTTCGTTATTTTTGAGTCCGCGCCTCGTTTGGAATAAAGCTGCACTGGTCCAAGGGTGTCAGTAGTAAAAAAAATAATTTTTGCACTTCTGTGTCCCATAAGCTGTCACGTATTCATGGAATGTAAAATTTTTGAGATTGGTTATAATGGGCAGGTTTGAGAGCACACTGAAAGCGTACTAAAAATAGGGAGTTTTTTCAATAATTTTCCAAGTTTGATTGCTCGCCGTGTGGTCATTTTTCATCCAATTGGATCAAACAAAAAACCATCGTAAAGAGCCTTTAATGCCCATTACAGTGCCATATTATTTGTTTCTATGTAACCAGTGAATCAGACAGGAGCGCACGAGACGTGAGATAACAGCAAAAACAGTTTATTTGCGGTTTAAGCAATCAAAGTGGTGAACTTCAAAAAACCGTAGCTCATAAACTATTGGTCCTAGAGTAGCGGTCTCGGTTCGATTCTGAATGCTCATATCGTCAGGTATTTAAATGAATAAAAAAAATTTTTTTTCCAAATATCCGTTTGCCCAGCGTACTCAAAAACGTGTTTTTCTTAAGTTCAAACGCCATTTTCAACACATTCCGGAAAGGTTACGAGGTCAAAATCTGGACATTAACATTAGGGGCATTTATGATAAAACATATCAAAAAACCAAACCTGACCGACCATTTGCAGGGTAACCCCCCTTTTGGCGACATTTTGCTTGGACTATTTTCTTTCAATCTTTATTTACAAGAACATCATGTTAGGGCTCGTTTAGGAAAATTGAGACTTCTTAAATGACGGAGATGTCTAGAGACCAGGTCCGAATTACCGAGTACACTAAGACCTCGTTTAGCGCTTCCTCGTTTAACGTTGATTCGATATAACACTGTCTGCTCGAAGTCTAAAAAAGAAAATTACGCTGATTCAAATTATTTTGCCGCATTTCGTTGATTTGTATATAGCTACATAGTACGATTATTTCTGAACAATCAGCGAAAGGTGGCAATTTATTGTCGTGCTGTACTTCCTTTAAATCTATGTTTGCTTGGTACGTTTATTTTCGCGTATCCTGTTCATTAGCAGTTATTAATTTATGTGCTGTAATCCTCGATATTATTGTGTAAGAAAATCAATAAAAATTCTATTTGTTCATTAAAAATAAATCCGTACAATTTTTTAGATTATTCAGAATGAATAAGTGTAGTAATAAAACCAAAATGACACCAAAAAGCATTTCGCACGATATTAAAATGTAGGTGCTGAGGAGACTGGAACACGATGAATGTCAAGTCGACATTGGAACCGCTTTAATCCGAGAGAGCTGGCGCCATACGTCTCAGAGATCGAATTTTTTGGAACGCTGAATAATACTTTAATCTTTTAATAAATTTGGCTGATTCTTCGGGTAGCTGCCTTATTTAGGCAGCGCTATCATCAGTCTTTCGTATGATAGCGACGTGTGCAGACATATTGTTTTTGTGTTTTGCGTAGTCACCGGCTGTGGGATCCGACGCCAATAAGCTGAATGCAATTTTACTTTAAAGAAAATTTTTAATTATTTTTTTTCATTTTGTTTAATAGCTTATTGTGTTAAAACTTAATCTCAACTTATTTTGGAAAGAAAGTCTAATGATTTGTTGTTTTTTTTTAGAGGTGTTACAAAAAAGTGACATAATTTTCATATCAATGGAATACACAATATTTAAGTTTAACAAAAATAATGTTATATTAAATCTAGTTGTGTTTGATTGTAGAGAAAGGACGCAGTTTCTAATATACTATAAATTTAGATTTAACATAAAATAATATTTTTCAATCATAATTAAACTATAAAATTCTCGGTCTCTGAGACAGGCGTCAGTCACGATTAAAATTTATTTCGCGTTAGCTCTGGTGGATTAAATATGCTTGTTTCTACAGTACGAACCATTTTAGAAATAAAATTTTGTTATTTTCGGTCTCGTATTCCCCTTTCCCTATTTACTATGTGTTAAAATGACCTCGTTTAACGCTGTTTCGTTTAGCGCTTTGACGTCTAGGAACACATCCTGAGCGCTAAACGAGGTCTTAGTGTACTACACATCCGGATTGAACCCTGGCTGGATTATTGAAGATTCGGATATAACGAAGTTCGGATTACCGAGGTTGCACTCCAATACATTTTATTCAGTTATACGTAAAGATAGTATTTTTCGACTTGAAAAGTGAAAATGACTCGACAGGGTAAACCGGTGTTCTGTGGCAACGACTACACAAACAATAAATTAGCTTGCACAGTTCGTTTGTAAAAATAAATAAAATATTTTTTCGAATATTATTTTCATTTCTTTGTAATGAAGAACAAAAAAAATATTTCGGACTCCCTAAATATTTTGTTTTTTGTACTTAAAACTTAAATAATTATTATTTTCGTTTATTTATATGCATGCATGATTTTTTTGTTGTTTTCATCAAATTCGAAATCATTTGAAAGTTATAAGGTATATCTCCTAAAAGTTAATTATAGATAAATAACTGTTAGATGATAACAGACAGTGTGCAAAATCGTCATATTTTTGTGAAATTCGCCATTTATGTACATTTTTACATCATTAATCTGCTGTTACTCATTTTTAAGATAAAATATAGCACGCTTTTAATTTCACTATGTTGTATTGTGGGTGGTCTATTTTAAAAACAAATAGAAAGTGCGATTCAGAACCAACTTATTAATTGCACATTTCAATATTTGTTAAATTTCTGTTTTAGCATTGATTATTTTGCATTGTTTCTCGAAAACCTTCAGTTCCTCTTTAAAAATCATCTTCTGATACAAGTCTAAAGAAATATTTGAGGAATACTTATTTTCGTTTTCGTTATATTACGACGCAGTACACACTCGGTTAACTGAAACTCATACAACCGACCCTTTTGATGTTTGAAATAAATAATTTTGAATTTACAAAATTTGTAATGAATTACTTTGGTATGATTTTGGTTAAATTACATCGGACAACTTAATAATGACGACGTGTACGGTGTGTTGCTAAGAAACGGAATTTTCAAGTGAATTAAATATTAGAACATTGTATTTTTACTATGATCAGCGATCATTAATTTTTTTTTTTTAATCAGCGCAAATAATTTTTTCACAGTTAGGATTTTATACACTCATTTGAAGTGCATACTAATGAGTTAATCTACTTTATTTTAAGATAACTTTGTTACAAAAACAGTCTGCATATAAAATTTGGTATTATGATGTTATTACATGTTAATACAAGAGATAAAACAATTCTGCTTGAAATAATAATACCTAATATTGTTTTGTTGGAGTGAGTGTAAAGAGTAAAATCAATCAATATTAGTCTTATAAACTCATCGACAGAGGATATTTGTTTAGTATTACATAGTTAAATTTGTAGGTTTTGTTGGTAGGTACAGTTGATTTTAATAAAATTGAGTACCTACACTTTATAAATCAAAACTCCAAATCTTACAATTTGTTGCTCTCGTAAATCTGTTTTGCATAACCTTTTATTATAGTTACATTTTAGAATTGATCATCCTTGATTTCAAGAACTTTTTGTTCTTGTCAAACTTAAAAATGGATCATGTTGATTTCAAAAACTTTTATTCTTGTCAGATTTAAGAATGCGTATGTTGTGAATTATTAAAATAAAACTGTAGATTTTGTTAACTTCTTTGTTAACACTAATAACTTAATCGTAAAACTTATAAATAACAAATGTTCGTGTTGCGTAGCAAACTAAAAACTTATATGCACTTTTTGTTTCAGAATTTAAAATTCTATCGCACATTTAATTTTTACTGAAAATGTATTGAAATTCTTATTATTTGTGTTTTTCAATATACATAAGTTTTCCGGTTTAAACAGTTTCTTTTTCCTGGTTAGACAGTTTCGTTTTCCGTCGTAGACAGGTTACTACATACGCCGAAAACCTAGCTAAGGCAAAACTTTTTTCGGTCTTAAACAGTCCCGCCATGTACAGGTCTGACTGTATGATACTAAAAGAAAAGATACGATAATGGTTAATGTTCCTGAGAACAAGGTTTTGGAGGGTACCTTTTTTACACCTTTTCTAAATGTTACCTTTTTTATTACAGCCAGTTATCTCTACTTCGCATTTCTCAATGCCTTTGAAAAGTAAAAATAAAGTTATCCCAATATTTATGCTAATTACAAATAATTTCATTATGTCCAATTTTTGTTATAAGGAAGCAGTTTGTTGCAATTTTTTGTTACTCAGGACGGGAAGAACGTTTTATCATTTTTGTGGATGTAAAAAGTGCAGTAGTACAATTTTCAATTTTGTGAATTTCAATTCAAAAATTTTGAAATTTATTTGAAAGTTATTTATTGCATTTATTTAATGTTCAGTTTGACACAATGCAACAATTTATAAACCACAACAAAGAAACGATAATGCTGAATCGATTGAATTTATGTTTAAAAGTCATTATGTACTTTTTATAATGTACTTATTTTTCGGTTGGAAAAAAGTAGGTACTATATTTATTCGGACTGTGTTTAACTCGCAATTTTTTGCATTTGCTCGGCTGTGCTTCGCTATCATCTCAAATACAAATAATTTCTCCTGAAATAAAGTAGTACTTTTCATCCTAATAAAACATATACAGTAGACTCACGTTAGTGCGAAGACAAAAATTATTAGCGTGTTAGTATAATCAAAATTATAGTGTTATAGAGAAAGTATACATAATAATTTAAATCTTGTAGTGGAACTTGAAATACTACAAACCTGACGTTTGTTAAACATTTAAATTCAAGTTTGCTAAGGTTTGTACATAACTCTACATGAACTGCAAAATTAAGAAGTAAAATAAATAGAATTTTCTCTATAGTGTACATAAGAAAGTTTTTTGTCATAAACATTATTTGCGTGTCAAAGCAAGTTTCATTAGTTAAATTATTACTCAATGCATACATTTTTATGTTCGTATTATTGAATAGTTCGTATTGACAGTGTTTGTACTAACAGGAGTCTACTGTATTAGTAAAATAAAAATGAGTAATAAGTAAATTACTAAATGTATTTTATTATTGAACGTATGTAGGTAATGTATACTGTATTGCAGCGTCTCCCAATTGTTTTCTAACTGGGGACCGGTATTTTCTGCAAAAAAATTTTGTAGCCAATCGTAAGACTTCTCGGCATAGAGGACCTGTCTTTGTAAAAGTTGAATTTTACGACGTTAGGCGTTGCACTAAATGATAGGCAACCACGCTACCATCTCGGTCATAAATCATTGTGTATAATACACCGAGTCAAGTAGCCATAAATAACTTCCTTGAAACGACTTATATTTACTCGAAATGCAGTTCACAATACTGTCGACACAATATGTATTTGGGCTTTTCGGCTCCTTTATTCTTTTAAATACCAGATGTGTAGCAAAATATTTGTACCGGAATGGGACTTACAGAGGGAGGAGGTTTTTTTTTTGTTGACTTAAATGGTTTTTGAAACGAACGGATTCAATTGCATGTTATTAGTAAAACAAAATAAAAAACCGAAAATTTGTTGTGATGTAATTAGCGTTATTTAAATATTTGTAAACTTTATAGTACCTATCGGTAGGAATTGCAAATAGGAAAACAACTTTTGTTTTTATTAATTGATTACTTGAATATTTGCTTCCGGCTTTTCGATCTCTGCACTCCTACGTTTTCGTGGGTCTATGATTTGAGGTAAAACCGCTTTTTCAAAACATAATTTCAAATTTGAAAACAATGTATTTAGTCCAGTAAAAATGTATTTTTACCCTGCACAAGGTCGGTCAGGTTTGGTTTTTTGATATGTTTTATCATAAATGCCCCTAATGTTAATGTCAAGTTTTTGACCTCGTGACCTTTTCGGAAAGTGTTGAACATGGGGGTTGAACTTTTAAAAAACACGTTTTTGAGTACGCTAAGCAAACGGCTTTTTGGAAAAAAAAATTTTTGATTCATTTAAATACCTGACAATATAGGCACTCAGAATCGAATCGAGACCGCTACTCTAGGATCAATTGTTTATGAGCTACGATTTTTTGAAGTTCACCACTTTAATTGCTTAAACCGCAAATGAACTGTTTTTGCTGTTATCTCACGTCTCGTGCGCTCCAGGCTGATGCACTGGTTACATCGAAACAAATGTAATGTCAGTCTAATGGGCATTAAATGCTCGTTATTATGGTTTTTTGTTTGATCCAATTGGATGAAAAATCACCACACGGCGAGCAATCAAACTTGGAAAATTATTGAAAAAACTGCCTATATTTAGTATTGCTTCAGGGTGCTCTAAAATCTGCCCATTATAACCAATCTCAAAAATTTTACATTCCATGAATACGTGACAGCTTATGGGGCACAGAAGTGCAAATTTTTTTTTTTCTACTGACACCCTTGGACCAGTGCAGCTTTATTTCAAACGGGGCGCGGACTCAAAAATAACTGGTTGTTTTTGTTTATTTTGGGAAACAGAAATATTTCTAATTTACAAATGGAAAAATGACTTTTGCTACATTTATGTACACTAATTCACGCAAAATTTTCATTTGAAACATTTTTTTATATCTCCGATATACAGGGAGCGCCAGCCAAATGGAATAAATTCATTATCTCAATTATTGTGCATATTGAGAAAAAATCCCGAAACACGTCATTTTTAGTCTATCACATCATATCCTGTAAAGTGAAAATTTCATTCCTAACCTCAACCCCCTTCGAGTGACAGTTGCAACCGCCAAATTTTTAAATAGGAAGAGGGGGTTTGTGATACCTCGTTTGAAAGGTCTCCTCATGCTCTATACAAAAATGATATAATTTAAAAATTTATTGCAAAAATGAAGAGTAAAAAAAAATTAATCTGTTTAACGAAATTCGTTATGACGCACTAAGAAAATCAAAAACTAATAGCGTTTGGTTCTTGATACTGAGAAGGCAAGCAAAAACAATTAAAATGTTCAGAAAGTGACATAAAAACTTATCAACATTTTTCGTTAGCTGAGTGTTAGTTTAGTTTAAAGCGTTGTTTGATATATTTTTTATTGTATTAGTTTACTAAGAACGAAACGCTATTAATTTTTGATTTTTTAATGTGTTGTAGCGAATTTCATTAAACAGAATAATTTTTTTTTACTCTTCATTTTTGCAATAAATTTTTAAACCATAGCATTTTTGAATAGAGCATGAAGAGACCTTTCAAATGAGGTATCACAAGCCCTCTTCCCATTTAAACATTTGGGGGTCGTAACTGTCACTCGAACGGGGTTGAGGTTAGGGATGAAATTTTCACTTTACAGGATATGATGTGATAGACTAAAATTGAAGTGTTTCGGGATTTTTTCTCAATATGCACAATAATTGAGATAATGAATTTATTCTATTTGGCTGGCGCCCACTGTATATTCAGTAAGCGCCAAGTAAGTGCAATAATCCTTATTTCTTTATATCTAACCAGCTTAAATCGCAAATGACTGCGACTGTAAGTTGTAATGATATTTAAAACATCAAAATAAATAATTGAATCGTTCGTTTCAAAAAGAACATAAGTCAACAAGTCGGCAAGATATTTATTTTTCACATAGAAGAGGGTTCGAAGCAGGTAGTTAGAAATACCGAAAATGTGTGCAGCTTTGTCATTGAATGTTTCATATACCAAAATTAGAATTCTCTTGCTGCGTTAAGCCACACCGCATGCCATTATTACTCTGAAGTACGGTTGTAAATTAAAATGACGGATGCCTTCAGGCGATCTTTTTCTTTGCCATTTCTCGGCACTTTTTTTTATATAAATTTACAAACATTGAAATAATTAAAAAACGGTAGTATATGAAGAAAAACGATATAGTGAGGGCCGCCGATAAATGTATAAGCTACAAGACCATTACAATTTTAAAGCAAAATGTTGAAAATTGGAGGCGTACAGCAAGTTGTACGACTAGGTGAAATTTGGACATTTTAATTAATAACAAGCTTAATTGACATAATATCAAACTGTAATTAAATGGAAGTTGTTTGGCTAGCGTGTACTCGTCGTATAAGATAGCGACCTTCTTTTCAAATTTGAAAATGAGACCGTACAGACAACGTACAAAACCATTGAATTTAGTCTCGGGGCGCCGAGGACTGGTAATGCCCTAAAATTTTCATTTCGACGAACTTTTTCATTTGCTATGTTTATGTGAAACTCAATGCGCATTAATAAAACTGGTTTTATAAGAGCTCAGTCAATTTATACACTAAACTTCTGCAAGGTTGAATCAGATGCACAACCAATTAATTAGACAACTTTTTATAATTTTATAAAGGAAATCTCAATGTCCTATCATTTACATTTTCACGACTATGAGTGTTTATAACTAAGCTCCCACAATTCACTTAAAATCGATATGTTTGGTTTTGCACCTGGGTTAGTCATATTCTACATTTGCTCCTCTTTAAATTCCTAGTGACCCAAGTGAGATTCATTTGTTTACCACAAAATGGGACACGTTTGAAAGTTGGGCCAAGCCAAGTTATTGCCTTGACACGAATTCTTATCTATTGTATCTCAAAACTCGTTCTTTTCACTTGGGCCACTCTGCTTCTGAGCGCCTCAAATATGAGACAGACATTGCTCATGCTTAGTGGTAAAAATTTTAAAGTCTGCTTCTTTCAAGCGTAACATATAAACAGAATTTGAAAGCAGCAATATTTGTAACTTAGGATTTACCGATTTGACTGACAATGAGTGTGATAATGGCATTCCATCAATATATAGAAGAGCTTCAAAATATAGATTCTACGTGACAATAAATGAAGAAAAATTGTTTTATCAAGATAGATTTCACAAGACATTGTTAACTTTTCGATGATTTTGTTTTGTGTTCACTAATTTTAAATATTTTCTAATCGATAACTGTATTAGTTTTTCAAAAAAGATTTGAAAATTTGGTCATCTAAAAGTAACTATTAGTAAAAATACTATTGGATACTTCCAAATAAAATATTATTTACCATAATACATCTACATTTGGTTTATTTTCTCAACTTATTCACACAACTCGTGGAACAATCAATATTAAACCGTATTAAAAACTGATAAAAAAGGTTAGAAATAACCATTAATAACGGTAGTAAATATTGTTGATATCATTTTTTAGATTAAAATATTTCTTCTCTTATATTTTTACAACGCAGCTGTCAAAAAAGTAAAACGCCCGTAAAAAAATTAGCATTTCTCGGCATAACCACGACATTTTTTCCGTAATAGGATTGTTTAAACTCTAACGTATAGGGAAGCCGTTTTTGTGTACACATTAGATGATACAAAATGTAATGATAATAATAATAACAATTGATGGCTTCCCTCGAAGAAGGGTTATGCATTAATTAACAAGATTTTGGAAATTGAAAAAACGTTTTATTTGTGACTATTGAGAAACAATTATGCTATTTTATTGTAGACACTCATAAATTGTTTTTAAGTACGCACAGATTTGTGTCAAGACGTAGAATCTTTTTTCATTAAAATCGTCGGATGTCAAAGAATAATATAATAATAATAAAAAAATAACATAAACACTTCTTCAATAGAAGGCTTCAATTAATAAATTAATATTACAATAACCAAAAATTATTACATAATTATGTATTATTAAAATTGCATGCTTACTAATGGTGAAAGGGGTGAGCATTACATGAGATATACATGCAAGTTCATAATTTATTGAAAATTCGTGAACATAAAAACGTGAAACTTTAGTACTGATCAATAAGTAACAGAAATTCGTCTTGTTCATATCGTATTCTATATGCAAAATCTCTAGAGGGCTTAAGTCTCTTAACCTCTTTCAGACAGGTCCAATGACACCCGGAGAAAATCTCATGAATTATTCAATTTCAGAAGTAACAGGTTACCGCAAAAACGGTTCCAACTATTATAAACTGATTTGTTAAGTTCATAATGAATGGGTAGTGTACTTAAACGTTTTAAATTTGCAAGTATTTTGAATTTCAAGTTTTATATGAAAGAAGCAACAGTTTTCGAACGGTTGAATAAAAAATTGTGGGCAATCTATGCTGCATGAAATATCTTTGCAAGTGAAATATTGATAGGCTTTATTTATATATTTTCACATTTAAAAAGTCGGGCAAAACTTTTGTAGCACATTTCATGCCTTTGCGTGACACTCGCAACTCTCGGAATTGATTTCATTCTAAATTGCTTGGAAGTTTTGAGCGTCGTCGAGGATATCTGATTGATGGCCAATTCGTTCGCTCTCGAAAACAGTAGTTATAATCCAAACAGTTTACTTTGCATTTTTAGTAATTTGTGGAACTTATTTTCCAATTTTTTCTATATTAAATTACTTTTTCATTTACTTAACCACGTGATTTCATTTAATTAATGAAGTGTATGATTTCATTTAATTAATTAAATGTTGCATTTGTAAGATACAGTATGGTCAACATTTTTGATAATCTAGAAGGCTCTGTAACAGGATGGCAATATAAATGTAACCGATGGAGATAAAAAGATGGGGTATATTTGTATAGTTTTCTAGAGTAAAACATGCATATTTCGATCAAACGGTACTTCAATCGATCAACAACAATCAGTTCTTGCGTTTATAAATTAACCACTATGGTTACAAATATGTGTCGTTATATTTTAATGTTTGTTTGTTTTTGTTCCAGATGCGAGCGACATGAGCTGAGAAAATGAACGGTCGCGTTCTCGCCTGTTGCCTCCTGGTGTTAGCGCTTCGCCAGGTAAATTCAGAAGAGACGCAAGATACGAGTATTGATTTTCGATTCACAAGGCCTTTATATAATGTTAGTATTCCTGAAAATAGTGTTGCGAAAACGTATGCCGCTCCGCCTCCTGGGGATGAACGTATTGGTATCCCCGTGCGACCAAATTCGTTTAGCGATATACGATATAAGATAGTTGGAGGTGATAAAGACAAATTTTTTAAAGCGGAAGATAGACTAGTGGGTGATTTTTGTTTTCTTTTTATACGAACTAGAACTGGTAATAATGACGTTTTGAATCGCGAAAGACGTGACAAGTACAATCTCGAAGTGCGCGCAACAGCATCTAAAAAAGAAGGCAAGCATAAAGTGACGTTAGAAACAGACACATTAGTTGTAGTGACCATCTTAGACACTAACGATCTCAATCCTCTGTTTTATCCTACCGAGTATAACGCCACAGTTTTCGAGGACACGCCTGTACATCAGAGCATTCTTAGAGTCGTTGCTGAAGATGCAGACTTAGGAAGGAACGGAGAAATTTATTACAGTTTCTCGGACGAAACAGACCAATTTGAAATTCACCCTATATCAGGAGTAATTTCTCTAAGCAGACCGTTGAGATACATTGATGGGACATATCACGAACTTACGGTTTTCGGGCAAGACCGAGGAGCTGCATTCCGCCCGAGTGTCGGTATGATGAGCAAGGCCAAAGTTGGGATACGAGTTAAACCAGTGAATTTATATAGTCCGGAAATAAGAGTACGGCGTCTTCCTCATATTGTCGAGAACTCGAATGCGGACATCTATGCAATTGTGAATGTCTCGGACCGAGACACCGGCGTTCACGGTCAAATAAAGAGCTTGGAAATAGTTGACGGTGATCCAAATGGACATTTTCGCATCCGTCCGACGCAGCAAAAGGGAGAGTTTAACATCGAAGTGCTCAAGCTATTGGACAGGGAGAGTACTCCGCAGGGATACACGTTAAAGCTGCGCGCTGTTGATTGTGGGATTCCTCCGAGAGAGAGTTATAAGTCTGTTCCCGTCCATTTGGCGGATTTAAATGACAATGCTCCAGTATTCAGTACAGAGATATACGAAGTTAAAGTACCGGAAACAGCGCCTGTAAATACGCCTCTTATAAGACTGAAAGTTACCGACGCTGACGAGGGTAAAAATGCCCAAGTGTTCTTAGAAATAGTCGGCGGTAACGAAGGCGGCGAATTTTTTATCAATCCAGAAACCGGGATGTTATACACTGACGTTACTTTAGACGCGGAATCGAAACATTTTTACAGCTTAACTGTTTCCGCCATAGATCAAGGCAACGCGGGAACTAGAAAACAGTCTTCTGCCAAAGTTAAAATTTACGTCATAGACACCAACGATAACGATCCTATTTTCGACAAGTCTGAAATGACTGTGTGGATAGACGAAAATATGCATTCTGGAGCGTCAGTTACAACCGTGCACGCTAAAGATAAAGATTCCGGAGAAAATGCTTATATTTCGTACAACATAGCAAATTTGGTTAATGTTCCATTTGAAATTGATCACTTCTCGGGGATAGTTCGAACAACGGCGTTATTAGATTATGAAAGTATGCGAAGAGAGTATGTACTAAGAGTACGAGCGTCCGATTGGGGTCTTCCTTACAGAAGACAAACTGAGATGCAATTAACAATTAAAGTCAGAGACGTAAACGACAACAGGCCCCAATTTGAGAAAGTGGATTGTACGGGACATCTACCGCGGTACGTACCAATCGGTTCTGAAATAATAACGCTCTCAGCTATTGATTTTGATGCCGGAAATATAATTAGTTATCGTATTGTTTCCGGAAATGGGGACGGTTGTTTCTCAATCGATGCAACATCAGGAACTTTAACAGTAAGCTGCGATCTTAACGACCATAGGGTTGTCGAGCGAGAAGTAAATGTAACTGCAACAGACGGAACGCACTTTGCCGATATCGCTAGAGTTTATATTAAACTGGTTAACGTTAAAAGAAATTTAGGTTCCGCAAACAGATTAGTGAGTGATGAATCCGGTGCTTTTGATTGTAAAGACACTGGAGTGGCGCGAAGATTAACTGAAGTGCTCGCTGCAGCGGAAAACAATAACAAGCCTCCGACGCAAGAAGAGTTTCCGATGGTCCCACCTCGTTACGGAGAGAACATTCACGCTCCAGAATTTGTAGATTTTCCGGTTGAAATTAAAGTAAACGAATCAGTTGCACTTGGAACTACTTTGATTAAATTAAAAGCTAGAGACAGAGATTTGGGATATAACGGCGAACTGATATATGGAATATCGGGTGGTGACGAACATTCAGTATTTTGCGTAGATATGGAATCCGGAGAATTAAAAGTGATAGGTTATTTAGATAGAGAACGTGAATTCGAATATTTTTTGAATATTACTGTGTACGATCTTGGAAAACCTCAGAAATCTGCTTCTCGAGTTCTTCCTATAACGGTATTAGATGTAAATGATAATGCTCCTAAATTTGAAAAATCACTAGCGAGTTTTAGAGTTACTGAGAATGCGATTAACGGTACAGTTATGTTTAAAGCAACTGCAGTTGATGCAGATTTAGGAGATAATGCGAAGATTACTTATACATTAGCAACCGATACTAAAGATTTTTCTGTCGATAGAATAACCGGAATTCTAACTGTATCGAATAGTTTAGATAGAGAAAGGCAAGATTTGTACGAGTTGAGAATAAGAGCAACGGATGGTGGAGGTAAGGGCCCGGATAATCCCCCTTTGTATTCTGAGGCATTGGTAAGAATATCAATAGACGATATCAACGACAACGCGCCGAAATTCAGTTTACCTTCGTATACTGTAAAAATACGAGAAGACATCCCTAAAGGAAGCGTGGTCGCAGTTGTTACTGCTTCAGACCCCGACTTGGGACACGACGGGGAAGTTATATATTCTTTGGAAGATAGTGATAGTGACGGTACATTTAAAATTGATTCGTTATCGGGAACAATACGTACAACAAAACCGTTAGATTTTGAAGAGCGGCAGGTTCACACTTTAATAGTATTTGCGAACGATAAGGGTAGCCCATCCTTATCATCAGAAGCCTCGGTTACCGTCAATGTTGTAGACGTCAACGAGAACATCTACGCGCCACAATTCGGTGATTTTGTGTTGGGCGGTGTGGTTAAAGAGAATGAACCTGCCGGAACTGTGGTTATGCAGGTGAACGCGACTGATCATGATCCGCCCGGAGAAGATAGTCGTATCGAGTATTCGATTCGAGGGGGCGATGGAATTGGAATATTTTCTATCGATAATAAAGGTAGGCAAAATCATAAGAACTAAATTTATTACGTAGATGGTTAATTTTCTGGTGTAAATTAGAAATGGTTACAATGTTATCTTGGTAATGCCTATTTAACAACTAATTTAAACCTGTACATGTGAAGTACAGGAAAAGTGAAACATAGAATCTACCTACAACGGAAATGTATTAAGCATAACATACAGTTTGTGTGTTAATGACGTGTTCGAATGTAAATAGCTGCACTCGCAGGAGCATCGACTGACATGTGTTCCCGTATTTAATTGAACTTTGGGGTCACATGCCGGACCATAACAGTGTAGTAATTTACAATTCATTTCTTTATGTTAAAACATATTAAAAACTAAATCGGTTGTCTTCAATAAATGTCAAAGTTTTAACCCATTCAACTTGAAATAATCCATTTGCATTTATAAAATTATAATCTGGTTTAAAATACAACTATGTTTAAAGACGATTTTACACTGTGTTAACTGTTGAGAAAAAATTGTATTGTTACCCTTCCTTAGTAGGTGCCTACATAATATTTATGTGTACGAAGGTAAAGTTTAGATGCATATCGTTTTTGAAATTCCGGTAAAGCTTGCTGCCGGTGTACCAATATTTTCTTAGCAACTTCTGAAAAGCTCATGGCGGTTTATCACTTATTTCATGAAACTTATATATAAGAAAAATTTCATATTTTAATTTGTAACCGACGTACATATCGATACCTCAGTTCTATAGTCAAAACATAATCATTTTTGTGTTACGCTCGTCGTTCCAACGTCCATACTTCCCACACAAAATGGCACTTTTTCGCTCAATAACACAATATACTATTTTCAAACATAGTTTATGTTTGTGCTAGTCGATTGTAATTCTTTGGTATTTTGTTTAACTCGACGCATGCTTCAATAATATGAACTAAGTAGGCACGTTAAAATAGAGCAAGGCATGAAAGCATGCATTCACATCAACGGTCATAGTCCAAGCAAAATGTCGCCAAAAGGGGGGTTACCCTGCAAAAGGTCGGTCAGGTTTGGTTTTTTGATATGTTTTATCATAAATGCCCCTAATGTTAATGTCCAGTTTTTGACCTCGTGTCCTTTCCGGAAGGTGTTGAAAATGGGGTTTGAACTTAAGAAAAACACGTTTTTGAGTACGCTGCGCAAACGGCTATTTGGAAAAAAAACTTTCTCATTTATTTAAATACCTGACGATATGGGCATTCAGAATCGAACCGAGACCGCTGCTCTAGGACCAATAGTTTATGAGCTACGATTTTTTGAAGTTCACCACTTTGATTGCTTAAACCGCAAATGAACTGTTTTTGCTGTTATCTCGCGTCTCGTGCGCTCCAGGCTGATACACTGGTTACATAGAAACAAATAATATGGCACTGTAATGGGCATTAAAGGCTCTTTATTACGGTTTTTTGTTTGATCCAATTGGATGAAAAATGACCACACGGCGAGCAATCAAACTTGGAAAATTATTGAAAAAACTCCTTATTTTTAGTACGGTTTCAGTGTGCTCTCAAACCTGCCCAATATAACCAATCTCAAAAATTTTACATTCCATGAATACGTGACAGCTTATGGAGCACAGAAGTGCAAAAATTATTTTTTTTACTACTGACACCCTTGGACCAGTGCAGCTTTTTTCCAAATGGGGCGCGGACTCGAAAATAACGAAAACGTTAAAATTCTCCTAGATTCCTGAAAGTTTGCACGTGCAATCACGTGTATGTACGTGTATGTGTAGATACACGTGAGATAACAGCAAAAACAGTTCATTTGCGGTTTAAGCAATCAAAGTGGTGAACTTCAAAAAATCGTAGCTCATAAACTATTGATCCTAGAGTAGCGGTCTCGGTTCGATTCTGAATGCCCATATCGTCAGGTATTTAAATGAATCAAAAAATTTTTTTATCCAAATATCCGTTTGCGCAGCGTACTCAAAAACGTGTTTTTCTTAAGTTCAAACCCCATTTTCAACATCTTCCGGAAAGGTCACGAGGTCAAAAACTGGACATTAACATTAGGGGCATTTATGATAAAACAAACCTGACCGACCTTTTGCAGGGTAAAAATACATTTTTACTGGGCTATCAGTTACCTAGTATTTAGAATCACGTTCGCGGATTAATCCAGTAGGGCGACGTTTCAGCAATCCGCTAGCTTTCCGTTTTAACTACCAAAAGAAACAATGGACGACAGCTCAATCAACATGATGTGTGCAAGGGCCTTTCCATTGCTGGTTTTCAAGTTATTCTAACTTCCGAGAAAATTTTTTTTCGAAGCCAAGTTTGATTTCTTTTTCATTTGGTCACATGTTATTTATATATTTGATAGTTGCTGTTAACTATACATTTATTACTATGCACTTCATATGCTTGAATTTCAAGTTTTAGTCGTTAAATTCAATTTAATGCTCTACCTCATAACTCAGTTTACAATTTCATGCTCACTGTGAAGCCTACATTATCCTTTGTTAGTAATAAATTGATGACATAATTGAACTATTTTCTCAAAAGTTTTAAATAAATTATAATCTGAGCAAAATAAGGCGCGACTAATCATTGCTTTTAAATTTAATTTATTATAAACAAATAAAAATTGCGGGTGCAAGTATTAAAAATGAAGGTTTATGAATTGAAGTTAAATATAATGTGTTTGTATATACCTATAACGTTACCGGAATTGAAAAATGTGTCATTTCAAAACGCCTCCAATTACGTCGTAAAAATTTTACATTTCAGTTTTTTCGAGATGTGGGCAAGTATGTCACCTTAAAAGTTGTTAATCTATTTCCACTTATCAACGTTATAAACTTTCATCTTTTGATATATTTTTAAATCGAAAACCAAACTTTACAGTAAGTTTTGACATTTATTTTATCACAACTTCACAAAGTTTATTTTGGGCTTTTCTGTTAAAAGTTATTTTGTTCTTTAGTATTTCAGTTTTTTAGTTTCGTCATAAATTAAGCACGAAATCAAATTCCTTTTTGTTTTATTGCTTCGGTAGTGCTGAAATATTAATATCTGAGTAAGTTTGAACGGTTTTTTATACAGGGTGTTAAAAACCAGTATACAAAGTGTATAATTTGATATTCTACAGATTACCTAGGAATTTTGTGTAGTGCCGAAAAAAATTAGGCGTAGTATATCAATTTTAATGTGCTGACGTCGAAACCAGGATGTTGTGTAGCTCTAAAAAAACATACAAGCACCACTTTTTGCAATAAATAAAGTATAAGTATCCATAATATAATTATTTATTAATATTATTATTAATCCATATTATTATTTTTATTTGTGAGAAAATTGAATTCTTTATTAAAGTATAATTTATACACTATGTAGGATACCGAATTTTACGCTTTACATTTATAGTAAGGACCAAAGTAAGTAAAAAACTCTTAATAATCATGGCTCCAAAAATGAATCTTTTCTGAGATTTTATACATAATCTCGACCACCAGCCTCGTAAGTAAAAAAGGCGGTAGTTTTTAGTAAGAAAAGAGAAACCTCTATTTCTTGCAAGGTCTTAAATTTATCGATTTATTTACATGGACGTTAACAAGCAGTTTTATCATTTCGAAATAAAGGTGTTCTGTTCATGTTTATTAAGACTTCTTAACTTAGAAATACAAAATAAGTAGCAATTAAAATATCGATAGAAATTGGCGACTTTAGAAACATAAAATTGAACAAACAAAGCAAACATGTTATATTTTCATTAGTTGCACTTTGTACCATGCTATCAGTATACATATAATTTGTATTTGACTGTAAAGACAGTCTGTGATTTCTACCGCTAAAAATACAAAAGATGTTAAAGCGTTATATAAACCTTTTCACAAAACACGAAGATTATGAAATATAACTAACTCGAACAAACATTTTTTTTCATTATGTAAATTTTGGTAATACTTCTTATATCGTTGATCACTATGATCTACTCTCAGAATTATGCTACAGAAATTGTAAAAACATAAAAAGGTGCTAAATTTAATTTACCAATTCTAAAGGTTCCATGTCTGTTTGATTTTTAACGGCGGGTATCGTCGTAGGCGACCACTACAAAGTATACAGCCCGTTATGTTTTACCACTATCCGTGTTTTTTTTTTAATCGAACATAAATGTACATATACCTATGTTCAATATTTTATAAAAATTATTGTCAATCAGTAATGGCGATCCCAGCAATCCTTGATAATGCAAATGATTTGACACTTATGTCATTTTAGAAATAAAATTATTGAAGTTTAAGTTTAAAATTTTTGGAATTTAACATGCATTCGAAAAAGGAAAAGATTAATATTGTGAATTGGTTCAAAAATAGCAATAGCTTCAGACAAGTCAGTTCGTTCTACTTAGGGAAACTGTTCTAACGTCTTGCCATTACAATTAAATAATACATAACCCAAAATAAGTCAAATGAGAGTATGTTTGGTTGCATCTCTGGGTTGCATTATATTGACTGTGACAATTTTTTTTTAATAATTGAACAGAGATATTTACATCGTATGATCAGTATTAAAGAAAGGACCCGGTATGTTTGTTCAGTATTACTAGACTAGTACTTTGACTAGTAGTTAAAAGCACATATTATTTTTCCACTTTGCGTTCGCATTGAGGTTATTACGACCCGTTAAGGCGTAAAAACTCTTTGACTGTGCTTGATTTACTAGTCATACATTCAAACATAGCCTCGAAAGTCAGGAGTGCATGTATGTATGAGAATAAAATTTTTATTATAACAAATTATGACTAGATTTCTAAAGAAAATCAGTAACAAACATTGTGACGAAAGACACTTCTAGTGTAACTTTTAATGTTTACAACAAGAGGTTAATGTGTATTTGTCAAATGCCGCAAAAATTCCCTAGATTTTGAAATTTCATGTTTTTGCTTAAAAAATGTGGCAAAGTAGAAAAAATAGTGTATGAAACCTCGTTTATAAGGCATTTTGTCGCACTTACTCTTTTAGTGCGTGCGACAAAATGCTTCTTATTAAACTCGTATCATAATATACTATTATCGACACATTTTTGGTAATTTAATCTTATTTGATTTCTGAAATTTTATCAGCAATGCATAATTGTTCACAGTACAGGTGATATTAATTATCTCTCTGAAGAGTTTGCTGCTTATGTGAAGTAATCCCACAAAGGCACACTAAATAAAGCCTGTGGTATTACGTATTTAACGGTTTATCGAGAAAGGGCACAAACTTAAAGTTGACGGTACGTCACTTTCTTTAAAAACAAGTTGTTTTGTTATTCAGGATGCTTCCGTCCAGTTAATTCCTTTAAAAGTAGATAAGTATTTTTGTTTTTCTTCAGGTTCGGTTGTTTCGTGCAAATTGAAAGAAAATGTTTTTACCACATAAAAATGTTTATACAGATGCCCCACAATCGCCAATAAAGCTTGAAGGAATAATGTTCCTTTCTTTATTTTAATAAAATTATAAAATTGAATAGATTATTGTTTTCCACATTTTTTTGTATGAAGCTACTCGTATATTAGTAGCACTGTTAACAAAAAATCATATGCTTTATTTGCTAAATAACTTCTACTTATTGGACATTGACCCCTTTTCACCGTATTGGAAAATTTTAGGTTCGGGCCAATAAAGAGGTTGAAAAATTTCAATTGTAGGGGAAAGTGGTCCAAAACGGGGACGCTAATGTACAGTAAAACCTCGATAGAACGGACCTCTATTTAACGGACTTTGGATATAACGGACAAAAAATTTAGTCAAATGTAAAAAAATTAAAAACGTCCTGTTAATATTATTCATGCTTAAATTCAAGTGTCGCCGCATGTAAACAATTTTTAGCAGCCATGATAATCACGTCATAAGTGTAGCACTAGAATTTGAGACATAATGCTCGTAGACTGCAGCAACGTCACTTCACGACGAGTGTCCGAAGACAATTAAATAGAATTTTGTTTGTGTTTTGTATTTTTTATTTATATCTAAATACAGCGTATTTAAAAAAAAAGATTTTTGATTTATTTTAAACCTATTTTTATATAACGGACTTTTGGCTTTAACGGACACCCTCTCCCCCCAATTAGTCCGTTATATCGAGGTTTTACTGTATTTTGGCTCATATATCAGTAACAAATTACAATAAAATTCCCGTGCACATTTACTTAACTTTAAAGCAGTAAGTGCCTTTTTCTCAAAAGAAAAGTGTTTTTGGTATGCAATGTATTAAAGTAAAAAAATGTAAAAGTTCCCGTTTTGGACAACCGTTCGGCCAAAACGGGGTTCCCATAAGAAACAATGCAAAATTGTGTGTTAATTTTTTTTTTTTTTTAAATTCCTTAAAAAAGTTTTAAAAAATTATGTAACAACTATTTGGCACTAGGTTCAAAACAATGTTACTTATACACCTCCAGAAATTGTAGATGATTTACCAGACAGTAAAGTGACGTTAACGTAAATAATATTTGCCGCGAAGGTGAAATACTTGTAGATGGTGTATCACTGTGGTGCCCAACCTTTAACTTAGCGCGAGCGACTTTTTTATAAATAATTGTCCAAATTAATACTTACAGGATGTTCCACCAGTGATAATGAGCCCAAATA
This sequence comes from Dascillus cervinus, assembly GCA_949768715.1. Lineage (NCBI taxonomy): Eukaryota > Metazoa > Arthropoda > Insecta > Coleoptera > Dascillidae > Dascillus > Dascillus cervinus. The sequence continues at coordinate 18,094,336 of OX458316.1, forward strand.
TTTGGACGATGCAACCCATAAGACATTGCATATGTAACGTACTTATTTTAGATATCGTTTTTTTTTTAACAAATTATTAATCCATGATGGCTTTGCTTCTATTTTAATAACAATTGTCGCAACCGTCACACCTGACATTTACCAAAACTGTATTCTGATAATTAAAAAAACAGACATGGTTCTAATTTACGGTGAGTGCTAGAAAAATGTTTCTTCCTCTGAATTTTTCTGCAGACATCGTTTTCCGGACAGAAGACCTCCTGCTAACACCATATTAAAAAGGCGTGAGCTTACCTTAAGGGAAAACTGGCCTCCTTTGAAAAACCCAAGAAACGCTGTCAAAAATGGAAATAAAAATCACAAAATTAACTTAATTACAGATTAGGGCTGGTAACAACCCTATAGAAAGAAAAGTTTGACGTTTAAGGTTTCTTAAAGTCTATTAAGATAGAATTATCCCTATATGTCTTACAGAGTCGTACGTCAGTTATATACCAGCCGCAGACTGGTCGAACTGCTAGTGAATAAATATTTTCACTTGTAATACCACTAGAGGTTAAATTATTTCCGGATTTTAATTTAACGTCGAGTGGTATTTGGTAAGAAAATTTTGCACCTTTTTGCAATTTAATTTATGTATTGACATATTATCTATAAACGTCACTCAACGCTATAAATTAATAAGAAATCAGAAATTTAATCAGCAAAATTAAATAAAAGAACTTAAAAACTAACGTAAAAGTTCAAAATGCATTCCATTGTGGAGCAAACAAACTTCAACCCTGTTTAAAAACGACCTTTGAACGCGAAGTAATGTCTCTGGTGTTATGGTCGTACACTCTTCACGAATTCTTTGTCTGAGTTCTTCGACCGCATGGAAAGGAATTTCGTATACTCTCTGTTTTAGTACGCCCCACAGGAAAAAAATCTAAAGGCGTCTAAAGTCCGGACTTCTGGGTGGCCAAGGGTTATTGGAACCTCTTCCTATCCAAACGTTTGTAAAATTGTCATAAGTAATATCACAAGAGAGTGAGAATAAATTGAAAATAATTCGACAGATTTTCGAAAACTTGTTGCCAGGGAATAGACACGAGAGCCCGTAGGGCTCGAGTGGCTATTCCCAAATGGCAACAAGTTTGAAAAAATAACTGGAGAATTATTTTCTAATTAATTCGCACTCTCGAGTGGTATTCGGAAGATTATTTTTTAACGTTTAAATAAAAAATACAGCATAAAAATATAGTTTAATTCATCATAAACTAAAATCAAACTGGCGACAGATGTCAAAACTAGAAAATGTGCTGTCAAGTTACATATGTAAACAAAATACTAGAAATTATGCTCGCGGGAATTTTCTACAGTAGAAAATTCTCACTATAATAATGTTGTGATTGGACAGAATTAAACACGTGTGCCCAAATACTGCTAAACGATTGGTGAATGAAATCATTAAAAAATAATCATCTAAATATTGTCCGACATTTCTATGAAAATGAACTGTCAATGTCAAACTTGACAATACTCAGAACAATGGAATGCTAGATGTATTTTTTAATTATTGAAATATTAGAGATCTAGTGCCTGTTTCAATTAGTATGCTTGGTTGCGTCTAAGAAAAATTCAGAAGTAGACCATAATTGATTCACGTTGTATACTTCAGTTTTTAAAATAATTTAATTTTGTTAAACAACGATTATAATAAACCCTCCTGTAAATATTTTCTTTCTTTCTTTCTTTCTTTCTAGGATCATTAAAAAATGAAAATTTGTCCATTATCGACATAAATTACTAATGTGTGAAATAAATTATTTATTTGTCATTGAACGAACGGTAGTGAAATTAAACTTCACAGCATTCTAATGTGCTTCAAAACGATATGCTCTGTTACTAGTACTGGAAAAAATAAATTTTATAAACGTGACTGTCGTTGACAGAATAAAATTTGATTGTAATGAGACTTCGGTTGCTCAATGAATAATGCTCCTTTGATTTCCTGCTGCCTTCATTTGGTTTTGCGCATTTTGTTGATTAGACTACAAATGTAAACTTTTTGCTACAAAAGATTTTACGATAAAAAAGGGACGAGCTAAGCTTTATATAACTTTTTTTACCTACAAAAATTCATTATTGATTCATTATTTAGGGAATGCTTCAATTCACTAAATGAGCAATTTTGTTTTTCTTTTTTACTCCATTAACGGTATTAGAAAAGCCATTGCTGTCAGTTGAAATATCAATGAGCAATGATAGATTCGACAGCTTTCTCCCAAAAACTTCAGAAATCGTTTTTATGTGTTTTGTCACGCAAGTTGAAAAGTGGGTTTGTGGTGTTTCTTTGTTATCGGTTTTATCAGTGATATTGCACCATTTAGATTTAAAATAGCTGCGTCAAATAAGTATTTATTATTTTCTTTTTAATTTTATTTGATAAAAAAATGACCTTTTTAAAAGTTTATATTCAAAAACTGTACATCTATTGTCAGTTTAAAAAGAATTTATTCGTTATATTATGTAAACGCCTGATTAACTATTTAGTAGAGAGTAAATTAGTGCGGTATGGTTTCTAATGTTACATTCAATTTTTCCAATAAAAATAAAACAATACAGTCAACCGTATGTGTACCTATAGCATTTTATTGACCAATTTTAACGTAACATTTTGAAAACTGTTGCATCGCAGTAATTGTTTGTTGCCATACAAAAGTAAAGGTAAAATAATGATAGTATGATTTCTGCCTGTTTCGTTTTTAATTGACTATTCAATAATTGACATAAATTCAAAAAATGGAATAAAATTATTTTATAATTTTTATTACTTATTTCAGGATAAATTCATATCTTAACTAACCGTAAATCATGTTTGTAAAAAATCTTTTCTTAATAAGTTGTTGCTATAAATTAAAATACATAACGGGTTAACTAATTGAACTCAAGATATCATGCAATTAGAGGGAAATGTACATTTTTATATTCTCCCTTTTCATATTATCATCCAACTACTTAATATTCACGTCTTCATCGTTGGCTGTATCTCTAGAGTGTAATTTTCCGATGATACGGGTTCATTCAGTCGTTCGTTAGAGACTTATAATTCTGCATTGAGCATAAAATTTAAGTGCAGTTCATAGTTTTTTTTTTTAAACTTGTATTTAAGTTGAACTCCAAATGAAGCAATTGTTTTCGCTGTCTGAATCAATTTTTCATAATACGTTTTGTTGTTGTTATTATTATGTATAACACAAATGATGACAATGATCTACATAACATTTTATTGGGATAATTTGCGAACAGTTAAATTCTAGGAATTATTTTTGTTAATTTATCTACATTTAAATTAGAGGAAGCAATATTACAGAAAACAATGAAATATTCTTTACTCTAAAGGACCACAAGAGTGTAATTCAGCAAAAAATAGCTTTTATGTCATTAGTAAATACGTATTAGGCTCGAACTTTGCTAACAATAAGTCGAATCTCCAAGGGAGCGTCAAAAACTTTCGAATTGGGAACACTTTGAAGTATAGAAACAGCAAATCTAATTTGCTTATTATTTACAGTACAATATGTCACGCCGTTTTGCTTTTTAATAACATAATAGAAATTCGTCTAGAGACAAAAGATATGGAGGAATATGAGGTTCCACCACCTCACCAACGTAACGCTGGGCGTTCATGGTGTCTCGGATGAACAGCAACTCTTCCATATGCTATAGCACTCCATCCCATAACTTCCGCAGCTCGGTGCGCACTTCTTTCAATAGAAAATTGAATATCGCGACGTTCCCCACTGGCTGCAACGTTTGGCGTGGTGTAGGTTGTGAATGATGGCCGCAAGATGGCCAGACAAAGACGTGGGGAACGCGTTATTTACATATTACATAATATAAAAACGATAAATATTTGACTTAGACTCGAGTTATGGAAGTTCGAGTTAAGAAAGTTTCATTGGATAACAATCATGCTGCTTTTAAAGTTTCGCTTATGCCAATACAAACTTTCAAACTATTGTTCTTCAAATAGGTATAGTAACTTCAGTAAAGATTCAATCAGCCGCGATAAAGTATGTTAATAGAAACTTGGAATTTTCCAAAGTTCAATATACAAATTTGGAATTTTCCAAACTTCATTATACAAATTTGCAAACAAGAACCGTGTGATAAATAGAAATAAGAATGTGGATACATCTTTCACGAGATATGCTGTCTCTGTTAAATTTCGTTTAGAATGGACCATCATGTTAATTTACGATGGGGTCATATTTTAAAAACATCGAGTTTGATGACAAAATATTAAATTTTTACCCTTTACGTTTAATATTTATCATATTTTTTGTAAATAGTTTTGTTTATAATCTATAATAATCTGTAAAAGTTAACAAAACAATTATGTACTTATTGTTTGCCATTTTCATGTGAATATTATGGTAGGTTTAATAAGTAGGTTTTATATTTTTTTTCAAACGATTAAGAGACCTGGTAATAATTCAACCTTTATCACTATAATGTACGGAACGGAAATGCACATATTGGCGTTTTTATGTGTAGGTTCAGTTTAAAACCAAAACCATCTCGAACAATGGCGAAACTATATTGAACCGACCTATTCATTCTTGTAAAATATTACTCGATGTGTAGTTTATAGCCGTTCTACTCTGTGTTTTGTCGGTACGGTTCAGTTCAAATAATGGCAATGAATATTGAACCCTCGATATTTATACCTACCTATAATTAATATCACATAATTTATTTTTACCTGCATGCACTAATTTTAAAATAAATTATTTATTGGATTTTCATTGTCACAAAATAATGTAATTTTTATATTGTTCAGAAAATTATTGTCAACAGGAAAACGGTAACTTCTCACATCGAGAACTGCTGCTATTGCTACTTATAGTAATTGCAGTTTAAAACGTTATCGATCATTTAAGTCACTGTAATTATTTTATCGTAAGGCATATTATTGGAATGTAAATTGTTAAATTACGCTTTAAACAGCTTTTGTGTTTTCATTTTTGTTCTTCACAGCTAAAGTACCAGCGAATAATTTCCATTTTTTTATTAGTACTACTTAAGTATTGCTTAAAATTGTAATCTTCAACCAGAAACTTTTTATTTGCAACTGAAAATTGTTCTGCTGAGTATGCCTCCTCATTTAAAAGGTTTAATAAATTTAGGAAATAGATTTACTGGAATTAAGGTTATATACTAGAAATGCTACTTACAAGTTACAAAATAGAATAGATAACTACTGGTAACAACTACTATTCTGGTCACTCAATAGGTATCACTATGAATGCGGCTAACTAGAATTCGTGTAAATGCAGGACATACCGTTTTCTCACATTGCTACAGTTACTGATTTTGTGGAGTATACCAACATTTTATAAATCGGAAAAAAGCCGGTTTTATAAAACAAAAATAAGTTTGAAGAAAACGTACAAATAAAGCTGTAAAATAGATACATCGCCCCTACAATTAACGGAACGGTAATGTGAAATTTATTAAGCTTTCACGTTGCTGAACCGAAAAAGTGTTTGTTTTCATATTTCTTTAAGTGGCTTTTCACTTAAAAGCTTACAGTGGTTATTTATAGCTGCCGTTTGTAAAGTCTCTTTTGCGGTGCACAAAATATATGGTTACCGTTATTGCTTCTTTACATTGCTTAACAACGATATCAATTATACAGTAGTTCTGCGACCCATTTTTGTTAGTGACGTTTAAGACAAATTACAAGAAAAAATAGTTTTTTAATTTATGCCAAATTATTAATTGTTAATTGATGTTCTGTGCCGTATTGGGTATTTTGTTCTTAATATTTTCGTTTATAGCAATAATAAATTTATAGGTGTTAGTTAAAATGTGATGTAGGGGAACGGGGGGCACAGTAAAACACTCCAAATAACTTTTGATAGAATAATACTAAAGAGTGCTGCTATTTGTGAGAGGGTAGTAGTATCAATACCCACTAGTGACTGTAGTTAGAGCGCGTTGTGGCAATACAGTCTCAAGTTAATTACAGTTTGGTTATTTGACAGCTTAAAAGTAAAATTTTGGTGAGTAAGATATTTTGTAATAAAATCTATTAGACAATTCATTATCATACTTTTATTTTTTCATATAAATACTTATTACATTAGCTTAACATTACTATCTTAATCTTTTCATTTAATTAAAAGCAACTTTGAAAAATAACTTCAAATATGTGAACATGTGGGCTGGGGCACAATGAATCAAACCAATATGGGGCAGAGTGAAACTGGAAAAATATTAAGGGTGCAGAGTGGATTCGTTACACACTCTGTAAAATGTGGGTTTGTGGCGTTTGCAATGGCGAGAGTAATGATATTTTCTATAAATGTCAAAAATGCACTGGCAGTGATGACCGTGATGTCGCTGATCCTGATTTCTCAGATTAGTTCCAAGTTTTATTTTTTTCTTGTTTGAAGTAATTCAGTTTTTGCTTATTATCAAAATCTTTTATTGTTGCATCTGTCAGATATAATTTTTGTTTATGTTTTTGTATTGTTTAATAAATGTTTTGGTGTGCCCCTTACTGTGTTTTACTCTACCCCAACCATGGGGGTACAGTGAAACGTTTACATATTTTTTTTCAACAATTTTTTTTTAAGCTGTTTCTTTGGAGGTATAAAGAAGGAAAAAAATAAGAATGCAGGAAAAACTTCAAATAATACAAAGCCATTTCCTTCCTTTTGATTACTTTCGTAGTTTTAAATATTTTAACAAAACATTTTTTTGTTTCACTATGCCCCCTGTTCCCCTATACTTTTTCAATACAAACGAAAATCAGAGTAGCTTATCTAGTTGTGATAAGGTATTAATTTATCTATTTTATTCATTTTTATTTTTCTACTTAATGATTATTTTGTATTCTCATTACCAAAATCGATGAATTGTAGTAGTATAGAAATGTGGTAGCCATAACTACTTTTGCTCGCCGCAAATAAAAAATAACAAAACATCTACCTAAATTATCATAAATATCGACGTGTTTCACTAGGATTTTTAATATTACAAATTCGTAATTTTGAATGTGAACAGACAGCTGTTGTTAAATGCAATAACCGGAAGTTTTAATCTATTTCCGCAATCTTACGTGAAAGTATCTGCAAAATCGGAATCTACTAGAGAAATTAAATTGATAGAATGTATTAAACGTGTTGCTTTCCGATGTAATGTGTTGCTCTGTTACGTACGCAGGTATCTCAATTTCTTGCTCAAATGGTAGTCTCGTCGGAGATATTTGCAAGTTTTACAGACACAATTTCCGGCCTAGATAACTTGTTTACAACTTATGCGTCCTATAAAAGAGCACACAAGTACCACAGTCGCCTGATTTAAAGGTAGGTCGCGTATAGTGTTGGTTTCTGAGTTTGCATATATCTGTCTAAAGCCAGATTGGTTTTGAATTTTATTGGCTGCGCTGCTTTTAGTGTAGGTATTCGGTGCTATTCTTAGTTCCTCGCCGCTGACATTGCAAACTTACAACTGAGACTTCCTTGCACATCTTGATCGTCGCGCAGTCGTTCCTACTCTTGACATAAAACTTAAATTTTAGTGTAGTGTATTTTTGATATTTTAATCAATTTCAATGATATTTGCTTTGGTATGTTTTTCATCATGATTATATAAGATCTAAGTATTATATGAAAAATATAGAAAAAATTCCGTCGCTATTAATTTTGATGATATAAATATCTAAAATTTGTACATTTGATGTCGTTTAACTAAATTACTGGAAAATATTTTTTAAAGATTGGTGTTTATAATCACTTGCATAATAATTTTTAATAACTATAACCAAGTTTGTAGTCGATCACTCTTCAAAATATACCATTTCCAGAAAAGCATTTTCACCAGTTTTACCTGAAAAAACATACGGCAATATTGCTCTGAATTTACTTTTAAACCACTTTATCATAAAAAAAATATCAAATCAACATAGTTTATAAATGTCATCGTGACTAGAAAAAACCGTTGTCGACTTGTCCTGTCATGTTAATATGTTTTCAAACAACGAATATGCAGACATGCATTTGGTGCTGGGAGCATGCGAAAATAATGCTGCTGCTGCTGCTGCTGCTAGGGTCTATCGCGATAGGTATCCTCTGAGAAGACATCCTAGTAGTAATGTCTTTAGACGATTAGACCGAAGGATAAGAGAAACAGGAAGCGTAGCACCAACGGGTGCTTTTTATCGGGATAGAGGTCGTCCAAGAACTACAAGAATCCCTCAAATAGAGGATGCTGTTTTAAATTTATTAGAAGACAATCCAACAACACCAATACGTGAAATCGCTAATATGCTGGACATATCACACAGTTCAGTTGGCCGAATAATTAAGGATGAGTGGCTTCACCCCTATCATTACAGAAAAGTTCAAGCTTTAGTACCTGAAGGCTTTCCACGTTGTGAAAATTTTTGTAACTGGTTTTTAGCACAAATACACAGAGACCCTCTGTTTCATAGAATAATCTTGTGGACTGACGAAGCTAATTTTTCACGGGATGAATTTTGTAATCAAAGTAATTCACATTTTTATGCTTTGGAAAATCCTCACCTATTCAGACCAGCTAACTACCAGCATAGATTCAGTGTAAATGTTTGGGGAGGCATTATCGGAAATTGGTTAATCGGGGCAGTCATTATACCTAATAGACTAGCTGGGGCCAACTTTTTAGAATTCTTGACAAATGGTTTCCAAAATTTAGTCAATGAACTTCCACTAGCGGTAATCAATAATATGTGGCTGCAAATTGATGGTGCTCCCGCTCATCATGCAGCACCAGTGAGAAACTGGTTAAATGAACAATTTCCTGAAAGATGGATAGGACGAGGTGGACCGTACCGTTGGCCAGCTAGACCCCCGGACCTCACCCCTTTGGACTTCTTCTTCTGGGGTCACATTAAGTATTTGGGTACAGAACACCAGTTTTAAATGAAGCAGATTTAGTTAACAGAATATTTGAAGCAGCTTGTTCGATAGATGAGGAAATGCTAGAAAGAGTGCAGGGAAATATAATTAGGAGAGTGAAAATGTGTACAGATCAGTACGGATAAAACTTTGAACATTTATTATAAAATTATTATTTTAATTTCATCTCGCTGACACATTTGACTTTTATCGTATTTGTTGGTGACGTTATAATAAAAAAATATTTCATTGTTCTCTGTGATTTCTGTGGGAACATACAACTCAAGTACCTTAATCATTATTAGGATGAACTCAATGTGTTGCCTCATTTACCTTTAGAAAAAGGCCGATATCTTCTGGAATAAACAACTTGGAATTTTTTAAATATTTATTCCGCGTTCCTTTATCGTTACTTAAAACCGTAGTGTGGAGCTGTTCCGCGAATTTTAGAATACGTTGTATATTTAATTTATATGGACCATGTTGCAAGTTCAAAAGCTTACTCTGAGTTGTTGAGTGCAGCTCAACAGAGTACTTTATTAAAATTAGGCTACTACAGATATAACCAAAGATTTCAGATTCAAATGCACATTGCTATAATCCATAAGTAGATAAAAATTGCAGGCACTAATCATGGGAATATTTGGTTTTAGTCGGCACCGTCAATGTAGGTGCGTGGGAATTATTGTAGTCCCACCTTTATCTCTGTTTTGTTCGCGGTTTTCGGTGTTGTCACACACAAAAAAATAACATCACAATGTTGCCTGTGCACGAACACGATGAAAAAAAAATTGGAGGTTATCATAGCCCATACGTTCGGGCGTAAACATGCCGATATCGGGATTCATCGGTAGTGCATGAACAATAACGTAAACAGAAAAGATAAAAATTGGCGAATGTTTCTGCTCCCGTTCCCGTTACTGCTTCGGTTTCTGTCGCATGACAACTGTTGTGCATGGGGCTATTGTAAAGCATGCATTTTAACATTATTGCCGTTCTCGTTACTGTTACTGTTGTAGATCAATTGTGCAGTGACCTTAAAGGTTAAAGAAAAGTTACATTTATAATTCCCTTTAATTTTTGCCGTCATTTCTAACTCCATTTATCGCATTTTCAAGATCTTCACACCTGTATGAAAGTACAGCAATTTCTCGAAGGTAATTTAATGACATCTGAAAAAAATCAAATATTTCTATAGCACACCATTATCCTTTTGTGTATGAAATATTAATTTCCACTACAGGAAATAACCAAAGTAGTTATGTAATTAGAAGAATAAGTGGGCCGAAATATGAACAAAATCATATGTTATCAAAATAGCCGAATAAATTTTGACGTTTCTGTCAAAATGTTTTGCCTAGAAATATGTCGAGCAAATTTGCCACGTAACAAAATCTCGAGTGCGAAGCACGAGGGATTTTGGGTGGAAAATTTATGAGAAATATTTCTTTATGGCAAAACGATGCGACAAAAACGTAAAAATTTAATCGGGCTGTTTTCATGCACGCGGGGTATTCAGCATGATTATTTCCTGATTATTAATCTGAATAAATAGATTTTACAACGAATTATTTATTTACTTGTCGAAGAATCTTTGATAATGATTGCAAAAAAAATTCAGAAGCGATTAAACGTTAAAATTTAATCAGGTAAATTTTGACACATTTGCAACGTCAAAATTTAATCGCTAATAATACCATAAGAGGTTTGAATTTATCGATTAATTTACGATAACTTGTTGCGAAACAACTTAAAAGAGTGTAAACTTAATGAGTATTAAAAACGTGACAGCGAAGCTAGAGCGTTTTTATCATTAAATTTACACGATTTAAAAGTTGCTACACAGGAAGTTTAAGTTAATTAATCAAAGAAATTCAAAGCTTGATTAGATTATTTTATGAATGTATCAAATTTGACACTAATAAAATTGTTTGAAAATTTTTTGTTGGTGGAAACTAGACAACGTCGATATAAAGGAACTCGAGGTTTTATGAGAATTATCGCTGTAATTCCGTGTTCCTTCCTCAAATAACGAATTGTCATTGGCTATATTAGCCATGAATAAAATAATCGCTATAAAACTGAGGAAAACCATGGTGACTGGGACTTTTTATGTGCATGAAGGAAATAATCAACAGTAATGTCACAAGTGCATCAAAATAGCCGATTAAATTTTGACGTTTCTGTCAAAATGTTTTGCCTAGAAATATGTCGAGCAAATTTGCCACGTAACAAAATCTCGAGTGCGCAGCACGAGGGATTTTGGGTGGAAAATTTACGAGAAATATTTCTTTATGGCAAAACGTTGCGACAAAAACGTCAAAATTTAATCAGGCTATTTTCATGCACGCCGGGGAATTCGGCATGATTATTTCCTGATTATTGATTTGAATAAATAGATTTTACAACGAATTATTTATTTACTTGTCGAGGAATCTTTGATAATGATTGCAAAAAAAAATTCAGAAGCTATTAAACGTCAAAATTTAATCGGGTAAATTTTGACACCTTTGAGACGTCAAAATTTAATCGGGTAAATTTTGACACGTTTGAAACGTCAAAATTTAATCGCTATAAAACTGAGGAAAACCATGGTGACTGGGACTTTTTAAGTGCATGATGGAAATAATCACTTGAAAGCGATTAGGTAAGCATTGTGGCCGTAGGTTTTATTTTCCGACACCAAAAAATCATAAAATAGTGACAAATTTCTCGAAAACACCTGTCAGTATCTTCACGTGCATGCGAATGAGACGAATATTGTGAAGTAAACAGTTTATAATGTAATTAAGCACTATTTTGAATTGCAGAATTAACCCTATATTATTAAATGCAACGGTGCGCACAATTACCCGCCTTTCTCCATTCCTCCACGTTCCCCCAAAACATGCATTACTATTTGTATCAAACTCATCAAACGGAACGAGTTATTTCACAAAATATACAACGCCTATTAGTCGTTTTCGTAAAAAAATTTAGATTAAAGTAAAATTATCACGTTTACTAAAAAAAATTAATTAAAAAATTCTTAAACGATTACATACGCATTAGAAGTTCTAAAGTGAATTCTGTTTCATTTCAGGATTTTTCCTTTTCACATGATCTTGTCAATTTTTTTTTAATTTGTTCATTAAAAGTGGAATAATAAAATTGATACATAGAAACCTACTAACGGTGTTAGTAAGGTAGATTTATTGAAGTTTATTTTTGTTGAGAAGTTTTGTTTTGCATATTAAGTTAACATAGCCATATTTTGTTGCCGATAGAAATTTCAGGGATTTTACGATTCATCTTGTATGCACACTAAGAGTGAACAGCGTCGTTAGGCGAAGGATAAAAGTGGAGAATAGATTGAATGTCGGTTTTATTACGGTACTATGTGATTGGATTGACACTTTGGAAGAGCGCGGAAAAGCTCAACCTAAAGACTAATTTAATTTCAACATTCCTAAACTTCGAACAATGCGTATTTCTTCTTGATTGAGCGTCGATGTCCAGTTAAATTGTTACAACCGTTTGCTTTCTTTTTCAATGTTCATTTTATTCAATATTTATCTTTCCGCGCAAGATATAAATCATATTACTTAATTTATATCTTGTTTGATTTATATTAAGTACTTCTATTATCAAAAAAAATGAAAGTTCGTGGTTCATAGAAAACACACAGAACCATCACGTTAGTCACGATAATTTTCTCTCCACCTGAGTTCAATAACGATTACAGTGTGATGCTGCTACGCATCAATTCATCCTCGTCGTTTTGATTGATGTTGAACAATCTTATGATTTATTTGACAAATATCTACCGTAATCATAGTGTCGATTGAACAACTTAAAAAGTTTTTTCATATCGATTAAGCATTGAGAGTGACACAAAATAACAAGAGCAACTGACCAACAGTGCTTTACGTGTCGTTTAATTAACCTTCTTTATTTATTTGTGTAAACATTTATTTCGATAAAATTTTCATATTCAAATGCCTCTTCGCTGTTCAATTGATCTCAGATTACTAGCAGGACTTCTTGCTGAATTGAACATCATTACAACAACGTTTTACAACACTTATTTGACCAAAGTTTCAATGTTTGAGTTTCGCTCAACTTCAATCGTAGATGATTACAATAATACCACGTTAACAATTTCTGAGGTTTCACTTGCATTTACATGAACGTACGGTTACTGTTTGAGTTGTTTAATGTTCCAATAATGGTAACCACTACTCAATTCCATTTAATATTAATAATAAACGGCTTTAGCAATACAAAATCGAAACTGGACCGGGCAGCGTTAACATTATGAGGTCAGCGGGAGGTCTTATTCACTAGACTGACTAACGCGATTAGTTTTAAGTTACACAGAATCCACAGGGTATTCAATAATAAATTTCTATAAAGTAGAATGTTGAACGTGAGCCATGTGTCGCACTAAAATATTGCATTCACGTTTGTTTACACTGATTTGGCGTTGTCGATGAACTTTAATCTCTTTCCAGATGAACGGTTTTCGTTTTATAATTATAATAAAAGCAGGTAAAGCACAAAATTTTAGAATATTAGGTCATGTGTGCGCGTAAAATAGACAAATAAAAGATAAACTGCTGACCTTTTATTCTGTCCATATTTCTGTAGACTACAGTTTGCGCTGGTTATTACGATCTTGCTTTTAGCGATCCTACGGAGATAACAAACCGAATCCAAAATCCAGCCGTGGTCCAATTAGCAGTAACCGAAAATAAGTCCTTATTACTGATTTTTTCTTAAAAGCTTTTATTTTATTTTTGATTGATTTAAGATTAAATTTACGTTGGCATTAATGTTATTTCATTTAGTTTAGAATTTTGTTATCTACGCAAATTAAAGGCAAAAAACAATCATTTTTCTTTATTACAAACTTCTCATCTTACTCATTTATATGGTCACTTGCGATTCGTTATAGCCGGCGTAGACTGTATTTGCTTTAATAAGCATCACTTAACCTGCTCATTTGACCTAAATTATTATTGACTTTAACCATTTACATACGGAATACGTAAACAGTACGGTAGACAAATTTGGTCGTATAATTCGCTTTACTCAGTAAACTATTCCTTTATAAATTATCACATGTACGGCAACTTCATAATAAGTGGTCTGTAAAAAACAGCACGTTGTTTTTGCGTTTTTTATAAACATTAATCATTTTAAAAATTCAATTGATTAAACCTGCCAAGGTGGCCTAAAATAATTTAGTATGCAAGGAATATTTTTGTTTTGTATTAATTAACCTATTATCACTGAATTTGGCTAAATTACGGTTAAATCTTGAGGGAAACATGTTTACCGAAAGCTCGTTCGAATAAAATATGAGAGCGTTTAATTAATTGTGATGTTTACATTCTTCCACAACTTGGTAATTCGAAAAATACCCTTTTACAAAAAATTTACCTTTTTTATTGTAGCGTAGGTTTCACTGATGACGTTAGCACAGTGCAAAAAAAGTTAACCTGTCTCTGCGTAAATAAAAGGCATTGTCAATAAAACGTTGCCATTTGAAGGTATTTTTTAAATTAATTTATGACAGAAGTACAGTCGAACTAGTCTATAGTGATGTTCGAAAAGCCATGAAAAACATCACTATAGAGAAACTTCACTATATAGAATTCAAGTATAATTTTACAATTTTGGCAGTTACGTTAAAAATCAATTGTTATTCAAAACAAAAAATTAAAATTTATTATATTTGAAAAAATATTTGTTTAAGTATATAGAAATACACACAGTTATTAATAAACAATACAATTTTTCATCTGAATACTTACATAACATGTACTTATTGATGAAAAAATCTGTCCAAAGTTGATTGCATAAGTAAGAATTTTGCAAGAAATTCTTTTAAGGATTTTTCACGTTTTCTATTACCGAAAATTCCGTTCCTCGAGAATTTTGGTAAACCTTTTGTAAAGAATAATCACTATGTAGAGGCTTAAGATCATAATATACAGGTATTTTTATATGTAAAACGTTAAAAAATGCACGTTCCTGACAAAAACATCGCTATAGAGAAAAAATCATTATAGAGGAGGTCACTATAGAGGAGTTCGCCTGTATAATACTGTATTGAGTTTGAAAACATAAATACGTTCAAATAGTATATAATAGTCAATTTTAAATTGATGTTTGTGTTCAGGCTTATATTTTTCCTCATCTTTTAGTTAAAAGTTGTTACTCTGACATCGGTTATTATATTACATCTAGCCTCCGATTTACACGGAAGATCGGTTCCTCAGAAAACAGTATACAACGAAATTTTTGATTTTTATAGGCAAAATCGTGTAAATTTGAAAACAACTTAAAATGTGCATATTTCAGTCATTTATTTAAAGTAATTTTTTTTAAATAAATTTTGAAAAATAAAAATAACAGTTCATTCATAAAATAACATATACAGTGCGAACCAGCCAAATGGAATAAATTCAGTATCTCAATTATTGTGCATATTTATCAAAAATCTCAAAACACGTCATTCGTTATTTTGAAAACCGTGTAAAAGTGAAATCGTGTAAAAAAAAGTACCGTATGAATCGGGGGATAGGTGTATTTAGTCTATTTTATGTTTCTTACAGTTGTTTTGAATGTAATTACTATTTTCTATCAAATGAGTACCGAGCGACGTAACTCAAGTTGTGGTTAATGCAGTAAATACTTACAAGTGCGTACAAGTTAGCTTGTAAACGTAGTAGTGCTGAAAGTTTAATTTCATATTTTGATTTCTAGTTTATCGATTTCAGAGATTACATTTCAAAATTTGTCTTTATTTATTCAGTACTACTATCTTTGCTTTTGAAAAGCTATTTATGATAAAATAGGATAGGGTCGAGCTTTATTTTTGGTTGGGTGCATTTGACGTACAGTAGAGCGTCGATTATCCGAACTAATTGGGACCGACTACCGTTTGTATAATCGAAAATTCGGATGACCGAACAGTCATAGTTTATGAGCACTAAAACGCTCAAAATGATAGAATATAATAGTATATTATTTAACGAGCACATAATGTAGGCTATTATTAACGAAGATGAAAGTTTGTAAATACGAGTCGAAGACGAGTATTTACAAACATCTGAGTTCATAATAGCCATTATGTGCGAGAAAAATACAGCTGTTTATCTACAATCAAAATTTTATTCGATAAAACTTTGAAATGCTGATAAGTTCCGAAGCAAAATTGACACCGAAATTAAACCGAAACCAAAACGTGATTTTCATCGAGAAGCCTTTGCTTCCAGTTGTCATGGGCGCGAAAAAAATAACAAGGATTTGTCAGTTAGCAAGAAAAATACGAACGTGTTTTTCTTTTCCTTATATTATATTTTGAAAGTGACGACTTAACCAGCCTCAAGTTGTGACACTTCTCCGATTCTCGCGATAGCCGAGGTCTCCCTAATGGATAATAGTGTTTTACTCGTTCCTAATTTTCTTTTTCCCGCAAGGGCGTCGTGCATTGGCACCGTCCGATAATTGTTCCGTCCCGTAACAGTTAAGTGCAAATATTCGCTCAGTAATAGAAGAAGGAAGAAGAAGAAGAGATTAGGCAGAATACCTCGGTGTTTTACCATTCCCTCGCGAGGAGACATGGTTCTGATTTTAATACGGTGTTACTGTCGCCCAGAATTGAACCCGAGACATTTGTTTAGGTAGCCTCGTAAAAACTAAGGTACCAAAACTAATCATTCTACCGTGCGCATAGGCAACCAACATTACTCTCCGTTCATTAATGAAAATAAATAGGCAACCAACAATACGCTCCGTCTATTAATGAAAATGAAACTGAAGGGGCGTGACCTGTGGATAAGGTGCCTTGTTATGTATCCATGGCTAGCATATGAAATGAACGTATTACGTCATGATTGTAGATAAACATATATTGAACAACAAGTAATATTTCAATCACATTATAATGTAATGTAATGGCAAAGTTAACGACGATTCGGATGATTGACGTTCGGATAAATCAAATCGTCATTCGGATGATTGACGTTTCGGATAATTGACGTTCGGATAATCGACGCTCTACTGTATTTGACCTCCAAGCTTAAGTGTAATAAGGACCTTAGCTTTACACTACATATTATAAGCAGTTCAAATTAACGGAAATGTCGTTTTTATCCGATGAATAGATTCAGATTATTGTTTATTAATGGTTCCGATAATACAACATTATACTACTTCATAAATTCAAAACGTTGTATGTGATTCTAATTGATGGAAGCTGTCATCCGTAAATGCTTTTGATTAAGGTTCAAAGAGCTCGGTATATTGGCAGTTATAAAATCTAAGTACATTTCAATGCGAAATCCATGGTTTTATACAAATCTCTTTCATGAAGTAAATAAAGTCGCTATTACTGAAATTTGCTCATTTGGTTTATCCATCACGTTCCATTTCAGTACTAAAATATTATGTAGGACTTTGATTTATTCGTGCTTTAATTCCGGTTACATGGCAATCTTTATATATGACTGTTTGAGCCAGTAAAGCGAAAATCTGATCGCGTATTCAGAGAGAGTACGGGTTAAATGCACACACCCGTATTGCCGTCAATTACTCTCGCGCTTTCAGGCCGTCACAAAGCTAGTCAGGCTAATTGGTCCACACTTATTGACCAATACCTGTTCTATTTTCATCATTGGCTTATATTTTCTCGCGTAGTAGGTAGAACCGCAATATGATAACAAGTGTCTTTTCTTCTATGAAATTTTAAATTTACTATACCGTATTGGTAAGTTTCAGGAACTGTGTTGATATCGTTTGCAGCAAGCTTAGGATTTTTGGTGTATTGGCCTCTTTTCCCATTTAATTTAAAAGAACTATTTACTATAATTTTTGCTTGACGTTTGTGATATTTGTAATATTAATTATATTTTTTGCCTCATCTCTTAAACAGCAAACAGATTCAAAGCCAAAAGCATTAGGGTTACCCCGAAAAGAAAATAACTTATGAATAATTCTTACGAATTTCTACCAGGAATGCCAATGGCATGCACGACAAGAAAGCTGAACTAGAAGTGTTTTTAAACTCACAACACGTTGATGTATGTCTCATTTGAAAAGCACTCCTAACGAATCCGAATTTTGTAGAAATAAGATGTTATAAATTTTATCACACTATCAATCCTGGCGATCGAGCTGTAATTATTAAACGGTCCATTCTGTACCAGGGAAGCAGAACAATGTATGTCCAAAAGTAACAATGTTCAGGAAATTCAAATTAATGACTTGATATGTTTGGTGTTGCCTTAAAATAATGCTTGGAGATACATCATAATGCAGCACAAATTCTAAGTTTGGACATATTTCCCCCTGTAATGTGTAGATGGGACATATTTTAATCAATTTACATCAAAATTTCATAGTTGAAAAAAGTGGACATACATCGTTCTGCTTCTCTAGTAGAGTGCACACGGTTTAAGAAATATATGTTGAGTCGTTTGCGGAGAATATAAAATTAGGACCAAGTGAGTCCACTTTCAATTTGACGGGAGGGAAAGTGTTAACAGTTGATCGACCGCGCCCGGCAACCTGCTTTCCCGTTTCAGAATGTAAATGATACACCTCTGCTCGCAAATTCACTAATAATTTCTACTCTACAGCGTTAATCAGTATGAAGAATACCATCTACAGCATGAAGGTATTCAGCTTACCATCGTGGTCGGCAAGTTCACTAAACAAAACGTAATGGTTGGTGCAGTCTACTGTCCATCCAGACGCAATCTCAAGTCGAGAAATATAAAACTCTCTTGCATTGGCGATGATTACAATGCCAAAAAACTTGATTATTTCGGATCAAAACTGCCTACAACCATGGGCAAAAAACTATTCGAGCGACAGGATATAACTTCTATTCCGCACCTATTGGTCTACTGACTCAAATAAAATTCCTGACATACTTCATTCCTCTATCTCAAGAAAGATGTCACTAAATGTAGAAATTGAAGGAATTTTCGACCTGGATTTTGATCAATCAGTCGTCTTTTTAACATTGATCGAAATAATCATCAGGAATAAATCTTATGTTATGTTTGATTGGAAAAGTTTTAAAATTGAGCTTCAAGAACGGATGAATTTATTATTATTATTATTTATTGCACCAAGATTCATTGAACAATTAGAAGAAGTGGTGAAAACATCTACGAAGTTAACACAAACAGTAACATACAGGGTGGGGAAAAAGTATAGAAACCCCTAGAAATCTCGGGGGATTAGTGAAAACAGAAATAACCAAAGTCAATAGGTAATTTTCAACGAGGAATCCAAAGGTGACCTAGAATTAGACCCGGAACCTCATTTTGAAGGTCATTTAGAGGTCAACTTTGTTTTTGGTGCTAGAATCGAAAAAAGCTGGAAATTTTACGTTCAAGTATGTGTTTAGATCTGGGGTTAACGTCACCTATACGGATTAAATAATGGTCAAAGTACGGTATCATGAGACCTCGCAGGAAAGTTTCATTTGAATTGACCTTTAAAGTTTACTTCAACATCAATAATTAAAAGTTAATCCGACCATCCTGATCAACAGAACAAAGCTGACCTCAAGATGACCTTGAAAATGAGGTTCAAGGACAAATGCAAGGTCACCTTTGGATTCATCGTTGAAAGTTACCTAGGGTATGGACTTTAGTTATTTCTGTTATCATTAATCCCCCGCGATTTCTAGGGGTTTCCATACTTTTTCCCCACCCTGAATGCGAGGGCGCGCATTTACGTCTTATCGTACAGTCCGGGAAGCACATCTGCGCTATTGCAGCACTGGGTGAAGGGCACGTTTTGCACTTACGCAGTGAAAGAGTTAAACAAAGACAATGTCGATGATGCATGACGGAAGCTAGAGAAGAATATTTAACATGCGGCAGAAGAAGCATTAAGCAGGAAATGAGTTAATATAACATCAACTCAAAGACACAAAACATAATGTATATGAAAAAGGTAAAAACTAGGCAGTCAGTAGGAAAAGGCTTTCTTGAAATATAAATCTACAGAACGAGCGGCGTGGCGTGCAAGTGGATTAAAAAAATTAATTCATTATTGTGTTGTTATTAAAAATTTTTAGAAAATAAAATAGATTTTAATAATCAATGCACAAGAATACAAAAAATGCACTAAAAATCTGACCAAATAAAATTTTACTGAATGTGCTACTTCAAGTCGCAAATTGAGTTTTATCGATACAAAGCACTTAACTCGATCATTCTTTTGGGTGACTACTTTACTCGAACTTCTCTTTTTATGTACTGTAATGTATTTACTTCATCTAGACTCTACAACTGTATTTTTAGGCATTTGAACATAAACCTTGAATTTGCACAACTGTCTAAAAGGAACAAATCAACTGCATATTACAAAATACAGTGCATTCTCGTTTATTCGTTCCTTGACTTGTTCGGATTTCGCACTAATCTGGATCGTCTTTATTATGTCTTATTGCATACTCAGTAGATCAGATTGTAAACTGACTGATAATCCGGATCATTAATTTCTGCGTATAGCAGTTTATTGAATTACTAGTGGTATCACTCTTATTTGGCCTACAATAAACTGCTGTAAATTGTATAACTTTTATGAAAAATAACGTTTTTATTTAGAATTTAATAATGTGTAACTGTTAACTATGTAATTATTTTCATGCCCTCTCGGGATTAAATTGTGATTTTATTCCCGTGTTTCGAAGGATCAAGTGGCATATTTCATCCCAAGAAATCAAATAAATTTAATCTCTGATTAGAGTGATATAAGTTTAATTCATAATTCTTGGTTCTTTTTAGAGGGATGTAATATATTTTTTCCTCTAAATCAATCCCTATTTTATGGTTTTTTAAAACGGAAATTTAGTTCGAAAAGTTTTTTTTGTAAATAAGTTATGTTAGTTACATTAATTATTTACTTTGTTTTATTTACCAAGTCTTCCTATAATAATTTAATTTCCTCAAAGGCAGGTTTTATTTTAAAGATGTGCTTTTAAAGATCGTAAAATTGCGTATGTACCACGAAACCAAAGTATCACTTTACCCCTCGTTTGATTATTACCCTCACAAGCTCAGGCAATAAACTTTCCCCCTTGAGATGAAATGACTAACTTCTATTTCTTATTACCTATATCTAAAGTCTTTGACAAAACATCGTGAACGACAAATTTTCCAAAAATTGTATTTTTCAACAAAACTGTCGTTTATAACAATTTATATCCGATTCCATTGTTATTTTAAGCTCATTTTTGTTGAAAGTAGTCGAAATCACTATTGTTAGCGCCAGTTTTATTTTATCAAAATCCCGATATTCCTTTGTTTTATCGTAAACGCGAATATGCAAAATTTGGATTTTGTCGCTTACGATGTTTTCACAAAAACCCATCGATATAATATACTATTATCGCCTGAAGAAGTTATATAATTTGTACTATGTATTGATGTAAGAACTGTTTTCATTGGCTGGTTACATCTCATTATTTTTAAAACAGTTTGTACTACCTTTCCATATTTTGAATATACATGAAGCAGATAGGGTTGTTAAACAGTCGATTTTATGTTGTAAGGAAGAAAAATCGGTTATAGTCTTGAGAGAAACCAATACCGTTTTATGTTGAACTTTGCGCCTTTGGAAACCAGTTTGAGAACAATTGGATATTTAAAATGTTATTGCATGGGAAGGAAGATACATTGTTTTTTAAGAAATTCGTTCAACATTTGCAATGATGTTACAAAATATATTATTTTTAGCTTTTATGCAAAATACAATCTTCAACAAATTAGCATTAGCAAATTTTAGTGGAATTAGTAAGGAAATCTATTGATTTCTCTGTAATAAATTTCGGAGATCATCACAAATGGATAAGTACTGCATATTAAATATGTACTACCTCACAAGCAAAGTTCGTATCTTTCAAAACTTCGAACACTTCTAGGTTATTGATTGCCTGTGACAGATTTGCTGGCGTCAATAAGGTATTTTGCATCAAAGTCACGCGGTAAATTTAGCAAAGCCAAATGTTCTGGGCTAATATCGCAGTGGGGTTGTTTCTGAAAGTTTTGCTGCTCGCATTATCCTTCGTCGCGCAACCCAAGTCAACCACACTCTTGCCGATAATGTGATAACTTATTTTGATAAAAAGTTTTTTTTTTAATACTAACTGCAGATGTATTATTGTATATTATAATTGAGCTAAAGTACATTCTCGGTATATCAAAACTGTTAACGTTAATTGTTCATTTTGTTGATGTTTTGTGAAGTGACAAAATTATTAAATTTCTCATAAGCAGTAATACTTATTTACCATGCAACAAGTATTACGAGAGAAGTAAAGGTTTACCTACGAATTCCTAATCCTCATGCTTTGTACAACAGTTTATACAACGCTTTAAGGGCGTATAGTACCCTCAGAACGTTGATATGTTTAAATCTAAAATTTGGCTTTTTAGCAATAAATGAAAGAAAGAGATGCATGGAATATGTTATAAGAATCTATTTCGCTTAATTGTAGATAAAAAAAATTATTACTAATAGTTTAGAAGTTAGATTTATTTATTTTCTCGCATAATTTATCCTTTTATTCTTAAAAATTTATTTTGTAATCCCGTGCGTAACTGACTACGAACGGGATTACAAAATAATTCATATCTCTTAATTGATAAAAAAATAGGCATTAATATTGCGCAAAATTCCTAGAGAACATGTTTCCTAATAGAATGGTGAAAACTAAACTATTTTTTTTTAAGAATAAAAGGATAAATTATGCGAGAAAATAAATAAATCTAACTTCTAAACTATTAGTAATAATTTTTTTTTTATCCACAATTAAGCGAAATAGATTCTTATAACATATTCCATGCATCTCTTTCTTTCATTTATTGCTAAAAACCAAATTTTAGATTTAAACATATCAACGTTCTGAGGGTACTATACGTCCTTAATGCCTTGTAGTTTTGTGTGTAAATATTTTTCCGGCGATCGTTGATTTACGGGTCGATTTAATGAATAGGAAATCATGCGTTTATGACTATTTTTAATGAATGATTTCTTATAAACGCATGATTTTGGTATCTACGCAATAAAATATACCATTAAATTGAAATGGCACTTTATTTAAATGTAAGATGCCAAAATGAATGCAAAATATACCAATGAGAAATACAAATTTAATTAATTACTTACGTTTTGTTAATAGTAATATTATTTATATAGAAGTTAGCAACTGTACAGCCAGTAAAATTGATAAAAAGTGCAGATGCATTGTCAAACTTTTGACACTCTTTGTAAGTCATGGCATGGTTGGTTTGAATATATATTGATTTAAAATGTTTGGCATGCTTGATTCGGATATCTCTATTTGACTTTGTCACGGAAAAAAATTACATTTTGTTCAGTTTCGTAAGATTCGATCAACGGAAAAATATTGTAACCAACTTTTGCGTTAATCGGCGATTAATAATCTCAACAATATTAACGCGTGAGCGGAGCGAGCGCGTTAAACTGTCTCGATTATTAATCGCTCTCATTAACGCGCATGTTGGTTAAATAACTATGATATCCCACGTCAAGAGATTTAAAAATATTACATAGTTGTGTATAGTTTGCAATAAAGGTTTTACAACGACAAGCCATTAAATATGTCCGTATTTTTTTTTTTTTTTTGACTTTCAACTTTTCAATAGTAAACTTATATTCTTGTGATATATCAAAAGGAAATCTGAATATTGGTTTTCAATTTAATAACTACATCAGTTGAAACATGAAAGATGCCGAGCTCCAAAATAAATTACGATGATATTTCAACAACCTTTAACCCGTTAGGTGTCGATGGTGGTCACTATACCACCTAAAGTGCTATGATATCGAGTGTAATTTACTATTTTTGTGGACATGAAAAAAGAGTCCTTACATCTAGATCTTTAAAATCGCAGTTATGTGTACTTACCTATCCTTGACTAGTGAAATTGAAAATTCATATCATAAGCAATGTAAATTAAGAATGTTGCACGCAAAATATAAATCTTCAGTCTACGTAGGCACTTTTGGATGATACTCAAATTATCGATGCGATAAGTGTTAACTTGAATCATGAACATTATGTAAAATGCAACAAGATTGTGCAAAAGTGTTTCAAGGAATGAGGAAAATTACAACGGGAACCGAAAAAATTTCTACACAGAATCTGTACCGAACAATGCGATTTATGTTTGTACCTAACCATAGGTATAATAACATTAACGTAACTCTCGCAGATATGTGCACCCAAGCGCGTCGTCATAGTGTATATCAATTTCACGATTCAGTTTAAACTCCCTTGATGCTCCTCAAGTGCCGGAAAGTAAGCGACGGATATGATACCTTAGTTTACGTCGTTAGAGTATTTACTTATAATATCAAATTTAAATGTATTCCGTTGTGCGAGGTTATTACAACAACACAACCTTATTTTTTACAGGGTTATTAACAGCTTATCCACACACCGCATTTTGCTATGAGTCGGCTGCCGACTCGATCGCCGACTCGGCACGTCGCTGTATACTTAGTTTATAATGGAACAAAGCACACTCATTGATACTCGCCGTCTCGTAAATTTTGTCACAACTATTTTAATTTACAGTAGTGCACAAACACGTCGATTTTCTATTATTGCAAATGGATGCAGATTCAAAGTCAATTTAGACTAACACTCACGCGAATAAAACCATAATAAAATTATGTCAAATCTATTCCCATACTAGCCAAGCTAAACTTACAATTTTGCTAGGCAACAAAAGTTCCTCTCAAGCTGGTCTTACATTTAAGAAGAGCTCAGTTTAGCTTAAGATGCGTTGGTGTAACTGGGCGTTTAGACATAGGAACGAAAAGCCCAGTCGGCGCTGTTCTTGTTTAATATTTAAAAAAATAACTAAACACTGTCTTGAAATTCTGATTCTTTTATCGTCTTTAGCGCAAACATTCACACAGTCTCATATAAATTAAGCATTAACAATATAGTTTTTAGGACCCAACCCCATGACGTCACACGGCAATTCTAAATGTCTTACGCCCGATTGCACCAACGCATCTTAAGCTATAGATTAACGGAGCTCATCTTAAATTAATGTAAGTTCACCTTGGCTAGGATGGGAAAAGAGTTGCCATAATTATGTATTTATTCCACGGCTTTTAAAAATTGACTTTTTGCTGGTTGCAATCTTACACCGTGCTTCATGTAACTTTCCTAGGCCTCACCCTGGGAACAGGAATCACGAGACAACATTTTAGTATTAAGATTTTAGAAAAATAGGAGCAGTTCTTTCGTCAATTCATACACATCCTGTATTGTTTGTAAGAATTGATAGTAACTGCCATTACAAATTGTCGAAATGTGCTTAAATTATGTTTACTAATTAATCTAAAAGTAATATATTGACGCCATGGGACTTTCCTTGTCTACTGCAGAGCATTAAGAAAATTCAATTATACATTTGTAGATCAATTAATGTTGGCTTTCCGAAATTCATTGAGATGATTTAAAATTAAGAATTATTAATGAAATGATATTTCATAGAGATAGAGATATAGAGATATTTATAATTGTAACTTTATTTTTCAAAACTATACAAAAAGCATTGAAACTTTAGATAACGGACAAGTGTTAGTATGTAGCAGTAGTATTTATCAGGTTTTACGATACTTTGATTACACGAATTTCAAATTACACGAGTTAAGATTTATATGTTTTAATTTGCTCTACTCGCCAAATTTGTAATCACGAGAAGCAGGACTTAAGAAATTTATTTTACAGGCGCATTTTATTTATGGAGGTTAAGTGTACTATTCGTTGCCTACGTCAAGAACTTACTGTACTTATTTCTAATTCGTAATGAATTATTCTCATTAGGGTCTATTCTGTAATCAACCTATTAAATTATAACGGTCCAGTAAAATTAAAAATCTGTTATATTTAATTTTGTTATTCAGTATTCTATTAAATGAAGGTTCCATTAAATTGCAACTTTTTTAATGATCCCATTAAAATGTTCGCATGTTTCCGTCTAAAGTAGTCTAAATGAACCACTGATAGATCACAATCCATCGGTATCGCCAGGTTTCTGTCAATTTTACCGACAAATGCATGTGCATAACCTCACTTTTTCATGCTTGAAGACCGTGGAGTTTAAAGTGTCCTGTGCAGTGGAGATTTGTTGGGAAAAATGAATATTGAAAAAGAAAGGTCATCCCGTATGACCAAAAAACAAAAAGAATTCTTAGTAGACTTTCTTGAAAAACATATTCGGCTGACTTTGAGCAACCAAGTATCCGTGCCCTATCCCTACTTGATAACTTCCTTGCCCAAAGAAAAACAATGAACACAAAATTCTAAGATGTGCAGGTACTTTAGTTGTGCGTCGTGATTCCGTCATGAAAGGTGTTTGCATATGAATTAATTCATTACAGCAGATTTCGCTAAGACGAAATAATGTTATAAAGCGTTCTTCAGGTAGAGTAAAAGGATTACTAACATCTCTTAAATGTCTTTGAAGAATCTTATTTGCTTGCCTACAAGAAACGAAGAAAAAAATGAAACATTAGGTAATTTGTAATGATGTCGTCTTGAACGTTCGTCATGATTAGCAATTACAAGATGCAATAAATCATCAAACGTTATTATTATGGTGTAAAGTACATATTTTTGGTTGCCAATAATTTTACTGGCTACTATTTGACATGCACTAAAATATTAAAATTAAAGGGCATATTTAAAGGATGCCGGTAAAAATTTAATGGACTTTCGATTTACAGAATTGCTATTCGTTTTTAATGGTACCAGTCATTTTTATTGGTCCATTAAAAAGTTACAGAATAGACCCTATTGTCAGTTAAAAATTATTCATCTGGAACTTCTATCATACTATACAGTACATATACACCGTGATTCACGTAACTTTCCGAGGCATACGCCCAATGCACGCAACCCAATTTTCAAAAATCACAAAATGTATTCGAACTGTTTGAATTAATTAAAAATATATACAAAAGTTATGAAAATAAAACTATGTGAAGATAATTCAGCGCAGCAAGTGTTATTATTTTCAAAAAAATAAGGACCAATAATGTAATCGTCTACTATGCCACACCACACATTGATTGAAAAGTCGTTTAGAAAATGGCTTTGTCGTATCCAGTGTGAATTTTCCAAGGCATAATTCTGGCAGTTGTGGCAGTTAACTGCTCCATTATTCGAAAATTTTGTTACAGGTTATCGTTTATTATTTCGATTACATGAACTTCGTTGTCCATGTTTGTCGCTGTTCGACACCTATGCCTTTTTAGTTTTGGCCAATTTTCCCTTAATTCATTTTCAAGCTGTTTAAATATTTTGTCGGTTGGGTGTCTACGCTCAGGGTAACGATACCTATATAATCTGGCTGCAACAACTGCATTTTTGTGACACTCGCCGTAAATTATTATCATATCCACTCGTGTATCGTTTGAATACATTTTGAAATTTAACTTATCAGTTTGGTAGTTATTTCTGTCAGGGGTTTCCAAACATACGAAACTTAAATATATGTTTTTTGTATCATAGGATGTTGTGATTTTTGAATATTTTTTTGCGTGCGTTGGGCGTATGCCTTGGAAAGTTACGTGAATCACGATGTAAAGTACATACGGCATCAGTTGCAAATTTGTGTTTGTTTCTTCACCAAAATGTCCAAAAATGAATTTTTATAATATTTAGGGTCAAATTCAGAGAAACCGCCAAGCGAAGCAATGGCTAAGCGCTTTGGGAAAATCAAGTAGACTTTCGTTTGAGTTCGGATATTTTCTTTATCTACTGGGTCTTTTCTTTAACGTTGAACATACGATGTAAATATCAATATATTCAATTTAAAAAAAAAAAATGTCACTCAGTCAATGTATGCAACCAAACATAGTCTCACGTTAATTTATTTTAGATTATGCATTATTAAATTGTAATAGCAATACGTTAGAACAGTAGCACTGATTGACTTGTCTGTAGCTATTGCTATTTTAGTACCAATTCACAATATGAATCCTTTCTTCTTTCGAACACATGTTAACCCTTCGTTACTAACTTACAGATATAGGACATTGTTACTAACGTCGGTCTCAGAGACCATTATTTTAAAAGAGGAATATTCTGGTTTCACAATATTATTTTCTGAACTTTTTCATTGGATTTCCATAAATAACTTCCCTTTCGGACAAAATAACTAATTTCATTATTTTTTTTGCATGACATTAAAAAATGACACCAAAATAATTAAAGTTCTAGATTTCTCAACAAAATATTTAAATAATTCTGAACAATTCAAAAAGTTAATTCTTCGTCAAAATCTTAAAAATTATAATTAAGAAAATAATAAAGTTTCCGAAAAAAATATAATATCAGAAAAAGCACTTTCAGCAACAGTATAGGGAGTTATAAACTTTGCATAATCTAGTCCGCCGGCATTCTGATACATTTCTTGCATATCGGCATTATATGCTCCAAGCACATATGTTTTTCTTCCTTGAACAATAGACACCACGTCCAACAACATTATCTCCACCCGGTTGATGTTCATCCCTGAGTACCACATATTTCTAACAATCTAAGACGAAGTGTTCTAGGGATCGAATCCAAGCCTCTCCAAGAAAATTTGTCGAGTAAATTTTTCATTTGTTATTTTATTGCCTTTATAAATGATATATGAATTGATGCCTGCTACATTCATTGCACAACAAAATAAAACCATCGGCCAACAACAGGTAAAAGCAAAAGGGCCTCTCATCCGCGTAGCGGTATTTATTACACGAATACTAACCTCGGTTTCACAGACCGATTCTGCTGATAAATCAAAACCGCTACGTCGTTCACCGAAACTGCACACAATGTTGACGTGAAATTACTAAACAGGAAGCTACCTGAATGTACGACTTTAAATATCTAATCGGGTTAATTGTAATCGCAAATTTAGAAATTGGCCGGTTTCTGAGACCGCACCGCACGTTAGTAACGGAAGGTTAAATTTAACAAATTTCAAACTTCAATTTTAACAATTTTATTTATAAATTGACATTAATGTCAAATCATTTGTATTATTAAGGATTGCTGTGATCTCCACTACTGATTGACAATGATTTTTTATAATAGAACATCGAGATATTTATATGTATTGTATGTTCAATTTTTTAAAAAGGGCACCATATACAGGGTGTCCCATCACTTGTGGCCACCCCCAAAATTGAGCTTTAATTGAAAGCTATGAATTTGAAATTTGGTGCACGTATGACTCTGGTATAAGGCTAGAAATTTCCGGTTTTAAATGTTAATTGTCGGCGTTGGTTTTCGAGAAAAAAAATAAAAACTGATTTTTTATAAAAATACTATCTCCCAATTTCATCAAATTTCACTTTTCAGGATCAGTATTATTGAGACAAAGATGTCCAAAGTAAAAAAAAAAATCCAAAAGCTGTAATTAGCCTAAAATTCCCTTATATTCGAATCTTAACAGTAAATGTAATGATTTATGGCCCTAATAATCCTCAAAATTCTGTCCGCAAAGTCGAGTACAATTTAAATTTATGGCATTGTAAAAATTTGTCAGTGTCTAGTGGAAACCAGGGCAAGAGAACGTCAGTAGCGCACCTAAATCGAACCTTTTTACATTCTTGTAAATTTTTAAAATTTTTGTAAGTCCTCTAATAAATTATATTGTTCTGTTCGAACTTTCGAAGTGAGCAGACGTTCTTTCTTCTGTGCGCTTCAAATTTCTCAGCCAGTTACTATAGGTCCCTTTTGGGGCCATTTACGCAGTGTGTAGTGTGCAGTGTCCGACGAGAATTAAAGGTCAGAACATTTATTCTTTTAATCGAATTCATTCCATCGGAATTCAACGGCCCATTGCCCTCGTCGTGACCCCGGCGTAAAACATGGCGGAAACGCCGTTGCGCGAAAACCCGCGATTTCAAGCCTTCGTGGCCAAAGGCATCTCCGCGGATCTCCTTTGCGAAATCATCGAATTCGCAAAGGATGAATTCATGCGATCCTTAACCGCGGCCCAAGGTAAAGCAACGAACCCCACGCCGACAAAAGGACCTCGTACGCGCTCCTCGTCAGGCAGCAAAACGCCCAGAGCCCGGGCGGAATTCGCCACCCCTCGCGTTTCGGTAAAAACCGTGACTTCTAATTCCCCCAGCGCCGCCCCCATGTGTACAAACGCGAGTCCCACGTGTTCCGAAACGGATACGTCGCCATTTTGTTCAAACTCGCCCCTTTCAGAACCGGGTTCAACAACAACCGCGGCGCCACCTGTAGTAGAGCAGGCAACAATACAAATTACCGACGGTAGCTTCACTACCGTCCTAAACAAAAAGAATAAAAAAAGAACCCGCGCCGAAGCACTTCCCTCAGATTCAGAACCTGAAAATGAGGCCGCAGCTGAAACTAACCCGGAGCCCATTTCCGACGTGGAAATGGAGTGCGGCACAGAGTCCCTACGCGCGCGCGTTCCTCCAATCTATTATCGAGGGTTCGAAAACTGGAGAATTGTCTCCAAAGCGATAACCGACAAGAAGCTTAACTTCTTGAAGGCCCCAAACGTCGCTGACGGGGTGAGAATTCACCCGATGACGGTAACGGACTATCGCGGAATCGTCTCTCTCTTCGAAACGAGGGAGTGGCAGTTCCACACCTATGAGCTTCAGGAGGATAAACTCCTGAAGGTCGTCCTACGCGGCGTCTGTCCCAGTATTCCGGAGACTGACGTCACTGCCGCCCTCGAGGAACTCCACTTCCACCCGGTTACGGTACACCGACTCTTCAAACGTGGAGATAAAAAGAGCCCCATGCCACTCGTCATGATTACGCTTCCCCGCTCGGAGAGTAAAATCTTCGAGCTCACGCGACTTTTCAACCTGTCCATTAAGGTTGAAAAGAAAAATAAATCCCCGCTTCCGACACAATGTCACCGCTGTCAAAAACACGGTCACGGGCAAAAGTGTTGCCGCGCAACCGCGAGATGCGTCAGGTGCGGAGGCAACCATGAAACCGCCACCTGCACCAAACCGCGAGATTCCCCCGCAAAGTGCGCAAACTGCGGCGGGCCGCACACAGCAAACTACCGCGGTTGTCCCTCGGCACCCAAGATCCGCGCTCCTCAAGTACAAAAGACGGTCTTACCTCGCCACGCCCCTCAGGCAACACCCCGCCCTGCTCAACCGGCAACCCAACTCGCACGGCAAGCCACCCCAACTCTTAGTTACGCCAAGGCTGCAACCCCAAAGACTACCGAAAGTCTCGACCCTAGCGGCATCATCGCGATTTTAACGATGCTAAATAAAATTCCCCGAGAGCAACTCCAAGTCACTCTCAACATACTATCGCAGACCCTCGCGGCCCCCATCGAAGTGTCCAACTCCTCCCGCTAATGGCCCCGCGAAAACGGAACCCCGAATCGTTACAAATCGCCCTCTGGAACGCGAACGGCTTACGACACCGGAGGGACGAACTCGAGGAGTTCGCGGTCAGGCTCCAGATAGATGTGATATTAGTGTGCGAGACTCGCCTCGCGCGCGGTATCAACGCGAATATCAGAAATTTTATCCTCCATCGCAACGATCGCGAAGACGGCCGGGCCGGAGGCGGAACTGCGATTTACGTCAGGTCCAATATTGACCACCAATCGGACCAAACGCCTGTTCTCGCTTCCATAGAAGCCACCTGCGTAGTGGTAAACACCGCAGCTGCCGGTCCGATCCGAATCGCAGCGGTTTACAAACCCCCAGACAGAAGGCTCGAAGTGCCCGATCTTGACGCTTTATTTGATACACCCCACCCCGTAATAGTCGCGGGAGACTTGAACGCGAAACACACGGCATGGAAGTCGCGCCAAACCAACCCGAATGGAAACATTCTTTACGCGTATCAAAACCGGCGTAATGATATTATCATTGATGGCCCGACAGACCCGACACATCACATAGCACACGGCCTCTCTGATGTGCTCGATATCGCGATTTTTAAAGACATTCCGATTAACTGGGAAATGTTTAGCTTACCGGAACTAAGCTCTGACCACGATCCCGTAATCGTGCTGCTCGGACAGCAAACCGAAGACCGAGACGCGATAGAAAAACAAATCATTTCCTGGTCCCGTTTTACAGAACACCTCATACAGACACTCGGCCCCATCCCGCGCATTAACACAACACTCGCGATCGATAATGCCGTCCAGGAACTTGAAACAAAAATCAAAACCTCCCTACAAGCCGCGACACACACACGACACGCAATAATCGAACACACCGCTATACCGGTACACATTCGAAATTTAATCAGTGAGAAGAATCGCGCGCGACGCACCGCTCATCTCACCCTATATCCTCCCGACAAAGCACGTGCTAATCACCTCGCGGAAGAAGTTAAAAACGCACTTCGAACCTTTCGAAACGAACGTTGGAGCGCTCGAGTCGCGTCACTGGAATCCGCGGATTGCTCACTCTGGCGGATGACAAAAGCGCTCCGTGCCGACAGAAAAATTATCCCTCCTATACACGGAACAAACGGGATCGCGTACACACTCGCGGAAAAGGCAAACGCCTTTGCGCTAAATTACGAACAACAGTTCAGCCTGAACGACGAACAGGTGAACAACGCGCACATACAGTACATCCGCGACGACATCGACCGCACCCTTAACACTCCTGACGAGGGCGCGGTTCGTTTCGTTTCTTTTAACGAGCTGGTGGCATATATCCGCTCAGTTCACCCTCGTAAGGCGCCAGGTCACGACGGCATAACGAACCGAGCCCTCAAACACCTTCCGAGAAAAGCGATCGCTTTTCTACTCGCGATCATAAACGCGATGCTCCGGCTGCGTCATTTTCCCGCCCGGTGGAAACTCGCGGAAGTAATAGCAATTCATAAGCCCGGCCAGGACCCGAAATTCCCTCAGAATTATCGGCCAATCAGCCTCCTTTCGACTCTCGCCAAAGCAGCAGAGGCCTGCATACACACAAGAATCAAGGAAGCTCTGGAGGAACTCAACATAATTCCTCCGGAGCAGCTTGGATTCCGCGACAGACACTCTGCTCCCGATCAGGTTTTCAGGATCGTGGAGTACATTACGCAAGGACTCAACAACGACCTGTACACGGGCGCTGTTTTCCTCGACGTCGCGAAAGCGTTCGACAAGGTCTGGCACGACGGACTCGTTTTCAAATTAATTAAATTCAACTTTCCTTTACCCCTTGTGCGCCTTATCCGCTCATATCTCACAGAACGCGAATTTAGAGTCAAGGTTGATGGCACGGTTTCCGCCATAAAACCAGTTTCCTCTGGAGTCCCTCAGGGATCGATCCTGGGGCCGACCCTGTTTAACATCTATATGGCGGATATTCCAATTCCGCCTCACCAAGCCATTTTAGCGCAGTACGCCGACGACACTGCCTTCCTAACTCGGTCTTTCTATCCAGAGATTGTCACACGGCGCCTTCAGCACGTGGCTGATAGCCTGGAGGAATGGTACTCCAGATGGCGTATAGATATAAATCCCGCGAAAACGCAAGCCGTACTATTCACAAGGCGGCGAAAAGGCCCGTCAGGCAACGTCACACTTTTCCAGCAACCGGTTGCGTGGCACCCTTCCGCGAAATACCTGGGTGTCATCCTCGATAACAGACTCTCGTGGCGTCCCCACATAAATCACGTGCGGCAAAAAGCTTACGGGCGAATAGCTCAACTTTTTCCCCTATTTGGCCGTAACAGCGTGTTATCCATTGATAACAAGCTGTTACTATATAAAACAATTATAAGACCCACTCTCACATACGCGATCTCTGTCTGGGGATATGCGGCTCCCTCCTACATGGCGGCGGTATACGCCGTACAAAATAAAGCTCTTCGTCTGGTTACGAGCGCACCCTGGTTCGTTCGGAACACACACATCCTCCGTGATTTAAATATCCAGTCACTTCGCGAACACATCGTCTCTCTTGCGGAAAAATTTTTCGAACGCGCGACAGTCCACCCGAATCCATTGATTCGGGCGTCAGCGGACTACGTACCCGATCAGCGTGATCGGTATCGTCGTCCGAGGTCCATCATCGTATAATCCCTGCCCCCGCGGCTCTTTCTGTGCGTCCACTTCCCGTTCTTTTGAACAGCCACCCACAGCGTCAGAAGTATAGAATAAATATTATTCCAAGCTTCCTGTTCCAGGCAAAACAACATCAAAGCCTAGAGGGGTTTTTAGTCAGTAATATGTTCCCGCTGGGTATGGTCTGATGGCTTATTGATATCCCATTGCTGGCAGCACATGCTGCCGGCAGTGGGCCGTTGGTGGGCTGGCATATTGTACCCCTTGTGGAAAACCTGGCTCGTCTGTTGAAGTTGGGCCGACAGACGTTTTCTTAAAAATTTTCCTCTCTCCCGAAGTTAAAAAAAAAAAAAATCTAATAAATTATGATTATGAGAACGAACATGATTTAAAGTATGGATGTTGAATTATATTTTTTAAGTCGAAGAGGACTTATTACATTTTGAATTAATGTTTGAGTGCAAAGATGAATACGAAAGATTTTGAACTGAATGATTTCGGAACTCGTTCGAGACTAACTTTGTCGTCCCCGTAAATTTGGTAATTAGTTTCACGGATTATTGTGGTCGTACTGGTTGAGTCTTTCGTGAGAACCTGTTCAAACGCACGTTTCATCCATAAATATTTAATGACTTTATTTAACGTGACCAGATTTTTTAAACGCAAAAGCAGTACATTTGACGAAACGGATGGAGGGGTAATGGTAATGCATCAACACAAGAAAAAGCAACTGATCATTAATAAAGGAAATATTCTACTGAGCTGCGTACTGTCTGTCCGACTTATTGTTCACTATTAATAAAATTACTTGAGAACGGAATCTGTTGGGATTAGGGGTACCACTCCCGCAAGCTTGCGGGACTGACTTCATCAATTCCGCGGATCCGCAGGATTTGCGGGATTACAAACTATCACAATGTTTTTTTTAGTTGCTATGAAAATTAAGTACCAGAAGTTAGTTATGCAATAAAAGACAACTAAATTTAAAATAAAAGTAGCATTTATTAGTAAAAAAAAATTAAGAAAAATTATTGAAATTTCTTTTGGAAATTCTTTCAGAGAAATGATAAAGTATTCAAAGTTTGATCTTGTAAAATTGACCTGATTTTATTGCAGAAGTACCCAGCGACAGAAAACGCGCGCTCGGCATACATATTTTTTCAAATTCGGATATTTTTATTCAGTACCGCAAGTCCCGCGGATCCCGCAAAAATCATGCGGGATCCAGCGTTTGCGAGATTGGTATTCCTAGTTGGGATTCCCCTTGGTCTGCTTGTCCTGCTCACACGACACCGCATCTATTTCGCTCAAACACATTAATTCCACCATCTGTCCGACTTTGTTATATGAACTAACGAACTGCTTTGGCGAAAGCCGTCGAGACAATACGAACTTTGCGGAAAACAAGGGTACTCGTAACAAATTTTATTAACAGTGATTCGGCATTTGCTTTGAAAATGCATAAAATCACAGTTATCATTATTTATTTTTACAATATTATGCAAAGTAGTACAAGCAGTACATCTTATAATAAAGCCAGTACAAATGCAGTGCTTAAAAATTGGGCAGTACAGACTATCTCAAAGAAGTACTGTACTGCCAAAAGCAGTACGTCTGGTCACCTTACTTTATTGCTAAAATTGCTTCGGAATTGCATTTTTCAATAGTAAACGTATTCATCTAGTCGTAAATATCGACTGTCAGTTATAAATGTAGGGTGGGTGTATTACTATTGTTATCAGTTCAACTTCAGCTTTTGAAGAGTAACTTTGTCCAAAAAGTTTTTATCTGTGTTTTATTTCTGTGTGTTTTAATTAGTTTTCGTTTATAATGCCGGTTACCTTTACCTTCGAAGAAAAGACTGATATGATATTAATTTATGGAGAAGCACGGCAAAATTATGTTCAAGCTGCTCAAATTTACGCTCAACGTTTTCCACAAAGAACTCCGCCAGAAAGAAAAATATTTCAAAGACTTGTTGATTCCTTGAAACAAAACGGAAATTTAAAGGGAAAAGAAAAAACGACAGTGAATCCCACGGTAACGCATGAAGTCAATCAAGCTGCAGTTTTAAATCTCGCCGATAATAATCCCCAATTGAGCATTAGGAAAATCAGTCAAGACACGGGAATTAGTCGGTCTTCAGTAAGGAGGATATTAAAAAAGCACAAATATCATCCTTACCACATAGAATTACATCAGCAACTGCATGATCGAGATTTCGAAAGCCGCGTAAATTTTTGCCAATGGGCTAATGGAAAGCCCAGTACGACGACAATAATCCGTGAAACTAATTTCCAAATTTACGGGGACGACAAAGTGAGTCTCGAACGAGTTCCGAAATCATTCAGTTCAAAATCTTTCGTATTCATCTTTGCACTCAAACATTAATTCAAAATGTAATAAGTCCTCTTCGACTTAAAAAATATAATACAACATCCAGACATTAAATCATGTTCGTTCTCATAATCATAATTTATTAGAGGACTTACAAAAATTTTAGAAATTTACAAGAATGTAAAAAGGTTCGATTTAGGTACGCTACTGACGTTCTCTTGCCCTGGTTTCCACTAGACACTGACAAATTTTTACAATGCCATAAATTTAAATTGTACTCGACTTTGCGGACAGAATTTTGAGGATTATTAGGGCCATAAATCATTACATTTACTGTTAAGATTCGAATATAAGGGAATTTTAGGCTAATTACAGCTTTTGGATTTTTTTTTTTACTTTGGACATCTTTGTCTCAATAATACTGATCCTGAAAAGTGAAATTTGATGAAATTGGGAGATAGTATTTTTATAAAAAATCAGTTTTTATTTTTTTTCTCGAAAACCAACGCCGACAATTAACATTTAAAACCGGAAATTTCTAGCCTTATACCAGAGTCATACGTGCACCAAATTTCAAATTCATAGCTTTCAATTAAAGCTCAATTTTGGGGGTGGCCACAAGTAATGGGACACCCTGTACAATAACCATTGTGCGTCGCGTTTACGCATACTCAAACGAAAATTTTCTACCCGGTTTTTCAAAAGCGCTCGGCCATTGCTTCGCTTGGCGGTCTCTCTGGATACTACCATAAGAGAATGTTTTGTAAAAGACATGACACGTGAACGATCAGTACACGAATGCGCGTTCGGATGAGTTCAACTTCTGATTTTAGGAGTACTTTTCGAGTCAGCTGCGTGTATTCGCTTCACTTCCTTCACTTTGTTTTTGGAATACAACCCCTAAACGAAAAACTATATAACGTCACGTGATTTGTCTTTAGAAGATATTCGGATTCTACTATTTGACCATCGAATATATCTTCGAAAATACTTTGAGTTGACTTATTGTCTCAAAACACTCCTCAACCTTCGCTCTCAAGATCTTTCTCCTCGGCACTTCCGACAGTAAGGATTTTTATAGACGTAATATTCAGAATTATTTCTATTCATGGTATCATTATTTTTTAATGCAGTATCATCACTAAACAGTACTCACAAAATTAAGTTTCAATCATGCTGTAACGTGTTTGTTGGAATTCCAAAAAATTGTAAATAATAAAATCAGTGTTTTTGCCGACTGAACAATTTTGGCATGATAACGGTGGAAGTGATTGACACTCAAAATATAAAGGGCAGTAAGTTTATTAAAAATGAACAGCAATCTTTTGACCAAATGATGTACAGTCGAACTCGGTTATGACGGTTATAACGTGCATTTACTTATAGCATATATTTTTTGCAGTCGCGTCACATTATTACTATGTACTTTTTTAAAGTACATGCCGGTTATAACCTATAATTATTTAAGAAATTTATCCCATTATAACATACATACTAAGTTTTCGATTTCGTACTTACATGATTTTCAAAAATATTGTTTTTTGCTACATTTTCACAACCGTTCTAAAAAAAGTAAACATCGATGTTGCCATTGTTCGTACATCCGGTCTTGTCTCGTCTTGTTGTAGGTCACATAAACAAAAAACAGGAATTTCTGTATAATTTAGTAAGTGATATGGGCATTGTTGTATCTGTAACAAAGGGTGGTGTTTGTAAAGCTACCATTAGTAGCAAATTCAATGTAGCGAAAATTATGGTTTCAACAATATGAACCTCCCTAAAAAAAATACGTCGGTCAAGTAAAGAAAATTTTGTCATGTTCAGCAGTACAATCAAATACTATGCAAATGCTTATTTATGTATAATTTGTATGATATATTTTTTTAAATTTTGTGTCAATATAAAAGATGCGGCAAAAATGCAGGAGGTTATTGCTTTGGTTATTTGAAGATATTTTTGTCCTTTAATGATTTTGGAAAAGACTCGTTACTTCGAAATATACAGTGCGATAAACGCTTTTCTGATAAAAAAAACATTTATGACTTCATATTACACGTGAATATTATTTAATCTACAAAAGATGCTAAAAATGACTACCACCAGGGTTGCTTCTTATTACATTACATCCATCAATTATCCGATTTCTCAAATCTTCATTTTCCGCTGGAGTAGTGTACACGAATTTTAAAATAATTCAAACTTTTATCGCCCTGCATCTTCAAAACAAAGCGTCTTCCCCAAAATCATCAAAGAACAAAAAAAATCTTAAAATAACCCAAGAAATAACTCCCTGAATTTTTGCCGCATGTTTAGTAAACAGGCTGTATTGTAAGATTGCATTTTTTGTAAAAATTCTTTTATTACGTGCATCGATTGTATCCTAGCAATCATGCAATCGCGTGAAAGTATGTTGTAATCGAGTTCGACTGTATATACATACTTATATTTTTAAAATACATAGTTACCGTCAAAATATTTTATGTGTTTCCTACTATCAAATCTTCAGGCGTGAACAGATGAACACTTTGTACAAACGAAACTTTTCCCTGCAGCAATATTATTGTAGCGAGATTAAATTATGAGAAAATTATAAGTAGAATAAAGTTTAATAAATTGTTGATTTTCAGTAATAATTATGTATCTTTGTTGCAGGTAAATGAATTCACTAAGTAGTACATATCTGTAAGTATGATTTTTCTTTTAAACCCCCCCTGCAAGAACTTGTATTTTTGTAAAATTACCAGGAAAATGTTACTACAAAACTTCTTCTAATTTTTTTAATGTATTAAATAAAATATGAATATCTTTATCATCGCAAACAGATAATGACCGTTTAATAGCTTCCGAAAAATTGTAATTTGTTCTAAAAAAGCAAATATTTTTCACAATGTTTCACTAATTAATCCAAGCTGAATACTACTGCAAAAGCAAAACAGCAATTAATAACAAAATTACTTGACAAAATATAATCCTCTCATTAAATGAACATCAAATACGGGAAGCAAATAAGGTTATTACAAATTAATGAGTTGTCGAATGGTAAAGTGTCATTTGATACAAACTTTTTTCACTTATTCTTAAAAAGTTGGTTATTTGTAATGAAGAGAAACCTTAACGTTAAAATCTTTAATATTTCATAATTGGAAGCTTTTCTGCCGACTCTTTGTTCATTATCATGAAACTTAATTTACCTCATTTAAAAGTAATATTTGATTTGTCGTAGTAAATATTGATTAAGAAAAATGTTCGAAATATCTCGCAATTTACAAAATGATCGGATTTACTTTAAAGGTACTTTAAAGTTTTTGAACGATTCGACAAACCTTTTTTGTAAACAGAGTTTTTTTAAATAACTTAAGGTTTCGGAAAGTGGGCAATTCATTCTGTCTATCTGGTTTTGAGACCCAGGGGCGGCTTACGAATTACGCGAGAATTTAATACTCACACAACGACCTTAATCT
The DNA here is from genome assembly GCA_949768715.1 of Dascillus cervinus. Taxonomy (NCBI): domain Eukaryota; kingdom Metazoa; phylum Arthropoda; class Insecta; order Coleoptera; family Dascillidae; genus Dascillus; species Dascillus cervinus. Next base: position 18,134,155 of record OX458316.1, read on the forward strand.
GAACGAGGAAAATGAACTACCTATTTACGGAAGCATTTACTGCATACATTCAAACTCAAATGCTAACACCGCCCAAATAAACAGGGTCTAAGTTTATCTGGGCTGTAAAAAAGGCTTTGTTGTGGGTCGCATGCGACCCGGTCGTCGCGAGTTTGATTTGCTTGCATTTCAGATAAATGGAAATATAAACTTAACTTAAGCGTTTGTTTCAATTTCAACAGGAGCAATCAATTTTTAAGACAATATCTTAGTAATTTAGATGATAAGTTATTCAAATTATGTTTTCATGCGAGTTTTGTAAATTTCAGTGCGGGAAATTTGCGTGAACATTGTTTTTAGCTATCATAAAAATTAACCAGAATTTTGAAGGTTTGTATGTTTAACCAGACGACTATAGCCGTGGAAATTGCCTGTCTAGTTAAAATAAATGATTCACATTTTTCAGCATTTTCTCTGTTTTAGCGAAGGATTGTAACAAAGTGCATTGTTTTGTAGATTTTATAGCAGCACTTCATACCATACTAGAAAGATATACAGATAACGTTAATATAAAATAGTACAGAAAATTCAAATAGTCTCCTGGTTGCAGGAAATAAAGTCGTGAAGATGAGTGTCACCTTGGAATGAATACATTTTCAAACTAGCACCTTCTTTGCGGTGAATATTTGCTTTGCTGGTGTGCGCAAAGCGTGTAGGTGCTTTATGAAGTTGAAACGCACTCTGTTTGCTTGCTATGATTGCTTTTAGAAAGTTTAAGCCAAGATATCGAATTTCATCACATGACTGAACTTTGTGACTTAAATACACATTTTACATTACTAAATATTATATAATAAAATAAATATTCTTGCTGTTGTCAGTAAATTATTTTTAAAATTATAAGATTGTAATTGCTTCGAAAAGATAAAGTTACTTTTCTTGTATGTTGTTAACCTTTTAACCTTATTTTACATAAATGAAAGTCACTTATTCGATAAATTGCTCTTTTTAAAAGTATAATCTACCTTCTACTTAATTAAATGCATCTTTTATGTAATATTGAATGAGTAAGGTTTAAATGAAACCATTTGATATAACCGTACAAAGTCTATAAGTAAATAAATAAAAAAGTTGCAAACAATTTTGTAATTAGGTTCTTATTTAATTACATTGGGACCGACTGAATACTTTATTTTCATTTTAAGGTAGACACTTAAGTAATGACTTGCTAAATGTGTTGGTTAACTTTTAAAACTCCGAACGAGTTTGATAACGTCTCTTTGGATTTTAATTAAAACTTGAATTACGCCATTCATAAAATTAATTTTTTTACGTGTAATAAAGAAAACGTAAGTTTTATCTCAATGGAACCTGAAGTGAATTGTTTCTACTATTTGTATTTTGATATACAATTTATATACAATGTGCCCACGGATAGGGTTAACAAGAAGGGACAATTTTTATTTTCAACTTTACGCCAAAAATTTATTCTTTATAAAAAGTTATGCTTGCCTTGGATACTTATAAAAAATTGCCAAAGTTTTATTAAAATGTACAGGTTGTTCTAAAAATTACAAAACATGAAATTGACCTTAAACAGAGTAGTCTTATTTTTAATTTTTGTAAAAAATGTTATTTGAGAAAGTTGTTTCAAAGCTTAAGAAAGCTTAAATACAAAGTTTGGTGAAGGTAGTAAAATTTTGTATGTACAATTGCGATCGTACAATAGTTAATCTCTACGTTTATTTTGCAATCGTTTTGTTTGTGTAAAAAGTTGAAAAAAAAACTGCTAGATAATTGTAGGGTATTAATATTCCATGGTGGCAATTGTAGATACTGATCTGCTAAGATTTAAGTCTAAGTAATCAAATATCATATCAACAAAATTCCAACCAAAATATTGTCGATATTTGTGGCAGTTTAAGTAATTAATAAATTAATTAATTGCCGTTCGTTTAAATAATGCTGATAAAAAATGAGCGCATTTATTTGGTGAAGTGTTATGGCATCCGAAAACGTCTCTTATCTATACGCGATTAATCTTTTCCATGAAAAATTTCTTAATACGGCAGTATCACCCGATACGCTACAAAAGAAATTGAAGAAATTTGACGATACTAGATCAATAATTAAAGAAAGGAGGAAAAAATACAATGCTGCTTCATTGTTGGCAATACATTCTGTAACAAAAGAACCTAAATTATCTTTGCAAAAGCGAGCAGAAAAATTACCAGTTAGGAACAGCTCATCGCAGAAAATTTGTAAAGAAAACAAAGTTCATCCATTTAAACCTAAAATACAGCATACTCTTAAAAGTAGGGATGAAGAAAGGTGATTAGATTTGTGTTTATGGGTAGGTGAACGTTACATTGAAGATAGAAGATTTTATAGAATTATTTTTTTTACGGATGAGATAACATTCTACACGAATGGATATGTCTCTTCGCAAAATAATCGTTACTGGGCGCATTGAAAAATCCTCATTTTACAATTCACAAAAGCAGTCAACGTTACAAAAAAGTTTTTGGTGTGGAATATTTTATGATAAAACTATTGGAAATTTAAACCAGCATGCTTATGTGCATAATTTGGAAACATTTGCCCTACCGTTTCTAAACACCTTAGAATCGGACATAAGAAATAATATTATTTAGCAGTATGACTGTTGTCCAGCTCATTCCATTCTTCTAGTGAAGGAATGGTTAACTCAACATGTCGGAGGTAGGCGGATGGGAAGATTTGATCCAATTCTCTGTCCCGCTAGGTCGCCTGATCTCACTTCGCTTGACAAAAAGTTTACAAAAATGACCTGCTGCATGACCGGGAAGTATTCACAGTGAGAATACGGGATGTTAATGAAATTAATGTTCTAGAAACAATTCATAAGGATGAAATTTTAAAAAGAATTTAAAAAATTTATTCCTGAACATGTGTCCGATTTTCACCAATTGATTTATACTGAACTTTGAAAATCACTATTTCTTTAAATTTTTTTCTAAAATAAAAATAGGTGGTAGGAGCATCTGAACATAATTAACCAATCGAGAAACTTCAAATTTATACTAATAATATTTTATTTACTTTACTAATCAGTTGGTGATCTGACATACATTTCAAACGTAGGTAGAATTTAAATAGTTCTTATTTAATAACAATTGCTTAGAAATGTGTCCTATCACCTCTTTTAAATTCAGGGAAAAAAAGATTACTATGTAATAATTTCCAAGGCTCCTAACTAATTAACGAGTGAAAATCGGACACAAGCCCATTAATAAAAATATGTTCAATGTTCAATGTGTTCAATTTGGGGTCCGATTTATAAAACAGCCCCTGTATGTAAATAAACCAACAATAATGAGATTTTCATAATTAATCATGAATACGCTTATAAAGTGATCATGTGACAAAATTCAGTTATTACTTTTACGTTACCATCTATTTTATTAACTTTGGGTTTACCACAAACAAATAATTTTGTACATTATGCTATTATAATCACAATATGCTGTAGGCATGCATTTACCTAATTTAATTAATAAACTGAAATTTGTGAATTGTAAAATGCAACGTGAAGGACAAAGCAAAATCCTATGCTTTTTACAAATACGTACATACAATATACAAATATTAAAATATTCATTGTGATGGACAATATTTAGTTGGAACTTTATTTTGCTTGCATTTACAGGAACTGTTTGGACATTGTTTATACCCCATATCTGGCATGACAACAGCTCCCACATAAACCTACATTTTGTGGATTGTAAATAAACTAGATTATCAACTTATATAGTTATATTTACTCAGAAGCTCGAGAAGTTAATGTGATCGTCGATCGAGTCTAACGTGTTTTAATAGTGATCATATTTATTGTTAGAACTATTAACACTTAAAGTAAATATTTGATGAAATTGGAATTGGATTTGGTTGCGTGAACCCTCCTTTTTCTGTTAAGCAATTTTTATTGTCGGTAATCTAGGCCAGAAATAAAATAATAATATGGTACTAAATTTTAGACGTTTAGGAAACAAGGGACTGCAATCTCTAAGACGGTTTCGTTGAACTGTCGTAAAACACGTTACGGTTTCTCGACAGGTGAACGTGAATCGTGCGGCAAACCGAGAGCAGAGTGGCAATCCGTCACATTCCTCTCCAAGGACTCCGCTTTTACATAATTAATTACTCCAGTTAAGTCTGGTAAACCACCTGAAACTGCACGAAGTAGACAACATTTTGCTGAACAATTTTCTTTTGAAGCTTACCGAAAATTAAACAAGTACCGGAGATATATTAACCACCGCATCGCACCTTTACGTAACTCGTTTAATTATATCCCAAATTCGATTCGATGGATAAAATAATTTGGCAATGGCAATGGCGTTTTTTTGCTAAACTGAATCGAATAAAACGACTGAAAGTACTTTTTTATATTTATTAGAACTAATCAAATGGTAAACTCTTCAACTCGGTTTGCCATTTTAATTAGGTAGGCCATTGTCTCGGGCAGCTGATACTGCATGCCTGCTTCCACAACATCTCTACTATCCGGGGCTCCGGCACGTAGATGCCCAGACGGTTCCGATAACTCAGCTTCCGTAGTATAAACACCTCTGCCGGTTCCTTCCTGCCGTCGTGTGCTTCGTTGTAAAGGCGGTCAGTCAGTTCGAAGCGCATTGCATCGAAGCCGAATTTCTGTTGCAGACTATCCTTCAGCGTTGCGTATGAGAACTGCAGACTGCTGTACCGCAATTGTTCAATGGTGATGTCGACTCAGTCCTCTGCATCTGTACCTTTTGCTTGGAAGTGAAACGGTTCAGGTCTTCTTCCGGCTGCCCCGAAAATTTCGTTAGCCGTCACGGAACTCCTCCAATAAGTCTGTCGCGACGGGGTTGGAACGTGCTGTGTTCCGCGTATCCATACTAGTTCGCTCGGTCTTGGTGAGTTCGGGAAATTTTCAATGACTTCAGGGCCCACGCGGCGGGCGCTAATTGCTACAAACTTAGTTCCCAAAATTAAATTCACAACACTAAATAAACTTTGGTTTAAGTATTTTTCTTAATGAAAAATAATGCCTTTTAATTACAGAAAAAGGTGAATGAGTTGTTTACTAATTTCGTCACCAAAGCAACAAAGCAAAACGGGAAAATTCTTCGCTACCAACTAACACAATTTAAAAAAAAAAAAACAAGAAAAAAGTTAAAGATACTGATAAATATAGTTCAATTGCTAATTTGCATTAGTTTAAAAGCAACAAACCTGAACTGGCGAAAGAGTCGCCGTCTGGAGGCAAATATGTCAGTTACTACATATAAGTTGGATAGTTTAATTCAAACGAAGTAAAAGTAACCATTACTGTTGTGTCCCGCAATGTAATTCGTATTACAGTGAAGGTATATCGTTTCATGCGTTTTATTTTAATTTTTAATATACATAAAATTATTTATATTTTATTTTCAATAGATAAACCTTATCCAGAAGATTTATTAGAACGTTTCAAGAAACAACAAGGTATCGATATAACTATGAAAAGACACAGCCATTAGAACTGTGTAATCCATAGCCGGACTAAAAAGGCACATCAGTTTTTTAATCATGCTTTAGTGAGTCTTTTAAGGGAAGAGATGTCTTCAATAAAACAACAGAATATGGGAGGATGCCTTTTAATTAAACTCTATGACCAATAACCATAACTAGTGATGTATCCATGTAGGTCCTTTAATTATTTTGTATGTCACTAACTGACCAATTATATTGGCACACTTGCTCTGCTTTAACACATTTAAGGCACTACACTAGGTTTAGCGGCTTTATTCTCTTCAATCTGCGGACGTGATAGTAATCCAACAGCTGAAAAGCTTCTATGTTGGGGTGTTGGTGGAGCCGTTCCTCATGTTTGGCTGCCATTGTTCGGATCTCTTCTTTGACCGTCGGTATCTTCAAATCTCTATGAAGATGATCATTTCTGTAGTACCAGGGTGCGCCTATAATAATTCAGAACACCTTGTTCTGAAAAACCTGAAGCAAGCAAGCAAGCATTCCCAGATATTTTACAGTATCATAGTTTGTTATCTCCTTGTTATTTATTATTATTGGTAGTTGTTCCTTTTTTATAGGCAAAGCTAATGAACGATAATTTGCTCTCATTTATTTTTGTTCTCCACGTCTTGTTCCGTTCAATTATATTGTTACATGCCTTTCGGAGTTTATCTACAGTTTCTTCGTTACATGTCCCACTGCTTGGATAGCCTATCGTCAGCATAAGTAGCGACCGTCACATGTTCGGTTTGTGGTATATCGCAGGTGTACAGCTGGTCTGTGGAAAATGCTTCCTCTTGTTTGACCTGTAATACTCGACCAGTAATATATGATTTTAATAACACATCTAAAAATAATGTTGAACATTTTTGCTCTTCCTCATACGATTTTCAATAATGTTGAGTGATTATTCTGAAATTCGAATTGACGCATAGGGATTAAATTTAGTCGCTTCTCAATAGTTTTTCGAATAATTTAAACACAAGTGGCAATAGCGAAATAGGCCTATACGACGAGGATTCATTTGGCCGTTTGCCAGGTTTGGCAATCATTATTACCTAAGCTACTTTCCACGAAATGCTGCATTTATTAGGTAATTGAGTTTAACCAACGCTTTTCTATGTAGCTTCTTAAGAATTTCTCCAGTGATAAGGTCGTGGTTGAGAGCGTTTTTTGGGTTTCTGTTGTTCTTAATTTCATCTGCTACTTCTTTCGTTATTACTGGATTGATGTCTAAATCGTCACTGTCATACGACGGAAATTTCTTTATCATACGACTTTCGTTTGGTTAATAAGTTTGTTCTAAGTGGTTAGCAAGCGTCTCAACTTTTTCTTGATTTTACTCATTGTTAGTTCAGCTTCCATTTGCAGTTATGATTGGTAGACAGTGTTTTGAAACTCCATCGTGACAATGGTATAATTGTAACTTTTCATTAAAATTACTTGTGCAAAAAGCTATTGATTTATGATCTTGTGTGGTAGCTTTTAAATTCCATTTACGTATTGTTTCCAATTTGAATGAAGAATATCTTCAATCGATAATAATGTTAGGTATAACTGGGTAAGCCAATAATTCCACCTGGGGCCCAATATGAAATGTGTAATGAATTATTAACTATGAGTAGTTAATTGAACAATATGGCTAGGATTTCCTAAATACATTGTATATTACCAATTTCCTCCAAGTATGGGGTAAATTCATTAATTTGCCGATAACACATTATTACTACGCCTAGGGGCCCCAAGTTTTAGTTCTGTTACATCAACTGTACGTAAATTTAATATTCTAAAATACCGATCAATACAGGTTTTCCATGATAAAGAAGGTTAGGGCAGTTTCTGACTTATAAGAATTCCATGAAGAAAATCTGCTATTATGTCAATAAATATTTTTTATCGAATAAGCAGATGAAATTTAATACTTTTCAGGAAAATAGGTGCATCTTAAAACGTTTTATGAAAAGAATTTTGTAACGAGCATTTTCCCCAAAAAAATTTACTCAAATGAAATATTTTAATACAATTTTACAATTTATAAGATATACCATCAGAATAAAAAATACAAATGTAACGTAAGAAATTAATAATAATCTCATGATTGAAAAAGTTGAATAAGAATTTATAAGTACATATTATCAATCAATTATTGCAATGAGGGGTATCTCTAAATTTTGGACATTTTCTATTTTTAATTTTTTTATTAATTTATCATTGTAAATTAAGGAAATTACGATAAATGTGTTTATTCAAGTAATAAAAACAACAACAATGAAGATATCTCGTTACTGGCCAGCAGTTAGTGGTTAGTAAAATTTCCAAAAAGATTTTAACGAAAGAACATGTATAAACTATCTTAAATTATATTTTGAGTTCGCCTTCTGCAGTTTCTGTTTATTTGCTCACTACCAAATCTTGCAGATGAGTATTGCACCTTGAGATTTTTTATTTCGTCAGAGGTAGACCATGAACTAATTTGATATAATTCAAATACGGCTGTTAATTAGTTGATTATTTACACGACATGCCTTTAAAACGCCTACGACTCTCCTGCTTTCGATAGCTCATAGGATTACATTAATTAATTTTGATATTAACCATTTCCTTTATTAGCAGGGCGTAATGTTTAATGTAAATGTGAATTAACAAATATATGTTGCTATTTACAGTTCATATCCTCATTCCCAATTTAAAAATGGATTCTTATCTAATATGTAGGTATTGCAATGTTCAATGTAATAATTATCTTGTTGGTTAAAATATCTTGTTACATGTTTATCATAACAGTTTAAATTATTGGTCAACAGCCAACGATATCATCAATATTAGTTTGTAATATGTTTTCTCTACGACTGTTTTAGAATATACTATTCCATAACGAATTTATAACTGAATCTATTTAGCAATGGTACAATAAAGCAATTTCATACTTTAGTACTGCATCATACTTATTAGTAACATTTCATTATCAGGGATATACAGTGAGCAGCTAAAATGTGGAATAAATTCATTAAAATTGGAATTAATCGTTTTCCAAGAAACCTCCGGCCAGGTCGATTTTAATTTGTAAAAACACATTCGTATTTCAAAGTTGATTTCGAACCATTATTTGGTTTCGAGTCATTGGTGTGTTTTTTTTTTAAACTTACTCCATGTTTTTTTCTCCATTTTTATGGGCCTTTCAATTCTCATAATGATGGTATAAAAATATTGATATTTTATTTTTATCTTATGTTTTGAACAACAGACAATTGAGGATTAGAAAACAAAATATATTAATACCAAAAACCAATCAACTTCTTTACTAAATAAATGAAATTGTTAAATCAAATGTTGAATCAATGTCAATCATCGATCTCTTACCATTAAATAAGCCTCCAAAGTAAACCTCAATACTAGAAAACTAATCATGGCTAGGAATTAGAGCGACTTAATTTTAATGAATTTATTCCATAGTTTAGCCGCTCACTGTATACAAAATTATCTACTTAAGTGAAGTAACCTTTAAATCTAATTCCTACATAAATATCGACCGATAGTTCGTAACAGTGTCAAATTAGATTTTAGTTCAAAAAATCACTACCGCAACAAAATGTAAGATACGGCATTCAAAAGCAGTAGTTAAAGTATGTAATAGCTTCGGCTACGAAAATATTCAAGCGTTAATAAATCTGCTTTTGCAATTTTGCAGTGGCGGAACGTAATTATTCCGCATAATACCGTTCGTTCTTGTTGCGCGTTACACGAAGACCACACAATGTATGCACCATGCGCTGCCGTAATATTCATATTTGGCTCTGCTATGTCCGGAACTGACCACAACTTATCTGCATAAACTGGACAGGGTTTTGGCGTATTGCAAAAGAAAATAAAGATTTATTGTCTTAACAGATTTTTCACACTATTGACTCATAAAATTGTTTTAACAATCTTTTGTATTGTTTACTTCATGAAATATGTTGCATTAAAAAGTATAAGTTGACTTTACAACTGGAAAATAAATGCAGAGAGAAAAATTAATCGACGTCACGGGTATAATGTTAGAAAAATTACTTTCGTTAAATGATTCTATTGTTTGAGACTTTACTAATTTTCAGGTCCATTAAGAAGAAGTTAAATAGACTGTGTAGTGCTGAAGCGGTTATTTACGGTGACTTATATTTACATCCAATTATGCAGGGTGTTTTGTAATTGCACGGAACAAATATAAGAGCATTGTTATACAGAAAAAACAATAAGAAAAAAGAACTAATAAACTAAAATTGTTCGTTTCAAAGATACTTTAAAGAATTATTGGTGGGAATTTTATCAAAACTTTTATGTTTTTTTAAGCATTAAATCCAACACAATTATCAAGTTTTCATATGAGCGTTGTTCTACAGTACAGCATCGGGCGTATTTTAAATTATTTCAGATAAATCTTACTAAAATTGAAAAAGAAAAACTGAAATTTAGTGAAACTTACTATAGCTGCATGAAGTGCCGTTTTCTTCTGCTACGAACCCTTCAGCACGTCGAATCATTTTAAAATTTGGTTTAAGAGTTTCATACGCCTCAATTATGCGATTTTTCAATTTATTCCGTGTCCACTCGAGACGAAAACATGATTGCAGGGAAGTGAGGTCAATGTTCTGAAGAAAAATTAAAGAAACTGAATTAAAAAAACAATGTTTGAATACCAGCCTGCTAAATCATAATCGTTTTAGATAAAATTGGTATCTTTAAATCTTGACTTGTGGATATCTTTCCAACGAATGATTTTACGATATTTGTTTATTAGGTTTTTTTGTTTTTTTTTTTAAATTTTGCTGTGGATATAGAATAACGCTGTCACATCTGTTTCGTGCACCATATAAAAGTATTAAAACTATGTACCTACATACAGTGAAACCCCGCTTTTACGTTTTTGAAAGGACCGACAAAAAAACGTAAATGAACAGAAAACGTAAATTAAGGGCAATTAGCTTGATGTAAATTTATTTCTTGTGTTTGTAGGTTTTTTGCAATACTATAATTTCTTCGTACTTTGAAATTCTTTTGTGCATGCGTTTTTTTGCATGGAACGACATTGTATGGCACTTGTTTTAATTGATTCACTATTTTTTATTATTGTAGCCAAAGTGGTATATTAAAATAACGCGCGAGCGAAACGTATGAGCTCTCACGTGTTCTTTCACTTTTCGAGAATCACTACCGAATGAAATAAAAAATTGTCCACCTAATCACGATCACGAAACATTGCAGGATTATCTAAAAACTGCTAACATATTCATTTCAATGACTTCCATAGATTTAATCGAATGTGCTAAAATAAATGGAATTTTTAATTTTAATAAATTTAGTAACTGCATTTTAAATATTTCCAACGTAAATTGCGGGAGAAATAAACGTAAAACCGGGTATTATCTACATTAAAATGAAACGGGACTGCAAAAATTAGAGTAAATAACGGGAAAACGTGAAATGCGGGGACGTAAAAACGGGGTTCTACTGTATTTTGTTTTCGTTTTACAAATTTTCTTGCTATTAACTGTTTAACTCTCGGGCTTAGAACATTCTACTATTTTAAATTTATTTCGGAAAAAACAGGACAATTTTGTTTGAATTTGTTTTATTGTAAAGTAACATTTCATTAAATAATATGAAATTAACTTTCAGACATGAGCAAAAATTGTATTTACATTTATATTTTCCTTATTTATCCTCATGTATTATCTTCTTTTTCTTGGAAACTTTTATTCCGTGTCACAATACTTTAGATATTTTAAAAAACATTTTAAACAAAATATTGTTTGTAAAATGTTGTCTTAAAATGTTTAAAATGTTGTTTAAAAATGTTTTTAACAATGTTTAAAGTATTGTGACATGGAATAAAAGTTTCCAAGAAAAGGAACAAGATAATACATGAGGATAAATAAGAAAATTATGAATGTAAGTACAATTTCATTAATTGCTTCCTAGACTTATTTTTAAACGATGCACATTGGTCATTGTGCACAGAAAGGAAGATCCGAACTCAAACGAAAGTCTCTACCTGCTTTTCTTCGAGCGCTTAGCAAGTGCTATGTCTAAGCCGCGTCTATGAATTCGATCCACAGTAGATGTTTTGTTCCAGACACATCTAACAAACGTGAAAAGAATTCTCATCAATCGAGAGAAAGATACTGTCGCATCGTTTTAGTACATTACCAATAACTATTGATACATGGATGACATTTGAAAGCCTTTGTCTGATTGTTATTGTTGACGTGCATACACGTAATATTATCCCGACGCCATAAATTTCTCGATTCAATATTCTTCCTTTGGAAAATGAATGAATGGTTGATAGGACAGCGCCGATATGAAACACCGACATTCGAATTTATGTTTTCACTGATAAATAAACAACTGATAACTGGTTAAATGGGTTTCTGGAAATTTATTATCATCGTCATAAGATTATTCAACTTCGTTAAAAGTAACATTTTAGTGCGAGTGGTAAAAAAGGTTTCTCTTTTGTAACGTAGAATTTTAACCCTACGTAAAAATGAAAAGTGAGGGAATGATGTGGAAGATGGGCAAGTCCGTGAATCTCGGAAAAATCCCACGACAGGAATCAAATGAAAGGTCACATTGTGTATATGCGAGCATTTGAAATCGATTTTTTATATGACATGTATAAAGTAAAATTTGGCCCGGTCGCCAAGGGATTCGTTTACAGTTTCTTGTTATTTTTACACGCGTACGCTCTTTAATACCACAATTTGTTTCCCTCACTGATTATTTATTTATAAATACAGTGCATTTCTTTTTTCGTTAAAAACCATCGTTTTGAGTGATTTTAGGGTTCCGTACCTTAAAAGGAAAAAGCGGAACCCTTATAAGATTACTTCGGTGTCCGTCCGTCTGTCACAGGGGTTTTTCTCGAAAACTAAGTAACGTAGAAACTTGAAATTTAGCGTAATGATAGATCTTGATGACGCGCACATATATCACTCATCATAACTAGATGAAAATTTATTGTTAGATTAATATGGGGTGGCAGTTTGGTACCAATAAAAAAAAGTTTAAATGAACATATCGTGTGGGGTATCATTTGAAAGAGCTAACTGTAAGGATTCCAAAATTATTATTTTTTTACTTTTAAGTTTAGTGGTCTTAATGATATAGCTAAAAATGTGCAAAAAGTTCTTCCCCCCCGGGCTCTCCTAGGTTTCTGAAGCTAAAATTTTGATTTTAATAGTGTTAGAAGATATTAAGCCATAGATTACAGGAAAACTGCGTAGAATATATAGTTTGCGGGAAAATTATTGCTTAAGTACGGAACCCTAATTGTGTGGGCCTGACTCGCTCTTGACCGATTTTTTTTTTTTTAAGTTTTTAAACAGCAGTTGATATTGCGGTATTCACCGGGAATAAGGAAAGTGGCAAATTTCAATTGCAACCAATAATGCACATTTCTGTCGTGTGTTATTTTAAAAGCTGATTATGTATGCGATAAAAACTATCAAATGTTAAAACATATTTTGTGCACGAACGAGTTACATTCAATCATAAGCACTTTTAATTTCTTCTTAATAATTACCTTCTATTTCTTTATTTGGTATTCTTGTGCTATTTATTATTACTGTAGTAATCAATCCATGCGGTCGACACTTGTTATTGAAATCAAGCTGGAGAATTCCGAACGCGCATTAGTACTTTTGTGAGCGCTGCATCTCGTAAATAATTTGTATTTGGCAAAGTACTAATTGAATTCTGCATTCCTCTGAGTTGAGAATAGTTTTACTTTATTGACAATTATGTTACCATAGTGTATTTTTTGAAAATATATAGTTATCACTTGCTACACTTACACAATCCATGTGAGTGATCACTTGTGGGCACGCCCAAAATTGAGCCTTAATTCTAAGTTATTTATAATATAGGGTTTTCCAATAAGAGGTGTTATTTTGAATAGCCCGTTATTTCGGTAGATGTCACTTTTGGAGCTGTAATTTTTTGACATTTGACAAGTAGAAACTACGCCATTAATAAAAATGGAACGATACACGCTTCAACAACGCATTGAAATTATTAAAATTCACTATAAAAATGGTGAAAATTTGGCAGAGACGGTTCGTAAAACTCGAACATTTTTGGATCGTCGTGAAGCACCTTGTCGGACCGCAATACAGAAATTGGTGGAAAAATTCGAGCTGTTGGGACAAGTTAGTGATGTGAAGAATAAAACCCGTGCACGTCGCTCAAGAACAGCCGAGAATATTGCTGCTGTAGCCGAAAGTGTTGAAGAAAACCCAGGTTTGTCCATTCCTCGTCGTTCTTTGGAATTAGACATTCCAAAAACGTCATTACACCGTATTTTGCATAAAGATTTGGGTCTTAAGGCTTATAAAGTTCAGTTAACACAAGAACTCAAGCCGGCCGATCATCAACAACGTCGTATCTTTGCCGATTGGGTCCTTGAAATGCATGAAAATGATCCGGAATTCCATCGAAAAATCATCTTGAGTGATGAGGCCCATTTCCACCTGGATGGCTTCGTCAACAAGCAAAATTGTCGCATCTGGGACTCAGAAAACCCAAGAGTTATTGTTGAAAAGCCTCTCTATCCTCAACGTGTGACTGTTTGGTGCGGTTTATGGTCCGGCGGGGTCATTGGACCTTACTTTTTCGAAAATGAGGCTGGAGCACCAGTTACGGTTAATGGATTGCGCTATCGAGAGATGATTAATGATTTTTTATGGCCGGAATTGGATGGTATTGATCTGGACAACGTTTATTTTCAACAAGACGGCGCTACGTGCCACACAAGCAACGAAACCATTGATCTTTTACGGGAAAAGTTTCCGGACCGTGTTATCTCTCGAAGAGGTGATCACAATTGGCCACCGAGATCTTGTGACTTAACACCTTGCGACTTCTTCCTTTGGGGCTACGTGAAAGAGAAGGTCTACGCCAACAGCCCAGCGTCGATTCAAGACCTGAAAGATGGAATTCGTGAGGCTATCGAGGACATAGGGCAGCCACTTTGCGATTTGGTTATGGAAAATTTCATGAAAAGGATATGGTCCTGTAGGCGTGGTCGTGGTTGTCATTTGGCTGATGTTATTTTCCATTATTAACGGCATACCTTCCTCTTTATAATGAAATAAACATCCGATCATTTATCTCAAAAAATTAGCTTTTTCCTTTGAATATCAAAATAACACCTCTTATTGGAAAACCCTTTACTAGAAATTTCCAATTGTATATGTTAATTTTCAGATTTTTTATAAAAATACTATCTCCCAATTTCAAATTTCACTTTTCACATAGGAAACCAAGCTGCGAAAAAAATTCCACAATCTGTAATTAGTCTAAAATTCTCTTATATTGGAATCTTAAGAGTAAGAATTGGTTTATGACTGTAAAACAGTTGTTATTACCTAGCCCTTGCCATTGTAAAAAATTTTCACTAATGGAAGTCGGTTGATCTGTCGTACAGGACCGTACCTAAGTCAAGCCTTTTTACATTCTTGTAGATTTCTAATATTGAAGTAAATTGTAAATGCTCTAATAAATTACGATTATGATTAGGAAGATAATTTGAAGTATGGATGTTGAATTATTGTTTTTAACTCGATGGCAGCTTATTATATTTTTCGTTTGAAATATTTTCAGCTCGGTTCTGGAAAAGGAATAGATCATTTGAGATACCAGCTTTGGACAAATTTTTGTCACTTGCTTTCTCAACCAAATTAATGCATTTTGATATAGCTTCTCACTTAGTGCTCATCATTTGTTTCCAAAGCTAATGGTATTTTTTTTACACAAGACTATGTGATGTTTTATTTTTTTTTTTGTTTGATTTTTCTTGTGTAAGCATATACTTGTGATATACAGGGTGTCCCAGAACTCGCGCCCCAGAGAAAACAGGCAAATGCCGACGACAATTACGATTCTAAAAATGCAAACGAAAAACAATTAATGGCTTGCATAAGAGAGTTGTGAGACATCTAAGTTCCACCAATTCCAGAAAGGGAACTCTGAGGTGTTAATGTGAATAAAACCGGTTGCTAAGGTTATAAATTTTCACAATTAAATAATGTCAGAATGACATGCCCGCTAAAGTGTCAACATCAACATGTTAGGTTAAGGCAGATGTCATTCAAGATGTCACACTCGCCATCATCTTAATCAAGTTTAGGTTTGTTAAATAAAACAACAAGTGGCGGTTCTGAAAAGAACCTTTAATATAACGCGTGAACTTATGTTAAAAAAAGGAGAAATTGTATAACATAATAATAACAACAGAAACAACATAGCTAGGAGGAATCACAAAACGAAAAATAAATACAATCAGAGCAAGTGCTGAAAGTGGCCCCCATTCATTTGCAAGCATAACCGTCCCCGCCACAACAGACTCCGTTTAGAATTTGTAGCCATTTGAGGAGTAATTGTAGCAAAAGCTTCCTGAATGCGACCCCTGAGTTGTTCTTCTGTATCAATAGGATGCCTGTACACAACATTTTTAACGTGGCCCCAAAGAAAGAAATCCAGAGGATTTAAATCGGGGGACTCGATGTACAGAAGTTTTCAAAATATTAAATTCCTGCGCAACTTCTCTAATGCTTTCGGTACCTTCTTCAAAGGCATCTAAAATAGCCTCTTCGTTTTCAACAGTGCGTACAGTCCTGGGAGCCCCACCATTTTCCTTCCTATTCGGTAAAATGTGGCCTGTCTCGATGGTTCGTACGATAGCACTGAGAATCACTTTATGATTGGGATGATTGCTGTTAGGAAAGCGTTGGGCATAAATCCTTGCCGCTTCTCTAGCATTTCGTCCACATTCGCCGTAAATTAACAACATTTCCACATACTTAATCCGCGGCAGAATACATAATTGAAGGAATTCGAACGAAATCTTGAAGTTTTTCAAAAGTTTCATAGCCGACCAGTTTATTGAAAACGTAATAAAACCATAGCAACAATGTTAGGAACTACACCTGGATGACTTACAACGCTCTGATTTGTCGAATAAAAATGTTCTTATTTTGAATACCGTTCAAGCTACACATTCTTTTCTTTGGGAATTTTTATTTGTTTTTTGATGAGGATTTCTCCTTTTTCTCTGGGGCGCGAGTTCTGGGACAGCCTGTATGTATTGTTGTATTCAGAATAAAATTCTATCAGAATTAATAAAAAAAATATATGCTCGAATTTGAAAAAAAAAATTTGACAGTATAGCCTTAATGCCCCTAAGGTAGTACGTGATTTTGTTAGGTCATTTTATAGCCCATTCGCAACCATTTAACTTGGTATAAAGATTATAACCATATCGCAAAGTATAAAATTATTGGCGGTCAAATTTAGTTATTATTACTACCCAGCTTATACCGAAAAAACACGACTTTGATGGCACAAGTTGTATTTTGTACAACTGTTTGGCACTCTGGTTTTTTTTAATGCAGATTTGAAGTTGTGCGGTTTGTAATTTGAAGAAAATTCGGGGCTTCCCCGTTGTATCGGAGTCGGTGGTTCTCCGTTCGTTGTAGATAAGTAAGTCGCCAAGTTGCACTAAATTGTATATGAACAATGCATTTTAACTTTCGTATAAGCAGTGCGAGCGTTCAAAAAATTAATTTTTTGTTTCTTTTCATTATTCAAAGTGTTTTACGTACAAAGTAGAAGTGTAAACCGTGGTGTCTGTGAAATATAATTTTCCATGCAAGTATGATGCTTATTTTCTTAATTTTTATTGTAAAGCTGTCTGATTTTTGAACCAATTTACCTGATGTTTTATAGTCATTGTTACTTTTATAAGTTTTTTATGCGAGTCTCGTTTATTTTTTAATTGTTGCTTTGATTCTAGGCGGTTTTAGGAAAGTATGGAACCTATCCCTATTTTTACTACACAAAATTCGCGGCCCAAAGAAAAGTCGATAAATCGCCATGATACTTAGAAAAAATTCTCAAGGAAAAAATTTTGCAGTTGAAACAGTATTCAAGAAAAGAACATTTTGATTCAACCAATCAGCGGCTTTTAGGCCATCCAGGTCTATTTCTCATAATTCGTGTTGCCAAGTTACAAATTTTATTATTTTATTTATTATTTATTTTATTTTTATTTTATCTCTAAAACTTTTGGAAGACGTCACTGAATTATCTAAAACATCAATAGTGTCAATTATTTCTGTCAACTTCTGTCAATATGTTTCACTGCGATTGAAGATAACTGCACATGAAGGAAACAATGTCTACACCACTGTAGAAGAGAACGTTTTTATTGTGGGCAAAATGTGGACGAACCTATTCCCATTCTGTACGTAAACAGCAATAACCGTTGCAGTTTAAAAAAAAAAACTGTTGAAGACACTGCCTGCTGCTAAATCATATTAGCAAAGTTCTGGTTAAATTTCGGGCCACTGGGCTGTTCTCAAAAGGAAAATCACCTGAAAGGTCGTAAATAAACGAAAATATCGTCAAAAATGTAGACTCATGTCGAAGAAATTCTGTAAATTCCCAAATTGTTTGGCTCTTCAAACAAATGTGTCTTTTTGTACTGGTAAATTAATTTAAAAAACGGGAACTAATAACTAATGTTTAATACCTCATGTTTAAACATTCTACAATAAATGTTCAAAATGTTGTCCATTTTGTTGTAGACAAACTTGCGCTCTTTGTATGAAGCTTTGTCTACAATTTTGCACCATCTCAAGAGTGACAGTTGCGAAGGCTTCATTGAGTCGCAGCTGTAAAGTTTCACGGGTATCTACAGGTCTTTCATAAACGTAGTTCTTTATGTGGACCCACAAAAAAAATCTAGGGGCATAAGATCTGGTGAACGAGCTGGCCAATTTATTGGTCCTCCTCTACCGATCCACCTTCCAGGATATCTTTGATTCAGCAAATCCCGTACTTGACCAGAATGGTGAGGTGGTGCGCCGTCATGTTGAAACCAAACATTGATAAGTTGCTGCAACGGTACATTATCTAAGAGATCAGGCAACTGTACATCTAAGAACCCTAAATAGTTATGAGCAGTCAAAAGGGCTGGAAATTCAATTGGTCCGATCTGTGGAAAGTAATGATGACTAGGATTTTACAAAATTATTTGGTCGTTATTTACCACCGCATCACCCATAATGCCTGTGCATAAATTGATCGAAAAACGATGCTGGAACCTTCTAGGGTTGAAAGCATGAGGATTTTCGTTAGCCCAGATGTGAAAATTGTGCACATTGAAAGTTCCTTCGCGACTCATTTTCATCGACTTTATTTTGCTGTTAAATCCACGTACCGAATTCTCTTCGTGGTAGTAGATGTTGAATTCGCGTATAATGATAAGCATGCATTTGGTGATCCCGCAAAACTACGAATTGTGGAGCGAGAATATGGCAAATGTCTCGCAGCATTTCTGGTACTGCGACTTCTATCTTCCACAAATGCAGCTAGAATCTCTTCCTCGGCTTGGGAAGCACGAGCTGTTCGCGGACGACCCGCCACTTCTTTTAGGCTTGGCATGAGATTTCCAATTGTTTGAGCTCGATGCACCGTACGTAAAATTACTTTGTAACAGGGATGAGGAGCGATATTAGGAAATCGACCAGCGTATAACTGAGCCGCCGCTCGTGCGTTTTGCCCGCATTCACCATAACAGACAAGCATGTTTATGTACTCTTGAGCTGTGTATGACATAGCAAAAGATTTATTTATGTACTTTAGGACAAATTATGACGTCAAAACCGCTGTCAGAATGACGTTCGTTTCAGATAGACAGATCTCTAACATAAGATTTCATTTAATGTAGCTCTTAGCAACATTGGTAGTATTACCTGAAAGGGAGCTTCTAGGATTGATCACTTTCGATTCCCCATTCTTCTTTTGTGCAATGCCCAAAAAATTAATTGATCGTGAGTTATTAATTTTCATACTTGTCTACACATAACAGAATTTTCCGCTGGGTCGCGAATTTTGGCCCACCCTGTTTAAGCAATGTCTTTTTTTAGGTGATTTTTTTTTATGTGCTTTTCTGTGGAACGTAGGTATATACTGCATATAAAAAGACCCGAGTGTATAAATATTGCGGGACAGAAGTTAGTAATTTCTTTTCGACGATCAAAGTTTATTGCTTGAGCTTGCGAGGGATAAACTTACTCTTTGGTCCCCTTGTATATACGCTATTTTGCACCCTCCAAAATCAGATTTTTAAAATAAAAACTGGTTGTGAGGAAATTAAGTCATTAAAGCAAGACTTTGTCAATAAAGTATAAAGTTGATAACTATTGTAACTAACGAAACCTATTTAAAAACAAATTATTGAAATTACATTTGAGTTTAAAAAGCCATAAAAAATATTTCAACATTAATATTATTATATCCTTCCAATAAGTTATTGCATTTATGATATCAAAGACATAGCAGGAATTATTACAACATTCTAATCAGTGATTAAATTTATTTTATCCCTTGGGATTAAATATGCCATTTCAGTCTGCGGAAAACGAGAATAAAATCATAATTTAATCCAGGAGAGTATACATTAAAATGTGGTAGTAGAAAAATGTTATTCTTTTTCAGGTTTTATACAAGTTTTGAAAAAAAAAACAGCTGATTGCGCATTATTCAAAATGTAATAGTTTACCATCTGGAAAAGTATTATTTTTTAATGTACCAAGTTTAACGTTTACTACTATGTAACGATATTTCAAACATTTTATAGTCTGCCGCTTTATACGTGCATGTACACTTTCCGGCAAGTAAGCAAATTTACAAAAGCAAACAACCAAATTATTAAACTATTTAAACTACAAGCAGCACCGGGATAATCTGGCGAATCGTTATAGTCCTTTAGATGGGCCGTCTGCGATGTAATAAGATGTCTAAATAAAATTTTCTATTGGATGAACGAGGTTGATAAAACAAATTGCTTTTTTCAATTTTATCTCCTTAGAGGATATTACATTGATTTAGTTATGTGAGCAGTTTTAATGCTCGCCTGAAATTGTGCAAATATAAAACATAAACCGACTATTAGTTCTTAGTGTGTAGATAACGAAATTCTCATAAACGACAAATAATTTGCCAAAATTTATATTTGCTACATTTTCTGTTTTATTGAATTTTGTTTACAAAATTGGTAGTTAGTATTTTTATAAACATTTGCGTAATTGTTTAAAAATCTTAATTATAGCAAAGGATAGAGTGACAGTTAGTTTCAAGTTATAGTGTAGTACGGTAGGTAGGAACTAAGATGCAAATGTAATTAGGTATTCCGTCGAATGTAAACATTAATTATTCTGACTATGTTTACTCTTGTCTTTGTTACTCCCAACTGTTTATGTTTTGCTTCATATGTAGATAATTATTTAAATAAAAAGGTAAATGAAATAAGTTATGAGTAAAGTTATGAGTAAATGGCGAGGTGCCAGCCGAGGCCACAATTGTGAATACCTTACAACTATTTTGCGCCCAAAACACAGAAATATTTTTATTTCCTAGTGGTTTCTAAATGTGTTGTATTAGACTAATAAGTCCTGCTTAATGGAATGCTAATACTATTAAATAAAAAATTAACTGTAATCACAAAGTTTATTTGCAAAAATTAATTACCATTTTGATGGTAACTTTAGAAACCACTGTGATATTAACACATTTGATTTTGCTTTTCCTGCGTTACTGATTGATTATTCTGTAACATTTCGGTGGCACACTTATTATTAAAGTATCTGAAATGGGATCTGCCATTCAATAAACAAAAAAATAGAATCCTATTTTGTGAACGCCTGCAGATATAAGACTCGAAAAAATTTTATCTTTTTTTGTGACATTCCTCTTTTTTGAAATATGTCAACACTAACTTCTCACATTATTTTTGGAACGACAACGAAAATAGTTTAACTGTAATTTTTGTGATCTTTCGTACTAAATCATGAGAATAGATATTTCCGGATAATAGTTTTTGATGATACGCCATCTTACTAGGAGTTCCGGGCTGATTTCCGGCTGTCTGTCTCTTTGCTTTAGTGAAGTATTTAGGTTCACTTCGGGCTAACGTGAACATTCGTCAGGGAATTAACTATCACTTGAGATTGAAAAATATTTTCACATTCCGGTTTAATCGAGTATTTTCATATTTCGTTTAGTTTTGTCTTATTTTTATATATTTGATTAATTGCGTGAACCTTATAATTTGTTTTACTAATCGATAGGAATAATTTCTTTACCTTTTCTTTAGCAATCGCTTAGCTGTACCTTTATTCAAAAATTTGTTACATATTACATTATTTTTTTATTCTTCGTTGTACTATAGTGTGTTTTTTAATTCCAGAGACGGTTAGAAGGCTGTGAAAGATTTTTGTGTACTTTATGTTGATAGTAATGGCATTTTACATCTGTCAGTTTAAGGTTATATTAGTAGTATAGCTTTAAAATCAGAAAATATAGCATAAAACGATTCTGTCGAAGGAAGCAATAAACTATTTTCAAGAAACTTCCGATGAGGTAAACTTCTGTAACATTTAAGTGATTCTGTCAAAATTATATAGATTATGATGTTACTACCAACATAAAGTTAAAAAAAATATTTTTTCACAGCCTTCTAACCACACCATAGGAGTTCATATTAAAATTTGTTTAGGGGATTGTAACCTAAAATGGTACACCCGGGGAAAATGACAAAGTAATTATGTACTTCCTCTATTAAATCCTGCCTAGTTACCAATGACTGACAGAGCATAACATATTTCTACGGAGCGATAGATATTGATAGTAAACGGTTACTTAACGCAAATAGACGGAGATCTTTCACTCTGATTGTATGAAGTTTAAAAATTAATGCAGGCTATTCTACTTTGTATTGAACAGAGAATAATTACTCATTTTGAAATACGTACATCAGTTGTGAAAAATGCTATAACAAAATGACACTACCATCTTGAAAGAAATGATAAAGTGTTATTTGATTCCGATAACTAAAATTTCTTCATAAATCTAAATTTAGTAAACAGAAGAAACTTTTTTCATATAAAGATATGTAAAGTGTAAGTATCTCAAGTGTATGTCAAAATTCTCTTCCCGCAGCATTAGTTGCATTTTCAAGATTATTGATTATTTATAGCGTATTTCATATTTTACGATATAGTGGGGTCTCGGCCTAGTTATTTTACCAAAGTTGTTCCAAATTGGGGTTTTAGATAAAAATAACTGAGACTAGTGAAAGTTAAAAATTGTTGATTTTAAAAAACTGATTAGTTTAGTTTGTTTTGTTTGCTTATTACAACCAATTGAACCAATGTTGCTCTTAAGAACGCTTATATTCGAAATATCTACCAAGATCAAGGACGCCAATCAAACATAGAACAATAAATTCTCTAGTTTCTTTTTTGTACAGCGATCACTCCAGTTTGTTTACTAACTATAGTTCGATGCATTTACATATTCCTGTGGTCACTACAGTGACTTATTTTTTAATTCATTTTAGTCGCTATAATATGCTCCTCATTTTTTTGCCTTATTTTTTAACGCCTTATATTATCTTCCTCAGGTTGTGTTAACGCAGCATTAATTAAGTACTGCTCAACGACGCTTGATTACCTTTAAAAACGTTGATGTAATATGTTGTGAATGTCGTAAATAATTTTAGTGATACTGTGTTTTGTGTTTCGCGTAGTATTTGTTGTTTGTGCGCTCGTTTAGGATCTTAATGATACGTGATACATTTAACAACAATTACGAATAAGTTAAAAATATATCATACCATTGTATGATAATTATCACGTGTCATTTCGCAGAATTGGGAAAATTGGCTTGTGAAGAAACGTATTCGAGTCAAATTATAAATCTTGTTAAAAATATTTTTCAAGCTATTTCGTAACGTCATACCCAACTCTTTATTGTATACATTTTGTTCATTAAATATTTTTGGAAATTTACTTAAATAGTAATTGTACTGTTTTCTACGTTCGCATTTCCTTCAAATTATTTTTGTTTTCGTTTCTGATATGTATAAATTAATTTTCACCATTATTTTTGTTTATAAATTAAATTGAACAAGAAAAACGTAAAATTCTCTTGAATTTACTGAAGTATATACGCCGTAATAACATTATTAATGAGTAAGTGCGCAAAACGACAATTACTGCATGATTTAGCTGTTCACCAACAGATTTAATATAAGCCTTAATGAGTAGATTGCACATAAACAAGCTACACTCGTAAACTTGCATTAAACTCTAATGTGTGATTGCTTATTGGTCTGAAACTAAACGTCTGCTGTAATGCATTTTGCTACAAACGTATGATCAGTCGCATCGCTAATATTAATTGTTTATTCATCTGGAGAAAGTTACTGCGAATGTATAAAGATATCAAAAACTATTTAATTACACTATTTTAATCAATGGAACGGTAATTGCATTATTTTCAAAGAAAGTGAAATAATTCATGTAACATTTACGCATATGTCAGACTCATCGATTTTGATTAAGTGATCTTGTTTTTTATATGGCCTGCGTGAAAATATTTTGTAACTTTTTTAAAGTGGTGTAAGATATTATATCCTCTATGTATAACTAAAATTATCATTAATTCATATTTTTCCAAAAGTGGACTTATACCACTTTCAAAAAAAAACGGAAACTGGAATATGTTAAGAAATAAAAAATTAAATTAAATTCTGTTTAAAGCTGACAACACTTTTACATTTTTAATATTTAGTAATTAATATTTACAAATTGCTTTACGTGCTTTGCATATAATTTAAAGGCATTACTGGAAAGACTAATCCGCCATGAAATTAATAATGCAAATAGAACAGAATTTTTCCTACTAATTATGTACACCTATTGAATTCTATTGTGAGCGGGTATTTGACTATTATGTTAGCATTGGTGTGTATTTATCCAAACAGTACGTAACTGCTCTAAGTTCATTAATGAGCAAATATAATTTTGTCTATCGTTACTTAACGGTCGGAATAGTTTTTTGTATATAATTCAAAAAAAAGTATCTGATAAGATAAGTTTCTAGGAAAGTCAGGAGCATTTTCAGTGGGGGTGTTTTGTGGCTCCATATGGTTCCCCTAAGCGCTATTGGGTTAATAACAGTTCGAGTTGTAAAAAATATCTACAAACAAATTAACCACAGTAGATTCGTATTAGTGCGAGCACGGCTAAGACGAATTATTCAATAATACAAACATCAAGATACACTCACTCACATAAGTATCCGTACCCTAGCAAATTGCTGATTTTATGCTATAAAAACTGAAAAACTTAATTTTTTTTTCAATAAATTCATTTACTTACATGAGCAATGAAATAAAAGAACAAAAAAGAAACAATTTCATTGAAAATACCTGAAAAACAGCATAAAGTCCACTTATTTGTAAAAAGGCACTCTCACATAAGTATACGTACGTTACTTAACGGACAGATGTTCTGTTAAATTTTTGCTGAGTACGACAAAAAATTAGCAGTATTTACATTTACTAATCAGTTTTCTGAGCGTGAAGTCGAACATTTTTGAGAAGCAATAGTAATACCTGCAAATAAAATGCCAAAGTCGAAAGAAATTGCAATACAAGTGCGTGAAATTGCTGTTGACTTAAAAAACCGCGGGAAATCGCTGAAAGAAATTGCTGAAACATTGAGTTTACCAAAATCTACTGTTCAAACGATTGTAAAAAATTTTAATGAGACCGGTAGCATTGAAAATAAAGAAAGATCGGGTCGCCCTTCGAAGCTCACCGAGAGAATGCAGAGGCATATTATACGATCAATAACAGAAGATCCCAAGCAGAGTGCTGTGAAATTGACTAAAGACATTGGAAATGATCATGGAGTGGCCGTTAATCCAGAAACTGTCCGACGATGCTTGAAAAAGAACAGTATCAATTGCAGAACAGCAAGAAAGAAGCCGTTTCTGAGGGAAGTGAATAAGGCAAAACGTTTGGCATATGCACAAAAGTACCACAACATCCATTTGCAGGATCCGAATTACTGGGAACGTGTAATTTTTACCGACGAATGCAAATTCAACGTTTTTAGTCACGATGGCCGTACAAAAGTGTGGCGAAAACGCAATAAAGCACTTGATCCCAAAAATGTAGTTCCCACTGTCAAACACGGAGGTGGATCGGTAATGGTGTGGGGCGCCATGTCTGCAAATGGTGTTGGAAATTTAAGGTTCATAGAAGGTATTATGGATAAATACATGTATTTAGACATATTAAAAGACAGCTACCTGCCAAGCATTGAAAAACTGAACCTCACAGGCAAGGCGATACTATTACAAGACAATGATCCCAAGCATACCTCCTGTTTGATAAGAGAATGGTTGTTGTATAATGTGCGATCTAAGCTAGAACATCCACCGCAGTCCCCAGACCTCAATGTTATCGAACATTTGTGGGACCATCTCAAACAGCAAGTCCGGAAACGCCGCGTCACATCAGTGTCAAGTCTGAAGACCGTTTTACTGGAAGAATGGAATAAAATAACTCTGGAAACAACTCGAAAATTGGCTCATTCCATGCCTTCTCGACTATCAGCAGTTATACAAGCAAATGGAGGTCATACAAATTATTAAACATTGTGTACTTTATGTTTTTAAAGAACCGTACGTATACTTATGTGAGAGTGACTTTTTACAAATAAGTGGACTTTATGCTGTTTTTCAGGTATTTTCAATGAAATCGTTTCTTTTTTGTTCTTTTATTTCATTACTCATGTAAGTAAATGAATTTATTGAAAAAAAATTAAGTTTTTCAGTTTTTATAGCATAAAATCAGCAATTTGCTAGGGTACGGATACTTATGTGAGTGAGTGTATATACATTAATTATTTTGCACCGAGAACGAGAGAGCTACTATAATGCGAAGAGTGATAATTTGACTTGAGAAACTTACTTAGAGATACAAATAACGTTTATTGGGGAAGAACCTACGTGCAATATATTTATACAGGATATTTAATGTGCATGCAAATTTCAATTTAAATGCTTAATATAAGTAGTTTTAACATCATATTTTAAATAATAAAAATTAATGAGAATACTTCAGGATTGTAATATGTCAAGATTTTGTGCAATATTGAGATTATTGCGTATACACTATAGTACGAACATTTCGCCTATGCAAACAAGCTAAAAGTTTTCATGTTCACATATTTTTTTTAACAGTTGAAAAACAATGCGTATTTCAATTTCTTAAAGTTTTTACATTGTGGTAAATATTCGTATTTGACGCGTTAACAAGAATTGACGGGTCATCCGGAAAAAGGGTCCATAACCTTAGCCTTTTACATTTGCTATGGGCCCTTTTTCCGGTTGGCCCCTCAATTAATAATTATCATTACAATTATGTAGAGGGCAATTGCCAGATTTCAGTTACACTCGCAAGAACAGGAACTTGCGGCAACATAACATTTACGGCAGTGTCTTATAGACTGGCGTCTGAAGACTCCACGTGCAAGTTGTTAGACAACAATTTTATTTCCAGCATCCCGGAAATTTATTTCTAAAAGAAATGGATGTAAGTCAAGTCACAAACTCAATGTCTAACCCCAGATAGAAATAACAGGAAAACGTTCAGTTTAATTCTCGCAAACGAGTGTAGAATTATTTACCGCTTTTTATTATATAGGTACATGCATTTCTTTTTAATTTGAAAGCTTTAAAAGAACATTTTTTCATGCAAGTACAACATGTTCTATTTACAAATTGTTACTTGCCCAAGACTATTTTTGACTGTTTAAATAGCAGAAGGAAGTGCATCTTCTTGTTCTGTTTACCTCGAAAATCATTTACCAGATGTGTGTCGATTTAATGAACATTTTTAAATATTATTTTTATACAATAATATGATTTCGTTTTCTATTTTGTCTAATTTACAATTTTTATGGTTAGTTAATATTAACAAATTAAACTAAGAGAGACATTTCAATAATGTTTAATCATCTAGTAGTGTTGATCGCCATATAATACTTTTTTTTCTTAGAATAAAAAATCACGGAAATCCATTGTAATGCATACATGAAATATAGCTTTTAACTTATTTTAGCGAAGCGTTACATATGACATCTATTCCGCTGTATCAGGAAGAGGTTTCACTTCGCTGGGAGATAGATTCATTTATCAACATCTTTCTTATAATATTGAGACAGATACTGATGCGTATAGTGGCGAAACACGAAGTAATATAAATTCACATTTCTTAAATTCAAGTACGAGTATTTTATAGTATATAGTAGTATATTATATACATATTGTGTAGTAGGTATGTATTTATGTTCAATTACTGATTCATGAAAATAATTTCTTATGCAGCAGATATTTATTTGCTGCAGTAGACACCTTTCATGGTGCCGCTGCACCCAAATTAAACGAAATGCATTGGTTGCACCAACGTTAAATTAAAAGCTTAGTTGCGTTAGGGACGCGCAATCGTTTAGTTGGAATAGTTAATTTATGGATTAATTCGCGTTGTGACGTTAAAACGCATACATAAAAAATTCAACCGACCTTTGAAAAAAGAATCCAAAATCCCTTCAATGTTATATTGATATTGAAATTTTATAAAATCAGTTTTCAATTAAATATGAATCCAAACGGTTGAAAAGAATTAGGCACAATTGGATCATTTTAATCTCTACTTCATTAAAATTTTAGCTTAAACTTATCGAAGTGACAATCATCAGAAATTCATACCAGATTTCGTACGCTATGAATTAACTTCCTAAACTTCTTAAAATGTGTCATTCAAATTTTTCATGTTAAATTTAATTGAAAAGATGCGACCTACTTTCCAATCAAGCAAGTCGCGCATAAAAGAAAATTAATATAAAAACTTCTGAAAATTTTATATAAAAATTTCCCAAACTTCAGATAAATCACATGAACATCATTCATATTATATGTGCAACGCTAAACATAAAAGGAACGTACATGTATACAAACAGGACTGAGTTGCGTTGATATAGAGATGATATATATTTTATCTTAAGGAAATTCTCCTTTCTACAGGTGGAGTATTTCCCTGTTTGCGGTCCTTGAAAGCTACCCTTAGTATAAATCCCTTGGGAACCCCCAAGCTATGAGGATGAATTATGTGCAGGGTAGCGAGTTGGCGCCGTAACGTTACATTGACATTTCAGTAGATTGATGGCAGTGTAAATTGTTGGACGATTACTTTGACGCTTTTTTGTCTCGTAATTCATTTATGAAGACATATCTCGTATAGGCCATTTCCTTGGTTATCCTCGTAATTACCTCGGTTATTTATTATTAAAATTAATTAAGTCGAAAAAAAGAAATTTTGCGCACATTTCAATTGATGTCTGTAGCAAATATTTGCTAGTAGAATATTTCAGTATTGTTCGTCGGCAAAGTTTGGTAGATTGGTATTGTTATAATAAGGAAACATAGTACAAGTTTTGTAACTTGGATCGTTTAAGCAGTTGCTATGTCGCTAATGTACATCATCAATTCTCACAGGTTAGTAACAGTTTTGTTTCTTTCCCCCTATTAAGTTACAAGGTTGCGCACCGCTGTATTTTATAAGTGATTCAAAATCAGATAAGTTCCAAAATACAAATTTCGTTTGACAGTTGTTAGATAAGAGAGCAGCCAGTTCGCAACGAAAAGAGCGAAAAACTTCTGTGACCATAGTATTCTTATACAACAGAGTTTTATACAGACGTGTTCTTATTTTTTTGACGACAGTTTTTATTTCTTTGTTCGTTTTAATAAATAGCATATTGCACATATTGCTTGTGTGTTTCGTGGATGGAATAAAATATAATGTTTCACAAAACAACTTCATTGGAACTGTTGTCTAATTATCTATTAATGTTATTTTCATAATAGATGTATTGTTTTCTATTATCTGGTTTAAAAACTGATTGGAGTTGACACTGAAATCTTCTTCGATAAGATTTCAGCAGTGCATAAAATAATCTGATCCAAACATTGTCGGCCGTAATGCTGCTATTCGCTTCGCTTTCAGTCAAATCAGGTGCATTTATCAAAGACTCACGTTTGGTGATGTCACCACTAACTGTGGCCTGTTTTTAACTGATAGCATGTTACCTACCTTATTTCATAATAAGCTGCGAGTGGCTTATTCGAGCGCATGTTTTCGACCAATGTTCGTCTATTGCACTAAGACCATAAAATACAAACTTTGCGGTACCAAATAATTTTGTTGGTCATAACCATTTTTCGTATTATCCGTGAAGTCATGAATGTCACCAATTATTTCAAGACTTTATTTTCAGATCAGGCAAACCAATTATTTCGGCCGTTAAATAGATTGTAGACAATTTTTTGGAAAATTATACAACAAGGTTTAATAGCAAATGATTTGTTTTTTATATCCCTGAAACAAATTTCCGATATCCGTGAAGAGTTAATAGGAAATTAAATGGTGGCAGTGTGCTGGGTATTGTTCGTTACAATCGTAACAGCATTCATATTCCCCGACTTTGACTGGATTTGTGTAATGCTATATCATTTAATAATATCCGTAAATATAAATAAATAATGCAATAGTAATTGTAGTTACATTTGTTTTTTAATGCATTATAACTAAATCACCTTGCTACAATTTTGCAGAACAAATACAAAAATCAATGTCTACTTCATTTATTGAAATAATTTATGGTTTTTATATAATGTTTACCCATTTGTTGATTTTAAAAAGTTAAATTACACAAATGAATTTTGTTATTGTTATTAGTTATTCATTCTTCTTTCTTCTTGTATTTTAATCTTGAGGTTGGTTCTATAAATTAAATCAAACGTGCTATATTTCGCAGGCTATAAAATGCACCTGCTTTTAGATAAAATGCGTTGTGTCCATTCGAACTATAAGACCCACCCTAACTTTAAGCTTATTTTTTAAGGGGGTCGGATACGCAAAAATTGAAAAAAAAACTTAATTTTTTTGCTTGTGTACATTTAATAATTGCATTATTTTCTGCATTATTCTATTGAGAGAGTTCTACGAAAACTAAAAGTGTTCCAAATTTGAGCACAAAGACAGCAAAGTCGTGCGATTTATACAAAGCAGTCAGTTAGGTTTTCGCTTCTCCTAAAAAGTAGACTTTTTTCCATTTAGGTACTTTTTTGTGCAAGACGAATAAAGATAGAGCTTTGGAATTTTTTGTGTCGTAAAACAAATATATATATGAAGCGATTGAATCGAAGAATTTAAAAAATAATTTCTGGAATTTGATTAAAAAATTCTACAGTGTGATTTTTTCTTTTTTTTTGCAAAACGACTTTTGAGTATAAAAAATTTTAAAAAATGAAAATTCTTTATTCAGCAGCTCAAAAAGACTTAAAATTAAATGTGCGCAAAATCTGGTTGATATCCGTTGAACAGTTTTCGAGAAAAGTGTACTTATGTAATACATTGATCCTTATGGAAGTTGCCTAGCGTACCCGACCCCCTTAAGTAAAAAAGTGCTTCTTGTAACCCATAATGTACGCTAATTACCAACATTTTTTTTTTCTTCCGTTATCTGCAAGATACCATAAATGTGATACCCGGACTTACGGGAGCTCGGAGTTACGCGATTTGTGGTTTTTTCGCCTCTAGCTCTCCTCAACCCTGCTGTAAACGCTTCCGCCCGCGCTTCGAGCAATGTTGAGCTTGCACGGACGTATGTCGCAACATAAATTTTTAGTTTCTAATTGATTATTTCATTATCTATTGTTTATGTTAAGTGTAAGTGCCTTGAAATCATAGCTGAATAATCAGCGTATTGTCTCAACATAATTTGCGTAAAAGTACGTCGCTGTTATTTCGGTCACTCGCTTTTAAGGTAAGATATAAAAAAATCGGTTGCTTGTTAGGAATTGCGTGAAGAGAAAAAGTTTTTGTCTCATCAGATGACTGCTAGATTTTATTAAACCAACCCACTTTAAGTTACGCTAGTTTTGTGCGATGTTATTTTGATGCATAATTTTTATATTTAAATATTCCCATGTTCAATTATTAAAAAGAACTGTCAATGTATGCAACCCAGAAATGCAACCAACTTATTTTAGGTTATGTATTATTAAATTAAAAGACGTCACTTCGCCATTTTTATACCAATTCACAATATTAATCTTTTCTTCTTTCGAATACATGATAAGTTCCAAAAAATTTAAATTTAAACTTCAATGATTTTATTTCTTAATTGACATCAAGGATTGCGGGATTTCCACTACTGATTGCCGATAATTTTCTTTAAATTGAACATAGGGATATTTACATTGTATGCTCAATTTTTTAAAAATAACACGGTGTAGAATAGGTAGCCACGTTATAAAAGTCGATTTCTGCTTATAAATAAATTAACATTTTCTTTATTGATTTCACTATCAAAGAACCGATTACCTCACGTTAGAATAGGTTTATATGGCAATTTGTACCCCGATTTATGCCAACGTCGTCGGTTCCACCTATCGCGTAACTTCGTAATAGCATTATGTAATATAATCAAGATCTGAATCGAATCAATTCAAATCAGTCCATGCGCACATCTACACAAAACTCTATCTTATTTTGCGATGTGTTTACTGTATTATTATTTTGTAGACGAAAACACAGCTATTAATTAGTAGTAATATAACCACAATACATTTAAAATAAAAATAATATCCTGTCTTTTAACATTAAAATCGCCATCGTAAATCTTTCATTTTTATATCCGTCCTATAGCACAAAAAAGGCATCAAAGTAAAATTAACAATAAATGCAAATGTATATCTGATTTACTTCATCGGAATCCTTCATCTTTATTTAAAATAGTGTGTTAGAGAAAACTCGAAACAAGTGGGGTAAGCATATATTCCGGTAAATAACAGGAAAACTTTTATGATTCTCCCATATATAAATGACGATTTTGCCAGTCCCTTATTTGATGTATAACTGAAATAACTCAAATGCCCCTTTGTGTTTGTGTTATGATGATTTTTTGATGCCGTTTCTTGTTACTTATGTGGTCGTAAACATGTTCGTAAAATGCTCGCAGAAGCTCAAATATAATTCATTGCCTTAAAATATTGCAATTTTTTGGGTGCTTTTTTGTTGAAATATTTGTAGAAAGCTTTGATACTATTTAGAATATCCTAGCCCAGTCGCATATGAATTGGACTAAAAGAAATATGCAACAAAAGCATTTATTTAATTTTCATAATTTCAACAGAGACGATTAAGTTTATTTGGTACTATGTGGTTTTAACAATTAATGATCAATATCTAATATTTATATCAACTACAATAATTATATCGAATAGTTATATCGAAGCTTCGTATAATGAATATATTTTAACATTATGCTATATGGGTTTGGAACTTTTGTGCTAAAAGTTGTCTACCTATAATAATAATAAAAAAATTAGTTTAATTAAATTTATGTATTTATTTATTTTTATAAAATGAAGCATTTTTAAATAACACAGCAAAACAAGTAATGGTGTCGACGTATGTTAATATTAAATTTGGAGTTAAATTTTCTGCATTATCAGGGATAGTGTCATTAGCTAAGGTATCAACTGGTCGGATGAACGATTTTAACGTCAACTGCTTTACTCGATTTTTTTTTGCTTATAGAGTTGTTTGTAGCAATCTATTTCATGGATCCCGTTATTTGTCTGTGTATAATATGTCATGAGGCATTCAAAAATTTCACTTGACCAGAGTGGAACACAAATAATATAATAATAGCTGGTAATCTAACGCACATACTATGGAGTTTATGTTCTCATAATAACACCATACAGGAGTCCTTCATTCTTGTGCATACATTCTTCATACCGACGACGCAGATCACAGATAATATTGTAAACAACGTATCTTGCGGAATATTCAATATTCAATTACTAATAGGTATCTCTGAGCCGAATTAAATATACTTTATATTTCAAGTGTCCACATAAAAAAAATAGTAACATATCAAGTAGCTCTATGCCACAACTTTATAGCGCTTTTTCATTGATCGACAAAAACTACACCAATGATTGCAAAACGATGTTAATAAATGTGGTACAAGTAGCACCTATTTATGTGTCTGTGTTAACTTGTATGACGGTTTTTATAAAATCGTCCGTTCCCCTAGTGAACTCTGTATTATAGTAGCAAGGGATATGGTAAAACTTTTCAAAATCCAAAACTTATTTAATATATTTTTGCTTAGTTTGGAAAGTAATGCTCATTCTCCACTTGCACAGAAAAAAAAAACTCTTGTACGAAATTTGTCTTTGCTTTTATCTTGAGTTCGTTCTAGTCTAATATAATAGCTCCTAAATTACATTTTTTTTCCTGTTTTTATCATAAATTTCTTTACGTCTACGTTTACATAGTAAAATTTACTGAAGTCAACACAAACTACGTTAAAAACAATTAATTAGTATAGTCAAATTTGGAGTTGTAGACTTGCGCATTCCTAGAATACAAGTTTCGCACACGCATATTCAGCAGAACTAGAAAAATTCATAACTCTAGCCATCTGCAAAACGAAACAGATTTTAAAAATCTCATTTAGTTTGGCAGAAAAATGTATTTCGGGCCAAATTTTTGGTATTTTTTAAATGCAATGGATAATGCATTTGATAGCGAGCGCAACTCAAAAATAAATCTGGGTCTAATTTCAAGAGGAAAGTGTCCCCTGTTCTTTGCTCTATTTTATATTCAACTATTACAAAAATGTACCTGCTTTACGAATCATTCGTTTTACTCTTCAGTTTTTGTACCAAACTGCGTTTTTGAAGTAATTGTGTAATACTGCCATTTTATTTTGCATTGTTTTTGTTTCCTTGCGTGTGCAGAATGAAAGATGTTTATAAATGGTAACACTTTTTAGAATGTCATGACTGCATCTTCACAAGTTTATAGGTCGAAACACTATAAGACAGGCAATTTATTTTGAAAATATAAAAGAATTGTTTACTACATTCTCTTTTAATGTGATCTGCTTACCGTACCAATAATATTTAATCATGCTTCACGTTTTTTTGCTGTAATCAGTTTAAGTACCTATATAAACTTATTATACTAAAGTAGTTTTTTAATTAATTATTGTTTAAAATTACGTGAATCTTTTTTGGCAATTGAAATATAAATAATTAATTAAATCAATTAATCAATATTTTACTAACGAAACAATTGTTTGCTTTGATATCGAACGTTTATTTTCTAAATAATAAATATTCAAAGTGAAATACTTTTATTCAAATATGGTATACTTTACATTCTGCCAATCGGGTTTTATGATAGGATCTCATTGTGTAAAAGACTAATCTACGAAAAAGGAGCCATACCGCAGGTATTCCCATTTACTTTAAAGAATGAATGGCTTAGTGCAGTCGCTTGCGATTGAAGCTGGTTAGAAATAAAGTAAGGATTATTATTAGTGTTGTAAACACTAATCTTAAACAGAGAACTAATATTAACTTGTAAAGTTTAAAACCGTAGATGTAAGGAATTTATTTTTGGTTGGTAAAAATATAATAAAATACGGTTTCCATTTTGTTGATAGATATGTACAGGGTGACCCTAAATATCGGTGCTTGTGACATTATCTTTCGAATGCGCAAAATGATGAATTGAACAACCTAATAAATAATATTTCTCATTTAGGTTAAGTACCGTATTTTTCGGCGTATAACATGCCACCGCGTATAACACGTAGTTGAAATTTGGAACGATTTTCTTAACTTAATTCATATATTCCGCGGATAATACGCATCTGGTATCTAGATTTGAAAAAGTCCTAAGTACCTAGCTTAAAGACCAAGGTCTCTGTAAGCAAAAAAAAATGCATTTTTCAATTTCAGTGTATTGTAATAATTTAGTTATTTATGACGGCTAATCGTCATTAAAGTAGGGGAGGTTTTGTATATCCCAATATCTCTCATTTCTGAAGCAATAATTTTTATACCCGGCGTATAACACGCACCTGAAAATTTGAGCTCATATTTTAATCTTAAACGGTAGTTAGATTCATCAATTTTCTAAAGCGTTGCTCATTCCACAGGAAACGCGATCTTAGATATTACGGATGCTCGGTACCATAAAAGTCGGCATGCAAAAGGTTGAAAGTAGCAAATTTTTTAATTTGTCCATAAATAATTTGTATTTTAATTGTCATCATCAAGCAGGACTTTTTTCAAAACAAAACTTTATATACCATGAAATTTACAATCAATTCATCGAATATTATTATAATTTTGCATTTGTGCAACTTCACTATTAAAGCTTCTGTCACGATACCCAGAATTTTTCTTGAATCGCAGTTAGATTAAATTCTTGGTGCGGAAATTGTAGTTTTATTTGAAACCGTGAAAGGTGCAATCTGTGAAATTACCAGTGTTCTTTTGAAATTACCAAATAATCCTACAAATAAAGTGATTGACAGTTGAATTGGTGTGTCAGTCTTCTTGAACTCGACTCTTTGACAGTGCGTGGGAAAATAAGCAGAGACTGGAAAAGCTCGTCGAGCTTTCAGTTTCAACTCCATCAGTTTAGATCTCTTAAATTTTACATGACCATTTAATATTGCAATGATGTTGCAAAATTATGACGCTTTTATGCCACTAGACAATTAGACATATATCTACATTAGAAGCAATTACTACATCTACGCTTGTCAAATATATTACGATATTCAACTCAACGTAATCTCGTGAGAATGAATGTATTACTGCTGCATATCCCATTTAGTTCAGATGTAATGTGCAACTTTATAGAAACACGTACGCCATACACAAACTATGTGTAATATATCAACTGAAATGAGTCGTCTCTTAAATTCCAAAGTGTACTCTTAGCAACAGCACTACCGTAATACAATAAAAATAATTAATTCTCTAAGATTCTATAAAAAATAATAAGCAATTTTATAAATGTATAGTGAAGATATACCTACAAATATTACATTCTTTGGCTCTTTTTATCTTAAGGGCGAGTAGTACCCTCAGAACGTTGATATGTTTAAATCTAAAATTCGGCTTTTTAGCAATAAATGAAAGAAAGAGATGCATGGAATATGTTATAAGAATCTATTTCGCTTAATTGTAGACAGTTACGCACGGGTTTACAAAATAATTCATATCTCTTAATTGAGAAAAAAATACGCATTAATATTGGGCCAATTCCTAGAGAACATGTTTCCTAATAGAATGATGAAAACTAAACATTTTTTTTTTAAGAATAAAAGGGTAACTTATGTGAGAAAATAAATAAATCTACTACACGCCCTTAAGGGCGAGTGTTACCCTCAGAACGTTGATATGTTTAAATCTAAAATTTGTTTTTTTATAGCAATAAATGAATGGTAATCCCGTTCGTAGTCGGTTACAATTAATGATTAAAAAATAATTCATATCTCTTAACTGATAAAAAAAATACGCATTAATATTGGGCCAATTCGTAGAGAGCATGTTTCCTAATAGAATGGTGAAAACTAAATGTATTTTTTTAAGAATAAAAGGGTAAATTATGTGAGAAAATAAATAAATCTAACTTCTAAACAATAAGTAATAATTTTTTTTATCTACAATTAAGCGAAATAGATTCTTATAACATATTCCATGCATCTATTTCTTTCATTTATTGCTAAAAAGCCAAATTTTAGATTTAAACATATCAACGTTCTGAGGGTAACACTCGCCCTTAAGCAGATTAGACTAGTATTTAAAGATAACATTATCCTATCTGGAATATATTGGTTTTGTAAAAAAAGTTCAGACCTTTTCATATTAATGTTTTACTCGCATTAGTACAAGTAAAACCTCGATACTGATGCCACTTGAAATAATTTCGTTTGCAGAATAAATCTATCTTGGTATTAATTATAGATATTGTTTTAGGAAACCTCATTCTATAGTTCAAGATGCGTTTAGCTGCATAAAAGAGCCACAACATTGTATTAATTAACTATTTATTGTACGACTTTCAATAAATTTTTGATAAAATTTAAATCTAAAGAAGTCTATCTAAAGTGTCGCTCGCTGTTCATAGAACCTATTATTATTTAAAGATTTTGTAGAACAGCGGAATATACATCGCTGGGACTATATGAATTATTATTTTTTTCCAATATTAGAAGAATAAAAAAACTTAAAACTTGAACAATGCTACTACTAGGAGTATTAGCAATGATGCCTAAAGATAATTCTCGAACTTCCTAATTAAGGCTATTGTGATGATAGAAGTTCTATTGAATAAAGTACGTGAGACGCCACAAAACAATTTTAAATAAACCGCAGAGCTGAATTCTCTTGTACCCCATTCGATTAACCGAAACCTTCAACAAAGGCTCTCAGCGTTCCGCATGCGTAAATAAAACCATTCCGATTGTAACCAACACTAATTGCAACTACCGATTAGCGGTAATTATCGTTTCGTATAACAAAGGGTTTGTAATTGCATGCGCTTGTCATTACTAAGCGAATTTTATCTGTTTGATCATCCAACTTAGAAATATTAATAACTACAAGGTATGGTAAACGCGTAAAATTAATATTCTAGCTCCATTAACGATAGATACCTACAATTTTGGAAAAGTAAACCTATCTATAAATCAAAGACTTTGTTAGTTTAATGCAGTTTAAATTATTTAATCAAAAGGTCGGTTTAGCACATCAGCAGAAATGGAGAGTTGGCAATATTTCCTGGAAATCAACAAAATTTGAACAGTGATAATTAGTAGGTACGTCTTTAACTTTTTTAAGCTATCGACAACTTGTCAAGATTGGCGAGTTACAGATTGCAAATTTGCTTATTATAATAAAAATTTTAACTGACTTAAATGCAAATTTATTTTGGTAACATTTCTGCATTCTATAATTTTTTTTGTTTGATATTTCATTTTGCTTCCATTTTAAAATCTATGTTAAATTTAAATGCTGTGTCGTGGTAAATTGCGGTACAAGTAATGAAAATGTGTAAATACTAATTTCGAAGTTTGTGAAATTATACTAATAAATTCAACCATATTGTATTACACGTTAATCTAATATAATACAAAATTCAACAAATGCTGAACTTTGAATAAATTGCCATATATTAAGCTGCAATAAGTTTATATGTGCATATTTGTAAATATATGTTTGCTTTTTAGTTGTCATTAATTCATCAATTAAATTTTAATGAGAGTTCGGTGTGGTTTAAAATGAGTGTCATGTTCCAAGTTCAAAGAAATTATTGGAATAATACAAATATTTCATCTAAATAACAAAATGTACCTTTTTTAAATTCAGTTTACATGAAATACATGGAAAACTTAAAATACATTGAACTGCTGAAACCTTTTTTCTGAAAGTAAGAAATATCATCTTTTATACAAACTTTAAAAATGTTGAGTGCCCGAGCAGGCTTTGTTTATTACGACCCAAATTTCGTTCTAACTGACTTTGACCGTGTTGCTGCTACCAAAACTTTGCTTCAAATTAATTTTACTCAATACCTTATTTCACGACCATAATACAGGTAGCCCTCGGTTTACGCCGCAGTTCCGTTCTTACAAAAGCCGGCGTAAATCGAATCGGCGTAAAATGAATCCATATTTACAGTGATGTATAGGGTTAGGTTCTACATAAGTGAAGAAGAAGTAAATAATTTTGTTTATTAATACACTATAATGCAAAATACATATACAGTCAAACTTCCATATAACGAAGCGTTACGGTGACCTTAAAGAAATTTGTTATAGAGAAACTTGGTTATATAGAAATTCATGTTGGGCAAAAAATTTCAGTTTAACCCTTTCAGGTTCATAAGAATTTTTGAAGTAATACGATTTTAGGCATTAAAATGGCAGGGTATCTATTTAACATAAAACAACGTACTTTTAAAATGTACGTTGGGAGACATGTCGCAAGGTCGCAAAAAGATTCATATGCAGTTATGTAGTTATTTAATTAATTGAATAAACAAGACCACCCCAATGTTATGAAACATTTTTTAAAAGACAAGGAAAAGTATGGT
Source organism: Dascillus cervinus (assembly GCA_949768715.1). NCBI lineage: Eukaryota > Metazoa > Arthropoda > Insecta > Coleoptera > Dascillidae > Dascillus > Dascillus cervinus. The sequence goes on from OX458316.1 coordinate 18,173,609, forward strand.
AATAAAATTAAAAAAATTTGAAGCGGCAAAACTTTGTCGATTCCATTTAATATTGTAAACTTTTTGCACGCTTAAATTAGTGCCACTTACTTCGTCGGTTAATTCCTCATAAAATGTTGAACCCTGGATACATCTAGGAATACTACTACAACCGAGTTTTTTCCGAAGTTACAGTGAAACAACAACAAAAAACAGTTATAAATCTCGAAAAATTGTAAAGTTGGGGGAAAAAATTCGTTATACGGAAATTTTTACTTCCTTATAAAGGGTATAAAATGCATTAAAAGCGTCTCCAGGGTGAAGGTTCACCAAAAGAATTCGCTATATAGAGAAATTCGTTAAATAGAAGTTCGTTATAGGGAAGTTTGACTGTATTAATGTTTAAAATGTATTTTATGATAAAGTAAAGTGAAATGTTTTTATTAAAAAATATTAAGAAAAACAAATGAAATTTCAAAGTTTCAGATCTCTTGCATTTTTGGAAAAAAAATCCCCTGAAACGAAAATCAGTCTAAAATCGGTGAATTACCCAATTATGTACACGGCGAAACGGTGAATTGCACAGCGGCGTTATTGTGAATCCGCGTAAACCGAGGGCTACCTGTATATACGAACTCCCCTATTAACGAACAATTCAGTTTACGAACACAATTCTCTTAACAAATTTTGACTCGTTCAACGAACAATGTCTCGGGTTAAGAACGCACAAACATTATACTAAATTATTGATTATTCCTTTAAAAAATTGAAAAGTGTTAAAATGAACTCAAAACTTCATTTAATTTCGTTCCCAGAATAAGTGTCCAAACCGCGAATGGCCGAACGTTATGTTACGACAAGTTACAATAATTAATTTATTCCGCTGTACCTTTCATAGTCATGTCATTTGTGTGAAAATATTTTTGGTTTAAAAAAAATGAAACAACTTAAATTTGATTTAATTGAAAACAAGGAAGACGTCGCTGGAAGAATCTTGTAAGTCGCAAATAGTTACTTTAGATAAAAAGCAATTTTAAACTTACAAGACTTGGAATTTTTTTTTGTTAGAAATTGCAATAATTTCCGTTGCTTTGTAAAATAAATGCATTTATCTACAATCATGACGTAATACGTTCATTTCATATGCTAGCCATGGATACATAACAAGGCTCCTTATCCACAGGTCACGCCCCTTCAGTTTCATTTTCATTATTAAACGGTGCGTATTGTTGGTTGCCTATTTATTTTCATTATTAAACGGAGCGTAATGTTGGTTGCCTACGTGCACGGTAGAATGATTAGTTTTTACGAGGCTACCTAAGCAAATGTCTCGGGTTCAATTCTGGGCGACAGTAACACCGTATTAAAATCAGAACCGTGTCTCCTCGCAAGGCAATGGTAAAACACCGAGGTATTCTGCCTAATCTCTTCTTCTTCTTCCTTCTCCTATTACTGAGGGAATATTTGCACTTAATTGTTACGGGACGGAACAATTATCGGACGGTGTCAATGCACGACGCCCTTGCGGGAAAAGGAAAATTAGGAACGAATAAAATACCATTATCCATTAGGGAGACCTCGGCTACCATGAGAATCGGAGAAGCGTCACAACTTGAGGGTGGTTAACACGTCAGTTTCAAAATATTTTTTTTTTTTCGCGCCCATGACAACTGGAAGCAACGGTTTCTCGATGAAAATCACGTTTTGGTTTCGGTTTAATTTCGGTGTCAATTTTGCTTCGGCACTTATCAGCATTTTAAAGTTTTATCGAATGAAATTTTGATTGTAGATAAACAGCTGTATTTTTCTCGCACATAATGGCTATTATGAACTCAGATGTTTGTAAATACTCGTCTTCGACTCGTATTTACAAACTTTCATCTTCGTTAATAATAGCCTACATTATGTGCTCGTTAAATAATATACTATTATTTAGAATTGGAACAATATTGTATTAGAAAAAAAGTCATAAATCATTATTATCTTTATTGTTAACTGACTAACAGGACATTTGAACAGTTAGAAGAACAATTTGAATGAATTTTTTCGCCAGCTTCTACCAGTATTAGTCGAAACGAATACTTGAAGAATCATTTCCAGACATGTAACATTTTATTTAATATTGTGCTGCATTTTTTGTTTTTAAATAGAGGATAATTTTATTTTTATAGCGAATGTTTGTTTTTTTTTTGTTTCACCTCGGCATCTTTTACTGGACTCTCACCTGTAAGATGCTATCTATCGAACTGAAAAAGACACGACAAACAAGAAAATATTTCACAGCATGAAATAAAATTGATTTCAGCGTTTCCGCTGAACTAATATTATAACTAAACACTCGGATCGATTAAGATGAATAATATAATGCTAGCAAATCAAACAATCCACTGATATAATATTTTATGAAAATAGGGTAGTTCTACAAATGCTGAATTGGTACTACTAACATTATAAAATTATTTATAGTCAACTGTGTTATGGTATATATCGCCACGATGCCGTTTTGTTAGATCTGGCTCGATTAACTGTTTACGCTCGTATACATGTTTTAGTATTTTTTTTTATTATTTTCCGTGACAAAGTTGCCGGGAACGCACACAACGATATATAAAACTAAAGTAAACAAACCGAAACAGAGGTATTAAATCTCAACACTAAAATTCACGTAAAAAATTTGGGATGCCGAGGACAGGAAATTCTTAAGGTTTAAGATTGCTGTTTTTTCGTCCGTTTCGTAATTCGTATAAAGTTTCATCAAATAGAAACATTATTTTACGTCCCTAATTTAACCCGTCACACAAGTCCGGCAAGAAAATTTTTATATGCCAGGGATTTTCAAAATTTTTTTGTTGTAGCATTTGGGAAAGTAATTACTATAAATTTGAACGTAAATATGAAAAATCAGAAAATTAAATTTGTTTGCATAATCAACTACACGAATAATTTTTCGTTCAAATTGCTCGAAAATCATATTACTGGTTTCCGAGCGTTTGCCAGAATAAATTTTGTTACACTTTTACCCACTGTTTGTACTTAATGTTGTAACATTTTTCTTTTATTGCTATTTCTATTTTTTCATATTTTCTTCCATACCACGCAATATATTAAGAAATGTGTAGATGTGAAAAGGGTCAACAAGAGTATTATCGTTTTATCGGCGGCTTCCACCTCAGTTTCCTATGACCTGGGGCCGGCATCGCTACCGTAAATATTTAATCGCTCGATGTACGGCCAGTGAACTTCGACGCCTTTTTATTTTATCCCTTCAGCTCCAATCGCGCTTGTACTCGCACTTTACTGTTTAATTAGTGGTTTGCTTTTATTATTTTTTTACTGCTACAACAGGAAAGTTTAATTGAAAGGACAATTGAGTCACATTAATTGAACGGACTTTAGCAAATTGATTCTTTAAATGGAAAATTAATATGTCAACCTACAGCTCAAATAAACCTTTGCTTATTTACAATCAGTGAAAAATGTAAAAAACTAAATTTCTTCATAATTCTTTTCGCCAACACAGAATATAAATTGTAGCACATCACAAGTAACACGTGAGCAAATGAAAGGCACGTAATATGTTTCTTACAGCACTCAAAATGTAATATACTATTTTTCACTACTAGTAATACAATTTATTATTTTGATGTATGTTAGAGTTTAATTTTAGTACCGTTTATTCGTTAATAAATAAATATTTTTTTATTATTATGCGGCTTCTTATAAATTCACAGGTTTTTCGTCGTGACGCCGGCGCCGTTAGAATAATTAAATTCAAAAAATAAAATACCTATTTTATATAGCGGTAATTGTAGATTATTGACCGCGGGTTTTTAATTTTTAGGGGGATTAAAAAGATGCTTTTTCGAGAAAATGCTATACGATGGACCACGCTGTATTGATCATTTACCAATATGTAGTTACTAAAATTTTACTTTTTCGAAAATACCCTTTGTGATGTCATGTTTTAAAAAAAAACCCTAACCCCATATCACGGACTGTCACAATTCCGCTAACCCCCTCCTGCGCCTAAGCCTGTGACATCATTTATGGAAGGCGTCTTAACTACTGGTCAATAATGAACAAATTTACATATTTTGATGATCCTATTACAATTTTAGAGAGGAAATACTTATACATATAGAGATTTTTTACTATGGACAGATATTATTTAATGGACTTTTATGCATTAAAATCGTTGTTTAACCAAATTAGTTTATTTTAAAAAGTGACCTATATTTAAATGTCAACTCTGTCAAAAGTATTTTAGTAATTCTTCGTTAAACATTCCCTTAAATACCAAAAGTGCAGAAGGTAGAAATGTAAATGTTTAATCGTACGATACACCATTTGCAAGTATTTGATGTCACTTTACTTTTAGCTAAATGATCTTCACTTTTTCGAATTTATGGGGGTGTGAAATCAATTTTTACGTTCAATGTTAATTTTTGCAGAACAGCTTCAAGAAATTTAGGTAAAGGCCTAAAAAACTACATTTAACTTTTATGTCAAAAAGTGACAATCCACGGTAGAGAAGACGTATTATAGCTTTCGGACGTTATATTCTTCGGCGCTTTGTGTCTTATGTTCTAAACTCAGCCTTCAGGTAATAAAAATAGACTTGTCCATCTTAATGTATAATATAGAAGTATTATTTTACTAATTGTAAGTATGATATAAATAAATAAAAGGAAATCAAGCTTGGCTTCGAAATTTGACATATTTGTCAATTACTCATTCACCTTACGTTACTGACATACGGGAATTATAAATACCCGCCAACATAGTAACATCGTGATTTTCAAGGTTTCTCAATTTCAAGAAAAGTTTTTCTCTGAGCAAAGCTTACAATGCAACTAATCTATTACCGATGCAACTTCATCAAATTTTGCTTTAAATCGCGAAAAATACTGAGATTATTACGACACGCGTTTGCGTATTGTACTAGACAAAAAGCGTGCGGTAAAAAAAATACTAAAAACAATGGAATTTATTTTTTTCATTTTGGCAACTTGTCTCTGTGGCAACCTAACATTACTGTCAACACTAAATTAACAGTGTCAATCAGCACTGAGACTTGTAATTGAATCAAATAGAAATAGTAAAAGGAAAAACTCTTTGACTGTGCTTGATTTACTAGTCACAAAAGACTTCCAGACATACAAACATAATTTCAAAAGCCAGGAGTGCAGATATGTGCGAAAATAAGATTTTTATGGTAACAAATTATGACTAAATTTCTAGACAAAAGGAATAACAAACATTGTGACTAAAGACGCCACAAACTGGACGATTTGTACTTTTGGCGCTGCAGTTGAAAATATGCCACCATAATATTTTCAGAGATTGTTGAGATCTTGATTTCCTTAAGCTAATTCTTAAATTTGCCTTATTTTGTTTTCGTAAATATGGCGTGATTTTATGGGTAGCAAATTACCAATTGTATTTTCTGCCGTAACTCGTATTTATGGGGGCGTACATTCTAAAACTTCTTCACCGAAGTTCATTTTCAGAATTTATTGAAATAATGGCATTTCAAATTCATTTCTTTCCATAGCCGCCTTTAATATATTTGCCAAATGCCGCGAAATTCCCTAGATTTTGAAATTTCATGTTTTTGCCTTAAAAATGTGTCAAAGTAGAAAAAATAGTGTATGATACCTCGTTACTATTATAGCTATGGTCATCTATATAATGAACATTTCAATTACAAACTAAACAAGGTGATTCATAACGAGTGAACAAAATTCGGCATTTTGCGGTGGAGACAATTTAAAAAAAAATGTTACCGGAGCTGCCGTTTCAATTGGTTACGAAACGTCAAGTGTTATGAGTCGAGTACCTAGTTAAGAAAATATTCGTTGAAATAAAAATAAAAATAAAATTTTTACTCTATTTTTGAAAAGGCATCATTGTTTACGGGGGCTCATTGGGTAAAAGTTTATCCGAAACAGTGACCTTATTTTCATCCAAGATTTACCAGCTGCATTTTTTGTTTCGTTACAATCTTGTTGTCGATATGATATGATATGAGCGAAAAGGTTATTACCAAATTCTACTACACAGTTATGATATCATTGAATTACATAGTTAGCTGTCTCGAAATTGATTAAATTGTCACTTTTATCTTATCAGCATTAACCTTCTATACTTGATAACATTTAGTGTGAAAATTACTTTATAATGATAGTTGCCTTACTGAAGGGTACAAAGACTAACAAAGAATTTTATTCAATTTCTAAATGATATGACGCATCTATTAATTACTAAAAATGACAACTTGATATTTAGAAACATTATTTGACTAATAAAATTCAGTCAATAATTAAGTTAAGTTGTTCACAATTCAATTCAAATTTTGAATTCAATCAATAAAATGCCAACAACAAATAACTTATTTTATATAAGATTAAATCTACAAACTATTCACAACTATTATTGTTACTTACAATTTTTCCTTTTTCCATATCAATATTTTTTAACTTTTCACCAACATTTTAAAAATTTTAAAAGTTCGTCATTACTACATATTACAAATTTAACAAATCCACAAAGATCTTAAGACACATTTTAAAATTAATTACATATTTAAGTATCGGGTGCACAAAAACTCTTGACGTGGACGGCGGCTATGGATTGTAAAACGTGTGTCTGTTTTCTTGCTTGATATTTTAGCTAAATTTGACTTTTGTCATATAACTTGTAACACGTGAGCAAACGAAAATGATGTCAAGCTTGGCTTTAAAATTTAATATACAGTGTGTACCCGGATGGGGTTTACTAGCCTTGTAAACTTTCTTATTCTGCTTAACAATAAATGTTTTTTAATTGCAGTTAAAAAGTTTACAAATGCAACTTTTTCCAAATAGTCGTATATTGTAAATATGCCACCGTTTCACTTTATAATTATGCTATTATGTGAAACAGATATGAATAATAATTTATAGTATTATAATAACAGAAACGATTATTTATTCTTTTTATATTTATTACATCTTGTCGATGACATTTTTATGTCAATATGTGTCCAGATTGCCATGTATTGCCTTAGCAGCACGATATAAGTTCTGTAGGATGGCGCATGTATGGAGAACATAAATTGCCTATAACTGTTCCCGCATAATATGGAAGCGTGCGTGTGACACTTACCTCATTAGGTATTCAAGCCCCTTGAATCCCTTGGTCCCACATTTGACGATAACATTGCCTTTCTAAAACTCACGTCATGCTTATGTCACACCCTATTGCTCACATCATCAGTAGAAAATGTACAATTCATTCAAAGAAAATGTGGACTCAAATAAAAACATTAAAAGGGAATCGGTGGTTTTACCATCTACGACTGGGCGACTTTTTATTTTAGGAAAAACCATTGCACACGTGGTTATTTTACAAAATATATATTATCTGGGCTATTTATTTTATAACTACGTATCTTATTTTTAAAAAGATCCGATATTTTAATGCGTTTGAAACAATTTGCTGACGATTTTGTGTATTTAACAATTGCAGTATCCGATAATTAGTTGATTTGGTAATGATTATAATGTTTTTGTAACCAATTAAAGCTGTGCCATTAGATATACTATAATATGCTTAATTAGTTTTCCAGTATTGCGTTTTATTTACCCATTTCTAACAAAATCGTTCTCTTCATGAATTATTAACGACTTCATACAATGAAAGCAATAATAGTGTTACATGTCAGGAAATAATTTTTTCGACACGAAAAGATAATTTTTATTAGATATTTTTTTGTTCATATAGTTTTTACTAATTTGCTATTACACAACCTTCGACCAGTAATCTAAAATTATGGTAAGTACTGTAAAATGGGCGTTTTATTTTTTTGAATTTAATTATTCCAACGGCGTAGCGGCAAGATGGTGTAAAGTCAAATAAATCAAAATAATTTGTTTGTTTTTCAGGTTATTATGTTCAAAATGTCACAGAGAACACCTTGCTGAAATTTAAAATTTTGAAACAGCCGTCTCATTTCAAATTAAAAAGTGTTTCAAACTTTTTGCGACGAAAATCGTAAATCTTTGTCAACAATGGTCGTGTAAGCACTTGTTACTAACTGTGATCGCAAACAGAGCCCCTACAAGCCAGGTACTTTTCACTTCAGACCCGGACTTGAAAATTTTAGTTTAGAACATTGACTTCTTGTAAGCACAATGAGAATCTTTATAATTACCTTGAAATTACATTGATATTCAAAATGATGACCTACTTATTGTGTGCAGAGTCGTAAACGCCTCCTAACATTAGGTTGAAAAAAACATTTTTCTTTTATTTTATTGTCAAAAGTTGTACTTTGGCAATTGGAGAATAGTGCTTCCAATTTTCAGTACTTCTTGACTGCTGAAAAAATACATTATTTTAAAAATGCTATGCGATGGACCATCCTGTATATACATATACAGCTTCCCAAAAATATCGGTTGCTATTTAAAAATTTCAGAGATGAAGTCATTACTTTGACAAGAAACAATAAAAATTTATGTTGAAAGATATAATTAAATGTTGACCTGTTTTTGGATTTTGCACAAAACTCAACATTTTAGGTTTATCGAATTGTTGCGTTACTTTTAGTGTACTGCAACAATTATTGCTGACTCACTAATTCCAAAGATCGCTATCTAAGACTTTTCGGAGAATCAAATACCGGCCCTAAATCAAGCTAAAACAATAACGATAGTTGATTTTGAACTGATGGGTTACAAAGTGTTTATTTAGCGTTTTTTAGAGCAACGACGTCGGTCTTTTACAATAAATTAAAATAATGCAAATATTTCGTTAATAAATTGATCTTCAACGAGATAGCAAATCTATTGAAGAACTAATAATTGTTCAAACGCTTTACAAACGATGTTGAGAAAGTAGGTAGAAATTCGGACTGGCCAGTGTCGGTAATTTACGACAGGCTTCAAACTGTGGTTAGTAAAGGAACCTCTCTTTTTTATTGGGGTGACATTTTCACTGAAGCCGGGTGTACCTGTATATATTTTGTCATACCGCAGACACTTCCTTTTGGGTGATACAAACAAGTGAACCAACGTATATTTTGCTTACGACGTAGGGTACTTATATAAATGCCGACGTTATTAGTCGAAGAAAAATTGATGGCTGGGAATTGAATTATTAGTGTAAATGTTAATAAATATTCCATTCTTTAGCCGCTCATTGTATAAATTCAAGTAACTGCTTGAATCCAGTAGATACGTTTCGGACAAATTCGCAATTATTGAAATAGAAACGTTTGTGAAAACTTCCATTTTGATCTAATAAAATCTTCAGAGAGAAAGATCGAAGCTAAACGGAACTCATTTTAGGATGATGAAAGTATATAAAATAAGTAAAGTTAACTTGCAAGTTGAATAAAGTAGCTGAAATAACGCCATCGCATGTCGATATCTAATATCCAATTCGTCATTTTAATCCGATGCAGCTCGATGGTGTTCTGCTTTTAGTGGTGTGAAAAGGAAATTTGAAAACGGGGCTAGACTGCTGCTTCCTTGATAAAATATCAGTGGGATTACTTCTCCGGTCTCAGCCAATTCTGGCTGAAACGTCGGCGAAAGGAAATTGACAGTAAAAAGTTTATACTCAATATTCGGAATAATGTTGCGAACATATTGTTTAACGTTCAAAGAAAATTTTGGATCATCAAACTTTCCGATTTTTTGCTCAAATACATAAGTCATGGGCTATTGCCTCAGATACTGGCGAGATTACAATTAACCAGACGTCGACGAAAAATTACAACTGCTGCAGTAATTTGCTGTTATTTTCACAAGCATATGTTTTGTTCATAAAACAGATCATTATTCATAGCAACTTAATTATACCAAAAAATCAAAAGCAGCTGTAAAAACTATTCATCATTTTTTTAATTTACGCATTTCGTTTGAAATCGGCGAGCACATAGAATGGCGCGCTTTTAATTATTCACAATCAGTTTTAATAGAAGATGAATGACTTCGTTATATTTTCAAATATGAAGCAATTTTGGTAATTGTTACATCCTGAGGGTGTTTTTCTGCAAATTGAAAGCAATTTTTCAACACAAATGAATAAAAAGTATCCGTCAAAACTTTATTAATTTTCTCATCTTTCCATTTTTTCCTTTTTATTTTAATATAAATTTAGGATTAAATGTACTACTTTTTTTCTGCTATTTCCGTCCAGATCTTACAATTAGCGAAATGACCAAAAGATTATAAAAAATTAAATTTACAGACCAAATCAAAAATAAATATCTTATTGTGCCGCATCAAGTTTACTGATTTATATTTTTTTTAAATTGTATATGAGGAGTATATTATTATTTTATATTTATAGGGTAATAAGAAGAATTGTGTAAATATTGATTGATCGATTTGTACTTGATGGGAGACTCGAAACAAAACAACTTTATTAAATGGGTTTTTTAAGTTAAACGTATGAAGCACTGCAGTAAATTGATGAAAGAGACCTAAAAGATATCGCATGGCAAAAACCACTTTATCATAATACATTTACGCCTTCGATACAGCTCGTTTGTCACCAAATACGATGATACAATTTTTCCATTACTACTCTATCCCACACTATCAAGATTTAATAACCTCTTTTCCACACACATGACTTCTACCGTGATTAAATTTGTTATGCAATAGGTGACATGCCCCATTTATTGAATACTTGTGAAGTTTAAAATTAACTTTTAATTTTTACCATCTCCAAAAGAAAAAATATGGTAATCATTAAAATGTTCAAATTCGAATAATACCTGAACTCATTGTGACCCTTTTGTGTGAACGTGTGTACGTTCAATAAGGTTTCTCTTTCTCGTCATTTTTCGTTCTTTTATGAATATCTCAAAAATTATGTAACAAATTAAAATATAACTCTTCTATATAACTTTTTTCAAATTTTGGAATTTTATTCCTATTGACAGTCACATTTTTGGAGATAGTCAAGTGTAGGACAATTTATTACATAACCATTGAATGTTATTAAGTCGCCACAATACCTTAAATGTAAATAAAACACAAGAAATTGTACAAAGAAATGTTGGAAGAAGAAAATGGGGGAAAATGCATATTTCGCATTGAAGTCGCACTTAATCATTACTTTGTTCAAGTGATTTTGATACCACTAATTCTGTTTTCTAAATAAACGACAATAAAATTGGTAATTATCTAGTTATTTACAGACATCACAAATAAATAAATAGTGAGAAAATTGCAAATATTTTGTATTAACTCTCAACAAAAACATAAAACAGATAAGTTCCAACCGCGAGAGAGTTTATATTAACAGCAAATGATGAAAGTATGAATCCATTGAATAAGCGAACAAAAGATGATATATGAACTCTTGGAACTTGCTGAACCCACCAGGGTCTTGCCATCGACCGAACCGCATTACAGCTACTGTAGATGAGATATAGTTACAATTAATTTTATCGTTGAATTAATGCTATTTTACTAAGCTACGTAAAGGTTACTAAGATCGAGTCATTAGTCGACTATTAAATAATCACTTGAAATTGAATGTATAAAATAATAAGAATGCGTCAATTGGAAACGTCAACTAATGACCGCAGCTATATTAAATACTGTGCAACCGAATTCAATATGATGATTATAGCGTTGGCGATTAAAAAAGATTTATCTCTATAAGATCGCTGTGGAGATTCAATCTTCTTTCAATATTGTTTAAATTATGCGAATATTTCATCATGACAGTGTCTCTTTTTCGCAACGTTTATTTGTGTATATAACTGAAATTATGTCTTCAACCTCTTTATATTTTCATATTGACAGCCCGACATGCAAAATAGCATCAAAGATAAATCCAATAAAATTTCAATCCATTCGAACAAGCAGCTGTGATTACGGAAAAGAATAAAATTGTTTAGCCTACGGGCATCGAACGACAAATCGTTTCGCAAGAATAAATTGAAAGAAGAACAGAGCCCAGAAGTTTCAAAATTGCTATATATAGGTCCAATATCCGGAAAGCGAACCAATAGCTTTTGCTGTTCTCGGCAATTTAGTGTTAATAGCTTTTTATATTTTACCTTTCTGATACTCAACGTGAGATTAAACGTCGACATAGAATACATATATTTCTTCTGAGGTTAATTTCATTTAAATATACGTTATTAAATACAGAAAAATTAAATCTGGTTTATTAAATATGTGTATCTATGTAATTAACATTTTGATAACATATCTGTTTGAATCGTGCAAGATTATTATTAACAAAATTTAGGAAATGAAATAATCAGAAATATAATTATAGAAAGTGTTCCGATTGTTACGGAATTCATTTATTTTCCTGGCAAAAAAATAAGACGATTAAACTTGAATATGTAGCTTAGTCCAGAAATTTATCCCTATAGCTCTGCTAGAGCCCCCCCCCCCCCTTAGAACTCTTCGAATAATGTGAAAAATACAATTTGGAACTTTATTAGAGATAGAAACTTCAAATATTATCAAATTTCAAACTAGGGAAATAGAGACATTAAATTAATAAAAACCTAACGCTTCTAAAATGTTCTAATAAAATTGTCAAATTTTGTATTTCTCCCAGAACGTAAAAATGAAAATTTTCTTTGTTATAGAGCTTCGAGGAACACCGACACGATTTTGGTGGAATTTTGAATAAATAACTAATGCTGTTTTAAATACTGTTTTAATTAACATCGACACTTAATAATTACACTCTTTACACTTATTTCTTATTCTAGTAACATTATAATATTTTATAATGTTAAATGTTGAGATTTATGATTTATTTTGATAGATTTAGTAAGATACGATTTGAGTTCTGAGCTTGATAAATTTAGCAAAGATTTAGATTTAGTTTGAATAGATTTTCTGGTGCTTGTTGTTTAGACGCTGGTTTGTATTGAACTCGTTTTTGAATTGAAGTAAAACTCTAGTTTTTCAAATAATGCACGTGTGTTCAAGGGTTTTATGTGTGTCCGGCAGGGTCAATTCTTAAAATGATCTTAGCGTTTAGCGGTCATTAAGTGTGCTTTTCTGTTGAAATATATTGTATTTGATCCTTGCGTGGCCGTGCGAGGTATTTCAGTTACCCAGATACAAATTTTTGTGCAAATATTTTCAAAATGTTCACAATATAATATTCACAAAAATTTGTATCTGAGGTAACTGAAATACCCCGCACGGCCACGCAAGAGTTAAAGGGCGCAGTAATAAATTTGTCACAATCAGTTACAAAGTCCCATATTAGAAGTTTCCATCTCAATTCGAGAATTATTTTTTTTATAAATTTTAAACACCATTTTTAAAACCTATTATTTTAATTCAATTGATTACGTAAAGAATTAATCAGTACATTTATTGCGTGACATTCAGAAGCACTATATATTACGATTATTATAGATCTTGAACAGATTTTAGACCATAACCTAATTCTTTATTTGTCATGTTAATTAATATTAATTGTAGTAGCTGTTAAGAAAATTCTTTGTGATTTAGTACTATGTATTAATATATTTTTCATATTGAATAGCAAATTTTACTCTCGGGTTTGCAATCTAGACTTTACTCGCGACTAAGTTCCCACTCTTGTTCTGAATTCAAGAGGATCGCTTTCTATTCCTAGACTCGTTGAAATGCATACATTTTCAGAATTTGATGGTATTATTTAAACTATTCATTGGTAGCATTTCGCTACGAATTCTTGTATCGAACACTTCTACGTTTCTTGAGTTTATTTATTATTTATTGGTTGATTCATTTTAGTCATATCCTATATCGACGTGAGATCATTTTAAAACAGGATGCATGTATATGCCATCGACACTTCGTAACGCTTTCAACTTTCAACTATTGCAGATTTCTGCATGAAAATCTTGTATAAATATTAGTGTGTTTATTTTGGCGTTAATGATTTTTTTTAAAATTAGCTAAGTTATTTGTTAAAAACCTGCATTCCTTCGTTCCTTGTCCTACCTTCTCAAATTCATTCGATGTTTCTTCGATCTGATGGTTACTTATCTTTTATTATTTTGCCGATTTTTTCATCGGCGAAGCTATCCACGTATGCATTCACTATGTTTTTTAAAATTTATTGCGCAGTAGTTAATATTATCTATGTTGCATGTACTTTCGATGCTCTAGCTTTTTCCCTATCTATTATTGCTTTTAGTGTTTTTTTTTTTTGTTTTCGGTGTTTTGGCGTTTTCTCAACTATATATGTCAATATTGATCTAATTGCGATCGTGTAAAACCTAAACTGCTTCGGTTTCGATATGTTTATTGCGCCATGCTATATCGTTTAATGTATGGTGTTCTTCTTACCTACTATAGAGCTTAACTATTCACGTCCCCCTCAACATCTCCATTTAAATTGTAATGAAAGTATTTAACCAGAAATAATTGCGTAACTCCATTTATTATATACACATCTTCAACGATTTTAGTCGGTTATGCCATAATACGCTAATACCCCGGTTTATGTTGCCCCGGTTTACGTTAATTTGCTATAACGTTTTTGTTTTTTTAATCACTTACCGCGCAGGCGCATTGTATCGTGCGCCTGCGCGGTAATATTCTTCAGTCGTTCTTGCGCTCTTATTACAATTAAATTAAATTTATTTTTTAATATTTTGGCATGATACAAAATTAAAACAGTATTTCACTGTTAAATACCGTTTCCAACTTTGTTGTATTTGTATTATTTTTTTATTAAAACTACTTAACATGACAATTTAAAAAACGTAATTAACCCCGTTTTACGTTTGATTCGCTTACCGTTCTTGTTTTTTCACTCGTTAAGCGCGTAAATCGGGGTATTACTATACAGGGTCTTTCACAACTCGCGCCCTAGAGAAAACTGACATGTGCCGACGACAATAGGTTGTCAGAAAATGCAAGAAAATAAATTACTCCTGCTTGCATAACAGAGTCAATAGGATTTTAAATCCACCAATCCCGGAAGGGCAACACCAAGTGTTACTAAAAATAAAACTGGTTGCTAGGTTTCAAAAATATTACTAGTGTGCCTGTCGATCTGACAGATCAGAGTAGTCACTGTCAATAATTTTAGGTTAGCAAGGTTTTATCTTTGAATTCTTTAAAATTAAAACAACTATTGGCGGTTCAGAAAAGAAACGATTTTATTGCAAATCAAAATTATAATAACAGCATTTAGAATGGCTTCTTCATTCTGAACTGTACGCGCAGTCATGGGAGGACCACCAGACTCTTTTCGATTTGGTAGAACTTGACTTGTTTCGTGCGTTCTTGCAATCACTCGTAGTATCACCTTGTGATCAGGTGATTTCTGTCCGGAAAACGTTCGGAAAAGACCCTCGCTGCTTCCGTGGTGTTACGACCACATTCTACAAAAATTATAATCATTTCGACATAATCAGCGGCTAAATACATGATTATGGGCACATTAAAACGTTTTAACTTCACTTTATCAAATTTAATTTGACAGTGACATTTTTCAAAACACCCAGGCACCCACATAATTTTAAAGATTTGCTTTTTTATTATAACCTAGTAACGTAAAATTACGACACACACCTTGAGGGCGCCTGTCTCTGATTGGTTAACTTTAAGTTGTCTTTTCTCTAATAGGTACCTTTCAAGTTAGATTTTATTTTCTTTACACATATCTTAATGCCGTCTCGCGTTTCCTCATTTTCCCTAGGGCGCGAGTTGTGAAAGACCCTGTATATTAAAGCTGTTGTCATTTTGTTTTTGCAAACTCCAAATTTGTTTTGGTCTAAATTGGTGATACGGAAGTTTACATAACTACATAATTAAGAAAATATCAAAAAGGCATTTTGTTAGAAACATAAATTTACTCATCTTATTGGTTATAATGTAACATCAAAAACATTTTTTTTTACAGGAGAGCTTTATACTTTCATTCATAGTAACAATCTCAATATGCCATAAAATTATTTAGGATATATGAAAACAATATGATGACAAGGAATACTCACCATAAAATGTGGACCTGATAAGATTCTGGCTTAATAACCTATTTCTGAGACGAACTACCTGAAAAAGTTATAAAATTTAGGTTCTTATTTATCCAATTTTATCTTTTTATGAGTAGTTAAAATTTGCAATTTTTAATGAAAATATAGTAATATAGGTTTGATGAAAGCATGCAGTTTGATTGAAAAGAACAATAAACGTTGAATTACTTGTTTATTAATAATGTTTTGGTATATAAAATTGCAAATTATAGGCATTGTCATTAAATGTTTTATAATTGGACGAATAATATGCACACACTTCAATTGAATTAAATTTAAAAGTTACAACTAACTTCATGACGATTATAACAAAGAATTATAAGTATGCTGCATATTAACTGCAAGCGTTCTTCCATGAAATTTATTGCTTTCAATTATCGCTGGCAATAAGTTACCTTTTTATTTTTTACTTTTTCTTGAATTTCTGCACTATTATCTAGCAATAAATTTTATTTAAAAACGTTATTCTGCTTTATTTATTTATTGTTATATTATTTCACTGTTACCAAGAGAAATTTTGTGATTATAATTGGTATTGCGTTTTGAAAGCACTTCAAAAATTGAATGATTATGAAAACTTTTATATTCTTTTTCATATTCCACGAAAACATTTTAACGTAAAGCGCATCAATTTTAGAACGTTATATATAACCCATTTCCAGTTTGATGGCCATGTCGAGAATCACATTACCGTGTAACCTTTGAAAACTTTATTGCTTTTATTTACATCAACTCTATCTTCAGCTTTCTGACTGTTAAACCTACATTACTCCTCATAAGGTTAGAAGTTTTATCTGTTACAGAAAACTTTAACTACCAGCTTTTCTCGTTACTCCTAATCTTGTTTTGGAGATTAAAACTAAGTTTGTTTCATTCTTCAATAAATTTATCTGTAATTGGATATTTATTTATTAATCCGTACTTCCATGGAAATGTGGCAGAGCAACGCCACCTTTATTTTACAAGCCATGAACTAAGAAATTTGACAACAGTGTCGTTCGGCGGTTGAATTGAATTGGCATTCTACGAATTCATGTGTTTGTATAAAACATTTTAACGAAAATGATATTACATTAGATCAGACATACAAAAACGGGTCAGGTGTTACTAAATTGCTATTAACACACCCAAAATTTTCAAAATCTTCCAGTTTATGTGTCTTCAATTTCCGCAGTAGTTACACGAAAAGATCCTGAAGAAAGAAGGAAAGCATTGCAGTCAAAAGAAACTGGGAAAATTGAAGAATTTTTAAAATCTGTTGTTATAAAAAAACTAAAAATTTTCTGGAAATTTTTCAAACAAAAGTGAATGGTAAAAACAGTGAAACAAATGGAACTTTAAAATGAAGAGCGACTTTGGTGTTTGACTATATTTATTAAATATTGAGTGTTTTAATAGTTCTTCTGAAAGTGAAACTGAGTTAAGTGTCCCCCAAATTTTATGTAGTGTTCTTGTGAAAAGTGATTTAACATTAAAACTCTTTATTGGAAAAGAAGAAATTTCTGCTTACGATTTGAACTGGGATCTCCCGTATGACTTAAGATTATCTCGATGGTCGCAACTGGAAAATATATTAGTTAGGTACGCCAACGTAAGTCAATTTAAGGATTCGATCTTTTGACTTTTTCTTACAAAACTCATACGAAAATTTAGTTAAGTGTAACGACAAAGCTGAAAAAAATGGAAGACTACCAATATAAAAAACAATTAGAACTTTTAATGGATCAGTTAAACATGATATTGTTAAAAAGACGAAAATATTTCCCAGCAACTATTTTGTTTGCATTTACGGTTTAAAACTATAACGTATCAGTTTGACAAGTAATTGAATCAGAAAACAAATTACGAATAAGACATATTTTGAAAATAATCAATAAAAAAGAAGCATGCTTTAGTAACTTTGTTAATGAAAATACTGAATCAAATTTATATAATGTTGACATTAATCAATTTCGCCCCATTATCACTTCAAATTATTTTGAATTGTGTGAAATCGATTAATCAAGCTGCATATATATTTGTGGTTATGGATTACGATCTGTTTGCAAAAAACTGGAATGTACTGCCTGTATTTTTTTATTTAAGGATGCGCGCGGTAATGATGTTTGCAACAAATATTTTGACTTTTTACAGATAGGTGATTTAAGTGTACCAAGTTACCATGTTAAGTGTGTTTTCTTTCATATGTATGCTTTGTTAGAATATATTGTAGCTGATAGTGTGTGGGAAACAACATTTATGTAGTCTTCCTGTCAAAAAGGCATTTTAAGTCACCTGGCACAATTAAGCTTAAATTCCAATAACTTTTTTCAACAATTTGAATTACATTGTCTGTGTGGCAACGATGTTTCCGGATTGTTTAAAATATTGTATTCCATTTTTGCAAATATTCTGTTGAATAACTACACAAAATCTTCAAAAGAAACAAATGACACTAAAAATTAAGAGAAAAGGAGGTAATTAGCTATACTTACAAATGAGAAAAATAAAAGTTAAAAATATGTTTGTAAATAATGTTTTTGCATCTTTAATGAATACTACATAAAATAACATTTCCTGCCCTTACTTACTTTTGTTTTATTTCTTGATACTATCAGAATAATGGTATAGTATGGATCATTAACTGGTAATCAGTCGTGTTAGTTATTTGTTAATAAGGTTCGATTCAACCGACGTGCAATGATTCCCGGCCTCCAGCTTAATTCTGTGCACTAATGCGGTGTTGCCAAGCATGGCTTCATGGATTGTAAGTAAAGGTGTCGTTGGGCAGAGCCATAAACGAAACCTTTAAGTAATTTTTTATTCAAGTTGAACTAAAGGTGGCGTTTCTCGGTTCTAAAAACTGGACGAAAAATGAAATATTTCATCCGCGCGGCCGAAAAATAAAAATAACTGGAGGGGGTATATGTGCCATAGAAACGAGTAAACAAGCAATTAGTTAGTATTTATTCTTCAAATTTCCTTAATCTTTTTCAAATGAATACATGATCGGAAAACTTCAAAAACCTTTATTTTTTAATCAAAATGCAGTACAGTAAAACCTCGATATAACGGACTAATTGGGGGGAGAGGGTGTCCGTTAAAGCCAAAAGTCCGTTATATAAAAATAGGTTTAAAATAAACCAAAATTTTTTTTTTTAAATACGCTGTATTTAGATATAAATAAAAAACACAAAACACAAACAAAATTCTATTTAATTGTCTTCGGACACTCGTCGTGAAGTGACGTTGCTGCAGTCCACGAGCATTATGTCTCAAATTTTAGTGCTACACGTATGACGTGATTATCATGGCCGCTAAAAATTGTTTAGATGCGGCGACACTTGAATTTAAGCATGAATAATATTAACAGGACGTTTTTAATTTTTTTACATTTGACCGGATTTTTTGTCCGTTATATCCGAAGTCCGTTAAATAGAGGTCCGTTATATCGAGGTTTTACTGTATTAGCAATAAAGATAATTAATTTTTTTGTAGTACCGATTTTCAATTCTCCGATATGCCCTTTCGTAAACTTCTACTGATTTTTGCGACACTAACTCTAAAGAAGCCTTACGGGCGATCTCACGCAAGTCAGGAGAGTTACAAATTATTGCATCGTCGTCACTCGACATTTTAATTTTTTTTAAATAAAAATGTTTAAGTAGTATGTAATTTTTAATCAAACACCACTAACAAAATATTTTGTGGCAACTCGATTAATTTAATAATTATAATTTATTTTTTTAATTTCTTATAATCTCTTGCAATTGAATAAAAAATCATGTATGCTACATGGCCGAAAAGAATATTTCGGACTCTTGCTGTTGCCGGATTCAGCGTTGCCTCGTCCGGCAATTTTCAGCAAAGCACCCCAAATATTTCATTTTTCGACCTTGTAACATAAATAACTACTTTATGTAATATATTTATTTTGTGATACTAAGAACGCAATTAATTAAAATACACCATCTTTGACAGTAGTATTAAAAGATTATGTGCAATGGGAAAAATGAAACATGTTAGCAAATAACATCATCACAATTTTTCAATAATGAGAGATAGACAAGCGAATACAATTAAACAAAAGTTAATAAACTATTTCCACAGCCCACGTCATGCCTGAATTTTTTGTCAATTTGTTCACAGTTACCTTGCCCTCATCTTATTACACACGTTCTGTTTGAGTAAGGTGAATTAAAAAAGGAAGCAGTTTGTAATGAAAAAGTTAAAATTCATTTTTTCATTGGAAACTTTCGTCTTTTGAATAAATCCACAATGTTTAAAATGCCATCTGCAGAATATTAAATCGGTCGCTGTATATTTATTTATATCTTCTCTTTTTACGGAATATTAAATATACGAAATGCGTTCTCTTGGGATTTTGGCTTGATTTTATAAGGCGCTGTTCGGAACTGAATAAAATTTAATACGTGGTACACATACCATTGCTGAAATTATTTTTTAATGTTCATCGTTTTTTGCATTTATTTTTCCAATACCGTGTAATTTGATTTCGATTCTGTCGGTTCGCGTTAACAATATTTTCAGACTTGCGCGCCAACATTTTGATAATGAAGTAAATCTATCTTTATAAGTACGTGGGGGAACTCATATAAACGATATTGTCTTTGTTCAGAAATGACATTCTTGAAAGTTGAAACTTCGAAAGTTTTATCATAATAGACATTTTCTGAGCTTTAGGAAATTGAAAAAGGAGCGGAACAAACCATTGGCGTTTATCAAAGAAGCTACATCATTTTCTATTCTTAAAATATTCCCAAAATATTAAAGTTTATTGGCATTATTGCTTAGCCTGTCAAGATGACTTCCAGAGTTCATCGTTTCTTTAAAATCGTTAACACTATGCCATGTTACCTTACTAATTTTTTTCGATAACATCTAACATGAACGACTAGTCTGAAAGAGGGCGTTTTGAACTAATTAAGTCATGAATCTAATAAAATATGAAATTCACATTTTAAGCATTTACTACCATTTTTTAATATTCTACTCAAATAATATGCTATAAATCGACTTACATATTTACTTACGTGTATGTTCTTCTTTAAAAGTTGTTATTTACTTACCTACATTTATTTTGTAGGTATTTTTTCAATTTTTCCTGTCGGCGCGGACTAATTATATTTTTCAACACGATTCATGCAGCTGCGAAAATATGAAACTTCAATAACCTGATTATCTGTTAGGTATGCTTTTCCTTCTAGTTATCCGCTTATTACTATTCTGGATGCGTTTTTCACAACCTTCTGATCTGAAAGTCGATATACAGATAAAACGTGGCTATTGGTAAAAGTTTTCAAGCGGCGTTCGCTCATGTTTTATTCCAAAAACTTGGATTTTAATATAATATAATGATATTAAACATATGTTAAATGGATTTTTAATATCAGAATTTTGAAAGGTTGTTTTATTACATTCTTCAACAATTGGAAAACAAGTTAAATTGAAAATATTCTAATTCTTGTCAACAATGTTCTGCTAACTATTGTTATGTGTTGATGCTTTGCTTTAAACAAGAATTTTGCGAAACGCTCTCATGTTATACCAAAGTGGACTTCGCAATTTGTCAATATCAGTCTTAATAATATTATTTTCTTAACGCCCTTTAATATATGTCATTAATTGTGCTATTGGCCATCAAAAGTTAATGGGTTCACATTTCCATTAAACAGGAATTATTTATTACTGCATTGTTTATTATAAAAGATTAGCAATAGACAACTTCATCAAATGGTCTTTATAGAGCGACCTATCTATAATATTATAACTTAAATTGAGTTATTTTGCAGAAAATTAATTTGTGCCAAAGTTGTCTAATTTTGTACAATATTGTACGTTTGTCGAAGTCAATTGCATTTAAATTCAACGAGCACATAGTTTAACGTTCTAGGGGTTTTACACAACTTTATACCTTGAATATGTACATTTTCATGCAATTCGTTTATATCAAATAACATATTGTTTTGTACTTATTAAAAATATAATTTCAGTTAGCTACTAAATGACTAATTATTTTTATTTGTTCTAGGTGAGTGCTGAAGATACTGTTAGGAATGGGAAATTAAGGAGGTATTAGTCATTTTTGCTGTGGTGTGATGCTATCAATATTAGCATCCAACCGAACTCAGCTGGAATAGGAGGAGTTGATATTAGTTTTCCTATTTAAACACGCCGTAACCCAACAAATCCGTTTCGTGGGTTTATCCAAATATCGTGTTGGTAGAAACCATTACTTGTGAGTTTTACAAATTGCATGTCTTACGGGGTCCGCTGTTGAACCCTTTAATCATTGAACTGAATTGCTACAAAACAATATTCCGATGGTAAAAAATTATTTTCCACTATTAATATTTAAAATTTTGTTGTTTCTTTTTTTTAAATTTGTTTTAATATATATTCCTCTTTAACTAAAGTTTTCCTTTGGTACGTACGCACTTTATGTATGCACCTATGTATATTTACTATAGTTGTGCACAGGTTACGTTATATTTAAGTAACCATCAATAGAAATAACACTAATGTAGTAAATTTGAAAACGAATTCAATAAACTCATCCTGGAAAATCTATCTTCTGATATATTAATTTTACTATTATCAACGTAACGGTTAGTACACAATTATTTTTTCGAATACTGTTGAGGTAGTACACTACAGTACTGTTAAAACTTGCAGGTTTAACTTTTACTTAATCTAGCATGTAATTCATTTATTCGAGTATTTTCATGATCATCAAATTTACCTATGAATTGATCTCTTTATAAATTCCGTTGTATATTCATCTTCACTAGAAAATTCAACTTTTATAATGCAGTTTTAGCAGTTTACATCGAGAATAGATTTATGGCAAGCTACCCCTCACCGAACGTATAACTTATGTGACGTTTGTTTGCAATTCTGTTAATATTTGCAAGTGAAAGACACGTTGATCGAGATTGTATCAAGTTGTGATTTACAGCAATCATAAATCATTTTCCTATATTAATTTTGTTATATTTAAAAATTTATAAGTTGTGTCGTTGAAAGTTTGCCTGAGTTGTTAAACTGTTGATTTATTTCGAGCATGATAATGTTTTATTATAAAATAACTACATATTATATAAAATTACATATCTTTTTGTAAAGATGAATATGACTTGTTGTTATCTTTCCTATAGCTGCATTGCATTGCTAAATTATAATTCTTGTTTTGGTCAAAACTTTTCATATTAAACTACTATTTTACTTTTTCGCATTTCAATGCTAACGGCTGAAGTATATCATTACATATTATTAAACCACCGATTTGTGCACACAAAATCCTTTTAATTTGGGAATTATTTATTTTTGTCGGTCTAAATATTAACAATGTAATTCAAATACGAAAGTCAATCAAATACAACGTATTATTTATAACTTTCTGAATAAAATAATCACTCTCGACAATTGCAAACTTCAAAACTATTATAAAGTCAATATGACAAAATGAGTATTTTATAATCCAAAATTAAAAAATTCACATTATTATCAGATATAATATGAAAAAATAGTATACGCAATATGACAGTACAGTGATTTGTTGGACTTTTAGTATTGGCTCCCCCATACTCCATCCGGCTACACTTGTTCTGCAAAACGGCACTTTTCCAAACTTATTACTTACTTACTTTAATTTCAAAACATTTAGAGTATTTATTACTGTAAATACATGAGTGGACTGATAAATAGCTAGCGTTCAACTAGGTGGTGCTAGTGCGTTAAAAACTTACTCATACAACGTTTTCATATTTTTTTGTTACACATTTATAAGCTTCATTTACTGAAGCTGTTTAATAGCCACTGTAAATTTTTAACGTTTTAGTAACGTTGTTGACGGTAACCGTTGGCACATTTATTTTTACATTTGTTTTTTGTTACATTTACTTTCACCGCTTATGAAAAACCATTTAATTTTATTTACAAATGAATCACAAATAAAATATTTTATAATATACGCAAGGTATGTAACTGATTTTACAGGCAAATTGAGGCTCACCTGTCATTTTTTCCGTTCACCTGTAAAAACACTTTTACCTGGCTCATAATCCTGGTATAAAGAGTAACAGCAGTTAGTCATTTATTTCCCAAGAAAGCTCAGTCAAAAATCCCGCTAGTTTTATTTTCATTCCCGATTTACGTACAGTAATACCCCGGTTTACGTAACACGGAGTCAATTACGTTTTTTAAATTGTCATATGAAGTATTTTAAATTAAAAAAAAATACATATACCATAAGGTTGGAAACCGTATTTAACAGTGAAATACTGTTTTAATTTTGTATTATGTAATAATGTAATATTTAAAAAAAGTTAAATTAAATTGCAACCAGAGCGCAAGAACGACAAGAATATTACCGCGCAGGTGCACTGTATTGTGCGCTTGCTCGTTAGTTCATTTAAAAAAGTGTTATAGCGAATCAACGTAAACCGGGGTATTAGTGTATTGTCATAAATATTCAGAGGGATTTTTCTTTCTGTTTAAACCAGTTCCATAGTGTGACGATATTTGCGAATGCATCAAAATTCATTTCATCAACACAAATACTTCTTTGATGTACTAATAATCAAATTGTTTGTAAAAAATGGCATTGTATTTTCACGGTATGATTTTTTTCAATTAACGTTGAAAATACAGTCATTATAAAGGAAGTTTTAACTTTGTTATAGGTGATCAATTTACAAACTAATATTTCAATTTGTTAACTAAAATCCAAGCAACTACTCTGTATAACATTGTAGTTTTGTAGTGAAATGAATTTAATTTAATAATAATTTAATAACATTTTGTTCTTATATGATTCTATAATGTTTTTTCTTTCAACTTTTCTACGGTTTGCCTTATCTCAAATACCACTTCTTTGTTCATTTTACTTTTTTGTTTGTTTTTCGTCTGATTTCAATTCTGTCGTTTACCTGCTACTAGTGAAGTTGTTAAACAAACATCGTTTCTTGGTCTTTTGTTCAAGATAAGAATTTATCGTATGGTGAACAGGCGATTGCAGAAAATTGTTTGTTGTATGTAGGGGACGTGGGGACAGTTCGGTTAAGAAAAAAATCTTCAGTAAGAGGAATTGAGTAAACAGCTAAAATTATTGATTTGTGTTAGTATCACCCAATGGAGAATGTCTGGTGTAAAATTAATGCGCTAAAACACGAATTGGAGAAATTGGGTTTAAAAATGAACACAAGCAAAACTAAATGCATCATCGTATGTATATACAGGTGGACAACAAGACGGTAACCAATTGGGAAAATTGATAAAGACCTTAACTACATAATTCGGCTGATAAAAGAAGCATCAAGAAAGCTTCCGGGTATAATGTGGCTCAAATGAAGAGAATATCATTAATCCAATAGCGCCTTAGCGGTACGATATGGAGCCACGAAACACCCCCACCGAAAATTCTCCTGAACCTTCCTTTTATTGTCAGATAATTTTTTTAAATTATAAACAAAAAACTATTCCGAGCGCTAATAGGTTAATACTGTGCAAAGTATTGTTCTGTCGATTGTTCTGGCCGATCTACAGGAAACAAGCTGGTTATATGTATAGAGAATCTGGATAATTGTAGATGGTATATTCATATAAAGGTTTGCTCAAAATTCATCGAATGCTTTTAGTTACTTAATTTCTACTTTCTGATTTTTTATAATGAATGATAAGAACAATATTTTGAAACAAATCTTGAGGATTATTAGATTATTGCAAGCGAAGGGGGACCATGAAAAATTCAAAATATTTTTCGTGGAGCCGCGATTACTGAAAGGTTCAGAACCGCTGTCCCAGAGGAAAGATAAGAAGAGGCTTAGTCGAGCATAAATGAAAAACAGACGTACGTACCTAGATAATATCGTGAAACGTGTAAAAACAATCAACCTATAAAGGGAAAACGGTCAGAGAGAGAGAGAGAGAGAGATTTCGGAAGATAAAGTTAAATTGGAAATTAAAAGAAAGCATTTCATATTTAACATCACGAGCAAGCTTTACGTTTTAAATTGTCATTGATGCATTAGAATTATATTTCTGGTTTAAATAGATAATGTCACATTATTTTTTGCGTGAATTAAAATATTTTTTTTCTATTATTTAATTATCTTGAAATAATTCCAAGATTTTCTCTTTTATACTCGTAATTTTTCACTCAAATTTCTTCAATATTCTATTATGGTTTTGTACTTGCGCCACCATTAATTTATCACTATTTAATCTCTGACATTGATACTATTAAAAAAACTTGAAAAATGGTAATCGTAGTAAAAATATTTACTTTGCTTGATGAAATCGTATTTTAATTTAGACTTATTATTTTATTTTATGTGCGCAATTTATATTGAGAGGCAATTTTATCTCAATTACTTGATCTTTTTCGATCAATATTAGTGCTGCATTAAGAGTCGGAAGTAAAGAAAAAAACAACCCATAAAAAAATTGTCGTAATACGTGGTTAGAATATTGAATATTGGCGTGGTTTAGTGTTTTCTTTTTTGTATTATCTAGCAGAATGGTTTTGTATTCATAGCGCTTTACGTTGGTAAACAACGTTCCAGTATTTGAAATGAGATTTTTATATTATTGCCTATTTTTCTGCGTAATTATGCGTTAGGTATTTATTGCATTAAAGCAATGGTTGGAACGGAATTTTAATTTGCTACATTGAATATATTGTTTCATTTCGCAAAAATTCCCTCTAGTCGTTTAAGATTTTAAGATTTCCGACGAAAATAAAAAACCTAAAAACGTACAGTCTCGAACGGAAAGCTTGTAGCTGCCAGAAATGCTAGGCTATCAATCTAGGAAGTTGTTGACAAATGCCTCAGTAGGGTAGCTAAGGACGGATTGCACAGAATGTTAGATTGAGCAACACTACCATCAAGGGGTGGAGAACGTGTAAAGACAAATATCCGTAGAACATGTCGGGTCAAACTTGTGACATCAGTGATCAATCTTTTAGTCTTGCCATTTTAAGATCTTATTCAGCCAAGAAAATTGCCGGAAGTATTATCATTATCGTTTCACAAACCGTGATAGATAAATGTAGTTGTTATTTGGTAACGACAATGTAACTAACAAGTTATATCATGAAACCATAACTTATAAAGAAAATAGTTATGACATTAAAAGGTGAATTTGTCTTTATTTACTTTAATTCTACACATTTCTAACGTTCGAACCCCTCATAATTTCTTCGAGTTGAATTTTGAAATTGATTAATTTGAAACGTTCGAATTGTTTCATTGAATCGATTTGTAGAGTTCTAGGTCACCTCTTCTTATAATTAGCGAACAAGTAATAGTGTAAATTGAAGGTTTTATCTACCGTCACTTTTTTTCCAAATTGAACATACAACGTACCATATTTTCCGGCGTATAACACGCACTTGTAAGATTAAAAAATGAGCTCAAATTTTCGGGTTCGTGTTATGCGTTGGGAATAAAAATTATTGCTTCAGAAATTAGAGATAATATTGGGATATGCAAAACCTCTCCTACTTTAATGACGATCAACCCTCATAAATAACTCAACTATTACAATACACTGGAATTGAAAAATGCAATTTATTTTTCTACCTACAGAGGCGTTGGCTTTAAGCTAGGTACTTGGGTATTTTTCAGATCTGGATACCAGATGCGTGTTATACGCCGAATATATGAAGAAAGTTAAGAAAATCATTCAAAATTTCAACTGCATGTTATACGCCGGAATATACGGTAAATATCCCAATGTGCAATACTGAATCCCAGCAATCCTTGATAATACAAATGATTTGCCATTTATATCAATTTAGAAATGAAATTGTGGAAGTTTAAGATTGTAAAATTTTTGGAATTTAACATGTATTCCACAAAAAAGAGAATGTTGAATGTTGAATGTTGAAGAGATCTGGTATATAGCTTTTAGAATAGCTTTTATTGAGGAAAAAACTATATTATATCTGCCCTTAATATTTCCAATCCGCTATTGTAAGATTTGGAAAATGGAGTGTTTGAATTATATTTAAGAGAATCCGTTATGCAATAAGATATTGAATTGTGAGTGCTTTGAAGAAGTTTATGCGAAGATATTTGTGAAACTAAAAGTGACAAATTACCGTCTATTGTTGCAGTAATTTTTCGTCGCAATTAGAACATCATTTATATTAATCTCAATATTGAAGAAATTGGTATGAATTCTTGAAGCTTAATCTTAATTTATCTTATCCAAACATGAGAAATTCAGCAGAAAACTGAAGTTAATAAATTAAAGATAAACGCTGGAAGACGCAAACTTTTACAGAAGTTATAATTAAAATTCCAGAAATTTGTCATTAATAAATTTTTATCAGTTTATACAGTTTAAGCGATAAGTTTTATCCAGATTAATTACAGTTTCAGTTACCCTAAAGTTTCTTCCGCTTTCCTTTTCATGTTCATTTGTGGTTACGTACCACGTGCTTGTTTAATAGGACTATACTTATTACCTATGATTATTTCCAGTACGTCAATTTTATTACATTGAAGTACTTACTTGTTACACAAGAACTCGTTCGATTATTATTGGCACATAAATAAATTAGTTACCTATGCAGGGTGTCTCGATAAACTGTTTAGTAACTTTTTGTAATTAATCTAGGTACTCAATCTAGAAAAAATATTTGAAAAATCTTTCTATTACTTTTGTTTAGATATACCTAATGCTTTCTGCTTCTTCTTTTTAGCAAGAAAATTTAAGGGTAAAAGATGTTAAATTACATTTTCCACAAAAGTAAATAATTCAGTCATGTTGCCCAGGGTCAATTTCATCTTTTGTAATTTTTAGAAGTTTGACTATTGTCTTTCCCACACAACAACAAGTTTGTTTCTCCAATTGAACAAAAAACTACACAATATATGTTTCTCCAATTGAACAAAAAACTACACAATATACATATGCACATAGGTCTATTTGAATTCCTCGAAGTTTGTAATTCTAATATACAGTAGTCGTTGTTAAGCAAATGGAAGTAGCACTACTGAAAAAGATACCAGACTTAGACTGGCGTAGCATATTCTGTAACAAGTTTGGAATATGGTATATTCCACACGAGTGGAAAGTTTGTCACGCCAGCCAAAGGCGAGTGTGACGTTTTCACAAGGGCGGAATAGCGATTCCAAATTCGTTTCAGACTATACTTTTCAACGACCACAAATTGTAAAATTTTTATGTATGTATATAAGTAGCAAGAATCTTTGAGCAAAGTCATAAAGAAAAAAAACTTCACAATTTTAAGTAGTGTATTTGTCTACCAGTTTTATTTGTTAAAATACAGTACATTTTTAAAAACAACTAACAATAATGTTAGATCTAAGTTATACTTAATCTAAAGTTTACTGTTATTTTACAACAGTTAATGAAATTAAAATCTCGTGAATTACATAGATTTTCTAAAATTGCATTATCATTATACTGCAGGGATGTTATGGTGGATTTAATTTACTTTGATGTTGTATACAGGACTTCACTTATATCTTATGTCACGACCAGATAGTCTCACACCTGCATGTTGTTCACATGCAAGTTGAAACTTGAATTTCCTATTGGTTATTATGAATTTGGATCGTTACTCTTACTCGCTTACTCGCATGGATGAAGACAGTTGGAGAGTCCGAATGCACATGAATTATGATTGTGAAATGAGGTGCAGTATTTTATAAGCAATACAGGGTGATGAAATAAAGGTGCCCGTGAGTAGCTACATGTTATAGACGATTGCTAACGAAACACGAGTTTGAAAGCCAAAATAAAATTTGTTGTCTCTTCACCAAGATATAAGCTTTCCTATTCAGACAATAAAAATCTATTCGATTAACAATTTTGTAATAATGTCATTGTTAGGGTCTAAATTTGATGCAGTTGATGGTGCTTTTTTAAAAAAAAATTTAAAAAATATATTGAAACCAACTTTATTACCGATGTCAAAAGTACGGTTTCTTGGCTCAGAGGAAAGTTTTTCAATGTCGCAACATTGCAAATCTCCTAGAAAACGTTGACAACAATAATTCACTTTTCAATGTCAGTTCTCTTGTCAAATTTGAACGATACAAGTCAAATGTCCTAAAAAGTCTTAAAATGGAAGACAATTTCAGTGAATATTTATCATGTTGCTCCGCTTGGGTGAGACAGATGTATCGGAAGCTACTAGAGAATATGCTAGACTGTATCCACATCGACGTCATCCAGATGCTAACGTAATTAGAAAAGTGGAGCAAAAATTAAGAGAAAATGGCCAAATAGTGCTGATTTCTATAAACGGTAGACGACCTCGTGAAGTTCGTACACCACCGTTGGAGGAAGCAGTTGTGAAAGCGATTGAAACTGGATCAGGACGAAGCATACAAGTATTAGCGCGACAGTGATTCTAAGTCACTTTTTCCTATTCTGAGATAT
The DNA here is from genome assembly GCA_949768715.1 of Dascillus cervinus. Lineage (NCBI taxonomy): Eukaryota > Metazoa > Arthropoda > Insecta > Coleoptera > Dascillidae > Dascillus > Dascillus cervinus. The sequence goes on from OX458316.1 coordinate 18,204,026, forward strand.
TTGAGATTTTATGTTTCAATTTGATCTGGAAATTACATTATTTCGTTTTTGACTTATCTGTTTTTAGTAAATAACATGGTTAGGGGCCTTTTAAACGGGAATCAGTAATTGCGACCGAAAGTTCATCCATTCTTATCAGAAATAACGCAAATAGTAGAAAATCTCTACGTCAATTAGGGACTTTTTGCATACAACCCTTCAATTACCTGTTTGTGTGTATTTTTGTTTAATTACATTAAATTCTTTTGAAATAAAAAAAGTTATGTCAACGTGACAGTTGTTTGTCTTACGCAAGTGACAGTATCTGTCAGTGTTGGTTGCTTAAATACAAGAAGTAAGCCTACCTGAAAGTAATTCTTTAGAAAAAGAAATATGTGCAGTATTGCCACGTTGTGCTCTTAGACAAACTGTTTTAATTTTAAACAAAATCTATTTGGACCATTTTTGTTGCGATTTTCACAATGCTTCAACAGAAAGCATTGTCCCAATATCAATCATGGGCACCTTTTTTCATCACCCTGTATACAATCTTCTATTAAATTATTTGTCTGCATGACTTTCAGCTACTTCGGTACATTTCCACCCGTCATGTCTTTTTATGTGGTTATGTCTGCACTTGCATCGACTAGAATTATAGAAGAGGTATATTGTTTATGATTATTCCTATTATTCCTATAATCTGTTTAGTGCAACCTTTTTATAAGAAATTTATAAAGAAATAATTGTTTTCAGGTCGTAATGACCAATATTTTTTTAAAGTGTGCAAGAACGTTCTGTTATTGTAAATTTTTTTTCCGATTTTGTTTTTCTATTTCTCTTCTTCTTTTGTTAGGACTAGATCCTGTTACTTTCCGCTATTGTTATCGGCCTTATACATGTTTTGTACTATATTCGAACCTTGCTATCTATTAACATATATTTGTTTCCCCATAGGATATCTCTTTTTATCAGGAATTCTTATTAAAATTGCTACTCCTAAGTCCTGAATGTGTTCCATCTTCGTAATCCACCTGTAATGCCTTTAATTAAACCAACCTAAAACAAAGAGACACATATGTAGGTAAATACAAGTCAGTTTTAGGTTTATCTTACGTTAGTCGCAAAATATTGTTACCTAGTGCTTCACTAATTAATGTTTTAGTTTCTTCAACAGTTAACAACAACAGCAGTCCAATCAAGGAAGTAATTACACATTTTGTGAAAAATTTGTTTGAAAAGCATGGTAAAGCGCAATAATTATTACAACGATTTAATTCTCTTACTGAAGAAGAAATAATTTAAATTGTGTTTAGTTGCAATCTTACTCAATTTTATTATTTCATTGCTTTTCCAACAATAATTATCTTGATCTACATTTTTTGTTATAAACATATTTTCAATGCAAAAAAATGCATTTGCATAAGATAAATTTCAGAGTAAAACTTGCTTTATTTTTTGTGTGATTTTGGTTATACAAAAAACCATAAATGAACCTTGTCGCAGTCCGTGGTCATAAAAAGGATCACGGGTAGAACTGCTGAAGTCATACAATGACTTCAAAATGTAGGTTACGACCCGCAAGCAGTAAACAAGGTCAGCTTAGCGACACTCGTCATACTGGGATTTTTACTGAATTTGTAGGGGCTACAGGTTTTACAAATGTGCTAAATATAACGTCATCTAACAATTATTGTCAAAAGTTTAATGTTGAACAATATATAACAAAGTCATGTGATATTGTAGATTTTGATGACATTATTTAGCAAATTAAATATGGAAGTCTCAAAAACAATGATTGCTTATAAAGCTTTTATTATTACAAAAACAACAGTATAGTAGGTAGTCGAGATTTGTAGTGGGCGAAAATCTGGGCGAGCTCGATATAATATAATATTCAAGATATGAACTGAATCAATTCAAATCAAAACTCTATCACATTCCCCGATGTTTGTAACATATTCGGTATCATCAATGTAGATATAACCAAATTTAAACGTTATTGGAAGGCATTGAATTAATTAAAGCGGATCGCAGATAAGCTTAATAGCTTTTACTAAAATTGTGAGTGGAGTTTAAAAACTCATTTCTATTTTCACGAACGAAAAGTAGCCAGCAATAAAAAAATAACGTTTAAGCATAGGTTTATAAGCTGCTTTGTCACTAGTGTTTGTTTGCAGTATCAGATTGTAAGCGTAATTAAATTTGCTTTTTTATTTCCAACAGAAATTTTCAACAGTTGCATCGCTCTTCTCGTCCGTGAAATTAATAAATGTAATTACTATTAGTCATGAAACACAAGCCGCATACACTTTTTACGAATCATAAAAAACATCAATTTGTCATAATTAAAATTTCAGTTACACGAAAAACAAGGACAAAAAGAAACGTATATCTCACCAGGATCACAAAGTTAAAACGTTTATTAGTACGAACAATGAAATATATCGCCACGAGTTTGACGGAAAGATATAAAAAGCGGTGTTAAAGTGAATATTTTACTCTTATCACTTTTTTATCATTCGGACACCGTTTGACCGGTCTTAGTAGTTGTAGAACTCTTGATTTATGCTTTGCTTGCGTTTCAGCAAGACTTTTATATGGGAGCAATTTCCGTTTTAGCAAGCGTGTTTCTGACTTCCTTCACTATCCTTGAATATCTGAATTTCCATGCCTAGTCTAGGCCCGCAATCCCAACATCTCTGAATATATATTTCAGTAAGAAAAATTGATGTGAAAACTTTCCATTGACCCTTGTTTGGTTGGTATACTTAAGTAAACTTTTTGCGACACTTCCATCCAGTGAGTTTTAAATTGAAAATTTATAAAGTAACCGATACTGTTGGTTTGATTTAGTTTGCGTAAATGAATGCAATAAGATTGAATAAGAAGAAGAAGGAAACAAATTACTGGGTTAAAAGGATAAAATCCCTTTCGACTTAACAAGATAGAAACTGCACTCTTTTTTGAGAAATTATCGTACGTTTGCAATAATACCTTTTATCATTTTATATTCAAATTATCTTCTTTGCATTAGACAAGGCGCGCTATGTGTCGTTATGGATAATGAACAGTTCGGTTGGAGTGTTTAAGCTAGCATTGCAGATTTTCCAAAAAGCTTCTACTTCAATGGGGACGAGAAGGAAGTCATGTGGAAATTATCCGGAGTTTTATTCATTAAAAAACAATTACCCTGAAAGCTGATTAAATGGAATTTGAACCTATTTCTTATCCGATATTTTCGGGGAAAATTAATTGTTGAATGTGATTTTGCAAGCTAAAAATATTGATTATTTACTACATATTTTTCTAATTTTCATAATACTCGTTTGGCTTTTGAATTATTATTCACGAGCAACCCTGAGAGTAATTATGTTAACATAACGATAACAATCTAAATTTATTTCATCGTGTGGGTAATTATGTGACTACTGTAGATTTTAAAGCTAAACAAACCTATGTAACAAAACATTTAATAATTATCTGATTTTAATTTACGTACACGGAATCATAAAAACGATAGTGGAATAACACTTGGTGAATATTCATATATTACAAATGCATGCGTATCTACACTGGCATACGTACGAAGCGAGCGAGGCATTCTATTTAAATTTTCCCTTTTTTGTTCATTTTTAAAACTTGAACTAAATCATTTTATTTATCGATTTTATGAATGAAAATATTATCTTGATTAAAGTTATTTTTTGCGTAATAAATAAAAATTAGAATATAAAGTAAGTAGTACGTATATACATACCTACCTACATTTAAAATTATCTTTAATGCGAAGATATAAAAGATTATTACCGCTCAATATGTTTACTCTTATCAAATGTTAGAAAACACTATGTGAATGTTTACGGTTTGATATTATGTTTGGTCTTTCATGCACTTCATCGAAATATCTGTCGGATCTGAAGATGCATTATATTTCAAGATTTTTATATCATGTAATATTTACAAGTGCTAGACACAGATATGGCTAAAATTATTCCTTATATTTATGTTTCGATTACACAAATAGTTTGTTTATAAAAAGACTAATTTACTATTTAATGAGCTGCCTTAAAAAATTGTTTATTCCACAGCAATGGAAGTTTCAGAGCTCATTAATTTTTAATAGCATTTTCAGCGTCAGTGGAGTGTGATTAAGTTCTTTTTTATCGTAGCACGGAACTAAATTAAACAAATCTTTATTCCTAAATAATTTGAAACAAATTTGTAGCATCAATAAATTCAATTAATCAATCCCATTGATCTTGCTTTATATTCATCACACAATTTGCATACATATTTGCGGTGTAAAGATATATTAGTGGTGGAAATTGGTTTTAATTAATATTTGTGGATTTTTGTAAATTTCTTAAATTGATCTACAAATCATTACATTACATTGCAGTAGATTGTAGTTTCTTAGGAACTTTGTAACTTCGTTTTATGAGTTTAGTTATTGGTGGAGTACTTACCCTTTTTACGTGCAAGTCTTATAAAGCCTGATGAAGTTATGTTTTATGCCCTTTCGTACTATTTCATATCCTAGGTACATTTGTATTGGTGATTTAACTTCACTTAATACTAAATTTAATTTTAAACAAATATACACCGTGATTCACGTAACTTTCCGATGCATGCGCCCTGTGTACGCAACCCAATATTTAAAAATCAGAACATACTATGATACAAAAAACATATATTTAAGTTTTCTATGTTTAGAAACCCCTGACAGAAATAACTGTCAAACTGACAATCATATATAGCAGTAGCACATTAATCCAGAAAAATCATCACCATCGCATTGTCTTGTCTGAGATTCCCATTTATCTCCGCAATACCTGTTCATTACATAGAAATTTACACTTTGTAAGACAAACAACTTTTAAATCGGTTTTTGTTTTTTAATTTTAATCCTGGGTTACAAAAAAACGTGGTACTCAAATCTGCACTACACAAAATCTCTATACTGGACCAGGGATAACTTTTTTATCTTCGTAGTCGCTGAGAGTGCTCCTAAACATTCTCCTGTCTTTATTTTCCCAACGGTCTAAATTACGGTTCACAAATCGAATTAACCATTTGAAAATATGTGTTACGGTTTTTTTTTCGATTCTGGTAGTAGGTACACTGAAAGACTAAATTGCAGTAAAAAGAAAAATTTTCCAAAGGGTTTTAATCGTATTGATCCTTGAATGTCTTTGCCACTTAAATCTAATTTTATTCGTTAGGTGGTACTTCATTATTTCATGTTTTCAAATATAATGTTTACAAAGAAAAAAACATTTTTGTGGAGCGTTTAGTAAATTTAATTTCCATATTTCCCATATTTCAAAAATCCCGTAAGTACACTGAAGCTTATTGTTCAGAAGAGACAAAACAAAGGGTCAAGCGCTTTAAGTTATTTATTACAAAATCTCGACTAATGCGGCAATTACAAAAAAAAAATGTTTTCGGTAAATCACAATTACTTTGTATTAAAAATAGCATCTCTAACTCAAGAAGAATTGTGTTTTACTTACACTTTATTATCATATCTCCTAAACATAGGATTTATATGTCCAATAACACATTTTCTGCACTATTTGGATAAAGCGTTGATCAACGAGTACAATAATTATTATCCTGTTAAAATTTGTTAATTAATTAATCTGTTATTAAGCAATATTCGCAGTATTTCAATTTCATAGCAATAACAATTTTGCGCAACTCCAGTTTTTTCTTTATATTATTTAATATCTTTTTAATTTCTGTACGAAAAAATGTGGCGCTTCAATTAGCATTTTTCTTACAAAGGTGATGCATCTCTACAACTGTCCTCGACATTCTCAGTCCATCGATTTAATATCTTCGCTTGTTCAAATATTTTTATTCCTGTTCTTAGTACGCCTAACGATCCTTCCTGTTTTTCTTGTGCATAATTTAGCTATTTCTATGTACCTATACTTTATCATAAGGTTTTTTAACATATTTTCCATTCCGAAAAAATACATTTATTGATAAAACTGCCACTTACTGTTATCCTTGTACGTCAGTGTCTACTATTGCATTTTTAGAAAAACAATCTTAAAAACTGTAATGTTTTAATTTCGTTTTCTTGTTTTTTATTGGGCTTGTTTGTATTGGTTAAACATCTTCAATCAATATTTAATTTCCTAGGGTTACATTGTTTGCCAGACTTCCATTTCCTTTTAAGTCATTATACAATTTAACTTCCAGAATGGAAAGGTTATTTTCAGCTAAGAAAAATGATTCATTTATAACTATGTGCAACTTATAACATACAGTAAATGTAGAGTTACTATTTCCCTATAGAGAAATAAAGCTCTATTAGTGGCATTAATTATGTGAAGAATAGTGTTCCTAATGACCTAAGTTGGTCCCTGAACACATCCTCGTGGTGTAGATGTACAACGTACAACATTGCTGAACGCAGACTTAAATGAATATAAACAATTTGCTAATTTGTAGATATATTTGTATCAAACAGTAAATGGTGGTTGCCATTATTTTAACAGAACATATCTGAGTTATGCAATTTTATTACTACGATTTGGCATTATGTAGCTTAATATCGTAATTAAAAATTGCGTGATGTGTCCAGTAGCAATCAATTACAAAAACAGTATTATAATTCATACATATTTCGTGTAACCTTAATTAACTTAATGCGACAGATACACCCTAAAATATATGTTGATGTAAAAGCGTAACTCGTCCCGTTATTCAAATACCCTCCAACCAAAAGATAATTAATGTTTTTCATTATTGATAGAGCACCTGCGTTATTGAAATTTTTGATAAACCGAGATAATTTTGTAAATCCTTGTTTGACGGATTTAAATTACCCCCACAATGATTCAGTGTATTTATATGTGTATGTGGAGAAAAATGAATTTTTTGAATTCTTTAGAAAGAATGTACTCGTCGTCTCATTTGCGTGTTCGCCTCACAAAAGATTTCTGGGTATGTTTGAATATATTTTTTAGCCTAAGGCATAATACACACGGAATGATTGATCATTTTGAAGCGATTCGAGCTAACGCAGTGTGCTGAATATTCTCTTGTGAATAAAATATCCCCTCTATATTAAGTAAAATTGAAGTTGATAACATTTTTACATATTTCAAAGAGAACGGAAATAATTTTCCAAATAAACTCCGAAGAAAAGAATTTTATTTCTTTTTTATGATACCTGCATAATTGACATACTTTTGGAAACGAGCACGCGAAATTCTTCAAAAGACAAACAGTTTAAAAATTGTTTAACTGCTTCGTTTAATCTTCTCCTTTGTATTGTTATATAGTAAGTGAGCCACGTCAGATTTAATTAACAACCGCCATATTTTTAGTTTTCAATATTTTAATATGTGGTCTATACGTAAGTAGGTGTCCTGAAATGGTGACCTGTTCATTAGTATCCTAGAAGTTTCAGTACACCAAGCCATAAAACGAGGTCGTGAACATCAACACAGTCAATACTTCGCGGTCGATCGGTGTGAATTTTAAACAAGTTCTCGAAACTTTGCGCTGTTGTTGGTGACATTTCATCACTTACATTGTCTATTATTATTGATTTATTCAGCTTATTTGATTAGATATGGCATACCGTTTACATGTCTTTTAAATGGAATGATAGTTTTTGTTTTAATTAACTATTATAAGTACATTCTGACATTTAAACATTCTTTCTTTTAATGTATTTTAATTTAGCTTCAGTTTCCTTACGACTTGACGTAAATATATCAACAGCTAATATAAATTTTGCCGCCAAAAAATTTCTACAATTTTGTCGCTTACTATAATCGACACTATGAAAACTATTTCCGGCCGTTGAAAGTTAAACGAAGCTATAAATAAACGCAATTTGTCCATATAACCTGAATACGAATGGAAAACCTGTCTCCCACAACTGCAGCCACACAAACACAATTTACACATATTATGGCCATCACTATTTTAAATATTTGCCTTCACAAAAATTTTGTTGTGACTGATGTTATATTCATATAACGACCACGCATACAATTTCTTAATAACTTGAAATGTATGTTCTCGTGCAAATGTCTCAAGGACATTCGTGTCTTGGGACATCAAAATGCGGAGAACTCTAATTTTCTAAAAGTACTTTTGCTTTGTTATAGGGTGACCGCACCTGTTGGCAGACTTTTAACAGAATTTCGAGATTACAACGATATCTAATGAACAGTTACATTTAATGAGATATGTATGAAATAAGATAAATTGAATAAAATAATCTTACTATAAAAATTCATCAGAAATACGGTATTTTCGTGTATAAAAATTTAAAAAGATATTTGGTAACGTTTTACCGGATAATGGCAATGGCAGTCGGCGTATGTTTCTGAGTATAATTCAGTAGGAGTATTTATTATAGGTAATGTATACAGAAAATGTTTCGCAGAATTAATTGGTTGGTGGTGCATAATATATTTGGACCTCCGAACCTATCAGTATTAAGTCATATATCACTTAAAGCGTATTTTTGTATTGTGTGCAACACAAAATACGCCTTAAGTGATATGTGACTTACAATTAGACCTTGAGGTCCAGATATTGTAGAAAAGTATTTGGTTTAAATAATAAATAAAATCCAAAATTTAACTTACCTAAGCAAACCAGAGCTAGGACCAGTACAGTTTTGTACATTTTGTTTCAGGATGGTGAAATATGAAATTATCAACAAAGAAAATCGTTATATAGAGTGTAATTAATGGCTTTAGCTACATTGTCACTCAATTTAGTTAGAATGCACTCGACGCGTAGATTTTTAACAAATTTATTGACAAAATAATTGAATGTTCAATTCTAGAAATTATTCTAATGAACTAATTAAACCATGATCAGTGGCTGCTTGTCAGAGGAGGCAAGGGAGGCTAAGCCTCATGAACGGTAAATTGTGATACAAAAATAAAACATCATAATTTGTTGACTAAGTAGAGTACCTATTATTATTCATTATTCTGCATGAAATTAATATAAATATAAAATCATGAAATCTTTAAAAAAAAAAACAATTGACTTTGTATAATATTTTCGCAGGGAGGTCCACCATATATAAATTAAGTAAAACGATAAACGAGAAGAAAATGATTGTTTTATAGATTTTACTGCAATCTCCTTAGTAATCAAGTTTTTCTAATTTTAAACTTTCTGGAAATTCCGTTATTCCTGTGTCCACTCCGGCTCATGGTGCTTTCTTTTATAGTTAATATCTCGTTATGAAATAATCAATCATATGAATTAACTTAAGATTGTGGATAAAAAGTAAAGTGAAGAAGACCTCAAACCTGTCTGTCTCGATCTCAGTGGTCCTCATTGTCCCAAATGTTACTACGGTACAAAGTTATCCCTTACACTATTTTTATGCAGAAGAATATTTAACTGTTTTATTTTTGATCGTAGCATAGGTTATTATCATACGCTTCATTTTTTTATAATCTAATCGCAACCGTTCTATGATAAAATACTTACTTCGATAACAAATGTAGAGTAACAAATATGTGTTGCACAATACTGATCAGCCGACGTAAAATTGGGCACGAATTTTAAACTATTTGTGAATTATGACATTGGTCCAAGTTACCCTGGTTATTCTCCAGACGTCGACCTCCGTTACGTATTTTTGGAGTTTGTGAACAACACAGATGCAGAATTGTTTATTTCACTGAAATTATTTCATATTAATCACTGTACACTAAATAAATTACAATATTAAATCAAATGTAGTAAATGCAATTAACAAATAAAAATCAGCATGTAATTAATATCATTAAAGCGTATGCATTACATCATTATTTACTAGATACTTAATGTTAATTACGTTAATTATACTCTAATAATTAAATAAAATGTTTGTCAAAACGTCGGTGCCAATAATTCAAAATTGGGAAGTAACTGGTAATGATGTTTTATTAATGCCAGGCGCTGTTCACTTAATACTCTTTTATTTCCAATTATAAATTTTGGAACCAACGCGAGATGGTAATAACACATTTGTTAATAATACATCGGAATGTAGTAATTACTTTTTAATGTGAAACTACGGTAAAGGTGCCTCGAAAATTTTTTTGTTGAAACGTGTTTCATGACCTGTAGATATCGATAAATTATTTGGTCGCCGCCCTAGCACAAAGCTTTGGTGGTTAGACGATGGTTCAATTTATTTCAGACATAAATGAAAATGTGCACATTGCTACCGGCACACCTCTTTATGTTAAATCTAAATGGTCGTGTCGTTTATGTTGCTGTATCTTCAAAACCTGTTGAATAATTATTCAGTGCATTGAAATTAATTTTGCAGTCTTCACTGCTTGCAATATTCAAAAATGTCGTCATTATTTAGTCTGAAGAAAAATCAAAACTATTAAGTGACTTTAAAAAACGGCATAAAATGCGAATAACGTGAAATATGTCTGAAATAAGTAGACGTCCGCCGAGATTATCTCAATAATTTGAGTCATTAAGCGACAATTTTCGTTTTTAAGTTATCAAGGTACAAAATTCTTCTGAAATTAAAAGTCGTAAAGAATTCTTTAACTTAAGAATGAGAATAAAAGAAAAAAGTCGTGGATAACAAGCTTTTTAGAAAAAATCCAATAATAAGTACTTTTCATGACGGTGCCATTTACTAAATGGAACATTTGTGTTGCAGTTCTTATATCACCGCTTTTAAACTTCGCTAAGACCGCACTACCTCTGATTAAAATGCCAAGAAGATAAAAATTATTGTGCTGTGGATTTGACAGATACCCTCTGAGTGCGTGCCTTAATTTGCTTTTAGGTATTAAACGCGTTTTTTTTTTGTTCAACTTTTTTTAACGTATTTCATTGTTGTCACGGGATTTTCACTCTTTCTTTGATGTATATTTTTAGTATAATCTTCAGAATAATGGCTTAAGTGAGTTATTCTGGCCGCGGGTTAAATTAAATACGACGACGGTTTATTAAAAAAAGGAAACTTTCAACAGAGTATTACAAAGAAAAGTTACATTAATTGTATCTTTAGAAATATTTTTGTCTTGGTTATTCTTTAGAATTAATGTTAAAGCAACACACAAACTTCAAACAATTTTATACTTTATATGATTATATTAAAAGTTACTTCAAAAAGTTATCCCTTATTTTGTAATTAGCAAGATATACTATGTAAAAATGTAATTAAACGTGTGTTCATCTTTCTAGCCTTGTTTTTTTTTTGTAAGTTCTTATCGTAATTTCTTCAACTTTTTGTTAGTAATGGCAGTTTTAATAAATTAATTATACTTGTTAGTTAAATTCTAAAGTATTTCTATACTTTCTCTTTTGCTTAATTAAATTAACAAAAATTGCCTTTTTTGTAGTAAAATTAAAATTAATATTTTCATCAACTTTCTGCACCACCTAACCGAATTTTTCTTATTGATAATTTTATTCTCTAATTGATAATTACATATTTAGATTCACTGAAATTTTGTAATGTTGATTTAATTATGTATTTTATTACATTGCAATGATTAATTCAACACGCGTATTAACTACTTAATTTCATGAAGTTTGCAAAAATTTGATCAGTCACGTTGATCAAATCACAAAAAAATTAATTGCTTTTCTTTCTTTCTTTCTTTCTTGCACTCATTTAAAAACGTAAATGTCGCAAACCGCACTCTGTGCTATTCCAAATTTATTATTAATTTTTACTTTTTAGGGACAGACTAAAATAGCCTTTTATGCAGTACAATTTGTAAATTTTTGGTCGTAAAATAGTTGGGTTTAATTGGAATTAATTTTCACTGAAAATAGATTCAGAACTACATCTAAAATTTGTAGCAAAAATTGAGATGTATATTCTGCCGTCCCTAACAGAAGGTCCTATCTGCAAAATTGTCGATTTTGAGTTTTTAAGTTCTAAGGATTCACGTACAATTTCTACAGTTCTCTACAAAGTACAAATCTCCTATGTGCATTATTGACATGCTAAAAATATCTAAATGTTTTGTCCTAAGTTGCAAAATTGGCAAACATTAATTACTATAAAAGTCCTATGTGATGAATGCTTAGACATAGTGCCGTATTTGATTATTTTGTTGCAGATAGGACTTTTACTAAGCACGTTAGTTTCAATTATTCAAGTACTGTGCTTATTGTTTTCAGTCTTAATTGTTTTGTAGTTCAATAAAGTTTACAGTTATTATTATTATTGTTGCATTTCTGTTCACTTGAATTTAGAAAAGAAAAACATTTTTGCTTTAACCTTTCATTTACTTAGTGATACTGTCTTATCTACAACAAATATCAAACTGTATCAAAGTTTTAATTTTTAATAATGTTACGGTATATTGACAATACTCCTAAGGAACTGATGCATTTAATGCAAAAAAAAATAATAAAAAGGTGGCAAGAGAAGTTAACAAAGTTCATTTTTCTCAAAACAGTTAAATTGCAGATAGGACCTTTAGTTTAAGGACGGCAGTATTGCTCATGGTAGAACTATTTGTAACTTACCTCCAGGTATAGTGGAGGTAAAATAAAATTTTCGTTGAAACTTATGAGTTATGTAAAATATTACGGACTAAAAGTAAAATAACAATGCAAAATTATTGTTATGCACTCATCTGAAACGGTTTATAAAAAATTGTAACTTCAAATTGAATTGGTGTGAGCAATCACAATTTCAATGAATCGGTTTAAATAAATGTATTTTTCTACAGCGTTAAACATGATACACAAAGAGTTTCATTTGTTGTGTTGTTCCATTACAAAATTCCTTTTATCCACTGAGGTTACCATTGATGTATCATCGCTTGAAATCGATTTCGTTGTATGTAGTGAATTTTTTATGTTCTATTTAGAATATTGCTTGTGAACAAACTATTGAATAAATGTTTTGTTAATTTGCATTTGCAGAGAGACCGATGTTTTTGTTTAGTACAGAAAAGTACTTTACGATAGATCCATAGATAAACGTAAACTATAATTATTATTTCTGTTATAGAAAAGGAATTTTTGCATAGCATAATTAACATTAAACGTTTAATATTGATGATTAATTGCATGCTTGTAACGCACATTTAACACTTCAAAAACAATTAAACGGTAATATTTCATTTAGCTAATATGAATATTATTATGAAAACAGTGATTAATCATCTGAATCTCAATATTAGTAAACGTGAAATTTACTTCTAATCAAGTTTTTTTACTGCATTATAAAAAAACTGATAAATTTATTATTTTCTCGTAGTTGCGCAATGGAAATAACAAAACGCAGTTTTATAAATGTAATTACTTCTCATGTTAATCGTGGGAAAATTTACATACTACTATCGCGTTTAAATTCAGAATAGTTGACGATCACGAGTAAAATTTATTCAATTGTGAAAATTATAATCAATTATTACCTAACCTTTGATTATTAACAATCTGGTTTTAGTAATACATTAACTAAATATTAATGCAACAATAGAAGTACTTTGAGGTGCTATAATTTTAGAACCTGGCAAAATCGCGCCACAATATTTTGTTGCTTTTAATTCAAAATTCGTTTCTTAATATACGGTCATTTTTTTACATCTGTTGTAGAACATTCTGTATGTAGGAAGTGTAATATTCAAAAATCGGCAGATTACCTGATTGTTCTTGTAAAGTTAAAAGTTTGGTTTAAAGAACATCTGTATCAGTTACAAACATGTACAGGTGCCGAGCTGCAGCAACCTCAGCTCGTAAATTTAAAGTTTGTTAAGGAAGGGTGATTTATACCAGCAATGGCGAAGACAGGATGTACTGAGATTATTGGTTTAAGATTTACACATCTCGTATTTTATTCTCTACGAAAAAAGTTGTTTAAATTTTACGTTTTGTTATATCATTTCGAGAAATTTAAGTGTTGTATTTTGAACATTTAATTTTGAATTTAGTTGATGTAGGTTAAAGGAATGTCGCCAAGAAATGTCTTTACTACTCGGTGTGATAAATTTAACAACTTTGCTTTACACTACATCAGTCATCCTAACACATGTTGACGTAAGTACACTCGGGTCTGTTTTTATGCGGTAAATACGTTCCATAGAAAACCGCATAAATAAAATTCGCATAAAAAAGACATATTGTATAAAAACTTCTGAAAAATAACATGAATAACATGAGGTAAATTGGTTCGAAAATCTGAAAGTTTATATAAAACTTAAAATAGGTTTGTTTTAAAACTTTATTTTTAATTGTTTTCAAAAGTAACAATTTTATTTATGTAAATACAAGCATTTATTAGAGTTGTTGTCACTATCTGTCAATACCCGGCAATTTTTGTGAATTAATGCGAAATCACTTTTATTACTTGAATAGTAAATTTCAAGTTTATTTTTTATGGATTGTTTCTTATTACAATGTATTCAGTGATTAAACTTTGGGGTGGCTTTACTAATTGAAGGGACAGAAGGATGAAGGAGTTAAGTGACATTTTCTGAAAATGTGTACATCAAAATCAAAAATTTAGTTAACAAGTTAGGTGAAAGTTAAAAGCTCTAAATTCTTGAAAACGTTGCACAAACCATTCTTTTTAATCAAATAAATCAAAGTTTGAAATTATCTTTACTTAAGAAATGCCAAATGATTATATAAGATCTTTACTATCTCATTAAAATACTTTTGGAACATAACCCCTTCATCCATCTGTCCCTTTAATTGTTTGTGCAGTTCGCGATATCTATCAATGCAATTCTTGAGCTGGCACTTATTGTACTATCTAATACTTACATCAAGCGTGCCTAAAATTTCGGAATATTCTATTAAAAATATGGTTTAATGATGACAACATCAATTTACCCTTACCTGCATTTACTACCCTTTCTAGACAGTAAGCAGCTTACTGTATTTCCCAAACTATAGTTCTTGATGATTTAAATTCTCTGAACACCTTAAAATCTACCAAACTTTAATAACTTGATTTTTGCTTTATATCATAAGCGTCCTAAAAAACACCAGCCAAATGTCAATATTATTTTGTTGATGACAAAAATTATTTTACGAAAGTCGCTGGATAAAGCCAGATTTAATCAATGGAAAAATAGGGAAATTTATGTCAGGTATCGTGCACATTTAGATAGCCACAAATATACACTTGTGCTCACACAATTAAGTTACGAAGAAATAAAAGTATAAAAAATAAATAACATAACAATCACTGGCGGGTACGTCTATATTTTTTGCCCAACAATGCTAAATGCATGAAATTAAAATATTGTTCTTCTGTCGCGGTCAAGGTGCCCTTATTACGCACAATGCCAATACGTGAATGCTCACATAATTAAGTCATTGTGTTTCGAAACGGTAAATTAGTCCTTTGTGCAAAGATTTGTGGCGAAAAAGTTTGGAAATAATTAATGTTAATGGGCAAGAACAAGAGCTTAAAACTCTCTGAAGGGAAGATCCATCTGTGAACGCTTCCACAAACACCAAAGGAAATGTGAATGATGCTATCCAATACTACAAGAAAAATGGAACTTTCAACAACTTGCCGCGTAATAAGCCCAGAGAAACAACGCCGACTACTGATAGAAAATTGGTCAGGTTGAACAAATCTGACCCTTTTCTGACCACTCGCGAAATCAAGGCGTAATTGGAAGAGTATCATTGTGTTAAAATATCAACACAAACTGTTCGTCGATGACTGCAAGAAAATTCTTTAAATAAACGAATTGCACGACGTAAGCCACATGTGTCAAAAAAGAAATATTGGCCTTCGCTAAAGATCATTTGCACAAGGACTTGAATTTCTGGAAACTCGTAGTTTGGAGTGGTGAGTCAAAATTTAACATCTTTGGAAATGATAGTAGACCCTATGTAAGGCACCCACCACTGCAAGAACTGAAACCCAAATACACGAAGAAGACGGTAAAGTACGGTGGCTCATTGGTAATGGTGTAGGGGTGCTTGACATCGTCAGGTGTACGTCCCAATGTTCAAAATGACGGGTAATATGTATCGCGAAATCTTACAAGAAAACTTGACAGGAGACTATGCTGACAATTTACCGCTAGCTTGGATTTTCCAGTAGGATAACGAACCTAAACACTGCTCTCAGGTCGTTAAGGACTGGATTAATGCTAATTCTATAAAAATTCTTCAATGGCCGGCGCAAAGGCCCAATAGAAAATTTATGGGGCATTATAAAAGGAGCAGTTGCAGAGAGGAAACCAGTAAATAAAGCCTCATTCTGGGATATAATCAAGGACGAATGGAACAATATCACTCCAGCTCACTGCTGCGCTCAATGAGTAAGAAATATGTAGTCCATAAAGGATATCCAAGGAAGTAGGGGAAACCGTACAATTATTGGACATCGCTAGTTATTGGACAACGTACTTTTTTATTACAGAAATAAAGTTTCTGTAAAGGTTAAACTTTTTTGCTACCTTTCAAAGCGACATCTATGCTATACCTATTCAATATTTTAATACTCGGTGAATATTTTACAGGTTTACAGGTGTGTCCAATAACTGTCCTTTTGTGTAATAATTGTTTAAAAACATTATAATTTTGAACATAAATAAATCCTATAAAAATTAATCATACCATTCTTTGGCTAATATTTTAAGGATTACATCTTGTTAATTTAATTCTCTGGAATGACCTATTATGTCAAATAAAATAATATCAAAGATGGTTATTTTCTTAAGTGTCCAATAACTATCGGGTTTACCCTACTATCATTGTAATATAAGGTATTATTAGTTAAAAATTAAATAACTTTGTGTTAATATGAATTTCTTCCCGATGACTTAATTACATGAACACGGAATAAATACCTACCAAAAAAGATGAATTTGTATTAAATAGTTTTTATAATAGTTTTAAGCTCAGAAAATATAACCATTCTTTTAATTTTGTTTTTTTTTTTTGTTTACTCAATAAAACCAATTTTTTTATATATATTTATATGAGCACAAAAGTATGTACCTAGAAAACAAAATTTTTTACAAGCTGACTCAATCTTAGGCATATAAATTTAAAAACTGCGGTAGAATTCAGACTGTTCAAGGAGGGGTGTTGTAAATCGCAAAATTAAATGCAAGTCACGGGACAACCGTACTGAGCACCCATTTACAATCTCAAATTTCTAAGGTCTTTGTTGCGGTGTTATTTTTTTTTTTCGAATGATCGATTACAACTTGGGTTAAAGCGTATTAATCGTTAGTTTCACCAACAAAATAATGGTTTATGTCGATTTAATATTTTTTTGATACAAGCATATGTATTGTTTCCTACTTTTCAAGTTTTCTCTATTTTAGATTACTCCGATCGGAGCAAAAAATATATTGTGTTAAATAATCCACGCCGATCCATACTAGCGCCCATGTTCTAAAATATTGTGCGCTTGTTAAATTTGAAATTCCCTTACTAAATTTTTTGTTCGCTCGTCCAAAATTATTGATTTTGGAAAAATGTAAATCGATCAGAAATCTCACTGTTTTCGCCCGCCGGCCTGCAAGAAAGTAACTAACAGTTGGCGTGACTGCATACATGATGTCAAATGCCTGTCCAATTTTCTACTCGTCGCCAACTACAAGAAGTGTAAATTCTGTAACATCTAAATTTTGGAAACTTACTTTTATTTAAAATCGGGTGTACCATACAGTCAGAAACTGTATTTGCGATTACTTATATACAGGGTGGCCACTTAGTACGTGGACGGTCCATATCTCTGTTGTTAAAAGAAACCTGGAAAAATATTATATACAAAAGTTGTAGAATCCGTGGAGATGCACATTCGTAAAATATTTTCTGGTATACCGAGTGTCCCAAAAAAGCGGGGCGCCAGAAAGGATTTTTTTTAAATGGCAACCCCAATTATTTTTTTTACAGAATAGAATTCAGCATAAAATTCTACGTATAGTACAGTATTTTAATGTAAGGCTCGTTGCGGTGTTGCCAAGTTATATGTAATTTACAAAAAAATGTGGAAAAAACAGCCTATCCAAAAATTCGTTAAAAAAATCACTAGTTTAAATGTAATAATGCGGTGTTACGCTTTTATAAACATCAGAAATGTCGTAATAATTCTGCAAAAGAAAATTGGTTATAACTTATACAGGGCATTTTTTACGGCGGTGCCAATATTGAAATTTTTAAAGTAGCAAAACTTAATTTTTTTAAATGGATCACTATGTATTTTCATCCAGAATGTTATGCAGTATGTTATGCTCTATAAATTTGCAATTACAACTAATGTTCTGAAATGGGCCGTTTTACCGCAATTTTAGATAGTTATAACCAATTTTCTTTTGCAGAATTATTACGACATTTATAATGTTTATAAAAGCGTAACACCGCATTATTACATTTAAACTAGTGATTTTTTAACGACTTTTTGGATAGGCTGTTTTTTCCACATTTTTTTGTAAATTACATATAACTTGGCAACACCGCAACGAACCTTCCATTAAAATACTGTACTATACGTAGAATTTTATGCTGAATTCTATTCTGTAAAAAAAAATTGGGGTTGCCATTTTTAAAAAAAAATCCTTTCTGGCGCCCCGCTTTTTTGGTACACTCGGTATACTAGAAAATATTTTACGAATGTGCATCTCCACGGATTCTATAACTTTTGTATATAATATTTTTCCAGGTTTCTTTTAACAACAGAGATATGGACCGTCCACGTACTAAGTGGCCTCCCTGTATAAGTACAAGTCACGGCTGGCGACTTACCGTACAAACCAAATTCACACTCGCAAAATGGCTACTACACTTCACACCCCACATTAACGCTCTACTTTATAAATTTTATTAAATGCAATATCTTTGAGACTATATTTCGTTCAAAACTTGAAAAAAGCATCATAGAACAATAAGCAAATAAAATCACAAATATGTTGCAAATTTATTGTCCGAAGACAAACTTTGTTTCAAGAAACTATTAATCACAAATGAATAATCAATAATATGGTTGCACCATATTAAAGGAGATCACAACACAGAAATTGTAAAAACAAAAATGTAGTTAATGTATAGTATACTTAATTGCAAACAATAAGGAGAAAATCCGAAATCGCTATGTTGAGCCATCTGGCTGCTGCAGCTCTTTGAAATATTTCGTGTGACGTCATCGGGGCAAGCGCGCCGGACACGTGTTAGCAATATGCATGAAATAGAATTGAAAAATTCTATTATTCTGAAACATTTAGCCAATGCGGCTGTTTTAAAATATTTACAAGTAACGCTGGCGTGTAAAACAATGCAGCCGTATCAATACGAACCTGAAAAAGAAATTTTTGGAGACGGTATAATAAGTGAAGATTCAGATAACGAGTATCTGGACACCACGAATCGGGTCGGAACTATTACATGGTGTAAGTGCACAAAGTGTCAACAAATGGTGACAAATGAAGAAAGTGTGTGTTATACTGAACAAAAAAATGTGGCAAGTGTTAAAACTGAAACAGTGTCGTGCATTATTTTAAATCGTTCTTTTAAAAAATTGATCCTCGATACGGAAATTTTAAATATATGTTGTCACAACATATGTTTAAAAACGAAAAGTGGATATAAAAGACGTTTATTGTCCGTGGATGTTGTTCCTAATAAAACATGGAGATATTTAGCTTACAAGCAATTTATATCTTGGGTAAACTCTTGGACTGCAATAGGTCATGGAAATAGAGTGATCATTCCGTCATGTGTCGTTGCCTAAATTCGCGAAACATTTCTCGATGAAAATGGAATTTATATAGGTTTTAAGCCCTTCTCGATACTACCCGCTTAGTATTTAATATTTTTATTTATCTTTACATTGTCTTTGTATTATTTTTGTAAGTCATCAAAAAGTAAAAAATATTTAAACTACTTACATCAATTTATTTACATCAAATGTTTTTCCTCATTTCTCGTAAACACTTTTCAAATTTACGGTCTTAATGCATTTAAAAAACACACATACGCGATTAAAATTTAGTATTCTGAACATTTCATATTAATTGAATATTGAAATTGTTTCATATCATCACATATTCCACATTATACTGGTTTTTCTAAAAATACGTCTTGGCTTATAATTATATCAAAAGATTATATCAATTTATTGTTCATTTCATTATTTAAATCTTGAAAATTGCCTTGCATTCAAATTTTCCGTTGGCGGACAAGGTATGGGCGCAATGTTCTTTGGTAAGCTCAGATCCAAGGGTTCTTCTGTAATAAGAGCAGTAGTGTTGTTAAAAAAGTAGTCTCTAACTTGAGCCATTATATTTTCTTTCCATCCATCGGTTGACGACTCATATCTATGCTTACGGACCCATGCCGCTGATGATTTCGAATATTGAATTTTCTCACCAATAATTTTTTTATTTATATTCCAGTTGTGGTCAAGTATTGCCAAAACTGATCTTAAAATAAACAATTATAAGAAAAATGAATTCTTTTGGGAGCATACTTTAATCGCAAGTTATGGTAACTCTCGAGAGAACCCGTGTGTTAGCGTTATTTTTATTGACTTATTGAGTTCGCTACATTTGCAAGACTAATCTAGCAGTTTTGGAGGTGGAGAGGGGGCGAGCCCTCAGATGCCGTTGTCCCCACTCCACCGTACCCCAAGAGGTGAACACCGTGTGCACATAGTGTTTTATGCATTTCAAATCTTTTAAAAACGAAGGCTCAAGAATGATTTTTGATCCACTTTTCATCCACATTTTAATTCTTTCTTCGTTCTTATTTAGTGGGTCATGCTTACAAGTTTTCTTTAATCCACCATCTATCCATACGTGTTCATTTTTAATGTGATGCAAAATTGAGGTAAATTTTTCAACCAAAACTTCACCATCTCCCCCACATGACTGGGCCGACCACCACAAGTGATTGCATATACTAATTTTCCACGCCATAATATCTGGGTATTTCTTTTCTGTAGCTTTTAATTTTTTCATCAAACTTTTTGATAAATGCCATACATCAAACTCATGCTCAATATCCGGATGATGAACTCTAAGAAAGCAGCGAACTCCTTTGTGTCTATCAGAAAGAAAAAGTTTTATGTCGCACTGCTCTTGAGTAATTAACTTATTAATTAATTTTTCACAAGCGGCTCTTTCAAGTTCTCCTTTTATCAAGCCTTTTTGCACAAGCTCAAAGTCAACAATAATGCCGGTATGTAGGTCCATAGTGGAATAAGTCAAATATTTGGCACTAAAACCAGGAGAATCGTACTGCCCATCTCCAGCAATCCAAACTTCTTTTCCACAATTTTTGATTTTTTCCAAATTATTTTTTCTCTCAACATTCCAAATATTTCTTATAATAGGACCGGTAATGTTGTTAACTATACGGTCGAAAACAGTTCGAGATATTATGGCACATTTTAATGTTTTGCAAAATGACCTAAACGGGCTATACAGTAAACCAGAAAGTAACAATGCTGAAGCTATTAAAATATTTCCTTCTGGTCGTTTTCCTACCATAGGCTGAGAATACCAAACACATTGTTTACCACACTCACATACAGTTTTAACACACAACATCGTGCCCTTAGTGTAATGGATCACATTTTTTATTTGCTCACTACATACACTACATATGCTAAAACGTTGCGGATATTGAAACTGAACAAAACAAATCGTAAAGTGCATCAAGTTCCGTTAAAATCCCACTGAACTCACTGTCCCAGTGCAACTTGTTTGCCCCGATGACGTCAGAGCTCCTTTTCTTAAAGGGGACAACAACACAAAATACAAATTTCGGTTAAATGATAGATTGGAGTAAAATATGACCACTTTACATATTCTCAGAAGTTCAGGTATCAAGTTGAAAGCGCTGGGCGCTTAAGAAAGGGAGCTCTGACGTCATCGGGGCAAACAAGTTGCACTGGGACAGTGTGTTCAGTGGGATTTTAACGGAACTTGATGCACTTTACGATTTGTTTTGTTCAGTTTCAATATCCGCAACGTTTTTGTTTAGCCAGAAAAAGAACCGCGAAAATGGCATCTTTTTTCACCGATTTCCCAATCGTGATCGATCTCCGAAAAGGTTCTCTGCGTGGGTCACTTACTGTAAGAGGAAGAACTTTAAACCTAGTGCTGAATCGCGTTTGTGTATCAAACATTTTAAAAAGGTTGATATAGACGAATCGCAATTACTGAAGTTAAAGTTAGTGGGCAATGGGCAATTACGAGGACCAACATTAAAACCGGGTGCAATACCTTGCGTAAAATTGGATGGCATTAATGGCAATGTTTTGCAAAAAAGAAATATCGCCGAATTACCGTCGACATCTTCAAGTGAAGAAATCAAAATTACTTCCCGCCAGTTTAGATATGAAAAGAAAAGACGTCAACAAATTGTAACCGATTTATTATCCGTTGACAATAATTTTTCAACAGAAGTTAACAGCATACTAAAAGCACCTGAATCATCATTTACTTTTCATACCGACTCTGAAGATTTAAACAAAAATATACAGTGTGAATTAGGCACTGAAGTACTCAGAAATTTTATACCATCGCTTGACAGAAATGAAAATCCAAATGACACCAGTTTTGAATATAATGAATCAGAAGAAAGTGATGACGATAGCGACGTGGAGCAAATGTTAGAGGAAGAGTTTGAAAATCAGACGACAAATCATGGGTACTATTTTGTTGCTTGGACCTGTTTACTTCAACTTTTTAGCATATGTAGTGTATGTAGTGAGCAAATAAAAAATGTGATCCATTACACTAAGGGCACGATGTTGTGTGTTAAAACTGTATGTGAGTGTGGTAAACAATGTGTTTGGTATTCTCAGCCTATGGTAGGAAAACGACCAGAAGGAAATATTTTAATAGCTTCAGCATTGTTACTTTCTGGTTTACTGTATAGCCCGTTTAGGTCATTTTGCAAAACATTAAAATGTGCCATAATATCTCGAACTGTTTTCGACCGTATAGTTAACAACATTACCGGTCCTATTATAAGAAATATTTGGAATGTTGAGAGAAAAAATAATTTGGAAAAAATCAAAAATTGTGGAAAAAAAGTTTGGATTGCTGGAGATGGGCAGTACGATTCTCCTGGTTTTAGTGCCAAATATTTGACTTATTACACTATGGATTTACATACCGGCATTATTATCGACTTTGAGTTTGTGCAAAAAGGCTTGATAAAAGGAGAACTTGAAAGAGCCGCTTGTGAAAAATTAATTAATAAGTTAATTACTCAAGAGCAGTGCGACATAAAACTTTTTCTTTCTGATAGACACAAAGGAGTTCGCTGCTTTCTTAGAGTTCATCATCCGGATATTGAGCATGAGTTTGATGTATGGCATTTATCAAAAAGTTTGATGAAAAAATTAAAAGCTACAGAAAAGAAATACCCAGATATTATGGCGTGGAAAAATAGTATATGCAATCACTTGTGGTGGTCCGCCCAGTCATGTGGGGGAGATGGTGAAATTTTGGTTGAAAAATTTACCTCAATTTTGCATCACATTAAAAATGAACACGTATGGATAGATGGTGGATTAAAGAAAACTTGTGAGCATGACCCGCTAAATAAGAACGAAGAAAGAATTAAAATGTGGATGAAAAGTGGATCAAGTGCATATCAAACTTTAAAAAAAATCATTCTTGAGCCTTCGTTTTTAAAAGATTTGAAATGCATAAAACACTATGTACACACGGGTTCTCTCGAGAGTTACCATAACTTGCGATTAAAGTATGCTCCCAAAAGAATTCATTTTTCTTATAATGGTTTATTTTTAAGATCAGTTTTGGCAATACTTGACCACAACTGTATTGGTGAGAAAATTCAATATTCGAAATCATCAGCGGCATGGGTCCGTAAGCATAGATATGAGTCGTCAACCGATGGATGGAAAGAAAATATAATGGCTCAAGTTAGAGACTACTTTTTTAACAACACTACTGCTCTTATTACAGAAGAACCCTTGGATCTGAGCTTACCAAAGAACATTGCGCCCATACCTTGTCCGCCAACGGAAAATTTGAATGCAAGGCAATTTTCAAGATTTAAATAATGAAATGAACAATAAATTGATATAATCTTTTGATATAATTATAAGCCAAGACGTATTTTTAGAAAAACCAGTATAATGTGGAATATGTGATGATATGAAACAATTTCAATATTCAATTAATATGAAATGTTCAGAATACTAAATTTTAATCGCGCGTGTGTGTTTTTTAAATGCATTAAGAAAGGTGTACCGTAAATTTGAAAAGTGTTTACGAGAAATGAGGAAAAACATTTGATGTAAATAAATTGATGTAAGTAGTTTAAATATTTTTTACTTTTTAATGACTTACAAAAATAATACAAAGATAATATAAAGATAAATAAAAATACTAAATACTAAGCGGGTAGTATCGAGAAGGGCTTAAAACCTATATAAATTCCATTTTCATCGGGAAATGTTTTGCGGATTTTGGCAACGACACATGACGGAATGATCACTCTATTTCCATGACCTATTGCCGTCCAAGAGTTTACCCAAGATATAAATTGCTTGTAAGCTAAATATCTCCATGTTTTATTAGGAACAACATCCACGGACAATAAACGTCTTTTATATCCACTTTTCGTTTTTAAACATATGTTGTGACGACATATATTTAAAATTTCCGTATCGAGGATCAATTTTTCAAAAGAAGGATTTAAAATAATGCACGACACTGTTTCAGTTTTAACACTTGCCACATTTTTTTGTTCAGTACAACACACACTTTCTTCATTTGTCACCATTTGTTGACACTTTGTGCACTTACACCATGTAATAGTTCCGATCCGATTCGTGGTGTCCAGATACTCGTTATCTGAATCTTCACTTATTATACCGTCTCCAAAAATTTCTTTTTCAGGTTCGTATTGATACGGCTGCATTGTTTTACACGCCAGCGTTACTTGTAAATATTTTAAAACAGCCGCATTGGCTAAATGTTTTAGAATAATAGAATTTTTCAGTTCTATTTCATGCATATTGCTAACACGTGTCCGGCGCGCTTGCCCCGATGACGTCACACGAAATATTTCAAAGAGCTGTAGCAGCCAGATGGCTCAACATAGCGATTTCGGATTTTCTCCTTATTGTTTGCAATTAAGTATACTATACATTAATTACATTTTTGTTTTTACAATTTCTGTGTTGTGATCTCCTTTAAGCGCCTAGCGCTTTCAACTTGATACCTGGACTTCTGAGAATATGTAAAGTGGTCATATTTTACTCCAATCTATCATTTAACCGAAAGTTGTATTTTGTGTTGTTGTCCCCTTTAACAGAAGAAACGTAACAATATCTTGATCTGGAACAATTACGTCGTGATTGATCGTTGACGTAAACGAAGCCATCCTCAGTCGTTCAATATTCTTAAGGAAAGTGTTTATAAGGGTTTGCCTATAAAGAATAAACAGGATGAAAAGCAATTTTCCACTAATTTTCTTTTTTATTATCTGTTAAATGTAAAAGGACGCTAGTAAAGTCACCTGATGTAAGTATATTTGCCCCAAAGGGTATTTTTTATGTTATAACAAGAAATATACCCACAGAAGCACAGGTGAATCTCACGGGTTTGTGTTCATTTTGTGTGCGTGACTTCATCTTAGCGATCTTACGCACGCGTGTTTATTCACCTTTATCCATTTTTTTATCCCTATTTTTACTTCACTTACTTCCTAAGATTTCTATATTTGTTTTTACCATTGTCCCTTTCGTTAATTATTTTTAAAGGCATATTATAACCATTATTTCCACCACACCAGGGTAGGTAACAATTATTACAGTTATTAACATAAGATTGAAATAAAGTTTTTTGACGAAAGGATATTTTAAGGGTATAAGTGCTTCCTTATTTATACTTTATATGGGTATAAAATTTTAACCTAATATTGATTTCACCGGTGAATTACGTGACGGTGTCTACAAATATCGACAGGTCGTTAGTTTCATGAATACTCCATATTAACCGAATTATTTTATTAGGTACATAGTTATAAATTCGAACGTTAGGTTTCGGAGAAATTTATGGAAAGTTTAAATTTATGGAATATTCGAGCTTGATCATGATGCATTCAAACTGCACGGAATTTTAGTAGTTAAATTAGTTTATGCGGCTGTAAATAGTAGACAGAATGCAATAAGAAATTTACTGTTCTAAACCGGAAACTTAATAAAAGTTGTGGTAATTCAAATAGTTTTAATCGAAAATTTTAAAGAAATGTTACATTTACTTCAGGAACATTTTAGTTCGCTTAAGAATTGACATTTTATTTTATAACAGAAAAATATTGAAAAGTTATACTTTTGAAGGATAACACTATGGACGAAAAAGAATTATTATTTTGATGTGTAATAATATATTACATACCAAACATGCATAGTAATTTATTTTATCTACAATCATGACGTAATACGTTCATTTCATATGCTAACCATGGATACATAACAAGGCTCCTTATCCACAGGTCACGCCCCTTCAGTTTCATTTTCATTATTAAACGGTGCGTATTGTTGGTTGCCTATTTATTTTCATTATTAAACGGAGCGTAATGTTGGTTGCCTACGCGCACGGTAGAATGATTAGTTTTTACGAGGCTACCTAAGCAAATGTCTCGGGTTCAATTCTGGGCGACAGTAACACCGTATTAAAATCAGAACCGTGTCTCCTCGCAAGGCAATGGTAAAACACCGAGGTATTCTGCCTAATCTCTTCTTCTTCTTCCTTCTCCTATTACTGAGGGAATATTTGCACTTAATTGTTACGGGACGGAACAATTATCGGACGGTGTCAATGCACGACGCCCTTGCGGGAAAAGGAAAATTAGGAACGAATAAAATACCATTATCCATTAGGGAGACCTCGGCTACCATGAGAATCGGAGAAGCGTCACAACTTGAGGGTGGTTAACACGTCAGTTTCAAAATATAATTTTTTTTTTCGCGCCCATGACAACTGGAAGCAACGGTTTCTCGATGAAAATCACGTTTTGGTTTCGGTTTAATTTCGGTGTCAATTTTGCTTCGGCACTTATCAGCATTTTAAAGTTTTATCGAATGAAATTTTGATTGTAGATAAACAGCTGTATTTTTCTCGCACATAATGGCTATTATGAACTCAGATGTTTGTAAATACTCGTCTTCGACTCGTATTTACAAACTTTCATCTTCGTTAATAATAGCCTACGTTATGTGCTCGTTAAATAATATACTATTATCTACAATCATGACGTAATACGTTCATTTCATATGCTAGCCATGGATACATAACAAGGCACCTTATCCACAGGTCACGCCCCTTCAGTTTCATTTTCATTATTAGACGGAGCGTATTGTTGGTTGCCTATTTATTTTCATTAATGAACGGAGCGTAATGTTGGTTGCCTACGCGCACGGTAGAATGATTAGTTTTTACGAGGCTACCTAAGCAAATGTCTCGGGTTCAATTCTGAGCGACAGTAACACCGTATTAAAATCAGAACCATGTCTCCTCGCGAGGCAATGGTAAAACACCGAGGTATTCTGCCTAATTTCTTCTTCTTCTTCCTTCTTCTATTACTGAGGGAATATTTGCACTTAACTGTTACGGGACGAAACAATTATCGGACGGTGCCAATGCACGGCGCCCTTGCGGGAAAAAGAAAATTAGGAACGAATAAAACACTATTATCAATTAGGGAGACCTCAGCTACCGCAAGAATCGGAGAAGTGTCACAACTTGAAGGTGGTAAGTCGTCACTTTCAAAATATAGGGTTTTCCAATAAGAGGTGTTATTTTGAATAGCCCGTTATTTCGGTAGATGTCACTTTTGGAGCTGTAATTTTTTGACATTTGACAAGTAGAAACTACGCCATTAATAAAAATGGAACGATACACGCTTCAACAACGCATTGAAATTATTAAAATTCACTATAAAAATGGTGAAAATTTGGCAGAGACGGTTCGTAAAACTCGAACATTTTTGGGTCGTCGTGAAGCACCTTGTCGGACCGCAATACAGAAATTGGTGGAAAAATTCGAGTTGTTGGGACAAGTTAGTGATGTGAAGAATAAAACCCGTGCACGTCGCTCAAGAACAGCCGAGAATATTGCTGCTGTAGCCGAAAGTGTTGAAGAAAACCCAGGTTTGTCCATTCCTCGTCGTTCTTTGGACTTAGACATTCCAAAAACGTCATTACACCGTATTTTGCATAAAGATTTGGGTCTTAAGGCTTATAAAGTTCAGTTAACACAAGAACTCAAGCCGGCCGATCATCAACAACGTCGTATCTTTGCCGATTGGGTCCTTGAAATGCATGAAAATGATCCGGAATTCCATCGAAAAATCATCTTGAGTGATGAGGCCCATTTCCACCTGGATGGCTTCGTCAACAAGCAAAATTGTCGCATCTGGGGCTCAGAAAACCCAAGAGTTATTGTTGAAAAGCCTCTCTATCCTCAACGTGTGACTGTTTGGTGCGGTTTATGGTCCGGCGGGGTCATTGGACCTTACTTTTTCGAAAATGAGGCTGGAGCACCAGTTACGGTTAATGGATTGCGCTATTTTTTAATAATTTCAATGCGTTGTTGAAGCGTGTATCGTTCCATTTTTATTAATGGCGTAGTTTCTACTTGTCAAATGTCAAAAAATTACAGCTCCAAAAGTGACATCTACCGAAATAACGGGCTATTCAAAATAACACCTCTTATTGGAAAACCCTATATAATATAAAGAAAAGAAAAACACGTTCGTATTTTTCTTGCTAACTGACAGATCCTTGTTATTTTTTTCGCGCCCATGACAACTGGAAGCAAAGGTTTCTCGGTGAAAATCACGTTTTGGTTTCGGTTTAATTTCGGTGTCAATTTTGCTTCCGAACTTATCAGCATTTTAAAGTTTTATCGAATGAAATTTTGATTGTAGATAAACAGCTGTATTTTTCTCGCACATAATGGCTATTATGAACTCAGATGTTTGTAAATACTCGTCTTCGACTCGTATTTACAAACTTTCATCTTCGTTAATAATAGCCTACATTATGTGCTCGTTAAATAATATACTATTATCTAGGATCGTTATATAATATAATCATTAATGATGTGAAACCTTTACTCTAAATTGTCATTTTATTCATCGATAAATTAAAGAAAGCTTCTTATTGGTTCCCAGCCATGGGTAAAATTGACAATTGTTATCCATCGGGACTTCGACCAATGAAAATTAAAAATATTGCGATTTTTATTTTACAACATTGCCACGTTGGTAACAGTTTGCATTAATTGCAACAACATAACCAAGCAAAACTAAAGCGATTGACAGCAAAACGTACCAAAGTGTATTAATAGTGAAATTCATGATTTGTGAAACAGTTTTTCGTGACCGAAAAATTTAAAATGTTAGAAGAAGAAAATGAAATGACCTGTACGCAATATCGCAACGACTGCAATAGAAAATCTTCCACCACAAAAATCACGGCACAAATGAAACTTTTTTTAATACGGCGAGCAGAGAAAAATACTACTTCCTTTTCTGAAAATATTGTATTTAGTTATTGTGCGATGCTTGCAGAAAAATATTCATCTTCTCCTTGGACATTCTCAATTAACTGTCGTAGTGTCGTGTTCAAAAATTAAAAATATTTGTTTTATCATTTTGTATGGATGATCGTAGATAAAGTATAGTATTATACTCGAAAGTAAAGGTTTTTATCGAGTCGCACTTGCATGCTTATAGTAACTTTCAAGCAATCGGCGGTTAAACAAGAGTTTACTCTATATATCATGTCATGTCGTCACTTAGTTACAAATGACCGGATGTAATGTGCCAACTAAAGCGGGCTACTCACCTTCCGGTATATCTCTCCGGTTAACCCTTAAGGTCTGTCGAATACGGTCTACCGGATACAGAAGCGCATCCACACGATTACGGTTTTTTTGTCAGTTCTGTGAAAAAGCGATGGCGTCAACACACAATGCTTTAGTGGTGTAAAGATTGGTTAAAAGAAAGAGCGGTATTCGCATGTAAATTTGATGCAGCGATTAAGATTTGCGCCGAAAGATTGGCACAATTACATGCAAATGGACGAAGAAACGTACCTACACCTCCTATCATTAGTTACTCCACTAATTAAGAAGCAGGATTTTTTTTTTGACAGTGTCTTTCTCTGCAGCGGGTTCAATTTGTTTCAATTTGTTGATCAACACTTTGTACGCTGCATCTTTTTTTGGCCAATCGTGATAAAATTCGATTTTATTTGCCAGAGGCAGGGTTGACTTCGATAGACTTCAATGAATTCTTCGATACACTCACGGTTACTTTTGTGATTTTCCATCGGACTTACACTATTAAATAGTTCAATTACTTACTATTTAGCCAAGAGCTTATTTACATAGGTTAGTTCTTCATTCGTAAAATAATCTAATCAAATACAATTTAAATTTTGATTATTTTTTTTTATTAATTGCATTACATTCAATCGTACAAATTTAACAATAAAAGCACGCGTGTCGTATTTTTAATACGTACAACTAGTTATTATAATTTATCCAATAAATTCAATTCAGCGAAGCCACGGCAACGTATTGTTTATGTAGATTATTTAACTGTACAGATTTGCGTTGTAGAGACCTATTCAGGATTTTTTGTCCGTGTTGTAAAAATGTCGCTTTTGAAAAAACGAAATTTCGGCGACAATTGATAAACGAGCAATTTAGGGTTTACTGGAGAAAGTGATTTCGGTCCCTCATAAAATGTAAAAAGGAAAGAATTAAAGATCATTCACCATGTCGTGTTTTTTAACGGTTAATTTATTGGAGGGTGACTTTCGAAAAAACTAAATCTCGATGACACAGTGTCAATTGTCAATGATAAACAACTCTTTTAGAGGAAACTCGAGAAAGCGACTTTCAATTTCTGTGAAGGGCTCATTTATTGTGACTTGAAAAAACAAAATCTCAATGATAATAGTGTTGTTAAAATACACAAACAATTTAAACAGAAAGTGGCTTTGACCCTTCATAAAATGTCGAAGAAAAGAATGTTTTTCAGTTTTGGAATCAATTTATTAAAGAAACGAAACGTGCGGTGCGAGAGACCTTGTCTCTGCGGCAAATTTAAAAAACTGAGACGACCGGATTGCTTTCCTATATACGGTCCGATATGCCTGCACGGTTTTATTTATCGAATGAAAATATCTATTTGCTCAGGCGGTCTGTGCAGGCGGCCGAAGCGTCTCCGTTTTATCGTCCACACGTGTTGGTATTCCTGCACAGGCGCTCCGGACAGATATACCGTAAGGTGTGTAGCCCGCTTAATAGTCGTATCGCATCGATTTCAACCAAATCAGGTGCAATTATCAAAGACTTGTGTTTAAGAATTTCAGCTCGACTCTGGCGTGGTTTTAAATGATCTCACTGTAGGTGTAAGCAGTGTCTGTTCGCGAGTTTTACTTTGTCATGGGAGTAAGGTGTTTGCCTTATCATTACTATAAATAATTAGACGAACAAAGCAATTTCTTTGGGAATGAAAATTGCTTTTCCCTACCACTTCGTAAATGGAAATGGTTGAATGCATGAAATTTTAAAATAAATCGATTTTAAATTTTATATCAATTTCTATCAGATTCTCGGATCATTTATCCCATGCTACCCCATGGTAGTAAAGGTTATTGTTTTGCATTTGAAATTTTTCTCATCTAATAGACACTATTTTATTGTGGTATGTGAAATTTCAAATCGCTGGCTTGCCTCGAAGTGGGTTAAATTTTCCGTACATACAAGTAGCTCTAACTTTGCCTTTTATGAATGTGCACAGGTTGTTTCAAGAGTAACACGAAACTTCTTATGGGATAATTTGATAGTCTATTCTGCATTGTCTAGTATTACACGTAGTTTGATGAGAAGTGGCTTGAAATACTGTTCACAATTTCAATCGAAACTATTCCTTTTGTGAAAAATTTCGTGAAAGCTATTTTTTCTGTAAGATAATCCAGATTTATTTCCTTACTCCTTCCTTGTTTCGGAGACATTTACTTTCAACTATTTTAGATGTCTGTACTGAAATCTACAAAAATTATTATTTATTCTGAAAGGGCATTTTATTGCGAGTAAAAAATTCTAATGTCAAATTACGCTTGGGGAGCAAGCCGATTCGCAAAAGGGATCGGGCGACCCTACTTAGGACATTTTGTGCGAAATACTTAATGACATCCTAAACACAAATTGGTTTTGCTCTACAAATTTGAGACCTAACCTAAGTATACATTAGGTGTATTTATTCAGAATGAAATGCTCTTTCAAGCTAAGGAATAAGTTTTGCAAGTTTCAGCTCAGTTTCGAGAATGTTTGAAATTTTTTCAAGCCGCTAATTAACGAATTATCCTTTAGGAGGTTGCGTGTTACTTTTGAAGCACCCTGTAGATAAAAATTATTATAATTGCAGGCTCTTAAAACTGATAAATTTTTAATGTCTTTTTAATTGCAACTTATTGCCGTACTTCCAACGACTAAGCACATAATTTTGATGATATTTTGTAAATACTATCATGAAACTACTTTTTTTTTATTCATTATAATTACAATTTGCATTACGTAATGTTTGTGATTACCAAACATTGAAATGAAAATTGTTCAGATCTTTGGTAGATAAGAAGTGACTTGCATATACTGAGTGACACTTGCACTTTGATATTTTATTGGTAGCTTATTTTGAATACCAAAATACAGTGCACCTCGCTAATCAAGCACCCCGCTATTCGACACTAGTTTGAAGTTGTAGCTTCTCTAATCTCTTTTTATTTATTAGTACTACAATTTGTGTAAAAGTAGACATTCGGTAGTTGATTTAACAATCTTAAGTGTATGAAAGGCATGAAGGTTAAGCATCCAATGATGGTTCACCTATATTAAGATTTAAGCAAGTATAACAAAATCAGACTGATTAATACTAGTGTGGCGCACTGCATATTATATGAATCTGTTTACGACAACTACTCTAATCTAAAATAAACTACATCATAAATTATCAAACACTGAATGTAATGAATGTTCATAATTTGGTCATGTTTTGCTTGATGTATAAATACTTGCCGTTCGCACTTTCATGCTAGTTCGTTAACTATGTCGTAATCCTCTTTTCCACCTTCCATTAAAACGATTCCTTTTTTCAAATTCCATTAATATCAGCTTTACTTCCTGTCAGTGTTGTTGTTGTCAGTGTAGGTAAAGTTTAGTTAAATTTTCATTGACTTTATGGCAGTACATTTATGAATTTTACAATTTTTATGTATGATTTTACACATTCATCTAATTCACATTTCTTATGGGAAGAATTGATTGATTGATCTGCAACGAATAACGAGGTTGAACGGTACTGATCCTTAATTGAAATGTAAAGGAATCAATCCATTAAAATAGGCTTATGGTATATGAAAAAAATATGTATTTAATTAACTTTTACTTTTGACAATCTTTACGTGTAATTGACAGCACTATATTTTGGCTTCGGCAACATACCTATTCTGACACATTTTAAATTATTTAATAATTTAATTGGTACATTGATAGAATAAAGCAATATTTATATTTTTTCACAATTTTTAGTAAACATTTATGTTTCGCTACCTCTTGCGCTATGATTCTTCATAACCACACTTTCACCAAGTTGTTGAACTTTACTCCAATAAAGTGCGTTTGTAAATAATTTTAAAAAGGTATAAGTATTCCATATTATGCAGCTATTTCATAAATGGAATTCTTCATTCTTATTGTCAATTGTATTTATAGGTAACGCAATTTTCGAGAAACGTAACAAAGTCGAGTAATTAATTAACATTAAATATTGAGGTTGCTATTCATCAGTGCTGATTTAATTCTAAAAGAACTAAATTTTGAAAGGTGGAAATTATGTGCGTGCATTCATCGTCGCCATACATAGTATATACGACGAGGTTAATTCAATTTTCAGGATGACTTTGAACTCGTGTGTGTGCCCGGAACTAACATGTTTGTACGACCCTAAATTGCTTCACAGGAAAAGGTACGGGACTAATGTATTTCAATCACCTTTTTAATGTTTGAAACACACTCGTAGGTAATTTGACTGACCTAAAATATGAATCCGTTAAACAGGTTGAGAGCGCACTTTGAATTAAGAATGTAGGAAGAGTAAAATTCAATTAGTGTATCGTTTTAAACTTGCCGATGACGGGCTTTTATTCATGTGCACGGAAATTGAAAGGGTTAGCATTTTCTATGTGATGCTGTTCTATAACTCGCGATGAATTTAACCGATCTAACTTTAATCGATACTTTGTTGAATTTTTTTTAGAAAATAATGTTATATCATTAGTTATTAACATTTGGACTGCGGAAATAATTTCTGTCACGTAGAAGGCAATAGGTTGTTTACATGGATCACCTTGTATCTTTTGAAGTTTTTACATCAATATCGAAACACTTCGTAATAAAAGCTATCATATGATATGATTGAATGTTTGTAGTTCTTTATTGATCTGCACGCTAAAAAAAAAATATTTCCTGGAAATTTTTTCAATGAAACAGTGATAGTTTGAAGAACGGCGTAATTATTTGCAAAAGTCGAGATCCATTTAGAGCCCCTTCCACCTTCCAAGTTTTACATGAAAATGTGAATACGGTCAGATATTGTGCAACCTATTTTATCACCCTATTTTCAATTATACTTATTAATCTTTATATGTTAAGTTTCGAAAAACTGCACTTTTTAAATCTTTGTCAGATAAATTTTAAGTAAATATTCATGGTGGAAAAAACTTTTTCATCGTTGTTTAAATTACCTGGATTAATGCAAAAGACCTCGTTACCTAGAATGAACAAAAATGCATAAAATTTAATAGCTTCTTACGTATTAAGTCTAAATTATTCCTTGTTAAAAAAACATTTAAATTTTCGGAAGTATACCTGGCTGACTTATAATCCGGTAAAAACTTTTCGACCTAGTTTTTTATGTCACATTACCGTAATTTTTTATTAGTTTATGGGTCGAATTGCCTTTCACTGAATTATTTGCAGCCAATAAATTTTTACATGCTGCTAGCACTGTAAGTGCACGCTTGAGGCATCTTATAATTGGAGCGGACTCCGAACAAAATATAGTAGACTCGCGTTGCTGCGAAAACCGCTAACGCAAACTAAGTATTCAATAATGCGAACATCAAAATATATGCACTGAAGAGTCTGTAATGTAAACGAACGACACCTTCTACTTATTGTTAGACGTGCAAGCAATGTTTATGGTAGCGGAAACCCTTATGTTTGGTCCTCAGTTGAATAAATTCACGCCGAACGATTAAGTCCTTTTGAGCAAGTGCCGTTTTACCGACACGCGACGGGTAGCGTTCGACGCGTTCTTTGTGCTGTATTTGTTGCGGAGATAGGTACTAAGTGGTCAAATTTGAATGTTCGGCGTGAATTGCTGAAGTGAGGATGCAGCATTACATGCAATGTATTTATAGAGAAAGTTCAATTTATTTCACTTTTTATTTGCAGTCCGTGTCCAATTATGTACAACAAATACCTAATATATTTTTAACGTCACATTTTTATCAAATACACCGTGTGATGTGTACATATACGGCTATAACACTTCAGGGTTGTAATATTTTAAGATTGTGTACAATATTAGTTTTATTGTGTATGCTCTTTATAGTGCGAAAAGTTTGCTTATGGAAATAGGCTAAACATTTTCGTGTTCACACTAAAGCCAGTCTACAGTATGAAGTTAAGTACACTATTCCACTGATGTTACTAATTTAAACAAATATGCTGCAGAAAAAAATGTATCAAATTCAGCTGAATGAACAAAGTAATAATTTCATAGATTACAATCAACTTTTTCAAGCGAGCAACACCGAAATGACAGTAGAACTAACCATGTAGATGGGAAATCTAACAATAATTTTGGTTTAATGTGCTTTTTGTAAGAACTGAAAACTTTTGAAGTTGATCAATTACATAATGCTTCAAAATGTTTCAAGTAAATTATAATTTATAGGTTTTGTGGAAAAAAAATGATTGTCAAGACGTTAATGATATCGGGTGATCAAAAAATCGTGACTGTAGACGTATGTCTGTTCTTTTTTCATATTATACTTGAATTTTACTTTTGTCGTAAAGACACACGTTTTACAACTGTCAACTCTCAAATCGTGTTAGTACGAAATTGTATACTAAAGACAGTATGTAAGTAGGGCTGTTGTATGCAGTTAACAATGAAATTAAACGTTATTACATATTCAAAGAATCGTTAAGGAGCGCAGTGACCTTAAAAATTGCTTTTTTTGTGTGTTAGTCCGTTAATATGTTTTCTTGTTAAAAGATAACAGTAACGCGATATGCTCAAAATTGACAGGAAATAAATTGTACACTTTCGTTGCACAAAGTAAAACGAACCCTTTGTTAATATGACAGGTTATTTTTCACAGTATAGGATTTCTTTTGTTAATACTCTTTTATAATCTATCACTTTATTAAAACACTTCCAATAATAACGACAATTTATAAAACGGCAATAAGATGATCTGATTATTTTTTAATGATTTCATTCACCAATCGTTTAGCAGTATTTGGGCACACGTGTTTAATTCTGTCCAATCACAACATTATTATAGTGAGAATTTTCTACTGTAGAAAATTCCCGCGAGCATAATTTCTAGTATTTTGTTTACATATGTAACTTGACAGCACATTTTCTAGTTTTGACATCTGTCGCCAGTTTGATTTTAGTTTATAATGAATTAAACTGTATTTTTATGCTGTATTTTTTATTTAAACGTTAAAAAATAATCTTCCGAATACCACTCGAGAGTGCGAATTAATTAGAAAATAATTCTCCAGTTATTTTGTCAAACTTGTTGCCATTTGGGAATAGCCACTCGAGCCCTACGGGCTCTCGTGTCTATTCCCTGGCAACAAGTTTTCGAAAATCTGTCGAATTATTTTCAATTTATTCTCACTCTCTTGTGATATTACTTATGATAATACGTGAGCGAATGTAAAAGAAATCATGACTCGGAAAAAAAATATTCTTGAAATTTGGAAAGATTTTCAAACCAGGAATGATTGCTTATTTAAAAAACGATATTCAAATGTCATTAATGTAATGGCAAGCTTGATTTCTTTTTCGTTAGCTTACATGTTAGGAGAAATATCCTTTTTCTGAATCTAATTTATAGTAAGTCCCTGGACTTGAGCGATTAATTCGTTGCAAAAAATAGCATGATTCAATTTGTAACCAGTGAAGCACAAACTCGATGCCTTTTGTATATTTTCTTTCTTTTCATGAAAACAATACTAGAATAAGATTTGTTTTGGACAATACTCGGTCTAATTTCCTAACATTACAAACATCGCCGTAATGGAGATGGAAAATAGTGTTTTTAAACCCAAATTTTGAGTTAACTAAACAATCCATTTTAGCATTATGAGATACAATATTTGTGATATCTGTGTACTACCGAAGACTGATGATATTTTTTTTCTTTCAGGGGTCATTCGTACGCTATCTGTTTTGGACATAGAAACAAAAACACATTACTGGCTGACAGTTTTTGCCCAAGATCACGGAGTGGTTCCGCTTTATTCTAACGTAGAGGTAAGTAAAGCAAAACGACCGAGATTTCATTCCCATTAAATATTTAGAATAGTTTCATTTATTACTATATCACAGTAACGCCAAAATTTAGAGTTTATAACACGGTAATTACATAATTTACTTGTTGCTAGACAATTTGATTGCGCTTGATGGTCTTCATTCATGTGTTGAACACGCAATATAAAAATGTTTGGTTTTTCTTGCAAGGAAATTTAAATGCAAATGAAAATGGTAATAATGCATTTTTTTTCGAATTCATTGTTCGATAGTACAATATATGCCAATAGTATCGAGACTTCCCATTGCTAGACTAGTTTAGCGTCCGAAACTAAGCATGTCCTTCTCTAACTTGTTGTGCATCGTTACGTTTCATTCCCACTCATTCATAGCGTTCCTTCGCTAAAATTTTTGACCTTCTTTAACTTGTTGAAACGATACTGAATTCATAATTTCTTTTAAGCTTTCAAATATTGTTGCAATAATAAATAGACAAAGTAATTAATGAACGCAGTCTAAATTTAACTAAATTTTAAAATGTCCTTAATTAACGAAAAACTTCGTTTAATCTAAAACAATTTTTAATATCATTGTTTTATTTAAAAAACTATCAACACTTGCAAATTGCAAAGTGTGCAAAAAATTATTTTAGAACACGAGATCAAAGTCGTTATGAAATAAACGACGCCGTCATCGCTGAAATTTAAAATTAACATTAACAATTGTTTTTCTGCAATGGTGATAACATTTTCGGCATAGTTTTTGGATCTTGATCTATCCAAAATTTACATAATTAAATTATTTTTTATATAGTCATTTATAAAAAGAAGAACAACTGAAGTCGTATATTAAAGGAGCAGTTCGGATTTGTTTTAAGTTTGTCTCAAAAAAATAACAATAAAAAGATATTAGACCCGTATTTTACAGAAATTTAATCAGCGGCTCTGTTATCGAGATATAGCCAAATTGTTGTAAGCGCGTGACGTCCTAAAAGTTAAGCGAACATCCCATTACATTTCAAGGTAATATTGCAGGTAAAATATTATTGTGTTGTAAATATTTTACTTTTATACCAACTTTTAGAACGAAATTTTAAACTTTCTGTCGTTTATTGATAATGCAATAAATTAAGTAGTCTTATGGATTGAACAATATATTTTTTATTCGAAGTGGAAATACATAAATTTATGTATAGTAGATAATACTATAAAATTAAAAACTAATCAAAAATTTTAAAATATTAATGTAAAATCAAAATTAGTACACTAATACCCCGGTTTACGTTACCCCGGTTAACGTTGATTCGCTATAAAGCTTTTTCTAAATAAACTACCGCGCATCCGCGGTAATTTTCTTCAGTCGCTCTTGCGCTCTAATTGCAATTTAATTTGATTTTTTTAAATATTTTTACATAATACAAAATTAAAACAGTATTTTGCTGTTAAATACTGTTTTCTACCTTATGGTATTTGTATTCTTTTTTTTATTTAAAATACTTCATATGACAATTTAAAAAACGTAATTGACCTCGTTTTACGTTTGACTCGCTTAACGTTTTTTTTTTTGCCACGCATGAATCGCGTAAACCGGTATGTTACTGTAATGTATGGGAAGAAACGAATTCGGAAAAAAAGAACAGAATATTTTTATTCGGTGACGCCTGCTTTTAGCAATTATTTCAATTTCTGTTTAGGTAAATTACCGGCATCCCTTAAACATTTGCAGATAGAATATTATAGTGTTGGATATATTATACTTTTAAACCAACTTTTAGAACGAATTATTTAGTTCAAACACCTTGTTGACTAAAGATTGATTTTACAATTTTTTTAGCTGTTACTAAATGTAATTTATGAACAACTTTTTCCCTGGAAAAATTCCAACCAATCAAATTAGTGCATATTTTGAATAGCGACCAATAACAAGCAAGTATTAGTGAATATTATGCATTGGTGCATATACCCGAGTATTGCACCCGAGAATCTCACGAAACATCAGCATTGCGTATCAATCAAAATGAAACGTCCATTTGACAGAACGAAGTATAAGTTGTAATGTTTTTAACGTTTCGTTAATATTCTAACAAAAAATTAAATTCTCCGCGGGAAATAGTATTGCAATATACCACTATTGGGAGTTTTATTAGTTCAATTAATTTTAGATTATATCTAATACTTGACACAATTTTAATTGTTTGAGAAATTGTACCAATTCTGTGCAAGAAATTGCTTAGTCTAAAACGAGTTTAAAAATGTTATGTTGAAAGATGTGAAATTAAATTTAAAAATGAACAGCCGTTTTTGGATTTTTTTCAAAACTCTTACTTTCCTTGCCTAACTCAAATTTCTGCTTTCTCAAGGATATTTGAGACCGGTCACGGAAACATTTGGCCGCTACCTACCTGGGTACATGGTTAAGAACACATTTTCGAATTCTGTGTTGTAAACTGAGATAAAAATATTTTTGGGTGAAAAATCAAAACAAAAAAATTTCCATTTCCATAATGACGCATTTTCCGGTTCAGATTGAATTTATGTTTATTTTTACGATAATATTACATTTAGTAAATTAATTGATGAAATTAATTCGTATTTTATAGAAAAAAGTTCTGTTACTAAAAGTGTAAAACAAAAATCAGACCAGTTATTTAATTTTGAAAATTTTGCACCAGCCTGTTCAACAAATCAGAAGCCTATCTTTTGAACCGCTACCAAGGCAACGCAAGTATTTTTTCGGAAATTTTTTCCGATTGGGTAGAACCCTGGAGTGAATTTTAGTGGAAATTTTTTGACGTCATAATTACTGTCACTAATACTGACATTAAGTACATGTAACCAGAATAAACGATGCCATTTGACATTAAATGCCATTCAACGCTTCCCATAAACTTGCAATCAAAATATCGTATTATTTATAGCGTTGAGTGACGTTTATTGATAATATGTCAATACATAAATTAAATTGCAAAAAGGTGCAAAATTTTCTTACCGAATACCACTCGACGTTAAATTAAAATCCGGAAATAATTTAACCTCTAGTGGTATTACAAGTGATTATTTTTTAGTGATTTCATTCACCAATCATTTAGCAGTATTTGGGCACACGTGTTTAATTCTGTCCAATCACAACATTATTATAGTGAGAATTTTCTACTGTAGAAAATTCCCGCGAGAATTATCTGACATCTGTCATCAGTTTTATTTTAAACTGTTAAACTGTATTTATTATGATTATTTTTGATTCAAACATTAAAAAATAATCTTCCGAATACCACTCGAGAGTGCGAATTAATTAGAAAATAATTCGCCAGTTATTTTTTCAAACTTGTTGCTATTTGGGAACAAGTTTTCGAAAATCTGTCGAATTATTTTCAATTTATTCTCACTCTCTTGTGATATTACTTATGAAGATATTCTTACAATAAATGAGCAAATTATTAAAACCAGTTATATCTGTTTACAACAGTTTGTTGCTAGACTAGGCGGAGAATAGATCTTTTTGTTAGGCTAAAATTAGAGGAAAAAAATGCTTAGAGTATAAATACAATGTTTCTTATAAACAAATACTGGTTACGAATTTTTTATTCCACCCACAAATTATTTTTTAAAGTTTATGAAAATTTGTTTATCATTTTTTAGCATAGACAATTAATAAGAACTAATTAAATAACGTTGTTTTCAGAAAAATGTTACAAATTTTTCAAACAGTTATTGCGGATACTTTTGTAAACGAACGATTTTCTCCATTCTGAAGCGATTCCATCTTAGACTCAGCAAGTTTCACCGCAATAACAATAGATTGATCGCTTATTGATTTCGTTTATTATTATTTTAAATGCTATTTAATATTAAACTTCAGCTTGTTTTTGTCCTGTTGGGAGATTTCTACTTTTACGCTAACTTTTCTGAAGGTATTTAATGCGCCTACCGTTTGAATTGCGGCCTTATTTTTTTATTATTGCTGGGCCCCTCACAATTATATTGAGTATTGGCTTCAGATTTCTAGACAACCCTATAAACACCCTTGTAAAACCGCCTGCGAGTGCTCGAACGCCGTGTCTCATTTAATTTGTCCAATGGTGTACAAGCATTAACATTTTACAGTGGTAAAATATATATATATATATATATATATATATATGTATCCTATTCAAAACTTGCAAACACTTCCATAATAACTTTTAAAAAGGATTACAACTATCATTAGACACTTATATTAGCAATTTATGTGACAAATGTGAGCAAAGTGAAGACAATGTTAATGTTAACTGCGGTACGCTTAATGTCCAAAAAATATGTCGCATGTACGTACGTAAGTCTTACTGCAGTACTGAAGGAAATTATACAGTTTAAAACTAAATAACTTAACAGGCCGTGACTACTTTTGTGCGGCGGTTTATAGCTGTTCCTCAGTTTTCCATAATATAATTAATATTACAATCTTTTACATATCACAAATAATGTTTAGTAAATTTGATTGTCTTT
Source organism: Dascillus cervinus (assembly GCA_949768715.1). Classification (NCBI taxonomy): domain Eukaryota; kingdom Metazoa; phylum Arthropoda; class Insecta; order Coleoptera; family Dascillidae; genus Dascillus; species Dascillus cervinus. Next base: position 18,246,061 of record OX458316.1, read on the forward strand.
AATGGTAATATTGAGAACATTAGTCTAGTTCGCGGTAACACCCGCTTCTTATATCTCTTCACCGAAATGTTAAGTTCTTTAGAAAGTTTAATAAACGTATAAAATTGTGATATTGCTGAACCGAAATTTTGGAATTTTCGTTATAACAACTTTAGTTTTACAGTTGTTAGCCATAAAAAATGTTTTCAAAATCTTCATAAGTTTTTTGCTACATTAATGCGAAAAGAAATAAAAAAGCAAAATTTTGGTAGTAGCAAAAATGTTTGTTTGTGTTTTATACATTTACATGTTTAATTTCTTTGGTTAGTAATTAATAATTTTAAAAGCATATTTTCAAATGCAGCTTTCATGAAACGTTGAATTGCAAAGAGTAAGATTTTTAGAAAACATTTTTCTCGATTTAAAATTAAATGAATTTAAAGCATAAATTTCATACTTGCAAAAAATTATCCGTCCTTTAATGTTGAAATATTTTTTTAATATTCGTATTTTTACGGCAACACACTTTATGCGTAGAAGAAATGGGCATTAAAGCCCAACATTATGTGCTCCTTACTTAATATAAATTCCTGATCGCATCCCTTTTCCAGATCTAGCAGCCATAAATTCATAGTTTCAGAGAAGCGTTCCGAAGTCTGAATGGTTATTCATTGCTCTTTGATAACAAGATTCGATTTGTATTCGCCGTATGCGAGGGAAAGAATAACTTTTCTGTATTTACTAGTTATCACAATGCTGGAAATAAGTTTTCTTCCAGACAGAAATAGTTCTGTTTTCATTTGTTCAGTAATAAATTCTGATATTCAAATGCTCTTATGATTGCGCGACTACCCTCGACTGTTCTCTTGGATATGCTCTACAAATATTTAGGTTGCCACCGTTTTAGTCCTAAACTTGCTTAGTTTGCGGATGACATGACACGGTAGTTTCCTAGCGGAAACTGAAACTATGAAAGTTGTCTTAAATTCATGCTCATAGTTTAAAAATAAAAAAGCTTTACGAAATAAACGTATCTACAAAACGTATTTTCACCCAAAACATTTCTATGATGAAATTTTATTAATATTTATCGTTGCGAGTAGACCGATTTTTAATTAAGGTGTTTCAAAACGATCTTAAACTTTCAGTCGGTCGTATATTTCATTGTGTTAAACTTTTTGTGACTGATTGCATTGGACCTCAGTTTTATGTAATTAAAAATGTATTTTTCTCTGCAAGCAGCTACAGGAATTTGATGTAAAAGTTTCAAAACCATTTTCGATTGAATTCAACTGTATTAAAATATTCAGATGATTAAAATTCTGAAATCCGTTCCGCTTTGTTTTAGTTCTTTCTAACTCATTTCGTCTCTGATTAATTTTTAATCAATTTTCAATAGACCTTTTCTTTTTAAAACTTTCAACTTTATATACGAAACCATTAAAAAGTTTTAAAATGTTGACAGGAACTTCAGTAACATCAGCTTTCAGCGGTAATTTTGAACGATACGAACTGTCCGAACAGTTATTATAAAGTTTGAAAACTGTAACATGACGTTTGAAGCTTATTACTATCATAATTGCCTCGGCATTGCTTTTTTTCATAATTATACTTAGATTTTATATTTCGACGGCCACAAATAATTATATCATTATTATGTGAGGAAAGTTCATAAAAACTTTATACTTCCATTTTTTATTTTCCGTACCATAAAATTCATGTCATTTATAGAATGATAATAATAATAATTTTTATTCAAAAATAAGGAAACTGAATAAAAACACGGCGTTATTATAATTGTGTATTTTACAAAATAGGTTCTTTGAATAATTTCTAATAGCGACTTGCAATTACTTAGACAATACAAGTAGTAGGAATTAGACAAGTTTCACAAGAAACAAAATATATAGATTTAAAAAAATACTGAGTTAACAATAACATTTTAACATGTTTAATAGTGGAGGTTTTCTTTAACAATTTAATCGTTTTGAAATTAATTTTTTTCCCATATCAAAATTTTGTGAACATTTTTGATGTTTCAAAAAGATGCAATCAAATTTTGTGAATCAGAGATTTATAAAAATTAATTGTAGGAAGCAAATCAATAATTAAAATTAAGTAACATTTATAGCCGTTGTTTATAAATCAAAGATCAGAGAAATCACGATTTGTGTAGATTTAAACCAAAAATTATTAAAAATCATTCTTACAATCAAAGTCTCCAATCATTTACCACGTGAATGGCTTAATTTATTTTTTCATTCTAAAATAATAAAATAATAAAAACATGATTAAAGTAATCGTTGTAATCTTTTTTACTTACAAATCAAAAAGATGTTTTTTATCTTCTTCTATTTTCAATTTTTTTAAATGTTTCTTGCAAACTTTATGATAAATTAAAGCCTCTTCCACAACAAATTTTAGATTACAAATTTCGCAAAAATAAATTTTTTCTTCTTGATAAAAATTTTTCAAAAAGATATTTATGTTTTTTTTATGAATATTTGAACTATAATGGCTATTTGAACTATAATGGCTATTAGCTACGCTAGTGTTAATTAATTTTTTGCAACATAAGTTACATGAATATTCTTTAAATAAAATTAAAAGATTTTCTGGATATTTATTTTCTTCTGCAAAAAAAAAAAAAAATTTATCTAGTTCTACGTATATTAAAAATTTAAAATTTGAAAAAGTTGAAATAATTTAAATAGGTTTAAACTTACTTTCATCAATTTCAATCACTTCTGGGTCTTTTTTTTTTGGAAGTCCCCGCTTCCGGTTCCATTACGTTCTAATAAAAAATTTTAAAAAAATTAGTTAAGCAAAGTTAAATTAAATTGAAACGGAAGCATTCTGTAATTTTTTTTAGGTACCATAAAGCGATGCCCACAACCGATCTAATTATTTTATTAAAAATAATTAAAATAAATAAACCTACGAACATGGTAATACTTTAAAATGACTTTATAAATCACGATCTGTGCTAAAAAGGTTGTTTTAACAATTTAATAAATTGGAATCAAATCAGTTAAAAAAAAGGCGGTCGTTGGTTGGTTTTTTAAAAAACTTAGGTTAATTTTGAATTCAATGAATGAATTATTTAATTATATCAAACTTATTACAATTTAAATTATCGAAGATTTGTCTATTGATTAGCGTGATTGTAATATTATATGTGTTGTGTATTCACAAAATACACTTGCATATTGTAATACAAATACAGTGGAAAACATTTAAAACGAAAAATCGGTTAGCACAAAATCTAATATTTATATCTTCTCAATAGACTTTTAAATCCGCTAAAGTTTTGATAACCCAATAAATTGATCAATGAAAAATATTTAATATCCTAATGATGGTATTTGAAATTTTAGATGTAGAGCAACGAGGTAAAAAATTAAAATTTGTAATTGTAACGGTGCGAATATTAAATAAGAAACTCACAATTTCTCAGTTGAAATTATTTTTTATCATACAATTTGATACGAAATCTTTAAAAACATCCAACACACCAAAACGTAAATGAACCTTTAAATATTGAATTTCAAACAAAACTATTGGATTTACAAAGATTAAAATTTAATTAGATAAATCGTCTACAATCTCAAATTACATCTTTGCATTTACAGGCAACCTTATAAACACGCTTGTAAGAGTAGTTAAGAAACATTCGGACATCGAGTCCGTTAAACGATGTCAGACAGTTTACATCTACGTAAAATATATTTTTCAACACAAATGACGCGTTGTAATACGTATTCATTCCAAAAAGTCGAGTTTTTACTTTATATGTACCAGCACTTTACAATTTACAACCCGTACCAATTATTAATACAAAAGTTGGTCGAAGTTTTCCATCCCTTCTTGTAATTCAACTTTAATAGACTTTGAAATTTAGAGAACATGTATTTAAAAAATGTATACGTTCTCCTTGTTTTGTAGGTATACAACAAAAGGAATATAGAGCATTATACAGGGTGTTTCCTAAACATGCAGCAAAAATTCAGATTATTTGAAGATATTTTTGTCCTTTGATGATTTTCAGAAAAACGGTTTCTTTTCGAAGATAGAGGGCGATAAAAGTTTGGATAATTTTAAAATGATTGTTTCCTATGGCGCTATTTGAAGTGTATTACTCCAGTGGTAAATGAAGAAGACTTAAGAAATCGGATAACTGTTGGGTGTAATGCAATAAGACACACCCCGGGTGTTTTTGAAAGAGTTCGACAGTAAATTTGGTTGGTTTTGGTTGGTAGTCATTTTCAGTAGTTTTTGTATATTAAGAATCTTTACATGTATTATGATTTTTTTTGTACACAACACTTACACAACATCACTAGCGTCAGAAAAGGTGACGTATCTGCCGAACATGATTCAGGCGATAAATGCGACGTTGTTGTTCTAGGAGACAATCAGTAGTTTTGTTGTGTTGCTTTCAATGCGATGTTTTTTAATTTAATTTATTTCGAAATTATTATACTTATTTACTCTTATGTTTTTCTTCGTAATATTTGTCCTCTTAGTACCATTAGGTGCCAAGGTGTGTGTTGCAGCCAACACCGGCCATTAACTGCACAACTTGACCCGCATGCAGGTTACAGAGTTGATGCAGACCTTGCTGGCCCTAGTGGTATATTTATACCTGTATTATACTTATTTCCAGTATTGTTCAGTTAACACGAAATTCGTTTAGTGCGAAAATATTGTTCCTGGTGATTTCGTGTCGGTTGTTTTTCACCGAAAAACTACTCTTTTCTGATCAAATTTATTAGGTTCAACCATTTGAATTTGTTTGATTATAAGATGATGTAGTTCTACTGCTCACGCTGATCATTCCTTTTTCAATGTGTAAATACCTCGGCAGGTTTGGATACGAAAAGTATTAAAATTTTGTACCGACCACTAAAGTTAAACGTATAATTGATAACCAATAGCAAACGATTTTAGCGATATAGTACGTAGCTGAAAATGGTACGTAAACAACGAGAATTTTAATTAATTACAGCAATGTTAGGTTTCGTGTTTTTCCTGTGAGCAATTTGCCGTTTTATAATTAGAAATAGATACAAGTAGGTTATATGATAAAGTGGGGAATGTTGGCTCAACGGTCACAGTAATTGATGGAGGTGTAAACTAACTCTAGGGGTTGAAACTTACTCACCTACCTCATTTTCGTTAATGTAGGTTACTTAATAGGATGTTAAAGTAATAGGTAAAACTTTTGCAATCACGTGATTTCACCACTGATTAGGATTTTCTGGTATCACGTAAACCTATCCCGTTTTTTATCATTTTGATATTTGTAATTACAAGCCTCTCAAAAAGAAGGCGTGTCCATTTTTGTTTTTCGTTAATAAAGGGTTTTCCAATAAGAGGTGTTATTTTGAATAGCCCGTTATTTCGGTAGATGTAACTTTTGGAGCTGTAATTTTTTGACATTTGACAAGTAGAAACTACGCCATTAATAAAAATGGAACGATACACGCTTCAACAACGCATTGAAATTATTAAAATTCACTATAAAAATGGTGAAAATTTGGCAGAGACGGTTCGTAAAACTCGAACATTTTTGGGTCGTCGTGAAGCACCTTGTCGGACCGCAATACAGAAATTGGTGGAAAAATTCGAGCTGTTGGGACAAGTTAGTGATGTGAAGAATAAAACCCGTGCACGTCGCTCAAGAACAGCCGAGAATATTGCTGCTGTAGCCGAAAGTGTTGAAGAAAACCCAGGTTTGTCCATTCCTCGTCGTTCTTTGGAATTAGACATTCCAAAAACGTCATTACACCGTATTTTGCATAAAGATTTGGGTCTTAAGGCTTATAAAGTTCAGTTAACACAAGAACTCAAGCCGGCCGATCATCAACAACGTCGTATCTTTGCCGATTGGGTCCTTGAAATGCATGAAAATGATCCGGAATTCCATCGAAAAATCATCTTGAGTGATGAGGCCCATTTCCACCTGGATGGCTTCGTCAACAAGCAAAATTGTCGCATCTGGGGCTCAGAAAACCCAAGAGTTATTGTTGAAAAGCCTCTCTATCCTCAACGTGTGACTGTTTGGTGCGGTTTATGGTCCGGCGGGGTCATTGGACCCAAAAATGTTCGAGTTTTACGAACCGTCTCTGCCAAATTTTCACCATTTTTATAGTGAATTTTAATAATTTCAATGCGTTGTTGAAGCGTGTATCGTTCCATTTTTATTAATGGCGTAGTTTCTACTTGTCAAATGTCAAAAAATTACAGCTCCAAAAGTTACATCTACCGAAATAACGGGCTATTCAAAATAACACCTCTTATTGGAAAACCCTTTACTTCAAATACAATCATAAAAGCGATTGAATGTTTTTTATTTGTGGTTAGAAAGCTCAAAGTAGAGCTTTTACGATTTCCCTTTATGACAATTTAATGTTGCCTGATGTGTTGCCACCGCTAAACGTTTTAAATATTTTAAACGTGTTATTTCGGCCGCATTTGGTAAATGTGCTTTATCATTTTTTTTATTAAATTACTTGCTCGCGTTTTATTACGGGCAAATATTTTACGATTCTCAATAATTTATGCGTTATGTATTAATATTTGTTTTTTTTACTAAAAACTATGAAATAGTAAGTTGCTATATGCGGGTTTCATTTTGACAAGAGATAATCATCACAAAATGCTTTTAACAAGATCTCAAACCTCAAAATTAAAAACGAATTGATTCGTTCTAATCATATTTGTATGTCATAAATCTAGTTTTTAATGAATAAAAGCTAATTTGTAGGTGCTACAAAAGTGTAACATTGTATGTACAGTATAAGCTTAGTCATAACACTATATCCCTAGTAGTGATCTTTAGCACAAATCCTGTGAACATTTTCGCGGTGTGAAATTAGTGCTTCCTAAAGAGCATATTTTACTCAACTTTTTTTAAGAAGAAGTTAATTTGTATATATCGTTTAATAAAAGAAAGATTAAAGTTGTAAAAGAAAAGTGTGCAGCAATTTATTTTGATTAAAATTTTCTGATAAAGCAGGTATGGTTCTACGTGATAAGGTTTTTTAGCATATAATTTTTCTTTTAGTGTCAAGTTTTGTTGCTTCAAGATTTCGCTTTATAAACCAATTTACAAACCCATGACTTCATCGCATTCATCAAAATTTCACCCCTAATATCGATCGGTGAAAAAGTGTTATTTTGGTGCCGGTTATTTTGCTTTGATTTCTTAAAATCAGCTACTGATAAAAATATAAAAATAATTTGGAATGAAAATTAATACCGACAATTTTGTTTAATGTACTATAACCTCCATAATAAAATATATCCGCAATTTCCATAATCCTTCTCGTTACCAATTAATGTTCTTCTGCAGCATCATTAACCCGTCGGGTTAGATACATTAGCAGTTAGTTTTATCAATTTAGTAATTAACTTTATTTTTGTCCAATGTAATTAGTACGCAGGAATGAATAAAACATTATTCTACAAAAACGGACATAATTTCGTAATGGATTATCGAAGATCTAAATGACGACCGTCTGTCAATTCCTGTAATACTCCGACGATACTACGTGCAATAAAAAGCTTTGGAATTTCACCAGTTAATGGCGCTTTTCGTTGATACAAATATTCGTCGGTGATAAATGGAAATCTGTTTATAACGCCGACTTGGAGAATCACAAATAACTTCTTTTAAAGTAATTTGATTTGAATGTATTCTTTCGTTTGATTTACGGATTTTTGCAATTAAGTTTGTATTTCGTAAGTAGGTTAAGTTGTACTGAACTTTCAACCACTCAGATATCTTGATGCATTTTGTATGTCTTTCTTTACATTTCCAAGTTGAATTAGTGAAGAAAATTACAGTCTTTATTACCTCTAAAAAGAGAAGTGAACTTTTGAACCTTATTGAAGTTTGAATTATATTTGCACTATAATTCTTTCTTTAATTTGATGCAGGCGATTTCAAATTTAACTTTAACTTGTATAAAAGCAATTTGTCTGATTAACTTTCCAAACGAATTATTTTATTTTCTTAATTTCTGTTAAATTTACTTGCTTCGAAAACATACAAATAAATAGTATTGTGTACCTGTATTTTATCACGTTTCTCATTATATTTCCGTAACCACATGTCTTCCTTATTTAAATCTCAAATTAAATTCTTGTATTACATATCCACTTTAAAAAAACTATATTTCAGCACAGCTAATAATGTCAAACTTTGTTTTAGATTTATATAGAAGTCTTGAACGAGAACGATAACGTTCCTTTGAGTGATGAAGCCGTTTACTACTGCAGTATCCCTGAGGATAGCCCTGCAGGACGATCTATTCTCCAAATTCAGGCCTCCGATAGAGACAAGGATCCGAACCAGAAAATTACATATAGGATTATATCGGGAAATCCTGAAGGATATTTTAGTATTAATTCATCTTCTGGTAAGTTATTTGAAAATCATTTTAATCCACTTTCTGAGACGTAAACAGCTGGTAATATTCTTTTTTGAAAATTATAAATACTAAACTAGTGTACATTCAAACCGTATCTTATGTAATCAACGTTTACGTCGTGATAAATTGTAATTTATCTTATTCAAATACAGAATTTGAAACTGTTTACGAACATAACCACATCAATCGTGAAGGATCATTTTATTAGTGGATTAGAGATATTTATAGCTCTTTCAATCAAACTGTCATAAAAAGAAATTGCTGCTGTAATAGAATCAAACGTTAAATTCAAATTGATGCTTATTGGAACGGACATGTGCCTTCGAATACAACGGTGAAAACATTTTTAGTTAACTCAAACAGGAAGAAAATATTTTCATTTGATAGATTCAACAAGTCACTTTCGTTATACAGTCAGTTATCATAGTCAGTTTTGAAGATTAATATCATACTTTCAGGAAATTACTGAAAGTACTTTTTTCTCGGCGATTTGTAAAGTTTAAACTTGATGCTCCCATTTTTTCATCAGTAACTTTGTTTTTCTATTTCTTCTAATCATCGTCTTTCTTACACTTTCGACTTTACGATGACACTAATCGTGAATAACTGTGACATAAAACGTATAGATGAGGGTAACAGAACTGTTTATATCTGTACATCATCAAAGCCGTCTTTTTTTAATTCTTGCTTTAAGGTATAGATATATTTAGTTCGATTCGAATTGAAGCTATCTTTTTCCGTTACCGCTGTGTAAACATTGATCATGATTGCAAAGTGTTTTACTGTCACAATTAAATCTTTATATTTTTAATAAGATTCCAAGAGCTTTGATTCGGTCTCTATTTATTTTTCACTGCAACTTGGGATGAAATTTTGAGAACATTTATTAGCACAGCCTAAATAATCTGAAGCTCAGAGCTTTAAAACTTAAGCGTGCAGCTGAATCCATGGGTAAAGATTGCAGAATTGTAAGGAGCACAGCTGTGCAGTGTACGGGGCATCGGAAAATAGCGCGACACGGTAAAATAAAATTTCGCATTGTAATTGATGAAATATTTATACAAAATTAGTTTGTACGGTTCATGCTTTTTTTAAACGGTTCGGATCTAAATTTTGCATTTAAATTAAGGGACGTAGAAAGATCAATTTTAGCAGGAATTTAATTGATTTTCTTCTAATATAGCACAGTGTAAATTTGTGCAGGCTTGGATTTTGCGTGCGTAATTATTACGTTGTGAAATGTTTGTAGTTTGATTTATCTCATGCAAACGCAATTGTCATCTCTTTTGAAATGCAAATTTGGTGTATCCTTAGCGCATATCATATGTAACAGATTCATGATAAATCTCAGCTTCTTCCTGGTAAACTTTATGTTATTTCTCGTTTTTAATATAGTCAAGGGAAATATTCCATTTAGTTTAACTTTTCAATATGCAATTGTAATGGTATAAAAAACGAATTAAAATAGTACAATATTAAAATATAAAATTTATGATATTTATTTACTGACAATGGCGTGTAGTATTTTCCGCCTCCTGAAAGCGGATAATGAAAGTTTATTATGTCATTAACTATTATTAAACATGGTTCTAAACATCAATGCCGAATAGCGTAACAATTTTTATATTTTTCTTCGGCTTTTCGAGGTTTCTAGACTTGTTGCAGTAAATTTTACAACGTAAGAACAAAATGTCGGGAATAAAACAATGATGTTAGTATGTATTAGATGTTAAAATAAGAAAATTATTTTTTCAATATTTATTAGACTTACCCGGTAGATTTTATTCTGCAATGATTCTCTAAAAACTATTTTAAATGTTAAAGTGATTTTGAAAATCTTGGCTTATCAGGATTTGTCAGTTGTTATTAACTATCACTAATTTCCATAACCTCAACATTATAAAAGACTTGAACTTGAAATAATTTAAATCAAAGTACGCTTTTGAAGAAACTACGTCAGTGAAATAGGTGACTGGAACGAACCACAGTGAAAAGATAAAGTAGCTGGTAGTCGCCAATAAGATTGATCTTTATGAGATTGGGGGCCCATATTTGCAAAATTGAAGCAAGCTCGTCACGGACATCTTTACAAGGACAGACAAGCAGGCGGTGTACCGGATCATCTACTTCATTTCTGCAAATGGGGCAATTTGAAATATCACGTTTCCCAATTCTATGGCGTGGACTCCAAAATTACTATAGTATTCAGAGAAAAGTTTGAAACTTTAGAAAGTGTGGCCTACTTATACCTCTGGAGCAAAAGGATAGAAATTTTATGTTATTTTACCATTAGTGTAGTGTGTTTTTTAATTCCAGAAACGGTTAGAAGACTATACTTTCTCTACGACTGTATGTGAAAATAAAAAGTAATAATAATAATAATAGTAATAAAATAATAACAATACAATAATACAATACAATACAATAATTCTCTATTTATATATTTTCGTTTTTACTTACTAAATTAATAGTAATATTTTGGCAACGGTTAAATAGGATATTTGGTAAGTTACAAACATTTGATGTGTGGTATTTGCCACATAAGAATGTGATGGCAACATTGTTGAATTCTGTATGGAACATCCTGGTGTAGGTTCGATATCTAAATATTGTAATATTTTATTGGCAACATTTAAGCGATTTTTAATGGAATTGTCGGTATAGCCTTCGGTCACTTCAAAAGATTTCCATCCACCATGTCTTTTTAAAGTTTCTATATTGGCCCCAGCATCTATCAACATGGTGGCATATGTCCGTATAAAGCAGTGGCTGGTGTAAGACTCTGAATTTAGTAGTTGCAACAAGATAACCACTTGTTTAGCCATGTTACCTAGTTTATTTATATCCATGACTTGTTTGGTGCAGCGACCTTTTTGAAAATTTACAAAAAAATTGTCTGTTGTAATGTTTGGGGGCCTTAAATCTGCATATTTTTTAAATGTTATAAAATTCTGCATTGCTGGTGAATTTTCTAGAAACCCTTGTTTTGGCATCAGGTACACTAATTAATACTGAATTTTCTAAGTATTTTATATCTTGAAAAGACAATTAATAGCAACTCTTCATTTTCTGTATTTATTTAGTTAACTTTGTTGAAAGATATTGTTTTTAAACTTAAATCATTAATTTATTAAATTATATTACACTTACACTGCACAAAAAGTGTATTTAAACAGAGATAATCACCAAAAAGGCACAGGACAGTTCAAATTGCTTAAATCGTGTGACGCGATTTTTTTTCCATAACAAGTAATGGTATGAATATTCCGTAACAGGTGTAAAGAATAGCCCTATTCAATGTTCAAAAATGATCGCAGAATGCATGTATTCTAAAACAGTCGTAGAGAAACAATATTTTTTTTGGCCTCCGTCCTAAATGACTGATTTTGAAGTCCTCTAAATAGGCCCGAAAATCCGATTTTCAGGACTAGGCCAGAAAATGTAAACTAGTGTAATTTTAATTTTGTAGGTTGGTAGCACCGAATCTGCTAACCAAATCGAAAATTAAATGTCAATTACACCGTTTGTTAACATCGATAAGAACTTTATTAATATTAGTTATAAAAATAAAGGATGTTTTTAATTTAACAATATTGCAAGAATCTCAATCCATGTCATAATTGCAGGTTGTTTTGTCATAAACGTCAAAAGGCATTACATACTGGGTACTTGATTTTTAAGTTCAAATTAATCTTTCCGGGTAAATATTGCCAACAGAAGAAAAAATAAATTCTCTAGCCGAGATATTTGAACTACAAATTTATATTTCTTTATTTAAATATTTTTGTCGACCTAAAAAATATTGTGTATCATACGTCCAGAAACTGTTTTGAGAGTACTCGCAGTTGAGGGCTTCGGCCTTCGGCCTCACCCCTCAAACCTTACTCACACTCGCAAAAAATCAGTTTCTGGCCTAGTGATACAAATAACTATTGTTTCTTTAGGTTGATAATAATGGCATTTTACTTGTCAGTTTAAGGTTATATTAGTGATGTAGGTTTACAATTAGAAAATATATTGCAGAACGGTTATGCCAAAAGAAGCAATATGAAACTTCCGATGAGGAAAACTTTATCTTCAATATTCTGTAACATTTAAATGATTATATTTAAATTGTATAGGTTATGGTATTAAGTACTGATTACTACCAGCATAAAGTAAAAAAATATGTTTGCACACCCTTCTAACCGTTTCTGGAATTAAAAAATGCACCAAAGTAAAGTCCCAACTCTGTTGCCAGGTATTGAAGTTTCAAAAACCCAACTACGCATTTAAGTGGGCAGGGTTGGGAAAATCAATTCTGGATATACTATTATCAAAAGTAGAAGAGTCATGTCTGCGAAGGCTCTACATTAAATTTCCAGATGGAGTGGTGAAATACCTGAAACAACTCCAGCAGCCTCTGTAAAAATTGTGCTTGCAAACAGCACGATGACACAACATATAAATGTATCTAATCTTCCTTAAAAAGTGTGACAACGAGAGCCTATGCTGCTACATTTCCGCTGTATGGTGAATTATTGGAGCAATATCAAAATTATAAATGTGTGGTGGTCATGGAGAGATGCCAAGTCAATATCCCACCAAGATTAGCAAGGAGGCAACGAAATTTTTAAATATGAAATAAGCATTCAGCTCAAACTTTAACTTTTGATCTACCGTTACCTCAAGATACTGAATACATTTTGAAATTTTGATTTTACATTTATAAATTTTTAAAACTAAACGTTGATTGTGAAGGGGGGTGGTTTGCCATAGACGAGAACTTCGTGCATGAAATGACAAGCTTATTTTTGACCGCAAAATCCTCAAAATCTGTCCGTTTAATCCGCAACTCAACTCGAGAATCGGACATTACCAAGAACATCTACATAAGCTTCAATCTCGCAACCCTGAGGCAAATCCTTATTAAGGAGAGCATCTATAACACAGTTTCATAAAGTGAACTCCAAAAACGACATCTCAAGACACCCTTTGGTGGCCGTTGTTTTAATACAAGTGGATGAAGACGACATCACTCTCTTGTTCTGGTGGACAACAACGAACCGAGAACTCGCTGATCTGGGCTGAAAAAACCTGGCCACCAAAGATTCTCAAAAACACCTGATATATCGATAAAATAATTTTGTGTTTATAAAAGTAACCTATCAAAATATTTAAGCAGAACGTCTTGTGAAGAACGAACGTAATCCAAGTGTTTAGTGAAGTAGAAGGTTGAACTGAAAAAAAAAAGACAGTTTTGAATAATTTTTTCAAATACTCCGTCAAGTGAGTAATAGGTTTTACTAAGATTCATGATAAAGGGCCCTGCAACGAAACGGGGTGATTTGAGGTGGGGTTTAGAATTCGTAAGGTGGTGGTAGGGACGAAGGTCGACAACTCCTCACCATCAGCAGTTTACAATGGTCGTGTTCAGCGCACTCAACTGTTTAGAAATAAATTTAATTATTTTTTAAAGAATGATTTTTTTATTAATTTATCACGTGTAACAAGAAAAAAAACAGTATACTCATACTCATATTGTTACTTATAATTTTTGTTCCTTTTATCCATAACAATTTTTTTTTAATTAACTTTTCACTTTACATTTTAAAAGCACATCACGAATACATATTACAATTTAAAAGATTTTAACAAAAACAGCTTAAAACACGTTGCTACGGGTTTTTCCCGACCGCGTAGTAATAATTGCTCGGCTAAGCTCAAGTCGGTGAGGGAGTGAATTGAGAAAAATTAGCCTTCGAGGTTACCTGGGAAGCGTTCTCTCGCTGTGCTCCGGAAGTTGTTAGGGCGCCACTGCTTTTGGGTGGTCGAAATTCCACGAGAGAAAGTAAAGCAGAACTTTCTCTCTCGACGATACAGGTTACAATAAAGATGTTAAAGGAGATAACAAGTATATTGACTAGATCAATTTATGTAATAACCGTGAGGTTATTACTTACCACACAATGGTAATGCAACAAAAATTACTATTTACATAAATCGGAAATATCACAAAAGGGTACCCATTCGGCTGATGGCCAATAAATTGCATAACAGGAAATGCATAACAGGAAATCAGAAGCAAGTAACTTAACTAGAGCGATTATGCGTCCACGCAGGTCCACGCGTCGACGGATGATCCTCGATTATTACGGGCTGGAAAAGTCATCCGGGTGGATCTTCTTAACGCCGATGTTCCAGCGGGCCGGTGGTTAATCACGGCACGATATTTTTATAGCATCCCAGTTTTTACACTGGGTAATGGGAATAACTCACTTCCCTTAGTAAATTAAATTAGCACCCAATCACTTAGACCAACGTTCAGGTTCTGTCTTTTGTTTGCGATTTCTGCGCACTTTTCCCCGGTCACATCAGATTACAAATTCTGCTTCGCCGAGAGAGAGGGAGTTTTGGACTTACGCGCGAGTTTCAAAATATTTAATGAAAATAATTAATACATCTGAAACAGTACCGTAACAACATTTTATATAAGGTAAAAGATAACTAAAGGCAACAAATAGGATTCCATAAAAGTTTTTGGCTGATCGAGGGGAAATTTGAAATAGTATGCAATGATTGCTGAGGATGTGTACAACGAAACTGGAAGCAATAAAAATTTCAGTCCAATTATTGTGTAATTGACGTAAGTTTAAATGTGTTTTTTTTAGAATGCGTTTTAAGCTGTATTTGTTCAAATCTTTTAAATTATAATATGCATTCGTGACGTGCTTTTAAAATACAAAGTGAAAAGTTAATTCTAAAAAAAATTGTTATAGATAAAAGGAACAAAAATTGTAAGTAACAATAATAATTACATAACAAGGAAAACTCGATTTAAATTCATACCCATATGATAAGTCGATCGTCACACATAAGAAGTAGATCTTGAGTACACAAAAGTTGGCCACCCCTGGTATACATCAATAACTTGTATTTTCTTATTCGTTCTGTACAGCGCGCCATTTCATGTTTCCGTATTATTATTTGATACAAAAGAATGAGGAATAGCATAATGATTAATTTATTCTAATTCCGAAGTCTTTAATAAATAGAAGCATCTAATTAAAATTTTGAGAATACAATTCTAGTTTCAAGGATGTTAATTCTGTAACAATTTATTAATCCTTGAAACTTTGGATGACTGTGGAAACTTTATAGTTAAAGTTGATGTTTTCTTTATTCTAATAAAAATTTAATACAACCTCTCACGACATTAAATTAGTACTTTGAAATATTTAGATGAAAATTTTTGAAGCGTATTGCAGTTTCGTTGGGTTTAAACGTACAAACATTTCGGTCCTTCATGTTATCTCGTTCATATTGGACCCAATTACAGTCTACCTCTCCTAACAAGGATGTTCATGGGAATAAATGATACGGAGAGCAACCGTCCTTGGGACAAAATTAACAGCAGTTATGAACTTTAGCGAAACCTGTAAACGACGCAGTCTTATTAAACTTCTTAACGCAAACTTAATAAGAGTCTAAATAAAGGAACCACGTTTTTTATGATTTTTAAAACTGTAGTTGTATTAAAAATTAATAAAATGAAGGCCGTATTAACTTTTTTTATTTAATAGCGAAAGTAATTAATCTGTACGTCTAATTCAACGCACTTATCAACTTTTTATATAAATGGTGTAAATGGGAATAACTTCGTTGTAAGGGTAAGAAGATTTAAAAGGAAAAAAAATTATTCGTGATAATGTTTTGGATGAGAAAATAAGAGCAAAAGTAAATGCGGGTTCTTTCAGTTTCCGTTTCCTGTAAGTTTCATCCTGAAATTTATCAGTTCAATATTGCAGCCCGATTACCCTGATGTGTGCGATACTTATTGGCGTTGCGAACGACTGCGGAAAAGCGAGGATATTATAACGTACCACCATCATTTTAAGCTAACATTACAACAGCTGTACCGGCTATTCAAACCATATCCATTAGTGAAGGGTATGTTTTATTTTCTTTACGCTATGATTATTTTCGCTGCGAGCTATAGGCGAAATCTGGAGGATTATTGTTATTACTTTATAAGAAATTCAGCGTAAAACGTGAGATCGCGTAATGGTCTTTTTTGACTAATGATTTATTTAAGAACGAACGGTTCTATACGAAGTTTTGGTTTGATATGTGGCTCTCATTAAAATTTAAGAAACACGGTTAATATTTTGTAACATCTTAAATGCTCAAATTCGCCCCTTAACGCACGATTTGTTTTTTTATTAATGTTATGTAAAAAACAAACAATTCTTTTGCCGAAAATTGTAGTTAAAACTCATTGTAATTCATTTATTTGAAATAAATACTTTTACAACTTAATTAATTTCTTAGCACACTATTTTTTATGTGACGTTATAAGGTTAAATTTCCAAGCGTTGTACGCGACATACACGTCGCTGTGCAAATTTGCGACTTCACAATAAACGTACACGTCACGTCGCCGGGCGTTAAGGGGTTAACAAATAAAAATGAAGGAAAATATTTAATTGTAATAAGGACGACACAATCAATTGAATACATGAGAAAGAAAGGGTCTTCACAAATCAAAAAAGAGGGTTTGAAGTACTTATTGTAACGAATTGTAAACTAATAACTTAACTTGACCTCTTCATTGACAAACGAAATGCAGCATTTTTCCAAGAATAAAATACCTTCTTGCATGTATTGTTTCACTTTTCTCTACAAGGGACAGCGGATGTTATCTCATCGGTTAGTTTAAAACACCAATATTCTAAAATAAAAATCTATGTTGTCTCGTTTTATGCCGTGAATTTAGTGTTCGTCCACAAATAAAAAAATGTGTTTTCATGTAGTTAAAAATTCTCAAAGGTCTTTTAAGCATGGGCCATATTACAAAATATAATGTGATCAAAACTTTCCACTTTCATTCGGATGTACTTAATAAATAGCCACGGATCCTCTCGCAATTTTGAATATAAATGATGAAATTTCCCAAACTGCAACCGGACCTGGTATATATTTTTTTGTTGACGTCTATTTCGCTTGTCGCTTTGTCGCGATAGTGGCTCACATAGGACACTCTTGCGGTAATCGCTGGGCGATTTTGCGACAACGCGATTCATCGCGTTGATCTCACGCGACTGCACGCAATCCTAGTTGTACTACATAGTATGCGATTTAATGCAGTTCCTCATAATGACGACTTTTTTTGTGTGGCGAACCAATCATGTTCTGCATACACTAGATTTATTTAGGCAATGTAGTGACGTATCGGTGTGATAGTCACATGCAACTTGAAACTTACATTTCTATTGGTTACTATTTTATTTGGGGCGTTACTCGCCTGGTTGGCGAAAAGTGGAGAGTACACGTTCAGCACGTGATCGTTATACCTCTTAAATAAATCGGTTATAGATTTGTGCGCCTGCTGAACAACTGCTACAAAATTAATTTCATTAATCATGTAAATTAAATAGGTATTGTCTATTAAAACTACCGAAACTAGAATCAAATTGTAATGTAAAATCTAGACTCTACTAAAGTAAACTTTAACAAATTTTCTGTACGAATAGCCCCTAATCATTACAAGTTGCACAATCTCCAGCGGTTTTTGTCTCGATGAGTACTGTTATTGATTATCCGCTATTCAGCATGCAAGGCATTTAATTAATCTTTCGTGATAGTTCAGCCATCAATATGTCTTTATTTCTTCCAATTCCAATGCATAATCAATTTGTACTTATTTCGTGCAGTTATTTTTAATAAGAAATTCGTCTCAAAAGTTGTTTAAAAATATTAACATAATTCATACGTTGACTCATTTGGATGAATCAAGTTATTTAACAAAAAAAAATCAAGTTTAACTTTTTAATACATTCAATAAAATCACTAAGGAACGCACATACTGCGTGCAATAAAGTATCGACGTTTCAACCTAAACATTTTTCATCGACGAAGCAATTTAGAAAGTACAGCGATTACAAAAGACCTAGATGTCTATTTAAGTTTTGGTTTAAATTGATGTTTGAAAATGAAATATTTTCTATTCTACTGAAATTTTTAATAGGTGTTATATTGTGTAGGATTGGAAGAAACAGATAAAACTTTTCTCATTTTGTATTGTCGTTCTTTAAAACTGTATTTAAATTTAATTTTTAATTAAAAAAATAAAAATCGTTTTAAAATTAAATATATTATAAAAATTAGAACAAGCACATTAACAAAGCAACAGAGTTGAGCTTTTACAAAATTTCTTTTAACATTAATCATCTGTCAATGTGGCAAATTTTAAAATTCATTTGTTCAAAAGTAGGTATTACAATTATTTCAAATAGCTACCTAAAAATGTATTGTTCATCTCTTGTTTAAACAATTGAAATTTACTTTATTATTATACACTTTCGAAGCATAAGCATAAAAGGGATTATTTTTTCTTTATTATTTTCGTATGCTCTAAGCCATATCATATTATTAAATATATCAAGGATAAAATTACTATTTTTTTTAGAATATTGCATTTTATATAGTACAGAAATCATTTTTATCTTAAGTTCCATTAATTGTGAAATTCACTGAATTCTTGTCCAATACAAATGGTATTTTATTGTACATTGTTTACTGTGTCGCACTGCTTAATTCTCTATGGTGCCGTACTGTAAATGGCATTTCTTATCCCCTAAACTCCCAACTTATATATTTCAGTCGCCATGTTCTAACCACAGGACGCAGTGGAATTATTTTTTTACAACTTTACTTACTTGCGTAGTTCAGCAAAGACATTTTATTCAATATTTTTAATTAATGAGAATGTGTGCAAAAATATAAATTTATATTTTAATCGTTATTAAATGAATGTTGTTTTATTTAAATAGTTATTTGACAACTTTTTGATTAACTTCCTCTACATCTTAATTTCTTTTGTTCAGTAGTTTGAATCTCATGTGACCCATTCGAACGCTGCAGTTTTTCAAAGGTGATCTGCTTTTCAATAGTATCCTTTTTGGTGTTTTTTTATTAATGTTGAACATATAGCATTTCAAATTGTACTTAGACATGTGAAGTTTCTGATTAATTACTTTATTCAGCGTCCAAATTTCACAAATACGTACTCGTGTTACGATTGGCAATAAAATGCTTGCCGGCAGCATTTTGTTGGGGTGAGAAATTCGTTATGTATTTTATGAAGATCGATACGTCCCCCGAACGTTCCTAGGCAATAGAATAGGCATATACTACTTAAACTAAATGCAATTTAAGAAACGTTGGTGAATTTTTTTTGTAATTATCTGTTTTCAATCTTCGTGTAAAGAGCAATTTTCTAATTACAATGTATTTCTGTCAATTTAACAATTAATTCATTCATTTAACAAATCATAATTTTAACAGCAAGGTAACAGGAATGTTCTTTGTGACGACATATTATGAGAATATGACTTTTTTAATCACAGTTGGCAAATAGTTAAGATGTTTAGTAAAACAAATCTCTTATTTACTATTTACAAATTAATTTGTTCTGTAGTAAATACCAAAAGTTGTAATTCGTGTTAATTTCGCGATACTGAAGCAAATAATAATATTATCGCTAGCTGATTTTTTTATAATTAAAAGGAAGCCACATAAATTGTAATAAGAACACATTTTTACTAAAATTTATAGCATAAACATGAATGCATTTCCTCGATGAACTATTATATAGCTACCTAATAACGGCTTATAAATTTCAACTGTGAACAAATTTAAGTAAAAATTACGGCTATCGATCATGCGATCAGATGATTACCATAAATGCTTTGAAAAGTGGGGATTGTTCTATTTCTTGGTACCTCATTATAAGTTATCGCGATCTATTTTTCAAACTGTGATGTAGATGCCGATAAACGAGATAGCTGAAATGAAATTACTTTCCATAAAATTAAACGTTTTCATGTTATTGAATGCATTTCATATTTACACTTTTTAACGCGAAACAACTAAAGATAGTAAACGAATAATGAATTAAGATACATGTAAACCGACAAATGTTGATGGCATTAAAATTACTAAACAGGTTTTATGCTCATAAATCGTTTCGTTTTGATTTTTCGCCATTTTTTCTCCATTACGATTATCATTAAAAGTAGATCATGGTGTCATTAAGCGATTTGAAATATCGCAAAAATATGTAATTATTTGCAGTGTATGTTTTGTATTATTTGTTCATTGCATTTAAATTGTGTTTTTCATAATTTGCATTTAAATTCATAACTGTTACCATCTTTTAGCAAAAATCACATAAGTCGCGAATGAACTAATTTGAAATCAGAATTTAGGGGAAATTCGTTCCAGTAGTTACCGCATTAACGAGGCGTTAAAAATATGGCCCAATAAAAATTAATCGTCCATATTCGTTAATTTCCATTAACATATTGTATGTTATAAACTTCTTTTTAATTGATTTTCAAACGTCTCGAAAGAAATTTATTATAAAAATTATAAGTAGTATGTAGTTTATTAGCATTCAGCGAGACAATAGTTATTTAATAATATTTTCTCTACGACTGTTTTAGAATACATGTATTCTGCGATCATTTTTGAACATTGAATAGGGCTATTCTTTACACCTGTTACGGAATATTCATACCATTACTTGTTATGGAATGACTACCACCAGCGCCCTCGATTGTAACTATATTTTTTTTAATCGAAGGAGGTGGAAAAAAATTATTATTATGAGATTTGTTCTTTTTTAATTTGTCAAAACTCGATTTAAAAAATAGCGTCACACGATTTAAGCAATTTGAACTATTCTGTGCCCTTTTTGGTGCGTATCTCTGTTTAAATATACTTTTTGTGCAGTGTAAGTGTAATATAATTTAATAAATTAATGATTTAAGTTTAAAAACAATATCTTTCAACAAAGTTAACTAAATAAATACAGAAAATGAAGAGTTGCTATTAATTGTTTTTTCAAGATATAAAATACTTAGAAAATTCAGTATTAATTAGTGTACCTGATGCCAAAATAAAGGTTTCTAGAAAATTCACCAGCAATGCAGAATTTTATAACATTTACAAAATATGCAGATTTAAGGCCCCAAACATTACAACAGACAATTTTTTTGTAAATTTTCAAAAAGGTTGCTGCACCAAACAAGTCATGGGTATAAATAAACTAGGTAACATGGCTAAACAAGTGGTTATCTTGTTGCAACTACTAAATTCAGAGTCTTACACCAGCCACTGCTTTATACGGACATATGCCACCATGTTGATAGATGCTGGGGCCAATATAGAAACTTTAAAAAGACATGGTGGATGGAAATCTTTTGAAGTGACCGAAGGCTATACCGACAATTCCATTAAAAATCGCTCAAATGTTGCCAATGAAATATTAGAATATTTAGATATCGAACCTACATCAGGATGTTCCATACAGAATTTAACAATGTTGCCATCACATTCTTATGTGGCAAATACCACACATCAAATGTTTGTAACTTACCAAATATCCCATTTAACCGTTGCCAAAATATTACTATTAATTTAGTAAGTAAAAACGAAAATATATAAATAGAGAATTATTGTATTGTATTGTATTATTGTATTGTTATTATTTTATTACTATTATTATTATTATTACTTTTTATTTTCACATACAGTCGTAGAGAAAGTATAGTCTGTAACACGTTTGGAATGGCTATTCCACACTCGTGGACCGCCACCCTCGCCTTCGGCTCGGGTGTCAAACTTCCATTCGTGTGGAATATCCCTCATTCCAAACTTGTTACAGAATATACTATATTTGTTTAAACCTGAGTCTTTCTACCATTAAGTGTACAACTTTTCGTGTTTCTATCTCAATATCAATGTGTGTGTAACAGCCAATGTTGGTCCTTCAACGCATAACATAGCCCGCATGAAGGTTGCAAAATTGGTGCAGACTTTGCTAACATTGGTGGTGCTTATATGTAGGTGTTGTGTGCAGAACTTGTTACTTCCCCTAAACACCCAGAAATTTTAGTCAGTGTCATTAATAGACCTATCCAAAATTGAACGTTTCTCTCCCACGCGTGACGTCGCTGTCCTCACTATGTCCAGTATCACTGCACATGCTGTCCATCTCTTTCAATTTGGATAGGTCCATTGCATTTCCAATGATACGAATGGGAACTGAACCGAGTACCGGCCCCGAATGGAACTTGGGATCTCCGTGGTTTCCACTCGGAAACCTGGTTCTCTTGCCACTAAATGGTTTTCGTGTAGTTTGTGAACGCAACCACAACACCGATGATTTTGAGTGGGGATTTCAATATGAATTTCTTATTCAAGTAGCGTTTTCGGTAATTGTATCATGTAAAATTGAAGAAAATGAACAGAATATGTAATTTTATAATGGCATGTTGCTGGTAATTTAAATCTCGATAATGAACAATTTGATGATAATTACACCGAAACAGCTTCACTTAAAGTGACAAATGCAGATGAGCTGATGGGGCAAGGAAATAATCTTAGAAATAAGTGATATTCTTTATTGAATTTGAACTGTGTCTTACAGTCGTAGATCACCAAACTATGAGTATAACATATCGGTATTAAAGAAGAGGACGGTACGCCCGCGGGTACTTCCTAATTATAAATATTTTTCTTGCATATATAATAATCATCGAAATTGTAGACGCATTTACGTTATGGATCCAGTAATATAGGGGCTTGATGAATAGCAACGTACTAGTCCAGATCCGAATGCCACCCAACGTAGTTAAATGCAGACGTGGCTCATAGTCTCCCCTTCTGTCTGCAATATTATTAATATAAAGGTTGCTACCAATCCAGTCCCGATATTAGTAGATCCATGATTGGAACAAACTTTATAAAGGATACCGCACACTTTTATAAAAAGTGGCCTCCTGTCAAATTGACTGAATTGTTAATATGTGGTAGTTCACATTATTCTGAACCAAATACCGTTCAACAAATCATCTTTCTAGAATTACTGTCTTTGCGATCAACCTGCATAAATTTGCCAACAATTTGGTGTCAAGATAGAATTTAGGCATCAAATTAATTTAAGCTTAATTAATTTAGCTTGAAAGCTACACCTCCGATTACATATTAAGGCGGCGATTATAAATTTACTAAATTTACCCATGCAGCAATGCATATCGATATTATCAATAGATTGCACTTGGTGGGCCTAATTGTATAAGCTTAGTAAAAGTGAAGTTTTGAAACTTATTCAGAAGCAATACTGAGACATAATATTGTTACATACTCCTATTTTGCAAGTGAACAAACAATTTTTTTGGCAATAAAATTTTTTGACATTGTTTATTGTAATTTTCATGCACAAATGTTTTGCAACAAACGTAATTATATTAAAATAGTTAGTTTCTATCTTAACAACACTGAAATTTTCTTTCATTCCGAAGTGAAATATTAATTAGTTATAGTTAATTCATCGCAATATTACTTGTCTAACCTGTATAAAAAATAAACAAGAATCGTACATTTAAATTTTGAAATAATATTGATCAAAATTAAAAACTCGGGACACCTTTTAAATTCTTTTAAAGCGTCACTTGCTTTAATTTTCAGAAAATAATTGATTATTCATAAGGGACAACAAAGTTTGCTAATCTAAAAAAATGAAGTCTCAAAGAAAAGTTTTAAAAGTAACTTGTTGGTTAACACTAGTCAGGTTGCATAACAAGCTTTCTTCAAAGTTTTTTGTTTTGTCGCTTGCAGGTCTCGTAACTTAAGAACACTAAACGAAATTACACTTTTTTGTGTTTTATTATCATTCTTTCTCGAAACAAAATGAAATCCACACACGTAAAAGAAAAACGTAACTTTAATCGGTTTTTCGACACTTTTGTTCAGCACCTTTTTCTTTAATTAAAATAAAAATTTTATTCAAAATACATAACCTTAGTACGTCAGTAAATTTCAGATAGCTGTCGAAATCTTACGTTGACTCGAGTTATGACTATAATACTCTTTTGACTTTATATTGCCATAGTCCAAAAACTTATAATCAACAGAAATAAATTAATATAAAACAAAACACTTCAAATTTGTATTACTTCTGGTTTCAATTAAAAAAAAGAAAACTCTTACTCCTGTATCATGTTTTTTTATAACAAAACTTTTAAATGGTCGTCTTAGAAAATGAGAGACGTTTTCTTTTGGATTGAGCAGTATTATGTTGACCATACAAATATGTATTTAGTGTTGTTTAAATAAAACAGTATTTGTAAGTTTTGATTTGCTGTAGATCATTTTTAAACAAGGAAGAGCATTAAAATGCTTAAAGCAATCTATGCAATTTTGACAATCGTTGAAATGTTACAGAATATTTAATATTGAAGACGAAGCTTTTCTCATCCAAAGTTTCTGTCGAAATGATCATATTGCTTCCCTTCACAGAAGCAGTTCGTGCTACATTTTCTAATTTTTAAATGACCTTACTAATATAAAATGCCAATATATTTCATAAACAAAACAAAAATTATTTTGCAATTTTTAAAGCTGTTTCTGGTTTAAAAACGGACTATAATAACATCAATTTTTAAATCTGCATGAACAAAGATACTAGCTCGTTTAATTTTTTTTATAATCTAACACGGACTAAAGCACTGCAAGCAAACAGTGCACCGTGCATTCGTACCAAATCCGATTAAAGTACCGAGTTAAAAAGGTTTTAAATGCATTATTTGTTGTTTCAATGTTTTTTTACTGGAAGTCTGAAATGTTCTTGACTTTACTGCATATTTGAAAGTATCAAAATGCGCAGTCAACATCATACATTTCTATCTCACTGCAGTTGGCGTTTAAAATGTGATGGAAAAATATTAATTTTAGTATTCAAATAGTAGCAGTGGTTTTAAGATTATCAATTGTGATATAGATATATTCTTCTGGCAATTTTTTACTTTGGATGTGCCTTAATAACTGATTATTTTAAAGAATACGTGCATTAATACAAAATTTGTGTGCATTTGAATAATAAATGTTTAACATTTAGTAAAAATAACAGTAGACTCGCGTTAATGCGAGCATCGCTAATACAAACTATTCAAAAGCACGAGGATCAAAATGTATCACTTGACTATTCTGTAGTGCGATCGAACACCTACTATAATGTGAAGAGTAGTCGTATTATAAATTAGGCCAATCGTTTGCACCACAAGTTCGTCCGTGCGCGTGGTGTAGTTCCCCGTGTGTGTAATATTTATTTACATCCACGTGGTGTACAGCGTTTTATCTCATGCCTTTATAATCGCCGAAGGTAAATTTTCCTGACATTTCTTGTGCAGACTCGTTTCGACAATATCAACTTCATTATTCTCATTTTTAAGTGCATTTAAATGGTGATTTAATTGCAGTATTGAAAATGTAATTTTTCAAATATTTTTTAAGTTTTTCACTTATTTTTATAGAGGTTACGAATGTATTGCAAACCGTAAGTGTACAAATATAATAAAAAGGAAACAGTCAAATTTATAAATGCGAAAGAATCTATTCTGATGCAATATTTTTTTACATAGGTATTACTGAAAAAATTTTATATTAAAAGAAATATATTGCACATTTTGTTCTTTAAGCCCTTAACGCACTCCAATGTGTATGTCAGGTCCAACAAAAAATCGTGCGTTAAAGGGTTATTTATGAATGAATTATAATAAGCTTATATTATAATTTTCGGCAAAAAAGATTGTTTACCTTTTTTACCCCACGTTAAGGGGTCAATTAACGGTACCGTATTATAATTACATACAGTTCAAAAGTTTTGCGTTTTTTCTGTATTTATTTAAAAAGAAAATGAATTGTATTACATTAACACACTTCACTGAGAAATCAACACTCCTTAATTAGTGCAGTTAGGTTAATTAGTAAATTAAGTTAACCAGGCTACCCACTTTAAATATAATTGCTAAACATCGATTATTAATTTAGTTAACACTCAAAGTATTTTCATTTCTAAATTTAAAATTGCAAATTAATTAAAAACGAAAATTAAATTTATCTGCTTTAATCTTAACGCGTTCGTCGGTCGTTATATTAAAACGTTGCACCCTAATTGAAATGGTGGGATTTATAAATTGAACGTAAAATAGCTAAAATTATAAGATGGAATAGGGTAGAAATTTTATTTCTGAAAGTATTTTTTCTTTCAGGTCTCATTACTACTACCACCAGGCGATTGCATCGAAAAATTCAGGATGAACATGTTTTAGAGGTGAGTTTTGCAATTCTGGATAAAATTGCTTCATTAAATTTTAATTAATATTTGGCGCGTATTTATTAGTTGAAATTTTCACTCAACGTTTCCCATCGTCAGCTTGTAACACCTCTTACTTAAGGATGTTCGGTGTTAGATAATTCTGTAATACGCACGTGCCTTTAATTAGTCACTTGGCACACTTTCGATATTAGAAGGGCTATTAATAATTGAATTGTTTCTACTTATAATCCAAAGTTTGCCACTTAAATCTTTGCATAATTGTTAGTGGTTTTGCTAGTATTTTTTGGAGAGGAATTAATTATCAAACAAACTAATTGTAAAGTCTGTCTTTCGATACAGATTTTATTTTGTCAAGATTGGAGTAAGCCACTTTGATGTGCGCCATTTCCCTATGTATAATCTAAATCATGGGTCGGCAACCTTTTGTTGTAAAAGGGCCAAATATTTTACGTGGGGATTAGTGCGGGCCGCACTTGGGTCACATGTCATTACAGTATACCTACAATATTTGTGTATAAATATTTTAGTTTAGATATCATCCGTCACGTGCGTTGCGGCGAGAATCTTGCGGGCCGCATGAAGATGCCTCACGGGCCGCATGCGGCCCGCGGGCCGCTGGTTGCCGACCCATGATCTAAATCAATACTTATTTAATTTGTATTTTAATGTTCCTTAATATGTAATTTGTGACAGTTTAATTTTATACTTAGGTTGGTAATGACCTGCCAGAATTATTCCGTAAAGGTACCATTACTTATACAATTTCATGTTTTAATAACATACTAATTTGAAAACTGGTTAGATTAATGTGATTTTTGACACGTTTTATTTTTATTGTTTCCCTGTCTGAGCATTGATTTATATAGATAGTAACTTTTCACGAAGTAATGACATAACTTTTGAACATTACATCATTTCAATTAATAAAGTAATTAAAATTTTTATTGTTCATCGCTCCGTAGTACCTCAGGAAATAATACAACATCTATTTGCAATTAGTGAAAGCATTAGAGTTGGGTGACAAAATTTAATATTTTTCCCGTTTAAACGTATGTTAACGTTTTCTCTAATAAAGGGTTTTATAACAGTTTTTAACAGTAATTTGGCACATGCTTTTTCCACTCTGATAGGGTTTTTCCTTGTTCCAACATATTTACTAATATCAAATAGTGATATTACTACCTTACCACTCAAACAAGCAAGATCTAAAATGTTTATTGAGATTATGTAACAGTGTTGCTCAGTTCAGTTGAATTGTGTTCCCAGTTAAATTGGTTTTCTAGAGCGCCACCTGGCGATGATGGACGTCTGTCCAAAATTTGTGATTTTGCATACATGTAAATCGGCCAGAAACTTCACTGTTTTTGCCCTCCGGCTTGCAAAAAAGTAACTAACTGTAACTGAGATTACCACGGACTCGTGACTGCATGCATGGTGGCTAATATCAGATACCTATCAAATTTTCGACTAGTTCCGAGCCACAAAAAAAAAAAAAAAAATGACTTAACAAATTTTAACAAAATTTTAACAAAAAAATCGTCTGTATCACACAGCCAGAAGTTATTTTTGAGAAAAATATATACAACCAAACCACACTCACACTTGCAAAATACTAGTTTCTAGCTTACTGATGCAAATAACTATACTAGTAGTTAATTAACTCTTCTGAAATTGGCAGATTCTATTTAACATTCACTGAAAAATTACTTTAGATGAAAATATTGTTTTTAAACGATTGGAGTTCATTTTAAAAGCAGAATTTATGGTTAGTAGCTGCTCCACCAGTTCTTCGAGAGACGCCGACATTTTTTTCTAGATTCTAGATACAATTGTAGCCGTTGCCCTTCTTCTGCCTTATTTTTCTTATCCCTTATCTTTCCTTCTATAATCAGTTACAGCAGCTTATAGCGTTCTTGCCTCATAACATGACCTAGGTACTGTAAGTTGGGTTTTTTTTGTGTAATTTACCAGTTCCTCTTCTTTATTAAGTCTCTGCTACACCTCAAGATTTGTGATCCGTTTCCACACAAGATAACTTATAACCCCATCATACAAACAATGGCCGTTTGTTTTTATCTGCCCGTTTCAAAGTCATGTAGTTTACTACATATCTCTAAATAGTTCCTCGATTTTAATCGTACTATTTTTTACTTATTTTAAGCTATGTACTACCTACTTTTTATTTACGTTTTTATATTTATGAACTATTATTTTGTCACTTGCTTTTGTGAGTAGATTACTCGATTCACAACTCTGTAACATATAAATCTGTTAATATATTAGGTCAAACTAATAAATCTTTTGTAAGATCCATTCGGAAGAACATAAAGAATTTAACCCTTTATAATCTTTCAAGTATGTAATAACAAAATTGTTTAGAACCAAAACGTGAATATTTTTTTGTAAAAAGCAAATTTAAAAAATTTAGCAGATGCATTTTAAGTTGCTTATACAATGACATGAAATATTATTTTTGGGAAAAGTAAATTATTGCAATACCTATACTACAGTTATTAACAATATTTCTAAAATTACTAATGTAAATATCATTTGATTTGATGGTGATAAGTTATTTATGTTCTTAGCTTTCAACTGTGGTGTATAAGAAGTTATTCAATGCCAAATCAATATTGAAGCCGCTTAACGTTAAATTTATAAAAAAATCTGATCGCGAAAAACATTATCATTAAGCTCCAAAGTAATTTGTGAATGTCATAAAGATGTTTATTTAGCACAAAAAAGGGATATTCGAACGAAAAGATGCTTTACTTTTTATGTTGTTTATCATGAGTCGCTCCTTGATTTATTGAAAGTTTTTTTAAGTTTGTCATTGCTCCAGTCAATTAGTTCATTGAACACTGTAAATCAATTTTTTATGCTCGATTTAACTTGGACGGCGCAGATTTAAAATACAAATTGCAAAAATAAAATTTATATCGCTTTAAATGTTTCATCTCTTTACGAAATTAAGAATGTAATTTAGTTTATTATTATTATTTTATACCGGCATAAGTTAACATATTATTTGCCAAATCAGAATGTTTCCTAATTAACGTACATATACAGGGTGTTTACTAATCATGCGGCAAAAATTTAGGGGGTTATTCCTTTGGTTACTTGAAAAAAAAAATTGAAAATACAAGGTAATAGAAGCTTTTCGGAAAAAAACATTTATGACTGGAATAGTGTACACTCATTTCTTCAAATGGCCCCACGGGAAAATATCCAACGGATTTAAATTTAGGAATGAAGTCCACCTCGACCAATCCAACGATCTTCATATGTGGGCGTTTAAAAACTCACGAGCAACCACACTAAAATGTGTTGGTTGTTGGTTGGTTGTGTTGCATAAACCATATTACATTTCTCGTTGCCATCCACTAGAAACCCAGGTAAACCTTCCTGGCAGAAATATCGGTCCAATTAGCCAGTCACCCACAATGCCAACCCAACTGTTTATTGAAAATTATGTTGAAAATGATCTTCCAGTACCGCTTGTTGTTGTTGTTGTTGTTGTTGTTGTTGTTGTTGTTGTTGTTGTTGTTATGGAAGTGCCTAATTGCATTTCTTGAGAAATTTGCGTCATCAGTAAATAGAATCAGCGCCAGTAGTTGAGGGATTTGAACCAAAGTTTGCAGAAGCCATCGACAAAATGCAATACTTTGACGAAAACCAGCTTCAAAATTTTCCACACAGTCCTATTACTTACAATGAAAGCATTTACTATTTTGCTAGTCGAAGTACCTACATCTCCCTCTACCATATTCAGCACATTTCCTTCCAATTCTACCGCTGTTACTGTATTTGGCCTTCCTGGTTCTCCATATCGTTTAAATGTGCCTGTTTTATTAAGGATGTTGATAAATACTTTGGAAAGTTTTTCTATCAGAAACATGACGATTGGGAAATCGTTCACTGTACAACCTCCTAGCCTCTAACCAATTGCCATTGCCAAATCCATACATAAAATGCATATGAATCATCTCGGCGTTCGTATAGCGATTCATTTTAGAGAGTTTTACTAACAAAAGGTTCATTATCAAACGAAAATACGAGACACAATCAACTTTCACAACTTTCAAAGATAGAAAATGACAAGTAACTATGGAAATGCAATCAACAACTGTGAAATCTACGGTTAAACTAATGGTATTTTCTACATTTACACTGGTATGATAATATCCGTTTTTTACCTTACCCGATAGAAACATATTTCTGGGCATTTCTTGTACTCGGTAGGCCCAGCAGTACATCATAGTTTTACTTAGACTACATTAATAATTTTAAAATTATCTAAACTTTTATTGCTCTGTATCTTCAAAACAAAACGTCTTTCCAAAATCATCAAATGACCAAAAATCTTCAAATAGCTCAAGGAGTAACCCCCTGAATTTTTGCCGCATGTTTAGTAAACACTATAAATAATTTCAGAATTATTGTAATGAAATTTCTGTACATTTTATACTGATATACTCGTCGTACTGTAAACATATTAAATAGATTTATGGGGTACCAAGTCCTGTAAATATTTTTATGTTAAAAATGATACTATAGTATTTTCTATCTTACGAAAGTAGCTATCCATTCTGTGAAAAACTTGAATAACTTATTTAAATAAATTTAATTTTACCATATTCGTCAAAATACTTTAACTTATCTTTTTCATCAAGACGCATATTTTATGAATTGAAATAAAAAGGCACAGAGTCTGCATAAATAAATGGAGGTCAAGTAAGCTACAACATTTGTGGACTTGTTATTTGCCGCAACTCATAAATTATTGAATTTTTACGATTACAAAACCAACTTAAAATTGAAAGCGGAAAATTGTCGAAATGACGATTCTTTAACTTTTTTTCATTTTGTAGAGCCCCCGGCAAACTCCGTTGGTTAATTGAAACACAATCATTTATGTCCACTTTGTTAAGTTGGCAAAAAATCTCTTACTTGGAACCTAAATATAAATATAATATAAATATAAAATTTGGCTCATCCACTGTCAATTCAACTCGATGCTACTTGCTTAGTTAAAAAACACCGTAATTGATCTTCTAAACGAGTATTCGTGAACTTTACGAATCCAGATCAGTAGCACTCGACTTCTTTCAACGTTTTATTTAGCAATTTTCTTCACAAAATATAGAAAATAGTCCTCTAGTCAACAATTTCGAATCCTTTAGTTACTTAATATTTTTAAGCCTATTTCCCAGTATTATCCAATTAAAATTCATAAAGCAGTAGATTTAGTAAATATTGCGTTTTCTAGTTGCGTAATTCTAGTTGGTAAAATGCTAATCACTTCCTCACACCCTATGGATAGACGAGGTTTCTGATTATACACCGTAAATCAATTATGGTCTACTTCTGAATTTTTCTTAGACGCAACCAAACATACTAATTGAAACAAGCACTAGATCTCTAATTTTTCAAAAATTAAAAAATACATCTAGCATTCCATTGTTCTGGCAATATTTAGATGACAATTTTACAAACGTTTGGATAGAAAGAGGTTCCGATAACCCTTGGCCACCCAGAAGTCCAGACTTAACGCCTTTAGATTTTTTCCTGTGGGGCGTACTAAAACAAAGAGTCTACCAAACTCCTTTCCATACAGTCGAAGAACTCAGACAACGAATTTGTGAAGAGGGTATGGCCGTAACACCTGAGACATTACAATGCGTTCAAAGGCCGTTTTTAAACCGGGTCGAAGTTTGTTTGCTCCACAATGGAATGCATTTTGAACAATTTTTGCGTTAGTTTTTAAGTCCTTTTACGTAATTTTGCTGATTAAATTTCTTACATTGTAATTTTGACGTTTGTAGCCAATAAAGTAATTTTGATTCCATTTATAATTTAAATCAAAGGCAGTATCAAGTGGTAAGTGGAATTAGTATGTTTGGTTGCAACTAAGAAAATTATAAAATACTAATCACAACTTTCTGGATCAGCAGTGCACAGGTAAAAGTAGAAGACAAACAGAAACATCCGATAGCAATTCAAAATCAATTCAAAACATAGTTACAAAATTTAAAATTTTTAAACTTTAAACTGTTTTTTTTTCTTTTAGATACAAATATCTGATAACGGAAATCCGTCATTATCATCTACCACAAGAATTGTTGTTGCAATAGAGGATATCAACGATCATGCTCCAGAATTTGAACAAACTTTTTACAAAGTGCAAATACCAGCAACTACAGATTTTGATATGCCAGTGTTCCAGGTAGGTTTTACCTATGCATAATTCTCATACTTTATTCTTTTTCAATTACTTACGTACATTAAGTGACTATTTCCGGTAAAAATGTTTAATTGCAGAGTGGAAACACAAACACTTGTTGACTTTTTGATTAAGATTGATACTCTTAAGTAATCACTGC
Organism: Dascillus cervinus; assembly: GCA_949768715.1. NCBI lineage: Eukaryota > Metazoa > Arthropoda > Insecta > Coleoptera > Dascillidae > Dascillus > Dascillus cervinus. Next base: position 18,279,021 of record OX458316.1, read on the forward strand.
AATATACGTAATTATATACAAGACTCCACTTTTGCGTTCAATTCCTTTAACAAAAGATTAATTAATTTTTAAAGCACAGCGTTTGATTTTTTGCTTTTAATTTTTTAAGTAAGTCAACTTTGAGCGAGATATCTTTTTAAGACGTTAAATTTACATTTTGCATATTAATTTTAACTTCCCCAAGTTATTGTTATTGTAATATTGTGTACCTTCCATTGCCTAAACAAAGTACTTCATTAAACTGTGTTACACCTCGACAATGTTTGATTATTAAATTTGCGTTGAATGAATTTCTCCATTTACTTTTAAATTATGCAACATTGTGTTGTGAAATTGTTTTTACTATTATCAGTGTCCACAAGCAGAGCACTGCACAAGACACTTGTAATTATCAAACCCCAATATTGTCCTCTGTTACTGTTATATTGTATCACTCCGCTTCAAAGTTAAAGCTTTCACTGGTATTTATCACTTTATTATTGTTCACTTCAAAGTTTTTAATTAATATTTACGTAATTGGCTCGCAGCATTTTACGTTTGTTATAGCGAGTCGATCATTTCAATTTAAAAACATTAATTTACCATGTAAAAAGAAATTTTGAGTTTAATTGAAATTAAATTATTTTTATAGTTTTTATTTTAAAGTAATTTAAAATTATGTTTCTAGTTCATTTGAGAATTATGTCATCAGAAGTACGTATTGCAGCCATGTCATTTGTTCAGTTTGTCGGTAGTAAGCCAGTTAAAGTTTTGTCGCTATACCGTCACTAAATAGCAATTCAGTAACTTCAAGAAATACTTTAGAAAAGACTCTGAATGGAAGAAGTTTTGTATTTATTAAATTTAGTTTTCATTGGATGAGAATATCCACGGTAAATTGCAGTAGATATTTCAAATCCTCGAGCTTGAAAATTATACCTTCCGCTTTTAATTAATTCTCCAACGTTATTTATAAAGCAATGAATAAAATTTGTTTAAAGTATGTAGGCATAGAAAAAGTTAATTTCTTATTCACATGGTAATAATTATAACTTATATATTCAGAACGACGAACCTGATGAGTTCGAAGGCGCGGACGCCGCTACTGACGATGATACTTGGGATATGTACGGTCCTGCTGATGTTGCAGGACTGGATCGCGTATTGCGGGTAAGCGGGAATGGCGCTTTTTTCAAGTCGTTGAACACATTTAAATTAGTCATACGTCATTATCGGTAAAATCTTTGCATTATTGCATGAGTTTTCTTTTCGTTTTTTTGTTTTCTTGACTTACTGCAAAATACTATGCTGTGATTATGTTCTAAATTATAAATTGAATGTGGAATTAATAATAAAAATCATCTCTGTGTTTTTGTGTTGACGTAATTTGCACTGTTTTGCAGTTTCAAACCCTCACATTTTTTTATTCGGGTGAATGCATGTGTGTTTTATTTCAAGCACTGCATGGATTGCATCGTTTTAGAAATTAGTTAATGTTCTTTTTTATCGCACAACAGCTGAAATTATATAGCGATTAAGCATTATATCTCTAATTTATTTGATATTTTACTTTACTACAAAAGTAAGTACATAATTGTCAAACGATTACGATTTATCATTTCGATTTGATTACAACTGCAAATCTTTAAACAGCGATTATGGTATCCAATAAAAGATATTTATTAATGTAACTTAATCATTCAATTTCAAAACCTTTATAAAAATATCAAAATTATGTACATAATTGAATTGTTTTTACTAATTATTAAAATACAACTGATAACATCACTATTTATTTTGAAATTAAAATTAATTGGTACCATCTGGCGATATGTTTGTACTAACCTTCGCATTACTAATTAACTAATTATTCATTTATGCATTATATAAAACTGTCGCAGATTAAATGTATCTACTACTACTTATTTTTTTAAATAGATAATTTAATATACAAATTTGTGTGTAGGTATTGGCATTCGATAAGGACGTTGGTGCCAATAGTGAAATCACCTACACTATTAAATCTGGCAAAGGAAAATCTAAATTTCGAATTCATAATTCAACTGGTATGGTTTATGCTCAAAAAGGATTTGAACCAGGACAAGAGTATGAATTGAACGTTTGTATTTGTGTATTAGTAGATAAGGAAAAACACATTAAATTGACTTATTAACAGATAAAAGCTACTGATGGTGGAAACCCTGCAAGAAGTGGCACATGTCGTGTATCAGTTCAGGTTATAGCAGTACCAACAAAATCATCTCATGCACCTGTAGTTAAAGCACCACAAAAAGTTCAAGTTACTGAAAGAGATCCTGTTTCATTTCTTGTCACATTAATACAGGCCACAGACGCCGATAATAATACTTTATGGTATGATATTGTAGGTAAGTCTCACAACACTTTTTTTTAACATCATCTGCATGTGATATGTTAAACTGTAAAAGTAGTAGATAGTATGACACTCGTAAACTACATTTTTATAAATCTTTCTTGATGTAACTGGATCAAGTATACTATTACTACATTTCCTACTACATTAGGTATATTTGTAATTTTCTGCTTTGTTCTACGTTCCACTATGGACCATTTTCCCCTGATTGATTACAATAAATAATTAGTTTACTTTACTTGCTATACAAAAAAGTGTAGTATTGATTATTCAAGCTAGTGATAATAAGGGCGTGGTCGAATAATCGAAAAGCATGCATTTTATTATGCTTAACTAAAAATTAATTAATTGATTGATTGAAATTATTCATTAACTGACGACTGGGTGGTTCAGTGGGAAAAGAACCAGGCTTTCGTGCGTTTCGCACGGAGGTGCCGAGTTCGAGTCCTGGAGAGGTCAGATTTTTTCCGTTCCATTTTTAGGAGTCGATACTCGGTCCAGTCGCCATTCCTCATTAGGGTACGCTAGCTCTAAAATATCGGGACGTTTCCGAGAAATAACAAGTCAACTCGCATACGAGCCAGGTTGTGCGTTGAAGAATCAACACTAACTGCTAGATTCCGCCTGTTTTAAGAAATACATCAAAATCCGTCATCAAGTTCGTGATCAGTGGCGTATCATTTACATTCTCAAAATGGGGACATCGAAAATAAGCTCATTCGAATTTTCTTTAAATACATTATTCGGCTTTGAGGAATATTTTCTTGGCTCCAATGTTTTTCTACGGGCCTTAAATTAAAAAAAAAGCTGCTCTATTAATTAAGTATTTATTTTATGTATAAAAATCGTTTCAAAAATTAATTATACCAATCTCACTAAATCGAAGAAGAAAACAGTCTACTGAAAAGAATAGATTTAATGAAACACAAGAGTCAAGAAATCACACCCCACTGAGCAGCCGACACATTTTTCCCCCTCAAATTGAAAGTGGACGCGTTTGGTGTTAATTTTGCTTTCTACGCAGATGTCTCACTATATATTTCATAAAACGGGCGGACTTTACGCACACATTGATACAGAAAAAGACAGAGACGAAAGTCTTATACCTAATGGTAGAAAGACTAAGGTTTAAACAAACAAACAATTATTCATTAATGATTGATTGCCCTCTGACAATTTTTGAACTTTGTGTTTTATTGTGTACTGTATTAAAGAGTTGATAATAATAATTAAATTATTGCTGAATATTTATATATATATATATTTACACTATAATTGCAAAAGAAATAATAATTGTAAACTTTGTGCAGATGGTGATCCGAAGAATGAATTTTACATTGGTCGCGATAATGGTAATATATTATTGGCACGACAACTCGATTGGGAAACGCAAAATTCTTATTCCTTAAATATTAGTGTAACAGATACCATCCACACTGTTTATACACAGTTGAATGTTACCGTAATAGATATAAATGATCACAGACCAGAATTTTCAGAATCGTTATATAAAGTTGAAATATCTGAGGCTGTAAAAGTTGGCACTGAAATTTTGCGATTACAAGCTACAGATAAAGATGAAGATGGTAAACTTTTTTACAGTTTACATGCTGCTAGAAATATGGCATCTTTACAAATCTTTAAAGTTGATTCAATGAGTGGTGTTATTACTTTATCGGCTAGTTTAGATCGAGAAACATTATCAGAACATTTACTAACAGTAACAGTACGTGATGGCGGAACTCCTGCGAAAAGAAATTATGCAAGAGTTCAAATTATTGTTCATGACCACAATGATCATACTCCACAATTTTCTGAACCAATTTTAGTAGGACGAGTTTTTGAATCTGCAACAATTGGCAGTGCAGTATTGAGAGCTCATGCTATAGATCGTGACAAAGGTGACAATGCACACATCAGTTATTCAATTACATCCGGTAATGTGGGAAATGTATTTAACATCGATCAAGATCTTGGGATAATTCAAGTGGCTCGTGAATTAGATTTATCACAAGCCAGTGAATACACTTTGTACATAAAGGCAACTGATCATGGTCATCCTCCTTTGTCATCCACTGTTCCAGCACATATAATGCTAACAATGGCTGATAATGCACCACCAAGATTTCTAAAGAAAGATATTGCAGCAGAGATCTATGAAAATCAACCATTCGGCACATATGTGGCCCACTTAGAAGTTAGAAGTACTTCATCACTTCAGTTCGATATTGTTGAAGGAAATGAAGATAATATGTTTATGATAAGCCCCAGCACAGGAGTAATTGTAACTCAAGGAAATTTAGATTATGAAGTTACAAAATTCTATAATTTATCTATAAAGGCTGTTAATATGGTAAAGTTATATTACTGAATTTCACTTATTCATTTATTTTACAATTTTCTTGTGATTCCAGGCAAGTGCTGCAGCAACATGTAATGTTATAATTCACATCTTAGATAAAAATGATAATGCTCCCAAATTTTTACAAGCAATTTATTCAGGAGTTATAACTGAAGCGGCTCCTATAAATTCGCTAATCCTCATGAACACAAGTGAACCTCTAGTTATAAAAGCTTTAGATGCTGATTCTGAAATCAATGCACTCTTACACTACGACATCATTGAAGCTCTACCAAGACAATTTTTCCATATTGACGCAAGTACAGGAGCTATAAGAACAGTTAGATTTTTGGATCATGAAACACATAGCAAATTCAGTTTTCACGTTCAAGTTACTGATTTAGGAAAACCAAAGTTAACATCAGAAACAACAGCAAGAGTCGATATTACTGTAACTGATATAAATGATTGTCCACCTAAATTTTCTCATTCCATTTATAATGTAACATTACTTTTACCAACTTACAAAAATGTTGCTGTAATTCAAGTGAATGCAACAGATCCTGACACTGTAGAAAGCACTTCATTGCGATACGACATAATTGATGGCAATAAACATAACTTATTCGCTATTAACTCTGTAACTGGGGTAATAACAGTTCTCAATCCTGAAGACATGAAATCATTACACAAACTTCAAGTTAGAGTTTCAGACGGGAAGTTTTCAAGTGTTGCAAAAGTTCACATTCGAGTTGAGCAATCAGAAAATTCAGGCCTTATTTTCCAAAAATCAGTGTACCAAGGATCTGTAATAGAAAATTCTACAAAAATCACACCTGTTTGTGTTGTAAATGTTCTAGGGAGTGCTCTGAATGAACACTTGGAATTTAGAATATTAAATCCTACAGATGTTTTTACAATAGGGTTAACTTCAGGTGGCATAAGCACAACAGGTATTCGATTTGACAGAGAAGTTAAGGATCATTATGAGCTGATTGTGGAAGCAAGAAGTAAAGCATTTGATCGTGAAAAGCCGAGAATTGCGCATGTTATTGTTAATGTAACTGTTATGGATATAAATGACAACTGTCCAATTTTTGTCAATTTGCCCTATTATGCTGTTGTTTCAGTAGACGATGAAAAGGGAAGTGTTATTGCAAAAGTTCATGCAATTGATTTAGATAGCAATGAAAATGGAGAAGTAAGTAATCCAAAATTTTTTATTATTTGTTACGCATAATGAAACATTTTCTAATAGGTGAGATATGAACTAATAAAAGGATCTGGAGAATTATTTAAAGTTCAACGTGAAACTGGTGACATAGAAATTAAGCAAAGTTTAGAAGGGCATAATCGAGAATACGAGTTACTGATAGCTGCTTATGATAAAGGTACGATCTTTAAACTAATGAAATTTGTTTTTAATTTTGGTTATTAAAGGTATTACACCATGTAGAACTGATGTGACGGTGCATATAAAAGTTATTGATCGGTCAATGCCAGTTTTTAAGAAACAGTTTTATTCAGAAGTTGTTCCTGAAAATATTGAACTACATTCCCCTCTTTCTGCTTCAATTCAAGCCGAATCACCTTTAGGCAGAAAATTGATCTACAGCATTGTAAAAGGCAATGATTTAGAGGAATTCGCTCTTGATTTTAATACTGGTAAGTTAAAAGCTTAGATTTCAGCTAGTGGTAATTCTGTTAGTAATCTATTTTTCTGATTTCTGTTAGGGTTTGCAGTTCAAAAAATTATTAAAAACCAAAGACTTGCATATTTCCTTAAGTTATTTCTCAATTTTAATTACCTTGATCGTTTAAAAGGTACAATGTTGAATTTTCATTTATTTTTATACTGTGTGCACAATTACTATCAAACATTTTTTCTTTTTTGTGTTTAGTTTTGTCGACCTTTGTTTTAGCATTTGGTGTTGGACCTTTTATTAACCATTGAAGATTAGTTCATAACAGTAATATTTCATTTTATTTTAATTATAATAGATAATTACTTTAATTTTCCCTTATTAAAAATGCTAATGAATTTTTTTTTTTTATTTGACTTATTGCTAATACTTAACTTTTTTGCACATTTTCTACTCACAAATACCGAAATTAAATTAGTATTTTAATGATAGCTTAAGCCATTTTGATTGTACTTAGAGTAACATTATTTGATCCTTTTTGCAAGTACATCACAACTAAAGCTATTTCCTTTTTCACAGCCCCCGACAGTAACAATGGGCCCTGTGAGTATTTTTCATTAAATTATTAATGTGGTTAGTTGTGCTTTGCACGCTTTTTGCTTTTGTACTTTTCTATTCCCTTCTTTTTATTTTTGAAGTAGTAGTTAACAAAATATTAATTTTAATTTAAAGGTTTTATTTTAACACGCAATGCATTGCTGCAAGATTATCACTTTTTAGTGCACATTTTTTGTATAATATATCACCAAAAGCATGAAGATATATGAAATACTTTAAGATTTTAATAATAACATGAACAAGATTGCCTCATTAAGTGTCTAATTTTACTTACTCATAGGACTACATTTCATAGTTTTAGTAATGTACTCTATTTCAATTGCATAGATGTAGCAAGCACTACATCAAAACAACTTAAAAGTCATTGGAATGAAATAAAGAATGCACTAACTGCTAACTGATGAAATGTAGCCTGTTCAAAAGTTAATTCAGTTTCCAAATATTTAGGGGATATTACATTGGGTTTAATGAAACTTTAAGAATATTAAAATAAAATACAAATCATAAAAGTAGACAATTAAAATTAAGTTTTGATTATAAAACATCTTTATTTCAAATTATAAGTATATTTTTATGTAGGTGTGATATCCGTTGTTGATGAACTTGATTATGAACAACAGCAACAATATGAACTTTTAATTCGTGCTACGGATTCGGTGTCTGGAGTTTATGCAGAAGTCCCAGTTTCAATTGTAATTCGAGATGTAAATGATTGTCCACCAGAATTTTCAGAAGAAAGTTACAACATTTCAGTTTCTGAAGCCGCTCCATTTGGAACCCCTATTTTAACAGTAGTTGCAAAAGATAATGATACAGGAATAAATCAAAAAATAATTTATTCTATTAAAAGAGATAAAAATAATGCAACAGATTATTTTCATATTGAAGAAAATGATGGCACTATATTCTTAAAACAATCGTTAGACCACGAACATTCAACGCTACATCATTTTGTAGTGGTAGCTATTGATCAAGGAATACCAAGTTTATCCAGTACTGCACATGTTTGGTTGAAAGTGTTAGATATGAATGATAATCCACCAAAATTTGAGCAACCTTCTTATTCATGTGGTCTTTCTGTACATGCAAAAAGAGATCAGTTTGTAACGATAGTGACTGCAAGTGATCCAGATATAGTAGACCAAGGTCGATTACGATACAATATTGTTGCTGGAAATGAACAGCAAACATTTTCAATTGATCCAGATTCTGGAATTATTACATTAATAAATTTATCTAACTTTGGAGATCAACGAAGTTTAGTTTTAAATGTATCTGTATCAGATGGTGTTTACACAAATTTTGCTAGATTAAAAGTTGAATTAATTCCTGCAAATTTACATTCACCTGTATTTCCTGACGTTATTGTGGATGTACAGATACGTGAAAACTTAGCACCTGGAGTATTGGTGACAGTAGTAAAGGCTACAGATTTAGATTTTGCAGAATTTGGTTCAATAACTTATTCAATTCATTCAGATTTGTTAAGTGAAACCTTTGCCATTGACAAAACTTCTGGCAAAATTACAACTAAAATTAGTTTGGATCGAGAAAAACAAAAATTGTATGAGATTCCAATTATGGTGACAGATGGTGGAGGAAGATCTGGATTTTTAACGGTCAGAGTAAAAGTTATGGATGAAAATGATAATGCCCCCAGGTTTTTATTAAGAGAATATTCAGCAAGCATTCATTCAAATCATAGTTTTTCCACGCCCTTCCTGAAAGTATGTCTATCTTCATATTCTACATATTACTTCATTTTTATTTTTCGATGTAGGTTCATGCTGAAGATATTGATGAAGCTGCAGCAGCCATTGTAGAATATTCAATTTATGACAAGAGATCGTCTGGAGTTTTAAAACTATTTGCAATAAACAGTAAAACAGGTACCATTTCCCTCATTGGAAGCGCCGTCTCATGGGGTAAACAGATATTTTTTTTTATTTGAAATTATAACAATTTTCATTTTCTTATTACAGAGGGTCAAATATTTCAGTTCTTTGTCCGTGCTACAAATCCAAGTGATCTAGAAAAACATTCTGATGTTCCTGTTAATATCTTAATTATGGGACCAAAAGATTATCCCCCAATTTTTGAACGTAAAGATGACAAATTCTTTTTCTCGGAAAATTCTGCTATAGGGACAGTAATCACAAAGTTAAAAATGGCATCAAATGTTTCTGTAACTTACCGAATCGTTTCTGGTTCGGAAGAAAATCCACAATTTAACGTTGATAAACAAGGACAGATTACGCTACTGCGTCCGCTAAATTTTGAATTAGAAGTGTCCCATTTAATTGGAATACTTGCAGAAACTGATTCAAGCCCGCCTCTTACAGCCCTTGCCGAAATTACTTTACAAGTACTGGATGAAAATGATCATGCACCACATTTTGAAAGCAACCCTTACATATTAAATTTAGCTGAAAATGTTAACGAGGGTGCATCAGTATTAAAAGGTAATATATATTTTTCTAGCATGTAATTAAAACTTAGTTTTGTTATTTTATAGTAATTGCCAATGATGAAGATCAGGGCAATAACGGAGAAGTTCGCTATAATTTTGGAAGTGATACTGGGGAAATCATGAATGTTTTTGCATTAGATGCCTATACAGGCTGGATTACAACCTTAGTACCATTGGATAAAGAAACAAAATCAGAATACAAATTCCACGTTAATGCAGCAGACAATGGAAATCCAAGGCATTCAGCACGTACTACTGTTATCATTAGACTAAAAGATTACAATGACAGTCCCCCTGTTTTCAAGAAAAAATATTATGAATCTGCAGTTAATGAAGATGCCCTACCAGGAACCGTTATTTTAACTCTTGAAATAACAGATGCAGATTTTGACTTGCAAACTCCTGTTGACTATTACATTACTTCGGGAGATCCAAGTTCTCAGTTTCAGATTAGGCAGACAGGAGAAGTTTATGTTGCTAAAGCCCTTGATAGGGAAAGTGTCGCTAAATATGATCTTGGAATTATTGTTACAGACGGCATGTTTACTGACACAACTAAAATTACCATAAATGTTTTGGATGCAAATGGTATGTACATATTAATTATTTGTGTGAAATATGATTTTTCTGAAAATTATCACAAATTATAATTATAATTGAATAAGTTTACACTTTTATATTACAGATAATCCACCTTATTGTTTGCGATATCGCTATAGACAAGTACTCTCAGAAGGAATATTACCTGGTTCATTTGTTTTAAATGTTTTGGCAGCAGATGTAGATGATCAAGAGCATTCCAAACTTCGTTACATTTTAACTGGTGATGGTTCTGAACATTTTTCTTTGGATAAAGACTTTGGGCATTTAAAAACACTTACTCATTTGGATAGGGAAAAACAAGCCAAGTATTTATTAACTGCTCATGTGCAAGATCGTGATCACACAGGATGGGAATGTTCTTCTCAAGTTGAACTTATTGTTTCCGACTTGAATGATAACGCTCCTCAATTCTCTCTACCGTATTATTCTGTAGCTTTAGCTGAAGATGTAGAAGTGGGCACCCTTGTTACTAAAGTTCATGCCACTGATGCAGATATTGGAATAAACAGGAAAATTAAATATTCGTTCATTGATTCATTTAGCAATCACTTTAAAATGGCCTCAAATAGTGGAATAGTTACTTTGGCAAAACCACTAGACAGAGAAATTCGGGCAATGTATAACTTAACAATCCAAGCGGTCGATCAAGGTACCCCACAATTGTCTTCAGTTGCATCTCTTATTGTGAATGTACAAGACATAAATGACAATCCTCCTGAATTTGAACAAAAATATTACTTTGCTGTTGTTCCTGAAATTGATGCTGTTGGAACAGAAGTTGTAAGAGTTTCAGCAACTTCAAAAGACACAGGAGTGAATGCTGATGTGTATTATTCCATCATTGGAGGAAATGAACATAAAAAATTTGTAATTGGCAACAGAACGGGTGTTATAATCATTGCAGATATGTTAGACTATGAACGTGCCAAAGATTACTTTTTAACAATTCAGGCTATCGATGGTGGCATTCCTCCACTATCTAATATGGCAACAGTTAATATCACAGTTACAGATTGTAACGACAATGCCCCAGTTTTTGGGCAAGTATCATATAGTGCTCGAATAAGAGAAGATGCTCAAATAGGAGATAAAGTTTTGCAAGTAATAGCAACAGATTTAGATAATGTAGAAAATGGCAGAGTTTCATATTCAATTTTAAAAGGAGATAACCTTGGACAATTTATTATTGATCCTGATAATGGTTATATATCTGTTGTCCATCCCCTAGATCGTGAATCTATATCCAGTTACGTTCTTGAAATATTGGGTAAAGATAATGGCATACCAGTGCTCTCAAGACAAGTGTTAGTCAATATTGAAATATCAGATGCAAACGATAACCCTCCATTATTTTCCCAAACTAATTATACATCAATTATACAAGAAGATAAACCAATTAGTTATCCAATTTTAAAATTCACAATAACAGATGATGACACCATACCTAATACTTTTCCTTATACATTTGATTTTCGTTCTGGGAATGAGGGAAATATTTTTCGTTTGGAACAAGATGGAATATTAAGGACAGCAACAAAATTCAATCATAAAATCAAAGATACTTACTTGTTGCACATTAGAGTTTTTGATAATGGGACTCCACCTTTATATTCAGATGCGTGGGTTATAGTTAAAGTCATCGAGGAATCTCAATATCCTCCAATTATTACACCTGTAGAAATCAATATTAATTCATACTTGGATGAATATCCCGGAGGTACAATTGGAAAAATATTTGCCAACGACCAAGATCAATATGACACTTTAACGTACTCATTATCGCCTACAAATGGAATACCATACCCTACACAAGAATATTTTCAAATTGATCGTACAGATGGTGCTTTAACAGCTTTACCGAGATTAGATGTTGGTGAATATCGTCTTAATGTATCAGTTACAGATGGAAAATTTTATTCCCACACCATTGTCAAAATTAATGTAGAAATAATTTCTGAAGAAATGCTTAATAATGGAATTGCTGTTAGATTTAGGGAAGTTAGTCCAGAAGCATTTATTCTCAGTCATAGAAAAGGTTTCATCAGAGCTGTTCGTAATGCAATGAATTCAAGATTGAAAGATGTTATTATTATAAGTGTGCAACCATCAAATGACCAGCTTATTAATCTACGAGTAAAGAGGCAAATAATTAACAAAGATCTTGACGTTTTGTTTACCGTACGAAAACCAGCCGAAGGTTTTTATTCACCTGAATCTATTCGTAAAGCACTTAATGATAATTTGGAAGAATTAGAAGAAAGCACTAAATTAGTTGTTGAAGAAATTGTACGTATGAAATGTACCAACTCTTATTGTACATATGGAGTTTGTGAAGATCATTATGTTTTGGAAGCATCAATAATAAATCCTATTTCAACTGATGTCACTAGCTTTGTTTCACCACTTCACAAACATAAACTTGATTGTGTTTGTAAAGAAGGATATGGGGGTGAAAGATGTGATACCATTGTAAATGAATGTGCAAAAGAGCCATGTCCGCTATATAAAATTTGTGTGCCAGATGCTTCACCACAAGGTCATTCATGTCAATGCTCCGAAGGATACGCAGGAGCATTGTGTGATGTTGATATGTCAAAATGCCATGATGAAACTTGTTATATTGCAAGAAATCCCATATCTTTTGGTGGTAAAAGTTATTCCCAATATCGCATTATAAATAAAAAATCGATTGAAGACCAACTTAGTTTAAGTTTGAGAATAAGAACGATGCAACCTACTGGTAATCTTATGTATGCTGCTGGTAAAATTGATTTCAATATTTTAGAATTAGTTAATGGTGCAGTTCAATATAGATATGAACTAGGAAGTGGTGAAGGAGTTGTTCGTGTATCTTCCACATATATTTCAGATGGCAGATGGCATGAAATTCGGTTAGAACGTGACAGAAACAGTGCTAGGCTAGTAGTAGATGGTATGCATACAGCTCAAGGTTCGGCACCAGGCATTAGTGACATTCTAAATCTTCAAAGTGATGAAATGTACTTAGGAGCAGAAGTACACCAACATCCTTCAATTTTAGGATTTGAAGACATTCAAAGGGGATTTATTGGTTGTATGGATGATATTAGAATTTCACGAGTTTCCGTGCCATTACATACTTCTGGAGATAATTCAGTAACTGTGCTAAAAAGATTTGCAAATGTTGAATTTAGTTGTGATACTAGTGTCTTAGTTTCACCAGGTCCATGTGGATCTCAGCCATGTATGAACGGTGGCACATGCAGAGAAGCTCTTGGCAGTTTTGAATGTCAGTGTCATTCAAGATTTACAGGATTACTATGTGAACTAGATACAGATCCCTGTGCGTCTGCTCCTTGTTTATATAGTGGAAAATGTGAACCCAATTTAGGTGGTGATTTTACATGTGACTGTTTAGGAAGATTAACTGGAAAGCGTTGTGAGTACGGACGCTATTGCACTCCTAATCCTTGCAAACATGGAGGTGTGTGTGAAGAAGGTGATGATGGGCCACTTTGTAAGTGCCGTGCATTTACTGGAGAATTTTGCGAATTTGATTTAAATGAATGTGAATCTTCCCCATGTCAGAATGGTGGGAGTTGCATTAACGATCTTGGAACATTTCATTGTTTATGTCCTCCAAATACAACTGGCCCATATTGTGGCAATCTTATGTATACAACATCAATTATATCGAATATTTACAATATAAGTTGGGAAGAAATAGCGGTAATTGGTGGAATAGTATTTTTTGGTATCTTAGTAGTTGTGTTATGCATTGTTTATCAAAAATGTAATAATAAACGATCAAGGCGAAGACAAAATATGATCAATAATGGAACCCGCAAAGATCAAATTCTTAATTCAACAAGACCTCATGAAATGACTGAGTTCAAAAGAGGATCAAAACTGAGTAATTTAGAAATCAATCAACGTGAAATTCCTGTTTGTCCGCCTAGACCATTGTCATACACACCTAGTTCCCAAAATGATCCATTGTATAATTGTAATAATGCTTTGGTATTAAATAATTTGGATACTTTACGAAGTTATGGATCAGCAGGTATGTTGAAATTAGGAAAATTGCTACTTTGGTTATTTATTATTTTTTTGATTCCTACAGGGGACGAGTTAGAAAATGTACCAATCGATTACCGCCGTAATCTTAATTTTACTACACAGCAAGGATTAATTCATAACACTGATTCAGAAAAAACCACATGGGCAGAACAAATGCAACTAGCATCATCTTTTAATGAAAAACCGAAAATTAAAAATGGTAAGAGTAAGTTGATGATCTGATCAGACTCGAGAATGTTTACTATAATAACAATGTTTAGATTTAAAATTATCAAGTCCTGTAAACTGTGATGCACCGAATAGACTGTATGGAGGACGTAGTAACACTCTCACTGTAAATCGCTCAAATGGACCTTCTTCCATTTCATCAAATACATCAGAAGATGATCAAAGATCATTAGGAAGTAAGCAAAACTTACTAACATTTTAGTTGTTTAACATTTCATTTTGCATGGTTTTTGTATATTATTTGCTTTTGTCAAAGCAGCATTCTCAGGTTATCATTGGGATTGTTCAGATTGGGCACGTCACAGTCAAACATTGCCCAATATAACAGAAGTCCCTGGTAGCGAAGTTCCGGACTCGTCCAGTTTCCACAGCAATGAAAGTAATGAATCACGGTGTCATTTGCCTCCAATAGTTGGACCTATAGATCCACGAAGGGATATAGAAACCCTCAATGAAGATTTGGAATCAGAATGTATGGCAGATAGTGAATTTGAACCACACGCTGTCAGTCCAACGTTGAATGCTCTTGACAGTGGCAATGAAGAGTTTCGTTTTACCACAGGTAAAACTATTTTGATAATTTAACATTTAAAGAATTTAGGTTACTTACTCTCAATACTACTTTCTACAAAATTCAAAACCTAATTTCAATAATGAATTCCAAATATGGGCCTATTTTTGTAGGGTGGAGAGAAACTTCTTTATAGTCAACATATTTTCAGAAATTAGTCATACATTTAGTAAGTTCAATGTAATTTTGAATTATTTAACAGTTTTGTACCTTGTTATTAGACTTTTGAATTAACAATATAATTAATTTTATTTTTCTTGCAATGCAGTGCCTTTAAAAATTGCTAAAGCAAGTGAGTACTTAAATTTCACAATGCATTCTAGAACAACCTACTGGCGGTCCTTGACTTTCTAAAATCGAGCAATATAAGTACCTTAGCAATGTTTCAAATATCTATTCTAGAATTTAGCAAGATGCATGAAGGCTTCCTTTATGATTGTCGAAGTCTTAACAATGAGTTTATTATTAACTTCATCTTTTATTCTGATTGTGGATATATTGTATTCCAGCAACCTTTCAGCTAATAAATTCCAGATAATATTTGTAGCATTTCACGTATTAAAATTTTTACAAAAATCTTTTAATGTAGGCCTTCATTCCTTGTCAATTGCCAAGATTGCTTAATTCACTAGTCTCCTCATGTAATACAGCTTAAAACTAGCTATCACTGTTTGATCTATAGGCTGTGTTAAGCTTGTGGCATTTGGCAGAAAAGAAACAACATTAATTTCTGAATATAAATTCTGCAGAGATTTTGGGTAATTAAATTAAATTTTACATCAATTTGAATAAAAATAAAATACGTACTAAATAGCAAATTGTACAAAAATCAAATGGCTGAAAGTCAAAGACCGCTTTTACTAAATACTTAGATGTATTACATTTGAAACTAACTACTTTGCCTTTTAGTAAGTATTTGTTTGATTTTCAACATATTAATTAAAATCTTATGAAGTAAATATTGCAGGCAAAGTATTTAAAATTAAATATTTAAAACACTAGAGTACAAAAAACAAATTTGCACAACTAAACGTAACCTTTTCTAACACCTTTCACTCCTTTCAAACTTTTTAGACAATAATATCATTTTTCCTGTTACTTATTACTATATTGCATCTTTTTATGTTTAACAGCATGCTATAATTTTTTATTGATATTTAAAATTCTTTCTGTAAATCTCCCATTTTCTGAAATGTTTTTCCAAATCTATAGCGGACAGTTACATACGTCATCCAAATTCATACTTACCAACCCATGGGTACAATATTCCTAGTGAAGCAGAAGGAGATTGTGCACATAGTCCAGGAGCCGAGTCAGATGATGTGGAACCATATGGATTCCCAAGTATTCGCAATCGTCGCAAAAACTGTGATGATGATATTGGGTCTGTTATTACAACATTAGGTTAGTAATATAATCATGTTTACTTTGCTGCAACTGTGCAGATTACTGACAAGGAAACTGCAGAAATGTATCAATTAACAAAATGAAAACCAGGCTATTTCATAGAGCAAGGAATTGGTCTTTTTTTGGTAAAGTGTAAAATGATGTGGTTGATTGAAATGTTACAGCTCCTTTCAGAACTGTTTATTGATTATTCGCAATTTTGAAATTTGCTCGTACAAGCTTTTGTTACACTTTTGTTCCATACATCACATCACATTGATTTATTTGGTCAAGCATTTCAAATACAGGTTATATAACTCAATATTGGCCAAATTGTTGCTTGGTCATTTCTTCCTTCATTGTCGATATATCGCACTACGAATGCAAGACCACCATAACTCAAAAAAGCATTAACTGAGATAATGGAGTTTTAATAGTTATTTTAAGGTATTGTCCTTTCTTATGATTTACGAATCATTCCCTATTATTTGGAAGTATGCTAGTGTTGGATTGTTAAAGATAGCAACCAGAACAATAAGATGACGTAAAAATGTCAAAATCGTTGAATTTTGAGTTATGGTGGTCTTATATTCATAGTGTGATATGTTTTTTTTCCGATGATCGTTGATTTACAGGTCGATTTAATGAATAGGAAATCGTGCATTTATAATAAATGAATGATTTCTTATAAATGCACGATTTCGGTATCTAGACAACGACATATACCATTGGCACTTTGTTTAAATGTAAGATGACAAAATGAATACAAAATATACCAATAAGAACTACAATAGTATAGTAGTATTTTGTCGCACGCACGGGTTTGGGCACGACGAGGTTGCGAGGAGTGCCCCTAAAAGAGAAAGTGCGACAAAATGCCTTATAAACGAGATATCATACACTATTTTTTCTACTTTGCCACATTTTTTAAGCAAAAACATGAAATTTCAAAATCTAAGGAATTTTGCGGCATGACAAATACATGGCGGCTATGGAAATATTAATGCGCTCGCTCCGCTCACGCGTTATACTGTCTCGATTATTAATCACTCTCATTAACGCACATGTTGGTTAAATAACTATTTCCGATGATTGTTAATTTACGGGTCAATTTAATGAATAGGAAATCATTCATTTATGACCCATTTTAATGAATGATTTCTTATAAATGCATGATTTCGGTATCTAGGTAACAATATATACGATTAAATTGAAGTGGCACTTTATTTAAATGTAAGATGACAAAATGAATACAAAATATACTAATGAGAAATGCAAATTTAATTAATTACTTACGTTATGTTTATAGTAATACTATTTATATAGAAGTTAGCAACCGTACAGCCAGTAAAATTGATAAAAAGTGCAGATGGATTGTCAAACTTTTGGCACTTTTTGTAAGTCATGGCACCGTTGGTTTGAATATATATTGATTTAAAATGTTTGACATGCTTGATTCGAATATTTATTGGAATTTTTGTCACGGAAAGAAATTACATTTTCTTCAATTTCGTAAGATTCAATCAACTGAAAAATATTGTAACCAACTTTTGCGTTAATCGCAATCATTGGTCAATATAACTGCTAGATTTTTTTCAGTCGATTGATGGATGAGCAGTAGAAATTTTTGCAATATTGATTAAAGATTGAAAGAGATATAAAAACATTTATTTACTTGTAATGATAGTGTTCCTCATATCAGCATTATTATTGTTTATATTTAATGTAATTCACAGAAGAACGGCACTCACTACTAGGAGGAGGATATGCCAGCAATAGTGACGTGTCAACTAACCTATGTGAAATTGAAGATTCGGAATGTGAAACAGAACATAAACCACTTAATTATTTGCCAGTACATCAAACATCTGTCTGACACAACGCCATATCGGGTTCTCTTCATAAGACTCGCTGTCCGGGATAGCAAAAGGTTACTTTTGTACCTATAGGGTCCATATAATGTGTATGTGTTTCGATGATCGAATGATATTCTAAGCTCATTCTTACTGTTTTTTTTGTACTACATATATGGTTATGGAATTGACTGTAGTGATGAAAATCTACGAATTATCATAGTCCTTGCATATCATTAAGATATGAATAACTTGACGTACACTTGTGTGTGTGTAAATAATACTAAATAATGTATTTTTTTAATATGTGCATATAATTATTTGTTAATTTTTTGTCTTAATAATTTCTGATGAAAATTACTGGATAATGTAGTTGTACTGTGATTTTAAATACTTCTGTTTAATTTAACATTGCTAAATTATTTTAATAAAACGTACTGACTGAAATTTTTACATTTAACTTTGTACTTCTACATTATCAAATTACTTTTTTACCTTATGGACAAGCAAGCGATTTCCTTTAAATGTTAATTTAAATTGTGAATTAAAATTAACTTTATGTGTTTGTGTAGATACCTAATATTATCTGTAAAAACTTATATGATTTTCATTGTAGAGAAAAAAATGTGCCTAATAATATAGAGCAGCTAATATCAATGGCAGCTCTTGTAGAAATTCTGCTCTGCAGATAGATATTATTTTAATGTTATCAATGCATTTAGAATTAATATTTTTCATTTAACTTTATGTACTGTAAGACTTATTATTTGGTAGCTGACAACTTAATTTTTTTTTTATTATTTAGTTGTTGAGTTAACTGTTTCTTTTGCATGTGATATTTATATAATTTAATACCAATTTTTGTAAATAATTTCAGTCTACATTCTTTTAAAAAACAAAAATGTTTTCAATAGATTTTAGTACTGATAAATAAGTTGCCAATTGTAATTTTATCAGTTTTAAAACGTTTCATTGAATAAAGTATAATTTCAATATCAAATTTAGTATTTTTATTTCGCTTCAAAAATACCTATCTTTACTTCTTAACAGCTATGGCATAACTGATTGAAGTCTGAGCTGATGAAGTAGAATTTGAGCACTTTGCAATGGAGAGACTGATAGAAGAAAGTGGTCATCAAATTTTACGCCTACCGCCATATCATTGCCATTTTAATCCGATTGAATTAAAAAATATAAATATTAACTTAAAATATAATTACATAGTTTACTAACTTGTAGTTTAACTTAATTAAGTTTTTTAAATTGTCATAATATGAAGTATTTTAAATAAAAAAGAATACAAATACCATAAGGTATTAACAGTGAAATACTGTTTTAATTTTGTATTATGTAAAAATATTTTTAAAAAATTAAATTAAATTGCAATAAGAGCGACTGAAGAAAATTACCGTTCAGGAACACTGTATCGTGTAGTTGTTTAAAAAAATAGCGTTATACGAAACAACATAAACCGGGGTATTAGTGTAATATGTTTTGTGGATATAAAGGTACATTTATCTAAGTAAAAGATAAACAAAAATTAGTTACATTTCTAATAATGATCCCCAAGTGTTTTTATAAGAAAATCAACAAATGTCGGGGCGGTTTACGTTCTAGTAGTATTATGTGATACTCTTCAAATTTGCTCGACATTTTAAAAGTGAAAGCTATTTTATCTAGCAATTTACGAATTGTGTTGATAACCACTAGTTTAGACGTTGCTTAACGTATCTTAGTTTAAACGTTACTGTCAATATTCTTTCTCTTCCTAAAGAATGCCAATTGCGGATGCATATTACCGTCCGTACCGTTGAGTTAGTTCATACGAATAATACTGCGTTCTACCAAGTAGATATGAGTTGCGCAGGAGCAGAGTGCCCCAACTGCAAATTAGCCTTATTTGAGTTAGGTCACATATCATATTTTACATTTGCTCCTCTTTAAATTCCTAGTGACCCAAGTGAGATTCCCATGTTTACTACAAAAAGGGACACGTTTGAAAGTTGGGCCAAGCCATGTATTTCTCTTATACCTCAAAACTCGTTTTTGAAAAAGATAGAATAATAAACATGTTTTGATTCTAGCATAATGCGCTAATCCCTTAGGTGTCTTCTCTCGTGGAATATACTATAGTTCTCAGTTTACGACGATTCGCACTTGTGTTTGTCTCGTTCAAACATGCATATAAATAACTTAATTGAAACAGTTTCGAGGACTTCCCCAAAATTTAATATACAGCACTTCCTGATAGTAACGGATAAATTCTATAAAATGATTGAGTAAAATGTTAAGAAAAAAGCTCGAACAGGTCGATTTTTATTTTAAAATTGCCATTTAAAGATGTAATTATCAACCCCCACCCCTCAACTCTTTCGGGTTAGCAACTCCAACTTTTAAAATTCAAATAAAAGGGCACTGTATGTGATACCTCATAGCATCTTTTATGTTAAATGCAACAAATAAAAGTTTTTCAAAATCGGTTCATAAATACCCCAGATATTGAACAAAAATGTATTCAAATGAAAATGTCAATAACCGAGCAAGCGTTGATACAGCATGTGACAAAACAATTGCAAATTGGTTTTAAATAAATTAATGTCGAATACAATTTACCGAAGTTACATAGTGGAGTATCTGTTATTTGCTTAATGATTCAAGAATTGGGTTTGAAGATAGAATTCATACTAATGAAGAAGTCCGTATTTTGTTCAATGAAACTCATCCAAAAAAAAAGATGTGCCACTGTTGACCAGAATGCCCTACACTGATTTGCGGAGTGTCAGTCCGCCCAAGTAGGTTATAAATTATTTGTGAATAAGTAAATAACTATTTGATTTCAATTAAGTTTATAACCGACGTAATATTCATATACAATGAGCAATTTAGAACAAGAACAAGAACGGGTAACAAAGTTAATGGGGGAATGTTTACTCGAACTTGAATTGGAAGAAACTACAGTATACGACGATGAGGAAGAAGTAAGAGAAGAGGATGAGTTAGAAATACAGGATTTGCAGACAGATACTGAAGAGGAAATTTCAGATGAAGAAGCTGTTGATATAACCTTAAAAAATCCATTCTATATCGGTAAAGACAAAATCACTACGTGGCAAAGACATGTACCACCGGAGAATGTAAGAATGAAGTCTGAGATTACCGATTTACCTGGACCTAAATTACCACTGCAAAATATTAAAAACGTTTTAGATATTTGGAGATATTTTTTTAATCCGGATATGTTAAATCTTATTACCAAATATACTAACCAACATATACAACAAAGCCAAGAAAACTATAAGGGAGAATGTAATGTAAGATTGACGGATATAATAGAAATAGAAGGTCTCATCGGATTAATTTATTTAGGTGGTATTCTAAAATGTAACCGACGGAATGTTGAAGAATTATGGTCAGTTAACGGTATGGGAGTTGAGCAATTTCGTTTAGTAATGTTTCGTACCAGATTTCAGTTTTTACTGCAACATTTGAGATTTGATGATTTAGAAACACGAAATCAAAGAAAAGATGTTGACAAATTTGCACCCATAAGGGATGTATTTGAATTGTTTGCTACAAATTGTAGAAATGCTTATACACCCTTTCAATATGTAACAGTTGATGAAAAGTTAGAGAGTTTTCGTGGAAAATGTAGCTTTAAGCAATACATTCCCAGTAAACCAAATTGTTATGGCATTAAAATTTTTACCTTGGCCGATGTAAAAACTTTTTTTACATGTAATCTAGAAGTATATGTAGGACATCAACCAGAAGGCAGTCCTTATACTTTGGATAACTCACCATCGGCAGTAGTACAGCGGCTCTGTGAACCGATAAAATATTCCAATAAAAATGTTACGGCTGATAAGTGGTTTACATCTATAAAGCTTATAGAAACGTTGCGAAATAATTTTCAGCTAACATATCTGGGTACCATTAGAAAACATAAAAAACAGTTGCCTTTAGAATTTTCTAAACCAGCGAAACGTCCGATTGGAACAAGTATGTTTGCTTTTCAAAAGAATACCGCTCTTGTCTCATACATTCCCAAAAAAGGTAAAAACATTCTCTTGGTTTCCAGCTTTCATAACGATGATCGAATTGATGAGATATCTGGTAAACCCCAAATGATAAATGACTATTATAACACTAAAGGCGGTGTGGATATAATAGACGGTCTATGTGGAGCCTATGATTGCTCTAGAAACACACATCGTTGGCCTATGGTAATTTTTTATGCTTTATTAAATATAGCAGGAATAAATTCAATGGTGTTATATTTTTTAAATAATCCTGAAGTTACTCGCTTTCGTCGCAGAGAATTCTTGAGGATATTGTCCTTTGAAATGGTTGAAAATCATCTCCGTGTGCGAATACAACAAACTAATCTTCCTAGGACAGTGAGAATGAGAATAAAAGAATTAATTGGGTTAGAATCCGGTAACGATCTACCGAAAGCCACTGGTACACGCCGAGGGCGTTGTGCTTATTGTGATCGCATAAAGAATCGCCCTACACGTTGCTCTTGCAAGAAATGCGGTATCTATATATGTGGTGAACATTCTACTCATGTGTGTCAAGATTGTTATGCAGAACAAATGACCTAGTTTTGTAGTATTTCTCTATGGAGGATGGTCTTCAATAACTCAGACAATTCCAAGGGATGATTCTTTGCCTTGTATTGTAGGTGTATTTATAACAGATGTAAATAAATAAAACCATATAGTAATGAACAAATTCTAAGCAAAAAGCAATAAAAGTTTTTGTTTCCAAATAAATAAATAAAACTTCAGTTTAGAGAGTTTTAATTTGACCTTGAGCATTTTCAAATTCTACTTTATTACTGTTCCGGGCATGGGGTTGGCTAACTTTGGTCACGTTACTTCGGTCCGCGAGACTCCAGGGCAGAACAAATTGACACTTTTCAATAATTTCTGGAGCAGCAAAGAATGAAGATTTTCAGTTGAAACTTTTCTGACAAGTGGCTATTACAACAGTTAACTTAAAAAAGGATCACACACTTTGTTAACGCATTTTAATTTGATCTTGCGACAGTCACCCAGAGGTTTTGCTTTCGTTGTGTTTGAAAAAAAATAGATGCTGATGAAGCGTGTGAAAAATTAAATGGGACAAAATTTTTGGGCTCGACACTGATCGTTAAGTTACAAACAAAAAACATAGAGGACTTAATGATGGAATTACTTCAGAAAAGGAAATTGATTGAGGTTCACGAGGCATTGCTAGGCTTGTTCTTTGATCGATCTACCTGCAATAAATTATAAAATAAAAAAAACATGCTTTAATTAATCGTTGTAATCATTTTTACTTACAAATATTTTCTCTTCTTTTTACGATATTTTTTTCTCCGATCGTCGAAGGGATCTCGTGAAGCACTTACATCATTTAGTCCTCTATGTTTCTTCTTTGTCTGCAATTTCACTATCAATGTCGAGTACAAAAATTCTGCCCCATTTAATTTTTCACACGTTTCATCAGCTTCTATCTTTTGTTCAAAAGCAACGAAAGCAAAACCTCTGGGTCTTTTACTAAGCCAAACTGAATTCAACTGTTCCAAACTGTTCAAATTTTGCTTGTAGATCTTTCTCATTACAATCTACAAGCAAAATTTAAACAGTTTTCCTTTCGTTGTGTTTGAAAAACAATAGACGCTGATGAAGCGTGTGAAAAATTAAATGGGACAAAATTTTTGGGCTCGACACTGATCGTTAAGTTACAAACAAAAAACATAGAGGACTTAATGATGGATTTACTTCAGAAAAAGAAATTGATTGAGGTTCACGAGGCATTGCGAGGCCTGTCCTTTGATCGATCTACCTGCAATAAATTATAAAATAAAAAAAACATGCTTTAATTAATCGTTGTAATCATTTTTACTTACAAATATTGACTCTTCTTTTTACGATATTCTTTTCTCCGATCGTCGAAGGGATCTCGTGAAGCACTTACATCATTTAGTCCTCTATGTTTCTTCTTTGTTTGCAATTTCACTATCAATATCGAGTCCAAAAATTCTGCCCCATTTAATTTTTCACACGCTTCATCAGCTTCTATTTTTTTTTCAAAAGCAACGAAAGCAAAACCTCTGCGTCTTTTACTAAACCAAACTGAATTCAACTTTCCAAACTGTTCAAATTTTGCTTTCGTTGTGATTGAAAAAAAATAGACACCGATGAAGCGTGTGAAAAATTAAATGGGACAAAATTTTTGGGCTCGACACTGATCGTTAAGTTACAAACAAAAAACATAGAGGACTTAATGATGGAATTACTTCAGAAAAAGAAATTGATTGAGGTTCACGAGGCATTGCGAGGCCTGTCCTTTGATCGATCTACCTGCAATAAATTATAAAATAAAAAAAACATGCTTTAATTAATCGTTGTAATCATTTTTACTTACAAATTTTTTCTCTTCTTTTTACGATATTTTTTCTCCGATCGTCGAAGGGATCTCGTGAAGCACTTACATCATTTAGTCCTCTATGTTTCTTCTTTGTCTGCAATTTCACTATCAATGTCGAGTACAAAAATTCTGCCCCATTTAATTTTTCACACGCTTCATCAGCTTCTATGTTTTTTTCAAAAGCAACGAAAGCAAAACCTGTGGGTCTTTTACTAAGCCAAACTGAATTCAACTTTCCAAACTGTTTAAATTTTGCTTGTAGATCTTTCTCATTACAATCTACAAGCAAAATTTAAACAGTTTTCCTTTCGTTGTGTTTGAAAAACAATAGACGCTGATGAAGCGTGTGAAAAATTAAATGGGACAAAATTTTTGGGCTCGACACTGATCGTTAAGTTAGAAACAAAAAACATAGAGGACTTAATGATGGAATTACTTCAGAAAAAGAAATTGATTGAGGTTCACGAGGCATTGCGAGGCCTGTAGTTTGATCGATCTACCTGCAATAAATTATAAAATAAAAAAAACATGCTTTAATTAATCGTTGTAATCATTTTTACTTACAAATATTGTCTCTTCTTTTTACGATATTCTTTTCTCCGATCGTCGAAGGGATCTCGTGAAGCACTTACATCATTTAGTCCTCTATGTTTCTTCCTTGTTTGCAATTTCGCTATCAATGTCGAGTACAAAAATTCTGCCCCATTTAATTTTTCACACGCTTCATCAGCTTCTATTGTTTTTCAAACACAACGAAAGGAAAACTGTTCAAATTTTGCTTGTAGATCTTTCTCATTACAATTATTTTTTAAACGGCCGACATATACTGATGTGCCTTTTTCTTCTTCTGTTTTAAATTTATTTTTGTCTAAGTGACTCTTAGACAAAAATAAATTTAAAACAGAAGAAGAAAAAAGCACATTAGTATATGTCGGAAGTCTAACAAATAATTGTAATGAGAACAATCTACAAGCAAAATTTAAACAGTTTTCCTTTCGTTGTGTTTGAAAAACAATAGGCGCTGATGAAGTGTGTGAAAAATTAAATGGGACAAAATTGTTGGGCTCGACACTGATCGTTAAGTTACAAACAAAAAACATAGACGACTTAATGATGGAATTACTTTAGAAAAAGAAATTGATTGAGGTTCACGAGGCATTGCGAGGCCTGTCCTTTGATCGATCTACCTGCAATAAATTATAAAATAAAAAAAACATGCTTTAATTAATCGTTGTAATCATTTTTACTTACAAATTTTTTCTCTTCTTTTTACGATATTTTTTTCTCCGATCGTCGAAGGGATCTCGTGAAGCACTTACATCATTTAGTCCTCTATGTTTCTTCTTTGTTCGCAATTTCACTATCAATGTCGAGTCCAAAAATTCTGTCCCATTTAATTTTTCACACGCTTCATCAGCTTCTATTTTTTTTTCAAAAGCAACAAAAGCAAAACCTCTGGGTCTTTTACTGAGCCAAACTGAATTCAACTTTACAAACTGTTTAAATTTAGCTTGTAGATCTTTCTCGTTACAATCTATCTACAAGCAAAATTTAAACAGTTTTCCTTTCGTTGTGTTTGAAAAACAATAGGCGCTGATGACACCCGTGAAAAATTAAATGGGACAAAATTATTGGGCTCGACACTGATCCTTAAGTTACAAACAAAAAACATAGAGGACTTAATGATGGAATTACTTCAGAAAAAGAAATTGATTGAGGTTCACGAGGCATTGCGAGGCCTGTCCTTTGATCGATCTACCTGCAATAAATTATAAAATAAAAAAAACATACTTTAATTAATCGTTGTAATCATTTTTACTTACAAATATTGTCTCTTCTTTTTACGATATTCTTTTCTCCGATCGTCGAAGGGATCTCGTGAAGCACTTACATCATTTAGTCCTCTATGTTTCTTCTTTGTTTGCAATTTCACTATCAATGTCGAGTCCAAAAATTCTGTCCCATTTAATTTTTCACACGCTTCATCAGCTTCTATTTTTTTTTCAAAAGCAACAAAAGCAAAACCTCTGGGTCTTTTACTAAGCCAAACTGAATTCAACTTTCCAAACTGTTCAAATTGTGCTTGTAGATCTTTCTCATTACGATCTACAAGCAAAATTTAAACAGTTTTCCTTTCGTTGTGTTTGAAAAACAATAGACGCTGATGAAGCGTGTGAAAAATTAAATGGGACAAAATTGTTGGGCTCGACACTGATCGTTAAGTTACAAACAAAAAACATAGACGACTTAATGATGGAATTACTTCAGAAAAAGAAATTGATTGAGGTTCACGAGGCATTGCGAGGCCTGTCCTTTGATCGATCTACCTGCAATAAATTATAAAATAAAAAAAACATACTTTAATTAATCGTTGTAATCATTTTTACTTACAAATACTGTCTCTTCTTTTTACGATATTCTTTTCTCCGATCACTTACATCATTTAGTCCTCTATGTTTCTTCTTTGTCTGCAATTTCACTATCAATATCGAGTACAAAAATTCTGCCCCATTTAATTTTTCACACGCTTCATCAGCTTCTATTTTTTTTTCAAAAGCAACGAAAGCAAAACCTCTGTTTCTTTTACTAATCGTAAGCCAAACTGAATTCAACTTTCCAAACTGTTTAAATTTTGCTTGTAGATCTTTCTCATTACAATCTACAAGCAAAATTTAAACAGTTTTCCTTTCGTTGTGTTTGAAAAACAATAGACGCTGAAGCGTGTGAAAAATTAAATGGGACAAAATTTTTGGGCTCGACACTGATCGTTAAGTTACAAACAAAAAACATAGAGGACTTAATGATGGAATTACTTCAGAAAAAGAAATTGACTGAGGTTCACGAGGCATTGCGAGGCCTGTCCTTTGATCAATCTACCTGCAATAAATTATAAAATAAAAAAAACATGCTTTAATTAATCGTTGTAATCATTTTTACTTACAAATTTTTTCTCTTCTTTTTACGATATTTTTTTCTCCGATCGTCGAAGGGATCTCGTGAAGCACTTACATCATTTAGTCCTCTATGTTTCTTCCTTGTTTGCAATTTCACTATCAATGTCGAGTACAACAATTCTGCCCCATTTAATTTTTCACACGCTTCATCAGCTTCTATTTTTTTTTTCAAAAGCAACGAAAGCAAAACCTGTGGGTCTTTTACTAAGCCAAACTGAATTCAACTTTCCAAACTGTTTAAATTTTGCTTGTAGATCTTTCTCATTACAATCTACAAGCTAAATTTAAACAGTTTTGCTTTCGTTGTGTTTGAAAAAAAATAGACGCTGATGAAGCGTGTGAAAAATTAAATGGGACAAAAGTTTTGGGCTCGACACTGATCGTTAAGTTACAAACAAAAAACATAGAGGACTTAATCATGGAATTACTTCAGAAAAAGAAATTGATTGAGGTTCACGAGGCATTGCTCGGCCTGTTCTTTGATCGATCTACCTGCAATAAATTATAAAATAAAAAAAACATGCTTTAATTAATCGTTGTAATCATTTTTACTTACAAATATTGTCTCTTCTTTTTACGATATTCTTTTCTCCGATCGTCGAAGGGATCTCGTGAAGCACTTACATCATTTAGTCCTCTATGTTTCTTCTTTGTTTGCAATTTCACTATCAATGTCGAGTCCAAAAATTCTGCCCCATTTAATTTTTCACACGCTTCATCAGCTTCTATTTTTTTTTCAAAAGCAACGAAAGCAAAACCTCTGGGTCTTTTACTAAGCCAAACTGAATTCAACTTTCCAAACTGTTCAAATTTTGCTTGTAGATCTTTCTCATTACAATTATTTTTTAAACGGCCGACATATACTGATGTGCCTTTTTCTTCTTCTGTTTTAAATTTATTTTTGTCTAAGTGACTCTTAGACAAAAATAAATTTAAAACAGAAGAAGAAAAAAGCACATTAGTATATGTCGGGGGTCTAACAAATAATTGTAATGAGAACAATCTACAAGCAAAATTTAAACAGTTTTCCTTTCGTTGTGTTTGAAAAACAATAGGCGCTGATGAAGCGTGTGAAAAATTAAATGGGACAAAATTTTTGGCCTCGACACTGATCGTTGAGTTACAAACAAAAAACATAGACGACTTAATGATGGAATTACTTCAGAAAAAGAAATTGATTGAGGTTCACGAGGCATTGCGAGGCCTGTCCTTTGATCGATCTACCTGCAATAAATTATAAAATAAAAAAAACATGCTTTAATTAATCGTTGTAATCATTTTTACTTACAAATTTTTTCTCTTCTTTTTACGATATTTTTTTCTCCGATCGTCGAAGGGATCTCGTGAAGCACTTACATCATTTAGTCCTCTATGTTTCTTCTTTGTTTGCAATTTCCCTATCAATGTCGAGTACAAAAATTCTGCCCCATTTAATTTTTCACACGCTTCATCAGCTTCTATTTTTTTTTCAAAAGCAACGAAAGCAAAACCTCTGGGTCTTTTACTAAGCCAAACTGAATTCAACTTTCCAAACGGTTCAAATTTTGCTTGTAGATCTTTCACATTACAATTATTTTTTAGACCGCCGACATATACTGATGTGCCTTTTTCTTTTTCTGTTTTAAATTTATTTTTGTCTAAGAGTCACTTAGACAAAAATAAATTTAAAACAGAACAAGAAAAAAGCACATTAGTATATGTCGGGGGTCTAACAAATAATTGTAATGAGAACAATCTACAAGCAAAATTTAAACAGTTTTCCTTTCGTTGTGTTTGAAAAACAATAGGCGCTGATGAAGCGTGTGAAAAATTAAATGGGACAAAATTTTTGGCCTCGACACTGATCGTTGAGTTACAAACAAAAAACATAGACGACTTAATGATGGAATTACTTCAGAAAAAGAAATTGATTGAGGTTCACGAGGCATTGCGAGGCCTGTCCTTTGATCGATCTACCTGCAATAAATTATAAAATAAAAAAAACATGCTTTAATTAATCGTTGTAATCATTTTTACTTACAAATATTGTCTCTTCTTTTTACGATATTTTTTTCTCCGATCGTCGGAGGGATCTCGTCAAGCACTTACATCATTTAGTCCTCTATGTTTCTTCTTTGTTTGCCATTTCACTATCATGTAAGCACTAAATGCAATCCCGCAGACATGCTGTCTCGCGCTGCTAGTGCCGAGTTATTAGCAAACTCAGATTTGTGGTGGCATGGCCAAAGTTGGTTGACACTCGACATGACTGACTGGCCCATGACACAAATGACAATTCCAACACAAGAGATACTTGAACTGCGCAAACCCATATGTTGTGCGATGACAATAAATAATGAATTTGCAACGGCACTCTTTGAAAGGTACTCATCCATTACAAAACTACGAGTGGTCGCATACTGCAACCGATTTATAAAAAACATATGTAACGAACATGACACACGGACAGTAGACGAATTAGAAGGTGCTATCATGAACCTTATATTTTTAGCGCAGCTACAGACGTTCGCACAAGAAATTACTGATCTCACGGCAGGGCGAGCAATCAAACAAAATAGTCGTCTATTGACCCTTAGCCCGTTCTTAGATTCTCACAAATGTATTAGAGTACGAGGTCGATTGAAACATTCGCAGTCTACATTCAATCAAAAACATCCGTTATTGCTTCCACCAAGTCATACATTAACCAAATTAATCATCACATGTGAACACATAAATTCATTGCATTCGGGAACTCAAGCCGTATTAAACAAATTACGGCTAAAATATTGGTCATGTCCGGATGTAGCACAGTCTGACAACTTATACGCAAATGCATAAAATGCTTTAGAGTACGACCGGTAAACGTACAACCTCAAATGGGTGACCTGCCGGAACATCGCGTAACGCCATCGCGCCCATTTTCTATTTCAGGCGTAGATTATGCTGGTCCCTTCAGCCTGAAAGAAGGCAACACAGGACGATCTCGAATAGTACAGGCGTATTTATGTTTGTTCAGTTGTTTTGCAACTAAGGCTGTACATTTAGAAGTGGTAAACAGCCTAACAGACGCATTTCTAGCCGCGCTCAAACGTTTTATCGCACGACGCGGCATATGAAGCCACATTTATTCAGATAGTGCTGGCCGAGAATTAATCAAAGTAGCAAACTTACTCCAAAACGCCGAACAGTCAAATACATTTCAGGCATTATTAAATTCAAACGCAATACATTGGCATTTCATACCTGCAAGATCACCCCACTTTGGGGGATTATGGGAAGGCGGAATAAAGTCGGCCAAGGGGCACATAAAAAGAATAGCAGGCAAAAGCGCGTTAACATTTGAAGAAATGGCCACCCTGCTTGCGCAAATCGAAGCTTGCATGAGCTCACGACCTCTCACACCGCTGTCCAATGACCCTAACGACCTTAAACCTTTAACACCCGCGCACTTTTTGATCGGTGAATCACTCCACTCATCGCCAGAAGCACAATAACGGACATCGCAATAAACAAATTATCGCGGTTCCAACGAGTACAGCAACTCCTACAACACTTTTGGAAGCGATAAATCATATAATCAAAAAAGGTGTCTCATTGGGAGAATCTAAACAAAAAGAGAAACAGCCAGGCAATTCGGCCTATACAGTCTGTTACCATCAGTATTTTGTTAACAATTTAATTATGCATATTTAAAGAAATATATTTTGTTTTCAAGTATTGCAATAATTACACAGCAGAAATAAATACAATCTTAGAAATGTTTTAATTTGTACATCACACTTTCAATCCTTTTTAAATTTGACATAATAAAATATCAATGATGCATTTTCCTGTATAAAAACAAACTTAATCCAATTGCTAAAATACCTGTAATTAAAACCAATTTTCCTTTTCGTGATTTCCTATTCTTCAGAGAATCCTTTGTAATTAAATCTGCTATAGGTACCTCTGAATCCCACTACAATACATAAAAAAAATTCAGATTTCAATATAATAAGATTTCGCGCTATAACCTGCATCACACAATCATCTAAGCATTTTACTGTTTTCTTAATATCAACCATGGCTTTTTTCAAAAGGGACAAATCAATTTGCAAAAAATTTGCTCTTTCTTCAAAATTTATATTGTTGATTAAATAATAAATACTTCCTTCCATTGTAACAATTTGTCTTGCACATGTGGTAATGGTACGTGAAATATCAATGGTACTAAAATATAATTTTAAACTAATTAATATAGTTTTTTTAAATCAAATTGAACTTGTTTAAATTCTATAGTCATAATTCAAATGCAATAATCCATTTCATACAGAAACTTTTAACTTTTTTTTGTATTACCTATAAATTGCATCCTGCCGTAGATACGGTAATGACTTCTGCTTGTATGGATACTTATGAAATTGATACAAACCAAATAATATTCTTTTACGTTGAAATGGAAATACAACTCCTAGGTCAAGTAAATTTTTATCATTTAGGGCTAAGAACGCACTTAAATCTACTTGACGTTCTCTAAACATTTTGATCAATGATTCACATTTCATACCATACAGTAAACATGCCACATCATCCAAGAATGTTGGTCTAAAGATAAATTCATATTATCGCTACAAATAAATATAAAAATTAAAGTACTTGTTTGGTGTTAAATTTGCAAATAAGTCTTCGTATGTTTGTACATTGTCATGCAGAATATTATCTGTATGTTCATTGCCAACTTTTATTTCAAACAGTTCAAAAAGTTTCTCGTTATCGAAAGATTGAACAAAGTTTTGGATTGTTTGTCCTCGAACATCTATAGGTGTTAAGTCAACACCTGCATTGAGCAATTTTTCCACAGTACTTGACTTGTTTCCATGAACAGCCCAAAATATTGGCTATAAATATATAAGTAATTCAAAATTATTATTTTTTGTTATTGTTTTATTTTATTACTGTCCATCCTTGATTATCTGCAGCATCTTTTTCAGAAAGTGGCAGAAGCAAATCCACAGCATCATCATTGCCATTGTAGGCAGCATACATTAATGCCGACACTCTTTTCCTTGTTGTTAGATTCACATTAACACCTTTATCAATTAACATAGAAATTATATCTGCTATTTTATCACTACTTGCAGTTGTTAAGGGACAATTACAGGCTGCCATTAGAACAGTAAACATATCTGAAAACGTAAATATTATAGAATAGCAAAACGTACAGTTTTTATAATGAATTGATTTATAATCTAAAATTTTGCTTATGATATAATAATTGATGTTATAAGAACGAGGAATGAAATTTTTTTTATTCACAACGGGTTAGTAACGCACATAATTGTTTTTACGCGAATTTCATCCTTCACTAGATTATAATTTTTTTTGTTTTATACATACAGTCAAACTCCCCTATAACGAATTTCTACTTAACGAATTTCTCTATATAACAATTTTTTTTTGGGAATCTTCACCTTGCAGACGTTTTCAATGTATTTTATAACCCTTATAACGAAGTAAAAATTTCCATATAACGAATTCCCCCCCCCCCCCAACTTTGCAAATGTTTAAGATTTAAAACATTTTCTTTTTGTTATTTCACTGTAATTTTGGAAAAAAAATCGTTTGTAGTAATATTGGCAGATGTATTCAGGGTTCAACATTTTATGAAGGATTAGTCGACGAAGTAAGCCTGCAAAAATTTTAAGGACCGACAAAGTTTTATTGCATCGAAAATTTTTAATTTTATAACCATACTTTTCCTTGTCTTATTAAAAATTATTTTACAATACTGGGGTGGTCTTATTTATTAAATAAATACGTGAAAATCTACATTGTTATTTTTTAGTATTATTAATTAATAAAATAAAACGCATTGCATATTAATCCTTTTGCGACCTTGCAACTTATGTATTGTTTTATGTTAAATAGATACTTAGTCAATAACGAATTTTTTACATAACAAATTTTTTAAGGTCACCGTAACGCTTCGTTATATGGAAGTTCGACTGTAATTCTAAAAGTATGAATTTTTTTATTTCAAAAATTATGAATAATTATTATTGTTAAAAAAAGTGGTGAATTTTTCAATAGAGAAAAGCACACTAAAAAAGACGAATTTGGATACATTAATCACGTTTTTAGCTGATTCTTCAAATATAGAGCTGAAATAAATAACGTGCTAAGTGCCTTTTACATAAGTTAGAAAGTGTGGATAACAACTTACGACGAGAGTATGACGGCAACTTTTAAAAATTTAATTTTCCATGTTTTAATAGCAGTGGCAGTAAGTCCGATATACACCGTGATTCACGTAACTTTCCGAGGCATACGCCCAATGCACGCAACCCAATATTCAAATATCACAACATGCTATGATACAAAAAACATATATTCAAGTTTCGTATGTTTGGAAACTCCTAACGGAAATAACTGTCAACCTGACAATTTAAATTTGCAAAATGTATTCAAACGATGAAAGAGTGAATATGATCATAATCTACGGCGAGTGTCACAAAAATACAGTTGCTGCAACCAGATTATCAAGCATTGTTGCTTTGACCATATACACCCAACCAAGGTAGATCACCAGGAGGATTTTTTGAGATTCATGATGTTCAGCGATAAGGCAAAATTTTCGAGTAATGGAGCAGTTAACCGCCACGACTGCCAATATTATGCCTTGAAAAATCCACACTGGATATGACAAAGCCATTTTCAATATGTCTTTTAAATCAATGTGTATTACGGTATAGTAGACGATTTCATTATTTGTCCCTATGTTTTAAAAATAATAACACTTGATTCGCTAAATTATCTTCACATAATTTTCATTTTCATAACTTTAGTATTTATTTTTAACTACCTGAAGTACCCGGCTTCGCTCGGTGTACAAAATTTGATGGCTTTAGGACACTTCTTTCCCCCACCAAGATGCACTTGTGTACAAAATTTGGTAGCTGAGGACACTTCTTTCTATGCAAAAATATGGTTGAAGAATACCCCCCCCCCCCCGACTAAGATGCACTTGTGTACAAAATTTGGTGGCTGTAGGACACTTCTTTCTGTGTCATTGTCACCTGACATCAAATCCAAAGGTAAGGAAAAATTTATGATAAGAATTAAAACTGTATTGTTTTTTTAAAAAGATATTTAGTATTAAAAATGGTAACATTACTATGCCCAACCCTGTAGTATAAGAGATAGTTTTAAAAGCGTTTCATTAAAATTTATATCTACTATTTCTAATTATTGGTTTATAGGTTACTATCACTTTTTCGCAATTGGCCTACTTTGATATTCCAAATTACCCTTTTTACCGTACTTTAGCTGAAGCTATTTTGGTTTTTGGCACACGTGATTTTGACAAATAAAACCTACCGGGGACAACGGTATATAGAGACGGTTATAATTTCATTAATATATCGCTGTCACCCGGAATTGAACCCACTGAGCCACAACCGTTATTTTCATTATTACCTTATGCAAAACATAAAAAAGCATAATAATTTGTTACCCTGACTTGGCGAGTAATCTGCTATTCGGACTTGAGCTTGACTGTATGTCCAAGTAACAGGTAGCTCACCAACCCACAGTAACAGATCTATTGTTAAAATATAAAATCGACTATTCCACTCATATGGTATATCAGCCAATCAACATCTAGCCTAGCCTAGCCTAGCTGGTACTTTGCTTATGCATGGAATAGTCTTGCAAAATACAATTTATATGGTGAATATTTTTTACAATTCAGACTATTATTAGCACTAATAAATTATCTGAATCATTGCAAATATTGCGATAAGTCTACAGGCACTAACCTCTTTGTGCATTAACATTTGCTCCTCTAGTTATCAATTCTCTACTAATAACAGAATCTCCAACTGATGCGGCCAGTAAAAGTGGCGTCCAGTTATCTCTTAAAACTACATTCGCATCTAAACCTACAATAATTTAATTTTTAAATACAAAAACATATTAGATATCAGTAAATGAAAAAAACCTTTGTCCAACAGCCTTTTAACTGCATCAACATTATTGTTCACAATTGAAGAATAAAGTTTTGATAAGTCATCTTCTTCATCTACTCGATTTTGTTGGTAATACAATAAATTGACATTATTATCGTTCTAAAATTTACAATTGTTAATGTAGCAGGTTATACATATACTTAGTATTTTACATAATAATCTTCTTCATCGCTAGAATCACCTGCCGGTCGAGCCATATTACGCCGAACAAATTCAACTCACATTTGAAATTTTAACACAAATTGAAGGTTATGGTAAACAAGCAGAACATGCTGAGGTCCGTTCAGATTACACGCCGGGTAGATAAATGTTACCCCGCGTCAACAAGCATCTCAACGCAAAACGCCTTGCGCAGTTACCATAACCTCTTATTTCTTTTATAACATTATATTTGTTTGAGGATTATCATAACTGATCTCGAATAAAATGCACCAGGTGCCAAATGGATCGTGTGAACATCAGAGCGACGCGGGAACATTTTTTCATAAGATCAGATGTAAAACATTAAAATGTTAAATTTAATTTACTGCGCATGCAGGCTAAATTTCTTGAATCTGAACGATCGAGAGAGCGAGCCCGACGTTCAATCTGAACGCGCCCCTGCGAACATGAGGGCCGGAGATCACGTGACAAAGGTAGGCAATCACATGTCATATTTCCGTTGAATGAATATTTTTATTTATGCTTATTTATTTCATATTAACTTTTATAATAACCATAGTCATCAAAATTTCAACTGAAACCATTGCAATTAAAAAAAAATATGCAGTGTTCACTCGATTGACCCTTTTTACCTCCAATCCTAATCTTTTTTTTCAATTATTTGTTCAGTAGTTAAATTTTTTTGAAGATATTTCGATCTTTGTTGATACTTAATGTACCAACAGTGAGTGAAAATTGTTTTAATTAATTTTTCATTTTCATTATTTTTAATGATTTTTGTTTTTTTTTTTTAACTAACATACAATCTGTCCAAATAGGACAATCAGTACTTTTTATAATAAATCTATAAACCGACTTTTTTTTTTTTTTTTAAGAGGAGGTAACCTGTGTGACTACTAACTTCCTCCCCCATACGTCTTCCTCACCACGGGAACCACATTAACATTACGTCAAGTATTACTTCGAGATGAGTGACTGTTTAGTTCCATTTACATCTTATCATTAGATCACATCTTTTGGTAAGCTTTCACTCACACTTTTTCACCTTTCGTTTTCTTTCCCTTTTACCTATCATTCTCACTCTCTATCACTCTCTCCCTCTATCATCAAAAATTGCCTCTTATTAGTTTGCTTTCACACACACTTTTACTCATTTCATCTTCTTCCTCCTTTACCTATCATTCACACTCTCTATCACTCTCTCCCTCTTTGGTCATCTTAGATTGAATTGTGAAGAAGGCATCCCTTGACTCCCCTTGGTAATGGACCCTCTGGCTGTCAAGGCTTCACATGAACTTGCATCTTTAATTGTGATGTTCGTTACAACCTAAATGACTCAATAAGATTGGTTAAATATGATTCAAAAATAATTAAAAGAAATAAATAAATAATTAAAAATTTTAAACCTAGGAGGCTTGGAATTTTTACTATCAAAATCAAAGTAGTATATTGAATAATCTTTTCTTTTTTTTTTGACGTTTCTAAAAATTTTTACATTTTTCGCCGTAACTTTACAAATAAACCGATGGAATCCGTCTCACGACTTTACAAAAATTAAATGAAACTTATTTGCTCCTAATAATTACTATAAACGCTTCACGAGCAAAAAATTACAAAAATCTTCAATTGGTAAATTTTGACGTTTCTAAAAAATTTCAAACAGATCGAAAAAAGAAAAAAGAGAAAAATATTCAAAATACCTCATATACATTCATTCTCTCAATCACACAACCTTTAACCTTCAATCTTCGTCAGAATCTGATATCACATCATTTCTGACGAGGAGTTCCTCCCTACGAAATTCCTCTTGCTGTTTTCCACGCATAATGTCCCGCATTATGTTGGTTACTGTTTTCCAAGATTCCTCGGAATCCAATAATAACTCAGAAATATTATTCTGGTCTATATTACAACCCATTTTAATCCTAGCATCTCTTCGGATGCTTTCCCATTCGTCACAAATGAATATAGTATGTTCTGGCGTGTCTACCTGCTGGCAAAACCAGCAAGTATCGACATCCGCCTTTTTTATCCAATTGAGATATTTTCCGAAAATTCCGTGTCCGGACATGGATTGTGTTAAAAAATAATCCATTTCTACCCACTTACAATTGAACCATTTTCTAATATCTTTAACGAAAATTTTTGCCCAACCTAAATAATCGTCCCATTGTTCTTGCCAAGCTATCATTAAGGATTCGTTTGCCAAAGAGGTATGATCTTTACCCCTTAAATAAATTTCCGATCTTACGTTCGCTTTCATCCACAAAGGAGGCATTCTGGCAAGCACCTGCACTGCCTTCGTGGATATTGTTCTATATGCGGATGTTATTCTAATGGCTAACCTCCTGTTGACCCAATCGAGCATGTTTTTATAACGCTCGAATCTTAGGGCCTTTATCCAGGCAGGGGCGCCGTACAAAATCAAGGAAATTACCACCGATGACAGTACTCTGCGTTTACCAGCTTTCGGACCTCTGATGTTCGGCATTAGCCTTGAAAGCGTCGCGGCTAATTTCATTCCCTTTAAACATACCTCTTTAACGTGCGTCGTTAATTTTACATCTTTGTCTAACCAGACACCCATATATTTAATAGCATCCGAGCTATCTAACCTAAAGCCGTCGATATCGATCGATAAGCTTTTAATTTTCCTTCTCTCTGCCAAAAGTACCATTTCTGCTTTTTGCAGGGCGATCTTGATCCCCATGTCATCCAGCTTGCGTTTAACTCTACCGAAGGCGTATTGTGCTTCCTCTCGTAGCGCATCTTCAGATTTAGCCTCTACAACTATCGCTAAATCGTCTGCGTACGCCACGAGTGTCACATCTTTTCCCAAATCGAGCTCTAATATCTCGTTATAAAATATGTTCCAAAGGGTTGGACCAAGAACCGAACCCTGTGGAACACCGCTGGTTACATTAATCCGTTCTCCGTGAGAAGTAACGATGCAACGATCTGATAAGTATGATTGTATCATCCTTATTATGTGAACCGAGATATTAGCTCTCTTTAATGCCGAAATAATTTCTGCCCACGGTGCCGAGTTAAACGCATTCTGTATGTCAACAGTTATCATCGCACATAAATCGCGATTACTATACGCCAATCGATTAATTCGATTTGGCACTTCGAGAATTTTACTGACTGCATCTATCGTAGATCGCCCTGCCCTAAATCCAAATTGATTATCATTCAAAACACTTTTATCCTCTAATTCCCTCTCTAATAGATCCTTAATGACACCTTCGAACAATTTACCCGCGACATCGAGCAGACATATCGGTCTGTATGTGATTAAATCTCCTTTCCGCGGTTTCTCTATCAATACTAGGAAAGCAGTTTTCCAGATGTTTGGAAAATCACCTGCTTTCCAAATATATAAACCGACTTGTAGGGAGGACTCCATTGAATGTTCCCTATATTATTCGATCTGATTTTAATCAAACCTCGTTGGTAAGTCTGCAGGTTTAAATCGTTTTAAACGTCTTGGTTCATCTGTAGGGTCCATAATCTTATTCACTAGAGCGTTTGGGTGAGTTTTCGCTCTGTCACGGTACCTAACGCTTGACCTTGTGATCACTTCCTGAACCGATTGTACGCACAAATCACTGTGTAGCACTAAATTGGGAACGTACCATGGTGCATTCACTATAATTCGTAGCATTTTATTCTGGAACCGTTGTAGGATTGCTATGTTACTGTTGCTAGCTATTCCCCAAAGTTGGATGCCGTATGTCCATATGGGTTTGATTATTATTTTATATATTAACAGCTTATTTTCTATTGAAAGTTGTGACTGTCTCCCTAATAACCAATAGATTTGCCTTAGTTTTAGCCCTAGCTGCTTCCTTTTAGTAAAAATGTGCTTTTGCCATGTCATTCTCATATCCAAGTGCATACCTAAATATTTTGCGTGATCTTCGTGTTTTAATTGTTTGCCATTTAGTGTAACTGATGGGCAGTTACTTCTCTTTGTAGTGAAGGTTACTTGTACTGATTTGTCTTCATTTGCCTTCATTCTCCATTTTGTTAACCACATTTGTATTTTATCAAGTTGTCGTTGCATAATCCTTGAAGCAGTTGCAGCATCCGAGTGGGAGGTCAGAAGAGCGGTATCATCAGCAAATGTTGCTACTGTTGTTGCTCTGGTTTTGGGAAGGTCAGCTGTATATAGTAGGTATAAGATTGGGCCTAACACACTTCCTTGAGGAACCCCAGATGTTATAGGATGCAGCTTGGTTAAACAATCTTGCTGTTGCACTAAGAAATGTCTTTCGGTTAAGTATGATCTTAATAAAACATAAAACGGGTGTGGTAAATTTTCCTTAATTTTGTAACAAAGCCCATCATACCAGACTTTGTCAAATGCTTGGCTTATGTCAAGAAAGACAGCGCAGCAGTACCACTTTTTTTCTATGGCATTACCAATTTCCTTAACGACTCGATGAATTTGCTCAACAGTCCCGTGATTGTTTCGAAAACCAAACTGGTGATCTGGAATTAGATTTTCATCCTCTATCACTATTTTCAGCCTTTTTAGAATTAGTTTTTCATAAATTTTTGAAAGGATCGGAAGCAGACTAATTGGCCAATATGATGTTACCTCATTAATATTTTTTTCAGGTTTGGGTAACATGATTATTTGAGCTATCTTCCAAGCGATTGGGAAGTAGCCTAATCTTAGCGAAGCATTGAATATAAACAATACATATTTTACTGCTTTGCTTGGTAATTCTCGTAGTATTTTTCCATTAATTAGATCAAAACCAGGTGCTTTTTTATAATTGATCTCTTTTTTTAATCTGTTATCTAATTCAGAATAGGTTATTTTTTTAATGGGTACGTCCATTTGATATGGCGCTTCCAAAAACTCCTTTATCTTATTTAAGTCCGCTTCAGGCATTACTGTCGGATGCGGTTTAAATACCTCTGCAAGATGATGAGCAAATGCTTCAGCTTTCTCTTTATTACTTTTAGCCCAATTACCATTATTTCCTATGATTGGTGGAAAATGTTGTCGGGGTCTTTTTAGTTTTTTTGTTGCGCGCCACAATGAGTAGTCCATGTATAAGAGTCACTTAGACAAAAATATATTTAAAACAGAAGAAGAAAAAGGCACATCAGTATGTGTCGGCGGTCTAAAAAATAATTGTAATGAGAAAGATCTACAAGCAAAATTTGAACAGTTTGGAAAGTTGAATTCAGTTTGGCTTAGTAAAAGACCCAGAGGTTTTGCTTTCGTTGCTTTTGAAAAAAAAAATAGAAGCTGATGAAGCGTGTGAAAAATTAAATGGGGCAGAATTTTTGGACTCGACATTGATAGTGAAATTGCAAACAAAGAAGAAACATAGAGGACTAAATGATGTAAGTGCTTCACGAGATCCCTTCCACGATCGGAGAAAAGAATATCGTAAAAAGAAGAGACAATATTTGTAAGTAAAAATGATTACAACGATTAATTAAAGCATGTTTTTTTATTTTATAATTTATTGCAGGTAGATCGATCAAAGAACAAGCCGGGCAATGCCTCGTGAACCGCACTCAATTTCTTTTTCTGAAGTAATTCCATCATTAAGTCCTCTATGTTTTTTGTTTGTAACTTAACGATCAGTGTCGAGCCCAAAAATTTTGTCCCATTTAATTTTTCACACACTTCATCAGCGCCTATTGTTTTTCAAACACAACGAAAGGAAAACTGTTTAAATTTTGCTTGTAGATTGTTCTCATTACAATTATTTGTTAGACTTCCGACATATACTAATGTGCTTTTTTCTTGTTCTGTTTTAAATTTATTTTTGTCTAAGTGACTCTTAGACAAAAATAAATTTAAAACAGAAAAAGAAAAAGGCACATCAGTATATGTCGGCGGTCTAAAAAATAATTGTAATGTGAAAGATCTACAAGCAAAATTTGAACCGTTTGGAAAGTTGAATTCAGTTTGGCTTAGTAAAAGACCCAGAGGTTTTGCTTTCGTTGCTTTTGAAAAAAAAATAGAAGCTGATGAAGCGTGTGAAAAATTAAATGGGGCAGAATTTTTGGACTCGACATGTTTCCACATTGCTATGTCTGTTAGCTCTTGGATCTCCGTGATGCGGTTTGGCACGAATGTTTTGTGGTGGCTTGATACCGATGTGATCCAAGACAAAACTATTGATGAGTCTGTCCAGTAATGACTGGAGTTTAATTTGATATTTAAAATTTTTGCAACCTTGTTTGTTAATTTGGCTAATAACAACGCTGCACAGAGCTCTAGACGCGGCAAGGAAATGGTTTTCAAAGGTGCGACTCGCGATTTAGCGCACAGTAATTTTGCGGTATGATTGTTGTGAATGTCCGTGGTTCGCCAATAAATGCTTGCACCGTATGTTGTTTGTGACGCGTCTGAAAAACCGTGCATTTGGATGTATGTATGATTTGTGCTGAGCACGTGTTCTGGTATTGTGATTTGATTCACTGAATTGAGTTGTGCGAGCCACTGCGACCATGTAGTATGAATGCTGAGTGGGACTGATTCATCCCAACTCAAATTCAGTTGCCACAGGGATTGCATTATAATTTTTGCGGTTATTATAATTGGACCGAGCAGGCGTAAGCGGTCAAAAATTTGAGCAACGATTGACAATATCGATCTGTCCGTAATGCGATGTTTTTCTTGAGATGTGGAATTACGTAATGAAAGGAGTCTGAATTCGTGCTCCACTGTAGCCCTACGATCTTTACGCTTTGTGGATTATAATGATTTAATCCAATATTGACTGCGGCTATGCTTCAGAATGATTGTGCTACATTCGAGGACCATTTGCTTAATTGAAAACCTCCTAACTTTAATAACGTTGTTACCTCGTTGAGAATGTGTTTTAGATCAGCAATGTTATCTGCACCGGTTAACAAGTCATCAACATAAAAGTCGCGCTGAACGATCTTGGAACCGATGGGAAATTTATTGTGTTCTAAAACTGCTAATTGGTTAAATGTCTTGACTGCGAGGTATGGTGCCGATGCGGTTCCGTAGGTTACTAAAGGTCAAACGTGCCGTACTTGGTGAAGTCTGGATTTTTCCGGTCCGTGAAGGTTTGACTAAATTGACGGTTTTTTTCAAGAAATATTGTGTGAAGACGTTTTAATGTGTTATATTGTTGTTTTGGTTGGGTGATTTGTTAGTTTTCGTTGCTCTACGGCGTGGAATTGGGGAGAAAATTGTATTTTTGGATTTGCCGTTGACATTTTGCTAAATTTTTTCTTAAGTGTTCTTGATTTTTTGAATTTTTGTGATTTCTTGCCTGGACTAATCGACGGCAAGTGTAGTTATTTTTTATTGCTGATGATCGAAAGGTATTTGGGAAATTGAGAATTTTGGACTTTTTCGGACTTTTGATTGCTATCATTAAAACTGTGAAACGTGACATTAGCGTGACAGAGTGATTTTTGATAATAAATATTGAAAGCAGTTAAGTGAAACGCGGTCTTTAAGTATTCCTCAAAATGATCAGTGATGTGAAGGAACTTCAACGTCTGAGCATTCAAATGAAGGATGCGAGAACAAAGGAAGGGGATGTCCTCAGGGTTCTTTTAAGAAAATTGAGGGAAACGGAGAAGACAGCGAGGGAGTTCCGAAATCTTAATAAGACCATCAAGGGAGCCTTGAAGGAGGTCGCTGAGATGGTTGATCAGTTGGAAGGTCTACTGATGACAACGGATAAGGCGATTAATGCCTTTGGTAGTGAAAGGGTTAGAATGTTCAAAGATTAGCGAACAAAGAGTATGGAGGAAATTGGAAAGGAAAATACTAACAATAACGTGGTCCGAGCTCCGGATAAGTTAAAATTGAAGGGGAAAACAGTAGAGATAACA
Source organism: Dascillus cervinus (assembly GCA_949768715.1). Taxonomy (NCBI): domain Eukaryota; kingdom Metazoa; phylum Arthropoda; class Insecta; order Coleoptera; family Dascillidae; genus Dascillus; species Dascillus cervinus. Next base: position 18,322,539 of record OX458316.1, read on the forward strand.
CCCGCAGAAGTGGCGTTAGCGTTAGCGTCAGTCATTAAGGAACAAGAAACAAAATCGACTGTAGAAATTGCAATAGTTAAGTCTTCTTGTAAAGTAGTAGAAATACCACCTGCAGAGGTGGCGTTAGCCTCTAAGGAGCAGGATATACCACGGTCGCAGGTAATCGGGAGGAAAAAACCCACTTCTGATAAAGTGAAAATTGATACTGTTCCTAATAAGTTAAAAATCAAGACCGTTCCTGACACTGTAAAGATTAAAACTATGCCAGATGCCGTTGCTATTAAAGGGGTAGGTAGTGCTAGTTACGCGGATATTATGCGTAGAGTACGATTGGAAATAGATCCCCAGAAAATAGGGGTAGAAATTAGTAAGGTCAGACGCACCAGAGCTGGTGAAGTACTGATTGAAGTAAAAGGTGGGAACCAGAAGAGTGAAATACTGAAGGGCGAGCTGGAAAAGATACTGGGCAAAGATGCGACAGTAAGGACCATGGCCACCGCAGCAACTGTTGAAATTTGGGATCTGGAAGAAGATATTACAAAAGAGGAGATAATAGCAGACATTCAAAAGGTCACGGCAGGTGCCGGAACATGCAGCATTGAAGTTAAAATTTTGAAATTAGTGCGTGCAGGCACCATGCTGGCTGTAGTGGATATGCCTGCTAAATTTGCAAACCTACTTTTGGAAAAAGAAAGGATAAAAATTGGTTGGAATAGCTGCAGGGTTAGAGTGAGGTTGAACATCTTGAAATGTTTCAGATGTCATGAGTACGGACACCTCGCTTGTAATTGTACAGGTCCCGATAGGAGGACACTCTGTCACAGATGTGGCAGAGAAGGACACAAGATAAAAGAATGTACAAATGAGCCCCACTGTCTTATGTGTAGAAAAGCCCATAAACCTGGCAGCTATAGCTGTAATAATTACAAGGAGGCGTCCTTAAAAATGCAAAAATGAGATTCCTTCAAATAAATCTCAACAGGTGCAAAGCAGCGCATGATTTGCTGCTACAAACGATTGTTGAAATGAAAATTGATGTCGTCATGGCAAGCGAGCCCAACAGAAATCGCGTAGTTACTGGGTGGTTTGTAGATACTAAGAGCGACGCAGCCATATGTGTTCGAGCAGGAATACAGGTGGACGAGGTGAGTTCACAGCATGACGGCTTTGTATGGGTCAGGCTGGGGCAGGTTCGCCTGTACAGCTGCTACTCCTCGCCCAACATTGATGCACACGAATACCTTACGTTTCTGACAGAGCTGGAAGAGAACATAAGAAGGTGGGGACGGCAAGTCGTTTTAACGGGCGACTTTAATGCTAAGTCAAGTAGATGGGACTCTGTCAGGACCGATTGGAGAGGAGAGGAACTGGAAGCAATGATAGATAGGCTAAGACTGGCGGTTTGTAACACTGGCGGTGTTGCAACCTTCAGGAGGGATCAGAGTCAGTCGATACTAGATATTACATTTGCATCCGGTGATCTGGCTGCACGCATACCAAACTGGCGTGTTCTTGAAGCTGAAACTTTAAGTGACCACTGCTATCTCAGCTATGATTTGACCTCCAATAGGGCGCCACCAACTCATGTTCCGCAAAGAGGTTGGGCAGTCAGCAAGCTCTCAGTAGAGAAGCTTGCAGAGGCTGCAGAGATAGAGGTGGTAATGTCGGAAGTCAACACGACAATAGATCAAACACTAGAGCAGCATGCTACAGCGTTCACCGAAGCCATGACTCGGGCATATGATGCGGTTATGCCACGCAGAGGAGGGAAAAATGGAAGAAGACCAATGTACTGGTGGACAGATGAGATCGCCAGTCTACGGAGGGTCAGTCTAGTAGCCAGAAGACGACATCAGAGGGAACAGAGACGCATGGACGCTGTAAACCTCGCGATTCTGAAGGAGGAAGCGAAGGCAGCCAAAAAGGCACTGGTCACAGCGATCAGGGCCAGTCAAAAGCGCTGTTGGGCGAATCTGTGTGAGGAGGTTGACTATGACACCTGGGGTCGCGGTTACAAAATTGTAACGAAAAAACTGATTGGGAATAATTCAATCCCAGGGTTATCCGAAAGAATCGACCAAGTGGTAAAGGTTTTGTTTCCGGAAAGAGAGTTACTGAGAAGGGAAGAAGATTTAGTAGCGGAAGATCAACCTGCGCCGTTGATCACCAATGAGGAGCTGGCAGAGGCGGGCAAGAGCCTGGGCAAGGGCAAAGCGCCGGGTCCAGATGGGCTGCCTAATGAGGCATTAATAATTGTAATACAACACCAGCCAGACATGATATTAAAACTCCTCAACAGGTGCGTAACAGAAAGCACCTTCCCGCGATGCACCAAAGAAGCGAGGTTAGTGCTCCTTAGGAAAGGAGTGAAACCTCTAGAAAATCCATCCTCGTACCGTCCATTGTGCATGATAAACACGTGGGCGAAGTTGCTTGAAAAAGTTCTACAAGCAAGGATTCAGCAGGCAATCCTGTGCGCAGGCGACCTTTCCAACAGCCAGTACGGTTTTAGGAAAGGGCGGTCCACTGTAGATGCAATCAAAGCAGTACAGGGGATTGTTGAAGAAGCGCGGAAAGGAACGTGGCGCACCAAACAACACTGTGTAATGGTTACCTTAGATATACGGAATGCATTCAACTCGTTGTCCTGGGGGGAGGTGCTGCAGGCGGCAGCGGAATGGAATTTCCCGTTGTATTTACGAAAGCTCCTAGCGAGTTACTTGTCGGAAAGGAAATTAATAATGGAAGTTGGAGATGTGGAAAAGAACTGGTGGCTGTCATGCGGCGTTCCACAGGGGTCGGTATTGGGACCGACGCTGTGGAACATGGTTTATGATGATTTATTACGCCAGAGAATGCCCACAGGAGTGAGTATGGTGGCTTTCGCTGATGATCTTATAGTATTAGGGGTGGAGAAAAAGATGAAGCAGCTGGAAGTGAACCTCAATCAGGCATTAGAGACCATAGCCAGATGGTTGGAACAACACAGTCTAGAGGTAGCTCCAGAGAAGTCCGAATGCATGGTGCTTTCGGGCAGGAGGGCGTACATCCCCCCTTCCATAAAGATAAGGGATGTCCAAATTGCCAGGGTGTCTCGAGCTAAATACTTGGGCGTCATGCTTGATCCATCGTTACATTTTACGTCACACGTAACAGACGCGTCAGCACGTGCGGCCAGCATGGCCAACTCGTTGGTTAAGTTAATGCCTCGCATAGGAGGTCCTCAAGGTGCAAAGAGAAAACTATTGCTTAGTGTTGTCAGCTCAATCGCACTATATGCTGCGCCCGTCTGGAGTGTAGCAACAAGGTGGGAAAGAGTGAGGGGAGTTCTCATCAAGGCTCAAAGGCCGGGACTCTTAGGAGCTATCAGAGCCTACCGAACAGTTTCGAACTTGGCGGCTGGCGTTCTTGCAGGGTCACCTCCGTTAGACTTAATGGCGGATGAACGTACCAAGGTGTACGAGAGAGGCAGAGGTGCTGACAAGCAGGCAAAGAGGGCAATTAGTATGGTGGCCAGAGCAGAAACCATCACTGAATGGCAGAGTAGATGGGAGAGAGGCACAACTGGCAGGTGGACGAGAACGCTAATCCCGGAGGTGCTTCCTTGGATAAATAGGAAGCACGGTGATCTCAATTTCCACGTCACACAGGCACTCACGGGGCACGGTTGCTTCGGAGAGTATCTTCATAAAATCGGGAAACGAGACACGCCCGCATGTCAGCATTGTGGCGATGAGGTAGACGATGCGAAACATGTATTGTTTGAATGTCAAGCGTGGACAGACCAGAGGACTACCCTTTTAGCCAAACTGGGATGCGCCATGACAAGCGCGACCATCATCGGAGAAATGTTAAAGACGGAGGATAACTGGCATGCAACAGCACAGTTTATAACCGAGATAATGATAGGTAAAGAGTTGCTAGAAAGAGAAAAGCAGGAGGAGCAACAATTGTAAATTGTAAAATTAAAGGATAAATAAAAATGGAGGGAAAGGAAGCTAAAGAAAGAGAAATGGAGGAAGAGCAGATAGGCTAGAGGAGGGAATGCTGAGCGTTAATGTTTGTGGGATGCACTTGGCATCGAGAGCAGCACAGCCCGAAGTAATGCGGTGCTGTTCCGGGCTGTGTGGAGCTATGAAGGGGTGCGTTTAGTGGGTAGCGACCCATTCAGGGGAACCCCACAGTACCGGGCAAATTTCAACTTAAGCCTGGTCTTCCACTAAGGAATTTCAACACCTCTATAAAAAAAAAAAAAGGTTACTATTGTTAATTCGTACGTTTGAACAGGGTCACATGTATTTTCGCGCCATAAGATGCGTTGCAATTGCGTCTGGTGCTAGTCACCTAGTAGGGGAGACCAGGGCTAGTTGTCACAGGGGCAAGTTGTCACAATCGCCATAACAGCCAAGATAAACACTTTGACTGTGCGTCGGGACAGTCTAGATAACCATTATAGGTATCTTAATTACCCTACAAAGTTTGACTTTGACCACCTATAAAGCGCCTAAATTATTCTTGATTTTGTGTTTGACAGAAGTGTAAGTAAATTTTATCCCTGTCTTTTAGAGTCGTCTGGACCGTAGAAACGTGATTCAAAGTAAGTATCAATTTTATTTTATGAAAGCCTCATCTTTTAGCTACAAATTAATGTAAAAATTATAATGTGAGTTTGTAAGGTTAAAATAAATAATTTGGTTTTCATCTCAAAAGTTGGCTTGGGGCTAGTTGTCACACTGTTTTTGGGGCAAGTTGTCACAGTGGCAACTTGCCCCGGTGTGTAATAAACAATATCAAAGATATTTCTGTACCATTTCAGACGGTTAGAACGTACAAAAGAAAAACAAATCGGTCTACTCCACCTACAGATATTTTAATCAGGGCTGCACGAGAAGTTAGGATCAGAAATCCGCCTCTTTCATGTGTTTCTGTCAGTTTATTTGTTTTGTTTAGTTTTTAATACATTTCTGTTTCCACAATTGAATAGAATATAAATTCTACTCACTGTCATTTTTTTTTTGGCCTGTGAGAACTTACCCCATATATTGTGACAACATGCCCCGCCTTGGGGCATGTTGTCACACTTTACATGCAGACAGAAAATATTTTGTTGCACATACGTCACTAGATATAACAAAATCAACTGTTCATAATCTAAATCACGACACATGTAAGTATATATCTAAAAAAAAAGATATCCCAAAATGTCAAAGTTAAACGAGAAAAAAAAGCAAACGTAAATTTTGTGACAACTAGCCCCGGTCTCCCCTACTTGTTGGTACATCCTGGTAATGTCAGCAGTTAATGCATACTGGTGAGTGCGAAATCGTGTGACAATTGAAAAGAGGTCTTGTTGGATTGTCGGACCCACCATGAGAGTGTCGTTTAACGAAACGCCGGTTGACGATTTGCACGAACCGTCGAATACTACACGCACCTTTGTTGTGACGCTGCTTTCTTTGACGACCGCGTGATGCGGCATATAAAAACTTGAAGAGTTGCGAATGTGACATTCAGAGTCTGGAACTAATTTCATGTGGCCTTTTTCCAGATACTCTTTCATAAAATTGATGTATTGATGACGTAACTGTACGTCTCGCGATAGGGATGCGGTCAATTCGTCCCCGGCGACTCGTACCCGGGGATTCGTCCCCGGCGATTCGTCCCCAGGCAATTCGTACCCCGGATAATTTGTCCCCAGCAAGCTGTATTTTTAAGAATGTATTTGCAAATATTTAACAAGCATTTTGATTTCTTGTATTGAAAACCTTTACATATATGCACCTTGTAAAAAAATATAGATAAGTGGAAATAATCGCATGTGTGTAAGTAAATAGTATAATTATGATGTTAGTGATAAAATGCACATACAGGGTGCGTCCTAAAAAACGCCGCAAGCCGTATGTCCGTTATTTATGGCTCGATTTATATGGGACAAAAACTAGAATAAATCGTTTTATAAACACTACATGTGTACCATAGTTTAAAATTTTTCAAGGTCAAATTCAAGGTCAGATGATAATCAATTTTATTTTTTCAAATCAATAGGTATATTTTTCTATTTTTATTCCGAAGGAGATTTTTTTACTGAATCCAACAGTGTGTCACATATTAGAATTCGTTTAACAGTAACTTCGAAAATAAGTAAATAAAATACTTGAAAATTTCTCCTTCCAAAAAAATCAGGTATGCCATGGAAAACAATATTTATTACACGTTGTCATTTAAATTTTTTGTGTTATTGAAAACAATCAAAATGTTGAAATTATTTTAATGTTAAAGTGAAAAACTATTCAACGCAAAAGGAAAAAACTATCTACAAGTATTGTTCAAAGTGGCCGCCCCCTTGTTGTACACACAACTGACACCTTCTAGCTACACCACGACTTGCATTTAATATAAACGTACGAGGTGTTTCTCTACAAGCGTCGATGATCCTTTCCCTTAATTTCTCTTCATTTTCTGGAGTTGTCAAATACACTTTGTCCTCTAAATAGGCCCAGAACCAAAAATCTAATAGGGTAAGGTCGGGTGAACATGCCGGCCACCGAATTGGTCCAAATGTTCTTAACCATCTTGGTCCAAATTTTCTGTTAATCCAATTAACATTAATTCCCGCGTTATGTGGGGGAGCCCCATCTTGCTGATAGCAAATTCGGTTTAGATCCGCCATCGGTAAATTATTCAGAAAATTATCTAAATCTTCTGATAAAAGTTAATGATATTTCTCTTTATTTAACGTGCCATCTATGAAAAATGGACCAACTAATTGGTCTCCAAAAATACCGCACCGCACGTTGGCACTGAAACGTCTCTGGTTATTACCCTCTACAATAACTCTAGGGTTTTCCTGGCTCCAGTATCGATGATTGTGCCTATTGAAAATTGCATTATTACTAAAGGTACATTCGTCAGACCAAATGATTTTTCGGTAAAATATCGGGTCTTATTGCAACTTATTAAGATAAAATTGGCAAAATTGTTGCCTTCTTGCATGATCATTTACTTCTAGAGCTGGAACTTTTTGGGGTGTGTAGGGAAAGAAATGGTGTTTCTTCAATACCGATCGTACTGTTTTTTCCGATGTTTCAAGGTCACCAGCAACTTCTCTTGTGAACGTTCGTGGATTTTCTTGAACACGTAACAGAATGTTCAATTCCATATTTTCATTAAATTTGCGTGCTTGCCGCTTCGGTTTCTTAAAGGCTCCGTAGTTTCTTAGATTTATTTCGAGACGGCTAAATTTTCGAGCCCCTGGGGTTTTCCTGTTTGGAAATCGAGCATTATAAACTCGTACTGCTTCATAGCTATTTTCATTACATTGAAAGTAGTCTTGCAACATGTCGGTTAACTCACTGTTATTCATAGTTTCGTTTTCCAAAGAAAAAACGAGCAAATACAAAAAACTTAAATGACAACGTGTAATAAATATTTTTTTCCATGACATACCTGATTTTTTTGGAAGGAGAAATTTTCAAGTATTTTATTTACTTATTTTCGAAGTTACTGTTAAATGAATTCTAATATGTGATACACTGTTGGATTCAGTAAAAAAATCTCCTTCGGAATAAAAATAGAAAAATATACCTATTGATTTGAAAAAATAAAATTGATTATCATCTGACCTTGAATTTGACCTTGAAAAAATTTAAACTATGGTACACATGTAGTGTTTATAAAACGATTTATTACGGTTTTTGTCCCATATAAATCGAGCCATAAATAACGGACGTATGGCTTGCGGCGTTTTTTAGGATGCACCCTGTATATTGATCCCGGGAAACCATCGCGTGTTACTATATGCATATTGTTTTGAGTTAACCCGTTATTTTTCGTTTTTAGACTAATTTTGAGTGGAACAAAAATAATGTAAATAATAATGTTTATAATCTCAATGTAATCAAATTTGTTACATAGATGTTTTTGCATATTTTTGATAATATTCATTACTGATCTTTATATTTATTTTTCCATCGTTGTAAGGCGTTCAACGAATATACGTATGCACAATGTAAGTACAAGTTAAATTAAATGGAAATTTCAACCTCACGCGGTATTTTGAAAGTATTTTGAAAATGAACTTGTTATACATCATTTTAAGCAGAATTTAAAACTGTCAGAAATAAAACGTTTCTTTTTTAGTTTAAAAAATTTTAACAACGTAAGTAGAATTATTGTTTCAAGTAACAAGTGACTTATAATATTTAATACTAACCTACATTATCTTACAAAAAATGGTAAAATGTCAATTGCGGAATCATACATCAAAAACTGCACTTCATCCCCGTTAATTGAGATGGTTTTACAGAATCTGGAAAATTTAATTTTTGCAAATTTTGTGGTAAAAGAAGAACATCGTTTCTGTTTCTGATTCGCCGGATAGTCCGTTTCAAATTTTAAAACGAATAATTCGCCCTTAACACATGTGTGTATCCGGGACAGTTATTCTGTGAAGGGTAATTATTGACATGTATTGTAAAAAGTAAGTAATGGCATCCTTTAAGAGACACACTCGAATGATTAGTCTCGCATATCGTTCAAGAGGCGTCCTGGCTATTGTACGTTTTAATTCAGTGATAAGTTATGACGCAGTCATTGGAATATTGTTATGTGTATCTGTTGTATGTCGTTTTGAAATAAATCAGTGGAACAATTACCAGAGGGCTTTAAAAAATCAAGCTAGGACCAACAATTCAGTAGAAGCGTGGCTGGCATCGTGGTTTTATTTCTATTTGCAGATCGTTTTACCCAAACATATATAAATTCGTTAATTGCTTAAAAAAACAACAACATTTTCACCATTACGAAGTCAGCCAGTTTCTAGCGGGAAATTTTTTAAACCTCAAAAATAAAAAATACGTCGATGTTGGGAGAAGAATAAAATTAATCGTTGAAGACTATCAGAATAGGCAATTATTAGATTACCTGCGTGGTATTTCATATAATTTTGAATTTCAGTTTTATTTTTTTAAAATTTTTATTGTTATCTAAAATAAATTTGTAGTTTTGTTTTATTTTTGTAAATTTTTTATTGTTACCTAAAATTAATTTGTATTTAAGTTTTATTTTTTTAAATTTTTTATTTTTTCAAAATACCGCGTGAGGTTGAAATTTCCATTTAATTTAACTTATACAGGGTGTCCCATCACTTGTAGCCACCCCCAAAATTGAGCTTTAATTGAAAGCTATGTATTTGAAATTTGGTGCACGTATGACTCTGGTATAAGGCTAGAAATTTCCAGTTTTACATGTTAATTGTCGGCGTTAGTTTTCGAGAAAAAAAATAAAAACTGATTTTTTATAAAAATACTATCTCCCAATTTCGTCAAATTTCACTTTTCAGGATCAGTATTATTGAGACAAAGATGTCCAAAGTAAAAAAAAAAAATCCAAAAGCTGTAATTAGCCTAAAATTCGCTTATATTCGAATCTTAACAGTAAATGTAATGATTTATGGCCACACCGATCCTCAATAGGCTGTCCGCAAACTCGAGTACAATTTAAATTTATGGCATTGTAAAAATTTGTCACTGTCTCGTAGAAGCCGGGCGAACTGGACATCAGTAGCGTACCTAAATCGAGCCTTTTTACATTCTTGTAGATTTCTAAAATTTTTATTAATCCTCCAATAAATTACGATTATGAGAACGAACATGATTTAAAGTCTGGATGCTGAATTATTTTTTTTAAGTTGAAGAGGACTTATTACTAATGCTCAATTGAGGATTATTATCGGCGAGATTTAAAACTGCAGCTTGATTGACTTCATGCATGACCGTGGGATTCACTGTCGTTTTTTCTTTTCCCTTTAAATTTCGGTTATTCAAAATCATTCGTATTCATCTTTGAACTCAAACATTAATTCAAAATGTAATAAGTCCTCTTCGACTTAAAAAAGAAATAATTCAACATCCATACATTAAATCATGTTCGTTCTCATAATCGTAATTTATTGGAGAACTTACAAAAATTTTAGAAATCTACAAGAATGTAAAAAGGCTCGATTTAGGTACGCTACTGATGTCCAGTTCGCCCGGCTTCTACGAGACAGTGACAAATTTTTACAATGCCATACATTTAAATCGTACTCGAGTTTGCGGATAGCGTATTGAGGATCGGTATGGCCATAAATCATTACATTTACTGTTAAGATTCGAATATAAGCGAATTTTAGGCTAATTACAGCTTTTGGATTTTTTTTTTGCCTTGGACATCTTTGTCTCAATAATACTGATCCTGAAAAGTGAAATTTGACGAAATTGGGAGATAGTATTTTTATAAAAAGCAGCTTTTATTTTTTTCTCGAAAACTAATGCCGACAATTAACATTTAAAACCGGAAATTTCTAGCCTTATACCAGAGTTATACTTGCACCAAATTTCAAATACATAGCTTTCAATTAAAGCTCAATTTTGGGGGTGGCCACAAGTGATGGGACACCCTGTACATACATTGTGCATACGTATATTCGTTGAACACCTTACATCGATGGAAAAATAAATATAAACATCATTAATGAATATTATCAAAAATATTCAAAAACATCTATGTAACAAATTTGATTACATTGAGATTATAAACATTATTATTTACATTATTTTTGTTCCACTCAGAATCAGTCTAAAAATGAAAAATAACGGGTTAACTCAAAATAATATGCATATAGTAACACGCGATGGTTGCCCGGCATCAATATATGTGCATTTTATCACTTACATCATAATTGTGCGGTTTACTTACACACGTGCGATTATTTCCACTTATGTATATTTTTTTACAAGGTGCATATCTGTAAAGGTTTTCAATACAAGAAATCGAAATGCTTGTTAAATATTTGCGAATGCATTCTTAAAAATAAAGCTTGCTGGGGACAAATTGTCCGGGGACAAATTATCCCGGGTACGAATTGCCCGGGGAAGAATCGCCGGGGACGAATCGCCGGGGACGAATCGCCGGGGACGAATTGACCGTAAACCCTCGCGATAACCGCTTTTCTAGGGAATGCAAGCGTTTTAACGCTATTGACTTAGATTTGCCCAGTGAAGGCGCATCCATTTTGGATTTATTGCCAAATTCACGACAAATCTCCCGCATTCCTTACGTTTGTATGTTTGTGTAACCTGTTGCTCACACGTTTTCTCTTCTGGGCTAAATGTTCATGTGGCATTGCTCAATCTCCCAAAATTTGGTTAGGTTTCTGTCAATTGTTGTCATTGATAGATGACATGCCGACACTGATAAGGGTGGAAGTGATTTCTTAACAGAACTGCTTAAAACCCAACTGAGTTGTTTGTTTTTGTTTTCTGAAGAATTGGCAGATTTTTCCCTAGTTTGATTTGCCCTACACACAGAATGTCCCAAAAGTGTTCGGCGCCAATTAAAGCGTCGATGTCTGACGAGATGTTGAAGTCGGGGTCAGCTAATCGTAAGTTCGTCGGTATGTGAATTGATGACTTGTCAAATGTGACAGTTGGTAGCCTGTCTGTTATTCTGCCTATGACTAGACATTTGTTTAGTTCCATGGTTAGCTTTCTTTTCAGTCATGCCTTAAGTTATTTTGTTTGTTCATTTTTTATTGTTTTAATTACTTAGTGACATGATTTGTTATTTTTCAGTATAAAAAATATATGCTTGTTAGAACAAGCTGCATTCAGTGTCGGCTTGAAAATAAAACTATAAATAGTTATAAATTATGAACGTTCTTTGCATATTTGTAACAGAACCCACACAACATTTTGTTCCAATCGAACCGGATCTCAACGAGATTTGGAGAAGTGATAATTTGGTGAAGCATCGAAGCCGTACAAGTAAAGTATCTTCATATATTGTGTTCTTGTTCGTTTTGCTAGCCTTGCTCAACGTGCGCTTAAGCGTGATATTTTCTTTTTAAATTAATTTAATTTATCTGTCAACATGGACGATTTGAAACGCATCCGAGGAATTGTCAACCGGAAATTGACACGTTTTCAATCGTTCATAAATTCGTTAGAGGTGTCAGTCGATAGCGGTCTCGAACTCACCCGGGGTGATAAAATAGCCCTACAAAAACGGCTGCAAGCAGTTGAAGTACTAGTTTCGGAATTTGACAAAATTCCCTATAAAATAAGCGCCATCGACGACGAAGAAAATGAAGTGCAATTTGACAAATTCTCTGACGAGTTTTACCGTGCAATTGCCAAAGCTGAACGCTTGCTGAATCCAGAAACAGGGACGGGAGAGTTTTCGTTTGCAAGGGATAAATCAGAGTGCAACCCGCATTCTTCATGTTCAAATCATTCATGTGGTAATCCTTTCATTCGATTACCTACCATTAACTTACCAAAGTTCAAAGGCGATTTGAACGATTGGCTCGAATTTTGGGAAGTAATAAAGCATTTTTTCATGACATAAATACTACCCGGAAACCGACTGTGCGATTACATAAAGGACAGTTAGTAGATCAATTTGGCATAATTTCCCACTCGAGGACCATAATTTTTAATTTGTTGTAAACAATTTACAAGAAAAAATCATTTTTTTAGTTCTTTGCTTGTAAAATGGAAAGTAATGAAGCAATCTTAATGTTGTCAATAGACGAATTTGTAGAGAATTAAATTACGAAGAGAATGAGAGGTCGAATGTCCCGATGGAATAATTAGAGCCGGAAAAAAACCGGAAAACCCGGAAAATTCGGTGTTTTCTTAAAAAATTCACAATTCCACCATTTTTTAATTTTAAGAACTGAAACTTTGCACACAGATAGCTACTTATATGTACTTTATGTGTGCAAAACTTCGATTCTGTCGGACTAACGGTTATTGCACAATCACCATTTCAATTTTTTTCTGTGATATTTTTGCGGAGGGGTGCTTGCTCCTGTAGTTGTCCGATTTAAATTTTAAAAACTAAATTGAAAACTAGACGTGCACAGCAACAAAACGTTCATTTTCGTTTTTCCATAAAATGCAGCGAAATAGGTGAAAACGCGATTTTTTCTTGTATATTGTTTATAACAAATTAAAAATTATGGTCCTCGAGTCTAAAATTATGCCAAATTGATCTACTAACTGTCCTTTATGTAATCGCACAGTCGGTTTCCGGGTAGTATTTATGTCAAATTATGACATTTATTTTGCTCTGTTGCTTGGCCTATACTTAAAAGCCAGTCTTGTCGGTGAGGCAGCCGAATTGATCAAGTCTCTTGAATTTTCCGCACGCAGTTGCAATGTTGCTTGGGAAACCATTTGCGAAAGGTATAACAGCCCCCGAATGTTACTTACAATCACTTCAAGGCTATTTTGGACCTTGAAGCTTTAACTAAAGAATCATCAACAAAGTTGCGTCAAATTAATGGCTCTTTGTTCAAACACGTTGCAACATTAAAATCACTAGCAAATAATGAACAGCTCTTGGAGTTACCTCATTATACATATAATCGCTAAAAAACTCGACTCTGTCACTTTATGTGAATGTGAGACGTCGAAAAATATTTTAGGTTCTGATTTGCCGACCTTAGAGCAATTTAAAATATTTATTAAAAATAAGGCGAATTTATTAGAATTACTAGATAGTCCCTCAGCTGTGGCTACAGCCACACCCAAGACCAGCTTCAAGTCATTTGCAATCAGTAGCATCGTTTGCCCCAGTTGCAGCGGTAACCATTTTTTAAGCCAATGCGATGAATTTTTAAAACTATCTACGAAAGCAAAATGGGACAGAGTAAGAGAATTGCGGGTTTGTTTCAATTGTTTTCACAAAGGACATTTAATTCCAGGTTGCAAATCGCGGTGTCGAACGTGTAATAAATCACATCACAGTTTTTTGCACCAGGAATTATCTTATTCTGCGCCAGCCGTTCAGGCAGATATAGTAGAACACGTATCCCAATCGAGGGAACCTGTTCAAACCACTTCTGCGTTCGATTCTGCCGGCCAATTACATTCTATTAGAATTTTGCTGGACTCCGGATCGCAGTCTAATTTCATACGATCTGATCTCTGCAAGGAACTGTCGCTTCCAACGAGGAGGGCAAACATTTCCGTTTCGGGCCTGAACCAGACCAACACCGTTATAAAAGCTAGGTATGACGTAGAATTGCGTGCACATCAATCCAATTATCGTTTAAATCTCTCATGCTTGGTGCTTGACGAGATCACTGGCAGCATGCCTACTTTCAGCGTGCACAAACCGTTACATTTTCCAAAAAATATTAAGCTATCTGACCCCCTTCCTTTAATCAATCAGGTCAAATAGAGCTACTTATAGGTTCTCAATTCTTTTTTTCAATAACTTTGCGTCGGACAAGATCGCTTGGGTTGTGATTGTCCTATTTTACAAAAAACCGTGTTTGGTTGGGTAGTAGCAGGCCCCTTAGGTACTTCTTCTGCCCAGGCAGTTCATTGTCACTTTAATCGTCTGGACGAGCTTCCATACCAGCTGAACAAATTTTGGGAACTGGAAAGTTATCCCTCAGAATGAGCCCTCTGTAAAGAGGAGCACGCTTGTCAAATTCATTTCAAAAATACCAGCCATCGCGATAGCAATGGCCGTTTTATTGTTTCCATTCCTCTTAAGAAATCACAAGATCACCTTGACGATTTATTTAAAATCGCTCAAAAAAGATTCTTTGCTCTTGAAAGGCGTCTTCACGCCAACTCTTTGTTATTACCTGTCTATTTCGATTTCATGAAAGAATACGAGGCTCTAGGTCACATGTCATGCGTGACCTCAGATGCCTCTGAAACAAATTATTATTTACCTCACCATGGGGTATTAAAAGAAGATAGCCTCACTACGAAACTTCGCGTTGTTTTTAATGGTTCAATGACCACATCCAGTGGTCATTCACTAAACAGTCTTCAGATGGTAGGCCCTAGCATCCAGCAGGATCTATTTTCAATTCTCGTTCGATTTCGTCGTTATACTTATGGTATATTTTCTGATATAGAAATTACATCATTTCTATATCAGAAAATCCAAGACATCTGCAATAATGATATATTAAAAAGTACCAGAATAATTTATTACCAAACTTTATTTACCTATTTAAATTTCCCTTAGGAAATAGATAAAAACGTATTCTGCCATCACATCTTGTTTTACAGTTTAAAACCGCATAATGAGTACTTCGTTTTAACTTTGCCATTTTTGAATCAAAACTTGATATAACACATTCGACAATGGAAAGAAAACGTTATGTGCGAAAACATGACCGTTTCAAAACAGTTTAAAAAGCATTGATTCAGCGAAAAAGGGCCGATTAATTATTACTTATCGCATTGCGTGCCTTGTCTGAATCACCGTGTTGGTATTGTTTATCCTTCATGTTATACAAAATAAAGTCGAACAATGATGACGCGGCTTTTCATGCATAAAATACATTCATTTTAAAGTATGTTTGCAATATTATTTGCGCGTTTAGATCTTTGTTCAGATAAATTAAAAAAACATGCGCACATGAAATGTTCACGAAATCGGGCCTCGCGTCACCTCTTATTCTTATTTTCTCTTTGTCTTTTACTCGGCGAGCGCCGTAGGGGTTGGTCAATGTCATATTTCATAATTATTTGAAAGGAGTAATTTCGTGACCAAAAAATACTTCATTGACATATTTATAATTTAAAAAAAAAAAAAAATTATTTAAAAACCCAGAAATATTAATTTTGTCTGGTAGCCATAAGCTGGTCGGCTACCTTGTCTCCGTCCCTTATTTGTTTGATGCAGTTTAACATTTTGTCCATCCTTTTCTTCCTTATTTTGATTTCTTTCTCCTGTACCCGCAATAATTTTCTTTCAGCTCTATACAATGGATTCTAAAGATTCTAATTCTAAATAGTTATTTATGTATCTAGAACGAAAAGTGAAACTTTAAAGTACGAGCAGTTGTTTACAGCCGAGGCTGGAATTACTTGCGAGTACTAGGACTTTTAAAATTTTACTTTAAAGTACTAGCACTTTAAAGATCTACTTTTCGTAGCATAAATTGACCAAAAAGCGACACTTTAGAAACCAGTATGAAATAAAACATACTTATTTCGAATTTTTAATTTCTTTATCGATTTTTATTAATGTTATCTGAACTAAAGTTAAACCTCAGCCCTAGAACGGGCTGACAGTATTTATTGTGTATTTATGCATTTTATTTATCTATTTTATTTATTATTTATCTACCATTTTATTTATATACATTTGCATTGCAATATAATGTATTTTGCTTTACTTACCTTAAGCTCCGTAAATTGACGATATAAATGTCAATTTTTGACACTCGCCTACTCTGATCCTTTTTAAAAAAATGCGAAATAGACGATCGGCAATTAGGCAGCCGGAGATTTTGGAGGTCACACCGATGAACAAAAAACAGTGCCGCAATACGTTTTCATTCAAGAAATAATGATTTTTTTATTGTTGTTTTAGTGACGAAATGCTTTTTTCCGTTCTTGAAGTCGAAATAAATCGGTAATGAAAAAATTGCTCCGGTGTATGATTGTGGAACTTGTAAATTTTTCCAACAATCAGTCAATTATTTATTCCGGACTTTCGACTTTTAAAATATTTCGACCGTATACAACAATATCCCCACACATGTGTTGTTGTCGTAAACTAAAAAAGTTGTAGAGCACAAATCCTTGTAGAACCAGGACAAAGGTCTCTTCAGCGCATTTTATGGCGCTGCTCTGGGCCACTTAAGGTTTATAATTTAAATTCAGAAAATATACTTTAAATCTTTAACAAACCTATATGTATATCTAAGAGTCATTCAATTACTACAAACATGCTAGCTACACAAGCTTCCAACTCTATACATTTGGAAAAATTATACTTGAAGCACATTAATAACGATCCATCTTTTTTATCGGTTATCTACGGAACTGCTTCTGCGTCATTTTTGGCCAATCGTGCCTTGTTTGAATTAGGTATTGAATGCGAAGATTCAATGCCTGCAATTTCTAAAATCATTAAACAGGATTTTTATGTTGATGATCTACTGACCGGTGCGGACGATTTGTCTCAAGCTCGACAAATCTGTTCACAAGTTTCAAAGGTTTTAGAAGCAGGATGTTTCAGGCTACGGAAATGAATCTCAAATGATCCACGCATTTTATCAGGGATTCTCAAGGAGGATCTACACCCTAATGCTCTTGAGTTCGATACTCCTGAACAAGCCCATACTCCTGGTTTGAACTGGTCCTTTCAAACCGATCATCTTGCATGTTCAATTCGTTCATCTTCAATGACAGATGTCACCAAGCGTGATATTCTCATAAGTAATATCACAAGCGAGTGAGAATTAATCTATATATCGTAACTTATTAAATCAACGACTCCGAGGAATTTTAAGTTTCATACATCAAATTGTAGGTCTTGCGATCCTGATCTACGTAGTGAGGTCGGTATTGCCGGAATAAATACTCATTTTCGCTACAAATATTAAAAACTGAAAAACAGCGTTTCAAGTAAGGTCACACCATCTCACGGGCGCAGATTACAATCGTTGACAGACGTCAGATATTTCTTAAGTACAACTAAAATGAGCAGATTGTAAGAATAAAATGCGGATTCACAGAGATCTAATCGGAAAAGTGTACAATGTGAACATTTTGCACATGGGTTTTTGGCCGAACCCGCCTGAAATTGCTGTAACATTATTTAGTTAATTTTCAGTCAAAATTTGTGAAGATCTGAACGGAGTCAATTGTGGTACGAGGGCTTTAGTATTTAGGAGGTCCAATATACCATCAAATGAAATCTCAATTTATAATAAATAGATAAATAATTTCTATCGTAACTTACCCGTAATAAATTAATAATAATGAAAAATGTTCAACTTTTAATAAAAAATTGATAGTTATGTCACTGTTTGACGTTTACAAACTTTATATTTTTGCCAATATAAAATGGCTGCAATTGCACAGCGCTGCCGCGACCAGCTATTGCTTCTTTTATCGATTGCGGCTATGACCAATTTGCAGAGGCATCTGCTGGTATAGATTACTTGGGCAAACTGAACAACCAGCAGCGAGCGATTGTTTTGGAAATCTTGGAAGCCGTCGAGACAGGTAACGGCAAGTGTTTTTTCATCGATGGTGCTGGCGGTACGGGAAAAACATTTATTTATGCCTGCTTGCTTCACGTGTTCCGCGGACGAGGTTTGAGTCCGATTGCTGTGGCATACACTGGTATTGCAACAATGCTTCTCAATGGTGGTCGAACCGCGCACTCAATGTTTCGGTTGGGCGTGCCGTTGCTGGAAACTTCTGTGTCAGGCATAAAACCAAGCTCTCCTGACGGACGACGTCTCCATGAAACAACTAACATAATTATCTTTGACGAGGCGCCCATGGCACCCGGCATCTTGCTGTTAGTCGTTGATCGGCTTCTTCGAGATGTGATGAACGTGGATCAGCCGTTTGGCGGCAAAGTTATATTGTTGGGTGGTGACTTCAGACAAGTCTTACCGGTGGTCCCTCACGGTGCTCGCGCATCCATCGTGCAAGCGTCCCTGAAGCGTTGTTCACTTTGGGAACTTTTTCACCAACGTCACCTAACCCAAAATATGCGCACAGGCGAAGGAGAACAAGCGTTTGCCGAGTGGCGAGGGCAAGCTTCCACACATCGATGCACTCGGGCCGGAAACGGTGATGATTCCAGATGAGTGCGTCGAAGATGTGTCGATTGTGCAATTCGTATACGGTGGTGGCATGACATCTGCCAATGTGTTAGACTATTTCGACTGTGCTGTTCTGTGCCCTCTGAATGAAAATTGTGATAAAATTAATGCCGAAGTACGAACAATGCTGAGTGGAGAACAAATCACCTTCCTTAATGTGGACGAGATCGTTACCGACGATTTTAATAAACAACCAAATTTCCCAGCCAAGTTTCTAAACACACTAACACCTGCCGGCCTTCCACCGCACAAACTAACCCTGAAAATTGGTGAAATTGTGATGCTTATTCGTAATTTAGGTACGAAACGAGGCATTGTTAACGGCACGCGAATGGTTGTGAAGGGTATGTCGCCCAACACGATCGATACAGAAATCATCACTGGAGAAGCACGTGGTCGTCGTGTCCTGCTTCCACAAATCGATCTCAGCCAACGCCATCTT
This sequence comes from Dascillus cervinus, assembly GCA_949768715.1. Lineage (NCBI taxonomy): Eukaryota > Metazoa > Arthropoda > Insecta > Coleoptera > Dascillidae > Dascillus > Dascillus cervinus. The sequence goes on from OX458316.1 coordinate 18,341,627, forward strand.
TATTTTACAAGCCGTGAACTAAGAAATTTGGCAGCAGTGTTGCTAGGCGGACATTTTGCGTTCTTCAGTTCAGCATTGCATCATTGAGTTGTTGATATTGTTATAAAGTGCAGTTAACGTTAGATAGTTGTGGTTTTTCCAAACCTGTGTGTATTTATCAGAATATTTAACTCAATAATTTGATATTCGACAATATAGAAAGTAAGTACATTTAACCTTTGGTTCATGCTTTTCACATGAAAACTTTTTAGATGACTAGAAAATGTTGTGTCCCAAGCTGCAAATCGAATTACGAAAGTGTATCCGTAAAGGGGCAACCAGCAGTTACTACGTTTTCATTTCCAAAAGATGAAGAAACGAAAAAGAAATGGCTTCGAGCTATCCCGAGGAGAAATTGGCAGCCTACGAAGTATTCATCTGTTTGTATAAAACATTTTAACGAAAATGATGTTATATTAGATCAGATATACAAAAACGGGTCAACTGTTACTACGTTGCTATTAGCACACCCAAAATTAAAGGAAGACGCTGTACCCACAATTTTTCAAAATCTTCCAGTTTATCTGTCTTCAACTTCAACAGCAGTTAGACGAAAAGACCCTGAAGTAAGAAGGAAAGCGTTGCAATCAAAAGAAGCTGGAAAAATTGAAGAATTTGTAAAATCTGATATTATAAATGACTTTACAAATTTTCTTGACACTTTTCAAACAAAACTAAATGGTATAAACAGTGAAACAAAGTGGAACTTTAAAATTAAGAGCAACTTTGGTGTTTGGCTGTATTTATTAAATATTGAGTGTTCTAATAGTTCTTCTGAAAGTGAAACTGAGTTAAGTGCCGCCGAAATTTTATGTAGTGTTCTTGTGAAAAGTGATTTAACATTAAAACTCTTTATTGGAAAAGAAGAAATTTCTGCTCACGATTTGAACTGGATTCTCCCTTGTGATTTAAAATTATCTCGATGGTCGCAACTTGAAAATATATTAGTTAGGTATGCCAACGTAAGTCAACACAATTTAAGGACTCGATCTTTTGAATTTTTCTTGCAAAAGTCGTATGAAAATTTAGTTACGTGTAACGAAAAAGCTGAAGAAATGGAAGACTATCAACATAAAAAACAATTGGAACTTTTAATTGATCAGTTAAACATGATATTGTTAAAAAGACGAAAATATTCCCCAGCAACTATTTTGTTTGCATTTATGGCTTATTCATATTCATCGTCTTGTTACATGCTCTTACAAGATCATTTGCTGCTGCCTAGTAAACGATATTTACAACAAATATCTTCTAGATTTAATGTAAAACCAGACAAAAATCTTTCAAATACAAGTCACTATTTGAAACAAATTTCCAAAAACTTGACTGTTCGAGAAAAATATACAATATTACAAATTGATGAAATTTATGTGAAATCTAAGTTAGATTTTAAAGCCAATGGAATTGTTGGCAGTTCAGAAAATAATGCTAAGGATCTGGCAAAAACTATTCAAACTTTTATAATCTCTTCTGCTTTTGGTAATTTTAGTGAAGTTATTCGACTAGTTCCTGTGAATAACACAACAGGAGATCAGTTAAAGATACTCGTTAATGAGGTAATTGAATTTGTTAAAAAATGTGGTTTTCCTATAGTTGCGATACTAACGGATAACAATAGAATAAATCAGAATATGTTCACTTTAATTTCTTCAAACGAATCTATGCCAAATCCATGCTTCCCTGATATTAATACTTACCTATCGTATGACACTGTTCACATTTTTAAAAATGTTGGGAATAACTGGTTGAACAAAAAAGATACTTTTCACACTTTAATATATCCTGATTTTGAAAATTATACAATAAAACGGTATGCATGTTTCGAACATTTGCGACTATTTTTCAAGGACGAGCAAAATAAGTTAATTAAAAAAGCATACAAATTGAGTTATAAAACTTTGTATCCCTCGAATTTAGAGAGACAAAACGTTTTGTTAGTGGATAATGTTTTTCATATGTCAACTATTGCTGCTTTAGAAACGGAAGAAAAATGTACAGATACTGCAAATTTTTTACAAATTTTCCGCATTTGGTGGGATATTGTTAATTTTAAAAACCCTATCGTAGGAAAAATAAAAAGAAATGAATGGGCAGGACCAGTTTGTAGTATTGAGGATGAAAAGTTATTGTTTTTGAAACGTTTTTTGTCTTGGATAGAAGCATGGCAGTCTTTCAAGGACAAAGCTGGCTTAAGCTCCGACACATTTGAAGCAATAAGAAGAGCATCTCAAGTGTTATGTAAAATTGCTAACGATGCTTTAACAAAATTTAATGTTTCGTATGTACTCTTGGGGAAATTTCAAACAGACAAGTTAGAGAAAAAGTTTGGAATGTACAGACGACTATCTGGATCAAACTATAATGTATCAGTTAGGCAAGTAATTGAATCAGAAAACAAATTACGAATAAGACATATTTTGAAAATGATCAATAAAAAAGAAGCATGCTTAAGCAACTTTGCTAATGAAAGTACTGAATCAAATTTATATAATGTTGACATTGATCAATTTCGCGCCATTATAACTTCAAATTATCTTGAATTATGTGAAATCGAGGAATCAAGCTGCATATATGTTTGTGGCTATGGAGCACGATCTGTTTGCAAAAATCTGGAATGTACTGCCTGTGTTTTTTTATTTGAGGAAGGACGCGGTAGTAATGTTTGCAACGAATATTTTGACTTTTTACAGCGAGGTGGCTTAAGTGTACCAAGTTACCATGTTAAGTGTGTTTTCTTTCATATGTATGCTTTGTTAGAATATATTGTAGCTAATAGCGTGTGGGAAACAAAATTTTTGCAATCTTCCTGTCAAAAAGGCATTTTAATTCAACTGACACAGTTAAGCTTAAATTCCAATAACTTTTTTCAACAATTTGAATTACATTGTCTGTGTGGCAACGATGTTTCTAGATTGTTTAAAACATTGTATTCTGTTTTTGCAAATATTCTGTTGAATAACTACACAAAATATTCAAAAGAAACAAATGGCACTAAAAATTTAGAGAAAAAAAGGAAATTAGCTACGCTAACAAAAGAGAAAAATAAACGTTAAAAATATGTTATTTGTAAAATAAAATTTCCTGCCCTTACTAACTTTTGTTTTATTTCTTAATACTATCAGAATAATGATGTAGTATGGATCATTTCATGTTAGTTATTTTTTAATAAGTTTCGATTGCAACCGACGTGCAATGATACCCGGCCTACTTCTGTGCATTAATGCGGTGTTGCCAAGCATGGCTTCACGGCTTGTAAATAAAGATGGCGTTGTCTCAGCCCATCAGATCCCAACATGCCCTTCACAATCAAGCGCCGCCAGTTCCCTATTCGTTCCGCATTCGCGATGACTATTAACAAGTCCCAGGGCCAAACTTTGCGACGAGTCGGCAACTTCTTGTCCCAAAATATTGTTTTAAAGAGGTACTACAGTGAAAATCGCTTATAACGACCGAAACCTAGATGCTTGGTTGGATTTCCATATACACCAATGCTTTTACGAAATTTAAAATTGATGATTCTTTTGGAATACATGAGTAACATTTGCAAATCTCGGTTTTCTGATAGTAAAGTGTCCAAAAAATAAGATCCTGAAAAAAGTGTTGAGAAAATTCAATGAGCGCGGTACGCCCGCGGGTTTAGCCTAGTTGAAAATAATTCGACAGATTTTAGAAAACTTGTTGCCAGGGAATAGACACGAGAGCCCGTAGCGAGAATTGTTTTCTAACTAGTAGAAAACCTCAGCCCTAGAACGGGCTGACAGTATTTATTGTGTATTTATGCATTTTATTTATCTATTTTATTTATTATTTATCTACCATTTTATTTATATACATTTGCATTGCAATATAATGTATTTTGCTTTACTTACCTTTAAACTCCGTAAATTGACGATATAAAAGATATAATTAGTCAATTTTTGACACTCAGCTTCGTCGCCTACTCTGATCTCAAAAAAAAATTGGGAAATAGACCACCATCGGGAATTATATTTAGAGATTAATTCGCACTCTCGAGTGGTATTCGGAAGATTATTTTTTAATGTTTGAATAAAAAATGCAGCATAAAAAATACAACTTTTTAATATTATTTCTTTATTATTTCTTCGACTCGTATTTACAAACTTTCATCTTCGTTAATAATAGCCATTATTTGCGAGAAAAATACAGCTGTTTATCTACAATCAAAATTTCATTCGATAAACTTTAAAATGCTGATAAGTTCCGAAGCAAAATTGACACCGAAATTAAATCGAAATCAAAACGTGATTTTCATCGAGAAACCTTTGCTTCCAGTTGTCATGGGCGCGAAAAAAAATAATTATATTTTGAAAGTGACGTCTTAACCACCTTCAAGTTGTGACGCTTCTCCGATTCTCATGGTAGCCGAGGTCTCCCTAATGGATAATAGTGTTTTTTCTTTTTCCCGCAAGGGCGTCGTGCATTGGCACCGTCCGATAATTGTTCCGTCCCGTAACAATTAACTGCAAATATTCCCTCAGTAATAGAAGAAGGAAGAAGAAGAAGAGATTAGGCAGAATACCTCGGTGTTTTACCATTACCTTGCGAGGAGACACGGTTCTGATTTTAATACGGTGTTACTGTCACCCAGAATTGAATCCGAGACATTTGCTTAGGTAGCCTCGTAAAAACTAATCATTCTACCGTGCACGTAGGCAACCAACATTACGCTCCGTTCATTAATGAAAATAAATAGGCAACCAACAATACGCTCCGTCTAATAATGAAAATGAAACTGAAGGGGCGTGATCTGTGGAGCCTTGTTATGTATCCATGGCTAGCATATGAAATGAACGTATTACGTCATGATTGTAGATAAAAAGTTTTTTGCAAACCAACGGGTGTCTCCTTGTCGTAGCGTTTTATCATTTCCATAATTTCTTCTTTAGTTAAAGTTACAGAACTTTGCTTTCTTTTTTCTAGATCCTTCTATAATATTTTACGTTTTGTATTTCTGGCTTCTCTGGCGGATTTAAATTCGATATCTTTAAAGGGGTTGTTTAATTTTCTAGTTCAACACAAAATAACGAAATAACAAAATATCACAAAATAACACACGTTAATGTTTATGCTTCTCACACTTTTTCGTTTCTTGACATAACCTTGTTTATCTTTCACCTTGACTACAATAACATAAAATTCTCCCGGCCACGCGGTTTTCGGCATTCTTTTCAAAATTGTAAAACAAATGACATAATGTCTAAATTCCATATTTGAATATTTGAAACGCTTTTAAAACTATCTCTTATACTACAGGGTTGGGCATAGTAATTGTTACCATTTTTAACACTAAATATCTTTTTAAAGAACAATACAGTAACTCTTGCATTAAATTTGGCGGTTTTATTCTACATTGTTTTTATAACGATTTCTTTATAATCTTCTCCATTGCACTTTCTCATATTAAATCCCCAGTCTTTCAAAATGTTGGTCAGTTTTGTGGTTGATGTTGTTTTTTCTAGTTTGTAACCCCGTTCGTCGCAAAATGATTGGAATTGTTTCCATATCGAATTGTTACTGAGCATGGTATTTTTGCACGAATTTTGTTTAATTTCCGTGTTTATATCTTCCATTGATGCTGAACTAAATCACTTTTGGTTCATTTTTTGCAATTCAAAATAGAAATGGCGACATGTATCAAAATTAGAAAATGTGACGTCAAGTAACAAAAACAAAATACTAGAAATAATTCTCGCGGGAATAATGTACAGTAAGTAGAAAATTCTCACTATAATAATGTTGTGATTGGACAGAATTAAACACCTGTGCCCAAATACTGCTAAAAGATTGGTGAATGAAATTATTAAAAAATAATCTCTGAGATTTCACGAATTTTCGACCCACTTAGATTATTAAGTCCTTGCACCCTAGTTGCTAAGTCACTCTTACAACAACTTTGGTTAGAAAAACTATCTTGGGACGATCCTGTTCCCCTCACCATCAAATCGAAATGGTTATCTTATCGTGAAGATCTCGCTAGTCTAAACTATTTAAAAATTCCTCGTCATGTCTTATGCCTTGACTACATTGACGTCCAGTTGCATGGCTTTTTAGATGCATCCGTATTGGGATACGGTGCTTGTTATTTATCTTCGTTCCATCAACAAGGACCACGATGTCTATGTCAGGCTATTGTGTGATAAATCTAAAGTGGCTCCTGTGAAGCCCATTACTATACCTAAACTAGAGCTTTGTGGTGCCCTTCTTTTAGCGAAATTGTTTGAGCAAACGTTGAAGGCTCTCGCATTGACTATTTCAAGTATTTATTTATGGAGTGATTCATCCATAGTGTTAGAGGTTGGTTGAAAGCCAACCCAAACCAGCTCAAAACCTTTGTTTGCAATCGAGTCGCTGACATCCAGCGCATCACTAAACAATCACAATGGAGGCATGTGCCCACTAAGGTAAATCCTGCCGAGGCATGTTTTCTGGCCTATTGAAATGCACAGAGCTGTGGTGGAATGGTCCTCCTTTTCTTCTAAAAGATGAGGTTTTTTGGCCTATTTTCGATCAGCCTAGTGTTAGCCTTCCTGAGTTGAAGGTAGAAGTTTAATCCATGTCTGTAACGGGATCAGAAGATTTTCCTTTTTTACTTTTTTCTAGCTTCACCAAGCTGAAGCGCTTTACTGCATATTGTTTTCGTTTTCGCGACAATTCGTTGCCTTGGCTCTCTTATCACTGAAGAATTGTGTCATTCCTTAAATGCTTTGATCAAACTATCTCAGAGCGAATGCTTTCGAGAAGAGCTTAAGCTGCTCCTTCTGAGCAAGCCGTTGAGGATGTCTTCCTCTATCATTAGTTTGAACCCATTTTTGGATTTGAACGGAATAATTCGAGTAGGCGGTCGCTTGCGTCGTCACTCACAATTTTCATTTAATAAAATTTAATAATAATAATAATAATAATAATTTAATAAAAAACACTGATTGATTTATGGGAAACATATGCTTGCTAAATTAATAATGGCATATGAGCATGTTCCGTTGCTTCATGCTGGTCCTCAGCTATTGGATAACGACCGCTAGAGGATTATCCAAATATATTGTTCATAACTGCACTATTTGTATGAGGTTTTCTCCTCACTTAACTAAGCCCATCATGGGTGACTTGCCCGAATCAAGGGTAACGACTTCAACTCCTTTACATGTAGTTGGCATCGATTACGCTGGACCTTTTTTACTAAAAGATCGCAAAGGTCGTGGTTATGAAACCTTTAAGGCTTATCTTTGCCTTTTCATCTGTTTCCCTACAAAAAAAGCCTTGCATCTTGAATTAGTTACTGGTCTTACTACTGAACTTTTTTTAATGTCCTTTAGACGTTTTATTGCTCGAAGGAGTAAATCGCTTCACGTATATTCTGATAATGGCACAAACTTTGTCGGAGCTCATAACGAGCTCCGAGAGCTAAGTAATTTTTTGAAATCTCAAACCGCCGCTATTCCTGAATCCGTGGCTAATTACGGCATCAATTGGCATTTTATTTATACCTTCCCATAGTCCTCAATTTTGAGGCCTGTGGGAAGCTGGGATTAAATCTTCCAAATATCATCTGAAGCGCGTGATCGGCAAGGCTATTTTGACATATGAGAATATGTATGTACACGTTGCTTACTCAAGTTGAGTCTACACAAATTTCACGTCCATTATCACCAATGTCTGAAGATTCTAATGATCTTCAACCCCTGACAGCAGGGCATTTTCTTATTGGTAGGCCTTTGGCCTCTCTACCTGATCCTTTTTGCACAACCAGCAATGTGTTTCATTCTAACACTCCTGATATTTATGACCCTCTTTACCACACCTATGACAGTGATTTTGTCTGTCTGGTCCTGTACGATTTCTGGCAATGTGTCCATACCCTTGACATCTAAAACACATTGGGTCTGAGTTTCCTTCTTGACGTTCCCATTAGCTGATTAGCAAGCCTGGCAGGCATGGAGACCACAGCCAGCATTGCACCCAAGCGAACCGTTTTCAAAGTCTTGACTTCAAAGACGCCTGCTCCCGCTAACGTCGCCCTTGCAAGAGCCGAGATAACTTCATTTTTCTCAGTGCCCTCCTCGATGTCCCATTTTTCAACTAACGCAGTGGTGGCCAGCGTCCTTACTTGAACCTCCTCTCCTCCCAGTGCCTTCTCCAATTCTTCCTTAAGAAGCTCGCTTTCGTCACTTCCTCCCTTCACTTCAATTAAAACCTCGCCCGCTCTTGTCCTCCTGACCTTCGTGACCTCGACCCCGATTCTTTCCGGATTCAGCTTGGTCCTGGCGAGCCTCATTATCTCCGCATACGTGACATTCACTTTGCTCTTACTGGCCACTGCGGAAGGATTACTCCTGACCATCGTCCTTTTCCAAGTGGAAGCCGCCTTCCTTTCTAACACCTTGGTCCACAGAACATTGCTCACGTGTGTTCCAACTTCATCCTCAGTTTGGCTCACCTTCGTTAACGTTGAAAACGAAGAAGAGGCTTCAGACGGCAAGCTCACCTCACTGTCTAATTTCACACACGTTGGGATGCTCACTTCTGTACGTCCCCAGCGTCTTGTTTCAACTCTCTGGCATTCTTTCTATTGGCTTTGATTTTTTTTCTTAGATCGTTCGCTAGTTTGACGAGCTCCTTCATGGCAAACTTGAATGATCTATGGAGATTCTTCGTATCGCAGGCCTCTTTTTTCGTTGCTCGGAGCATGTCGAGGAACCCTTCTAGCATTCTCTCCCCCCGGACTTTGTCCCCACACGCCTTGCTTGATGTGTTTCCCTCCGCTTTTTTACTTTTTTTTCGGGGCCATTTCACTGCTTTTTCGCAACCCGCACTCTATTTTTCCGGCTTTTCTCTCATTTCGCCACTCCATTTTTTTAACTTCTGTTGACCATCCGGGCGAGTCGAACAACGAATCCGTGCTGCCGGCCATTTGCACGCACTGGTTTATGACTTCCTTGTTTCTCCCCACCTTGTTGAAGGGCGAACTCCTCTTGGTGGTAGTCCCACTAAAAGCAATACATTCGGCAGAAACCGTACAACTGCTTGCCTTCATCTTAATCAATTTTATCTTATTTTAAATGTCAATGTCAGTGTCACTTCACAAATTTCGCTATAAGTTTGGAAAGTCAACGGATCAGATCACCGGAACCACACAAGGTCAATTCACGCTTATCCGCCTCTAACAAACCCAACAACTACGTTCGCATGTGAAAAATGGTGAAAATTTCGATCATGAAAAAAATTTGACAGTTCTCAAAAATATTCAAAGCACTCAAACTAGTCTAATTCAAGATGAATTAACAATCAATAATTCATGATCCCAAAAAAGCGGCCCTCGAACTTCAATTGACAAGCAAGGAAGTATTACGAATCACAAAGAAACATCCATACACCCTTGCAAATGGCAAAACAAAAATAATCAATTTGACCGAAATAACGTGTCAAATATTTCAAAAAACACTTAAATCTAGCACAGGAACGAAAACAACCAGCCAAAAACACTCAGAGAACTGAACACAAACACCAACGAACAATCACTGAACACTTCCATCTTTTAAATCTTTAGAAATTTGGCAATTTCGCATTGACAAGCACGGAGCTGTTTCAAACACGTTCGCTCTCGATCAACACCCAGACGAGACTTTTTGACTAGAACCTTTTTTTAAATTTTTTTATAGAGGTGTTGAAATTCCTTAGTAGAAGACCAGGTTTAAGTTGAAGTTTGCCCGGTACTGTGGGGTTCCCCTGAATGGGTCGCTACCCACTAAACGCACCCCTTCATAGCTCCACACAGCCCGGAACTGCACCGTATTACTTCAGGCTGTGCTGCTCTCGATGCCAAGTGCATCCTTCTCAATTTATTATAATTCAATCCTCCTTCTCTTTCTCCAGCTCTAACTTCTCCTTCCCTTTCATGATCGCCTCTCCATATTGCAGGCCGGCATCCCAGCTTCCCTGACTCTTCATCATTTCAGTTACCATTCCTTCATCCAACTCTCACACCGCATCAACGTGTGTTCCACATCATCCTCTGCCTCACCACAGTGTCGACATTCAGGCAAATTTCTCCTCTCTATCCCATGCAGATATTTCCCGAAACATCCGTGCCCCGTGAGAATCTGGGTGAGTCGGTAGTTCAGATCTCCATGCTCCTCGCCAACCACGGTTTTAATTCTGGTATCAGCTTCTTCGTCCATCTGCCTGTTTCTGCTTGCTCCCATCTTGTCTGCCAGCTCCGAATCGTCACCTCTCGCTCCTCCGCCCTGATACGTCTCCTCATGACCGGGTTCTTCCCTCTCCCTTTGTCGTACACTCTAGCCCTTTCCTCTGCCAACAGATCCAGAGGAATGACTCCCGCTAGTACTCCGGCCGCCATGTTTGATACCCTTGACCCCCCTTGGTAATGTACCCTTTGGCTGTCAAGGCTTCACATTAATCTAAATGACTCAATAAGGTTGATTAAATATGATTCGAAAAATAATTAAAATAACATAAATTTAAAAAATTAAAAATTTTAAACCCAGGAGGCTTAGAATTTTAACTTTTAAGATCAAAGTCGTATATTGAATAATTTTTTGACGTTTCTAAAAATTTTACATTTTTACATTTTTCGCGGTAACTTTGAAAATAAACTGATGGAATCCGTCCCGTGACTTTACAAAATTAAATGAGACTTATCTGTTCCTAATAATTACTGTAAACACGTTTCACGAGCGAAAATCTTCGATTGGGAAATTTTGACGTTTCTAAAAAAAAATTTTTTTATCATTTACTTTCAAAACGGATCGAAAAAAGAAAAAAATATTCAAAATACTTCATATACATTCATTCTCAACCTAACAACCTTTAATCTTCAATCTTCGTCAGAATCTGATATCACATCATCTCTGACGAGTTCCTCTCTCCGAAATTCCTCTTGCTGTTTTCCACGCATAATGTTCCGCATCAAGTTGGTTACTGTTTTCAAGATTCCTCGGAATCCAATAACAACTCAGAAATATTATTATGGCCTATATTACGGCCTATTTTAATCCATTCTACACACCTATTAAGGAGGTTTAGATATTACTGCTTTTAGAGCCTCGTTGGTCACCCCATCTGGGCCAGGCGCCTTGCCCTTCCGTAGATTCTTGCCAGCCTCCGCCATCTCATTGCTTGTGATCATGGGAGGAGATTGATCCTCCACTACCATCTCTTGCCCTTCTCTCGGCGACTCTCTCTCCGGGAACAAAGCACTCGCCACTCGGTCTAGTCTCTCAGGTAGCCCTGGTATTAAACTATTCCCGATTAGCTTTTTCGTAACAATTTTGTATCCGAGACCCCAGGTGTCCTGGTCGACCTCCTCACACAAGCTCACCCAGCAGCGTTTCTGACTGATCCTGATTGCAGTGACCAGTGCCTTCTTAGCAGTCTTTGCTTCTTCGTGAACGGCCACTGAGTCTCCCGCCTCCGCACGCCTCCTCTTCCTTTGGTACCGCCTTCTCACCGCAAAGCTAGCCCTTGTTATGCTCGTCGTAGGGGTTATAAATATAAATGAAACAGTATTAACCTTTAGGGTGATCTCGCTGTGGTAGTTTTTCTACTACTGACACTCGTTTTATTTATCCGTTTCCCTTCACAACCGGGAACCAAGGTGTTGCGATGGAAGTCATGTATTTTGAGAACAGGAGTGCGAAGCACGGTGACACTCCCCCCCTTTTGAGACGTGACTTCCACGAGCAACCGAGATCTTTTTTGTTATCAAATCCGAATGTACATTTTTATTTTACTGGCGAAGCAGCGGGGATGGCCTGATATTGTCCACATGGTATTTACAGCGGGCGTTGCCGATTTGCACCCAGTATGTGACGTCACCAGCTGGTCAGAGGATGTTGTGCGGTCCAGTCCATTTTTGGGCGAAAGGGCGTCGTCTTCCAGTAAAGTTTTTTATCAAGACGAGATCTCCGGGTTGAAATACGGGAGCGAGCCGGGCAGGTGGAGCTCTCCGGTGGACGTAGTCTTCTTGGTGGTCTCGGGTTTGCTGCAAACGTTGTTGACCATCCACTGGAACTGGCTGAAGACCGTCCCACGCACCTGGTAGGGGCAGATTGTAGCCGAACAGCAGCTGGCTAGGGCTTTGTCCAGTGGCGGCGTTGCGACGTCGTCGAAGTAAAGCGCCATGGACAGGTGTTCGTCCCAGGTGGCAGAGTCTTTTCCAACCAGGTGGATCCGGAGAATTTTTTAAAATTCTTGAATGCGTCGTTCGGTGGGATTAGCACGGGGGTGATAGAGAGCAGTGGCCCAGTGCTGGGTCTCCCAACGGATGCAGCAGCGTCGGAACATTCGGCTGCTAAATTGCGTCCCGTTGTCCGTGATTAAGGTTTCCGGGAAGCCGTATCGTTGGAAAACTTCCTTTTCCAGACAGGTGGCGACGGTCTCGGTCCGAGTGTCCTTTAGTGGAAAGGCCTCGACCCACCTGGTGAAGAGATCGGTAACGACCAGGATATTTTTATTCCCGGATGGAGTCGTCGGATATGGTCCCATCAAATCGCAAGCGACCGTGGCCCATGGATGCTTAGGTTGACGCGGACGCTGTGGTGCTGCGGGATGTGGAGGTCGTCGCTTATATTGAGCGCACAGTAGGCACCCTGCGACGTATCTTCGGACTCGGTTGGAGATGTCAGGCCAGTGGAATTGCTCAGAGATCGCTCGTTCCGTCTCGTCCGAGCCGGGATGACCTGCGAGTGCACTGTCGTGAAAATAGTATAAAATGCGTGGTTGTTGTACGGTTCGTACGAGGAGCAGTCTTTTTTCGTCAGGTTGGCGATAAAGATAACCCTCGCACACTATGTAATAATCAAGAAATCCCCGGTCGGCCGCGGTCAGCGTGGCGCGATCCAAAGGTTGTAATTGATGCCATTTTATTATTAACCGTTGAATTTCCAGGTCGTTGTCCTGCGCGAGACGAACTTCCTGACTTACGGTCATTTGTTCAAGCTGACACACCAAGGGAGTCGAATGTTGTTGTCTTGGGGTCAGTAGCGGCGGTGGAAGGAGTGGCTGGATGTCTTCTACATCGATCTTGCGTGCTGTGTCGTCTGGTTGCCTGGAAAGTGCGTCAGGTAACTCGTTAAGGCGGCCGGGGCAATGCTCAATGGTGAATGAGAAACTCTGCAGCAGCAGAGATCACCTAGTGAGTTTCGCACGGTCGTCCTTGGTTTTGTTCAACCAGATGAGGGCACGGTTATCGGTACGTAGAGTAAATGGTCGGTCCTCCAGGTATGGACGGTAGCATTTCGTCGCCCATATAATGACCAGGCATTCCTTTTCATTAATATGGTACTTTTTCTCAGTCGTATTGAACTTGGAACTTGCGTACGCGATGATGTCGCGTCCGCCGTCGCGTTCCTGGAACAACACAGCTCCCATTCCCAGGTCACTGGCATCGGTCTGAAGCACCATCCGGCGTTTCGGATCGGGTCGACTGAGAGGTTTTGCACTGTTGAGGGCTTCTTGCACCTTCCTGTAGGACTCCTGGGCCTGGCTGCTCCACTTAAACTTCCGCTTCTCAGACAGGAGGTTGGTCAGAGGAACTGCAGTTTCCGCGAAGTTGGGAACGCTCAAAGTTCCTTGCGGGATCGAGAAGGTGGTGTATCGGCAATATTCGCCAGATGGTGTGGTTGGGGGCGGTTGCCGTCAGATGACACGATATGACCCAGATACTCCAGTTCCTTCTTCCCAAAGTGACACTTCGGAATTGAGCAACACAATTCGTGTAGCTGAAGGCGTTCAAGGACCCTATGGAGGTGGTCGAGGTGCTCGTCATAGGTATTGGAGTATATGATGATATCGTCCAAGTAGACCATCACGAAATGGTTGAGATATCCAGCGAGGACCTCTTGGGCCATCAAGCGTTGGAACGTGGCAGGTGCATTTTTGAGCCCGAAAGTGATGACGCGAAATTGATACAGAGACCCATTCGGCGTCGCAAAAGCCGTGAGGTGTTTGCTAGCCTCGTGCATTGGGATTTGCCAATATCCAGATTTTAAATCGAGCACTGTAGGGGTTATAAATATAAATGAAACAGAATTACCCCTTAGGGCGATCTCGGTTTTCCGCGAGCGAAAATGCTTTTCGCTGTGGTAGTTTTTCTACTACTGACACTCGTTTTATTTATCCGTTTCCCTTCACAACCGGGAACCAAGGTGTTGCGATGGAAGTCATGTATTTTGAGAACGGGAGTGCGAAGCACGGTGACACCCTTCGTAGGGTCGCTATTTCATCCGTCCACCAATAGACCGGCCTCCTTCCTTTTTGCCTTCCTCTGCGTGGCATGGCCTCGTCACACACACGTGTCATGGCCTCGGTAAAAGCTGTAGCATGCTGCTCCAGCGTTTGCCCCGCTGCCATGCCAGCCTCCAACGCTGTCGCCTCCGCCTCTGCAGCCTCTGCCAATTTTTCGACTGAAAGCTTGCTCACTGCCCAGCCCCTCTGTGGGACATAATTTGGTGGTGCCCGAATGGAGATCAGATTGTAACAGATGTAGCAATGGTCGCTCAAAGTTTCATCCTCCAGAACACGCCAATTGGTTATGCGTGCTACCAGATCTCCCGACGCAAAAGTCACGTCTAGCATCGAGTCTCTTTGGTTCCTTCTGAACGTTGCAGCGTCCCCCGTATTGCACACCACCGGTCCCTGCCAACTCATCACCTCTCCCATCGGTACTGATAGAGCCCCAACTGCTCGACTTGGCGTTGAAGTCGCCCGTAACAACAACTTGCCGACCCCACCGTCGTACGTCCGTTTCAAGCTCCTCCAGAAATGCTACATATTCCCAATATTCAATATTAGGCGACGAGTAGCAGCTGTACAGGCGGATCTGCCCCAGCCTGACCCACACAAAACCGTCGTGCTGTAGCCCCACCTCATCCACCTGTATCGTTGTTCGGACAGATATGGCTGCATCACCCTTGGCGTCAACGTACCATCCCGTCGACCCGAGGTTTTTATTGGGCTCGCTCGCCATGATCACGTCCACCTCTATCTCCGCAGTCATTTTCAGCAGCAGGTCGTGCGCTGCCCTACATCGGTTCAAGTTAATTTGCAGGAGCTTCATAGGCGGTTGGTTGGTGCCGCCTCCTTAAGCGCTTTACAAGCAAAGCGCCTGGTCTGTGCGGCTCTTTACACAGCCAGCAGTACGCTCCATTCCGACACTCCTTGAACTTATGTCCCTCCTCGCCGCACCTGTGACAATGATTTGTCCTGTCCGGGCCTGTGCAGTTACTGGCATTGTGCCCATACCCTTGGTACCTGAAGCACTTGACCACATTGCGTCTATGTCTGAGTCGACAATTCGTCCAGCCGACCTTCACCCTTTGCGTCTCCATCAGCTGATTGACAAGTCAGGCAGGCATCGAGACTACAGCCAGCATTGTTCCCGGGCGGACCGTTTTCAACGTCGTCACTTGGAAATTGCCCGCTCCCGCTAGCGTCGCCCCTGCGAGCGCCGAGACAACTTCGCCTTCCTGTGTGCCCTCCTCGATGTCCCATATCTCAATTTGAGCGGTGGTGGTCAATGTTCTTATGTCCACCTGTTTTCCCAGCACCTTCTGCAACTCTCCCTTGAGGAGCTCAGTCTTTTCGGTTCCGCCCTTCACCTCGATTAGGACTTTGCCCGCTCTGGTTCTCCTCACCTTCAGGATCTCAACCCCGATTTTTTGTGGGTCCAGCTTGGTCCTTGCGAGTCGTATTACTTCCGCATACGTGGCATCCCCCTTGCTTTTGATGGCCACTGCCTCCAGATTTATCCTGAATGTGGCCCTTTTAGTCGGGACGGTTGCCGCCTTTCTGCCGAGCACCTTCGTCCACAACACCTGATTCGTGGTTGCTTCGCCTCCGGTTTTTGACGAAGCCGCATTCATATTATTCCGAGGGGGTGAGTCCTTTACCGCCTCCATTTTGAGAGGGTCTCTGCTTTCCAGTCGCAAGCTCACTTCACTGACAGTTTCCGCGCACGCGCTTTTGGTCTGCACGCTTGCTTCCTTCGTCAATACTTTAATTCCATGACCTCCCTTATTCACTCCAGGAGCCTCCTGATCAACCTCCCTGGCGGCCTTTCTGGTGACTTTGATCAACCTCTCTATGGAGGAAAATCTTCGAAAGAACGACTTATTGTTTTATTTTGTAGCAGTATGGCGGGAGAGAAAGAAGAACCTCTTGTAATAGGCAAATCGAAAAATCCACGCTGTTTCAAAGGAGCTCATGTTAACAAATTACCAATAGATTGGCATTTTAATAAAAAAGCTTGGAAAAATTTGACCGCAAAATGCAAAGACAACAGCGCAAAGTGCTTCTTTTCCTTGATAACCCCACATCTCATCCGAATATTCAATTAAACAATGTGAAATTAGTATTTTTTCCTCCAAACATGACAGCCGTTTGCCAACCACTGGATCAGGGAGTTATTCGAAACTTTAAGGTAATTTACAGAAAATTTCTAGTAAAAAAACTTTTGACGTCAATAGAAAATTCAGAAGATACATGAAATTTGGAAAAATCTATTACTATTCTAAACGCATTGATATGGGTCGTTACAGCATGGAAAGAAATTAAACCAGAAGTAATAAACAAATGTTTTCTAAAAGCTGGTTTTGGACAAAAACCAGAAGAAGTTATTGAATTTAATGAAGATGACCTACCGCTCTCAAAGCTTCTAGAAAATGCCTGTAACATAAAGCTTGAAGATTATATAAATATTGACAGTGAAGTTATTACAGAAAATCCTGATTTAAACATAAGTCAATACGTACAGGAGTATAAGGAACAGAACAGTGAAGGTGATAGTGCTAAAAGTGAATGCGATTCTGACGACGAACTAGTTGTGCGTTCCAGTGTCAAAAATAAAAAAATGACGCTTATGAAAAACTGAAAAACTTACAAAACTTTTTATGTTAAGCAACGATGTAGGTGGGACACAAAAAATGTCCGAAGTAATTTCACTTGTTGTAAGTGTCATTTTAAAAAATGCTATTGTTAATAAAAAAACAAACAACTATTTCTGAATACTATTTTAAATGTACGCAAAGTTAATAATTTAGATGTAGTAATACTTGCAAATTAAGTACGTAGTAAGTAACACATTTAAATAAAATTTTATTTTTTTTGTATCCGTATTATGCTAATAATAATTCCGTGTCCGGTTCCTTGTCATTTCCAAGAAACAAGTCCTCCATCTTGCAGGGCTGCTCAAGCATAGGGCCGATCAAAAGATGATTCGGATCCTGAATTGCACCACAATCGCATCTCACGTCCTCGTTGTCCGGGAGTATTCCCCATCTAGCCATATTCGTTTTGCATTTCGGAACTTCAACTCTCATTCGATTTAAAGTCCTCCACACAGGGTAAGGGCATTGGCTTCCGGAAGCAAGTTCCTCTTTTACCAGTTCCGTATTGGTCTGACCGAGTTCCTCTCTCCACCTCTCAACGCGATTCCGCTCCGGTGGACCCTCCAGTGCCTTGGTTCGAAAAAGAAAACTTTTTCTAGACCTGAGGCGCTTGTTCGGTGGTTGGTGGCCGTGCAGAGAGTGGCTTAGGTCGTATTGTTGCTTTTTCCTTTCAATATTGGCAGCAACCTCGCGTCGGATATGAGGTGGATATGATATTATGCTGTATACCAACATACCTAAAACATTTTTTTTATACACCCTCTGAACATCGGACACCTCTCCACAACGGACAGTTTTAGGTTCCCCATGAGTGTCCGCTATGAAGAGGTTCTACGGTATATGTTTTTTGTATCTAGCATGTTGTGATTTTTGAATATTTGCGTGCATTGGGCGTATGCCTCGGAAAGTTACGTGAATCACGGTATATTTGTCTGCCATAATTAAAGTAATATTTCATTTATGCAGATTTTAATTGCGTAATACCTACTTTATTACCTTTGTCCATATCTTTTTGTTCTCATGGTGAATCAATAATAATCTCATTAGTGAAAAAGTTAAAGAAAATGTCTAATGCCATCCTATCAGTAAAAATGCAGCAATAATAATAACAATAAAGTTTTATTTTTAAAAACACCTCTTCATCTTTTTATCATTTAATTATACCTATACTGACGTTAGTTACACTATTTTTTGACAAATTTGTAAGCATCACTTTGTGCGGCAAATTTAAACTTGACGGTTTTTTGTGACTATTACAAAAAAAAATAATAAAAAACAGCTTTACCCTTGCCACGGTGCTGTTGTAAGTGCAGTGATAGATTATTCCAAATATTCTGTGGATTGTACTGATAAATAATGGAATGTGTGTGTGTGTGACATAATGTTGTGTATGGTCATATCTCACTATGCCTTATGTCACCACCAGATAGTGCGACGCCCGCGTGTTGGTCACGTACAACTTGAAACTTGCATTTCTATTTGTTATTATTAATTTAGTGCGTTAGCTTTCTCGCATGGGTGTTACCGTGTGTTTACTAACATTAATTTCATAATTTTTTGTTTTTTCATATACCTACCCACTCACAATCAGAAAAATTGGTTTATATGTGTGCAAAATTTTTATACAAAAGTAACGTTTGTAAAATTCTGTGTTTATAACAGTAAAAACCAACAGATTACTTTTTTATTATTTTCTTACAATGACATAGAATTATTATTTATTTATTACAGTTCACTTAACTTACAATAAAAAATCTAAAATACAACATGAATTAATTAAAATAATATTTGTCATATTGTTTTCAATACTTATTATTACATTTATGTACTTCAATATGGAACGAATAACATATCACACTCACATTAGTGTTGAAGATACACATTTTTTCTTAATTTTTTTACGTCAACACAAACAATATTAAAAATATAATGTTCTTCTTTACACATTATTTCTTCAACAGTACACTAATATTTCACACAATGAAATTAAACAAAAACATTTCGTTCCAATAAATTAAAATAATTAAGTCTGTATCAAATTTTAATACTAAAAAGTTGTGTTATTTGAGCATTTATTTATAAACTGCAATGACCAGAAAGCATAACAGACATCATGTTTATTGGCCATCACTGTCACTGTCACTTTTATCTAATAATACAAAAACCATTATGTTAAAGACCTAACACGTTTTATTCAAACTTACCTTTTTTACCAGTATAAGCATGTCGCTTTAAACGATCATATAAATCATCTTTGGTCCCATAAATGCTGGCATTTGACCTTGCCAAACTGTTCATTTTTCCATTAACACCATTGTGAAGGCTTTCTTTCATATAAGTTTCATTATAAAAGTTTGGCATCTCCCAACCATCTTCTTCATCATCATAATAATGAGCATATGTTGAATGATGACTTGGTGCAATACTTTCTGCATAAGGAGTTGGTGCACCATAATAGAAGTTTACTTGCGAACCATTTTGATCAGTTGCTGGTGTTAATAGTTTTTTTGGTTCTTTACGCTGGTTGGCCCTACAATTCAGTCGATTATAGCAATGACATAAAATTGCCTGTAATAATATACCTTGCACAAATCATCCAAATCAGCAATACTATGAAAATAATGAGAATAACAGAAGCTGCTATTCCTCCAGCAATATAAGCAAATTCCGATTTTTCAGAACAGTGTTTCCCAGTAAAACTACCAATGCATCTACAAGAAGGTTGACCATGCACATCTTTTACACAAGTTCCTTCATTTTCACAAAAGCCTTCACAAACGTCTACAATTAAACAGGTTAACAAAAGGTCATGCTTATTTAAACAAAAAAATACCAGTGCAGAATTTTCCAGTTCCATTAAAACCTGGCTTACAGTCGCACTTAAAATCACTTGTTTCAGGAATTAAAAGGCAATATGCATTTGGATCACAATGCATTTCTGTTCCATTCATTTGGCATGGATTTGTACATTCTGCTTGGCTGGTCTATGAAATAAATATAACGGTAATTTATAAAAACTAGTTAATTTACAACTAACCGCCGCCGTTCCTTTGGTGCTAGTATTTGGAGGACATGCTACGCATGTGGTCTGTTGTGAATCTGGTTGGTAATATCCTTTCTTGCAAGGCATGCAACTATTTAACGTTCCATTTAAGTATGTTCCTACCAAGAATATTTAATTAATTTTGAAATTTATGTTAGTACAAATTTTACCAGGTGTGCAAACTGGAAGTGAACATTCTTCTATATTAGATGAACCTGATTTAGGTGTTGTTCGTCCTGATGGGCAACCCTGACAAGTTGCCTGAATTCCTTGTGTTCTATACGTTCCTCGCGGGCATGGTTCACATTTTCCATCTAATGCCAACTGTAAACCACTTCCACACTCATCACGACATTCCCTTACAGAAACGGCTTCACCAGTTCTTGTTGTTTTACCTAGCCCACATATTTTACAAGAAAATGAACCTTCTTCAGACTGATAGAAACCATGACCGCAACTTCGACAAAGTCCTGCTTCATGATCGAAATATTTTCCGGCAGGACAACGTTCTAAAAAAATCTTTGAATTAATAATAAAGTTGATGATATTACGACAACAAAAGCGATGAGAATTTTAAACTAACTACTTGTTAAAACGTTTTACTATTTACAAAATAATCACACACAATACATTTTAATTATAAGCTAGAATAGATACAAGAAAGTTTTCAGTAGGTACATTCACATTTTCTCTGCCTGTAATTTAGCCAATGTATATCGGCGGCGAATTGCGAATTCCGTCGTTTTATAAAACGTTTAGTCGTTTTGTAAATGACTGGGCAGATTGTTAAATGTAGAATGAGCGGAGAATTTTTACAATTTTAGGTGTTTTATGAATCCCTTAGTCTCGGCCTTATTGTAAAAAGGGACTGAGAAATTTATAAAACAGTTAAAATTTTCAGTCAAAATGTAAAAATTCTCGGTTCATTCTATATTTAGAAAACGATTATAAAACAGCTGAATTTACAATTCGCCGCCAACATTACATAGTTTTAAATTTATATTACGGATAAGTTTAAAATAAGTAGGTCTTTTTTGACAAGAGGGGTTGTTCCTAACATTATAGTAACCTTTATTCTACTCACTATAAATTTGACTACCAAAGTTTAGTTTAATGTTCCTGATTTTTTATTTCTAATATCTAACTTTCTGCTAAACAGAAAATATTTATTGTTATGTTAAAAGAAAATGCACAATCATCCACATAAATAAAAGAATAATCAAACCTTTACAATCAGCAGCACTTCTAGCACCATTGCCAATTGTAACTCCTGGTCGACCTGCAATTACAGGGCAAGGTGAACATTGAAGCTGCCCATTTTCACTCTGATAAGTTCCCACAGGACACTGCATACATATTTTCTTGTCTCTATCATAATATGTGCCAACAGCACAGGGGACTAAAAAACAATAAGTAATTTCTTTAGTCGAACAGGGTATATTATTATGTTACCGCAATCTGGAGCTTTGACGACCTGTCCAAGTGGACAAGCATAATCAGATTCCAGACTGAGAGATGAAGGATCAGGTACTGTATTTGGTAAAATATCACGTACATCAAACTGATCATCTTCAAGTATTAATTTTTCTAACAGTTGCTGCACATTCGACCTTTCATTAGTATTTGAATTCAATACTGGATCACTGAAAGATAAAAAAGGATAGGATCGTCAACAATAAATTTGTCGATGCATTTAACATTTTACAATCTACTAATAAGAATCAGTGAAAACAAAAAAGTGAATTTGAGGATAATTATAGTCGTGCATATGAAATTATAGAGACAGTTCTTACTTGATAGCTGGGAATGAAATTTCTATGTTGTAAGTATCGCTGGAATGTTGTCTTCCTTGGCGAGCAGTTCTACAATACACAGTAACATGCTAGGTTAGGTATCTACTAACTACAATTTATCTTAGCTTGCAAACGATATACCAATTAATTCAAGAACTTAACATAATAATGCATAGGAAAATGAAAAAATAAAAATATAAATAGTAAAAAAGTAGATTTCATTATAAATTATTCATCACAGATTTGCTGACTAACTATTGATTTATTAGTAAATTCAAATATTTTCCTCTTACCTTTGAACCGGTACATTGGCACTTATAACATATGTTCCTCCATCTTCATCATCAGATGCTTGTCTGGTTTGTCTAGATATTCTATGGTCGCATTTTACATCAATATTAAGTTCTTTACATTCTCGTGTTCCTTCTACTGAGAAAGAACAGAAGTTCCAGTCTCTATTAAGTGCATTAACTGCATGTCGCACTTTTTGCCTCAAAACACCTTGTCCAGCTTCATTGCAAAGAACTGAAGTTGGGAATAACATTGATATCTTGAATACTCTTTGAGCCGGTTTTGATGCTAGAAAAGTTTTTATAATGACCTTTATCCACAATAAAGGGCTGTTTAATACCTGAACAAGCCGGATACACCATCGGAAGTGCAGGATTTGTTGTAGGTCTCCAAAATCCTTCTGCTCCACATGTATAAAATTTAGGCACTTCTTGAGAAAAGCGCAATCCTTGATTACAAGCAATTTCACACACTTTAAATTGCCCCCCGGCACCCCAGTCTTTGCAAGTTTGGACGCCACCAATAGGATCAAGTAGTTCAGGACAAAACTCAGCTAGTAATTACAAAATTAACTTAAAGAAAATTTAAGCATTTAATGACTTACATAACAATGAAACTTTAAATGTGCATGTAGCAGCATTTCCAGCAACATCAGATGCAACATAAGCGATTTGATAAATACCCCACAATAAGGTTTGACCAGGTCTATGACCATTTTTTTCTTGAATTTTATCAATACCAACATTGTCGGTAAAATGAGGTTCATCCCATGATACAATTGCTGAACCATTTTTAGCAATTACCCAAAGATCACCTGGACAGTATTCAACTTTAGGCGGTTCTTTATCTACTACCATTTCTTCACATTTTGATCCAGAATGACCAGGTGGACAATTACGTTGCCCGCAATGAGAAGGCACAATTCTTTCTACACCACCAACAGTATCTTCATATCCAGCCCAGGTTAATACTAAATCACGATATAATACTGGCTCTGTTCGACAGTCTCGTACTTGTTTTTGAACTTCATTAGTAACATCCAAAGAACGACTCCAAATTTGTAATTTTGTCAAATGGCCTTGGAAGCCTGATTCGCTATAAGCTTTTGCATTTCCAGAACGAGGTTTACCTAAAGTTACCCATCCACTGCGAATTAAATGATGATTAAATAAAATGATAATTATTTACTAATACAAATTATTACTATTCAGGTAATTTACGACCACTTCCATATCCTTCTACTTTACTGGCAATTAATCCTTCAGTGATTAATTTTAATTCACCACCATTATCGCCATCCCAAACTATTGCAATGTGGTGCCATTGAGCATCATTTACAGTTGTATAATCACGATAACTTAAATAAACATCTTGTAAGTCAGGGAAAAGAGAAACTTGTATCCCATTTGAATGTGCTTGAACTAATATTCTTCGGTCGTTGGCTATATGTTTCGATGAAACACTATACAGTGTGAAAAATATACCGTTTTCATCTTTTTGGGTAAATTGTACCCACATGGCAATGGTAAGGCTAGATTTTGATCCTGTATAAAATGGTATTACTTGTGCTGCTGAGCTTCTTGTAGCGTCACTGAAGTACAAGTCATAATCTACTGAAATTGCTGCAAAAATAATGGTTTAGATTTGGATTAGACAAGAAGAAAAATAGGTATTTACTTTTTCTGCAGTCCTCTCCAGTTAAATTGAATGGACATTGACAGTGATATTTTCCAACTAAATCAATACAAGTTGCACTCGGTGGACAAGAATTTTCTTTACAATCTGCAATATCCTCATCGCAGTATTTTCCAGTATATCCTGGTGGGCAAATGCACTGGAAGCCTACGTCATGATACACACAGCTTGCACCATTTTTGCAAGCTCCCATCTGACAAGCATCATATTCATATTGACATCCAATGCCAGTAAATTGGTTAGAACAAGAGCAATTGAGACCAGAACCAAAGTCTTGGCATTTTCCGCCGTGCATACAAGGATTACCAATACATCGTTCAGGAGCTGTTTCACACTGCTTACCGTCAGTGCCAGATGGACAGCTAAAAATTTAATTGAAATGACGAATGTCTTTCGCATAAATTATTTTACTTACACGCAAAAATAGTCTTGGAATAAGTTTATGCATCTAGCATCATTTTGACATGGCCTGTTTTGACATGAACCAATATCACTTTCACAATTAACACCAGTCCATCCTGGTCGGCATACACATTTATACCCCCCAACTTCGTCCTTACAAGAGCCACCATTTAAACAAGGATCAGACTCGCAATCATCAAGATTGTCCTTAAAAGTAAAATATGTATTTACAAGTTAATTGAAAATATATTTTTTACTTCACAGTGTGGTCCACTATATCCTTCTCTGCACATACAAACAAATTTGTTATCTAAATCAACACATCGTTCTGTACCGACAGGGCTACAAGGATCACTTAAACATTCATCAATTGCTGCTTCACACTGAAGTCCAACAAATCCTGGTCTACATTTGCAAGCAAATCCATCGACTTGATCTATACAGGTTGCACCATTTTGACATGGTTTTGATGAACAGTAGTCTATTGAGTGTTGACATCTCTTGCCTGTAAATCCTGGTTCACAAGTACAAACAAAATCATCCACATCATCTGTACATTGGCCTCCATTATCACAGGGTTCTTGGGTACAATCATTTATGTTTGATTGGCAAGCATCACCTGTCCAACCCGGATAGCAAACACATTGATGATAAAATAGGTGATCAACACAAACACCGTTTTTGCAGGGATTTCGACTGCAAAGATCAATTTTATCTTGACATCTTTTACCAGTAAAACCAGTAGGACAACTGCAAGTAAAGTCAGCTACTAAATCAGTGCAGTTTGATCCTAATAAACAAGGTTTCTCAGCGCAGTCATCAGTATTAATTTCACAATGTTGTCCATCCCAACCCGGTAAACATTCGCACATGTATCGACCTTGTTGCAATGCAATACATGTAGCGCCATTGCTGCATGGATTACCATTTGCAGAACAAGGATCAATCTAAAAGTAAATAATTTTAAACACTTATCAAAATGGTTGAAATAATTCTCACTGTAATATCACAATCAGTGCCTGTGTACCCAGAACGGCAAAGACAAGTATAATTATTGTAACCAGGCTCATCTTTGCACATAGCTCTTGCTGGGCATGTGTCATTTCGGCAGTCAGATCGTTCTTCTTGACAATTAATACCAGAGTAACCCGGAGCACATTGACATCTGTAGCCCTGAGGTAAATCAATGCAAGTTCCACTGTTATAACATGGTTGGGAAGAGCATTCATCTATGTCAATTTCGCATCGTCGTCCTGAAAATCCAGCAGGGCAGAAGCAGTGTAATTCATGTCCTAAAAAATAATTTCATTAAAACAAGAAACTTACACTTACAACTTGTTACCTAAAGGAATACACCATCCTCCATGCTGGCAAGAATTTTCAGTGCATTGCATTGAGTGGCATTCTTCCCTTCCAGTAGATCCAGACCCCTCAGTTTGGGCAGCTGTTGGACATTCAGTACAAGTTGTTTGACCGGGTAGTGTCTGGTAAAAGTTTTTGGGACATAACGAACAAGGTGCTAACCCTGTAGGGGAGTACTGTCCAGGGCCACATTTAGCTCTACAGCGATCTTTTCCTGGTGCCGAAGGTTGGAAAGTAAAGGTGTTTGATGGACAAGCTTGGCAATCTTTAAAACCACCGATGGGGGGTTCTCCGGTATAACTATTTCTTGGGCATTCCAGACAAGGTACTAAACCAGTAGGAGAATAAGTTCCATATCCACATACTGGTACGCAATCATGCACACTTTTGGAACCTTCTTCGCGAGTATATGTTCCTTGAGGACAACGTAAACAAGATCCTTGTCGGTCTTCATTTTGATAAAATCCATGTGAACAATATGTACATTTTTTTTGTTTTTCTCCAGCAAATGTTCCAGCTGGGCAATGCACTGTAAAAATATAAATTAAGAAATTTTATTTTATACAATTTAGAAAAATACTTACAGCATCGAGGTACATCGTTAGTATCCATATTTAAAACCTCGCCAACGCCACAAGTGAATCCTCTTGTTATACCAGATTTTAACGCCCTTAAAGGTGGACATTGATTTCCAATTGAAGAAACATTTAAAAGAGGTTCAATGACAGCACTAGCATATGGTACGGAAAGATCAAAGATTAAATTAAGTGTTGAACCACATAAATCGTACAATTGCGGTTGTCGAATGGCTGGTATTACACCAACCATAAAGTCAATTTGAACCACGTTTTCATCAAGTAAAGTTGTAACGGCCTTTATAAAGGACACATTTATATTGACGTTAATTTGTGAACATTTTTGAGAAAGAATATTATTAAGATTTGAATAATATTGGCCCACTAAATCTGTATATTGATTAAGACAAGCTGTGGCTACAGCCCCATTTGCACGATAATTAACACTGGCAACAACTTGATAATCAGCTTGTTGTGTATCTATTTAAATTACAAGATTTATTTTATAAATACAGCAGAAATTAAACAAATATCTTACTTTCAGACACACAATCAGGAACTACCGAAGTTGGTTTCCAAGAACTTTTATCTGTGCAACCAAAGGTTTTAACTACATCTCCATCCGTAAACCTGTAACCAGGATTACAGGTGGCTATACATTCCATGCCCCGATCTCCTGGGAGACATTGTATTGCGCCATTAACAGGTGGTTTTAATTCCCAATCCACACAAGGTGTTGCTTGTACGAGGACCTATGTGAATAAGATAATTGTAAAAATTAATATTACCCATGAGTTCAACAAAAGAATAACCAAGGCTTGATTAAAAAAAATAACGTACTGTCGATTGCAACTTTAGAACTGCCATCAATCTTGCTATCTTAGAAATTGTTTAGTAAATTTCAAAACTTGTCATAAACATAATTTTAATTTTCTACGTTTTTTTTTTTGAACTCCCGGTATATGATTTCAGTAATACAAGAAAGTATCTACACTTAAACTTTTATAAGTCTATCGTTCTTAGACAGGTTGATGGTTAAGCCGGAAACCTGGTTACACTGTTCGTAAAATCGGAAAAACGTTGAGTTGCGCAAAGAGTAGATCGAGTTGGAGAAAATGAACGAAGATTTAAATTAGAAGCGTAGTAGATATTTTAATACTTGTGATATTGCGATTGAAATGGCGGCAAGAGCGACGTGTTATACCTTGTTCAAAACAACTTGGAAACTGAGAAAAATTTTAAGATTATCGTCTTTTTGAAGAGGTTCGTCCCCGATTAATTCTACGTATTTTTTCGGCCCAAAACAAGTGTCATTCAGGTTTGACTGTACATAATTATAATTTGTTTAGCTAAGTTAACTAAAGTATATACCTGGAAATGGCAAGTTGCGATATTTCCATATTTATCTGTTGCTATCACTGTAATATTTTCAAAGGCTCCCACTGGAATCACAGCTTTATCTGGTATAAACTTTATGTTTACATCTCCAGAAGCATCAGTTGCATTTATTCTTCTTCTTGTTTCATTAAAATTGACAGAATAACTATCTTGCCTATCTACTAATTCTATTACATAACTTTGCGGGCAGCTTAAAACAGGTGGAGTATTATCTGAAAAATAAAAAAATTATACCTACTTCTGAAGTTACTGTATTATCAGTAATTTACCAGGAACAGTAATATTAATTTCACAAATTGCCACATTACCATCATAATCGAACGCAACATATTTTACAACCGTATCCTCAAATACATACGAAGGTGTTCTAAAGTTTTGAGGTTTAATTTCTAAACGAGCAATACTTCCGGAATTATCGACAGCAGTTGGTTCTGTGAAGTTCACAGGTAATAATCCACCGTTTGCATTTTTCTGGACTAAAATTGGTTGCTGAGGGCAATTTTGAAATACGGGAGTTTCGTTATCTAGACAAATTAATTGAAGTTAAACTTTTCATTGAGTTAGTCATATATTTACCAACACATGGTGAATATCCATAATCATAACCAAGGAGTGGTTCTACAGTTGGTTCATCGCATCCCATTAATTCAAATTTCAAACAAGGATTATCCATATATGTCACGATTCCTGAATTTTAATATCAGTGTAATGTTTAATAAACACATAGATAATTAATTTACATACCAAGTATTACAAATCTCGCTTGAACATATTTTGGAAGAGAAATCATAGCTAATTCACCATAATTTCCGGGATCTCTCATTGTTAAATTGAAGTTTGGGAAATATACAACATAATTTTCATTTTCAGCTTGTTTATAGAAAAATCTAATTTCAGTTGGTCTTCCAACTATGTCATTAGTGACGACGCCTTTCACGAGGATCGCTTTTACACGATAAACTTTTTCCAAATCAACGCTTACATATGTAAACGCTTCTTGTTTCCCACACCAACCAGTTACTGAATTTAATCTCACATTCCTTGCCTCATAATTTGGTCTTTCACTTGTTGCATTAATTGCGGCATCCGGAATTTTTCCAGATGCCAATCCCAAAGGTCTAACAACTTTACATTCTGGTTCACGAACGCAAGTAATAGGTCTCGGATTAATAAGTATATAACCAGGTCTGTTACAACCAAAATGTACTTCGGAACCTTGTTCATAACTTTTAGTCACTTGGGTGCCATCACTAGGCCTTCCAGGATCTTCACAAACTGGACCCTCACAACGCAAATCGCCAAAATCCCATACGCCATTAGCTTGGCATCGTACTACATTATCATGTTTAACACTTTGACCAGCTAATTTAAACGTTTTCTGACAGCCAAAATAAAATGAAGATTGATACCGAGTATCTACATATTGACCATATTCAGCACCTGGACTTGGTTGAGGTAAGCCACAATCAACTCTTGGACAAGAAGGTTGGACACCACTTAACCAATATTCAGGAAAACCCTATAAAATTCAAGAATATAAGTAATTATAAAATATTTTCAATTGATAGAATAACTTACAGGTTTTGGATCATAAACGCACTGTCTGAAACTGGACGTTGTTGTTTTACGAAGTAATCGTCCAGTGCTTCCGCAATTTAAAGTGATATTTTCTCTAAATGGCACTAAAACAGTTGTTTCATCTGTTCTAATGACTGACAAACCTTCATTTTTAATGTCTGGTAAAGAGACACACTGAGCATCTACAAATGAAATAAAATAAGGAAAACAATATTGAAATTTATCAATTATTACATTTGCATTCAGGCATCGATCCATTCCATACTCCAGTAGCGGTACACAAAAGCGATGATGATCCCGACATAATATATCCAAAATTACATTTAAATTTTACTAAATCTCCAAAATGATATTGTTCCTAGAATTAAGATAAATTTAGTGAAACATAACTTTTACTGCTAAAGCTCACCTTTGTTGATAGTAAAATTCCATTATCTGGAGAACCTACATTTGGGCACTTCACTGGTACACAAGATTTATTAACCTGATAAACATCACCATCTCTCAGTCCATTTTCTGACTTTTCTATGTTAAAACCAGCAGTGCCATTATGATTGTATAATTCAAATCCAACGTGACAGTTACATGAATAATCGCCAGCGCTGTTAACACACTTTTGTTCACATCCACCATTACCAATAGCACATTCGTTTATATCTGCACATTCCAGTCTAGTGCAACCCATTATTTCCAATTTTAAACATGGAGCGCCTACGTAATCTTGAATTTTAAATTTCACATACTGGGCTTCTATAGGCATTGGCAAATTTAATACAGATAATGTTGGTTCCAATATTCTAAATTCAACAGCTGTTCCATCAGGATTTCTATAATCTTTAAATACATCTGTAAGATCATCAGTATATTGAATTCTAACAGCGGAAGTGAACGCTACATTTCCGTCGGGTCTGGTTACACTAAGTGTGCGGAATCCACGAATTATTACGGGCGCTTTTAAATCAATAAGAACCCAGTTGGAACCTGGTTCTATACTATTTCCACACCAGCCACCACCATTGTTAAGGCGTACCATCTAAAATAGTTTTTCTGCATATGAAGGAAATTCAAAATAATTTAATTGCATTTACCCCTTTGCTGTAATTATGCTCATTGCTGGAAACTGTAATTGAGTCATCAGGTATTCCACCATTGATAAGTCCAAGATCTCCTACTGGGCGACATTCAAGTGTAGGTGCAAACCCTTTCCGACATTTACAAGTGAATGATCCTGGAGTGTTGGCACATTCAGTTGACGCTACATCACACTGACTGCTTGAGCATTCATTTATATCTTTGAACAAATATTTATTACTTTAATAAGGAAAAATAACAATATAAATTATTTTTACCTTCACATTTGGGTGGATTAGTAAAAACTTGATTTTCGCTGCAACGAATAACACTGTTTCCTATTAGCTTATATCCCTTAAAACATTGAACTCTGGCTTCATCATTAAAATAATATGATCTGGACGTGTCCGTAATAAAACCGTTTTTGATCTCAGGAAACTCTGGACATTTTGCCCGAGAACAAGTTGGTACTTCTCCAGACCACGTTCCATTACTCATACAAAGAATGACTGGATGACCATTACGAATATATCCGGGTTCACATTCATATCTAACGATGGTACCATAACTTCTTCCCAAACCATTTAGTATTGTTACATTTACATGTGGTACTTCAGGCAGTGCAGCACATTGTGAGGCTAAAGTAACATAATTTGAATTAAATATCATTAATTAAAGAAAAATAACTGCACATAATAACATAAGTATTTTGATAAAAGATTACCAAGACATGCAGGTTTCTTTTCCCATCTTCCGTCTGCAAGACATGAAATTCTTTCAATAGGCTTTCCAGTTGGAAAGGCAAATCCAGCATAACACTGGTACATAGCTTCGCCTCTATATGTAACATTTGTTGAACCAATTGAAAATCCATTATCAATCTGTGGAACAGGTCCGCAATAAACTTCTTGACACTTGGGTATATAATTAATGGACCAATTTCCACCAGGAAGACATTGTGTAGTTAATCTTGCTCGCCCAGTTGCAAATTCCTGACCAGCTGGGCAAGTAAAAGTTATAACAGTACCAAAGGCTGTATCCCTACTTGATGCTACAGCTCCAATACCAGGTTTTAATAGTGGACAATCTAGAAAACATACCTTGATTTTTCAATTTGAACAAAAAAAAGTTAAATTACCAGCGGAAAAACTAGCCACCCATCCTTTACTGTTATGAAGAGCGTCAGTAACGAATCTCACTAACATTTCTCCACTCGAAGCTGTTAAGGTAATTTTTGGTTTAGTTCCAAAAGTAAAACCATTTCCTGAATGTAGTCTTAAGCCACTTGTTGTAGATCCATCAAAAACTTGTACATAGTCTGATTTATCAACATCAAATTTGTTAAAATTCAGTGATAATGCACCACCCCCTGGATTCTTAATTCTGAATAAACATTCTTGATTACTTGGATAATTACTTAACTCAAATGCTGCAGACATTAAAGTTCCATTTCTTGCAACTACAGTAGCTTTACAACCTAAACAGAATATTTTTAAAACATTTGTAAAAAATCGTTAGTTACAAGTAAAACCTTGAGCATAACGAATTCTGTAACCTCTTTTAGAACCTCCAAGACTAGTTTTGAAATATAAATATAAGTGATGATTCGTAGACATGATAATTCTCTGATTATTTTCTAAATCGCCCGTTAGTCTTCCTATTACATGACTCTTTGGAGATGGTCCATCACGTACCAAAATATAATCTCTACCTTCATCTAGGTCTAGGTCATCTATTTCTAAAGTTATTATCCTTCCCGCTTGAGCGTGAATAATGTATAAACATTCAAGTCCACCCGGATATTTCTCAGGATATCCCGGAGAACTTAACACTTGTCCTTGAGGAGTGGCTCTTAATGTTCCTCCACATGTTTGTGGCTCAGTTTTCCAAGAAGCACTAGAAATTACAAATTATAAATATGTCAATTTATTTTATTAATATAATTTACCGAAAACCTTTCCGTTCCACTGATGCATCAGTACTAAATTTAATAATCATAAAGTTAGAAGCCGAAACAAACGACCTATTTGTTAAATCTTCTTTTCCTGACAGGGTTGCTAAATTAACAGATGTGTCCTCTGTTCTTCCGCCAACTAAAAGCTGGACTGTATCAAACGATTTCTCTGTTTCGAATTCTTGAAACTGGAAGGTTACCAAAGTTACAACCAATCTTTCTTCAACATTTAATTAATTAGCAAACCTGTAGAAGAATATTGTGACCCTGGGGACCTTCCAACGTCCATTTGCAGTTTGTAAGAGGGGCATATTTATGCGGATAATACGGACTTTCAACTACATCACCACTACTGGCCATGTAAAAATTACAATTTGCCGGACAATCAAGTTCATCTGATGCGTCCCCACAGTCATCCTGTTTGTCACATTTAAATGATTGATTTATGCAGTTCCCATTTGAACAATGAAATGATCCTAAAGAATATAAACATAAATAAAAGTATTCTCAAAAATCAGTTCAAATGTACCATTAGAACATGATTTGGCTCTGCACATAAATGGTAAAAGACTTTCGCAAGTCGTTAATTCCCATGATTGTGTTTCTTCAGTAACGGTCACATCGACGCATTCGCCTGAGTGAGGGTCTGGCTGCTTCAATGACCAAAATCCTGTAAAATGTATTTTTTTAATTTTGCAAATTTACCTAGGTGCCTATAGCATTGTTTTAAGATTTTTTTAGAAACAACAAAATTTCCATGATTACATATTTATGAAAACAAATTAAATTTGCAGCATGAGAAATAGGTTGAAGAAATCGGTATGAAAAATGCATCTTTATTATTATATTTAAATATCAGGCTTAAGTATTGATTATAATTGAAGAAAAGTTAAAGGAATATAAGCTTACCAGAATATTGAGAAACGAGGGTTCCTGCTGCGGATTCTAAGGTATTTGTTCTTAAATCATCTAAAGAGGCTAAGCCTAACCAATAATGATTAGCGCCACGACGCTCTAGGGGTACCGAAGATGATGCTATAGCAGCCGTTAAATTATTTTCCGCATATGACTCAACAATCGTCAGGTCACTGCCGTACCTGTAAACAATATAATTTATTTTTAATTTTTATTGTAGTATTGTTGGTCTTTTATTAAATTCTTTTTACCCGTCAAATCAATCTTATCAAAATACAGTCCACCTACATAAAAATTCAAATAAACAGGATAACAACAATAACAATTAATACGTAAATTTAATTTTAAGTCAATTCAAAAATTTGTGTTTTTAAGAAAAAATTAGAAATTCGGGCTTACTCCCGATAATTGCTAATTAAATACGTAAGAACTGCGGGAACTTTTAACTACAAATGTTTATCCTACAGACCAAGCAACCCTATAGAGGAATTTTTAAATCAATATAAACAACATTTTGTTATTTATATTCCAGAAAAATACGTAAATTGCATTATCAAAGATATTTACACCGATAGGGCTTAATCTGGGTCTTTCGAAAAGTTCACGAAATAAGAGTACAAGGAACAAACAGAAGA
Source organism: Dascillus cervinus (assembly GCA_949768715.1). NCBI lineage: Eukaryota > Metazoa > Arthropoda > Insecta > Coleoptera > Dascillidae > Dascillus > Dascillus cervinus. The sequence continues at coordinate 18,375,300 of OX458316.1, forward strand.
GGAAGACCCGGAACGACATGGAAAGGAATATACAATGGGGCAAATGAGCATTGGAAAGAGAAAATAAATTAATTCTACAGTCTTACACTTATTGGTAGAAGATTTAAGATTAAAAGAAAAAAAAAGAACAACAGAAATTGCTTATTTTTAGTTGTAGACACGTATTATTATCACTCTTCCCCTGTTAAACGCGGTGGAATTTTGGATTTGATTCGTTATACCCAGAAGATCGTTATAAGCAAAATCGTATTTATTCGGGATGTATTTATAAAATGTGTAAACAGTTGCGTTATGTAGTACAAATACATATTTAAATAACTGTTTGAAGCATCATTTGTTCATTTGTTCAATTTTTTAAATTTACCCTACAATTTGCACTGCATAAAAATGCGTGCTTGCTGAATTAAGTAGGTCTAGAATTTTCATGTTTGACAGTGGAGAGGAGTCTGAAGAAACTTGCAGGTGTATCGTTTTGTGTGTCTAAGCCTCCAGCCGTCACGATTTTCGGCATTTCCTTGGTATACGTTAAAAAGTGTCTTTCAATATTGCACTAGTTGCATGAATTGTGCAACTTCTTAAACAGAAAACGTAAAAAATATTATCGATGTTCCTGTGTTTTTAATAATTTTTTAAGTATAGAAATTAAAAAGAAATTAGTACATATTGACATAATTTCATTCAGTCAACGTTAGCTCCCATTCCGCGTTAGGTCCTTGACCCTAAGAAAGAATCGAAATTATTCATTAGACGACCAGTTTAACAGTTAACGTTGTTTTATATTTATACCCTTAGGGATTAGTATAAATTGCGACTTTTTTAGCCTTATAAGTTGCCAAAAAAGTATTTTATTCCAGAATCTCGTGAAAAGTGCATATAAGTAGCGTATCATAATTTGGTAAAAATTTATTTCAGTACATTCATTTTATTTTAATATTTTTTTCAACAATTCTATGAGAAAATGTATCTTTATTATACAAGATTGTTATCGAAAATAAAATGATATCATCAGTGACTGTTAATAAGTTCCCGGTGAATGACAGTAAGTGTACTCTAACAGAATACTAATTATATCAAGGCTATGATTTAAACAAATCTAACAGTAAAGGAATACCTTGTATTAGATGAAAATACGTCTATAAATAATATCAATAATTGACTAATTCCCCTTTTATCAACAGCATTAATTTGATTTGCAATTATATTAACGAAATAATATGCAACAAATACCTAGTTCTACGTACTTCGAGACTTGGATACCGACCTTTTGCAAAGTTCCGCTGCTTTTTCCCATGAATGCCTAATGTTGAAGAATTTATAACAGTAAAGTCCCCTAAGTTCCCAACCTGCAAAAAATGAAAACATAATTAATTTCGCTAGAAAATAAACTTTTTATATTTTGCGTACATAATATAAATTTTCAATTTTAATATAAAATTACTTAGAGTATAAATTTTTCTGTTATTCACTTGAAGTAACTTAACAAAGTAAAATTTTGCAGTATACAACTTTCTAGCGACACGTACAACCATAAAAGACTGATACATCATACCATGTATGTGATGAAGATCACATATTCATACAAACAAAGATGATTTAGGAAGACACCGATAAAGCTTTCTTTTTATAAATATTTTTTATATATTAAGATTAAGATTTAGTAGTAACTAATTTAATGATTAAGTTAAGTATTTATAAAGTTGCATAAAAAGCTAAAGAATGTTAGTTTGCAATTTTTATTGTCAACGAATATGTTAGTTTCTAAGGAGTGCCGCGAATTATGTGAGAAATTACTATATGGGATTAGAATGCAGAATACAACGATTGTGGGTTTAAATGGTTCTTAACAGGATTGAAGAATAAATTCAAAATTAAAAAATAACCGCTAGTGTTTTTGTTCAGAGAAAATAATTTAAACATCGTTCTCACCTATCTACTGAGTTTAATAATATACCGCACGATTCTCGCCATGTAGGTAATGTGAAAAGTAACTATGCAATTGAACTGCAAAATGCCGAGAAGTTGCACAGAATACACTTTTGTAATTTGCTTAATAATTTTTTTACAATTTAAGAAATTAACAATATACAGGGTGTTAAAAGAAGATTGTAAAATATTTAAAGAGGTAGTGGTATGAACCAAAATAAACAAAAAAGTCTTAATAAACATAGTAAAACAGAAAAATTGAAATAATCGACCCTGAAAGTTTAAACGAATACAATATTTATAAATCGCGGAAACTAATATTAGGCACAAGGCTTCGTAATTTCTTTCACCTACATTAAATAGTGGTTAGTGACAATAAAAGTAAACAACAGTTTTGCCAAATGTTCACCTTTTCAGAATTAACGGAACAATATGTTGATGAACCAGTACGGAATTTATGTCACATTGACTAATACGCCACAGACGACGCCGAAGTTCGTTTGAAAATATGTAATTAGCAATTGCAAATTATTATACCGTAATTATGCTTCATTTTTAAATATCAACAATTTATTTCCTTTGGAAGTCCTTGTTTATTTTTAAAATATAGAGCAGTTTACCTTAGTTGCATTCATGCATGCATTGTTCTATAATGTACTATGTTTGTAGACTGTCAGGCAATTAAAACCGACCCGACGCTTGAGATTTGTTTATTTAAATTATTGTTTTAGGCTAATTTCATAATCTAATTAAATTGCTGCAATAATTTCATATCCAGGAATTAAAAATTTAGCTATTTCGTTAATAGTTTAGTAAAAAACTAGAGCGCCAAGTCCGTTATAAATTGACTGACGATGTGCTTCTGTATATGTCGTGAAAAAGATATAATTACAATCAACTTAAGTTATCTAAAGTACAGTAGAACTTCCCTATAACAAAAAAACCATTCAGTAGATAGTGAAAGGCTGTCCCGTACGAGCCTGTGAAAGACATTTCAAAGATTCTTAACCGTATGGCTTTATTTTAAAATAAATTCGAAGCCTCCAAGGAAAATGTTTCCATCTAAAGTAATTTTTCAGTTATTGCTGAATAAATTTTACCAATCATAGAAAAGTTAGTTAACTATTAATACAAACTCAGTTTTGTGGGATTGTCGATGATTTCGAAGGACTGTTCGTTCTTTATATACCAACAATGTTTTAATAGTCTGAATTCGCACGGTAACGATAATAGCCTTGTTCATAGACCAGGGACATGTGCAATTCTTTTTACAGCGTTAAAAGCGAATTACGCATGTTCATAACAATTAGAAATTATTTCAAAAGGCTCTGTGAACAAGACATTTTTCTCGCATTCATAAATATTGAAAGGTAACGTCGAACAGTTCCTACGTGTCGAATTAGTAAAGACCTAGATTAAACCCTGCCGATGTAAATATCTTTAACAAAGAACTAGCGAAAATGCAACTTCAGTTGTTTTCTGGAATAGAAATTGTAAAGTTGTGTTAATAATGATTTAGAAATTTCCATAGGGATTTTTTACCGCAGACCAGATTTCTCATTATTAAACAGGGCGAGTTGAGTTTTACCGCCGTGGCCATAATACGTAATAAAAATTGAAGGGAAAGTGTGCAATTTACATGTTACATGTTGAACTTTACACTTTCGATTAGTGCTACAAATTTTCCAAATTATTTTTATTTGAAGTCAAACTAGTAAAACAAAGAGTTTTGGGGAAAATTTCGATGTTTGTTTTTTTTTTATTTTGCAAATTATTCGTTGCATTAATATTTGCAATTTGATTCGTAAAAAAATATTACTTTTTGTGTTAAATCAAATTTAAGATAAAGCATGAAAAATTCTTTTATTTATGACTTTCTACCAATGGATAATGCGGTGTACCGCCCTAACAATAGTTTATAATCATCCCATAAAACTGGAGACGGCATTTGGGTTGTTACCAGACCCGTATTATGGAATTTGTAAAAATATTGAAATGGCATGATTATAACTGTACGTATACCATGTACAGGATCAGTTGGGGCGGTGTCGTTAAAGTACTGATCACGGTTTAAAGTAATAAAGCTGATATTTAGGTGTGAATTGTTACTGGACGTATTTAGGTAAAAATTTGGATACTCGAAAATTTGTACAAAATTATTTAATATTTTATATTTGCATATTTACACATTAGAATTAGTCACTATGCAAAACTGAAAGTTTAGTTCGTTTCGTTTAAATTCATAAATTTACCTGTTAGCAAATATTTTAAAGTTACCGATTGTAAGTCCGGTATTGTTTTCGGTTTTACCTGAGCAAGCTATATTTCAATCTTTTGTTACGATGACTAGCGTAAAAATCGCCCCAACTAATCGTGTATAACCTATGTTAGTACTAAACACAAATGTTCACTATTCCACAAAACAAAGTTTTAATTTTCAATTTTCACCAACGATATTTAAGTGTTGGAAAATTTGTTGCGAATGTGAATATTTCTTTGTTCACAAAGTGACTTGAGGGTTCTAACCAGGGTTTTTGGACTTTGAATGAGTTAAGCAATTTATTTTATGGAAAGGTTTAATAACCGATAGGTATACTGCCTCTGCAGACGACAAAATTAAAACACAAAATTATAGACAAATATACAAAGACAATTAAAAGCAGGTAGACGATTTTCCCATCAAGTTTAAAATCTAATATTGCAAAGGTTAGTTACCGTGTAGCTATTAGTTACGATGTTGTGAAATTTTAAAGAAACAGTGAAGAACTTTCCTCCGAACCTGTAGCTTAAGTTTATGACCGTCGTATAATCGGTCATCGTATAATCGTATTAATGCTTAGATTTTACTGGTAATAGTTAATCTTTAGCAACAGCAGCAATATTTATGATTTCTTCCTTATTAGAACTCTTAGAACTATACGCTTGCATCTTGCTTCGGACAAAATTTTCACAAACAAAATACTAAACAATTTCGTAACTAACAAGAAAAAATTTATAATTTTTTTCTTTAAAATATAAAAATTAACTAATTTTCGCAATCGGACATAAAGCTTTGTATGTAACGCTTACATAATCAGACTTAATTTAACTCGTTATGGTCTTTATGGCCTCGGGAGCAAGCTCCCTCGACTTGTTCAATAAAGCCATAGATTATGTGCTTATTACATAAATAGCTATTATGAACTTATTGTTGTCTTTTGGGCTATTTTCTTTGTTTTGTTTTGTGGACACAACCACCTAAGGAAATTTAAAAATGATCTACATTTTTTTAGCAATTTTAAAAAACTGTTGCTACATTTAAAAAAATAGAATTTCTAAAAAATGAAGTAAACTAAAAGTGTGCAAAATATCATTTTAAAATCTTTTGTAAAAAAGGGAGACGACCATGTAAATCCCTATGGTTCATTAGTAAAAAAATACATTGTATGACTGATACCATTAGTCGCGCCAATATGTACTGCTCTTGTGTACTACCATTAATACCTAAGTTATTACAAGCAATCGCCGCGAGAATAGGCATCCTTAGTGGATTCCCAATATTAAGATACAATATTGTAGAAAAAATTAATAATAGTCAAGTTATCAATGACATTAAGACATTTCAACTTTGTTGTATTGCTCAATCAAGTGTTGTACTAATACATTTATTGATTATTAAACATTATAAATCATGTATTTTTGTTGCTAAAATCAAGTTATGCACTTACTTAGGTACTCATTCATTTCTTATAACAGACGCTCTTCGTTCATAAATACATATTTATACTTTCACTAGTATAGTTTGATATAAACAGCAATAAAAATATCGTAATAATTGTAATAAATTGAAATGGGAAATTTTATTTTAACTACCCAATGTGTTAGAAGAATTTACTATGCACACCATATTTTTTCGGCGTTTATTTCATTATTATTGAATACTGCAATTTAATAATTGTGTGCAATACAAAACGTTGGTAAAAATTCAATAATTGATAATTATCAATGAAGTTAATAGAGAATTCAAGCAAACAAGTGAAGTAGGAGACAGATAATTTAAGCAACATCAAAGTACAATGTTCGTTTTAGGTTTTAAGGCAATGAACAAAACAATATAATAAAAAAATGCCGAAAGCTGATTAAGATATTTTAAATTTAAATTTACGTCAGAATTCGTAATTCAGAGATGCCACGTGAGTCTTCAATTTAGTAGTAGCTTACGTACATACGTGTATTTATAAAGGTTATATCATTCAAAAGTATTTCCAGATGAATGCATCATCACAATATTCCAATTGTTTTTTCTCTTTAAAGACAATTTCTGGTCTTTTTTGCTTTGTCCCGCAAAGATTTCTAAGCAAGCTTTTCTTTGTAATTAGGATGCATTTACTTTAATGAAATTTAACAACGTTCAGTTAGACTAACCTACAGGTGTAATGTTGAAAACTTTAGTTGTTATTTTTTTGCGCCATAAGTATTGCGAAAAAAACGTAAAGAAAAATGTTTTTTTCCAAAATGCTTTGATATCCAAACAATATTTCCAGTATAAAATGATAAACTGTTAAATAAAAGAAAACTACAACACATTTTATTCATAATAATGTTCGGAAAATAGCAGCCCAAAATATCTGGAGCTTCTTTTTTGTTCAGTAAAACCCCCTTATCCGCGGTTTCACTTTAATCTTTTATTTTTTAAGGTACCGGCCTTTAAAGTGTTCCCAAGCGATCCTTATTGTGGGACAAAATTTTTTTTTCATTTTTCCACGATTCTAATACAGTAGAACCTCTTCATAGCGGACACTCATGGGGAACCTAAAACTGTCCGTTGTGGAGAGGTGTCCGTTGTTCAGAAGGTGTATAAAAAAATGTTTTAGGTATGTTGGTATACAGCATAATACGGATACAAAAAAATTAAAATTTTATTTAAATGTGTTACTTACTACGTACTTAATTTGCAAGTAATTTTTACTACATCTAAATTATTAACTATGCGTACATTTAAAATAGTATTCAGAATAGTATTAACAATAGCATTTTTTAAAATGACACTTTTATAACATGTGAAATTACTTCGGACATTTTTTGTGTCCCACCTACATCGTTGCTTAACATAAAAAAGTTTTGTAAGTTTTTCAGTTTTTCATAAGCGTCATTTATATTTTTGACACTGGAACGCACAACTAGTTCGTCGTCAGAATCGCATTCACTTTTAGCACTATCACCTTCACTGTTCTGTTCCTTATACTCCTGTACGGAATGACTTATGTTTAAATCAGGATTTTCTGTAATCACATCACTGTCAATATTTGTATAATCTTCAAGCTTTATGTTACAGGCATTTTCTAGAAGCTTTGAGAGCGGTAGGTCATCTTCATCAAATTCAATAACTTCTTCGTGTTTTTGTCCAAAACCAGCTTTTAGAAAACATTTGTTTATTACTTCTGGTTTAATTTTTTTCCATGCTGTAACGACCCATATCAATGCGTTTAGAATAGTAATAGATTTTTCCAAATTTCGTGTATCTTCTGAATTTTCTATTGACGTCAAAGTTTTTTTACTAGAAATTTTCTGTAAATTACCTTAAAGTTTCGAATAACTCCCTGATCCAGTGGTTGGCAAACGGCTGTCATGTTTGGAGGAAAAAATATTAATTTCACATTGTTTAATTGCATATTCGGCTGAGATGTGGCGTTATCAAGGAAAAGAAGCACTTTGCGTTCTTGTCTTTGCATTTTGCAGTCAAATTTTTCTAACCATTCGCACATTATCTCTCTGGTCATCCAAGCTTTTTTATTAAAATGCCAATCTATTGGTAATTTGTTAACATGAGCTTCTTTGAAACAGCGTGGATTTTTCGATTTGCCTATTACAAGAGGTTCTTCTTTCTCTCCCGCCATACTGCTACAAAATAAAACAGTAAGTCGTTCTTTGCAAGATTTTCCTCCAATGCATTTGTCATTTTTCAAAGTGAGTGTTTTTTTTTGGCAAAGCTCTGAAGAAAAGACCAGTTTCGTCTGCATTAAAAATATTTTCAGGTGAATAGTCGCTAACAATGGAGATCAGTTTTTCTTTCCAATTTGACACGTTTTCCATATCAACTTGTGCCGCTTCACCAGAAATAGTTTTTAAATTGATATTCCAACGTTGACGAAATCTTTGCAGCCATCCATTTGAAGCTTTAAATGTTTCTAACTTTAATTTTTTTGCCACTTCTAGAGCCTTTTCTTGAAGAAGTGGTCCCGAAACAGGAATATTCTTACTTCGTACTTTAGACAACTAGTTGAAAACAATTTGATCTACAGCAGCATTATCTGTTTTATGAAAATTTCGTTTACGGCGAAAATTACCATTTTCAGCAAAACTTTTTCTAATGGATTCCTTTTTCTTTAAAATTTGCATTTTCCCTACTGCAAACTTTTCTGCTAATTGTCGTACACTAAATTTAAACTTTTCGGCACTCTCAATAATTTCAATTTTTTCTTTGACACTTAAAAATTTCCTTATTGGACAAGGTGGAGGCATTTTGCTGGACCAAAGTTATAAACTAAACTAGTGTTTCTTTACAAACAAATTTTATGTGCGACAAAATGTATTTCATCCCTACCAATTATGTCTCAGGTCCCACGCATTCTTCAACGAAAAATCATAGTAAGGTCGTCCATTGTACCGTCGGTACTCTGAATTGCACGTTTTGTTCATCTGTGCCATAAAACCATAGTCACGTCTGGACAGATATGGTCTTTTCCCTAAATGTGTTACCATAGCTGTGAATTCCAGTAAAAATGTTTTTTTATTTGTCCGTTGTAGAGAGCTAAAATTCCGAGTAACATTATAGGTAAGGTATAAAAATTACTGTCCGTGTCCGTTGTTCAGAGGTTTCTTTACTACATAATCCCTATAATACATTTTCGTGCATTAAAAACTGTCGTTGTACAGGGGTGTCCGCTATTGAGGGATGTCCGTTAAGAAAGATTTTACTGTACTTCCCTAAAAAGCGGTTAATGAAGGTAGTGCGCGGCATTTGGGGCACCTGTTTTAGTTATTGATTATAGTAAATGAAACAAAATCGAAAAAAAACTTTCAAAGATTTAGAAAAAATTACAAACTTTTTTACACCAAAAGTATGTTTGATAAAATTCTATGGGTAACCACATCAAATTTTACTTTCTACAAAAAAAGAAAGTATAATAATCATAAAAATTTTGAAACTCCAGATTTCGTGTATTTAACTCAATAATAAAACATATTATTGTGACCAAAATTGAATATATGCCTCCCTTTCTAATTCAAAAAGTCCAGCCGTTTTTGAATCCATATCTTCAAAACACCTATTCATTACTGATAATGCATCCTCTTTCAAGCCCCGTGTCTCAAAATATAAAAAAGCTACTTGTTATTCCTAATATTATCAGGGAGCGCGCACCTACATGGTTCTGTGCGACTTTTGGGACACTGTATCATTTGTATTGAGATATATTCATTGTTCAATAAAGACCGCACAAAAGTATTGGTTATTGTATACAGGGTGCTCCGTTGTGAATCCATGAAAATTAAATGTGAGATAGAACTTTAAATTTTGAAACAAAAAGTTCATATAAACATATATCGAAAAATGCTTTCTAAGGGAATTACGTCCCTTAAAATCAAATGTGACCACAACAAATTGTTTGTTTGTCATCAACACAATATTCTTAGCAACCTGTCAAGTTTTCTTACAAATAAGTTCTGTTTTGTATTAAACATGCCAAGAACTTATTCCAATGTAGAATATGCAGAGATGCATTTTGCTTACGGCCTTTGCAACGACAATGCCATGGAAACTGTGCGTGAATATTTCAGGTGCTATCCAAATCGCCGGCTAACGCATTACAGTACATTCAGTAATGTTTACAGAAACTTTCGCGAACACGGATTAGGTGAGCGTGGAATACACAGAAGAGTAAATGGTTTGCAACCACGTAGAATTTTAAATGCTTTTCGCAAAAATAGCGAATTAAGTATTCGCAGAGCAAGTACTACTATTTTTAAAACTTTAAAACTCAACCACTATTAGAGCATATCATGTATTCCGAGTACCAGCTTCACACCCAGGCGATAAGGAGAGAAGAATGCAATTTTGCAGATTTTTAAACCACCAGCTTTTAAATAAAATTATTTGGACTGACAAGTCTTGTTTCACCAGAAGAGGAATGGTTAACTTTCACAATTTAAGTGTTTGGAATACTGAAAATTCGCATACAGTGTGTCCTAGAAACTTTCAGAGAGAATTTAGTGTTAATGTCTTGATGCGTATAGTGAGCAACAATCTTTTGGGACCACACAAGTTAAATGGGCAATCTCTTTTAGAGTTTCTCCAAGAAAATCATACTGAATTCATGCAAAATATGCCCCTACATGTTAGAAATCACATCTACTTCCAAATTGATGGGTGCCCAGCCCACTTTTTTGGTCCTGTCCAAAATTGGTTAAAGACCAATTATGGAGCATGCTGGATCCGGAGGAGTGATCCAGTGGTCTGACCGTCTCGCTTCCCATATATTACTCCTATGAATTTTTTTATTTAGGGCTACATTAAAGACTTAGTGTATGCTACACCTGTTAATACAGGAGGAGTTAATACAGAGGATTTTAAATGCTGCACGGAATATTGCACCAGAACATTTGTTTAACGTAAGATATTCACTGATGCGTAGAACCCAACTATGCATTAACCAAAATTGTTCTCACTTTGAACAGCTTCTTTAGATTAAATTAATTCTAATTTAAATTTGATAAAGCATTAAAGTTATAATTTTATTTTTAATAAAGTTATTTTCTCTCTTAAATTTAAGCACAGGTAATTCATATTTTTAGTTTGTCAACTGAAAAATAACATTAGAAACTTACAAATAACAAATATTCGTGTTGCGAACCAAACTAATAACCGATTTTACAGGGGGACGTAACGCCCTTGGGAAGCATTTTTCAATATACAGTGAGCACCAGTCAACTGGAATAAATTCATTATCTCAATTATTGTGCATATTGAGAAAAAATCCAGAAACACGTAATTTTTAGTCTATCACATGATATCCTATAAAGTGAATATTTCATCCCTAACCTCAACCCCCTTCGAGTGACAGTTGCAACCCTCAAATTTTTAAATGGGAAAGGGGGGCTTGTGATACCTCATTTGAAAGGTCTCTTCATGCTCTATTCAAAAATGCTATGGTTTAAAAATTTATTGCAAAAATAAAGAGTAAAAAAAAATTAATCTGTTTAACGAAATTCGCTACAATGCATTAAAAAATCAAAAATTAATAGCGCTTCGTTCTTAGTCATGTAATGCAATAAAAAATATATCAATCAGCAGTTTAAACTAAACTAACACTGTCAACTAACGAAAAATATTGATAAGTTTTTATGTCACTTTATGAACATTTCAATTGTTTTTGCTTGCCTTCTCAGTATCAAGAACCAAATGCTATTAATTTTTGATTTTTTTTAGTGTCGTAACGAATTTCGCTAAACAGATTATTTTTTAATTGCTCTTCATTTTTGCAATAAAATTTGAAACCATATCATTTTTGTATAGAGCATGAAGAGACCTTTCAAATGAGGTATCACAAGCCCCCTCTTCCTATTTAAAAATTTGGGGGTTGCAACTGTCACTCGAAGGGGGTTGAGGTTAGGCATGAAATTTTCACTTTACAGGATATCACGTGATAGACTAAAAATGACGTGTTTCGGGATTTTTTCTCAATATGCACAATAATTGAGATAATGAATTTATTCCAGTTGGCTGGCGCTCCCTATATGTTTATATGAACTTTTTGTTTCCAAATTTAAAGTTCTATCTCACATTTAATTTTCATGGATTCAAAACGGAACACCTGTGTAGAGTATGCGTGTATGCTTCAAGAAATATACATTCTCTGATCAACATGCACATTTGAGATGGTAGCAAGTGACCATACATTGAAAAGGCGAATCGTTTGAATAATGCAGCCGAACTGTTCAGATTACAGAGGTTGCAATAATTTACAGGTACCTATCTATTTTTGAACCGCTATGGGAATTACTGAAGGTTCGGATTATCGAGGCCGCACTGTACTTAATTTATTTATTAAATGTTATCGAACATCTAATTGTAAGTAAAATTATTTCACTTTCTGAAAAAAAAAAATGTAGGTACGCATATTAAAATATAAAAAGTTGTATTGATTGTTGGCATCTAATTGTTTTTTAAATATTTTGTTATGGAATCAACCATTGCGGTAGAACGCTGATGGAAAAGGTCATATAACCACGGACAGTGACTTTCACTCCACAACGCATTCCTCAGCTGCATTTATACTTGGGTCCTTAGCTATAGTGCCATTTGTAGTTTCGCAACAAAATTAGGTATATTTGTGGGTTCCACTAGATAGGTCTAAAATTCAATTAGTTGTGATTGACGATAGTGACTTACATTTTCACTTTGGAATTTAAAAGTCCTTGATATTATGTAAAATAAATAATTAGCAAAAATGAGTCACAGGACAAATTTCATAGGAATCTATCTATACTATGCGTGTTCAGACTTTGAAGACTTGGTTTCTTATTTCAAAAAGTTGAGGTCAGCAAGCAATCTTCTCTCAACAGAATAAACAAAAGGTTTGCAAACTGTACAAGTCACGACTTCGACGAAGTGATGTTGGATATTACCTACTTATTGAATTCTTTATCGAAGGAGCCCACGACTACATTAAACTATTTTAAGTAAAAGAATGTCATTCTTTTTAATTCAATGTTACGACACATCAACTAAATTTTATTTAGAGGTACACAAACTTTTTTGTATATCAAGGATCTAATAATATAGAGACTAGGGTTCGTGTGCATAAACTGTAACTAGTAGTAAGAGCTAGTTATCAACCTCAACTTTGGCAACTTTGGCAGGCATAATTTCGAAGTAACATTAAAAAGGGTTAGTAACCCCTAATTAAGTCGTTTTTAGTTGGTAAGAACAATAAAACTTTTGCAAAATGATTTTTGAAGTGGAATTTTTTAAAACGGTAATAATTACCATTAAGTAACGGCAAAGTGCATTTCGTTTATTTAAATCAGTGGTTCCCAACCTTTTCTACATCGATCCCTTTTAAAAGAATGATTTTCTTCACCGATCTGCTTTTTGTTTTCCTGTGTAATATACACTATACAACATAATCATAATACTAGTAATTGCACATAAAAACTTAAAGATAACAAGTTGACTAAGAATATGAATAAAAAAGCAGAAAAAAGTGATTTATTAGATTTATGTTTTATTATTTTTATACTACTTTGATTTTTTATTTATTATAGTCCTTAAAAGTTAAATAAAATTTTAAAGCAGAAAAATTTATCATCGATCCCTAATAGACCCCTGCAATACTACAGACCCTCCAAGGGGTTCATCTGGATTCCTTTGAAAACCGCTGATTTAAGTCGATCACGATGTAAGAGATATTTACAACCTATTTAAATTGTAAATAAATTAATATTTATAACAAAGATGAATTTAACGAAAAATATAGGTTTACGAAAAAACGAATGCTAGATATATTTTTTAAACTATTGGTGCTATGTTCATCTATTTGATTAAATAATAATAAACAATGTAAAACGAAGGAATTAAAATTAGATGTATGTATATGTATGTATGTACGTTGGCGGATTATAAAATGTATGCGTAAAATTTGGTAACCTCCTACTTAACCAAAATTTCGGTTACTGAAACAGTACCAATCTCGCGCACTTAAGATAAAATTTAATAGAGTTATTGTAATTATTGCCTTATAAATCGTCTTTGAAGATAATATGCACGCCTGTTGAACATATGTTGAGCACTCTAAAAACTGAAGTGCAAAATTGAATTCAATGAATTTGTAAAAAACATGTTGCCTATTATAATAATTTCTTGGGGAATTTTGTAGGTATTTGTGTTGTTATGAAAATTGTATTGAATTCTTTCATTTATTGCTTCTTAAAAAATGTCTTAACAACAACATCTGTTGACGATTTGAAAAATTATTTTTGTTAAATTCAACAGACTCGAAAAAAGCATGTAACTAATAGCGTAGTTACTGCTGAAATCTAACAGTGATTGCAGCTATTCTTTATTCATATTTGTTTGTGATTTGTGTCAATTGTGTTTCGCTGGTATTTACAACGACAAGAACTGGATGAGCTGTTGTTGTATAGAACAACAATTTAGTTACAAGGCACCTAATTTGGAAACGTAGTCGGTTTTCAAAAAAAAAATGATATAAGACAAGGGTGGATCGGATAAATTCAAGCCTACAACTCAATATGTACGTTCCAACCATTTTGCAATTGGTGATTATTAACCCATTAGTGCATAATGCATCTTATAATGGACGCCTACATTTTATTTTTTCGTGGATCAGAATTGCAATGCACGCACATTCTAACGATTTTGATAATTTCAAAAAAATAAGACTTCATGCACTAATGGGTTAACTAGATTTTTAGTTGGAACTTTTGAAGTTACCCACTAAGAAAGCACTGATATTCACTGTTTTAACTTGAAGTAAATGTAACTTTAGATAATTGTTTATCTACACTGTTTCTTAACTTAAATTTGCTTCAATAAAATGTGTGCGTTTATAAGGCGACTTGAAATTTGAATTAGGACTATTTTAAGGGTTGCAGTAACATAATTTCATTCAATCAATCACAGGAGACTACCGAACTGAGTAAAACTTGAGTTATCTCTAATACAATTTAGATAGGCTTTATACACAGGACCATGAATGGAGAGCACTGGAGATTTTGCAGACGGAAAGGGAAACTATGAGCCATGCCCGTATTTAACTAGGTTTAGTGGCGTTTGAATCTGAACGTTAGTCACTAAATGGGTTAGAGAAACACACTTCCCCCATTCCACGTTTTACGACACCACCCTTGTCTAAACTAGTACCTTGCTATCCATCCAATATTGCTAAATCAGTGTATAATACAAACTAGTTATACAGGATTGATTTACTAATGTGCTTCCCTTATAAAATTAGTAAGAAAATTGCTAAGGTTTTAGAAAAGCTTTTTCTCATAATTATGAATATTCCAAACTTCCATCAATGAAAACATATAATAAAATATAGCAAAAATTCTTGAAGGTATTTTTAAACTTGTCCAGCCGTGAGCAAAGAGGAATGTGTACCTGTACCGCAAGACCAGTTTTGTTCACTGTCCTGTTTTTAAAAATTCCATCTTATATAATGGTATAAATAAACCCGCTAATTTCTAGTACAATAATATCGTCTTGAAAACTTGCAAGACCATTATGAAATTAATTAATAATCTAAGTAATTTAAGTTCAAACCCGTGAAATGTTCATTACTTTTTGTAGGTAACATAACAGTTCACCAATTTATAATAATAGCTGGTATTTTTTTGGAAAACAAGAAAATAAAATGAATTGTAAACTTGTAGCAAGTGGCACACTACTGTTTATCTAAACAAGTACTGACATGTATTATGTAAATTCATTTTTCTATGAAAAATGTAGTTTATTAGAACAATTTTAATAACATTTTGTTGTTTTCGAAACTACATTCTATGAATTGTTAATAACAATTAAAAGTAAATTTTTTGTGGTGTTTTTTTAATAAGTACCTATTTAATTTATATAATCGTTAAATGATGACATTTTTCGAGGTTAACGCTGACTAATCTCGAATAAATAGTCAACTTTGAAAGCTAAACATTTGTAGATAATTACAAAATATTGAAATTATATAAAAAATTGAAATATAATTATAATAATGATTCATAATCGAGCATTTCCTTTTGCATCAAGTTATTGCAATAAATATTAAACTGTAAAATGATGCAATACAGAACACACTTATTTTAAAAGAAAAATATGTGAAACCAATGTAATAAATAGAAACGTTTAAGATACAAAATCAGCTATTATTTATAAACTTCTTAATGGAATGATTCAACAAGACTTCATCACTAGTCTTCTCTGATACCGTTACTATAAAGTACGGTTACATTTTTAATCATGTTATTAAAATGGAAGGCAAGATAGCAACTACTGCAGTATTTGCCTAGAGTAATAGGCGTAAAAATCGATTACAAATAAAAGAGAATTTAAATTAAATTAATTGCAATAGTGGATTCATTTATCTATCTTACTAACATCGTAAAATATTGCAGAAATTTTATTCTTGTGGTTATTTTTTAATTTTCTGATGTGTTATGAAATGGGGTATATTAAAAATTAACTTACCATTGGGACAAGAGTATAAATTTGTAGATTCCTGAAAAATAAAGTAATTAATTTTCACTGATATGCATAGAAACTTAAAAATAAAAAAATTGTATATTAATTTGGTAGTACATAATTAATAATTTGATGTGCTCTACTTGCAACCTATTGCATCAATTTTGCTTAATTATACTATCAACAATATTATATTACTCCTATAATTTAAATATTTTATTCATTCTTACCTGAGTGGAAATAAAACTAAAGAGAGTGAAGCAAACGACCGATAAGGTCGTTTTCAGTCGTACAAACATTCCCTGTAAAAAAGAACAAAATTAATATAATCCTTTTAAGAAGAAAACTGTAATCATATAATGTGTAAAAAATACTAGTTGTTTATGACCCATTCTTTTGGAAAAGTGAATGTTATAAAATAATTTATCGGTTACAACATTTTTTGCTTTTTTACTTATTTAAATTAATCAATAAAAAAGACATAAAATTCCACACCATTTGATCCTTATAACATAATTCTGTTAACAAGTCATTCGAAGTGTTTCAAAATGAATGAGTGACCGACCTACTTTTCTTGGTAGATCGAGCGACTGGTAACACAAATTAGCAATACGCTATGTACAGATGCATACCTCCACGGTAAAGAAAGTCGATGTTACTTTATACCTTTGTTAATACACTATCCCTCGATACGATTCTCATATTTTACAGAAACATGTAAAAAAAATCAATAAAACGCCGTTTTTTATTTTCAAAGCCAACCAACTTTATTCTTTTTTATCATTTTTTAACGTTTTATTTAAGTGATTATAATTTAATGTTCCTAAAAATGTCACTAATCAATGACAATCAAATCTTTGATTTGATGGATCGTTATATTGAAACAAATTTGCAACGCACAAATGCTCTCTGCTTTTGAACTTCCGTATTCCCGAGAGAATTATTTTTTATCAATTATCTTATTAATAGCAATAATTATTTTAAAGAACAGCACGATCTCGCTAATCCGAACTACTTGGGAGGGGACTATGTTCTGATTACTCTAATATAATCTATTACAATATAAACCAAGAAAAAATCTTGAATTGTATGAGCAATTCAGCCGATTCTGTAACATTGACGATTAAGAATTATCAAAACTATTCGGATTATAAAAGCCGAAATTATTGAGGTATCTATTTTTGGAGCCGCTATTCGAATTACTGCAAGTTCGGAGTAGAGGGCTGTACAGGTGCCCCATCACTTGTGAACACCTCCAAAATTGAGTTGCAATTGAAAGCTATTTATTTGAAATTTGGTGCACGTATGACTCTAGGATAAGAATATACATTTCCTGTTTTAAATGTTAATTGTCGGCGTCAGTTTTAGAGAGAAAAAATAAAAATTGATTTTTATAAAAATATTATCTCCCAATTTTATCAAATTTTACTTTTCAGGATCAGTATGATTAAGACAAAGGTAACCAAGGTACAAAAAATTCCAAAAGTTGTAATTAGTCTAAAATTCCCTTATATTGAAATCTTAAGGGTAAAGTTAATGATTTATGATTATAAACAGTCGTTATTACTTAGCCGCAAAGGTAAGTATGATTTAAATTTATAACATGGTAAAAATTTGTCACTGTTGAATGGAAGCCGATTGATTTGAACAACAGGACCGTATCTAAGTCAAGCCTGTTTATATTCTTGTAGATTTCTATTATTTATATAAATTGCAAGTCTAATAATAAATTACGATTATGAGTAGGAAGATGATTTAAAGCATGGATGTAGAATTATTTTTTTAACTCGAAGGCGACTTATTACATTTTAAATTGATGTTTGCAAAATATTTTGAATAACCAATTGACTATAGAACTGTATGATTTCAAAACTCGGTCAAGACTAACTTTGTCATCCCTGTAAATTTAGAAATTAGTTTCAAGAATTGTTGTCGTCGTAGGGTGCTGGTCGAATTTTTCGTGAGAACCTGTTCAAAAGCAAGTCTCGTCCATAAATATTTAATGACTTTATTGCGGAAGTTGCTTCGGTAGGTATGCACTTTAAATTAAATTTTTCAATGGATTGGACGTGGAGGTTAATTTCCCTGACCGGTGTACACTATTTTTTAAAATATACGTAGTAAGTGTAATATGTAAAAATACAGTGTGTCTATGAATCGGGTTGATCAGAGGGAAAACAATTATTTTCAACTTTACGTCAAAAAGTTTATGAAAAATTTTGCTTGTCTTGGAAAGTCATAAACAATTACCAAAGCTTTATTAAAATGTACAGGGTGTTCTAAAAATTGCAAAACATGAAATTGGCCTTAAGCAAAGTAGTCTTATTTTTTATTTTCATTAAAAATGTTATTTCAGAAAGTTGTTTCAAAACTTACAAAAATTATAAATATAAAGTTTGATAGAGGTGCTAACAAAATTTTGTAGGGACAATTGCGGCCGTAGAATAGTTAATAATTCTGCCAACATCGAAATAATGGAAAGGTTTCAATTTAAAGTTTTACGCGCAATATGCGATGCTTCTATTTATGTTTTGTTAATCATTGGATTCAACCTCATGTCATTTATTAGTCTCTAACATATGTTTTGCTTATTGTAAAGTTACAGATTGCAAATAGAAAATATATATAAATAAATTTTTAAAAAAAAAATTCTACGTTTATCTGAAAATCGTTTTGCAGAAAGTTGAAAAACAACAAACAAACAAAACAAGCAAATAATTCGAACGTAAATAGCCACAGTAATGCTAAGAATTGACCACCACTAAGTATCGACTATTGCATAAAATTTTTAATCTATTACAAATAAAATTATTTGGTGGAAAATACTCCACATAACCTCGACACATTTTTAATTCTTTTCAAAAATTCATCATACACCTTGTGAATTCTTCCTGGTACGTTAATTTCATTAATGACATTCCGTATTCTCGCTTGTAATACTTGTCAGTCATGCGGCAGGTCATCTTCGTAAATTTTTTGTTTTAAAGTCCCCATAAAAAAGTCAAGCGAAGTAACATCAGACGACGTAGCGGGATAGAGAACTGCAACAAATCTTCCTATCCACCTATCTCGGAAATGTTGAGTTAATCATTCCTTTACTAGAAGAGTGGAATGGGCAGGATGTGCGTCTTGCTGCCAAATGATATTATTTCATATGTCCGGTTCTAAAGTGTTTAACAACGGTAGGACGAATGTTTCCGAAATATGCATATAAACATGTTTGTTCAAATTTCCTTCTAATTGTAAGTATAAAATATGGGCCAATAATTTTATCATCAAATATTCCACACCAGACGTCAACTTTTTTGTAACGGTGACTGCTTTTGTGAATTGCAAAATGAGAACTTTTGAATGCCCAGTGACGACTATTTTGCGACGAGACATATCGATTCGTGCAGAATGCTGTTTCGTTCGTAAAAAAATGAATTTTTTGCAAAACAGTTGTTAGATAAACGTAGATATTAACTATTCTACGGCATCAGTTGTATGTACACAATTTTGTTACTGCCTCTACCAAACTTTGTATTTAAGTTTTTTTTGTTTTGAAGCAACTTTCTTAACTAACATTTTTTACAGAAATAAAAATAAGGCTACTTTGGCAATTGTTTATGACTACCCAAGACAAGCAAAACTTTTTATAAAGAATAACTTTTTGGCGAAAAGTTGAAAATAAAATTTTTTCCCTCTTGTCAACACCATTCGTGGACACACTGTATATAACTGGATATTAGAAATATACATCCTTTATTGAGAGAATAAATAGTCCTCATAGTTCGTAAATTCGAAAGCATTGCAAAAAATTGTAAAATTCAATGTTTCAAAAGTAAGCATTTGGATTTTGAAGAAAAGGTAGAAGAAAAATTAGAAATTTAGGGTGAAAAATTGGAAAATATTTAATATGATCAAAAAATCGACCTACAAGGAAACAATTCTTGGACAAAACTATTGGATATACAAAACTGTTGGAATTCGGTGAAAACTAAAAATTGGTCCTGACAAACTAATTTATTTATATTATTCATTCTTTTAATATTAATTAATGTACGAAGTGTTTCGTTTTAGTTCAGTTTCGTTATACTCCCATAAGACGATGTATTATATAAGTTTGTGTGAAAAGTGCAATACAAAAAATTAAAACACCTGTAATATTTTCTCAGAGCAGTTCTTGATGATGTAACTTCACAAACACAAGACTTTCTATCTGGTAAAAATATTGTTACGTACCATTTGATGTCTTTTACTCACGAGTTAATTCTATCCATTATCAACGTCTTTGGCTCATTGATCATTATTATTTAAACAGTTTCAATATAACTGTACTCATCTAACTAATATTCAAGTATTCTACATACCAGTGTAAGTTTTATTCACATTATCAGTAGTTGAGTATTAAGTACGGTTAAAGTTGTTTGTCAAAGTTAATCATTAGTATGTATTGCATGCAATTCCCGCATCGCTGGAAACTTATAATTACAACTTATAATTAAAAGATGTTGTTAATGAATAACCTACTTAATGGATTTTTGAACACAGCTTTGCTTCTCCTCTTTAGGGGTCAATGCTTTTTTTTTTATAAAAATACAAAGCTTAAAATTAGAAGGTATTCACAGAAATTTAGAGAAGTTTATTGAATTCATCCGACAAATTGTGATGATGTAAATATTAACACAGCAATAAAACTGTAACCTAAGTTTTATTAACCTTATTTCAAACTGGCAAAGGGGTATTTCCGATCTGTTTAATGTCGCTCAGTTGTGATTAATTTAATAAGGGAAAGTTTGCCGCATTAATCATTCAAAATGTTTTGCATAAGTAATGAGTTTGTTAAAACTAAGCAGCGTATACATTTTTCTAAGCATTTTCTCCTCATTTATCCTCAAATACAACTTCCTAAATGTGTACTTCCGCATGAAATAGTGAAAACGATTTATTAACAATGCGCTTGATTTTAGCAAGCAACCGCCCAAAGTTCCCACATTTTACTCCAGTGAATAACATCGTTATTGTTTATATTTAATTATTTCTCAAGCTGCTGTGATCAAACTTATGTAAGATCAGTTAATTTTATTGTTCTTTTCTAGTGTTAAAATTAAGAAATTTGAAAAGTGGTGCATTATTTATCATGTTAGTAAAGCGTATGGCTACTTTTTTATAATATGTATTCACAAGGTTGTTGCGCCCACTGAAATAGTTGTAGTGCAAATACGTTTACCTTCATAAATATTACGGTTGTGGTAATAAACAATGAAAATGTGTTATTAAATTTTCCCTATTGTATTCTATTTGGAACAACCACACATACATCTTGTATGACTACTAATAAAGGAACTAAACCAAAAAATTCAATAACTTATAATGCATAATGTAAGTGGCCTTTTGTTTTGGCCCAAAGTTCCACGCCAGTTATCCTTGTTCCGCACACTATTTATTCACCGAGGCCGTACAATACACAACTTGCTGCAGCCAACTAGCAGACTGTAACGACTTCCAAGAAACGTTTTTTTGTAAATTTGAAGCTAGAATCTTAAATATGAATAACAAATTTGAATATAACTAATAACCAACAAATTCCTTAAACTCTGAGACAACCGTAAGTTGACTCATGTGCTTTTAACAAACTCGCGAATGTCAGTAGGTCATATGATTATGTACCTACTCACCAGCCGGATCTCGTTTCCGGTTGCAACGATACTGATGTAAGCCATCATCTAAGAAGTGCAAAAAATATTTAACAATGAAAATCTAATACCGTCTTTATCAAATGGAAACTGTTACCTAATAACTGGAGTTGTACTTGATTCAGTCATATTGAAAATTTCATTTAAAACTTAAAATAAATCTTCATCGGTAGAGAAATAGAATCTTAATGTCACCTCCTGTTTTCTACTTCTCACCTGTCCTGATATTCCGATCAGGTTTTTATTATCATCGCTTTCAGAAAACTTGTGGTCTGCCTTGACTTGATCATGAATTCCCATACAGCTTTCTCATGCAACTGTTACATGGAATACAATACTAAATAATGCATTAGAAATAGCATCAAAATTTCTTGCTTTTTCTGGACTCTCTGTGTTACTGTTTTTCAGGTATGCTAATCAAGAAGTAGACAGCTCAAAGAGTTTCGTAATGGATAAAAACGGTGGTTGTAATTGAACAGCTTACTACTTTCAGAAATAATTAGATACGCAATTATCTGGTTAGAAATTCGTAGTTGTAATTTAAGAGCAAATTCTTGTTTCAAGTGTAAATTGTAGGGCAAGAAACGGTTCTTCCGTCACATATCTAATACAAAACAATTGTAAACCTAAAAGCTCCCGTTTTTCTTTTACACATTACAAATTACTTTGTGTGAAAATTTAAATAAAATTAATGCATTTTAAAAATAAAAAAGATTCTACGGGCATTTAACATGCAAGAAGTTTTATTCACAGGAAGTTTTATATGTAACTCAAACACGTGGTCTGCTTTATAACAACCCTATGACTTAATAAGTATTTCCGGTAAGAATTTTGCAAAGAACCGTTAGACTGTACAGTACAGTAAGGTGTTAACAAAGTAGGAAATTATTATCATTCAATGCACAGCTTTTGATTAATTGAAGGATAATCGTAAATTAAAATATGAAAATTAAAAGTAGAAAAGTTACCTAACTAACGCCTTGTTGATTTTTGTTTGCGGAACTTATGGAATTAATATTGTTATTAATTTTGGGTGGAGCCAAATTATTACAATTTAATTTAAATATTTAAGTATGTTCGATTGTATCTATGTAGGCACAGCATGTATGTACTTTCATTTTTTTAACGTTAAAAACTGCCTTCGGCTACGAGTGCGTACATTTCAAGGTAGACAAATAAAAAAATATAAAAAGTCATTAGCTCAATAGAAGCCCAGAAATTTTTGATGCAATGACGAAAGTTGATGACTGGAAATTAAAAAATGAACTTTCCACCTATAAATTATATAATCACCACCATATTTTCTGTATTACAAGTAATATTAATACTATGGAATGAGCCTTCAAGTTATGATGTTTAAAAATACCATCAAAAATGAAATCGGTAAACACTTGACTGCATTTTCTAATTTGTTGTTTTGTAATAACAAAACTATTAACATTTAATTTCCTCAAGTTAACTTTTTTTTATGTGATTAAAATTTATTTTTAATCGTTATATTTTAATAATGAAGCCACCGATAAATTCGATTAAGCTACAAAATTGAGATTTGTGCAATTTTCCGTTTTAATTCGTTCCAATTTCTTAATGCACGATTTCATTTAAATCATCCGAAACAAATAGTAAATAAAATCTAACTTTTATAGTACGATTTTACAATAATTATCCTGTGAAACAAGATTTACATTATTAAAATTTGATGAATTCTCTCAACAGCATTTTTCAAAATCACATGCACGGTCACAGCATATCGAGTCAGGTGAATCATCTATCTCAAGAATTTTGAAGAGGTTGTCTTTCTTTTTTTTTTGATCGCTTAAAAATTTGGGGTGTGGTAAACATTCCATTCTCTAAGAAATAGGACGCATAAAAGAAATCTTTATTTCAAGGCGATTTTGAAAGATCTGGAGACAAGAAATTATATTGGTCAGCGAATTAAGTAAAATTTGTTAGAAACGCATACAAAAAATTCATAGTTTCACCAGTAGTACCGCTCGAAAAACTTAAATGATACATCAGACGACTAACCGGGATATTATAATTTCATAAAAATTGTTGTTACGAAATGATAAGTGTTGCTATAATCTACATCAATTATTCACGAATTAAATAAATATATTTATATATATTATTTTGCGGAAAAGTTAAAGACAACCTTGAATAACCTGACCTGCATCGAAATGCAAACAGCAAATACATTAAATGAGAATAAATATTCAGGATAATTTACAGTTACTTAGTTATGTTATTTAGCATGGTTCAGTCATTATTATTTTTATTACCGAGGAAGCTTTTTCATGTTCATGTATCAAATTGCAGAGGATTCTATTGTAAAATGACTGCTTAAACTTCGTGTCGTGCTAGCATCTGCTCTGTATTTCTAAGAACTAAAAGATAGAACGTACCTGAGATTTTTTGGCAACACTACAAATACAAAATCCTTGTCTTAAACATCTACTTTGCTCGATTCGTAAAAAATGAACTTCAAATGAAAAACTGTTGACACTAAAGCGGAAATGATCACAACACTACCACTCCGCGGTTCTCTTAGCCAGCCGTTCTTAAATTGCGGTACTACAACTTTACACTGGTAACTCAGGTGGCATCTTGCTGACCGAAACAGGTAAGTGGGAGAAGCAAGTTTTGTCTATTACTGGTTGCAAACTCGTTATTACAATAAGTATTGTAAAAAACAGTTATTTATATTTATGCCCCAAACTCAGTTACATTTATTTTTAAGTTAACACTATTTCGCGGTTTTTAATTAGAAAAGTATAATTTCCTTTACGAAAAAGCGTTTTTTTTTAGGTAACACATTTGTTTTGTTGCAGATTTAAATTTAGTGCTAAAATTGTATTTAAATGGTAATGTAATTCTGGGACATTTAATTTAATTTTTTTGCAAAAAAACCTCTGCACTAACTGCTAATTATTTATATTCGTTTTTAAAAACTAATCAAAAACTACTTTAATTAATACATGAGATGCGTACAGCAGCAATTTATTTTTAATGGATCAGCAATAGACTATTAAAAGTTAGCTTAAACTGTTATTTGACACAGTTATCTAAAGTATTATTGAAAGTGTAACTCTGATTTCATAATAACGTCGGAATAACTTTGTTAATGTGGTCCGCTTTTAATTTTTTATATAATCGATCAGCAACAATATTATGATGTTTCTCAAGTGCCACCAGAAGCGGAACTAAGAACGTTGCACAATTCGCTAGATTCTTATCCTTGATGTGCGTACTTATTACAATTATTTTTCCACTTACTTACTTGCATAATTAGTATATTAATATCGTTAAATAAGTCGCGGATAGTATTAAGAAATCTAGTCACATTTAACGTATGTTTCCTGCAAAACACGTCGCAGCATTCCTGGCCCTGTCGGCTGAACGGTTTCTCGGGTTGATGTCCTTCCAATACTCGCACGGTACTATATCCATGTGTAAATAACCCAATGTTAATAAAATGCTAATCGGAATTCGTCAGACCCGCACCTGCATTACCGTAAAAGTAGGCGACGTGACTATGATGGCACCTTTATCATTCCTAATTATAAGACCGACGAATCAGGAACTGATCAAAAAAGCGAATAATATTTATATTACAAACACTCAATGTACAATCTTGTGCAATTTGAATTGGGTACAAACTTGATATATGGTTCTTCTCCAGATCTTAACGCTAAAGTGTAATTTTCGTGGACAATTATTAAAGAGAAATGATCTTTTACAGGTTGCGCAGCAGAGTGTGGCATATTAGTTGGAAATATTCTTTTCGCACTTCCGCCAGCGTAACCTAAATTCCAACATATTTTTTCCAGTTCTGAAGTTGTTAATTTTGCAGGAAAACAACGTGACTGCCAAATTCCGCCCACTTTTTGCAGCACTTCATGTTTGACATTGCTGCAAAAATATATTTAAAATCATTTGTATTTACCGACAAATAGCTTACTTACATATCGCCTGTTGTCTCTAATATTAAACAACGATCTTCGTCAATTTTGCTGTTACAATCAACACTTCCATCACAAACCATATCCATTGATATGCTGTGTGTACTTAAACTTTAAAAAATTAATTAATTTTTAATTAATTGGAAAATTGCTAGTAACATTAACTTACTCATTACATTTAAATCGACCACTGCTGTACGGACAATGTAACTCATCAGATTTGTCAGCACAGTTTCTAGTACCGTCGCATATTTTAGATGGATTTGTTAATGATAAATATGATGAACAGTTGCATATCGAAGGCTCATCAGAATAATCTCCACAATCATTTTGAAAATCGCAGAAAGCAGTTTTTGGTACACAATTACCATTCTTGCACTGCATTTCGGACGGTAGACAAACTGTAAAAATTAAAACTATTATAATTTCAATTTCTATAATAAAATTTGAACAGTAGGTTTAAATCTTAGCTTACAGTTACTGCAATTGTGGTGATGATGGCAGTCGCGTCGCTTCTGCTCACAATAGTGCGGCTGCTCGTCTTCACCATTATGACATTGAGGAATACCATCACAAACTTGATTGACGTCAACGCAATTACCTAATTTACAACGCACACCGTTACATGATGGCGGATCGATGATTAAATTACCTTTGTCTAAAATACAATCGCACATTTTCAAAAAGTATTAACTAATCATCGTTTTTGAACCTAAAGTTTTGATGATGTATTTCTTATGCAATTGGATGCTTGTATAGGAAGTGAAATTTGCAAATCCACAGATACCGTCAGATTCATAAAAAACTGCAGCTGGATACCAACCAGTTTCAGATTCACACACGATACAACCACTCCAAGACTTGGGATTTTCATGCGCATTACAATCACTTCTCTGAGGTTTTATTCTTTCAAAACATCTTCTAGATGGGTCGCAATTTACTATCGGTTTCAAAAAAATGTGGCTGGTTATTTCTTGAGGATTTTTTCCCACTGCCATACAAATTTCTCTAGTTTGAATGAAATGATATCTACAAGTGGTAAACATAAACAAGAATAGTAATATCATCAAAATTAGTACGTACTGAAATTCAAAATGTATTGGACGAACATATCTCGAAAATTGAATGTTCTTTTCTAATGCTAAAAGTATGATATCACTTCCAGATATTTTAACAAGTTCGACTACTCTAATAATTTGTTCGTGGGGACGAACTATATTAGAATATGTATTGCCAACCCCTAATAATGCTGTTATATAAGTATGTACTAAACTAAATAAACAAAAAAAAGTCAATAAAAATTTAAATTAATTCGATGTCGTTACCTAAAATTAAATGACAAACATCGGCTTGATGTAATTATCCAACGGTAATTCACTAATGTTCCAGAACATCGGTATTTACCTTCTACCAAAATTTCTGCATTCCATGGTACATTGTAAAGTTCTGTGGTGGTAGCTAATTGACTGTCATGATAATTTTGATGCTTCAAATAGATTGTATCTGTGCATCTAACATATAAAGCGTTACAATTTTTATCAACAATTTCTTTGCGATAGAAATGTAACGACGTGTTAGTTGTAATCAAAGGCAAGCTGATAAGCGAAAATTCTTTAATATCTTTATAATCAGCAAAACCTAAATAAACGCAAATGTCGGATGCAAATGAAAATTTACGAGCAGTTCGATTAAAGCATAAAGGGCTCCAAATACCACGTCGGTAAATGCTTACTATACCACTTTTTCTCAATTGTGGGCGAAAATCTTCGTCAAGTATTATACGATCACCATTCGTCAACGCGTCTAAAATGACTTCTGCTAAACACTTTTTAATAAATACTATCTTTACTTACAACAATTCCATTCATCATCTCTTAACGGACAGTCGGAAATTGAGTCGCATCTTTTTTTATTTGTAATGCAAATGTTAGTTTTTCGACATCGATATTGATTTGCTGCACAGTAAACTAAAAATTTAATCAGAATAAAATTATTTCAATTAATACAAATATGTTTACGTTCAGTTTCGTCAGTCTTATCCAGACAATCAATTATGCCATTAGATATTGCTTCCGGGTGAGACCTTTGTAAATATTCGCTGCAAGTGCAATTAACTTCATCTGTTCCATCTTCACAATCAATAATTTTGTCGCACCTTTTTGAAATATGGATTTCTTGTAACATTCTTAAACAATTTATCTTATTTCGGGTATAATTTAAATTTATTTATACCTACATTTTGCAATCAAAATAAGAAATGTTAAGAGCAGAATGGTTCTCATTTCTTGCTCCAACTACAATATTTTCATCAGTTGTAAATAATTCCGACATATTTTTTGTAATATTTATATTTTTTTCAATCTCATCATTTAACGATCCTAATAATAAATTGTCCATAGTATGTTTATATCTTTCGAAAAAGCTTTTTCTTTTGCATCTAAACTCATCATCGCCGTCTAAACAATCCACTAATTTATCACAGCGCCTTTTGGTTGCAATGCATCTATTAGTAAATTTGCAAGTATATCCTGGGCAATGATGCAACGGTTGAATGTCGGGTAATCTGTCATCTCCTAAATATCCAATGTAATTAACACGTTATAAAATGTTAATCGCCTTACTAGCATTCTCGGCAATCCACGAAAGATATAAACTAACTCTAGTGTAAACACCAGGTTCGTTCGGTCTAGCACATCCTTCACCATGACTAACAATTCCAGCTAAATACCACTGATTTAAATTGTGAGGATTTCTACACATAAATGGTCCACCACTGTCGCCTTGACAAGCATCTTTTCCGCCTTCTCTTAACCCGGCACAGATTTCATATCCCTCTTTGTCCTCACGATGTTTGCAGTCTTTTAAAATTGGAACTTCAACTTCTCTTAAATGATCGGCTGCAAGAAAAAAATTGGAAATTTTTTTAGAGCTCGATAAATCCTTACGGTCCGCTCCGTGCTCGGCAGTTGCTCCCCACCCTACCACGGTACAAACTGTACCAGGAAGTGGAAGAATCATGAAATTTTCTCCTATTGTTGTTTCGGACGGTAAGCATATAGGACGGGTATACCGATTATAATGCATCGGAGACTGTAACCGCATCAAAGCCAAATCGTTTTTTAGTTTGCCTCGGTCGTAGCCAATATGTCCTATTATATGTGTTACAAATCGATTTTGTTCAATTGGGGAATAAGAAAATCTTCTTAAAATTCCAGCCTGCACTTCAAAATAATAACGCCAAAATCTTTTAAACAAAAATAATGTTATATAACAATATTTTTTAGATATTAAAATTATAATACTTATCGACACAATGAGCTGCTGTAACAACCCATAATTCGTTAATCAGAGCGCCTCCGCAATGAAAAATACCATTTCTGTAAACTGAAACAACCCAAGGCCAAGCTCCAGGTTGACTGGCTTTTCCTCCAACAATTCTACTTTCACCGAGTATACTTTCAGAAACGTTGATTTTTTCATCAGCTGGTTGTGTTAAACTTAAAATTACTTCAGCGCTGATATCTACTTCTTCTGGGCGATATTCATTTTTTGGCATAACACGGTTTCCACACGAAAATGGAGGACATTCCACAAATACTGCTCTTCCTTCTATACAATTGGGTACTATTTCTATCTCACTTTCTGATACAGCATTAATGTATGAACCTAAATAAGGAACTGGAATGGGTACCATGTGAGTCAAAGGTGGCCTACAAAATGCGGCATTATTGATGAATAACTATTGTATATGTTGGATATAAGATTCGACTTACAAATGACTTGGGCCGATTTCTGCAGCGCAAACAGTCATTGCCCATAGTTCTGGATTAACACAAGCAGGATACCATTTACCTCTATAATTTCTATGTAAAAATCCTTTCGAACGAGATATGGGATAAAAGATAAATTGGGCGACAGATGATGTTAGAACCACACAATCTTCTTCATCTTTACCACTAAAACACTGCCGTATACCATCGCAACGTTCTTCTATAGAAATACAGCTAGCTCTTCGATCTGTTGGCGACCAGTCATCACAACTAAATGAATCTTCATCGCATCCTAAAATAAATACTTTTTTATGATCATTCGTGCAATTTTAGTAGTTGCACCAAAACATCCAATTTCGTCTTCGCCATGAGGACAATCAAAATAACCGTCGCAGAGGCGCTGTCGCCCTACACGATTCTTGCATGAGCAAAACTTTTCATCACTTCCGTCGTTGCAATCTACTTCATTATCACAGACTCGGTGAGCTTTTATACATTTAGAATCATCTTCACAACTGTATTCTTCAAAAGGGCACTGTAACGACTCTCTCGTCTTAGTATTACTATTTTGCAACTGTTGTTCGGCATCTGCACTTTGTCTAATTTCTACTCCTGCCACACCTGCTATTTGATTCGTCAACGGCGGTATAGGATTACAAATGTAATACTGACCCCCAGGTCCAACTGATTGGATGAAATTAGAATTTGGTTGCGGATTTTGATTGGCCGTGTATAAAAGGTTATAGGGATTTAATGGATATGTTTGCGGATAATTTGTAAAAGGATTCAAAAATTGCGACGAAGTCAATTGGTTATTAGAATTTGGATATAATTGAGGACGCCTCATATTACTTAAAAAACCATATTCATTTTGTGGTGGTTGAAGTACTAAAGTTGATGGAGGTGGAATGAAAGCATAACAAGGGCCAAAGTTTGTAGTCATTATACTGTTTTGATTAGTTTGTAAATCTTCACTTGCTGTACCAAACTGATTCTTATTGGCAGCAAAAACATTTGCATTTTGATTTGATAATCGCATGCTGTTTTCAGATGAATTTCGTTCTGGTACACGAAGTTTTGTTTCTGCATTAGAAGAATTCGTAAAAAACTTTTGTTGTAAATGGTGAAATAAAGTCGAATTAAAAGGACGTTTCAATTTATTGCTTGTTTTCAGGACTTCTTGTGCCAATTGAGGTGTATCTCTAATTTTGCTTATACGCGATGAGTGAAATTGTGTTGAGTTTACTGTTATGTTATTCTTATAATTGTCAGTAGTTTCAAAATTACTTTTGTTGGTAATACTTTTATAGGAACTCTGATTATCAAAGATATTTCTACGGAATCTTGTAGCTGTGTCATCAACAACTTTATGCACACGTGGAATTTGTTTGTACTTTGACACAAAGTTTAAGAACACATCAAAAGAACAGCCATTCGGGAAAATAATTCTTTGCTCTTCCTTCGAAAAAATATTGCAACAATTGTTAGAACGTAGATAAATGCATTTTATTAAATATCTTTCTTTTTTGTCGAAAATATTTTGAACCAATTTTTCAGTAAAATTTTGTAAATTATCTTTCATCAAATATTCTTCTGAAAGCATGCCTTTAAAAACTTAAAATTAACATCTTATTAGTAAATATATTAAGATCTAACAATTAAATTAACTTACTTCCATTAAAGTAGCAATACGTTAATGCAAGAAAAAATATTGTTAAAAAGCCACACAAAATTATAGTAATTTTCTTTAATAAATGGAAAGTATTGTGTTGTTGCAGATCTAGATAATAAAGTTTTGAATTAATATTAGAAGGTAGGATAATAAGAACTTACCTTCCGTGAATTTCTGTGTAGTTACTTCATGTAATTCAATTTCAGTCATATTTTCGGGTTCCTTGATTTTTACTTTCTTAATCATTTTTGCAATATTTATTTACACTATTACTGTCAGCACTGACAAAAACTTAAACTCGCAATTCTAAAACAAACTCATCTAATTAATCACCACTCGTTAATAAGTAGCCAGTGTCAGCTAAATAACGTTTTGCCAATGACTTTTCAAATGCAACTTTTGCAGAATAAGTAAGTTTAAATACAGAAGTGCATTCATTTCATTCGTAATTCAGTCGTAAATTATATTTATTTTATTCTTTTGCACATTTATACATCTTTTAATGAAAAACGATGAATACATATCTGCGTACAGGAATACCTCGTACAGTCCGACTACGATCAGTCAGGATTCACTACAGTCCGGATTGAAATTCTAAAAAATGGGTACAGTGAAATGTGGTTATCAATTTTGAAATTTCAATCTCTGCATTTTTTTTTTATGCAGTCACAGCAATAAATAATAATAATATATCATTTTTTCGTAATCAACAATAATATGATGCTTAAGTTAATTTTGAGAAAAAAAATGTAATCATCACTTCAAACTTAAATTGCGATTGAGGTTACTTTAGTTACCCCATTTCTAATGTCATTTGTAAGTAACACCATAAACAATTAAAGTAGAGGCTCCTCTTTTTTTAATTTTGACCCTTCAAAACATGGATGAGGTTCATAGATGAAGGATGTTACCACTACTTTAATGTTTCGTTTTACGAAAAGAGTAATTCAAATTAGAGGAGAGCTTATACACGGTAGAGGTCTATACTAAATACGGTAAACAAAACAAAATAAAAAATTATCGAACATGCGCATTTTGTTTATTTATGAGCTTTTATTTCATCTTTTTTTGCTACTTGTGCTTATTTGTTGTTGGAAGAAAAAGTATAACAATGTGTGTTTATTAATATTTTTATTAATGTTTGTCAGTAATTTTTATTAAATTAATGCTTTAATCAACAGTAATATCCCAATTACATCATAATAGCCGATTCAATTTTGACGTTTTTGTCAAAATGTTTTGCTTAGAAATATGCCCAGTAAATTTGCCACGTAACAAAATCTCGAGTGCGAAGCACGAGGGATTTTGGGTGGAAAATTTACGAGAAATATTTCTATATGGAAAAACGTTGCGACAAAAAACGTAAAAATTTAATCGAACTGTTTTCATGATTATTAATGTCAATAAATAAATTTTAGAACGAATTATTTATTAGCTTCTTGAAGAATCTTCGATAATGATTGCAAAAAAAAA
Source organism: Dascillus cervinus (assembly GCA_949768715.1). Lineage (NCBI taxonomy): Eukaryota > Metazoa > Arthropoda > Insecta > Coleoptera > Dascillidae > Dascillus > Dascillus cervinus. The sequence continues at coordinate 18,408,011 of OX458316.1, forward strand.
TCAGAAACGATTAAACGTCAAAATTTAATCGGGTAAATTTCGACACATTTGAAACGTCAAAATTTAATCGCTATAAAACTGAGGAAAACCATGCTGACTGCGACCTTTTATGTGCATGAAGAAAATAATCAGTTGTAATGAGTATTCTACAGAAAGAAAGCAGTGGTGTAGAGGTGGAAATTACTATCGATTAAATTTAGCTGAACAATGCCTTAATGCAGTAACTGGCTTTTGTGAGTGCGAGTTTGATTTGCAAGCCAAGGCACCAGCCTCGGCCTATATATACCAGTACGTACTTGCAATAACAGTTTTTGGCTGTGTGGTACACACGATTTTTGAGCGGAAGAATGTTTAAATTTGCTAAAAATCAAATTAAATTTTTAAAACTTTGAAGCTAGATAATTTACATTTCAAAAAACAAGACTTAACTTTTATATCAAGAAATGATATATTTGCAAATAATTGCCGTGCCATGGAAACAAAAAAATGTAGTTTTTTTTGATAATTTGTAATAATAGCTAGAAGAAACATGTATCGGCGTATATCAACACCGATCTTAGGCGCGATATCTCATGAGGAACCTCGTGAGGAACCCCTGGCTTACAAAAATATTGCTGTCGAAAATCAACAAAACGCTCGTAGTTCTGCTGTAGTAGAAAGTACAGAAGTAGTTGGAATGAGTATTTGTGGCAACAATAACTGTGTTATAAATATCAAAAATTATTACAACAATATGCAGTAGAGTGTATTTTGTAAATGTATATAAATGAATACTTATTTTGACAGTATTGATAATAAAGTTACTTTATTTTACTAGTACTATAAAGAGGTACTTTATGGCCGCAAAACTGTACCATAAAGCGAACTTTATTATTCAGTGGGACATAAAAAATATTTTAAATTCAAATATTACCAGTAGCAAAAAAAATTGTATATACACCATGGTAGAGAAGTATTATTATAACCTACATCCTTGGCACTCCGCGCCTCACAACCTAAGCGCAGCCCTCAGGTAATAAAAAATACACTTTTCCACTTAAGTGTATAATCTACCAGAGAAGCAGAACGATGTATGTCCAAAAGTGACAATGTTCAGGAAATTCAAATTAATAACTTGATATCTTTGGTGTTACCTTAATCTTAATGTAATGCTTGTAATGCAACACAAATTTTAAGTTTGGACATAATTCCCCCTGTAATGTGTAGATGGGACATATTTTAATCAATATACATCAAAATTTCATGGTTGGAAAAAGTGGACATACATCGTTCTGCTTCTCTGGTACAAATATATAATTATAAATGTTTGTTCTTTTACGCTTTATACAGTGAAATCTCTTCTTTTGTGGTTTGCTTTTACGGAGATACAATATTTCCATTTTTCGGCAGTTCCCCAGTTGTATAGAGGACAATTTAGCCAACGACGATTGCGTGGAACTGTCCGCGTGTAGATTATCGGAATAGGTGAAATCTTGTTACAGAAAATTATAAAAATTGATCACTTTACGATTCGCCTAACAATGAACAATGCAATTCGTTGATACAAAAAAAATATCAACAGAAAAATTAAAAAGGAAAATTGTCCTGTCAATTATAATTCTTTTGTTATTGAATAAAAATTAACTACGAAAAACTTACATTACTTTTTAATAGAGACATTTGAATATTAATCGAATTTACTGAAAAATAAAGAGAAATTGTTTTTTGGAACCAATTAGAGAAGATAATTAAATATCAGAGGAAAAGGAATAAAATTGCAAATTATAACATAAACATATAGAAATGCAATGTTTTACAATATTATTATTGTGTGTTAAAAATTTTCAATGTTCAAAGATGTCTTATACGTTTATTCTTCTTCAAAAATATAGAACTTGACAGGTACCATACAACTGTGAAATCACGGAGTGTGAAACAGGATGAAAGACTAAAATCGGAATGAATAATGATTTCGAAATTTGTAGTGACAACCTTAATGCGTTTGAAATAGCGCTATTCAGCAAAGACGGCATATCTCATTTATTTTCAGCCCTGTGTTTCGCACATTGCTTTTGAAGTTTTCAACCTTGTAAAATAATTTCTTTGTAAATCCACGCGTGGATTTTTTTTGTCAAATGGAATCAACTTAATTATGTTGCGTGTAGGACTTTGTACAAAGCTGTATGGAATTTTAAATTCATTAAGCTCTGTAATAATTTATTCCACTGTTTTTTTAACTTTAACATTACCGCATTTTCTGAATAACATTTATTCATATGCCACTTGCTGACTGTTAAAAAGTAAGTGGTATAACATAGCACAGGATTACGAAAAATGGAAAAATAGTAGAGAGCCCCACACCCAAAGGGTGGAAAATGGATAAAGAAAGAAGAGAAAGAAAGAAGAAGAATAAAGTTGTGTACATACTTAGGTGAAAACTTCCTTTTAGTAACGCGCTATATCTTATCTCGCGTTTGACTACTATACTGAATTATCGTCCACTTTGGTCCATAATATTTAATATCTGTTACTCAGTAAATTGAGAATTAAGAAAATTGAGTGTTTAATGGATTTGTTTTATCCCATAAGTTAAATCTCAGTTTTCAACTACGTAAGCAAGGGTTTGCCTAATAAATCAGTGCAGAATTATCAGCGGCGAGCTTGGGATGTTTACATGATATACTCTTCCCAACAAATTCCACATTGTCCACGAGCAACTTGCAAGCTCGTTTATCAGGCAAGAGGAGCGGTGCGATTACTGTTAACGTAACCGGGAGCCGAGATAAAGAGGCCATGAATGAGGAAGCACAAGGGCTGCTTAAAACCGCGCCCCGGGAACTCTCGATGTCTCTCTCTCGTGAAGATAAATAACCTCTCAGTAATTGCGTGCGGAGCGATACCATATTTCATAGACGCCATGAGCCATAACTTAGGAGGCAATTACTATGAGTATGTCGTTTATCATCCGACTTCTCGAGACATGGGGCGGCCGCCTGATTATCGAGATTAAATTGATAAAGAATTTTATTAGATTTATCTCTCCGCTTGTAATCCAACACAATTTTAACTTTTGCAGGTAGGTATCTAGTTATTATTTCTTTTTATCAATGGAGATACTGAAAGAACTGAAACTTTCAACACAAAGTTTCAGTAGCGTATATATACAGGTACAGAGTGTTATGTTAGCACTTTATCCTTATTTAATGTTCATAAAAATATAACAAGCGTTTCAGTGCATTTCAAATGACTGCGGTGAGAAGGGGCGAAATCTTGCGGAATCCCGGAACGAGGTCGGGGCTGACCGCTAACCGTGCCCAGCTTTACCACTAACTGGTCCAGGATTGCGACTGGATTAATTGCAGGCCTTAGGGACCGTTTACCACCGCCGCGACAATGGAACTAGATATAAACTAGAGCAAGGAATTACAGCACCGTTGTGTTCGTCAACACCGATATAAAGTAAATCCCTTTGCACTAATTTAAACTGGTTTTCCCTCTTGAAATGTTTATTTTCGTAAAATCAAATTTACATGTTTTATTTATAATTTAAATTAGATAATCAAAGAGAGCAATAAAATATGAAAATACTTATAACAATATAAAGTTTATAATAAAGATAAAATTATTAATTATCAACCGAAAGTATTGACGTATGAAACGAATTTTAAAAACTGAAAAATCTGCCTAAAAATCTGAGGAAGTTGTATACGCCGGATATAAATTTTCGTAATAAAATGAAAATTTTTTTAGAGAAAGTTTATGAAAAACAACATTCCATTTCTTAACTTTATTTCCAATAACTACGCATAACAGGCAACTTAAAGGTAAATTTTAATTGTTGTTATCATTGTCTTTTCTTCTTTAGACGACAGTTCAAGGGAACATATTCCATTTTAAAAATTAGGAAGAAAACAATATTGATTGCGCTAAAACAGTTCTTTCTAATTTGCCAAAAGTTAAGGTCAATTGATTTATGGGGTCTCTCAAATAACCGGTTCATATGTAGGTAGTGTTTGTAAACATTTTCGCAATTTAACCCTTTCCCATAAAATTTAATTCGAATTTAAATTTTGCTTCATTAAAAGGTGATTCTCAAATTGGTGTCTTGAAATTAATTTTTCCAGAATTTTACACCCACGTTAGAACATAAATTAATTCATTTTCACACATTTACAAAATCTACCAATACAAAGAATCTGAAATTGTGTAGTTTTATCATAAATATGAAAATAATATGACACTAACAGTGTTGAAATTTTCTATAATGTACAGCATAACAGTAGTAGGTACATAAGAGAATGAAGGAAATACGATATTTATTTTATAAACAATAGGGACGATAAAATGGGTTTTAAAGTAGCTCCGTATTTATTTGATGTCGCGACTTTTGACGTGATGAAATTAAATTGCATGTTTTAGTATCAAATTTCAGTTAACATTTTGTAAATACAGATGCTACCTATATTTCATAAACTACTTATGATAAATTTTGTATTTCTTTTTTATTATTGCTTTGCAAAACCTTTTACTTCATGGAACAGAAATTAAACAATATTGAAATTTTACAATAAAATTTTCTAAGCATTTTGAAAAAAATTTAATATATCAACCAAATATCGGCTTTAGCACTGAAATCAATCGAATAACTCACCTTTACCGTGTCGATGTGTATATATAAGTCGACTGTAAAGCCGTGGATTAAAGTCATTCAACACCTCAAAATGCTCAGTTTACAATAGGTCTCTATTGATAAGGGGGTCGACCCTGGCCAAAGTGCCACACCGGAGGGAGTAAAGCGTTATACGAAATGGAATTTCAAATTTTTTAGACCCCAGAGTGGTGTAAAAATACACTTCCAAGAGGGTAAAAACGTCGTTTTCTTTTTATTGCATTACTGAAAATATACTGAAGGTGACAAGTACTGCAATGAAGTTACGTGTTATGGAATTTTATATCCATTTTTATAACCGCGAAAGCGGGATTAAAATTTCTTGATGGTGACAGCATAATTTAAATATATCAAGTTTTATGACGAGAATTTAATACCGTGGCTTACTTTTACAAATGCGAGACTCCTGATATCTATTAACGTCTTCCTCGAAAAATTAATAATTTACGTTTCACCAAACCTGGACAATTTATTTTCGTTTCGGATTAACAATTCCTATTTGTCAACGTGAAAGTGCAAGACTCTAGAGATGTTTTATATCGTCGGACAGTGAGAAGTCTTAGAATCGATCACGGGATAATCCTGGAGGGTTGTGAGTTATATGTTTACAGTGCACCGGGAAAGACAGCTGGGATTTCAGAGATTTCGCTTAACGGTCACTTGACGTTTTGTTTGAGATTGGATCACGATTGCCTTCTCAAATCGTGTTGGTCAAAATGACGAGCTTTTCCTCTTCTTGCCAACTTGCAACAAAGTAAAGAACTTGACATTTATTGAATACCGGAATTGCGTGTTATGTTATACAGAAGTTTCAAAACTGACATTGTGGTTTCGCAAATAAAACTCGAAAAATAAAATGGAAGGTCCACTAATTGCTTTAATTAACTGGCGATAGATAATCTTCCAAATCGATTAACAGCGTAAATGCTTGAAGAAACTCGGATTATAGCTGTGAATTTTTCCTCTAAAATATTAATAAAAACGTTGGCAGCTAATCCGGGAATTATTAAAAAACTCAAACGAAAACTTAATTGAAAACTCACATTAAAATTATATTCCCATAAGCAAAATCGGATTAAACGTTTAGAAACGCCCAACATGAAGGGAAACACGGACCGTAGTTGTTGTCAGATTTCTGTATGCAACATGCCCTGCTCCTGACACGTTGGAGACAGCCTTTGATCAAAGATTTAATTTTAAAGCCTTATGATATAAAAAGAATCGCGCTTTGCTTTTAGGTAAATAAAAATTGAGTTTTAAATGACTTATAACAGACTTTTATGACATGATTGACTTTATATACGAAATAACTTTGTCTCGTTTAAAACAAATTCATAACTGAAACATAAATTCTCATATCGTTTATGTTGCAATACTTCACAAAATGTTTTATGTTTCAAATTCTGAAAATAAACTATTCTTTATATCATTTTCATGGGAATAAAATACGAAAATAATAGCAATGACTGACAGGAAAATACCAAAATTAAACATAATAAACTTAGAAAACGTTCGTCATAACAGGATACACAATAATTACACCAATACAATACACTAAGCGCCAAGATATAGGCAACTGGGCACTCGTATGACAATAATTATTATTTTATTTCTTTTTCAATACCATCTTCTTCATTAAGGTTACAAACTACATAATGCACTACGTTCATAATGCATTTGTTTAATATTGAGGTATAAAATTTAATTACAATTTTAAAACGAAAATATGTTGCTGACTTTTCATAAAGTTAAAATGACACGTGTCATGAACCCAATAAGTTGAAAGCCTATGACAGCCGGAAAATATATAGTCAAAGTAAAATAGGAAAAAAAACTTCAAAGCATCTACATCATGCCACATACACGCGCAAATCCAGTCAAGTTGTTGAAAAGTTGCTTATTTACCACCTTTCAACTTTAACATCGTCCTGGAGCTTTGCATGCGATGTAAAATTGAACCAATCAAAAGCGCTAGTGCCTTTTATACCTTTTCAACGTAATAAAGAGACCACTTTTGCTTTGAGAAATCGGCAGCTTTCCTTTCTCTTTTTTTCAATAACGGTTATTGTTTTAAAACATTTGGTTAAAAAATTTAATTAACATAATATTCAATGAACCATGTAAAAAATTACCTTAATGTGATTAATTTACTTTACATCAAGCCTAACTTGTCCAAATTACTATAGTGTGTTTTTTATTTCCAGACACGATTAGAAGGCTGTGAAAAAATATTTTTGTTTACTTTATGTTGGTAGTAATCAGTACTTAATACCATCACCTATACAATTTTGCCATAATCACTTAAATGTTATAGAATATTGAAGATACAATTTTCCACATCGGTAGTTTTTTTTGAAAATAATCATATTTCTTCCTTCAACAGAACCGTTTTATGCTATATTTTCTAATTTTAAAGCTACATTACTAATATAATCTTAAACTGACAGATGCCATTACTATCAACTGAAAGAAAAAAAATTTTATTTCACAGCCTTCTAACTGTGTCTGGAAATAAAAAATGTAGAATAAGGTTGATAAATTAATAGGGCAGAGACGCCATTTGTGGCCACTACACCATTTTTAGTTACTTTACTTATAAATGCGTATTTATAAGGTATGTAAAGAACCAATAATATACCTAATTAACGTTTACAAATATGTCGCCAAAACAATTTGTCGATCCACGGGTTTGACTATTTCTAATTTAAAGTAACAAATATTTCATTTGACACTAAACTATAAGTGATACTATGATTAGTGGTTTGGTTAAAAAACAATGTAGGACTAATTAAGGTTTAATCAATAAAATACACTTGATAATGCTTCGATATAACTTTCTGTGGTTAAATGAAATATTTCTCCTCAAATTCATTAACCACTTTTCCTATTTTTGGTCACAAACTAACCACTAATAAAACAACTGATTCTATTTCTGGCCACCAAGTTGCGACTAATGAAAACGCCGTTTTATACTCTTTATATCTTCATCTTTAGCTAACTGCCAACCTAAATAGATAAATAATTATTTCAAACAATAGTGCCAAAAAATGCCACTTAAGAAACAAAGTGGCCAAAAATAGTGAAATTGGACATATCACCTAAATAACTATGAAAAATTACAGCATTTTAGCCTAAAAACTGTAGCATAACTTCAGAATATAAAGACTTAGTTCGAGATATAAAAATGTAGTTTGCGGCTATTCTTAGTGATTGGTTATAATATCCTTCAATTGCAAATTTGCTTAAAGTGGCTATTAATGGTGTTACTCTTCGAATAGTGACCCCATATCCATAATTCGACAGAAAAACCTCGACGATTTAGACCCAATTGCAATAATTAAACGCCACTTTAACGCGGTACGAAATGGAAATGGGCCAACTAGAACCGGATGTTGAAAGTATCACCATTTCATAGAGCATACTGATGGAGTTACGGCATAAATATTTCTTCTATTTCACAATAACCATTTCCTTAACTATTAAATTAGTGGTAGAAGTAAGCTCATTGGAAATTCGCAGATGCAATTTTTTGAATATAAATTAGATGTCTTTTAACTTTAGAATAACCTAAAAATGTGGTCCGGGTGGACTACTGGTCTATGTAGTAAGTATCTTTTTTTACTCATTTTAACTGAATAAAACAGGAGTGCGTATTATGCTCATAATAAAAAATAATACGTTGCTCGATATTGACCAATCGCACATACTAATTATTGTAAATACTGCGGGATATTGTTGCAAGATGAATTTAGCTCAATTATCTGATTAAATAACAAATAATTTAATTGCTATAGTTGTTTTGATGTAAATTTAAAGTATTCATTATTATTAATCTATTATTGACTTAATATAATGTTGACTTCAAAAGAAATTGTTTAGTTCGGTTTTCATTAAAGTAGGACCATTTTTTCCATACGCCAGATTCAGATATAGCTGGTATTGACTACCAAATTGACTATAAGAAATAGTGAGATTTTGTAGGTGTTACTAGACACCAAACATTAATTCAAATTTTATTGCATTTATGAAATCTCCATATAATTCACATTCAGCACGACTTTAAACATTATCTATAAACGTAAATTTTAAAATGCACACACTGCAATTACAGTCAGCAATTCTTTTACCTATGTGACAGTTCATTACCACCAGCGGTAATTATAATTGTTTTTAAAATTTATGCAGTATTGACAAAAATTTTAACAGTAAAATTATAGATTGCAATAGATAAAATAGTTATTTAACCAACAAGTGCGTTAATGCACGTTAATATTGTTGAGATTATTAATCGCCGATTAACGCAAAAGTTGATTACAATATTTTTCCGTTGATCGAATCTTACGAAATTGAAGAAAATGTAATTTCTTTCCGTGACAAAAATTCCAATAGATATTCGAACATTTTAAATCAATATATGTATATTCAAACCCACGGTGCCATGACTTACAAAAAGTGTCAATAGTTTGACAATCCATCTGCACCTTTTATCAAATTTACTGGCTGTACGGTTGCTAACTTCTATATAAATAGTATTACTATAAACATAACGTAAGTAATTAATTAAATTTGCATTTCTCATTGGTATATTTTGCATTCATTTTCTCATCTTACATTTAAATAAATACCTAAATCATGCATTTATAAGAAATCATTCATTAAAATGGGTCATTAATGAATGATTTCCTATTCATTAAAGTGACCCGTAAATTAACGATCCCCGGAAAACAAATTTAACAAGTGATAATATGAGCTACAATATTTTTTTTTGTCTATTGTGCAGTTGTTGGTACGGAATAGTTTCCAGATAAATTGATCAAAGTAGCCATTTTTCCAAATTATGTTGGAAAAACTATTTCGTATAGATTTTCACAGATGTAATTAGTACGAAAGATTTTATTATCAGAATTGATTGCTTCTCCATCAGCACAAATTTTGATTTCATGACGTTGAGGGTCCCGCATTGAACACTGACCCAGAAAGTGGTTCACATTTAATTTGTAACCTTTTTAACATTTTCTTAGTAGCGCGAAGTTGTCTTATCTTAAGGAAATCAATTTATTCTGATAATTTTTTCTTTAATCAAAGTGCGTTCGCGTTTAAACTTTACTGATAAGCGGAGCTCACAGCGCTGGACGCAAATATAGAAATAAATGACAATGGAAACAAATGAATGAAATATGTCAGAACACTCCAAATAAGGCTAACAATCATAAGACTCAATGACATGATGACAACAATGATATTCTGATGATGCATTGAACCACATTTCTTGATGTAATTGTAAAAGTACATCATCCAAAAGATCTGGGAGTTCATTTTCATAAACGTTATGGTAGGCCGCCTTCATTAGCGAACTCGGCAAAATAAATATCCTATTAAAAATCTCCCACTATACCAATTAAGAGTAAATCGACGTTGATTTCTAGTTTAGATCTGCCCATAAATGTGTATTGTAAAAGTTTCTTAAACTGTCTCGCATAAATATTGCTTCATCGGTGCACAGAATTGAATTGGGGAAATGTGGATTTATAGCACATTGTTGTAAGAGCCGTTGGCAGAATTCACCTTTTATAACAGTATCTGTAGCAGCTAAACTTTGACCCGGTGACGGTGGAACAGGCATAATTGCCGCTCATATAGTATCTTGAAAACGGTATTTTTAGAGTTCTGCTCAATCAATGCAATTCGACGTACACTTATTGCAGGATCAACTTCTACATAATCCGTTACCTTTTCTTCTAATTTAGGGGTAGGTAATCACTGACTTCGGTCTACCCTTCCCTATTATGCTTGTTTTATGAACCCACTCTGACACAACTTCAAGTGAATTATACTAAACATACTTCTTTACGGAATTCTTCGATTGGGAAACCGCCCTTGATGCAAAAGACGTGCCTTTCTGGTATTTTCATGAGCTCAACCATGCATGCAGTTCATGCCTGGTAATTCTAGCAAAATTTATGACACTTGAACTAAACAATTAATAGACAATTACTTTGACAATTGAAGGGGCAAATAGATGAATGTGTTATGTTACAATTAACTAAAGTGTTTTTAACTTATTTATCGCCCATACAAAATGCTGTAACATAGCACATTCATCCATTCCATAACTGTAAGGAACAGTGTTTTTTTACCACGAAAGCCCGCGATATGATACAGCAGTACATACATAGCATTCTTCCACCAAAAAATCCCAATTTTTCAAAAATTGTAACATAGCACATTTATCCACTCGTCCCTTCAATTGTTTGAAAAAGTAAGGCAGTAATTAAGACATCAATCAGAAATTTATGGAAAGACAGAATGTGGGGATTTTGAACATCTACCCTGGTTACGTAACTTAAACGTATTATAACATAATTAACACATAACATTATATTAATACACTCTAATTTTATTTAACAAAATTTATATCCAACTCCGAAACGTATGATTTTCGGACACGTATTTATATAAACCTTTTTAATTTGCTGAATGTGTAGAATAATATTCCCGAGTTTGGTAAAACATTTTACAGACAGCTACAATATCAGTCAAACAACACGAGGCAACAAAAGTGTTAGAGAGGATGATACGATATCACCAAAACTTTTTAAATAGGCATTTGAAGGTGTTATAAAATTGAATTGGCAAGAACGAGGCATTATAATAATCGGACAATAATTGAACGATCTAATCTATGCGGATTACATCTTAACAACGAAAATAAAGCAGACGTAAGAAAAGTAGGTTTTTATATAAACTATAATAAAACCACAATCATGATCGATACAGAAGAAGACACTACAATAAAGGATAATTGAATAAAAAAATTAAACAGCAGAAATAAGAAGAAGAATTAGACAGACCTAGGCGACGCGTCGTTTGAGAAACTCAATTACATACTAAGGATCAACAAATCGCACATCTAGTTCAATAGGGTCAAAAGTGCAAAAAAAATAATTTTCAGTTATGGCAATATAAATGCATTCATAGACTGCACTAAAGCCATAACTGTATCTAAATTAATCTAACCAGTCACTATACCACTGCATGGGTTTTTGGGTGCGATATGACAACAAATTAAACCTAGCGTCAACTAATTTAGTGATGCCTCAACATTTTAGACGTTTGCAGTTACGACACTATTGAATGTGTAAAATATCCGTAGTATCTTACATTACCTTACTTTACTTTAGTATCTGATCAGTGTATACTATTGATCTTCAGTTATGGTTCTCAGATTTGGGACCTAAAAAAAGTAAATATGAATAAAATAGCGGAAGCAGAAATTTCAATGGTAAGATATTAGTTGAATGTAAAATTGATACTAAAGTTGAAGTGGAACTATGCAGGTCAAAACGGCCGACCAAAGGATGAAAAATGCAACAAGTAATAGACCGTTGGAACAGAAATGAGGTAGAGCACATGATCTTAAGGGATATGTGAGAAAGGAGGATGTTGAACTAATATGGGAGTACGAACCGTAATAATGTAAAGGGATATGGCACAGTGCGACCTCGATAATCCGAACCTTCATAATACCGTCTTCTTTGATAATCCGTCCAAGCATTTCAATTGTATTGTATACTTTATAATCCGGATTTAATACACTCGGTAATCCGGACCTGTGTTTTTAGAAGACTCCATCATTTAACAAGTCTCAATTTTCCTGAACGAGCCCGATTAATCGTCGATAACGCCTCAAACCATGGAAATATAGAAGAGTTGATTAGTGAGGATGGACAATTTAAATATTATTTCCTCCACCAAATTGTAAGGGGCTTTTGCAACCTATGGATCAAAATACTATCAGACTGACAAAATTATTTTATCGGAAAAGTTTGTTAGCTCATATTTTATCTAATAACAACGAGAACGTTGTGAAGTTATTACAAACCATTAACTTGAAGCGTGCTACTATGCAATGCTTGGGAAAAGTCTGCTCCGAAGTCTATTTTGAACTGAGCTTGAATGGACTCGGGTCAAATGAACTTGGACCATGTGGATATATGGAGCGGTCGTGTATAGCCACCTTAAAGGTGGAGCGATATTACTCCGTTATTGAGTCGTCTGTAGCGAAATCAACGTGGTCGAAGTGGAGCAACAGGACTGATTGGATTTCCAGTCAGTTCAAAATCCATTCGTTTGGACTATCATCCATTCAAGCCAACTGATGGTGTATGGGAAAAATCACGTGGACTGACATCAAGTCATCGTTTCACTTGTCTCGTGTATGGTAAAATCGTGGTCCAAAAGGTATCATTCTGCCACGGACCGCTCAGCAGTCAACGTCGTCAGTTATTATAGTGAACGTGCGGATTGCACAACATTATTTATTTCGTTAAAAACTTTTTATTACAGGTACTCCTCACTTTACGAGTTCCGAGTTCCGTTCCGACGACTATACGTCGTTAAGCGAATTGATCGATAAGCGATGAACTTTCGCCAAGAATATAGGATCGTTGAAAAATTCTAAAATTCTAAAAATTATGTTTGTCGGAATAAAACTGACTGATAAAGTGCATAGTTAAGCAATAATAAAAATGACCCAATGACTGAGAAGAAATAGCTGTTGAATATTTCAGTTCTTCATAGGTGCACCCTGAAGCCAAAAATCTTTCTTTCTTCTTCATCCATCGAGAATGGAAACTATACTGTGCGGTTAATTGGAGTGATGCTGTATGCGCTAGGCTTTGGATGACATCCGAATGAAGCGATAGTGTATGGCCACGTTTACAGAAGTACTGGCACAGAATTATGGCTCATGTGGCAAACAACGACCCAGACACTGAAGATGATGCTGAATATCTAATTCCTCTAAGTCAATTACGGCACAATCTGCTTTTCTTGATTGAACAGATGGCAGGTAAACGTACATTTGTTAAGCGTGAAATTTTTCGTTTTGTATTTTTTTTTGTTAATCCTTAAATATTTAACAGATGTTTCAGATATGCTCAATGTTTTCATTGATCAAAATCTCACAAAAGTGGAAATTCGTAACTAGCTTGAAAATGAGGAAGATCTGTTACCTCTGAAAGACATAGATGCTACAGACGAACACTATAACAGTGACAATGAAAATCCAGAGTTAAATAATAGAAATAATAGAAATAATAGAAAGCAGTTAAAAGTTTCAATGTGTGCATAAAATGGACAGAAGAAACTAATATCCCATTACAAGATGTTCTTGTACTTCAAAGATTTAAAGAAACAACTTTTACAATGTACCAGAAAAGATCAATCAAACAACAATTACAAAGTACAGTCGAACTTCGCTATAGTGATGTTCGAAGAGCCATAAAAAAACATCACTATAGGGAAACTTCACTATATAGAATTTAAGTATAATTTTACAATTTTGGCAACCACTTTAGAAACCAATCGATAATTAAAAATGAAACAAAAAATTAAGATTTATTATGTTTGAAAAATATCTGTTTATTTAGAAATAAGGGCAATTGCTAATGTACGCAATATCCCACAAGAATTAGTGATTGTCTGATGTACTATGACATTTCAAATAAACTGTTAAATAAAAATAAAAATTAGAAATACACAGTTATTAATAAACAATACAGATGTTTATCGTATGTAATTGAATACTTAATAACATGTATTTATTAATGAAAAAATCTGTCCAAAGTTGATTGCACCGCAATACTTTTAAAAATAGAAATTCCCATAAGTAATTTGCAAAAAATTCTTCTAAAGATTTTTCAGGTAGTCGAAATTTGGAAAAAAACAGTTGTTCAATACATTTATTGTATTTTCTATTACCGAAAATTCCGTTCCCCGAGAATTTTGGTAAACCTTTATTAAAGATTAATCACTGTATAGAGGCTTAACATTATAATGTAGAGGTAATTTTATAGGCAAAACGTGCAAAAATGCACGTTCTTGACAAAAACATTACTATAGAGAAAAAATCATTATAGAGTAGGTCACTATAGAGGAGTTCGATTGTACTTCACAAAATAATATAAATTTCTTCAAATAATTTTTGTTTATATTTTATTTTCTAGTTTTGTATTAAATGTTTCTTTATTCAACAAAAAAACTGCACTGCTTCAGTAATCCGAATTATTTACTTATCCGAATCACCGCGGTTTTAATTAATTCGAATTATCGAGGTCGCACTGTACTCATAAAACAAACAAAACCTTTCTTCAAGTTAATAAACATTCTGTGTCACAAATGACAAATTAATAATTACAATATTTTCTAAAAATAAAATCTTGTAGATAATGAGAATGTCACGCATGTCGCTAACAGATGTCGAACCTAGGGGCAATCATTATTGCAGCAAATGAGCAACAAAAGCGCTGTTAGTCCAGCAGAACAAACAGTGCGGTCGTATGAAATTAATTGTTTCCGATAATAATTCAATAATTAATAACAGAGCCAGTCAGTAGTATCAAAACCGTACCATATAATCCGAAATCGCAGCATATATGCTAATTTCTTATGTTACAATATGAATGTATATAATCGTCAGATGTAATTATAAAGTTGAACGATCACGATATTGTTAAAGAGAGAGTACCGGATAAACGTACACCGGTACCACTAATCATGAGGTTTTAAAGGGAAAGGGTTAACCCGTACGCTGACATCGGCCACTCAATTACCGCGGCTTTAATTAGTCCGTGACGGCCCATTGCCAGCTCATTAATACGGCAGCACGGCGCGTTCCCTTGAGAGAACAGGTAAATCACTTCTGACGTGAACCAGAGAGCTCTGCAACCATCTCGTGTCGCTGCTTAATCACCGAATTAATTTTAATTGTGTGCAACAAATGGGAATACACGATGTTTTCAGCTCATCCAGTTGTGTGATTCATGTTTATTTGAACCGACTACCGTTTAATGTATGTTAACATTGCCCATTGTGTATGCTTTGTATCCGCCATCGAATAACTTTGATTCTCTGATCTGCATAATGGCTCCTGTCACTAATTATGTTGAAATATAACTCATTTACGTTGTATACTGCGCGGAGATATTGTAATTTACATTTGTTAGACAAGATGATGAATACACTATTTTAAAGTAATTACATTCTGAACGGTTAAATTCGGTTTAATTCTGGATTACCTATCTCGACCATATAGAGAAAATTAATTTCACGTGGTGGCGCTTTAGATAATAAAAGGAAGTCATAAATAATGATAACGGGAAATTGCAAAGAAGGTTAGAGCTTGGTTCTGTTTGATGGAGGTGCCGCTAAATATTTTCTTGTCAACTCGCAACAGTCCTATGTTCTTCAGTAAACCTACTGAGCGCTTATTTCCACTCTCAGCCACGTTTCGCATAAGAAATTGTGTCAACAAATTAAGAGTATTTAGGGGCTATCAGCACTTTTCATCGTTCTCGTCCCTTGCACATTGCAACTCCAAATGTAACACCACTCAGTTCCAGTTATGGAAAATGATATCGAGACGCATTCAAGAATAATATTTAAGGTATTTTAAATTTTAATTATATAATTGTCGTCGTATATTTGAGGGTTAATAGTCGTAAATGAAATTTACAGTTTACTTATCTCTTTGCGGTTTCCAGAAACACATTTTTATATCCCCTTTTTCAGAGTACACAGATCTAATTTATAAGAAGATAAGAAAGTTCTGTGTCATCAGTTTTCGCAAAAGTAGAGAGAGAAGAGATGCAATATAATGTTTGCAGCGCATTTTCAGATATAATAGTCTAGATAGGAACGAGAAAATGTGACTGTTTTAAAATTTAAGCATAACAGGTTTACTCGGGGAGAGATAATATAAAAAGTATCATAACTTTCCTTGGTTAAACAATCGTTTCTAATTTTAAAATGGTAGTAGAACGGTATTTAGCACGTAAAGAGTCGTTTCAACCCGGTTGATAAGGCAAAACGACCTTAATAAACGAGAGGATACTGTGGTCTGATTATTTCAGACGCTCATTTTGCTCACACAGTTGTTATATGCTGGTAATGTTATAAGATATTTCTAGTGGAGATAACACAACCGCCGGTTATGTCATGTCCCGGTGTGAATGTGGCCGTGATGACAAATCGAGGGAGTTTAGGATTTGGGTTTTGCCACAATCACTGGCTCAGACGTTCACGATATTGCAAACGCGGAAGACAAACGAGCGGCAATATCCGGCACGGGCGGGAGAGAGATCGAGCTCATAACTCACAACACCTTCATTTCTCAGAGAGGTTTCCTGCACATCCGTCATCCGGAAGTATACGAAACTACTACTGACGTCATTCTGAAACATATCATTAACTAAAACGAATAAACTATGAAAATGTACGATATTGATCTTAATCTATAAAAAAAAAGTGCACGAGAATGAAACTGTCAATTTTTATAACAATGTTCACTTGATAACACTGTTAACCTTTCGAATGCACAGTGGGGTCTATGTGACTCCGCGCCTTAATATTTTTGCAATAAAATAAAAAGTAATTAATTTCGACTTCTTATTTCAAATATCTGGACTTCACTTTTTAAAAAAGGCTCTGAGGTGTGTTTATGTGTTTATCTTTAGGATAGGTAGTCATAATTACTCCACCACGCACTTTACGTTACACTACGATTTTACGATTGTATCTCTTGCTAAATTTTAGTATATTCATGTTGACGGTGTTTTTTCGATTTTTTCTTGTTTTATACAACAATATCAGTCAATTTACTGAAATTTGGAAAAATGTACTTAGCTATTCTGCAGGTTGGTTCTCAGGTACGTGTAGCTCGACAACGATGCGTTTCTGGATATGAGTTTATACCACGTATTCATAAGCACCCTGTATATACACTAAGACCTCGTTTAACGCTCACAATGTGTTCCTAGACGTCAAAGCGCTAACCGAAACAGCGTTAGATGAGGTCATTTTAACACATAGTAAATAGGGAAAAGGGAATACAAGACCGAAAATAAACAAATTTTATTTTAGGCCAAGCAATAAAGCACGTTTTCATAACATAAATACTACCCGGAAACCGACTGTGCGATTACATAAAGGACAGTTAGTAGATGAATTCTGCATAATTTCCAACTCTAGAATCATAATTTTTAATTTGTTATAAACAGTTTAACAGTAAAAAATCGCGTTTCTCTTAGTTCTTTGCTTTCAAAATGGAAACTAATGAAGCAGTCTGAATGACGTCAATAAGCGAATTGTATAGAATTAAATTACGAAGAGAATGAGTGGTTGAATGCCCCGATCGGATAATTAGAATCGGAGAAAACCCGGAAAGCCCGGAATATTCACAATTCCGCCATTTTTTACTTTTAAGAACTGCAATTTTGCACAAAGATAGCTAGCTGTTTATATGCACTTTATGTGTACAAAACTCCGACTCTGACGGACTAACAGTTTTTGCACAATCTCCATTTCATTTTCTTTTTGCGATATTTTCGCGGAGGACTGGAGGCTCCTGTAATTGTCTGATGTAAATTTTAAAAACAGATTTGGAAACTAGTTGTGTACAGCAACAAAACGTTTATTCTATAAAATGCAGCGAAATAGGTGAAAAACGGTCGAGCACGCAAAAGTGATCGAGTAGTGGGGGAGACTGGCCGTTGATGGGAAGCGCTTTATATAGGAAAAGAACCGGGATGCCCAGGGCCCCTAGTTCTTGCCAGATCACCATATTACCAACTGATAACCGATTTTGTTTATCTACTCCTTTTGCTTGTTGTTAATAAAATAGTCCTCTGTCGTATTATAGCCATAGGGTCCCCATTATTTTTAAATGCAAAGGGCCTCCAATAGATTAAAGACGGCGTTGGTCTCACCACCTACATTTTAATATCGTTCGAAATGCTTTTTCGTGCCATTTTGGTTTTGTTATTACACTTATTCATTCTGAGTAATCTAAAAAATTATATGGATTTATTTTTAATATAGAATTTTTATTAATTTTGTTACAAAACAATATGGAGGATTACAGCATATAAATTAATAACTGCTAATGAACAGGATGTACGAAAATAAACGTACCAAAGAAACGACAAACATAGATTTAGAGGAAGTACAGCGCTACGATAAATTGCCATATTTCGTTGGTTGATCAAAAATAATCGTACTATATAGCCTATACCAGGGGTGGCTATACTTTTAGATGTTGGGGGAGACTTTTCTGATGAAAGTGTACCTGATGTCTTTTTAGAATGTACTTACGAAGTGGTGCTTTTTGGTGTTACAGTATGCAACGGCATGTTCACGTCAGATTCACAGGCGACTTCTAAAGGCCCCGCTCGACCGGTCGACCGGAGTTAACGCTTTGGCCACCCCTGTTATATACGAATCAACGAAATGCCGAGATAAGTTGAATCAGCATAATGTTCTTTTTAAGCTTCTAGCAGAGAGCGTTATATCGAATCAGCCTTAAACAAGGAAGCGCTAAACGAGGTCTTAGTGTATATATATTATTCCTCAGAATCAAAATCTGTCCGTCCATCTTTCCGACATTCGTCCGCTCGTCAGTCTAAGAAAATTGAAACTTGAGAAGTATATTGCCAAATTTACAGCCCCACTGCTATTCCTCCAATTTAATAAAAACCTTTCATCTACTCACAGAAATATGCTGCAAGATTTGTGAAAACGTAGAAACATGCTAAATGTAATTGTATAGAGTTTGTCTAAACTTATTCTGCGTTTATGACTGTGCATTTTACAATACTATAAGTGATCCGGCCATAAAAGTAGGTAAGCCGTAATAATCAGCATGGGCAGAAGTGGCCAGGACTGTATTTGGTAAATTTTTATAAATTTCTTGATGCTTAGATATAAATATGAGTAAACATTAAACCTCTTCTAATAATTAGGTAGGTATGTGGGGTTATTGATTAACTTAAATACTTGATGAATTCTATGACTTGTATTTGATTATTTGTTCTGAACTTAACTAAAGTTGAAATATTTAAGTACGGTTCTGAAGTATCTACAAAAATATTTTTCAAAGCAACCAGATGTGTCGCACCCTGCAGTAAACCCTCATTATCATCACTAAAAGTTGATTGCGGTTTAAAGTCATAAACGCAGAATATTTTTAGTCAAACTCTACATTTCATGTTAACACTCCGAAAAGTTCCACGTTCCTCTGATTTACCTTGGAGGATCACTAACGGCCACTAGCGACTATTACATGTTGTTTTTTTATATGGGATTTAGTTCCTCAGTTAGTTCACTTTCAAACAGTTCTGAATATCGGTACAACCGATTAGCACGATTATACGAGCAATTCCTATACTGTCAAGCTACATAGAATAAACAACTTGAAAACCAAATAAAGCACTTTGCTCGTTTCACATGTCAAAATTGATAAACCGATTTTTTCAATATTAAGCCAATTTTGCCAGTTAAACATAAAGCAACTCGTACACCATCTGACTTTATAAACTTACCTCGCTTTCTGCGCTCGTTCCATCATAAACTAGCAGCATCATGCAATAAAGTCCTTCTCGATACCGTTTTTATCTGATATGCCTACATCACAGCATTCTAATATATATTATTAGATGTAAGTTGCCACCATCATATTCACCAAAAGACGGTGAGTTACGTTAATGGTTGAGCAATAACCGTTCCCCTCGACTCCCTACACATTTAAGTACACTGGAATGGGACAACACACAAAATACGAGCCAGTTAGGAGAATAAAGAAGAGTTGGGAGAATATACTACTAGTTTTATTACCTCTCAGTGACAAGTATTAGCGCTTTAACTGACGACTAAACATGCAATGTTATGGCTCAATAAAATATAAAACCACTTTATTCGTTAATTAATTTTGTATCTTATTAGAGTTGAGGTCGTTTATACGCTTGTAATATTTGTGTTCGTATATTTCAGTTGAGTATGGTAATTGCATAGTGTACTTTATTTTCTTCAAAATGCATAATTTAAATTATAGTCGAACCTTGATAACTCGAACCTCTATAATTCTAATTTATTTATTACTTGAATGAGAAATTGCTTATTCCAATGGTTCTCTTTGATAACTCGGATTTCAATAAGCTGAATTTTTTGATAAGTCAAAACATTTTATAATTCCCTAGAATAGGTTTGCTGTTAGTGAATATTTCAGTAACTCGAAGTTATATTTCTTAACTTCTCAAAGAAGTAATTGCATATTTTTATGATGATCTGTGGCAGTCTTTCGCTAAACAACCATTTACTTTTTCTGCGGAAGCATGTTAATTGAACTTAAAAATTGGCGACGGAATCTTATTGACTATTGAATACTTTGCTCAGGTACACTGCCCGTTAATATAAATCTGACTAGGTGCGCTAGTTTTTAACAAAATTATTAAGCAATTATTTTTTATTCTATCCAGCCAGCAATCTGTTTGAATCTTCTTCTCAAATTAGAAAATACGGTATAACAATATAAAATACTATATTGCTGCTATTACCATGCAAAAATTCGTAAAAACGATTTTTAAATAAGAGTCGATGGCCGCAATTGTTTACTGTACTATCCAGAAAGATTGAACGTGCCACTCTACAGTGACAGTGACACTTTGCAGCCCGCTCTGATCCGTACATAAAAGTAAAATTGAGCACAAAAATTCAAATATGTAGTTGAATATAAAGTGCAACCATCACTAAATTTCAAAACGTTAATGCTCCAATTGTAGAAGTTATCAAAAACACATTCTTCGGTTACGTGTAAATTCAGAGGGCCGTGCTTCCGTGACAAAGCTTTTCCGGATCAACGCCGGTAGAAACTTTTTTCTTCAAATGAACTAAAGAATCACCTCCCGAAGTTTGTTGGTTTTAGTTTTAAGCACCCTGGATTTAAAATAACTTGACGCGGTATTATGCAACTCCTACATTTAGATAAATAAGATTTTCATGCCCTTACAAAATATTAATCATAAGAAAATTAAAAGTGTAAATAAAATTTTGCAATAGCGATAAGTTATGTATGTAAAATTTAGTTATAAGATGATATTAATGTAACATGAATGTATGTATAGTGTGGATTAATAAGGTTGAGAGCCATTAGTATAAATGATCTGAGTGACAGTTCCCATAACCGAGATCCCCGGAACGGGCGAACAGTCACGTGTGAAGGATCAGTGTCACCCTGCCATCCATCACCCCATCCTCTTGTCTTAAACAGAATCTCCCAACATACAGTAGCTTGATTTTGAAACTGGATTGAATGATATTTTAGAATACCACAGAAAATGGTTAGCAGCAATTATGCAACGAATTTTTTAAAATACAATTCTACATCGATTGTTTTGTGAATTTATAATTACCTAACGGGCATACCGTTAAATACTATAGTTGCAGTCAACGAAAAATAATAGTCACATAATGATAGCGAATTTTGATCGTCTTACTTCCTTTTTAGCAGTGTCCATTTTTATACAAATTTTTTTATACAGGTAAATTTGTACATTTAAATGTAAAGTTAATTAAATGTTTACGCTGAAAATATATTGTTTTATTGCAGGAAGTTTTCAAAATGTCATTTGATACAGTGTACGGCAGAGCCTTATACGATTAATTCAATCTAATAACTTGTTACTGCAAAATTCTCGGGGGAGAACCTTCGGATTCCAGCACTTTAGATGGCACACATACGAGTTGCTCTTTTTTTATAAAACATCTAAATCAATATAAACTTCAGTTGTACATATATATTCACCCAACAAGAAATTTCAAAACATTTAAATTCCAAATTAAGTTCAAAATTGAAGATATTATTCATAAGTAAATATCAATGATATAGTGTATTTGGGATGTCTATAGATATAAAAAATGATTACCGTGAAATTGTGCCGAATTTTCACAAATGAGCGGATATCAAATCTCTATTATAAATCGGAACAATTTAAGAGAATTTTTTAAATATACCGCTTATAAAGAATACAGACAGTTACTAGGGTTCTAGACAAGAGATTCTGCATTAACAATCACCAATACCCCCCGTTGAGAAAGGACTCATAGGCGTCCGCTTAAGGTTTTCTATATTTTTGTTCGAATATAATTTTGAAACAATCAACCGTTTGTAAAAGCATTAAAATAATTTATTGTGGAAACCTAAACTAGAAAAAGTACAGTTACACCGAAATCACTCAGTCCAAATCGACGCCTTATTTATAAATCTAATCCCTGTAGCAAACATGTTTTCATTAGTAATTAATATTAGTAATTATTAAATAATGCAATCGTATATTAAAGATTTAATTTTGTTAATTGAGGGTAACTAGGCACAGTTTTAAAAGTACATTGGGTTGCGTAAGACCTGACGATCAAAGTAACACAACGATGTATTGAAACAAGTTTTTTAATATAGTTCTTCGTCAAGTTGTTTAAAGAGGTTGTTACGTAGTGAAGTGAATGGTAGATGATACACATACGTACTGTTAACACATATATTTAAATATATACGCATATAAATCAGTTTAGATATTAACCCCATGTGGGTAATGTCCGCATCAGGACTGATTTACAGGTCTACTAGAGAGCCATTCTCACCTCCTTCGTGTTACAATGTACGAGTTGCGTCACGTTGCATATAAAAATGTGTTTATGGCGGCCGCAAAGTAATAGAATATGTGACTCTCTCTTTTGCCGGAAATGGCTACCATCAATCACAATTTAACTATGTATATCTGACAATCGCGTTGCTCCGGTCGTAATTTGATCACAGTAACGACACCGAAGTGACAATTATGAAATTACAGTTCTCAATGAGATGTACCGGAACGGACGAGTACGTAGAGACAACCACTCATAAATCATGACATTTGTCAGTTTGCTTTAGCCTGCCGTCTCTGAAAATACGTATTTGTCTTTTATGTTCTTTATTTCTTCTGACATATGACATTGTTATGCTCTTACAATTATTTTATCTAAACTGAAAGTGTTCCTTTTTTTAACATTAACTATGATCGTTGATTCTAACGATATGTGACTTCATAATTTGCATTTATGTATCATTCTGAAAGCCAAATGTGAAGCAAAGTGCTGTGGGAAAAAATCAAATAATCGCCAAAAAGTGTGTTATAAAATTATCATTATCGTGTGTGAGTAGTATAGCTAGGCGGTTTCTGGGTACTTTTACATAGGGAATTAACATGTGTTGAAATATGTCGTTTGGTGTAACGTGGGTTGCCTACTTCGCAGACGTTGTAGCATCCTTCACACCTACCCCCCTCCCTCTGTCGAAGATTTATCGTTGATTCTAGGAATTTATCGCGGATTCTAGGAATTTATTGCGGATTCTCGGAATTTCAGGCGATTGATTAATGAATCTCGCGGATTCTCGGAATGATTCATGTGTTAATGAGATCATTAACTTAATGAGTCCTTTCGGTTTCAAGGTCACATGATGTCATCAGGCAATTAGCTTAATGAGTCATTTCAAGGTTGACAGGTCCATTCATGCGTGATGACGTCACCATGTAATTAGCTCAAGATCACCAGGTGCATTCTTTCATAATTAGCTTAATGATTAATTAATGACCTCTAAGCTTCAAGGTCATGAGGTGTATTCTTTCATGATGAGTAATAATTCATGATTTAATTGATTCCGCGAGATTCGTGCGCAGGAATTGGTGAAAAAGAACACTCATAATATTACATAAATTTTTATTAAGATATTAATGCTAAATACATTACTAAATACACTTGTTTGATAATGTTTGAAGTATAATCAACATACTTACATATCTAATTGGAACTTCAGAGATAACTTATTATAATCTCAAACCCTACAGATGCTGCAGAGCATCCTCACCGTAACGCTTTACACCTATCAGCCATCCTTGTAACAAACGTGTGATATCGGAAAATGTCAGTTATTAAAATAACTCGAACTTGTTGTATGTTAATAATAATAATGTTGAATTCCAACTACATTAGTAATAAAACTAATTACAAATATGCTCGTTACCCTCATTAACTCAATATCGAAAACATTTATTGAAATAACTCAAACAATATCCATTATTCATGTATGTTAATAGTCAAAAAATAATTGATGATAACAAAACGAAAAATTTTCCACTCATTAGTATGATGAGTCATTATGAATAACCCTGGTGGTCAAATTAGAAAGTAGCTCACACAACCATATAAAAGGGAGCGTTGACAGAAATCACTTATTCAACAGTGTGTGTTATCAGTGTGAACAGTAGTATTTACATCGTTACAAAATGTCTGCTATTGAGCACAGTGTTGAAATAGTGAAAGTTTTAGAAGAGGCCATCCTGCATCATGACGACAGCGCGAATATTCAACATTTAATAACCACGGTACGGAAACATCTTCGTGCTTTACATGCATTAGCACGTTCTGCTGGTGCAACTGTGGCGCAAAAACAAAGTGTTGTGTCAGCGAGCGGTAAAATTCGGTGTTTAATTATTAAATTGCAAAACCTGCAGCGCCAAGGTGCTGGTATAGGTCAACGGAAGGAAAATCGTAGTGATCGGGTAAGGTGGCAAGATATTGAGACGGCCTTCGCAAGCCGTATTCGAACCGGGATGATTGTAAATCTAAAACATATCGATATCCAGGCATTCATGGCAGATGCCGAGATGCTAGCTAAAATTCGAGTTCAAAATGCTGTGAAGAAGGAGAATAATATAAAGGTTAATGCAATATTAACCTGCGAATATGTGATAATCAAGGATGGTGAAGAAGTGACATCCACCAAACATTTCAACACGAAAAACACACCGATATGTGCGACAACAAACTTGACCGAGTGGTTTCTAACCGGTGTGAAAGAGCCGATTCTGCGAGACATGGAAGAATTTCAGGAGAAAGATTCAGGCTGGACGCTGCGCTCGATAGTCAACTTAATGTTGAATATTAATAAATACAATCCCATGCGTGCTGGAACTTATGTTGAACTTCCAGCTCAAATTACAAACAAGAAAGCGTGTGTCAACGTTCAAAACAATGATGTGTTATGCTTTAAGTGGGCCATCCTTTCCGCATTACACCCAGTGACTCATGGTAATAACGCTAAGCTTGTCTCAAAATACAAGCAGTATGAACATGAGTTAAATTTTGAAGGTATCGAGTTCCCGGTGATGCCCCGGGCAATACCGACATTTGAACTTCAAAACAACATGTCTGTGAATGTGTACATTCTACACAAACATAAACAGTTGTTTACGGTATCACCAACACATATAACTGGGTGTAAAAAAGATACACACGTCAATTTACTGCTCATCCAAGACAGTTATGCTGATGAGGATGAGCAGTGTGATGATGATGACTCACCGATTACATACCACTATGTATGGATCAAGAATCTTTCCCGGCTTGTCAGCACACAGCTATCCAAAAATAAAAGAGGAAAGCATATATGTGACCGCTGCCTTCATTATTTTAATAGTGAAGTAAAACTCAATAGCTACCTTATCGATTGTGCGCAAATAAATCAGTGTCGTGTTAATCTTCCAACCCAGAAAAACAATAAAGTGGTATTTAAAAACTTTAATTTTAAAGAGACGGTGCCATTTGTTATTTATGCTGATTGTGAGTGCTTTCTGAAGCGTACCGAGCAGGTAAATGTTTTTCAAAATTTACATGATTACATGATTTTAATCATTTATGTATTGTAACAGGATTCAACCAGCACAACTGAAGTGGTTCAAGTACACGAACCATTTAGTATTGGCTACTACATAGCGTGTAGTTACGATGACAAACGGTCGTATTACCGAAGTCATCGTGGTGCAGAGCCTGCTAAATGGTTCGCTACTGAGCTGCAACAGTTAGCTGAAAATCTTGAACGTGTGTACGAGTCACCGGTACCCATGGAACCGCTCACACCCACCCAACAGAACTCATTCACCACATCAACACAATGCCATATCTGTGAAGGACCGCTGCTAGCCGATAGGGTCCGTGACCACTGCCATCTTACGGGGCAGTATAGAGGTGCAGCACACAATGTATGCAATCTGCAATACCAGCCATCACGAGTGATTCCAGTGGTATTTCACAATCTCAGCGGCACGATGGACACCTATAATAAAAGATGTGGCAACCTGCTTCGAGGGGCGTATCAACCTTCTGCCTCAGAATAAGGAGCGTTACATCTCCTTTACAAAACATATTGATGGAAGCGATATATCTTTTCGATTCATAGACTCCTTCATATTCATGGCATCATCTCTCGACAAGTTGGCGTCATATATGCCTGATCTTGCGATTGTTCGAAAAGAATTCGCTACCATGAGCGATAATCATGTGACGCTCCTGAGGCGGAAGGGGGTCTTTCCATATGAATTTGTTGATTGTGTGGAGAAACTCGAAGTGAGTGAGTTACCAGATAAGACTCAATTTTTTAGCAACCTGAATGGGTCTGATATCTCAGATGCTGATTATGAGCATGCTAAAAGCGTCTGGACTCACTTCAACATCAGGTGCTTGGGTGAGTATTCAGATCTATATCTGAAAACAGATGTATTGCTGCTAGCCGACGTTTTCGAAAACTTTAGGCGTAATTGCAGCGATACATACCAGCTCGATCCGGCTCACTATCATACAGTGCCCGGCTTCACTTGGGATGCTATGCTAAAGTATTCAAAGATCGAGCTGGAACTGTTGACGGATATAGATATGGTCATGTTCCTTGAGCGTGGAATTAGAGGCGGTTTAAGCCAAAGTAGTAATCGCTACGCCCACGCGAACAACAAGTACATGGCGGATTATAATCCAAACGAGGACACCAAGTACCTGATGTACTTCGATGTCAACAATTTATATGGATGGGCAATGATACAACACCTCCCGACTGGTGGCTTCAGATGGGTTCCCACCAACACCAACTGGGACATCCCAAATGATTCACCTGTGGGGTATATCCTTGAGGTAGACTTGATGTACCCTGAGGAGTTACATGATCCCCATAAAGATCTTCCTCTGTGCCCCGAGCAGGCTAAACTCCCGGATCGAAACAACCGAAACTTTTGGCAACGCTACTGCCCAAATTGCGGTATGTAATACACTACCGCAATTTAAAGCAGGCTGTACAGGGTGTCCCATCACTTGTGGCCACCCCCAAAATTGAGCTTTAATTGAAAGCTATGAATTTGAAATTTGGTGCACGTATGACTCTGGTATAAGGCTAGAAATTTCCGGTTTTAAATGTTAATTGTCGGCGTTAGTTTTCAAGAAAAAAAATAAAAACTGATTTTTTATAAAAATACTATCTCCCAATTTCATCAAATTTCACTTTTCAGGATCAGTATTATTGAGACAAAGATGTCAAAAATAAAAAAAAAAAATCCAAAAGCTGTAATTAGCCTAAAATTCCCTTATATTCGAATATTAACAGTAAATGTAATGATTTTTTTTTTTTTTTTTTTTTTTTTTAAATATATTGTATATAATAACATTTATGTTTATGAAAATAATTTGTATCATATTTATTTATATTGTACATAGTGATACAAATTTATATGTTTGTATTATAATACTTTGTATCTTATTGTATATACTATTACACATAATTTGTTCTACATGCATTTACAATAAATGTTATATATTGTACAATAATTGTTTTATTAATGTACTGGTGTACACTAGTACATGATTTCAGAATTACTTCGATTTTCTAGCAGCTTGCGATACAATGAAGTGACGTATAGAATCAACCTGGTTCACATGATCATCTTCTTGATCACTTGGAGGTCTACTTGATGATATCATTTTTATAATAATATGTTGAAATTTAAAACTCCTATTTTTTCGAATCGGTTGATCTTGATTATAACGTTTCCGATGGCTGTTTGTTGAAATTACAATTTTTTCATAAGTTTTCAAATCGTTTTGTTTCACGAAATTCATATTGGGTGATTTCTTGAACAACAACTCAATCAAACCTTCAGTTTTAGGATAACTTATATCACCCACAAGAATATGAGTAGTTGTAAAATTAATCGGTGTATCACCAATCATCAATCGGTCTCCTTCAAGCTTCCGTACACCATATGTTGTATCTAATCCTCTCTTATTATCACCCATTAACCTCCCAAGGTACTGATTGAGGAAATCATCCTTTATACCATTATCCATCTCTTTACATTCATCAACCCCAGGTTGCATTATTTTATGTAATGCCGCCCTCTTAGCTGTAACCTTATTCACTTTAACCATTTTATGTTTTCGGCAAATCATTTTATGTAGAATGCCTGCTTGTTCACTCATCACACTCCAAAGCGATACTGCAGACCACTATTGATGCACAACCTTATAATATTAAATTATGAAACTCAGGATGCCAACTTAACTAATAGTATTCTGATTCAAAAAATTAGATTCTGACAGACAAATCTTATTGTGACTCTGAAAATTAGTGTATATCTCAGAGAATGTTTATTGTGACTCAGAAAAGCTTATTGTGACTCAGAAAAAGCTTATTGTGACTCAGAAAAAGCTTATTGTGACTCAGAAAAAGCTTATTGTGACTCAGAAAAAGCTTATTGTGACTCAGAAAAAGCTTATTGTGACTCAGAAAAAGCTTATTGTGACTCAGAAAAAGCTTATTGTAACTCAGAAAAAGCTTATTGTGACTCAGAAAAAGCTTATTGTGAGTCATAAAATTAGTTTATGTCTCAGAGAATGTTTATTCTGACTCAGAAAAATAGTTTATGTCTCAGAAAAATCATATTCTGACTCAGAAAATTAGATTCTAATTCAGTGAAATCATATTCGTATTTGAATTTATTAAAAAAGATTTATATGTATTGTGCAATACAATTAAATGTTTAATACAATCCAATGAATTATTATTTCAAGTGAATGTACAGTTTGAATGGTTAGGAGTCGGCTATCAGAGGTCAGCCTTCAGGGTGAGAATTCTGCATGCACCTAGTGACCTTAAAGTGAAAAAGGTCATTACTAATTTTGTGAGTCAGAAAAAGCTTATTCTGAGTCAGAAAAAGCTTATTCTGAGTCAGAATAAGCTCTAAAGAAGTTGATGTAATGCTTCAGTCATATCGAAGTCGTCAGATAAAGATGTAACCGATTTTTTATAATGCTTACAACATTATCAAACAAGCGTCGGTGATGAATATGATGGTCCACCAATGATTAAGGACTGTGTCTAGTGTATATTTGTAAACTTATTTGATTTTTTCTTTAATGTAGTTGCACATTTCCCATTAGATTTTGTATTTAGTAATGTATTTGGCATTAATATCTTAATAAAAATTTGTGTAATATTATGAGTGTTCTTTTTCACCAATTCCTGCGCGCGCATCTCGCGAAATCAATTAAATCATCTCCCGTCTTTCTAATTACATCATGAATTATTACTCATCATGAAAGAATACACCTCATGACCTTGAAGCTTAGAGGTCATTAATTAATCATTAAGTTAATTATGAATGAATGCACCTGGCGATCTTGAGCTAATTACATGGTGACGTTATCATGCATGAATGGACCTGTCGACCTTGAAATGACTCATTAAGCTAATCGTTTGATGATGTCACGTGACCTTGAAACCGAAAGGACTCATTAAGTTAATGATCTCATTAACACATGAATCACGTGAAATTCCGAGAATCCGCGAGATTCATTAATCAATCGCATGAAATTCCGAGAATCCACGATAAATTCCGATAATCCACGATAAATTCCGATAATCCACGATAAATTCCGATAATCCACGATAAATTCCGATAATCCACGATAAATTCCGATAATCCACGATAAATTCCGATAATCCACGATAAACCTGCAACAGAGAGAGAGGGGGAAGGAGTGGGGGTAAGCGCGAAGGATGCTACAACGTCTGCGACAACCCACGTTACACCAAACGACATATTTTAACACATGTTAATTCCCTATGTAAAGAGGCCCAGAAACCGCTTAGCTATACTACTTGTGTGTAATTTTTAGTAATATCTTTGACGATTAGCAACTGTTTGAACTTAGTATCAATTTACAATAATGTTAGTTGGCTCAAAATCACCAAGATGGAAAATTTGCTTCGCAGCAAATTAATTACTTAAATCGTAACTTTATTGATCAAGTGAACATAATGAAACACTAAAATTAATTCGCTTTAGCTGTACATCATACAATATACTTTAAAAGTAAAATTAATTTCATATTATTTCAATTTATAAGTACTGAAAGTCATTTCGAGAACGCGTCCTAAAGTACTATCTTCAAAAACAATCTCCAAGAAATCGTATAAAATAAACAATATTTAAAAGTTATCATTACTTATATCCAGGATTTTTTTATCCAAAAAATAGTTATTCAAAAAAAAAAAAACTTTTAAATAAAAATATGCTAAAATATTTTGTCCGACACCACATGAGTCATTTTAGTGAACGCAGTTGTAATGGGCTGAAAATAATTGAAAGTGAATGCAGCCATAAGGTACCAGACCTCAGTAGTGGGTGAAAGCGATAATATAACCGGCTGTCAGAGTGTTTCTCGCCAAATAAATTATATTAAGTCGTAAGTAACTTTTAATTCATTATTCACAGAGCGTACATCAATAGTTCATCAACACGGGAATGCGTTTATTAGTTTTAAATATTGATAAAATACTTTTTAGAGTACAATAATAACAAAGTAACCTCAAACATTTTTCATTAACCGGGTCAGACCGCGTCTAAGACGACCGCTATGAAATCAATTAATCAATTAATTTGAAATCGTCATTTCGTGAACGATCATTTCGGCAACGTTCCCGGACATGATGACACGTTCTCGAAATGACGACAGACACGTGTTTATGGGAAAAGATATTGAAACAGCCTCAGGCTTTGCTAATTTGTGCACAGACTCTGCGATCAAAGTAAAATTGACCCCTGAAAAAGACCCGACTAAGGAAAAAAAAACAACATACCAAAAACTTTGGATGCCATAGCAGATATTATGAACATCACAAAATTTTCTTGGCAAAGAGGGCCAGAAATTTTAATACAAGAACATTTTCACAAGGAGTTAAAACTGTCCACGCTTTTGAGTCTTTTTAACGTAGGCTCAGTGAAACCTATGGATGTTTTTATGCCTTCGATAGAATCTCTTGTTGCCGAAGAGCCCATGGTTACAGACGATTTGGAGGGCCATTTGAAATTTAAGGAGAGACACTATTTACAACTCATTGTCATCAGATGATGATGATGTTCGTGAGCAAATTAAAGAAAAATACATTGGTGTTGAAGCAAGTTGTACGTCTTATGATCAAAAAATTATACGTCCAAATTTGATATCCCTTGGGACATTCTTATTAATTAAAGTCCCTACTCAAAAGACAAATACCTATTATAGATATGTTGTTACCTGTCAGATATGTCGATGACAGGGAAATCTTATTGTTAGTAAATTTCTTCAGATCTGTGCGTAACAGTACCAGAAAATTCAAACTGGAATTAAATGATGTGTCTTATATTAACTTTGAGCAAATAATTGGTATTATTCGGACACCATTACTAAAAAAAGAACAAAATTGAGAATATTATTTCGATACTGATGTTGGTGTTTTCGAAAAAATTTAAGAATTGTTTTTTGTTTTGTTTTATAAATAAGACATGATTGGCAGGTACAATGGATGGGCGAAGATTTTTGTGCGAGACATATGTGTTTGATATCAAAGGAGATGGGGGGAGTTTGACTATCTCTTAACACAAGCATTGTTTGGATATGGGGTTTTTGGATTATACCTTAATAAGATTGGTAAATAGTACGATAATGACTGTTGTTTCTGTGGAAATATCGACTCTCCGGAGCACACTCTATTTGACTGCGCAAGGTGGAAAAATGAAAGGCTGTAAGCCTCCAAATTCTTGGGCTATGAGCAACATCTAAAGTATCTAACCCGAGTCAAACCTTATAATGCCTGGACGATTAAAACACTAACAAACCTATCTCACCCGAGTCAAACCTTATAAAACCTGACCAACCAAGTGCACATACTGTATATATAAATAGCCAATGGCTTATACATACTGTATGTATAAATATTAAGTGGCATATACATACTGTATGTATAAATATTCAATTACGTATACATATTATATGTATAAATAGCCAATCGCATATACATACTGTATGTATAAATATCCAATGGCGTATACATACTGTATGTATATATAGCCAATTGCCTATACATACTCTATGTATAAATAGCCAATTGCATATACATCCTCTATGTATAAATACCCAATTGCGTATACATACTGTATGCATAAATAGCCACTTTCTAAATTTTCAAGATATATTCTTCCACAATTCTGGCGGCGTTTTTTGCTTTTTATTAACACAAGTGCGACATTCTAATAGCTTTCAAGCCACTCGTCCAATGCTTTAAATTAATTTAGTTTCTAATCGTTGGACAATACTTACTTTATTTATATGTACTAATTCATAAACAGGATTCCGGCTTATCCAGTATCCGGTTTATCCAGGTTTGACTGTACTTGTAGTATGTTTTGTTTTCTGAAATGCAACCAATTAGAATATGACTTATGTTCATTAGAATTTTTTGCTCAAATTATCTTCCAGAACAAGCTGTTAAATTTTTTATATTCATTGAGAACCAGCCTTTATAATCGGTTGGTAATGTGAACGTAGAAAGCCGTTCCAATTTTAATAAAATTGTCATGATTTAATATGAAAGAAAATAATTTACGTATAACGTCAGAGTTGGTTGATATCGGGGTTTTTATTTGATTATACGGAGACATATTGTGAAATTCAGTAAAGCGTGGATCGTAAATAATCCAAACAATATCGAGTAATCTGTTCCACATAAAAATGTGTTATGTGTTGGTTTTTCATTCTTTTGCTGTCGCTTTGTTCGTTACTATAAATCATACATTTAAAAAAATACAGTACCTAGAAATTTTGTTTTGATGTCTTTAGCGTCCTTCTTCTAAACGTGTCAAAATATTTTCCAATCAAACATATTAATGTAAAACTGTTACTTTAGGCAACAATAGTTTTTCTTAAATATCACCCGTTTAAGTAGGGTTTAAAGCTATCAAATTTACCCGTTTTAAAAGCACAAAGATTTATTATGAGGCTGTAAAGTGTAACAAGAAATGACTTATTTTATAGTGACGGCAGGTTATGTGATTGTCGGACACTATGCGGCGCCATACCATCAATTAGACGTCGCAACCTGATGGCTCATTTGTATACAACAAAGGTTCACACAAAAAATATTCCCTTTTTATACGGATAACAACCTTTCTATTACAGTTTATTCGAATGAAAAAATCCTTCCGATATTTTAGTCGAACAAATTAACTCGTTAAAAGTAGTTACATTTTCGACGATGAATTTATCGCTTCCAAAACTAGCAAATACAAAAAACCAAGAAAACTACTAAATATAAAGTTAAGTGTTGTTCGTTCAAAACATCCGAGAATTTTTTTCATTGATATCCTATTTGTGGACAAGCAAAGTGAAGCAATTGTTTCCTGGAATGTTTAAGAAAAAGATTGTAAGAAAGATCTATTAAAACAATTTTTTTAATTGATTAGTATTTGGTGATTTCACTTTTCTTTTTGTTTGACATTTGCGTGTATTAGTAAGTACAAATTATACATATTATTTTCCAGTGAATGGGTTACGTTCCAATTAATTAATTTTTGAATTATGCGTTCGTGTTGGTTTTGTCAACGTCGAAATTAGTGATTAAGATCACTTCAGCGCAAAAAAATAAGTAATAGCAGTTTGCAGTGGTATAAATCATATTAACGTCATAATAATGCTTTTATACATAAAGGCGCTATAGTTCGCTTTAAAGAAAATCGTTTTCTATGAATTCTTTTTTAATGTACCACTGCGGCCATGAAATATTTAACACTTACATTTATCTAGCTATCGTTGACGACCATGGAACACATCTACCAAAATTATTTACTCCTAATTTTTTTTTCAATAAACAAGTAATTCGGAACATATGTAAATCCATTACACTAACCCCTCATTAACACGAACTCGGTTAAGACGAACACCTCGTTAACTCGAACAAATACTGGAGCCCCGGCCGGTTTCTTATTGTTTTTTTATGAAATATCGCTTGGTTAACACGAATTCTCGTTAACATGAACTTCGAACAAAAATTTAGAACCTAAGAACTGACAATTTTGATTAGTACGAACACAATACGTGTTTTTCTGTTCTATTTGTGCACTAGCGCCTATATAAACTTGAAGTGCGGTAATTCTTTAACCCTGGAATCATGTTCTATACGTCCCACAGACCGATTTTTTTGTAGACTTTAAATAACTTTTTACTATTTTAACAAATTTGGCCGATTCTTCGGGTAGCTGCTTGATTTGGTCATTGCTGTCTTCAGTCAGTCGCATCGTAGCCACATGTGCCCGCTTTGTATTATTTTTATGGTTTTTGCACCGTTACGGCCTGTGGGACCGTACAACTTGACTGGAGGAAATAAATAAACTAACTGCAATTATTTTTTACGGCATATTTTAGACTTACTTATGAATTTTTTTGTTTATTATTATTTTTTGTGTTCTTACGATTGTTTTAACACAAATTATTTTACGAGTACAGTGCGACCTCGATAATCTGAACTAACGAAAACCGCGGTAATCCGGACAAGTAAATAATTAGGATTACTGAAGCGGGGCAGTTTTTTTATTGAAAAGAGAAACATTTAATACAAAAAATTAGAAAATAGTACATAAACAAAAATTATTTAAAACAGAAGCATACTTAGTAAATTTTATATTATTTTGTGAAGTAGTACTTTGTAATTGTTGTTTGCTTGATCCTTTTCCGGTTCATTGTAAAAGTCGCTTCTTTTAATCTTTCAATTACAAGAACATCTTGTATTAGGATATTAGTTTCTTCTGTCCACTTTACGCACAGATTAAAACTTTTAACTGTCTCGTCATTCTTAACAGTCTGGTTTCTTTTATTTAACTCTGGATTTTTATTGTCGCTATCATGATGTTCGTCTGTAGCATCTATGTCTTCCAGTGGTAACAAATCTTCATATTATTTTTTATTTTTATATTTACCTTCATAATTTTCAAGCTAGTTACGTATTTCCACTTTCGTGAGATTTTTCTCAGTGAGAACATTGAGCATATCTGAAGCATCTGTTAAACATTTATGGATTAACAAAAACTACTAAACGAAAAATTTCATGCTTAACAAATGTACGCTGTTTACGTGTCATCTCTTCAATGAAGGGAAGCAGATTGTGCCGCAATTGACTCAGAAGAATTAGATCATCAGCATCATCTTTAGTGCCGGGGTCGTAATTTGCCACATAAGTCATAATTTTGTGCCAGCTTTTCTGCAAAACTTCGGGAAAAACTTTTTGACAGCATTGCCTAGTAGACATATTGTACGCTTGAAGTTAATGGTTTTAACAATATTTCTGATAAAGTAATTTCGTCAGTCTGATGACATTTTGATACATAGGTTGCAAAAGTGCTGTACAATTTGGTGGAAGAAATAATGTTGTAAATTGCCCATTCTCACTGGTCAGTTCTTCTATAGTTCGATTGCTCGAGGCCTTAACGACGATTAACAGGGCTCGTTCAGGTCCGGATTACCGAGTACTATCAAATCCGAATTTTACAGTACACAATGCAATTTGAAATGCTTGGCCGAATTATTGAAGAATCCGGTATAATTAAGGTACGGATTATCGAGGTCGCACTATATTTATATATTTTGTGTATTATCAGAATGTGGTTCGAAAAAATAAAATAAAAAAACAAATATATATATATATATATATATCAGTGGCGGCTCGTGGTAGTGACGAGTGAGGAGGCTAATATTTACAGTAAAACCCCTCATAGTGGACACTCCTCTAATGCGGACACCCCTCTTTATGGACACTTTTTTAACAGTCCCGGCATTCCTCCATAAGAATACATTATACAACCACCCCTCCAATGTGGACACCCCTCTATTACGGACATTGGACACTACTTGTCTTCCCAAAATTTCCAATTTCCCCCTCTATTGTGGACACTTTCTAAGTATTTTAGTGAAATTAATGTGGGGAATTAAACCATTTGCCGTTTGTTTGTCGGGGGGGCGGCTATAAGCGGCGGCGATGATTCAAAAGTTAAAGTTATACGGAAGCTTTAAAAACCATACACACATAAAAAAAGTTTATTTTAAATAAAGGCGACGAACCTGCTCTGTATTATTTATCAAATTTAGAAATACATTTTGACGAGAAAAATATTCAGATTGCACTAAATAAGCGACAATCTCTAATCACAAATTTCTTTAATTTGTAAAAATTCATTTATGTAATATGTATAAGCACAATACATATTTACGTATAATATTTAATAAACTGTTTAAAATTTGTAGTGATATGTATAGCAAACTTTTGACAAAAAAAAATTAGGACCCCCTCTAATACGGACACCCCTCCATAGTGGACAGTTTTGTCCAGTCCCTTGAGTGTCCACTATGGAGGGGTTTTGCTGTATAAAGAATAGGTACTCTACTTAGTCAACAAATTATGATGTTTTATTTTTGTATCACAATTTACCGTCGGTGTTTTGATTGATTTAATAATGTACTGTCATTATATATAACTGCGAGTTCGTTTGTTAATTGAACATTATCAAAAAAAGGATACTGCTCGAACAGATTCTTAAGCAAATTTGCTGGAATTTCTTTTGAGTAGGAGGAAAATTTATCAAGTGTCAGTAGGTCGAAAAAAGTTAGGGTGATTTAAATCTGAAAATCTAATTTTAATTTGACCAATTTATTGTTATTGTTTCTAAAATTTCTATAAAAATACGCCTGTAATTTTGTTTCATATCGGGTAAATCAAATGTGGTTTTTCGTCTTTTAGATTCTGATAACGTTTACCTCTAAATTTGAAAATATATTATTATTCTATAAGTTTCTAAAGTAGATATTAATGAAATTAAACGATTCTTTGCAAATGCAATATCTGTAGCTTTTTTTTTACTCCATTTTCATGAATGGTGAATACAGCTAGAAAAATACATTTGGTAGTTCTACTTCAATATCGTCGTCATTGATGTTGAAAGAATGAAAGTCGCAAATTCAAAATTTTATACCTTAATTCAAGTTGCAGTAGACGTGTCGCACTCAGTAATCAAGGGATAAATGGGAGTTTTGCCCCGCAAAACGCACCGAGAAGAACGAGTGTTAGGGTAGGGATGGGCCCGGAGCTGTAGCCTCCAGTGAAATGCTTTCACGCTTTCTAACTCAAGTATTGCATCTCACTTATTTTTAACGTTCAAGGTCAAAATCTGTTCATTCTATATACTTAAAGCAGATGGTTGGAGTCTAATGTAGCAAATTGCCTCCGACTCGGTCTCTACCATATTTCTAGCGCTTACATTCAACATTCAAGTCCCATATTGCAAATAGAAGATCCCCTTTAATAAGGCCGTTCTGATATGGTGAAAAAAAATTATCTACCAAATAACTATTACCATTTATTTAATTGAGTACCTAATAATTGATAATTTCATACTGAAATTTAATGAAAATCAAATTTGATTATGTAATTATTTATTTATTTCAATTTTATCATGAGGAGGCTTAGCCTCCCTTGCCTCCCCTGACGAGCCGCCACTGATATATATATCTCGAACATATTACAGTCATATACAACGACCGTTCAACCGAGAAAGAAGACTGATTTGTGACAGTTTTATTTTCGTAAAATAATTTTTTATGGTTTAGCTTTCATTTTGTTTGATAGGTTATTATCTTGTTTTCTTAGCACCAAAGTTATTTTAGAAAGAAAGTTTAATAATTTGTTGTTTTTTAGAGATGTTACAAAAAGGTGCCATAATTGTGGTACCAGTGCATACCCACTGATAAGTTCAATAAAAATAATGTTATATTAAATCTATTTGTGCTTAATTGTAGAAAAAAGACGTAGTTTCCAATATATAAATTTTAGTTTAGCCTAAAATAATATTTTTCAATAATAATTAAACCAGAAAAATTCGGTCTCCGATACCGACGACATGGACGGAGAAAATTTATGATTGTAGGGTTAAGTGTCAGCATTCATGAAGCGAGCCTTAGATAAGCCGCAAAAATGAAACAATTCAAAGGTGGTATAAGACAACGATCGTAAAAACATGAGCAAAACATAAAAAAATAAGCGAGTTAAAAACTTATAATTCGGTTTACATGAACGTGAACTCGGAATTTTCCGGTCCCTTCGAGTTCGTGTTAACGATGAGTTACTGTAAATATAATTATAACAGTGTTGAAATGCGGGGTGTGGAACTTGCAAAAATAATGATGCAATAATCGAACCGACGGCGACGCCAACGATCAGCAAACATCATACTTCGTCAAAAATGTCATTGTGTGAGTAAATCTACTACAGGCATCGCCACAGGGACAAGTAATTCATTTTCGGTTTTTTCTAATGACAAATTATTTGCATTTACATGAAAAGTAAAAGTATCTATGTAAATGCCTAAATATATAGGCAGTGAGTAGGTATGTACCCTACACTGTTAGTCAATTTAAAAAGACTCGACATGCAAGATATTGTTTATTGGAGATTTTATGTGTATTTATTTATACTAATTTCGTAGTTTAATGACTCCACTACAACCATTTCACATCCAAGAATTGAAAATCTAATTATTTCGATAATAGTTTTGTTAAAAACTGACTGACACACATACTATTTGTAAAAATTACTCGATACATTATAGACCCCTGTAGAATTATCTGAAGCAACAAATTTTTGGCGTTTAAAGAGCAAACCTTAACAACATACCATCAAATTATAGTAGAACAGTGATTAGTTTCAAGCTTTCCAAAGCAAACGCTATAAATGTTACATCCTGTGCATCATATCATAATGAATTTT
Organism: Dascillus cervinus; assembly: GCA_949768715.1. NCBI lineage: Eukaryota > Metazoa > Arthropoda > Insecta > Coleoptera > Dascillidae > Dascillus > Dascillus cervinus. The sequence continues at coordinate 18,447,472 of OX458316.1, forward strand.
GTGCTGTAAATGTAATATCAATAAAATTCACTGATAACATAGTGTGTATATGCCGACTCATTACGAACAGTTACTACGTTTAGCTATTATAAGAAATTGTAGGTCAGCAACCATGCCTTAATAAAAATGGATATTCAATTTAGAATCATCTACATAACCTGTAAATTTGTAAGACGTTCTCATTAAAAGGATGCAACGTTTAGCTATTATAAGAACCTATCAATCGAAACTCGTATTCATTGACATTGATACTTGCAAATTTGCAACGTTCCATTCTTAGCTAATAAGAACGATCATTCGAGGAACTGTCGATCGAGGTTTCACTGTAGCTCCACCAGGCGTGATCGCTACAACTGCAAGTGAACGGGCTTCTATGAAAAACCCTTATATGACGCGCCTTTGCCATGTTGTGATCTCGTGAGCTGCGCATATTTCTGATAGGGTAATGTAGTTTTCATAACGCGTTACCCCTACCTATTAACAATATTATTCTTTATCTTGTGCAATTCGTAGAGTATGTTTGCAACTCATCAGTCACTTAAGTATTTATTCAAACTATCTTAAAAAAATATTTTTTCTTTTCCAGACAAACGAGAAGCTACTGAAGGCTACAAGACAACCAGCGCAGAGGCGTAACATAATATTGGTTTTGAGAGTATCCTTAATTTTTTATAATAAAATTGTAACTTTGAAACGAAATCTTTTATTTACTCGAAAGATGATACGAAATATACCAATTTTGATTAGTGCATTATTATTTTGTTTGAAAATTAAACTTTTTATTTATGTTACACAATTTCATTAAAAATTACAGATATTCAATACAACTATTGAGGGTATACGCAGTATTGCACACAATCTTGAAAGTTCATTATTATTGCTGTATTAGTACAGGTTAGTAAGGTGCGGGCGAAGGTGCTGTTATGTCGTCGCTTTTGTTCTTTTAGATGGTGGTTGCTTTTATTTTGGTATGTTGTACAGTTTCTTGCTTCAGTCACTTGACAATGTTAATTTCGAAGTATTGTTCAAGCGGTACCCATTCTATACATAAGGACTTCTTAACATATTACTTACCAAAGCGCATATTTTATGACAGTTTCACAAAACATCTATTCTGCCCTCCTAAGAAAAACCCCCGTATCTACAAAAAAAAAAAACATTGAAATTTTAGTACTTATTCGATTCTGCTCGATTTATATGACATATTTACTTAATAAAAAGACTGTAAATGCAAGAAAGCATTGCATTTACGGTCTTTTTATTAAGTAAATATGTCATAAATCGAGCAGAATCGATAAGTACTAAAATTAAAAAAAAAAAAAATTTCTGTAGATACGGGGGTCTTTCTTAGGAGGGCAGTATTACTATCATTAGCATTGTACTGCATATCTAAATTGCAAGCAAATAAAATATTTACATAATATAATTAATTTTATGCAGCGATATTTGTCACTGCTACACGCGCAAGATAAGCATTTTGTATGTTTAGTTCACATCCCCAATCAGCAAAAATATTAACAATTTTTTTATGACAATAAAAATTTTATTAAAGTTTGATAAGTACCATGGATGATTTAAATATAACCTAGTACGACATTAGTTGCCATATTTTATCGTACATCCATAAAGATAAATATAATTTACGCAGCTATAAAATATTGCACGGTAATTTTATAATGTCCACCTGCTATAATTGGATTGTCATTCATAATATTTTTGATATATGAGTCAACATATTGCTACGCTCTGTATTATCATTAAAACGGCGTTCTTATATTAATAAATGTACCTACAGGAACAAAATGATTTACAATTCAGCATTATCTTTAATATCACATTAGATCAAGTACAGGTATGTCAAATAGAATAAAGATAGTTTTCATTTAATAATTTGCATTTGTAAAAAAAAATTTATAAATTTTCCACTAAAAATGAATTTTGTTTTTATAGAAACACCATTGGTGTTTTAACATGGCTCCCTTCAACCAAAGATTCAATATTATTTTGTAGAGCTCATTCCAGATCTCGCAAACTTCGATGCAGAAACCAAAACGTGTTACCTGGCCTTTATTTGCTTCGTTTGCTTTATAGTGAACCTCGGATATAGTGAACCAATTTTTATGCATTTTCCAAGTTCACTATATCCGACTACTGTAATTTTGAAGGGTCTTCTAATACATATTACACCTAGTACATATTTATAAACAACGAAAGATGAAACATTTGATAAAAGTTTGTTCATAAACATCTACCATCTCGTTGAGGTTCTTCGCAGGATGAATAAGCAGGCAGAAATAATAATGAGAAAATAAGAGAAAGAACCTGGTATACCTGCGTCATATGATGAGAGCAGCACGATATTTCTTGCTTGGACCAATAATGGAGGGGGAAATACTGGGAAAAAGTAATATAGCAGGAAGAAAAATGTTGTGGTTCAAGAATCTATATAATGGATAAAATAAGAATTATCATGATGATTTCCAAGTTCTGTTAGGAGACAGAACGTTAAATAAAATAAATTCTCATTTTTCACTCTTCCATCGTAAATAATTATTATGCACCATTAAAAATATAAACTTGTAAAACAAGTTACAACTGCATTTTTTAAATTTACGTAGAAAGCATTTAAGTGAAAGTAAAAGTACTCATGTAATTATTTCCGAGTTTGCTACCTGGCTTCGCGAAGCTACAATTTTTACGATCTGACCCTTTCCAAAAATAGTGTGTTGGCCCCTGTTCAAGAACCAAGGAGTAGAATTTTGTAGCATTTGTTGAATTGTAATTAGTGTATAATAAGTACACATCTAGTACTTGAGTGTAAGTGTGTTTGCCTATATTGCACATCGTTGATGCATTGATGCTTCAATTTATGGATAAGAAATGAGATAGGTAGTGTTTATCTTGGAAAAACACAACATTTATTGTTTGATATCTTTAAAATAAAAAGTATGGTATGCTTGGTCGCTCCTCGCGGTCGCCACTACATTCCGATTCACATGATAACCATCCAAGTCCATATCCAATTACAATTACTTCTACACATGGCTCATAAATCTTTCAAACATCACTCATTACATTAAACTAAACTGATAAGACTAGTAGAATTTCTGCAGCTTTATTCTAACGGTTCAATTATAACGTCAAATTGATTTAGAGGTTTGTCAAAACAGAAATTTAAAGCATGTCTAGCTATAAAAATTTAACCAAAGAAACTTGAAAGCAAAATAGCTGAATTTTAATTTACTCAAAATAAGAATAATCAACCGTATATCTGATATTGAAAGTTGACTGTCGGTCATAAACAATCTCGGGCGCGGTCGAACGGGCAAGCAGCAACTCAGCCGGTTTATAAGTAGCCAAGTCAGTGATGTCCAGGTATAATTACAGTACGCGGCTTTCTTTATACTTTGATTGATGGATTGCCATGTCACAGAACAACCTTTGTTTGAGCCGGTCTGGATGTGCGATGAATTAACGCTAACTGGTAATCAGGGCATCTGTACTCGTCTTTCGTTCCAACCGTGTCTGCTAGGAACGGTGTCGCTTAAAAACAAGCCTCGTGTCATCACCAAATTAGGAAATAATCACTTTAATGATTGAAGCATTTATAATTAAACGTCTGCAATGACGGTTCAATGTAAGGTCACCACATTAAGCGACACACCTCGTTGATACTTCAGCACACAATACTACATGTTATTTATTGGTGTAATTAAGGTAATGGGCATCTGCTATTGTGTTCTGTTCAACACAGTAATTAACACTTTAATAAGTTACTGCAAATCGTACTTACACATACATATTATCGTAGTTGTACGATTTAAACCTTATTTGGGAAAATCAACTCCATTTCGCAATTACGTCTTTCAATTATTTTGCAGATTTATTTTTTTAGTTCAGTCCAAGCTATCATTTATAAACATGTTTTTATGTGTACTTACTTAATTACCAATTAAAAAACGGTTATAACTAAAAACTCCGAAATATTTTTTATTATCAAGTTGAAAGATATAAATCTACAAATTTGCATTAACATTGTATATATTAAATTTGCCTCGAAATTTACGATTATTTAAGACTATTAAGCTTTTCGTATAATAAAAGTCGAGGTGTAGTTGTTTATAGGTTTTGTCCACAACACGATAGGGGTACCGTGATTAGCGGGCAAATGCTACTTTCTGTGGCAACGGTGTACCTGCGGTTAATATTCATATAAATTCAACTCATAAAACAAAGATACATACTGATTACTGATTATAACCTGGCCGCTACATACGAGCAGACGTTAACAGTTTATGGACGTCGTAAATGCCATAAACACCACGACATTCCGGCTGTATTCAATGCATGCACGGTCCATAAAACATTCTGGCGTTTGCGGCCATCCGTGGCCATCGCCTGGCCTATCGTACTTACGCCTCAACTTTGACGGTTTGCGGTGCCTTAAAAAGAAACTCGAGCAATATATGTTCACAGTTAGTAATTTTAATGTTAATATACGTTTAAAAAACAACGACGGATATCAACAGCGAGGAGCGTGACTATAAATAAGGCCTTTTGGCGACATTATATTGATATCATAAGTTAAAATCAACGCGAACACAAATGTGTCGCCTAATCAAATTTATGGAAGCTCCGCTACATTTTGTCAGCATCCATGTCTTTTCATCTTTTCACACACATGTGCTAACGGGTGGTTCTCTACTAATTTGTTTGTCGGCAGGGCTCGTATTTCTTTATTTAGGCGATGTAAGCCGCCATTTGACTCGCACCTCCCGGCCATTACCCACGACTCGCCGGCAATGTCAGTGGGCTCCCTGATGCGATACGGCAATTTCGAGGCTCATTCCGACACCTCGGTAACAGCTCCGAGTGCTTCTACCATCGGTGCTGACAGCTTTACGACAGTACCGGGCGTCGCGTACAACATTTCTCTTCATCAAAAAGTTGTATATGATACGAAGCACTCGGATCCAGCATTTTCTAGTGATTTACTTAAAATGAAGTAATGTATTACCTACAAGATACGTTAAGTCTCTCGCTTGCTATAAATTTTATTGGTGGCAAACAACTTCTCTTTTTTCAATGTTTAGCTCAAATTTCATCATTTTATAGTTGGAATGTTGAACTACGTGTTGAAAATAGAAAAATAAATAAAAGATTATATCTTGTGATCTCATCGATTGTATTAAATTATAGTCCTGAGAAAAATACTTGTTAAAATACAAGATCTTAAATTTGGATTTTTTTAATTTTTGTGTTTACCGAAGAACGGTACATTTTTTAATACGTTACAAGTTTCGGCCAAAAAGTGTGTAATACCGTTAAGTGTATTGCAAGAGTAAATGCCATTTTCATTTTAAGTACCCATAACTAATTTGTAACAAGAAAAATCATTATTAAATTTTCATAACTTTTATAATCCAAACATTACATTATATAAACTGTAATTAACTCTTTATTTATTTTTGCATTTTGTTAATGTTTAATAGAATAACAAAGTTAATAAATATTTAATTAATATAAACTTCTTCGTGTTGATATGTATTTCCATTGTCACAAGCAATACCGTACGATACTTTAGTTGCAATGCCACCCAAGCTGAACGATTACATATCTACCTACTTCTTATGTCAGGTAGCATATTGGTAAGTACCTAAAACATCTTAAGAATCTAAATTGCGTAATTAATGGACAAAACTTGAGAAACATGCATAGATATATGACGTCTTTGAAATTCAGCTTTGAAGGTTATTAGTGATTTGGTTTGTTTTTAACATTTATTTATGATCGTTTATTAATTTTATGAATACAAATACATATTGTAAATTGTTGCAAGTAAATAGGATTATATCGTATTTTTGTACGATTTGAGTAAGAAAAAGGAAAATCACTTAAATAAATGTTACCCAAGTACATATTTGGAAATGGAGGCAAATAATATTATAATGAAGGTATGTTGGATATAATTCTACTACTTGGTATTGTAGTTAAAGTGCTTAGGTTTTGTTTGCAATAAACATAACATTAATAAATCCATTATTTAATTAAACATAATTAACAATATTGTGATTGATTGTTTATGTAATAAATTTAACGGCAAGTACCTACTTACAAATACATTAGATACTTTACAGTAATGCTTTATTTAAATTTTCCACTGATCTGTATTATAGTGAATCATCCATGACGACAATGCGCTAAACCATCACAATAGAATCTTTGATCATCAATTAGGCTACCAACAGACTTATCACGAAACTAAAATGTGAGAGATTTCTCGATAATTTTTGTAATTTTGAAATAGTGGTAACTAGTTTTCAAAGCCGGGTCTATAAGTTTATCTTATTGATTAAAAAATTATCGCTTTTACAAATGCAGGTACCAGCAAGTATATACCATAAAATGGAGTTGCTTTTATCAATTATTGTGTTCTTAATCCAATCAGACAAATGACTAAAAATAATCAGAATATCAGTTCTTGCCATCTACGTGAAACTAAAACTTGTTTGTCATCTTAATATCAACAACGAAACGCTGTTCATTTTTGTTTTTTTAATGTTGTACCGAATTTCGTCAAACACAATAATTTTTTTTACTGTTAATTTTTGCAATAAAATTTTAAACCATTTTTGAATAGATCATGAAAAAACCTTTTAGATGAGGTATCACAAATAGTGATACCAATCCCGCAAACGCTGGATCGGGACTACACATGCGGGATCCGCGGGATTTGAGGGACTGAATAAAAATATCCGAATTTGAAAAATTATGTATGCCGAACGCGCGTTTTCTGCCGCTGGGTACTTATGCAATAAAATCAGGTCAAATTTACAAGATCAAACTTTAAATACTTTATCATTTCTCTAAAAATATTTCCAAAGGAAATCTCAATAATTTTTCTTAATTTTTTTTGATTAATAAATGCTACTTTTATTTTGAATTTAGTTGTCTTTTATTGCATAACTAACTTCTGGTACTTAATTTTCTTAACAACTGAAAAAAACATCGTGATAGTTTGTAATCCCGCAAATGCTGCGGATCCGCGGGATTGATGACGTCAGTCCTGCAAGCTTGCGGGATTGAAGTTTTGATGTGGGATTGGTATCCCTAATCACAAACCTTACTTCCTATTAAACAATTTTGGAGTTACAACTGTCACTCGAAGGGGGTGGAATTTAGGAATAAAATTTTCACTCTGCAAGATATCATATTATAACTAAAAATTGTGTTTCAGAAACCTCCTATAGTCTTTGCAACAGATTCACAGAGTGGAATCACTAACGAAAAATAATTGACACAACGTTAGATCTTGAAGTCCCTTAAAAACAAATGAAGAATTAATTTTAGGACTTGAAAACTTTATTGAAATAATTCAATAACCGACCTAGTAGTTCACCACAGTCAAAATGTAACAAACCCATGCTGTCACGTAGAAGTAAAAAAAATTGCAGAACCACCAGCTAACCTCAGAATTTAAAAGTGTCGGTGGAAAATTACCTAAAGCATTTGTCGTCAACCACAACCACAAACGTATATATCACCCCTACGGCTTTATAATAAAACATAGGCTGCAAGCGATGATAAAAAACCGCTTGCTTGTGCAGAACACTTAAGTAATGTATTTAACTCATTCGAAGAAATTGTAATTGACCAATATCTCAAAGCACCCTTTCATGTACCCACCAATCCAACAGTTCAAAGTAGGTGAAATCGAGACCACAATAACAACTAATCCGAATCCCATATATGTATATGGTTCCACGATAAAAGTCTTTAAGAAACTACCAGAGAAAGAGTTCATGTACTATTACGGCCACCGAAATGTGCACGATTCTTTTTAGCAACTTGATTTTTGCTTCATATCGTAGGCGTCCTAAAAAAATCAGCCAAATGTCACTATTATTTTGTTTATGACAAATATTATTTCACGAAAGTCACTGGATAAAGCCAGCTTTAATCTATGGAAAAATATGGAAATTTGTGTCAAGTATCGTACACATTTCGGTAGCCGCAATAGTACATATATCACTGAATTATTGAAAACTGTTCTAAGATTAAGGATACTATCACAGAATAATGGAAAGTTGCTACAATCGTATGGATTTTAAAATAAGGGAAAACCGAGTGGTGACCTGTCATCGTATATCTACACCAATCAGTCTCCTGCCGTTAGTATCTAAAGTTTTCGAAAAGTTGTTACTACAAAAAGTAACACCACTTGTCATGGAGAACAATATTGTATCCAATCAGCAATTTGCGTTTTGGAAGCAACATGCCACACTTGAACAAATTCATAGGATGGCTAACAGAATTTTAACACTTTCAAGGTCAAAAATGTTGTTCAGCTGTTTAAAATAAAATTGGCACTACCTCCATACTAGCATGAGTTATTAAAATCTTACCTCTCCAACAGCTATTTCTCCTCTCACTCATCTCTATTATCTATAAAAGCTGGCGTTCCCTAAGGCAGTGTGTGAGGCTCATTCTTATACCTATTCTTGACTGCTGACCTTTTCAACTCAGAAGAAAGTGCAATATCCACCTTCACCAACTATGCAACGGTACTAACTACACACATAAATGAAATCAAATCAGGCCAAGTAAACTTCATAACAAAAAGCGGCACCTGCCAGCCTGTCATATTAAATAATAAATACCACAGAAGCAGGCAGTTAAGTATTTAGAAATACATTAGCAAAAATCACATCTTTGCAAAACCAATAACAAGTGTATTGGCCTTAACAAACTCCAATCGAAGTTGTCACTGGAGAGTAAAACGCTCTTAAATAAGGTCAATTTAGTCATGTGGTATACTACTACGGGGTACAGCATGTAGATCAACGGTGTCAAACTTGCATGCAACCCACAATGAATATTTTTGCATCCTAGCCAACACAAAGTACACAATATTTCCCTGACGTAGGAAAGATAACAACAGAAAGCAGATACCAAGTGTCAGAAAGAAAACATTAGATTCTCCTTGTCGTTTTTATTTCTTCACTTTTCGAAATAAACCTACGCTTCTATGGATATTGAAGTTTTTTTGCGGCCCACCTGAACTTAAACCTTATTTTGGCCCATATTAGCCTTTGAGTTTGACATGCATGATATAGATCAACCACCGACATAGAACGTTATTAAACTGTTTAAAAGCAATATTATAAATAATCGTAGTTGAAATAGCCAGAAATTAGCTTCTTGCGAGTGCAAGGATGCAGTGCAGTGCATAAAACAATCTTGGTAAATTATTTATTGCGTATTTTGTATAGTTCCACCAGAACCATTTTTGTACACCCTATATATCTAGATTCTTTTACGGGTCAGTCAAATCCAGCGCCACAATTTTTGGTAAGAACAAATCAAACAATTTTCTGCAGGAAATATTATAGGAGTACTTTTTTGACACATTGACGATAGAAAGTTTTTCATGCTTTCCCTACTATTCTATTGACATTAAGTACTTTCAAGCATATCAATTTCAACCACCTGGTTTAGTTTAAATGACACGGCATTCAAAACCAGCGACGTTGGCAGAAATATAAAAATCTTTGTAATGAATTACCCGTAAATCATTAACTCATCGCATTTGGGAGTAAGTATAAACAAATTAATGGTAGAAACATCCTTCAATTTCTGTAAATTTTATGCGATATTTTAAAAATTTTATTGCCGATTACTAATAATACGAATATTTAACTATAATTTTATAACACGCCTGTCTAAGGGAATAACAATATCAAATGCTGTTATTGAGTAATTATCGCATATCACGGACGTTTGTTGAGCGACGTGAGAGCTAGTCAAGAATTGGCATGTTTATGAGGCAATTACAGAAATGAGCTGGTTTAATCGGCATCAAACTGGAATGATTAGTGGCTTCATTATTTCCACCAATCACGTTTCTGTAAAATACTGGATGTATCGTATAATTAAAGTTGCAATTTATTTCCAATTGCCCGACCAAGAGTCGCGTCGCCGCCGTCCGTCTATGTTTTGTTGACATGTTTTGTCGCTATTCACGTACCTACAATTACTCCAGCGATTTATATTTCTTGCTATTTTAATTGAAATTGTCCACATCTTAACAATTTACAAAAAGAAATAAAAGAACTGTTTAACTACAGTGTAAAATTAAATTAATTAATTTATTCATACAAATGCTTTGTTTTTATTGTTCACAAACAGGACAATTAACTTGACTATTTATAAAGTAGTTGCATCGTAGGTTTCGGGGATGAAATGATCGTCTTCTTCAAAGCTAGCAAGTACAGGAAACCAAGAAAAAATTACACATTTATAAAAACTATACTTCCATTCTTATAATAAAATATAGGAGTACTATTTTACATTGAAATTAATGTAAAAAAGTAATTAACTGAAAAATACAACATTAAACGTTGACTAGAGATAATACTTTGTTAATGGCATACTAGAATAAGATAATATATGCAAAAAGCACCTTTAGCGGGGTTCGATGTCTTTAATTTCTCCAATATCGTATAATCTAGAATCATAAAATGTGTTAAGCATATTACTTAAACTTGTCATTAAGGAAATGTAATAGGACCCTCCATGAAATCGATTAATGCCAACGTTGGATTATTATCTTCGTACTGACGTTAATAAGGTCTTCTGCCTAATAATTTTGTTTTCAAATCACACTAGCATAAAACATTATTTCTCGTATTTTTTTACAGTACATGATGATCAATGTGTCAGGAGAAATGCGTTTTTCCCACTAATTCATGATAAAATAATACTCCCTTCATCCGAAAATGTGGTATACATTTTAATTCTATGTTTGTATACCATAGGTATACCATATTTTTGGATGGAGGGAGTAATTAATAAGCATTTTCGAAAAACCGCGATTGAACAAAATATTGCAAGTCCGCTATTGTTTAATTTCATAATACATCTCTGAAAATTATTTTTGATTTATTTTTATCAGCAATTTGTCATGATTATGCATCGAGAATTCTCTAGTTTTTATTCTGATGTAATCGAAATTCGAGTTTTGTATAAATATTTCAGTTTAGAAGTGTCGTTTAAATCGTAAAGTAGCTCGTAGAATGAGTAGTGGATTCTAAATGTTAACAAATCTGAAAAATGAGTTCGGTTTACTGTACCGTACGTTAATTTCGATTTAATTAATTTCCATAAAGTTACCACCATGAAGTAAACTAATATCATTAGAGCACTTACTCTCTACATACTTTCATTACGTGACTATCCGCAATTTATTGTTCTATTATAACCGATTAATTCACAATAATAGGATTACTTAATTAAATGGTGAACAGATCAAGTGCTAATGTTTTCAACGCCTTTTCCCGACACTAACTACTTGGCTCCGTGAACTTGACATCTGATAAAATTTTCGAGGTCAAATTGATATAGCATTCGCTATGCCAATTAATTCAAGATATTGCCAGAGTCGATGTTACCTTTATTTATTAACATTCTATGTTCTAGTATGTACTAAAACGATTTTTTAAAATTTACAAACCCATGTAAGCCCTAAGAACAGAGGAGCAAGGAAATTACACTTTTACTATTTTTTATGCATTTATAATAAATTTAAGTTGCTTCTGTTGCCAATATATTCTAACTGAAGGTGTTAAAATCTGTCAGTGTTACCTCGATATACAACATAACATACGATCAGCGGTTAGTAAATATTTCAGCAACGTACTATTCATACCTACAAAATAATACAGAATGTTTATACTATAACCAACATGTTCATAAATTAACTAAAAATAGAAATTACAATTTTCTGTATTTGCTTCATCCCAACAAACTATTTTTCGCACAATCATGTTGTTACTAGCTACTTACCATTGTTGTTGACAGAATCTGTAAGTTTAACTTACTACCCTAATGCGGTAAGTAATTATGCCTTCAAAATATTCTTGTCAAAAGAAAATTACGTCAAAGTCAATTTAAAATTCTTTATTTCATTTCGTATAAGCGATTGTGCGAAAAACGTTGTGGACTGTACGGTTATTAAGTGCCATAACAGAATCTCGTAGTCGAGATTTTTCAAACATTCCTCGATTCCGTTATGATGCACTTACTAACTTTATATCCCAATCTACTAAACCAAAATAGTATTATTATAATATGGTAAGTATGGAAGAGGCCTAATTACGATATTAATATGACAGTTACAGCCCTGACGACAGCGAGCACTGCAATTGCAAGAATATTGCAATGAGTCATTTCTGCACATACTACATACATACTACATACTATTTTTTTACGAAAATACGAAATGTTGCAAAATTATGTATAAATGTCAAAATGACGACGTACTCTTTTATTACAAAAAACAATAAGTAAGTTTGTTGCTTCAGTAATGCTTCTGTTAGAAATGTTCCCCACTTATTTTTTCTGCCAATTATTTTTTGCCGCACACTTGTTTCAATGCCCTCCTTTTGTAGTCGATTTTCTTGGCAGAAAGACTCATTTCGCAATTTCGTAAAAACAAAAAAAAAGAATCATCACTATTATAGAGGCTTCACATTAAAATGTAGAGGAATTTTTATATGCAATATTATGTAAAATTGAACGTTCCTGACGAAAACATCACTGAGATAAAGGGGGGAGAGTTGCATCACGAGGAGAAACGGCATATTTAAAAAAAACGTACATACTCCAACAATACACATTGTTTTGCTTGACACATGTGAATAGATGTTACATGACTTCTGAGCACATGAATGCATAATTGTTGTCCCCTTACCTAACGACAATTTTGTTTTAAAAAATGTCCATAATTTCGTGCCAGTTTTTGTGCAACGAGTTGTAATATACAGTAGAATCCGGTTATAACGGCTCCGGTTATAGCGAACCACCGGTTATAACGAACTTTATTCCAAGTCCCGACATTTTTCCATGTGTAACAATGTAAAAGGCAATCGGTTATAATGAACTCGGATATAACGAACTATCGGATATAGCGAACCTGAAAAGACAAAATTAATGAAATTTTAATCGGCTATAACGAATTTTGCATTGTATATAACACGTAATAACCTTTGAATTTGATGATGACTTGTCATTAAATGAGTGGTTACAAAATGATAAACAAAGGGAACGTGAATTTCAGCAATTGAAAAATTCAAATTTTCCCGAAAACTTACAACTAGAATATTTGGGTATTTGTGGTAGACAAAAGTGACCACGAGGAAGCCAATAAGGACGAGCCGGAACCACCAGCATTACAGATTTTATGTACACAGGAAGCTGTGAAAAGCATTAACAGCATTCGTAATTTTTTACAAAATTATGGTGCGCCGATTATTGAAAATGTGTGAACAATTTATAATTTAAAAATGCAATAGTTCAGTCGAAAATAACAATTTTTTTCAAATAAAATTACTTATTACATTTTGCTTTGTTTCACTTAACTTTAGTCCTTATATTTATAATGGTTTTATACATATGCATATTTACATTAGCCTATAACTCCGGATATAACGAACCGATTTTGACGGTCCCTTAAGGTTCGCTATAACCGGATTCCACTGTATGTAAGTTTAACAAAATGTTTTAGATGTCGATTTGAAGGTAATCTAAAATTTCGCAAGTTTGATAGTGGGAGGAAAATCACTGGTTCATCACTTCTCTACTATGAGAATAGACCCAAGATTGATTCATTTTTTACTTATACAATTATAACCATCTTCGCCAATTTTTTTAAATGGCAATCTAAATTACATAATTTTAGTAGGTCTCTTAACTTTCAACATAACGGTTCAATGAGTAAAATGAAAATAACAAATGAGAAACAAATTGTTAAAAAATGAACAGTAAAAAATTTGATACACCTGAAACCATTGAGTTTACAGTAAAATCCAAAAATATGTCACTTTGTAGATTTAATTTCACACCTTTTGATATAACATTTTTATGTACAGCGCGCAAAAACAGTTCGTTCATCTATCCTACACACTGGAGAAGAATTGGACTCCTTGAGTAAAACGTCTTTAATTTTTTTTTTATTGTTTTTGCTTTAATATTTTCATACTATACCACTACCAATGAAAAAATACTGTAACATTTATTGCCACAATTTTTTTTTAAATATTTGAAAATAAAATAAAGTTGATATTTTTCATTTTCCAGAATGTGGTACAGCTCTCCTCCCTTTACCCTACAGAGAAAAAATAATTATAAAGGAGGTCAGTCAGTATGGAGGAGTTCGACTGTACTTACTTACCTAAATTATTATGTTTAACATTTCAACATTTATCATAACAAACTAAGCATCGTTGCCATCTATTAAATCAAGTACTTAATAAATTAAATTATAAATTCAAGTAGGTATTTTAAATTTAATTTTTAAAGATGAAAATATAATGAAAACTGTTCTAAATATATTTTGTATTTAGTTTCACGTGCTTACAGTAGTGGCAATTTATGAAAACCCTTTTAGTGAGGGGAAAACGAGTGAACGAAATAACTCAGTGGCGTAGCACCAGAAATAGCAGCACTGGCTGATAAATTTGTTTCCTACCGGTGGCGTTAATGCACCCCTAATTCGTCTTACCATCTTTCGTCTTTACACATCGCCTCCAAGGGGGTTTCTATAAATTGCCATTATTCTAACCTCGTCATCTTACGTGAATAGCCGCATATTTCTTTCTAACGTTGAAATCAAAATTTATTTATTGACGATGAGGGTGTTAGGAAATGTTTTACCAGAAACACCCTAAAGTTCAGGGGTGGTTTTCCACATTTGTTCGGCCATTAATCGGTTGGCGCACGAGATCGGTGATTTATCTTGGCTGTCAAGGCCGGAAGTAACCCTGTGCTCTACAAGCGATCCCCACTAATCTCCCTGTGCGTCTTCGCGACTTCCTGCTATGCATCACGCTTATCGCATTTGTAATCCGCGGGGACCACGTAATCTATTCCTTCTTAATAATATATGCTGTTAAATAGTATAATCAATTACCGTTAATGTGGGATTAAGATATAATAAATATCGTCACATTAAATTGTGATTGTACGTTAATTTTGATTAAAGAGATTGAATAAATTTAAGAAATTCATAGAACAGTCGAAATTGATTGTTACAGTGTAAAATACAAGTGTCTTGTAAATCAAAAAGAAAGACGAAAAAAACAGTCTAGACCGGGAACATTACAGTCATCCAACGTAGCACTAAAAATACAGTGAAACTTCCCTATAACAAACTTTAGTATAACGAGTTTCTCTATAAAGGCTGTTATGCAAGTTAGCGATCAACGCCTAAGTGACCGTAGAACTAACGACGAATGAACGAAATCTAACAATCATTTTGGTTTTGTATGCTTTTTGTAAGAACTAGAGGCTTTTGAAGTAGACCAATTACATGCTGCTTCAAAATTTTACAAAAAATTCAAATTGACTGGTGTGGAAAAAATGTTGATGGTCAGTATTAACGTGAAACGTTTTCCGCAGTGGCGTACAGTTTAATCCAGTTAATAAAGTTGTCAATCCTTTATCAGTACGCCTTTCTAATAATAAATCTCGAAAAAGTTGAATTTTTCTTATTTTCTCTTTATTATTGATTATTTCTTCATTGTGTTGCCGTTAAATTATTTCTTGCGAACACCAATGTCATCAGTCAACCTCGATTGGTTTACTTTAAAACTGTTCTTCGAAACTTCGAAATTTGGGTTCCGTCGTGGAAAAACATATCGTAGTAATTTCAGTGATAAGTAAGTAGGTACTATTTTACTAAATATGCCGAAGGTTGAACAATCACGAATTGCTATATGTATAACGATTATTTTTAAGACCACTGAAGTTTGACTAAATTTAAAATATTTTTGTCTCGAAAACTAGATAGAAATTTCAAATTCACAATGTTATTTTATAAAGATTGTTTTTTTTTTCTGAAAAAACAGAAAAGAAAGTGAACTTAAGACTGCTTTAAAAAAAGTATAATACAGGTGACCCCTGTACAACACGGTTTCGTTCCAACACGATTTGAGAATGGAGGAAATTCCAAATAACACGGCACTTGATAAGAATTTGTAAATGCGAGCACCAGTTCAGATTATTATTATTATTATTTAGCTTATTTATCAAAAGAATTAGTAGGTAGGCTTTTATTAATTATTAATTTTTGAAACCTAACTCTGTTTTTATACTAGTTCTTTGCTTCATTTACACGGATTCGCGTAGCACGACATTTTTGGAAACCTGGCCGCCGTCTTATTCGGGGGTCACCTGTACAACTGCTAATCATACACTTTGAAAATATTTTTTTAAGTAACAAGCTAAACGTTGTTATAAATTGCATTTTGAGTTGCATGTAATCTGATTTTCAAAGCAACTCTGGTACGACTAACGCTGTATTTTTGATAAGTATACAGCGTAGTTCAAGAGTCCTGGTAAAACCTATAAGCCAACTTGTTCTCTTCACTATATTTCTAATTATTGAAACATCAACCTGATACACTCTGACAACAGTAAACAAACAGTTCTGACAGTTTTTTCTAAAAAGCGGATGCTTTTTTGTAAACGTGAACCCATCGTTTCACGCCGTTACTTGTCCCCTTGAAACTGTCACAAACTGCAATCGCACATACACATTTCATAGGTATTTCTGTTCGCCATGGTTTGCGTTCAATATTTGACAAAACGATAGTTCTAATAACACTTATATAAATATTAATGTGCAGCGGTGGATATGCTGTATGTATAGACATTGATTCAAATCGTGTTATAATCATATATTTATATAATCTGTACTGTATCTTCGAAACTAACGGTAAGTAAAAACTGTTACAGTATAATTTATTTTGCTTTGTAGAGATGTTCCGTATATTAAAAGCTTATATGAATTTTTTGTTACCATAAGACCCTTTATAACTGTCATAACTAATGCAACACGCATCGTTTCCTTTAGGAACATAAAACATGTTTAATTGGAGTGATAAATATAAATTAGACTCGGCTTTCAATTGTATTTGCTGTTCATATATCATCCAGATTGGGGTCGGAATCTGTGACAATTGTGATGAAATTACATTATGAATGTGGGAAAAAGATGACATAACATTTCAATATTTCAATTATAGCGGTCTTTAAAAGACCATACATATGTCGAAATTCGCACACCCCAAAAATTAGGGACAAATGCAATAAAATTTTATCAAAATTTTGAAACATGTCCGATAAACGTTAATAGTAGGCAACTAGAACGACACCAATTTACGGTCAATTCAAACATTATAGTGAGTTGGTTACACATGAAACAGTGAACTATTGGTTGGAGTCTGTTACCATCGATAACTAAACCCACGCAGTTACAGGCCCGATATCAATAGCATACTTACAATGAGACACCTAATTAGAATACTTTGCTTATAGCGTCTTGCAGATGGAAAGATAACACCTATGTCACGATTTCCATACAATCATGGACACATGTAACGATACCAGGAAGTGTGTTTACGTACAGGTTAATTTTTTATCTTAAACAGCGCTAAAATGTATAACTAAATTGGTTAGTTAGATGGAAATTTTCGCTTGAATGTTTTTCAAATTTAAAATATAAATATTTTCCCTTCTATTATTACCATACAACGATATTGCTAAAATGCGGCATAAAAGATCTACGAAGCATGTATAATGTAACCTCATATATTAGGCCTTGGGTGGTGAAATTACACCCTTCCCATGGTTAAACCACGAGTTCGCCGCGAACTGCTGCGACCAGCTGCGTCGATCTGTATGCGCTCGAATGACCGCCGGTTGTTTTGTTTCGACGAACGAAGTTATTAACCAGAGGTCCTGCCGCGAAAGTTGAAGTAAAACTCCACGGGTGAGCTTACAGCGTATGACGTAATTAATTTGCCAAGAATACATCTAATGCGTATGTTGCATCGGTATTGTTATATGTCTTTTGTATGAACAGAGGTTTAGTTGCCTTTGAACGCTACATAATTTAGAGCAGTCATGAGTAATGAACCAAAAGCTAGGATATATTCTAGCTCTAACAATACCACTACCTGCCGGCAGGTTTGTGTGTAAATATGTACGTATATGCTTTTCCGTTACCTACTTGATGAGACGTACTCACTGAGTTGCAGATTTCGATAGGTTTTAAGCATAGAAATCGTTTGCAGACATAAAGCACTTTAGTACCGTTGTGATTTATGAGTGCTTTTATCAGTTTCCAACCCTCCCTTAACGATGTCCGTCAGTAGCGAACGGTTCTGTCGTATGATAAACGGGTCGCGCTAGAACCACAACACCCGGTCATATGAACAGAGGTTACAAGATATACGAGCCGTTTGATGGGACATCTGTACAATTTATGCGCCTCTTTTCTCGTGATAGAAAATGTAAATCACTTGGGCAACGTGAATACGCTCGATGAACGGATTTATGAATCTCTTGTGCCATGAAACTGTCCAATATGTTGTACCGTGGTGTACAGGCTTGGTGGAAAACACGATCAGTCATCTGAGATCGTTTTTGCTGACGGACACTCGTTATGCAAAGCTTTTCTAGAGACATGACGTTTTCTTTCTAATGCAAACAGTGGCCATCGTATAGTTTCTTGCACATGTGTGCTCGCTTGAGTGATTATGATTGATGCCAGCAATAATCCATAACGATTGGTCGATGGACGCTGCCAACTAAGCAGATCCAATTACGCATTTGTCACAGTTAACGCTACATCAGCGAGCCGACTGAAGTGGTTATTATTTCTACCTGCCTTTTACTATAAACACATTATTTCAACTTGATCCGTTAAATTACTATGCTTAACAACGAAACGAAAATAAAACGCGTTCAAAGATACAAAGTAAAGCAATTGAAATAAACATTTTACTAAAATAAAAATTTTTTGTACCATTTAAGAAGAGATTTAATTAAATCTAGTTTAAAAATGATCAAAAAATAGTATAGTTTTAATAGTAGAACGGAATGCTTTTGTTCGCCTACAAATAATAATTCAAGCCATATTTCATCGGTGAAAAACTTATGACCGTTGCGAGCGTTGCATTTTCAAATTTTCTACCACATAAACCGCATTAAGATTTAGATACGCAGCAATGTCTGCGGCGGAACGAAAGAAGAAAGGAGACCGTTAAATTATGGAGTGTAAAAATAAGCGATATGTGGTTGATCCTTTTTATTGCCTTCTATGCTGTAAATTATCCTTGCGGAGCTTACTGCGACGCAAAAGTGAGAATTATGTACGTAAATATGGAGAAGTATAAAGCTGTGAGCGTTGTATGTTACTGACAGTTTATAAAATTAAATATTAAAATTTAAAGTGAATTGCGAGATTGTAACATTTTTTAGTTTTTAAACGTCCCACGGAAAATTCCGAGCGATTTGAAAAATTTAGGAGGCGTTACGAAAACGTTTCCTAATTTGTGAACAAAATAGGTTTTTGCGGGTGGTTCAGAAAGAATTATGAAGCGCGTATGAGCGCTAATGGCACAGCGTCACGAGTAACGTCTGCCAAAATATCACCGTCTCTTTATCTAGCTTTTCACGGTGTTCATCGTTTCTCATAGCCGCTGACAAGATGATTTAGTTCGTAGCCCATAATTTTCTGGAGAAGTATTTCCTCGGTCATTCCTACTGCAATATTTTCTCTTTATTCCACCGTGCAATATTGAATTATGCCGTTCTTATTGGTTCGTGTCCGTTTTTATGTTATATTTTATATATCGATACATTGTTATTCGATATTCTGCGCGGATATTATGCATTTCTATATGGTAGAACATATAAAACCAGGGCGGGTTTTATAGGGCCCTAAATCAAAGCGCCTTCACATCAAAATAAAATATGATATCATATTGGCTACATAGAAAAGGCAACTCCTCGATGTTTATGACCCAGGCCGGGAAATAAGCAGCCTGTCGGTGACGTTTATGAGATATGTATTTGCAAGAACGTTCCTCTTGCGCGTTATAAATTTTGAATACGAAATGAACAATATTTTACTCTTTTGACTTCATAAACTGCTAAAAGGTTCCAATGAAAGCTGTCATCAAATTTTATTTTCGTGTAGTGAAGTTGATTGAACTGTATTCTTATTTTTATGAACTGTCCGCCTGTAATAACGATATAACTGTTCTAACAAATATATTTTGGGCCATATTTCAACTAACATTTTTCGGACAAGTTTAAATATTTTAACATGTGGTAGTAGCAACTGTGTCAGTATATCTTCATTTGGCGTAGAGAGACGCTTGGTGCTCGTTATTCAACCAGTAAATGGCCGAGAAATCAGAGTACCAGCCGGGGTTTTAATTTTTAACTTGAATGTGCTCCTGACATTTACTGCCGCCCGCTCAGTTCAGTTTTTATGGCCGAATGAAACAAATGTGTTATGTGGGAGAGAATTTAACGTGATCACTAAAATATCACACCACATTTCATTTTCAATTACTTTTGGTGAAAGAATTTGAATGTAAAGTTTTTTTTAAAATAATTTCTGTCTTTGGAAGCTCATAATATTCAGCTTAATTTATAAACAATTATATTAATTTCTTATATGTAATTATTTAAATAATACAATACGACGTCGTTAATTCTAACTAATTGAGACCGTACTGAAATATGTTGTGCTTAATATAATTGAATCGTTCGTTTCAAAAATAACATAAGTCAACAAAAATGCAAAATGACTGTTGTGGAAATCGCTTACTTGGAGGTCGTTACACGTTCGGTAGTTAAAACTACAGATTTTAACCGACTCCGTAAGTAAAAAGCAAGTACAGTGGTACCTCGGATAACGAACGCTCCTATTAACGAACACAATTTCCTAACAAATTTTGACTCGGTTTACGAACAATGCCTCGGTTTACGAACGCACAACCATTATACTAAACTATTGATTATTCCTTTAAAAGAATCTAAAAGTTTCAAAATGAACTCAAAACTTCTTTTAATTTCGTTCCACAAATATACAAATAGTATTGTAAATATTGGGTTGAAACTTCTACATTCTAATCGCACGTAATTGTTTTATAAGGGTGCAGGTTTTAAAAATTATGAAATAAAAAAATAATGCTTCTAAAATTATTTTGTCATCGTCATTGTTGAGATGCATTCTTAAAAGTTATTATTTATTTAGTTTTCATTTTATTGCGTATCCTTATATATTATTACACTTCCATAAAATCACAAATCGGTGAGATACTGAATTTTAAATTTTGTAAAATCTTTATAAAGCTACTTTATTTCATATTTTTGCCACATATAAATCCATAAAAAGCCAAAAAAACAATATGTTTCTGGGCGACTGAACCGATTAATTGCAATTTGCATTGGTTTCAATGGGAAAAATTGTTTCGGTTTACGAACATTTCGAAGAACGAATTAAGTTCGTTATCCAAGGTACCCCTGTAGTTCATTTTATTTAGTTCTTTTCGCCTCCTGATAAATTTGGTTTTCTTGACTTAAGTTGTTTTTGAAACGAGTGTCAATTTAAACAGAGAAAAATATCTTTAATTTCGATTTGTTTCACTCGACATATTATGTAAAGGCTTGGTGTAGCCGATTCCAAAAAATTAAAGAGAAAGACTTGTGGAAACTGTTTGGATTGTAAAGATCGGAATAATTTTATTAAGATTATAGAAGTACTGCAAAACTTTCCTATAACGAACTTCCGTACAGCAAATTCCTCTATTCAGTCAACCCTGCTATAACAGAATTACAGCAGAATCCGGTTATAACGGCTCCTGTTATAGCGAACCACCGGTTATAACGAACTTTATTCCAAGTCCCGACATTTTTCCCTATGTAACAATATAAAAAACAATCGGTTATAACGAACTCGGATATAACGAACTATCGGATATAGCGAACCTGAAAAGTCGAAATTAATGAAATTTTAATCGGCTATAACGAACTTTGCATTGTATATAACACGTAATAACCTTTGAATCTGATGATGACTTGTCATTAAATGAGTGGTTACAAAGGGAACGTGAATTTCAGCAATTAGAAAACTCAAATTTTTCCGAAAACTTACAACTAGAATATTTGGGTATTTGTGGTAGACAAAAGTGACCACGAAAAAGCCAATAAGGATGAGCCGGAACCACCAGCATTACAGATTTTATGTACACAGGAAGCTGTGAGAAGTGTTAACAACATTCGTAATTTTTTACAGAATTATAGTGCGCCGATTATTGAAAATGTGTGAACAATTTATAATTTAAAAATGCAACAGTTCAGTCGAAAATAACAATTTTTTTCAAATAAAATTACTTATTGCATTTTGCTTTGTTTCACTTAACTTTTGTCCTTATATTTATAATGGTTTTATACATATGTATATTTACATTAGACAATAACGGTCTCATAAAACACTCTCGCATTTATTCTTTCATTATCGTTTATAACGAACTTCGGATATAACGAACCGATTTTGACGGTCCCTTAAGGTTCGCTATAACCGGATTCTACTGTAATTCGTGCCGCGTCATATAAAACCGTGCTATAAGAAACGTGATGCCCACTAACTACAAAAAGGGAGTTTTCCATTAATTTTAACCGCAAAAATGTAATACATCGAAAAAGTAACGCAATAGATAAACTTTTCAAGCCATTTGTTCTTGAAATGTCGTTTCGCGCGAAAAACGCGTTATAAGAGTACCGCGCCATAGGAGGATTGCCGCAATTTTCGCTTCACGTTATATATGGAAACCGAGTTTAAGAACCAGCATTATAGGAGGGTTGACTGTATGTCGATATTTTTTTGACAACCTTCATCCTAAATACATGTTTTATGCATTTTATACCCCTTATAACAAAGTAAAAGTTTTCGTTTCCATTTGTGTGTTCATTGTTGAACCTTCTGACTACAGTAGCTTAGTTGTTGATTCTTGTACTGTTAATCCAGTACTACTTGAATATGCCCCATTATTAAATAAGCCATACTTGTGGTGAAAGTCTTGACACTAGTGACAATTTTCTTTTCGAGAAATTTTTTTAAATTCACTGTGACACTTCGTTAAACTTTGACTATTTTTGGAGTCGCTATTCGGAGTACCAGAGGTTCTGATTAACGTGCGTTCGGATTAGCGAGGTTGTACTGTACTGATAAAATAGATTCAAGTAGGCTTGTCTTACATGATAATATGATGATAAGCGGCACTTGAATTATTTTTTTATTTACTGAAATGTTATGTAGTGAATTCAAAAGAGATTGAAAGAGGTTTTATTGCAATCGTGATTTACATGTAAAAATTATTGTCAAATAAAATATAGACCAAAATCACCTTGATAACGTTTGTTTTTGAACGCATGTTGAATTGCTCACACTTTTAATTGCTTCAAATACAAATTCCAGTTGATTTTTTTGAAATTTTATTTATTTTTATTCAATTATTCCTGATAGTGTTTTTCGGTTCCAATATCTGAACGAAAATCTCTCACGACTGAAAAGTTAAAATGGTGAAAGGGGTACAAGTTTTCTATTGAAGCGACTAAACAAACAAGTAATTTGCACAGTTCGTTTATAAAAATAAATGAAGTTTTTGTACTAATTCTTCGAATTTTTTTAATATCTTATAAATAAATAAATTATAATTGTGTTATAGGGATGAAGTAAATTTTTCGGACTATTACCGGACTCGGCGTTGCCTCTTCCAGCAATATCCCGCAAGTCACCGGAAATATTTAGTTTTTCGTTTTTATAACATAAATGCCATAGGGTAGAGACACCATTTTCATCCACTACATCACTTTTAACCACTTTACTTGTAAATAATTATGTATTCATAAGATTTTACGGTAAATAAAGAACCAAGAATGTGCTTCATTCGCATTTTTAAATACGTCGCCAAAACATTTTTTGACCCGCTCATCTGTCTCTATCTGTCTCTGTCTCTAACAATTATTTTATTTGATGCTGTGATTAGTGATTTGGTTAAGAAATAAGGTAGGAGTAATTAAGGTTCAAATAAAATACGCTTGATAATGTTTTGATATTTCAAATATAGTTTCGTTAGTTACTACAATAATGACGGATCATATTTCTGTACTTTAAATTAATTAATATTGTTTTCCCTTAACACATTTAAACATACCGTTCGAATAAATGGTCAGTATGCACGTCTTCACTAGTTAAATGATTTTTCACTTAATTTGTGTAACGTTAACGTTACTGACACTACTGCAGCAAAAAACGCTACAAGAGGCCTTTGTTTATGTCTCGATAAGTGCACTATTTATGCATAATCATGAATAATATTGATAAATATTTGATTATGGGGACCTGCAGATTTGCCAAGATTTACAGCATTTCAACTTAAAAACTGTAGCATAACTAAAAAATATAAAAACTCAGTTCAAGATATAAATAGAGTAATGTGGTTTACGATTATTCTTAGTCATTTGTTAATTTATTCAATTACAAATTTGTTTAAAGTGGCTATAAGTGCTGCCTCTACCCTACTTTAAAGTTACAATTTATAAAAACCTCAACATTAAATGATTTTAGAAAGCACGGTAAAAGACATTCTAACAAAATTACAGTTTGAATGCTTTAATTTTTTTGCTATTCCCGCAACTACAATTACTTAATAGGAAAAGTAATTGCTAGCCTCATAATTGTCTTATTGCCATGTAATAGGGATCGTGGTCTTGCAAAGGCAACAGTTGCCCCAAGGTTAACCGTACGACCGCAGACAGGCAATTACTATGACTATATTCCGTACGTGTTGATGGGATTAAGAAAATTGGATTTAATACAGAACAATAAAAATATATATTTTTTATCGCGCCACCAAAAAGTTTTATTGGATCACTGCACTAACGCTGTTTTTAAATTCGGAATATTTATTAATAAAACCCATTATTCATTATTTAAATGCATTTTCGTTTGTGATGCACATATTGTCGCGTTGATTTCATTCCTATGCATGTCAAAAACACGCCGATATATGCAGCTTTGATGTGAGATAATTAATCGCGTTCCTATCATCATATTTATATTCCATCATCAAAGTTCTGTCATTGCAGATTGTGATTAATCGTACAGGGAATACACAGACAAATTCAGTCTGCATTATTAGTGTGCACCAGATCAAACGTCCACGGTATTCCGCTGATATTTAATCACTCACGATAAATAAATTGGAATGGGTGGATATAGTTGACGCACCAATTTCATTTATATTTTTCCGAATCGGCGTCATTAGTCAAATGTAAATAAAATTAATATACAAATGCCCCCAACATCGAACAAACCCGGTGATGCTGGTGCGCCTTTATTAGGTTTTTTAACTTTCCATGTCACACGCTTGACTACTCAACACCCTTTGCTTATTTGAAATGCATCGTAGCCGTTCTCACTACGCAATCTGTCTTTTCTATTGTATACGGATGGTGTGAAGTGGTCCCAGCCTTGTCACCGCATACCCCCCGACTTGTTCGCTAATGGATATGCTTTTTGAATGCCTTATTAAAATTTCCAAGCAGCTGGAGATGAATGGCATGCAAATTGGTCCTATTTCATTTCGCTCCTGATGCGTTCAAGCGCAATCACCGCAAAACTATTGCTGAACCACAAAGAAGAAAACGAAGAGATTTAAAAAACGTCTTTGCCTGCATTTCGTCGATACCTGAATTGATTAATTTTGTTTACTGAACTGTAAATTAACACGGGGAAAACGTACCTTCAAATTAATCCACCCTGAATTGTAAATTATTAACGAACTAATTTTTAAACGTCTTTCCTCAAATCCAATTAGTTACATGAAAAATGCTTTCATATTCATCGTCAGATCTTCTCTGCAAGAAATCGATTTATTTTATATTACGTTCATAAAAGGATAGTTTAAAAAACATATGCATCGGCGGTTATCGCAAAGGGAGCAATGGTGCGGAATTATTCGACTAAAGTTTGCTTTGATTTGTGTCGCAGGGTTGTAACATTCCGCTCAATATTTAATCTCTTCTGAGTTTAACAGGAACTAGTCTCAGATAATCATCTTCACAAATGCATGTGAGAATATGGACAGATTTGAAATTTCGATAATGGAATGAAACATGTCATATTAAATTACGTTTCGCACACTCGTAAAACGTACACAAAGGATGCGTGTTCGGTGGCAGATCCGGCTTGTTAGGGTTCGAATTGCGGGGACAGATGGCTCAGCGAGGACGAGCATGAGATGTGGTTACACGAGGTGCTTAGTTCATCACCCTGGAAAACCGCTCCTTTGTCTGACTGTCATCATGTTGCGCATTGACACTAGCATTCAACAAGCTGTTCCGTCGTTCAAATCCGTCGTCGCTGTTCGCCGATGGTATTATCTGCCCTTTGTTAAATAAAATACCTAATCCGCCACGTACTATAAACATTCTTACTGCCTGAGGGATGTTATAATGATAGCCTGTCCGAATTAGGGTGATTTATTTCAAGTATTTACAAATGCGGATTATTTGTAGTAGTACAGTTCTTTTCAGAACTTATGTTTGTAAACGTATTGTTATGGTATGAATATGGTTTGCGGCAACCGGGCTCCTTTAACTTAACCTACAATAGAATTTCATCACTAAAATTAGCGTTGCCATTATTCGAGCTGAATTGTTCAGCACTTTTTTTAGGAGAAGAAATATATTAGACCATCAATCTAGCAAGAGCTAATTGCAAAGGTTCGTTGTTTGCTTGAACCTCTTCCGTTCGCTGGCTTTTACTGACCGTGTTTGAACTCATTTTCTCAAATTACCTACAAAATAGCCTGTCTTTATAGCCGATAAATTTAGCTGACTTATACTGTCTTTAAATAAACAAATCGAAACGGACAGCGTTTGCGCTTTTTGTGAATTGCTAAATAACTGACAGCGTGTTGGTAAAGAAATTGATTTTAATCCTACGGTAGCCGTCAGTTTTATGTGGGATAACATAATTTGTAGAAATTATGTGGGGTCAGATTTTATCAGTGTAAAACGTAGTTGTTCTGCGTAATAGTAGGGCAGACATGACTTTGATAAATGGCCCTAAGTGTTTAATAGACTAATCGATATAATTCTAGCATGTGGTTTGAGTGGCAGCTCCAGTAATTACTGTCGGCCTTTTGGTCTCGACAAGTGGTGCGACCACCACATTAACTTCGTACAGTAATCAACCCTCTTAGTGTGGATTCTCCGAAAGTTTTGATTGCTTTTAAGTAACTATCCTCAATGTATGTGATTATCTGTACATTTACTTAATTATGCTTCATTTATATCGAGAACAAAAGATTCCAAAGTTGTTACAGTAATTCCGTCATCAGGAGAGTATACCAGTTTAGTACGCTTTAGTATGTACGCCAATATTTTTTATTCAGAAATTCAGAATTTTTTTAATGAACATACTGGAACTGTTCCATGAATTTACCCTCTACATAAATGTCTCCATCTTTGATTATACTTATTGCACTTTCTATTATAATAATTAATTTCGTCGCAAGATTTGCTGAAGAACTTGTGTCTTACAGAATCTACCACAAATTTATTACTCTTATTTATCACTAATGTATTTCAGCAAATTGCCGTACGTTGATATGTATTTTCAAGTAAGTACGGGATGAGTCAAGTTTTACCGCCGCGGCCATAATACCTATTAAAAATTAAGGCGAAAATATGCAATTTACATGTTACATCAGTTGAAGTTTACACTTACGATTAGTACTACAAATTTTCTAAATTATTTTTATTTGAAGCCAAAAAAGTAAAACAAAGAGTTTTGGGCAAAATTTCGATGTTTCGTTTTTTATTTCAAAATTTGTCAAATTATTCGTAGCATTAATATTTGCAATTTGATTGGCAAAAAAATTATTACTTTTTGAGTTATATCAAATTTAAGATAAAGCACAAAAAAATCTTTTATTTATGACTTTCTAAGAAGGGGTAATGCGGTTTACCACCCTAACAATAGTTCATGATCCACCCATCAAAGTAGACGAGACAGCTTTTCAGTTGCCGATAGACCTGCATCATCAATACCATTGTCTGGTAAATTGGTCTACTTAAGTTGTAAATCATTTAAAAAAATAACGTCTAATACGAAAATGGCTATATTTAATAAACGCAAATTAGTAAAATTATTTCAATTATACTAAATTGTGTGAAAATATTTTACTGTTCGTACATCAAAAAAACTAATAATTTGAACAACTAGTAATTGAGATAAAGCCAAAATTTTACCTGATTAAAAAAAATTTTTTTTTCTTGTTTCTATGTTTCTTAATAATATAAAATTACTCATGCAATTAATTAGAATTGACAAATTGTATTGAAGGGCTAGAACTTGACTCACTCTGTATATTAAGTATTAATTTAACACACGCAACAGCAAATTATAATCTAAAAATTTGTTGTTAAAACAAATTCACATCGGAAAAACTATTTCAATTTAAACTTATATCAAGATTTTTATAGTATTTTTATTGCATAGTAGATTTATAAACGACAGGTAGGTACATATTGTGATAATAGTAATCATACATTCATACTACCATAAAAAATGTAATTGTTTTTATCAATTTTGAACTTTTTATTATGCTAATAATGTTCATTGCCACCGACATAAATTATATTACATATATTAATTTTTATAAACCCGATGGACGCTCCGACTATCTCCGACCACCTGCACATGCACCGGAGAAAACATATATTTGCCAGGACCTAATGTTTTCGGTCCAGTATTATTTTGTTTTTTTGTTGTTGTTATTTTATTAGAGTCGGGTTAATTCAATCAAACACTTGCGGACTTTTTTCATTTCTTACTTTGTTTGAGTCTAAAACTTTATTAACTATTGCGACGCACCCTCTCACCTAAACATCTTGGGTTGGAGGAGCGCGTCGCTGGTGCCGACCTAATTGACCTAGTGGACCAAACAATCAGACCAAGAGGCGGGAGGGATCACGAGGGTCTTTTTACATAGGCCTCTTAATTCAGGGGGCCTCCAAAAAATACTATTTGAAACTACACAAAACGATTAATAAGTTCAATCTTTGGCAAAACAGAACAATTTTTAAATTTTTTTCATTATACAGGGTGATGAAAAAAAGGTGCCCGTGATTGATATCGGGACAATGCTTTGTGTTGAAGCATTGTGGAAATCGCAACAAAAGTGGTCCAAGTAGATTCTGTTTAAAATTAAAACAGTTTGTCCAAGAGCACAACGTGGCAATACTGCACATATTTCCTTTTCTAAAGAATTACTTTCAGGTAGGCCCACTTCTTGTATCTAAGCAACCAACACTGCGTAAGACAAACAACTGTCACGTTGACATAACGTTTTTGTTTCAAAAGAATTTAATGTAATTAAATAATAATACACAACAAACAGGTAATTGAAGGGCTGTATGCAAAAGCCCTTAGGTGACGTAGAGATTTTCTATTTTCTATTTGCGCCATTTCTGATAAGAATGGATGAACTTTCGGTCGCACTTACTGATTCCCGTTTAAAAGGCCCCTAACCATGTTATTTAGTAAAAACAGATCAGTCAAAAATGAAATAATGTAATTTCCAGATCCAATTGAAACAAAAAATCTCAAATATCTCAGAATAGGAAAGAACGACTTAGAGTGACTGTCGCGTTAATCCTTGCATGATTCGTCCTGATCCAGTTTCAATCGCTTCCACAACTGCTTCCTCCAACGGTGGTGTACGAACTTCACGAGGTCGTCTACCATTTACAGAAATCGACACTATTTGGCCATTTTCTCTTAATTTTTGCTCAACTTATCTAATTACATTAGCATCTGGATGACGTCGATGTGGATACAGTCTAGCATATTATCTAGCAGCTTCCGATGCGCTATTATCTGTCTCACCCAAGCGGAGCAACATGTCTAGATATTCACTGAAATTGTATTCCATTTTAAGACTTTTTTAGGACATTTGACTTGTATCGTTCAAATTTGACAAGAGAACTGACATTGAAAAGTGAATTTTTGTTGCCAACGTTTCCTAGGAGATTTGCGATGTTGCGACATTGATAAATTTACCTCGGAGCCAAGAAACCGTACTTGTGACAACGGTAATAAAGTTGGTTTCAATAGATTTTTTACAATTTTTTTTTTTAAAGCACCATCAACTGCATCAAATTTAGACCCTAATAATGAAATTATTACAAAATTGTTAATCGTATAGATTTTTATTGTCTGAATAGGAAAGCTTATATCTCGGTGAAGAGACAACAAATTTTGTTTTGGCTTTCAAATTCGTGTTTCGTTAGAAATCGTCTATAACATGTCGCTACGCACGGGCACCTTTATTTCATCACCTTGTATAGGGGGCCACGTATGTTGCTTCACCTAGGCCTCCAAGTGGCTCTAACAGGCCCTGCAAACAATATTTTCATTCGATAAATTAAACCGTATCGGAGTGTGTGTAGAAAAGCGATCTGGTCGTCAATTTTTTGAAAATCAGTTACAGAAACAACATCTCTTACACTGTAAGCAGTAGCGAATTAAACATCATAAAGGACTTAAGCACTACTCCATTTTGAGTCTTCCTCCCCTCTTTTTTCGATTAGATTTTGAAAGATTTGAAGGATTTCAAATGGAATGAAATGATGTACAAGACATATTTTTGCATAATTTTTTTTTGTCAGCAGCGTTCATCTAGAAGCACTACAGTCTAATTAGCTTATTTACTAAGTATCGGTCTCTTTGTGAAGAAGGCATGTGTTAATCGTGGCAACTATTTTCAACTAACGGAACCATGCTTTACATCGTCACAGTTCTACGTGGGCAAAGAGTTAAATCAAATAATCAATGGAAAATTTGCAACCAACATTTTCCTGTTCAAAATGAATACGTGAAAAATTATAATTGTTTTCTAATAACGGCTGGAGATTTTACAATAATTTTTAGTGGCACTGTAGCTATTATGTAACATATTGTGTTTTTTAATTCCAGAAACGGTTAGAAGGCTGTAAATTTTTTTTTTTTTTAACTTTATGTTGATAGTAATGGAATTTTACATCTTCTAGTTTAAAGTTAGATTAGTAGTGTGGCTTTAAAATTAGAAAAATTAGCACAAGCCGGTTCTGTCGAAGGAAGTAATACAGTGAAAGTCACTTATATCGTCGTTGCATATAACGAAAAATCGCCTATAACGGCGACAATTTGAGGTTTCGGTTGGTCTCCCATATAAATCCACATAAAAATGGACTGCCTTATAACGTCGTCGGTTATAGCGTCCAAGTCGCATAGAATGTTTAAGGTTGGATATAACATCCGGTGACGCGAAAGCGCCAATGATGTAAGCTTCTTTTCTTTTTAATCAAATAAGTGTAGTTATGCATATCACCCAATTTGCCGTTTCGAGGTGGATGATTAGAAGAATGGCAGCTAAAAATCACAAGGTGCTATCAATGAAGAAAAAGGAGCAATTTATTTAAAGTAGTGAATCTAACGCCAGTGTATCCACCGAATTTGATTTGTCACATTCCTCAGCGATGACGATGTGGAAGAATAGCAACGAAATTAAAAACGCCTTCAATGTTAACCTACTTAAAATAAAAAATTGCGCCAGTCAAATAATGAAGACATTAAAACGGCATTAATTCAATGGTTTAAAGACAAAAGTAGTAAGGGGATACCAATAAGTGGACCACTTTTACGACGAAAAGCAGAAGAGTTTGGGCAAGCTTTGGGTACGAAGATTACTCATGTTCGGAAAGTTGGATCAAAAAATTCCGAAGTCGTCATAACATTGTGTTTGGAAGAATTTCTGGGGAAAGTGCAAAAGCAAATGCAGAAGACACTATCCAGTGGTTAGAGACTGTGTGGCCACACGTTAAAAAAATGTATAAGGACCACAAAAATTTTCAACACCGATGAAACAGGTTTTTTTTAAAAAATCAACCTCTCAAGGTACATTGAAATTTAAAGCTGAAAAATGCTCAGGAGGAAAGATATCCAAGGAAAGAATTACCGTGCTAGTGGCAACAAACATAACGGAATCAATGAAAAAATAGTTGCTTGTATTAGGTAAAGCGAGAAAGCTTCGCTGTTTTAAGAACTTAAAATGGCTAGCTTAATTTTGTTTCTGTCGCTTTTGATGTCCGGCTGGGTATAACGTCCGCATTTTGTCGGTCGCTTCAGCGACACTATATTAGACTTTCACTGTATGACTATTTTCAAAGAAACTTCCGATGAGGAAAACTTTATCATGAGTATTCTGTAGCATTTAAGTGATTCTGTCAAAATTGTGTAAGTTATGGTATTAAGTATTGATTACTACCAACATAAAGTAAAAAAAAAAAATGCACACCCTTCTAACCGTTTCTGGAATTAAGAAAACCGGTCATGGGCGAGTCAGGCTCGCACAATTAGGGTTCCGTACTAAAACAACAAAACTATTACATTGCCGAAAAATGTGCAGTTCTTCTGTAATATATGGCTTAATATCTAGTAACCCGATTAAAATCAAAACTTTAGCTTTAGCAAACCTAGAAGAATAGGGGGGGTCATTTTTAGCTACAGCTTGGCAGAAATAGCTTGGCGGATGACTTATGGATGCGCCGTAGACCAAAATACCACCCCTTAGCGAAGCTCAGTTCTTTATTGGTTGTCGCTCGCCAATACCAGCCATATCGTTATCTTAAGACACTCTCTCGCTTCCTTTTTTGCGCAGGGTCATCCGCCAAGCTATTTTTGTCAAGCTGTATTTCATTAAGACCACTGAACTTAAAAATGTAAAAAAAATATTTTTAGAATCCTTACAGTTAGCTCTTTATGATACCCCACACGATATGTTAATTACACTTTTTTATTGGTACGAAACTGACCCCCCACAAATAAATTTTTATCCAGTTATTGACAAGCGATATAATTATGTGCGCGTCATCAAGATCTATCATTATGCCAAATTTCAAGTTTCTACGTTACTTAGTTTTCGAGAAAAACCTCTGTGACAGACGGACGGACACGGGAGTGATCTTATAAATCTTCCGTTTTTCCTTTTATGGTATGGAACCTTAAAAGCCCATCAGAGTATGGAATAACCCGTGAATCCTAGTGCCAAATGATGCATCATTTTATAGTAGTTTCGGCTTGAGTGACGGTTAAATCGTCATTTAAAACAAAAGTTCTTAAGCTTTTAGTAATCACGACCCACTATCCCACTAAATATCCTAAAATAATTTAGCGGCATCCTAGTTCTGTATCATAATAATCATTAAGATTTATTTTAGAGGTTTAACTTTTTTCCTTTTTAACCTTATGCCTGTTCCTACCGTAGGGTGTAAGAAAGGTTTAGCTTACTGACTTCAATAAAAAAAAACTGTCTCCCTCACCCACCGGTTAAAAATCGCTCATTTAAAATATTTCAGTACTGTTTGTAACCTGAAAGAAGAAGATATAAGTAGTTATAAGCAGGGTTAATTGACATTTTAATAATTGCGCATGAGCACAACTCTACCAATCTGCACATAATCGTAACGGCCTCCGTTATTTTTCGATATCGTAGCCAAATAGCAACGCCGTAAAATAGAAAGTGTCCGCCGAATTACAAACATGGAAAGTTGTAATAATAAAACAATTATTAATAAAAAATTAAATTTTCTGTTTTCATCGCAAGATGATTTGGAGCTAATAAGGCTTGTTTTTGGAGAAAATCCCTTTGAGAATAACACGAGATGGGCCAGTATTACTCAAACATTGGTATATAACAGCAGAAAGGCGGTTGCCGTATTTTGGAGCTCTATTGCTTTGCTGTTATTATTTTATTACCAATATCTTCAACAGCCAAAATGTCTAATAAAGATTCCGTAGTATTGAGTTAGCTTCAACTCACAACTTTTGGTATGAAAGCTTGTATCGCATCGATGTTACGTGTACACAAACTGAAGTATTATTTAAGGTTATGTTTTATATTTTACGTTTGCGTATACCGAAGGGCCTTGCGGTAGCTCTACATAATACCCTCTGGTAAAATAAAATATTGCGTTAAATCTCAGAATTTTATCGTTTACGTTTGGAATAACGAGGGCGCAAAAACTGGCCTGTAGTATCACAAAGCGAGTTTTGGTTTGTGCGTCGAAGTTCATGAGATATTGAACGAGCTATAACAGACGACATTGTGTAGAGAAAAATCCCGAATACCTGTTATTGGCGCCAATTGCAATTTGTTTTAGGTCTTATCTTTCAAGTAAACGTGAGGTGTTTGTTAGTATTAAACGGTATAAAATTCTTGTTAAACGCGAGTATTGAAGCTATACTATCTACATTTAAATTGCTTTGCCACGATTGGAATCACTGCATCGTGGCATATATTTCGTACACTGAATTGCTTAAGGTAGGGTTAAAGGTCGATGGCGTGTTAAGGCGTAGGTGTTGGGACCACATATTGCCTTGTATATTATTTACATATTAAAACTGCGAAATGATCGTTTTGTCTAAAAGCGTAACATTAAAATCTAGGAAAAACTTAAAATTTAAGAAAAAAATGTGATGAATGCGCGAAAGTTAAAAAATTATGGAAGTTTAATTTTTCAAATTCAACGAAATAAAAAGATAATTTTGGATATTTTTGTGTATCTACTAGAATGACTAAATGCAATGTTCTAATAGTTGAAAATTCCAAGTGAGAAGAATCGACTTTACAACTTTGCAACAATATTTAACATTTTTTATTTTCTTTCGCTTTCAATTATTCATAGGTGGTTGTAAATGTGGCGATGTTTACACTGCAGCAATATGCTCTGCAAGCTCGTTCGTTACGGCCGATGGCAACAGGACGCAGTTTATAAAGTTTGAAAGCGTTAATCACGACACCCAAGTGCTTGAACTATAAATACGCGCTTAACGCGTTTTATTATACTGTTTTGCATTACTTCATATAAAACTTTCCCGCATGGTCGCTGATTTATGGGTATTATATCGCAACAACATGTAATAAGAGCAACGATATAAGGCGTTGTTGTACACGAAGAAAGATGGCCGACAGATTGACGGGTTTGCCATCGAAAGCAATGCTGTACGTGTTGAAAATTACTTGAAACCTGTTTCGTACCAATTTACAACTTAATTGAAATTATTGATTATTTATATTACCGACCGCTGACTTAATTACTTCTAACGACATTTATTTCTCTCGACATAATTAATAACATATATTTATGTATTTATAAAATTAATAATCTTCCAAGGAGAAATTTCAGGGCAAACTGGTAATAAATAAAAATTAATTTAACATATATTTTGAAATTCTTTCAACATTTACTTATTAGTAAAAGCAGCTCTTAACAATTAATTGCGGCAGTTGATACATAACTTTTAGTTTGTAAATAAATATGAATTTTTTCTCGCAATTTTATGACAATTTTCTAGAATAGACGTCTCATGATAATTTGTAATTATTAACCGCTCGATAAGCACGTTTCTACTATTTCATTTAAATCAAGCAAGTTTAGATGGGTTGCTGCATATAAGATACAAATATGTCCTCTATTTATTATTAATTGTAATCGCCGCATCACTTTATTGCTGTCTGAAAGTAATGAATGTGAGAACAGTTTCAATTGAACAGCATTAGAGAATAGCTCGGCGAATACATCAAAGTCTTCCTTGCTGACAATACAATCTATTAATCCTTGTCATGAACGACCGCTGTTAATTTATTGATTCTGTTTCTTACTCTCTCTTACGCATGATAAACGTAATGTGACTATAGAATAGCTAAGTTAATACCCGTGTTATACACATACATCAATCAAAATTTTCTTGCACAAAAACAAGTAAAGAAGCTCAGTATACTATAAAATGAAATCACGAATGACGCTTGAAGTAAAAAAAAAAACAAAGGCCCATAATTATAATAAAACTGCCAAATAGAAAAAAACTATCTAGAAAAAGCCCATAGTTCATTGTAGCCTCTATCTATTTCTTAATGCAAGTACAAATTACTTAAAGGCATTGCTAAACGTCTTAGGTCGCGAGATGTGCAAATGAACAAGAGAGAAAACTATAGAAGAAGTCAGCAAAAAGGAGAAAGCGAACTCTAAAAACTAAAATCACCTTAGCGCAGCAAGGTGTGGCTATAGTAAGTTACTTACAAATTTTTGAGCATTTGCTATCAGATTTTTATTATACAAATTTCCGAAGATAAATTTGCTTATTTCCTTATTCCGAAAAAGAGAACAAAAGTGTTTTTTTCAACTACGTTTTTCTGAAAGATAGCATTTATCATCCAAATAAAATAAATAACTGACAGCTACGAAAAGTTACTTTTCAGTCCGAGGACTGAAAAATAAACTTTCTTATTCCAACATTGCTATTTTTAGTCTTAATTTCCAATTGAAGGGCTCTATGAAAGAAGTTTTTAAGTCACTTTTTCATATTTCACATTTTCAGATTTGATGTTTCAATGTGATCTGGAAATCACATTGTTTTGATTTTGAATGATCTTTTTTTAATAAAGTAAGTAACCTTTAGTAAAAAAATCAGTCAAAACCAAAACAATGTGTTTTCCAGATCAAACTCAAACATCAAATCTCAAATATCACAAAATATGAAAAGTGACTTGGGTACTTCTTGCATAGAGCCCTTCAATTGCTCAACGTGTCCCAAACTTTTTCTACAATGGAACACTTCACAACCTACCTCCGTAGGGTACATAAATATAAATAATAAATAAAATTAATGCGTAAATCTAAGCGTTAATGGGGCACTTATTCACTCTCCGCCGACACTGGCGCGGAACAATTTGGATAGCACCGGAGTAGACTAACTTAATGGTCCACATTTCAAAGGTAAGATAAGCAATTATCATAGTCAAAAAGTTTTGCTTTTGTTTTTGTTTTTAATATACAAAACACAAAATATATCAATATTTTGTTATTGCTATTTTCTCGCAATGGTTAGAAAATTTTAACGCAATCTTCTTGAAAGTCAACTTGATCCACTATTGAGTGAAGATTGGATGATGGAAATGAAATTTTTTGTCAATTACACCAAATACAAAAATGACATGTTTTTAGGGAAAAATGTCTTTACAAAAAACATTATAGTTTTTTTGTAAAGTAATTTTATAATTTTGCATTTTTTGAGTTGCTTGAACTTTTAGTAAAATGTATTCTTTTGTAATTTAAAATTTAATATGTTTTCAAATTAAAAATACTTCAATTTGGTGAAGATGGACACTCGATTATAATCGACTAAGATTGACGGTCACCTCAAGTCCATTATAAGCAATTTCTATTGTACATGCAAAAAAATAAGCTAATAAATTATGTATCGATTACAAAAGCTTAATCTTTTTTCATGAAATTCAACTCTAATCAAAGAGCAATAAAATTTATTTGAAAAAAATTGTTTTGGACAATAACTTTCATAAACAATTATACTTTATCGTTGTTTCTCGTCATTAACAGCAATTACCCACATTTTAATAATTATTGTGAACTTAATAAAAATCAGAAAAGATTATTATTATGCGCCTTTAAATGTCCTTATGTACCTATCTGATACTTATGAAAAATTCTCAAGTAATAAATTATAATAATGTAAACTATGACAAATCTAAAATTCATACTACACACATTGTACGTACAAGTTGAGTTTTGAAAAAAAATTAAAAAATAGGTCAATTTTTAAATCTGATTTAGTTATAGTATCGTCAAAGTTATGACGTCGTCGTAATTTTTCATCTTGATTTTGATAGCTCTTTAGTTGTCAAAATGACGGTTACAAGAAAAAATCGAAGATGACATCATAACTTAAATAAGAAGCACCCTGTATAATGACTAACGTGTTTTTGTATTTTTTTCAAAAGTCAACAGTTTAAGATTAATCAAATTGCTATGCATTATGTAACTAAAGATTTAAAGAATTAAATAGCAAATAGTAAGATATTTTATATTCAGATGACCTCAGGGAGTGCGAATTGTTGCCCCATTATATTCCTAATATGTATACTGGGCAACCACGGTAATCCCAAAGGATTCTGTCAGGTTTTTCCAAAAAATGAACGTGCTTTGAAACATGTATCCTTGTAGTCTTTCACGCTAGTAATAATCCCTAATGAGTGTAATAATACATACATACATTCAAACAAAACTGCAGTATCTTTAGAATATTGAAAACTTCCATACAATTTTATTGTTCTTATTACTTACTCATTGATATCTTGAACGGTTTTTAAATTATGTATATATTTTACTTCAAAAGTTTCTCAATATCTGAAGAAAATATGAATAAAATATTTCGTTTCAATATTTTCTCAATATTTGGAAAAAATATGAATTATTCAAAAACCTCTCACGAAAAATGTGTATAAAATATTATTTTTAAAATATTCACAAAATATTTGTGGACCCCCCGGTATTAACAAATTCTTCTTGTACATTATGAAGGATTTCTTTAGTAATTGTGCGCATTTCGTATCTAAATAAGCCCATAAAAATTTTGATAATGGAACAATAAAAATCAAGAAAAAAAATATGGGATTACAAAAAAATGCTGATGACGTTATTACTCGGAAACAAATGATGGTTAGAAATGTGATTTGGTATAAGAATGTGTTTTTTTTTAACCAGGGCTGATAAAAACAGCTGTTTCTGTAGTTTACCGATAACTTCAGAAATATCTCCGATAAAATATGACTTTCATAAAATGTTGCCGACCAGTTTTGTCACTGGTTAAATGTCCTTACAATTAGGTCGAAGACAAACAGTATATATGCACGGGGTGATAAAACGATATTTTTAAATTTTATGTCGCAGGTATAAGAAAGTAGATTGGCCTCGAGAGCCCCGCTAGATACTCGGCACATCCGATATTAGCTCAGTATTTCAAGTGTATCAACACTGGTGTAACGGGGCGGTAACAGTAACTGCCCCTTTGAGAACGATAATGTCGATAGAATATTTTGAGCGCAAATTCACAGTTCTTTTTCACCATTACATACTTTATCTAATACGACAGGCATCTAAATTTTTTTAACCTTTTTAACGCTAGATTATGAAGTAACAAGTTTGTAATTATTCAATCATTTTCGTAATTGTTTTAATAAAATACGATTTTCCATCATGTTCACTCTTTTAATAATTTCATTTTTACCAAGCTTTTATTGGTACTTTATACTTACCATTTATATTCTAATTAGAAGACAAAAATGGAATAAATAAACCAATTACTGCAGAAACTTTGAATTAACTTCCCTAAATTAAGTTATCTAAAATATATTAACCCCTTCACCACCAGGTTTGTACTCTCGTACATGGAATGATGCAAGTGTCTGATACATGGTAGTGAAGGGGTTAATTACAAAATTTATAAACGGTATTCAACTTTTGATAATAATGCTTCGAATTTATTACCTACAGTAAGTAAAATACAGTCAAATCTTAAAACAATTCGTTAACCCCCCGTTACAGGCGCCTTAAGGAGTTACGCGACTACACGCGCGGTGTAATGTGTACACCATAATGATTGAGCATAATAATTAAACGAAAATCAACACCAATGGTTTGTTTTTCATTTTTTACTGTTTACCGCATATACAGGATGCCCTGAAAGTCAACGTCATCCCTTGGAGGGATGATAGGCCAGCTCACGACTGACCAAAATATCAAAATATGATCTTAGTAAAAGTCTAAAAATAAAATCAAGAGGTCTATTACCTTTGAAAAAAAGCATTTTAACCTGATTTATGAGTTAAAATTTTCTTTATTACCTAACTTCGACGCTTCATACCCTACCAAGTTTTAAATTTGATAGATGAAACTGAACTGACATGTAGAGGAGATGTATAGAAGCAGCTACTGCGACAGACAGTCTCCAATTCAATAGGTGTCACATTGTTTTAATCGATAGGCGCCCAGTGGTGTATAGAATACACCGGCGCGTATACTGGGGAGTTAAATAAAAAATTTGTTATGTACAAATTCGTGTTGGCTGCAAAAATTTTAATCCTCAGCATATTTAGTAAAAGTGTCAGAAAGTGCATTTTAACTTATTTCTCTGTGATTTTTTTATTATTGGAGCTGGAAACTTCATTATTTTCTATGTAAATCTTCTAAACGGAAGCATAGTAATAAATACAACATAAAACTTCTATTACCGCTAATATTTGCTAAAACAATATTTATTGCACATAACACATTCTTCCACGCAATCCAGTTATATAATTGCAAACATACAAAATGGAATATCGTGGATAAATTCTAACGCCCAGTAGCATAATCAATTTAAAGTGACTTTAAAGTTAAAGTCCGCTAATTACTACGCCAACTGATTGTTATAACAATACTTTAAAGCCACCTTTGGTTAAAGGATTATTAGGCGTTCGATTATGGAACTGGCCGTAATACTTTATTCTTATAAAATACATATAAATTTAAAAATAAAGTCAAAAACTAGTTGGTCTTCCAACTTTTCGGTTCTGCTTGTTGTTGGTGACTCCTATCGTATCTCAGGGTAGAAATACATTTTATGTGAAAAATTTAAATTCATATAGGTTTATTTTAACTACAATTAAGTGCTCAACCAACTTTATTAATTTAGTTTGTATCGAAAAATTTTATTTTCTGTAACTCACATGCAAAAAGGGGAATATAATGGCAAAAAGTACGAATTATTTTTTATTAAAATTATTTAGAATTGCAAACAAATGCAAGTAATTTTTCATTTACATAAATATTTTCTAAACATTTATTACAATTACAATTAAAACTTGAAAATTACGGAACTAATATTCACCAAGTTCGAAAACCTGACTATCACAAGACAAGACAAAACAAAACTGTGCCAGCAGTTTGTGTTTATTACAGTAGGTATAAACGGGAGTTCACGCAAAAGAGCTAATTGAAGATGACTACCGCCCCAAATTTAAAATAACCAATAGAAATGTAAATCCTTATCGGCATCAGGTTGATCACGCAGTGACCTTGCTTCGTGTTTTTAATAAACCGATTTTAGAAGTGTACAACTTCTTGATATTAATAACAAACTTGTATCCGTTACCAAAGTGAGCACTTCAAACAATTTTTATGAATAATAATTATTGCTGTTTGTTTGTTACGTTATTTTGGTTTTTGTTGATGTTTTTTTTTTTTATTAAATTATTATTCTGGCTACCAACATATTTAAACTCATATAACTTGGAAACAAAGCATGATTACAAAAATAGATTCTTCCATTTTAAAGTAGAATTTGATCAGCGTGCTTGCGCATGGGGGTTTATTTCTTTATACAAACTTGTTCTTATGGTTATAACTATAACAGTCCCTAAAATCATACGGTATAAGCAAATTCTTACACTATTTTATAATA
This sequence comes from Dascillus cervinus, assembly GCA_949768715.1. NCBI lineage: Eukaryota > Metazoa > Arthropoda > Insecta > Coleoptera > Dascillidae > Dascillus > Dascillus cervinus. Next base: position 18,488,741 of record OX458316.1, read on the forward strand.
TAAAGAAAACCGATCAGAAAACTAGACTTTATAAAAAAAAGAATTTGTAACAAGACCGCACCTAAACACTATGAGATTAACTTCGTGTTTGTTTATTATTTCGCACTGTCAAAACTCAAAACTGTCAAAATATATGTAACGTAAAACATCATTGCGGAAAAAACACATAGCGCACTTGCCGTTATAATTATAAGCACCTCGTTATAGAGCTAATAACCATAACAGAAAACTCCATGCGCAAACACTATTGTGTACACGAGATTTTAATTTTTGACACCTGTTACAGAACAGCCTGTATAATAGCGTTTGCTCGTTAAGAGCGCTCCGGATGGTACAAATATTTTGGGGCTCGTTAACCCCTCTCCCCTTCAGAGTGCAACTGTACTACTCGCATAAGTTACAAATCGGTCAATTTGGCAACGGCGAGGTTGTTGTAGTGAGTGGGAGTAGAGACGTTTCGTGATACAGAGGCATAAATGAACTAGCGAAGAGCGCGCATGGGGTTCTTCGGATCTGATTCTGTTTTGCGAAAATTACCTTACATACTTCTCGAGTAGTGCGTTGCATATTTTTGTTTATCGCAAATCATAATATTTTCTAAGAATTGCGATATTTGAATGAATATTTAGATGACTATTTATATTTGGTAACATGGTCATGGCTTAGCGATTTGTGCGCGGATCACTAAGCACTGGTTCGATTTCCGGGCGACGGCAATTTCATAATAAAATCATAACCGTCTCTTCTCGGGAGGCAATTGCAAACTACCGAGGTATTGTTCTGCATAATAAATTTCTCTGAAATAATAATAATAAAAAAAAATGCGTTTCCGTGGTTCAGATTGCAAATAAAACAGTAGGTCCTCAATGCTCACACTACAGACATAAAAGAGAAGCGGCTACGCCTTGAATAGGTATGCCACATTGCGAAGAACATCAAAATAAACAGCTAAAAGTCCGAATTTTAGGTCGTTATAGTTTGTTTCTAGGGGGATTTCTGATTGGAAGGCCTCTTGTATGACGAGGATCCACCAACTCGGGGAGTAAGCAAGTATAGTAGAATTCCTGAAGTTTGGGAAGCATTACATTTTTGAAAAAATCCAAATCTCCATATCTAAAAAATATATATTTACATGTTGCTCTTGCACCGACACAAAGATGTACTTACTTCTTCTACTAACATGCCATGCTTACTCCACACAACAAAATAGCACATGCTTTTTTGGGTTACTGCCAATTGCCCTTGCACTTGGAAGTAATAGTCATGATTGCGTTTTAATTTTAATTCGCCATTTTCTATGGTCGCAAAATTAATTTTTTTTGATGAATGGCCAATGCAGGATCCATATTTTGTGTGATAGATGGGCATTTTATTTCAAGATGTTCTCCGATTATTCCATCGGGACTCGCTCCCAGGTAGAAATTCTCCTTGTCGATAAATAACCCACAATCATGAATTTTTCCCAATTTATATCGCTCCAAAAAAGCAGCTTTCGCTAATGGTTCGCACTTAGTGCCATACCGTGTATGCTGATTCCCTTGGAAGGAATTGTACAATAAGGTTTTTATTGTGTTTACGCATGATGTTTTAGGCCGCAATTTGCATATTCTGCCAAAGTTTGACCCGGTAATTCTAAGAGACCTTTCATTCATCCAAATGTTTGAAGTTTTTTGGTGTCTGGTCGCAATTTCAATAGATGCAATATCATCATCGGATTTTTCCAAATCGTGCAGAAAAATTTTTCTTTTTTCAATAAATTTAGAGCGATATTTTGTGAAGTAATATCATAATGTGTGAGAAGTATTCGTTAAATTTAACAATTTTATTTACTTCGTATTTTTTTCAACGACATTTATATTTATATCGTAAATCGTTTTTAAAAATTCATTTTTAACCATTTCAAATTCTAATAATGACATCCGGAATATCATCTATTTCCATATCACCATATCAGAATCTTTTTTTTGAAATGTACGCGTTCTTTTAATAATTTTGCGGTTTTTTTTTGTGTCAATTTGTTAGATATGCGAACAAACAGATAATGGAATACAGCTGACTAGTTAAAATTTTAGACCAAAGAACCTGTCTGAAGAAAGATTGTATTGTCGAACGTCATAAAATTTTATTACTTATTCTAGAAAATTCTGTTCGGAACAGGTGTTGAATTGCGTATACGAAAGGACTAATATTACTGCGATTACTGCATTGAATGCCCCTATTGTTCGTTATACATTTATACAGATGCACCCAATACTTTTCCTTCTCGTCCTTAATTTTTGTGCCTCAAATACCAAAATGTACGTCATTTATTTTAATGTTATTAAAAATATAAATAGTCAGTTAAATATCACAAGTCTGTGAAAATAATTATGATTTGGGATAGACAAAAATACGCAGTGCCCTACTCGCGAAGTATGTACGGTAATTTTCGCAGAATCAAATTCGAACGACCCCTATGCTGGTTTCTTTATGCCTCTGTATTACGAAACACCCCAGTAAAGCTATATCACATTTTATGAAAGGCATCGCAACGATGCCAAATAAGTTTCGATAGTTGACATTCATTTTGTCGTCACCAGAGAGCAGCATCTCGCCAGGTCAAAATTTGCAAATCGTAAATTCGGTTTTAACAATTTGTGAAACATTTTGTATATTTGATATGCAATAACAATATTCTAGAATAATTAATGCAATCTGTGTATTAATTAATTTATTTTTTTAAATCACAAATAAAGAAATAAAAAATGTTTTTTATTAATTTTAGACAAAATATTTAGATAGACATATTCACTATTACTTTTTACACTTTTTTTGTGAAAACTGTTTTCAATTTGATGGAGAAATAAACAAGATAGAACGAAATCCGTAACTCAAGCAGTCCGGCAGACTCTTAAGTTTTTCCTTGTTTTTTACGAGCTGTTTCAAGCGAATTTTACATCAATATGTTTCACGTTACATACATTTTGACAGTTTTGACGGAAACAATGTTGTCTTCTTCGCATTTTGGTTTTAGGACTGCTGAGAAGACATTTTTATTATTTGGCGCAAAAGCAATCTGACAACTTGTACTGCACTTGACTTACTGTTACTACAAGCTAGCGAAAAAAATTTGGAAATCGAGTTTCCTCATGATTTAATTTTATCTCATTTGTCGTATTATTCACTTTCGATCAACTTTGTTATAATGACTAATTTTTGTATTGGTTCCCATTATTTTGTATGGTGTAAAGATTTTGCTTATTGGGTGTGCTATTAGGGTCTGTTATAGCTATAATTACAAGAACAGATTTTTATAAGAGAATATTAACTAGATAAGTCGTCATTATTTCAGTAGTGCAGAACAACGTTAAAAAACAATTACATATCGTTTTTACAGACAAAATTAATTGATTATAAAAAAATTTCGCAGCAAAAATTTGCTGAAAGATTGGTTTAAAATACTGACATTAAATAATTGTAAGCATAGAAATAGGAAGCCATTTATAAATGAGGGGGAAAAATCCAATTTAAGATTCACATTTTTCCGTCGTTTGAGCATGACAGGTGTCGTGGTTAAGATTTGTAGTCCGTAATTAGAAAGCTGAAAGCAGTCGTCCTCAGAAAAGTCACATACACATTTTTCACTTTGCGTATTCTAAACCGGCGCTTTTATTTTGTTTTGTCGCGCATTTCAATAATTTCTCTATTATTTTACATCGTTATGAAAAGTATAATATAGTACTTACTACATAGTAATATTATTACCTTATGCAGAAAAAAGTTACAGTCAAACTTATACAGTGTGTCCACGGATAGGGTTGACAAAGGAAAAACATTTTTTATTTTCAACTTTACGCTAAAAGGTTTACAAAAAGTTTTACTTGTCTTGGAAAGTTATCGCCGAAATAAGATAACAGAAAGCGCTGCTTTTAATCACTAACATAAAAAAGCCAGAAAGCTTCATTTTTCTGTCCTGGCGAGAAAAGTAATCTTTTCTGATTCATACCTTGCTATTTTTAGTTTTCATTCGGTAAACTGTCCTACGATGGAACATTTCACAAATCCTAAAGTTTTAAGGGAATACCTTGGTTATTTTGTAGGGTACCTATAAATCTTTAAAGACACGTCGATATTAAGATACAGTAAAACTTCTCTAGCCGACCACTCGTCTTAAACGGCCACTCCAGTATCGGACCATATTTTCTAAGAACGGAAAATTTATTATTACTCCTTTAAAACGACCCTCCCCTAGCACGACCAGGACCGGAAATTTAAGCATGAAACGATCACTTACATATGTGTGGCGATGTCTCTCCTTTTGTTGTTCATTCTATGTCTGTGTGTGTCTTTTGTTGTCTATTTATGACCTGCCTTATTACAAAAGTAGGTTTTTACCGTTCAAAATGACAATCCTAGATAAATTGTATGTAAAGACAAAATAAGTAGAAATCGTTGTCGGTTAGTTTTTACATCGCTTAGAAAATCATGGCCAAAAAGGGGGTTTTAAACAAGAATTTTTAATTAAAGACAGCATAACAGAATTATCGCAAAGAAATCGAACGATGATATAAAAGTATGACGAAGCATAAATTCAAGGGATTTTAACAAACTCGAGTGACTTAGGGATAATTTGGTTTCAAAATGAAAATAAATATCTCAAATGGGGGTTACTTCGTAGTTTACGTAGTTAGTAAACTGTTTCAAAGTTTATTTAGTATCTATTTTATGTTAAACATAAAAAAGAAAACGTTTTCATTCCCACAAGCGACTGCTTTTCAAGAGAACTATTGCTGATCGTTTTGCAGAAGTTTTACTGTACGTAAAATCCGTAGGCAATTAACTTTAGTTAAATACATAGCTTATTCATACTCCTATTTAATTTTACTGTGCAAAATTCTTTGTTCAATACATAATAAATACTGCATATATACAGGATGGCCACTTAGTACGTGGACGGTCCATATCTCTGTTGTTAAAAGAAACCTGGAAAAATATTATATACAAAAGTTATAGAATCCGTGGAGATGCACATTCGTAAAATATTTTCTAGTATACCGAGTGTCCCAAAAAATCGGGGCGCCATAAAGGATTTTTTTTTTAAATGGCAAACCCAATTTTTTTTACAGAATAGAATTCAGCATAAAATTCTACGTATAGTGCAGTATTTTAATGTAAGGTTCGTTGCGGTGTTGCCAAGTTATATGTAATTTACAAAAAAATGTGGAAAAAACAACCTATCCAAAAAGTCGTTAAAAAAATGACTAGTTTAAATGTAATAATGCGGTGTTACGCGTTTATAAACATCAGAAATGTCGGAATAATTCTGCAAAAGAAAATTGGTTATAACTTATACAGGGCATTTTTTACGGCGGTGCCAATATTCAAATTTTTAAAGGAGCAAAACTTCATTTTCTTCATTGGTTATAGTTTTTCTTCTTTCATGTTTTTCATATGAAACGTTTCCAGTTCTTTCAAACCGTTCTAAAAGATTTCTGAATGACTCTTCCCTAGAATGTCTTTCCTTATTGGGATATCTTGTTTTATAAACTCTGCTAGCTAGCAAACAATTTTTATTACACTCTCCCAAAATAAAAACCATATCTAATAACTCTTCTCTTGGAAATTGCATTTTAAATAAAGAAATAGCTAAACTCACTAAATTATAAGTCGTAATAGTAACAGTAAAACTGACAAGTACCTATTTACTTTTGTTTTGTTTCCCTTATAGCATTGTTTCAAAAAAAGTTTTGCTTATTTCCAGTTTAATATTATTTCTTTCTTACTACGAGTGACTGTTTTTCTTACAAAAAAACTAAAAATTTTTATTTAGACGTCAAATTTTTATACCTTTTCTTCAAAAATTCTTTATACGTAAAAAGTTAACGTATCGTATTTATTTCTAGTTTGTAACACGAAGTCTTGTTCATTCTTCTATGAGCAAGTTTTCCATTTCCGTTAGTCTGTTTTTTAGGAAGAAATATTTTAATAATATTATAAACACGAAGTAATAGAAAAGCAATTAAAAACACACTTTTAACGTCTGATAATGGCCGTTTTTGCTCAAGTCATGGCATACCACGAGAATAAAACAACAAAAAGCAGCGATATTTTAGTACATTTTAAAATAAAATCTAGAATTGTGGTAAAACGGCCCATTTCAGAACATTAGTTGTAATTGCAAATTTATAGAGCATAACATACTGCATAACATTCCGGCTTAAAATACATAGTGATCCATTTAAAAAAAATAAGTTTTGCTCCTTTAAAAATTTCAATATTGGCACCGCCGTAAAAAATGCCCGGTATAAGTTATAACCAGTTTTCTTTTGCAGAATTATTCCTACATTTCTGATGTTTATAAAAGCGTAACACCGCATTATTACATTTAAACTAGTGATTTTTTTAACGACTTTTTGGATAGGTTGTTTTTTCTACATTTTTTTGTAAATTACATATAACTTGGCAACACCGCAACGAACCTTACATTAAAATACTGTACTATACGTAGAATTTTATGCTGAATTCTATTCTGTAAAAAAAATTGGGGTTGCTATTTAAAAAAAGTACCTTTCTGGCGCCCCGCTTTTTTGGGATACTCGGTATACTAGAAAATATTTTACGAATGTGCATCTCCACGGATCCTATAACTTTTGTATATAATATTTTTCCATGGTTCTTTTAACAACAGAGATATGGACCGTCCACGTACTAAGTGGCCACCCTGTATATTAATAACTTTTTTATAATCTACCCCTTATTGTTTTCAGTTTTACATGACTATTTCCTTTTTAGCAGTGATTTCATCGATATTTTGAATAATGGACAAAATGACCCCGTGATGTTCGTTACAATTGAGTTTGACTGCAGTTTCATTTAATAATATTACGAATCAGTATTAGGTGCTAATCTTTGTTAACATAATTGATGATAACTTTGCAGCAATATATCCCATACATACAATATACATAATATTACGCACAACACTTTTCCAAAAAAGAAAAAGGTGTCGGAACTTACTTCTTCTTAAACTTTTTTATTATAGAATATTATATTCAAAATCGTGAAAAAGGTGCCGGAACACCGTTCCACCACATTACACGACAAAAAAGCGTTTGCCTTGATATACTGCGGACTTCAAAGGTGGACTATGACTAATGTTATAAGACAACCGCGTTATAACCAATGTTCATAATTGTTCGTAGAATTTTCTGAAAATATAGAAAACAGAAATAGCTATAATAGTTTGTTTTCGCAATCTCATCTGTTACAGTGTAGATTTCAATAATCGGCAAAATTTAATAATAACTGAATAAATCGTATTCTAATATCGTCTAGTGTAAAATACCATTGTTTATGACGGAAGCCTTAAATTACACACTCGTATTCTATGGATTTAAAACCATCAGTACAAGTAAAACTCATTTTTCTCACATTTTCTTCTACATATATTATTTTCTTTAAGGAATTACAGGGTATCAAGTAAAAACAAGATCGTAATACCGTATACCTTATATGGATTTTTTTAAGTGTAATACAGTGTTTTCCGAAAGTAACGGATAAATTCTATAAGATGATTATAAAAAATGTTTTAGAAAAATGGTCGGACAGGTCGATTTTTATTTTATAATTGTCATTTAAAGATGTAACTATCAACCTCCTACCCGTCAAACGTTAAGCGCTAGCAATTCCAACCTCTAAAATTCAAATATCAAGTTACTCCTTGTGATACGATACTTCATTTGATAGCATTTTTTATGCTAAGTACAATAAATAAACGTTTTTCAAAATCAGTTCTCCAAACTTATTTGAAGTGAATAGCAGCTAATGTTTCAGTAATTTTTTGTAAATCCGAAATTTCAAAACCTAAGTACCCCCTGATACTAAAATTGTGCACTATTACCTGACATCTCCGGGACATCTGATTTCTTTAAAAAGCTTTGTAATTTTACAACACTTGCCTGTTGTAAATAACATTTCCTACTGACATCACTTGATTTCTAATCGAATTAACAGTGTATTTCAATAAAAGGCTGACGAAGTTTTGATATTTTTATATTAAAAACATTATAAGTGAAAGTTTTATAAAAAGAGAACCTCAAAAAATCAATGAAAAATTACATAAATGAGCATCGCGACGCCAAATAATAAAAAATTAAAACGGAATTAACAGCAAATCATAGCTTATTAATAACCAAATGCATAGCCAAATTTTTATAATTTTATCTTCAAAATTGAGTTTTTTTTAAGAAGTTACCATTAATGTTGGAGGACCCTGTACAACATGGGTTCATGTGATATTGAACATTTTTCGGTGCGCACTTTATACAACTTACGCTATTTAATTTAGCCTTTAGCACCAATGTTTTTATATTTATGTGTATGCATTGTCATTAGCTTTGGTGTTAACTGATAACTTCACAAAATGAGCAGAAAAAATTGAAATAATTTCAAGTAATCTTACTAATGCTCTACTTAATTACACATTAGTGAACACTCCAGTCATCGCATAAATATGTCTTGCGAATAAGGTAAATGATAAGATAACCTTTCGACAATAAATTAATGTTTAAACAATGATTTATTACAGTAACTTATAATTTACTGTTTTATTCATAACAATTTCACAGCAACATAAACAACTGTCAATTAAAAACAAGAAATAAATTGTGCTTAATTTATATAAATTATAATTATAATGAACAAGATTCTTAAGTAATTAAGTTGTTTTTCAATTAAAACATGTGTAAGTTGCAAAAAATTACAACATCTGTGTACAAAATAGAATTGACAGCGTTTGTGCGGTAAACAATAATATTATATTTGCAACCGATAATTTGGCATCTGCCTAGCTTTTCAAGTAAATCTGCAATTTCTCACCACTCGAAGCGAATTTCCAATACAATTTTTACTTTAATCAGTGTAATAATAATATATGAATGTAATTCTTGTAATCATCTAAATGCGTAAGAGAAACAGCACTGACCTGTTATTACGCCTGATCGACAAGCGATGATTGGTAACCGCAACCTTTAACTTGCGGTCTCTGATATGTGTTCAAAATCGCGACACTATAATTTCGTGGGCAGCTAAGCTGTGATTTTAGAAAATGGTTCCACTGGGAATGCTAGTGATTTCTTCTTATAACCTGTGATTTGAGCTATATTGGCGGTCAGCTACAAGATGTAATAAAAATGCCGCAAAGGTCCTAACCACTTCGCGAAGTCGGAAAAACATTAAATTACAAGCGGTTATATGTGTATGTCTGGCTGAAAGTTAGAAAATAAGGTTTACCAAGTTATAAACTTTTTATTACTTAACACATGGAAGGCGAAGAGCGCGTCTAAATGGACCCCGATTTTAATTTTTTTAAATAATTTCGCTGTTTTGTGTATTATTTTTTGTTTTTTAGTGTGCATATATTGTTTTCACAACATTTATTAATATATCAATAAATGATGTGAAAACAATAATATATTTCATAACGAAAGTCGAAAGTAGATGATATCGGCGAGTGTGAACTTTGACGAACGAGGCGAGGTAAAGTGGAGCCGAGTGATTTAAGTACACGAGCAACACGATATCCTACTTTCGATCGAGTTATGAACACTATTTTTCCTGCGACGCAAAAAACAAACTGAACTTGTTTTGACTTTTTATTAAAACTCACCTACAATCTCAACAACCTCAAATTTTGGTCAAAAGAAACAACTAATACAACTATAACATAAATGGAAAAACTAATTGGATGTGTCGGAATCGATGTGAATTTTCGTGGAGTCGTTAAAAATGTTTATAATGAACATGTAACAGCATTAAAATTTATGACAACTGTAAAAACTTGTATTCAAATGCATACTTGATAATGCAAACTGTTAGGATATAACCATCTTCGCACACGTGAGGATATAAATCTAAAAATTTATAAAAATGCACACTTGATAATGCAAAATATCCATGTTCGCACTCGTAAGAATATGAAACATTTTCGAGCCTACTAAATTGTACAATATATATTAGTTTCGAATAGCGTCGTAGGAAAAATTATTATGACCATTATCACAGGTAAAAATACCAATGATAAGTGTCGCATTCTTCAACTCATCTTACAGGGCAAGACAAATAGTAAAAGAGGACCTGGTAGACGAAGACACTCATGGTTGCATAATCTGCGTCAATGGTACAACTTTTTCGAAGTGCAGTTAATAAAGTTCGAATAAACATGTTAATCGCCAACGTCCACAATGAATAGGGCACCAGAAGAAGAAAAAGAAGAAGAAAAAGAAGAAGAAGAAAAATACCAAAAGATAGGAGTTGAGTTCATTGAGATATTAATTTGCGTTTTTCGCGCCTCAAATATTATGTCCCAGCGCAAAGGTGAAAAGCAAATTTTGAAGTTTTAGCAGGAACTGAAAGTTCATAGCAACTGAACAAGTTAGAGTATCTGTTTTGCATCGACATAAATTTCGTTTTGTACAGTGTGCGCCGAGTTTTGCTTCCACCCCAAAAATCGAAACTACTAATTATGTAAGGGTATCCAAATTTTACATACTTATTTAAGTAAATTAATGACGCTTCTTATTTCGAATTTTTATTTATTTTTAATCATTTCTAAGGTCATTACCAGTTGTTTTCACTTTATATGAGTACAGGCAATCCCCGCTCAACGCGCCCCCGGCGAATGCGAATTCGTTATACTTATTTTGTTTAAATTGGTCTAAAAGGCTAATCCCTTTTAACGGTTGGCAGTTCTAGAATCGGTAGGTTTTTATTAAACGACCTTCCTACAGTTTGACTTTTATTGCAGTATTCTTCTCCCAGAGATTTAGTGCGTTTCATTTATGACTTCACGCTTTAAGCAGTGTACACAATGAAAATTTGCTTACCTAAAGATCTTTAAGTAAAGCTACACAATAAATTTAGAATTTACAGGTACGCACTGCTCCTTGTGATAATAAACACATTTTAAACCCAAGATTCATCCTCTAAAAAATACTGTGGGAGTATATACAAATCTTCGTCAGTGTATGTAATCTTAGCTGCAGTGTCAAATGCATGCAAATTAAATTGATTACATATTTTTAATCCCTTCGTGAAAATTCGAGTAAAAAAATCCGCAATGTAGTGACTTTAGAAAAGAAACTAAAAATGATAGAAACTGTAAAAGGTGGTGGTAAATTTACAGCTGTAGGAAGAGGTTTCAAATTGCCCGAGTCTACAGTGTCCAACAAAAAGACAAAATTAAAAAAGTTGCTGGAGTTGTTCGAAGAAAACGACGAAAATTACGAGAGAGTGAATGAATTATAAATAATTATGTTTTGTATGACATTTATTTCTTTTAGTTTGTTATGCATGAGATTTTTTTATATTAATAATATGTATTTATTTTATTAAGTGTTTTTTTTTCTTCAGAATTTTAGTATGATTTTTTATAAATCCCCCGTTGAACGCGAAATTTCGCTTAACGCGACCAGGTCCAGAACGTATCCTTCGCGTTGAGCGGGGGTTACCTGTAGTTAATACTTTTATAAATTTTTTTTTGCTACAATGTTCATTATGCAATTTCGCACCACACCAATAAATTTAAATTCAAAAATATTTTTTAATTTCTCAAGAAAATCCAGTTTAATCTTTCAACACTGAATATTTGGAACTTTTTCCTGTCAGTTATTTATGATGTTACATAGAACGAACCCACCGTAAATGCAGGCAAGTTTCACAGGGCCGTATTAGTCTTTTCTTCACATCTCATAACTATTCAAATTGTTAATTATAGTGGTAAAATTTGTAATACTGATTTATAATAATTAATGTAATTGTTTGAAGTCAAATTGTTAAAATAACATTGCGGTCAGTCATAAAACCTAGGTTTTCGCCGTCCGCAGTCTATTGTCCGCATAATTTATAATTGTCGAATCAAGAAGCTGTAAATAAAATGATAATTGATACTTGTTGTGTAAAACTGCAATTTACTTGAAATCTAATTAATGTTTCTCAATTTTGATTTGAGTCTTCAGTTCTAGAAGTTGAAATGGACATCATAGCGTAGAGAATAAAATGTGCAAATCTAATGTAAATAAGGTTTTTTAATTATAGGTCCTTCTATGAACTATCTTAGAAAACGAATATGAACTCTCTAAAGACTAATGTTCACGGCCAAAAAGTGGAGTGGAGGCAAAACTCGGTGCACCTGTACATACTAGGTGATTCACCTAACGATTTTGCTAATGCAACACAATATACATTCTCAGGTGAAACTGCACATTTCTAATTCCATTATTTTTTTAAATCAAAGTTATCCTCGAGAAAAGTCATATATGTATGTCAGATTTTGTTTCAAATTATCATAAATATTCATAAATGTTAAGTACGATTGCATTATGTTTTGCACGGAGTAGTATAAACCTAATATAATATTAATACAGTAGACTAGCATTAGTGCAAACACAAAAACTTTTAACCTGTTCACATAAGCAAAATTTTTGTACTATAGATAGTATACACAAAGTTGAAATACTACAAACCTTAAGTGTTTTTATTTTCTATTATTATTGTTGTAAACGCATTACACTGTATGTATTTAATTAAAATATGATATTAAAAATAAGCATATTAAACATTTAACGTTTGTGGACAACTGTATATGAATTGGAAATAAGAAGTAAAATTGATTAAATTTCCCCTATAAATATATGGCACATAAGAAGGTTCTGCCAGCATAAACATTTTTGGCGTCTTTAAGGAAGTTTCAGAAGTCGAATTATGATACTGTTAACATTATAGAAGATGCCATAAGTTCGCACCAAAATGCATATTATATTTTAATGTACGCAATATTGAATAGTTCTTATTAGTGCTGTTCGCACTAACGCAAGTCTACTGTATTAACATTAGCATATTAATAATATCTATAATTGAAGAGCGTGAAAGTGACATTCAATAATTTATTGCAACTTTTAAGAAATTTTGTTTAAATATGGTATAAACTTTCACGATATCAGCTCTAATGTAACCAAATGCAGTTATGGAAAATTTACAACACATTTCACCTCTGAATAATTTCATAAATAAGAACTTTCACATCTGGAAATGTTGATTTTTGATACTTTACTATGTACTAAAATGAATTAAAGGTTAGCAGTCAAACTTCCCTATAACGAAATCCCATATAACGAATTGCTCTACAAAGACTCTGTTTCAAATAAGTAGATTAATTTTAACCATTTATGTTAATATTTTACCCTTATCTGTTTATGCATTCTTACAAAAGCCGTAACTGGGCGTAAGTATTCAAAAAACACGCTTCCAAGCTGTTTCCATTTTCATATTACTCTACCATAGTAATAGTGTCAATAGGCAAGTAATGAAAATTTTGACAAATTTTTCAACTATTTTAACTGATTATTTTTTTCATGCACATAAAAAGTCCCAGTCACCATGGTTTTCCTCAGTTTTATAGCGATTAAATTTTGACGTTTCAAACGTGTCAAAATTTACCCGATTAAATTTTGACGTTTAATAGCTTCTGAATTTTTTTTTGCAATCATTATCAAAGATTCCTCGACAAGTAAATAAATAATTCGTTGTAAAATCTATTTATTCAAATTAATAATCAGGAAATAATCATGCCGAATACCCCGCGTGCATGAAAATAGCCTGATTAAATTTTTACGTTTTTGTCGCAACGTTTTGCCATAAAGAAATATTTCTCGTAAATTTTCCACCCAAAATCCCTCGTGCTGCGCACTCGAGATTTTGTTACGTGGCAAATTTGCTCGACATATTTCTAGGCAAAACATTTTGACAGAAATGTCAATATTTAATCGGCTATTTTGATGCACTTGTGATATTACTGTTGAATAAATAATGGCTTTAGTAGCAGTTAAAATTAATAATGAAACTTTGTTATATGGAAGTTTGACTGTATTTAGCTTCAACAAAAATAATTCAAAATTTAATATTTATGTAGATGTAGAGGAAGGTCTGGTAACATGAAAATAGTAAGCGTCTCTAATCTTTTTAAGGTTATGGTTTTGACCTAATGTCTTCGGCCATTAAATCCAATCCTTATTGTTTCCTCTCTTTTAGAGTCAAGTGCTTTTTCTATAGATTCAACAGTTATCACTATATTTTCAACTTTTTTGACTTGATTGATTGATGTCAAATTCGTCATCTTACCACCACAAAGGAGTAAAATACCTGTAATAGATCAAGATAACAACTGAATTTAATAAATATATACATTTATATTTTAAACACAAAAGTTATATAGTCTTTTGTAGGAGTAAGCCGATGAACCGCAGGATGAACCGAAATGTGACCGATTGAACAAGAGTACTATTTTCACTTTTGTCAAAGTTTTTACATACAGAGTGTGTCACAACGAGCATCACTGTTCTAGTTGTTTCTATCACCTACCATGGTAACCAATACCAACTTCGTAATCACAGAAAATTGGTCAATTACGTTCGATTCTCTCTATCACGTCAGAAAGGGGTCTCGCTATCTAAACAAATCAAGAAAGTGAGCATTCTATTGAAAGATTCAAGAAATTAACTATTCGTCATCTTATAATATTCGTCGTCTTACCTGATCTTCTCCTATCTAGGTAATAAAGAAATAATCTTTTAGTTTTATCAGGTAAGAAGTATTTATGTATAATCTAATAATTCGAAAAGATGTTTAAAATCGTTTATTAAATTGCACCTACAATTTTGAGTAGATTAGGTAAATTTTAAGTAATCATTTGAAAAAAACTATCAACAGTTTTACCTATATGATAATTACATTTTGTTATTACTTTAACGTCATTCTGACTAATTTTTGGTCAATGACGTTTTTAACTAAAAATTTCGTCGCCAATATTTATTATAACATGTTTTTGTAGACGTCAGCAACAATAAAACTTTTTAACTGGTTTCTCTCCACATATCGAAACAATAAGAGAATACCAAGAATAAGCAATTTTTTTAAGAATATTCTCATCAGCAAAAAATAAAACTTCCTATTAGCATTTAACTTTACATTATGTTAATTTTAACTTAAGGCATGTATCGACTAACATTGAGCAGGTGATGATGAGAAAATAAGCACAATTTATGCCCCTGGGTATGTGTAACAGCGTAAAAAAAATGAGTAAAATTAAATAGAGGCCATTGAAATTACGACGAAGACAACAATTTCAACGGTTTGCTGTGTGCGAAGAGGGCTGAAGGTACATATTATTTAAGTGCCGTCCAGGCGTCGCCGCTAAATTGTAGTGATTTGTAAGAACTCAAAATAGGTAGTGCTAATGGTATACTTACGATAAATACACGTCCAGTTCGACTTAACCATCTGTTATTCCAATTTTAAATTATAGATAATTACACTAACGACCATATTAAAAAGTAGAAATGTTGAATGTACATTATATGGATATTTTTTATTCTTTTTCAAGATAAGAATAGCAGGAAGTTTTAATGGATTACAAAATATATTTCAACACGTACCTACCAATTTTGGTAATTTGTAACTAATGTTATTTTAAAGACAGACCTTTCTAAATAATAAGTATGCTTACCCAAGTCTTACCACCAAAGTTTCTTCATATTATTTATGGAACTGCAAATAAGTTTAGCAAACAATAGACATTTGATAGAAATAAACTGGCACCGCGATTCATATTTTATAACCGTCAAACCTGACTTCTGTAATAAAAGATTAATTATTACCCTTACATGGAACCAGTTTGTTGTCAACCATATTTTGACATCTGTCTGTTCCCTATTACTTTATAAGCAATACCTGTACGCCATTTTCCATTTTATTATTATATTGATAATGTATTTTAAACAGTGTTACCCTTGGTAATTTTTTGACTTCCTAACAACAAACGGAAATAAGTTTACACGTTCTATAAACATAAATAAAATAAATTTGTGCTTATATTAATATGCATAAGACTAATCTAATAAAGTTCTCCGTCAAACAATTTAAAAACATAATGCAATTAATTCAATTAATTAAGTAATGCCGAGATTAAGACCGAGGCCGTTATATTGTGATCGTTACTGCGCGATAAGGTCATAACGATTTAACGGTAAATTGAAATTAATGTTTTCTTATGAAATGGACAGGGATACCCCAAGAATATAAAAATCAACGAGTTAGCAGATTATGTATATTTCTCAATAAAAACTGGTAGGTATCGTCGTAAAATTTATAATAAGTTTGCCAATGTCGGCACTGTCAACTCGTTTGATGTCTTTTAATTTATTTTTTTTAATCAGACACTAATTGGTTGCTTTGATCTTAACAGTAATTCTTAAAAATTATTTAGCTCTTTAAATACGCCGTCAACATTATTTTATAAAAGTATTGGATGGGTAATTCGGTAGCACTGGGCAAGTAGTAGATACTTTTCACGTCTCATTATATTAGTTTAATAAATTATTCTTATATTATAAAGCTGAAATTATTACACTTACATTATATAAAGGTACCTATTAAAATCTGAAATAAAGGTAAAATAAAAAATTCACAGAAAGTGTAAAAAACTGATTTTTTAAAAATTTTTAATGGTTAATGAATATACAGTAGACTCACGTTAACGCGAATACTGCTAATATAAATTTGTCAATAATGCGAACATCAAAATGTATGCATTGACTGCAGCCCAACGAATGACACCTGCAATGAAAACAGTATTAAATTGACTTGTGAAATTTGTTTAGGCGTGCAAATAACGTTTATGGAGGAAGAAAGCTTCTGTGCATTATGTATTTATAGACAAATTTCAATTCAATTTACTTTTTATTTGCAGTTCAGTGCAGTTGTGTACAAACGTCAGTGCATGCTAACTTGAATTTAAATTTGTGTATTTAATTAAAATATTTTAAAAATAAATACATACAGTGTTATGTACGGCAATAATAAATGAATACAATAACTTCAGAGTTGCAGTATTTCAAGATTCCGTACAATATTGGGATTATTGTGTATACTTCCTATAGTGTGAAAAATTCGCTTACGCGAATAGGGTCAAATTTTTAGTGTTCCCACTAACGCGGGTTTACTATATAAAAATTGCTATCATTAAAGAACGGATGGAATTATGTAACTGTTAATTACAACAGTCCATTTCAACAAGGCATGCAACTAATATTGACAGCAGTAGAGATAAAATATAGTAACACTAAGGTACGTGAGTAGCGATAGTTAATTCAGTGGACTGCAGCGATTTGTGAATTGCGTTCAAGCATGCCACGTTAATGGCCTGTATCCTCCATTACTAAAATAACACCTCACCACTAACCGCATACAATCACAATAATGTTCTTTGTGGGAGTGTAGAGAAACTAATTTTTATTTTGTTTCATCATTCTGACACACGATAAAAACTTTATAAAATAAAATTTGACTCTCATCCTGCCATAAATAATGTTTTATGCGGCTTTAAAACTATAAAATATAATGGCAATTAACCTTTTGCTGTAATGTAACGATAGAAAGTTTTTTTAATGTAAATCTTAGTAAATAGTAGCTATATAGTTATAGACTAATAGAAATGCCAACTCGAATGGTTATAAATTACGTTAATGTATGGTAAACATTCATATATGTAAGCGCAAGAATCATAAATATGTCACTACTGTTGTCAAGTAAATGCCGATTAATGTGTTCTTGGGAAACTTGAAAGATTGTTAGGAATGTCTACGTCATTTTGAACATTAAGAACTAACCACAAACTATTATAATATAACTGACAAGTTACAAGATACGTTCACGTAGAGAAAATATATAAAGCTCAAAACGATGGCGGGCAGAATAAAATCAGCAGCTGCGGTAGCCCGATCTATTCCGAGACTAGATGGATGGCTCTGTCAACTCGTTAGTTTGTTCCAATTATTTTTGTTTTATATAGGATCGAAACAATGAAATATTATTTTGAATTTAGGCACTATTTAAAATTCTTGATCCGATTTTAATCGTTCTCACAAATTTCGAATGTAATTAGTAACAATTTGTGAGTCGGAGGAAATTAAAATATTAATAATCGTTTTTTGGTTAGGGAAAACTGGAATTTAAAAAAAATAGCTAAACGAAACATAATTATTTTAATTTACAAAGTTGAAATAATATAACATTTTATTTTTCATTTTAATTTAACAATAAAAAATAGTTTATAGTAGGTGCCTTTTGTCACTTACACAAAACATGATATGATTAAGATACACCAAATTCTTAAAACTGAAAATATTTATAAGTATGGACATTAAAACACGGCAATGTGTAATATTATATTGATAAACAAGCTGAAGTCAGGCGCTTGTTGAGCAAACAACACGTTCTACTACGCGACCAATAATTCGCGTAGCGCTAAATAGTAATAACTTTAAAATAAATAAATTTAACAACACTGAGATCTGTACATAAATGTACATTACTTACAGTTCTTCGTTCTTCAAGAATTCCAAAGGTACTGATTGAATCAGCATTGGAAAAATATTTACAAATACAGTTACTATTTCATGAAAGTCTAGAACCTATCAACTTAAACGTCGGTATTATCACACAGTCACATGCACAATAATAAAGTAAAATACCTCCGGTACGGGTAATCCTTTCAGACTAGTTAAGTCGATCTTAACACAGCTTTCGATATTTGGCTTCAACAGAATTATTTACATTTTTGCAAAATTACGGATGCATTCCTGGCGCCGCTCCTAATCTGGGTCCATACAGCGAATATGGAGAGAGATACGCGGGAATACCTGGAACATGTCCAAATGGAAAACTGGACAAAGTTGGCGGCAATGACGACGGCATTAAAGAGGGTTTACTGTAAGGATGATACCGCGCTGTAGCCAATGGACTTAATGGCGGAGTCGGATATGTGCGATGTAATAATGGATGTGGGGACGGTAAGCCTGCGGTTCGCAACATATTTAATGCTGAATTCGCTTCAGATGTGGTAGCGGCTGCAGCATGTGTACGTAAATGTTGTAACAAGTCCTCGGATGATGAAAAGAACTTTCCACAGCAACTTCCATCCGTCATCCAACTGCATTGATTACTCGACCATTGCGATGCTGCCGCTAATGCGTGGGCGTATAGTGCTGCCGCAGAATTGTGTCCTAAATATGCTGAAGCTGTTTTCGCGTGGTCACACTGTGTGCATCCGGCCGGACAAGGAGTCGTTTTCCCTGCTGCACTTGACGTGGCCAAAAGATGCGAATTCGACATACATCCGGTGCAAAAGGGATCACCCCGACAAGGCGGAAGTAGAGAGTCGGAATTCACGACGCCTTTTATCCTTGCATAATTTAAATAGGGACTTAAAGCGCCAGCTTTGAGTGCATGATGCGACATTAATGTGCTAGTCATAAGATCCATAGGTATGGCCATACCCGGTGGAGGATAGCCACCAAAAAAACCTGTGGTCGTCGGTATTCCAGTTCCCGGTTTAAAAGTTCCTAAAGGTAAATCCTTGATTGAATGATCAGTCGTGGATGTTAAAATACTTGATGTAAATCCCATTTTACTGCTGGAAGTCGATGGAACGTGGGGAGTCGAGGATTCGTCATTGTTCTTTGCAGGGGTTGTTTGTTCACGTGACGTGTCATTATTTTCGCTCGCAGGAGTTCTACGTTCCGGGGCAGCGGGTGATTCCCTCGGTGACGTTACACTTTGATTACTATTACATCGTCCGTTACCGTTCCCGGATACGTTATTCTTCGATGTAATTGGTGTCCGCACGCGACTTCCAGTTGAACTGGTTCGTTCTTCTGGCGATCGAGTCTTTTCACGCGATTGACACGTATCATAAGGTTTAAAAGTAGCTTTGAGTGAATCATTAGAGTTAATTGCGGATCCTGGAGAAGATTTATCCTTCGACGATTCTGGTTTGGTTTTAGTGGTTTTTTCTTCACGTTGAATGAGTTTACTGTTTGACGGTTCCGCACCAATCTGGCTGCATGTTTGAGCGAGTAACGCTAAAGGAGTTTTCTTCGCATCCAACTGTAATTAACATAAACTTTTAGTTTATTGCTTTTTTCTCGTAACTCAACAATACGGTCGTTAATGTATCAAATATAAAAAAGTATGCTGTCATTTTCAACGTTATTATAGAGTTATAAATTTATATTACGGTTTTATATCCGGAGCTATAAATTTTAGAAATAAATGACAGTTTTACGATTCGATCTACTCACGCAACATGGATAGTTAAAATAACTAGTGTTGCAATAATCGCAAACACGCTAAGTTAACGAGATATATACGTACCGTTGTTGGCAAAGGTGTTAAATACTCTGGCCTTAAATACTGGTTACTAGAAGACGTTAACATTGTTGCACTTCACTTAATCTAAAAACTATGACCGAATTCACTTAATAGAAACTACTTCTACTAAAAATGAAAATAACAATCCGTTAAGGTTAATCACGTGTTCATCGCAGAACCCTATGATGCTCTCACTTACAAGTCAAGAACATGACTGACGCTCGACCTCGGCATGCGACAGGCGCGTTCACTACAAATTTGACGTCATGCGTCCCTTCATCCCCACTGCTGTGTGAGCTTTGACACCCTCAACCGCAGATCACCGTGTTATTACTTCTTCTATTTGCTTGTCGACACCCTTTGCTTTGTCGTTTGCCCTGTACTTCGCGCACTTTTCGTTTTTCAGACCTGGTAAATAAATCTTATGGAACAAGTTTTTTAAAACAAATCATAATAAAAGTTTACAAAATCCATGATGTCACATTGGTTTTTGTTTTGTCTACATCACCCAAAACCAATGGTATATATTGACTAAACAATTTTGTGTTTTTAATGTTTGTGGCACTAAAAGACGAGTAATGTTTTCACAGAACGAACCGTGAGTAGTTATTCATCACTTTCAAAAGTTAAGTGTCGGCGTTTAGGATTTCATTTAAAGCTTTTCTCGAGTTGCTACAAACTTGAGATCACTGTTTTCTAACGCCATTATACATTTTGAAATATATTAGAAACATGATATTCTGAAAAGATGCCAGCTGATTTGATACCGCTGATAATAAAAAGAATCGAATGCCGTAGGGTGAAAAAAGTAGGAAAGTGCAGTAGCGCATCGGTTAGATGAGTGGTCCCTACGGAGTAATCGAGAATGCGAAACCGAGTGGTGAAATCTTTTGGCCGTCCGCCACATAAGCACCTTAGGGTCATACATCTTGTCACGTCCTGCGAAGTAATCAACAATGATTTATTTGCCCCAAATGTCACATCGTAGACAGTTGCTTCAAAATTTCTCACAATCCTGACGATTTGCTGACAAACACGCATCATTTAACGGAGGCGTTTGAGATTTCAGCGGACAAAAAATGTACATATCATTTATAATTCCTTATTTAAGTATTAGATATTTAATGAAATATTTGGAAATTAAAATAATTATGCAAACTTCCAAACGGATGAAGAGAAAGTGAGTGAATAATGCCGTTTGGTTTTTTGAACTGTCTACATCAAAGGAAAACCTACTTAAAGTTCCTTTCACAACTAGTAAAAGATGGCAAAATTAACTTATTTACGTACAGAGTTAAAAGTACTTTTAACGATCAGCAGACTCAGTAGCGATGACGTATTTATGATGGCAGCGTTGATGTACAGGCTCTGCTAATGAGTCAACATGTGTACCGAGCCGACATGATAGCGTATACTGACTGAATTATTAACGAACCATATACGTGATGGTGGTACTTGGCGACTGTTGAAGGTTGTTCGTCTTCCTCTAATGTATGACGGACCGAAAGAATGATATGCGCCAAGTGCTCGCATACAGCTGCTCTTTGGCGGCGTGGTTGTTTGTTTTTTTGAAATGCGTGACTGAAAAGCGTTTAGTTTACCCCAAAGAGATTGTGTTTAGAACAGTTTATGTCAATCTCGAGTTTAACACCATGTGGACTTCCGAGAACTGTATATCACCACGCAGAGCCATAAAGATACGGCTGTTTGGGTATAAATTATACCCGAGGTTCGTTTTATAGCTCATAGCGTAAGTGCTTTTCTAAATTCTTGTAAATGGGTTATATTTATTTGGCAACTAATGTAACTGCCAACAAATACGTAATAAAAAACGCATTTGTATTAATGGCGGTATTTCATAGATTTTACCAACATTTTTCCGATTCAAAATATTTACATTAAAAGTATATCAAGGGTGAAATCAATTCGGTAAATGTTATATATACAGGTTGATCCATCGTACGGCATTTTTGAGATAAAACCATTTTTCAGTAGATGAAAAATTCTGACAATCGGAAGCAATCTTCAATTGGCAAACTACAAAATGGCAGAATTTCTTCTTTTAATTAAATCAGTGTGAAAATTGACTTTGATAGTAGTATTTATCAAACTATTAAATCTATCAGGAATTTGTTTTTGCAATCTTAACAAAGTTAGTGTCGATTATAATAATCGACAGATTGTCATTTAGATTTTAATAGTAACTAAATATATCGTATTCTAATTTTATCTAGTGTAAAATAACATTATTTAGCTTTATCAAAGTGATTTAAAAGCGCTTTCAGTAAAAACAGAAGGACGTCTGGCACAAAATGGGTCTCCCGATAAGCAAGAATGTCCAGAGCCGTATGGGGGGTATTCTATAGAATTTAAAACAATCAGACGAATGAAACTTGATTTGACGCACATTTTGTGGGAACTTTTGGCGACGAAATTAGAGAAAAATGTTTTTTCAATATAATTTTTTAGGCGTTTGCTACTTTGTATACAACAAGAAGGTCACCAATGTAATTTCAAGGTAATTAGGAACATTTTCATTGTGATTTTCATTGTGTTTACAAAAATCCAATTTACTAAAACAAAATTCATAAGTCCATGTGTGAAGTGAAAAATAACTGTCTTTTAGGGTATTCTGTTTTCGATTACAGTTAATAACTAGCGTCCAAACGAGCATTATCGATTTATATTATTTATCGGGAAAAGTTTAAACGCGTATTAATTCGAAATCGGCGACTCTTTCAACGTTTTAAATTTCATTTGCGTTTATAGCGTCCTGACCCAGTTGTAATAATTAGATTTTAAAAATAAAACGCCCATTTTATAGTACGATAAATTGTTAATTATTGGTCGCCGGTTTTCAATTTTTAGGATGATTAGAAAGAGACTTTTTCGTGAAAATGCTATACCATGGGCCACTCTGTATACAATTTGTGCGGATTACAAATTCATATTAAAATAAGATATTCCTACTAAACGTTTTTAAGTTTACATTTGTTTTGGTTAGAACAAAATTTCTTCATAATGGGTTTAAATTGAAATTACCTATATCAGAATTTGTCGTTGTAATTTTATTTTAGAAACAAAACACCGTACAAAAAGTTTTCCCCGTATCGATTAATTTTTTAATGATACTTATTACAAAACATAAATTACTAGGATCGAGTGTAACAAATGGTCGACTCAACATAATGATTGCATTTAATGGAAAAGAGTGATGACTATCGACTTTGACAGTTGATTACTCCGGTCCATTGAACATGAATAGAATTTCTTGTGAAAAGGTCCTTTTTGAAAGCAAACGTCTAGTAATATATCATTAGAGACACATGACATTGGCCATAACTAATAGCGATGTATTTTGGGATTAGCTACGCGGCGGATCAGTTTTCAATGGGCAAAGTGACAAAACCGGACATTACGAGGGCACCTTTTGAGCAGCTGCAAGTTTGAACGAACCACACATTCAACATTTAATTTATGTCCTGCTCACCGGACGACATCTTACAATAGATATCCTTAAATTTTTCACGTCATGATGTCATTTAAAAATAAGGCGGTGTGTTCAATTTCGCGTATAATTCAGAACCAGTGGGGTAGTCGAGGGCGCACAAATGCCCCCGTCACAAGATTCATTGTATCCGCACCCAGCCGATTGATTTACTGCCAATAAAGAATAACACAACCGAAGGAATAATGTCCCTATCTCAATAATGTTGTGTTCACAAAAGGCCATATATCAGGTCCCTCACGCAACGTACCAACTAAGCCAATTGTAGTTATGTGCAAAGCGTTATTGCGTGAAGACACGGTCGCTTCTAATACTCGGTGACAGAGCACCACACTTAGTCATATTTAGTTGACATTTACTTTCATTTAAACCAGCGGTTTCCAACTTGGGAGGAGCGCCTCCCAGGGGGGGAGGGTCGCGGACTATTGCCAGGGGAGGTGCCAAATTATTTAAAACATGTCTATATTATTATATCTATTATACTAGTTATTAAGGTGCCAAGGACATTATGAGCAAAATAAGCACGAGGGCCTTTGGCCCGAGCGGTGTACAACAATCGTGGGCGCTTATTTCATAACACCCGCGGTGTCTTCAACGTTTTACGGTGTTATATGGTACATAACATCCCTTAAAATAGAGTAATTAGTGCCAATATAACTCAAAAACAAATGGAAATTTTAAATACCAACTTGTTTAAATCTGCACTTATTTGGATTTCACAACTACTTACCAATTTAAATTTATCAGCAAAATCATAAGAAACTTATACAATCGACTTTGGCGACTTTTACCTACATAAGCAACAATTATATGGATTGCAACTTACAAGCGACAAAATCTTACCACAATGTTAATCGTTAGATTAGGTTGGACTAGGTTATGTAAAAATTTATGAACTTTTGCCTTTACATATGAGTTTCTGATTTGAATGTATGTGAGACTGTTCCGCGAGTACCTGTAGGTGTAAATGTCATGTATTGTTTGTACGCGCGTATGTTTCTGTGCTTGTACCTACATGTAATTGGAGTGGAGAACATATGAAGAACGTTCACAGGTGGGATGCAGATGGTGTTAGAAAAAAGCGTATCCTGAAGGAATGCGAAAGCAATGTCGTGGTGTCCATCAGAGCCTGTTGCTTGATTTCTTTAGTTTATTCCAGTGTTTTTCAATCGGAGCGCCGCGGCATCTTAGGATGCCACGGCGCCACAATTGGGGTGTTGCAAAGTTTAGGCATTTTCTTGGAAATTTACTAAAGTCTAGTTCAAGATAACTCATTGTCAGTTCTATTTTGCTATGAGATATCTAGTAAGCAAAGAAGCGATGACTAATCGCATGTTAATGTAATTTTCTACGCTATGTGTACGCACGACGTGTCACGAGTTCAATCAGGGTGCCACTCATTGAAAAAGGTTGAAAAACATTGGCTTATACGATCACTCCCCCTCCTTGTTAAAGGTTTGGAAAAGTGAGATTAGATTTACAAATGGAAACATCTCTCACGTGGTTAATAACAATATGTAATTTTCAAGTATTTAATTGTTGTCGAACTAAAAGGGCTGCTGGAAATGAGAATCGTGCTTCTGGTATTTTAGAATATACGTAAAGCTATACTGCCGTCCTTAAACTAAAGGTCCTATCTGCAATTTAACTGTTTTGAGATAAATAAACTTTTCTTAATTTTTTTTGTCAACTTTTTATTATTTAATTTACTGTTTTCATTTTTTTGGCATGCAATGCATCAGTTCTTGGACAGTATTGCCAATGTACCTTCACATTATTAAAAATTAAAACTTTGATACAATTTGATATTTGTTGTAGATAGGACAATATCACTTAGCTAACACTTTTATTTAGCCACCTGAAAATTGAAACTAACGTGCTGAGTAAAAAAAGTCCTATCTGCACCAAAATAGGGCATTATGTCTATGCATTCATCACATAGGACTTTTCTGGTAAGTAATGTTTGCCAATTTTGCACTTAGGACAAAACATTTAAATGTGCTTTGACACGTTAATAATGCACTTATGACATTTGTGCTTCGTAGAGAGCTGCAGAAATTGTACGTGAATCCTTAGAACTTAAAAACTCAAAATCGACAATTTTGCAGATAGGACCTTTTGTTTGAAGACGACAGTATAAGTAAATAAGTTTTTGAATATGAATGTATACCTAGCGAAACTAAAGAAAGAAAACATTTATTTTACAATACAGTACAGCCGCACTTATCCGAACATGTGCTAATCTGAAACTAAAGTGATCCAACTAAACATTACTTTATAATCTGAACAAAAATATTACTGTCTTTGTAATCCTAAAATTTTTGAGAAGCCTTCATCGTCAATTTCGCTGAATGGGCTGTATTATTACAGCGATTCGATTTTTTGTAGCGACGTGGGGCGCATTAAATACACCCGAAATAAATATTGTTTTCATTGTCTAAGTTATATTATATTTTAAATCGCTAATTCGAACACAGTCCGGTCTCAATTGATTCTAATTAGCGAGGTTGTACAGTAACAAAACCAGATTTAATTACATAAAGTGAAGATAACTATCCACTACTGTGGCCACAAAAATAAATATGTAGGAGAGGCCGGAACATCGAGGACCACCGGGTTACTAGAACCACCTTCATAATTCCCAAATAATTTAAATTTCGTGTATAATTTTACGTCAATAAGGTGACACAACGTCCGATCAGTGCTTTGTTGACATCACATGTTTGTTACTCGTTTTTGCAAAATATTACAGTGAAATCAAGTTTTTCTGTAATGGACTGTTGTGGTATCATATACACTAAAAAAGACCAAGACGAATTACATCATGTTTTTCAAAATAAACTAAACTATGGAAATTCAAATGTAATTGTCATGGGAGATTTAAATGGTAAAATAGACAACAATAATAAAAAGGTGGAAGAATGGATGGGAAATGAAGGAGGATCTGCGAAAGGTAATAATAAAGAAAGAATAATAGAATTTATTGCAGGAAATGATTTAATATTAACCAATTCTAAATTTCCCCTAGCCATATCCATTACGTCGTAATGTAAGTTATGGAATTATTAATGAATACTGAATGTCAATAGGCAGATTGTAAAGAATCTAATTTAAAAAAAAAATCTAAATTTAGACAAAACGGCATAGATACACCACTGAAGAAACAAGTAGATGTGAAAAACTTTGCTGTAACTGTTTTCTATGATCACGTTAGTACGAAACGATACATACAATAGGCATTCGTACTATAATTTCGAATTTGAGTATGTAAAACTTTTAAATGTGAAAATATTCCACAAGTAAGTACAACCTGGTTGATAAATTTAAAGTGAGGGAAGGTTTACTAGAAAAAATAATTTACGGTAAAATTGCTAACATTAGTAAAGCAACCTCTGACGATTGGAAAAAATGAGCTACCGGAAATTTAATTTTTTTTTTAAATTACCACGAATTTTTGCATAAAGAATTTTCTATATAGGTACTTAACGATTATTTTCAGTTTCCATTGCACTTCGTTATAGGGAAGTTCGACTGTAATTGTTTTGCAATGAACGACAAGAAGTTTTCCACATCGAGAGATTTCCATAAGCAGTAAAGACGACAAATGACCGTTTCGTTATGGATTTTTTACTATTTCTGTTGCATAATAAAGCTCTTTTGGTGTATTAAAATTCATATTACTTAAATAGTATTGAACAATGGGCTTCTTGCACAAACGTCCGACATTTCCATACTAACAAAGATATTTTTTTTAAATAATAGTTTTAACAGCTTTTTAAATGAATTTTTCTCAATTTTGACCAGTTGTAGATGAACTTTTGTACAGGATGACCATACCTATTTATTATCTTAGTAGGCTGTGGATACCTGTACATAGTATAGTACATCTGTTGCAACTAAATACACTCTGACCATCTCAAGAATTTTCATAATTTTATGACTGTGTGTATTAGTTCGACAAATGGTAATCTGCGTTAAATACGTAATAATGAATAAATTGTTGTTGTATTAACAAAAATCTGTAAGGTAGAGAATGTGTAAAAAATAATGCTATTGACCTTAATTTGTTATATTTATTCCTGTTCTTACAAATTAACCTTGGTATAGTTTTCACAAAGATAAGTCGCGTTCCGTGATTACTAAAATCCATTTCTCTGTACCATTCATAACGTTATCCTTATGGAAAGATATATCTGGGATTTTATTATTCAGGGACATATTATTGCATTATAATGTACAGTAGGACAAAGTATTGTTTTCATGGAAAGAATATTGTTTCCTACATACTTTTAATAGAAAACACATTTTAGAGTCCCTTCTATTCAAAATAACTGTGATTGTATTTTTGAAATATGTATGTGACAATGTTTTCGCATTACCACTTCATATTTAGTCGTTACAAACATGGTGGACCAAATGTACATATTCGAACTGTACGCATTAATGTGATTTGGCCCCCAAAATCTCTAGATTTAAATTCCATGGAGGTTAGCACTTGATTAGATTTTGGTTGACCCCTTGACATTTAAAAAGATTTTGTTTTTCCAAATATAAATTGCGTACGTACAGTTAAAGTTGAAGTTAATTTTCAATAAAGAAGAACTTCTTCGTACTTTTATCAAAGAGTATTTATTAATATAGAGGCGACCCTCTATTGCCTTTTATTGGTATGCTTCTACGACCTCGAAAGCTAGTGCGCCGGCTCACTAATCAGTGGCGTAGTTATTTTACTCTAATAAAAGGTTTAAAAATCGATAAATAATCATATTTTATTTGGTTATGTAAAATATTTTATTTTTGATTATAAAATGCGCATATCCTTGTGGTAAAAGCAATAGGTTGTATATCAAAAAAAAACTAATTTTAGTTAACTTTACAATCGTGGCTAATCTAGTGAACTACGCCAACTGCAATATGCCACGCACAGACTAATAAGAAGCTGGCAAGTCCCTCTTTCAATAGGACGAATAAAAAACATAATTATAAAAGCACGGGGGCAAAATGAGAACGTTTATTTGTTATTTCGATCAAATTTAGTATATTTGACATACAACCTATTGCTTTTACCACGACGATATGTCGTTTTAACAATCTGCTTTCGCTTTCGGTTGACCCATTATAAAACCACAAACGCAACATGACACTGCACCTTAAGGCAATATTTGATGCGTCGACTATGGTGTCAGCTGATACAGACAAAAGAAAAATGATTCAAGCAGTGAGTCTGCGCACTATAACGAAGTTGAGAGTGTCGACTCTCTTTGCTTTTATGCCCGCGCAATGTTTAATTTTCCTGTTGTCCTTCAATTGACCCTCACAGCACCTGTCTTAATCCTTGACGATTTATTAAAATTTCACTGTTAGTGGCATATGCATTATTTCTTTTTGAAATCTGCTTTATTACTAGAATGGAAGCTATAAAATTCTTAATTTACTTAACAGTGATAAAGATTGTATATACTGTTTTATGGTTAACTAAAGATTATCAAGAAAGCGATAATAAGGAATTTTCCAGGATTTAAATAATGTTGTTATAAAATCGAAGTAGTAGTCTTAAAGTTTCAAAGATTTTCATGTTTTATGCGGTAACAGCATAAAAGTAATTTTTATAAAATATGATATGTGAAGTACACGGCAAAGTGAAAAGTCAATATAACATGACTTATAGGAAGCAAGGGACTGGTTGTTTCGAGAATATACGAGGTCTGTAAAACTCACGGCATGCACCAGATAATAAATGCCCAGACGTACTTTATAGCACCCCAATAAATAAGCCGGTTATTCTATTATGAACCGCAACAGAATGCCTTGTCTGAAAGGTATTGTCGTCTTGAAAGACTTATGTGCAATCATATATATGTGTATGTACGTAATATATAACAATGCTCAGGTAAGTACATTTTCCCGGATTAAAAAATATTCTTCAGTAAGTGACTTTCATGGAAAGATCGATTATGCAAACTGTCAGCATACATCATTGTTAATGGTAGAAAATCCATCATGACTCTATAATTTGTGGTGACACGCGAAGTTGAGAGAAGATGACTGATCCACGTATGTGCAGATCTCCCTTCCTCGTCCCTCACTCTATCAATCTTAATAGCGTAGGTTTCGAGGGTAATGTAGAGGCTACAATACAATCTAATAATGATGACCGGGTAAGGCTAGTTATGTAACTCTATTGTGTTATAACAGAAAGCAAGTACATTCATATTGTTACAGCTGTCGACTGACGTGTATAAAGAGGGCACACATTAAGTGAATTGAATTCAATCTGAAATGAAATTTTAATGTCCTCTTGAAAATGAAATGGACGTGTTATAATAGTAATTGTGTTGTGCATCTATGGAGCGAGAAAATTAAACCCGCAAGAAAGGTCATCAATTTTTAAATTTAACCGCGGTCGACGTTTTGCACTTTAATTTTTATCGAATAAAATTAATCGTCTTGAAAAATTTTAGCTGGCAGCGTTTAACAAGTTTTTCGGATTATAAACAAAACGTGAGCTACATTATAAAAGACAATTTCCAATAACGATTACCTACAAGTTGGCCGCGATTGGCTGCCGAGGAACATAATCTTATAAAATACGTTCATACATGTAATCATGCGTTGACCCTACAGAGCCGGCGACTTTTACCAGCCCCATTACTATTTTATTATGGCAATAAAAGCTCTTAGTTACAATTTATGTCATACATATACAACACTTCACATTCTCGGAGAGCCTTAAAATGTTTATGTGTAAAATATTTGACAATTCTTATTACATTCAGGCATTGAAGGCGGGCGGAAGGCAGTGTAAAGCCCTGCTCGGCCCTTAATCTGATTATGTGATCGACCATATTGTCCCAACCGACCTAGCAACATTTACCGTCAACTCATCTACGTAAACAATGCTTCGATAGATGAGAAAATCGTATCAATTTAAACGAAAAGACTACGATAAATTACGTAGAGTATCGTAATGTATAAGATACATGTACAGGGTGCGCCAAGTTTCGCGTCCACCCCACTTCTTGGCTTTAAATATTACATTAAAAAAAACGAAACTTATACAAGATACATATTAGATATTAGCCTTTAGAGCGTGCATATTAGTATTTTAAGATTGTTTTACAAAAGGTCCTAAAATTACAAAAAACCTCATTTACATTAAATTTGCAAATTTTATTCTCCACGCCATGATGTCCATTTCAACTTCTAGAACTGAAGCCTCAAATCAGAATTGAAAAATATTAATTGGGTTTCAAGTAAATCGCAGTTTTGCACAACAAGTAGCAAATATCGTTTTATTTACAACCTCTTGGTTTGACAATCATAAATTATGCGGACAATAGACTGCGGACACCGATAACCGAGCCTTTTGTGACCGACCTTCTCACAATTGGAGCATCCAGGTAAAAATGTCCAGGGTCCCAATGTTATTTTTACAATTTGAATAGTGAAATATCTTCTGGTTAACTTCAAACAATTACGTTAATAATAATTAACCGTTTTACTATCCGGTAAATCAGTAGTACAAGTTTTACCACTATAAATAATTTGAATAGTTATGGTACGATGGTTAATAAGATGTGAAGAAAACACTAAACCGTCACTGTGAAACTTGCCCGTATTTGCGATAGGTTTTTTCTATGGAATATCATAAGTAAC
Source organism: Dascillus cervinus (assembly GCA_949768715.1). Lineage (NCBI taxonomy): Eukaryota > Metazoa > Arthropoda > Insecta > Coleoptera > Dascillidae > Dascillus > Dascillus cervinus. The sequence continues at coordinate 18,520,146 of OX458316.1, forward strand.
TGTCAGGAAAAGATTCTAACCAAAGCTAACCGCTCCACTGTCGAGAAATTGTCATAAATCCATCAAATTTTCAGTGTTGAAAGATTAAACTAGATTTTCTTGAGAAATTAAAATATATTTTTGATTTAAATTTAATGGTGAGCTGCAAAATTGCATAATGAATATTGTAGCCAAAAATAAATATATAAAAGTATTAACTGCTCCCATAAAGCGAAAAAAAACTCGCGATAACCATACAAATTATTAAAAATAAATAAAATTTCGAAATAGGATAAGATTCAGTTAAGTATGTAAAATTTGAGTACCCTCACATAATTAGCAGTTTCAATTTTCAGGGTGGAGGCAAAACTTGGCGCACCCTGTACAGTAATACCCCGAAGTAACGTGATAGCTGATACTGGCAACGATGTCAGTCAAAAAAACGTAAATCGAGCTACAAATCTTACTCTATACTCTAAAATGGGCGTTTTATTTTAATTTTAATTTAATTTATTCCAACAGCGTCAGAACGCTATAAACTTTATATTTTATACTAAGTTTAAAGCCAAACAAATCAAAATCATTTTTTTGCTTTTCACGTCATTGCGTTCATAATATCACAGAGAACACGTTGTCGAAATTCATAATTTTGATAGAGCCGTCGATTTCAAATTAATAAGTGTTTAAAACTTTTCCCTTGAAAGATCACAAATATTAAACTAAAATGGTCGCTGAAGCGCTTAGTTACTTACCGAAATCTCAAACAGAATACCTGTCATACGGGTTTGCTTTGTTACTTTGTGGCAGATGTCATTCTGCAAATGTTTTTAATTCAAACGATTTTAAATCAGTCTGAATAGTTTTACAGCAACTTTATAAGTGTGCAACTTAAGGTTATTACCATAAATACCCTAGACGATATTAGAATACGATTTATTTAGTTACTATTAAAAACTAACCTGTTATTAAAATCTAGACTATAACGTATGTGAGATTGATGAAACAAATTCCAGATAGCTTTAATAGTTCGATAATAAATCACTATCAAAATCAATTTTTACGGTGATTTTGTAAGTTGCTTAACTTTAAGTAGGTAGATGTTTTTATAAAATGCAATCTGTTGGCGGGACAACGATTTTTTCTGTTTAGTTATAACAAGCAACCAATTCTTTTATAACAACACATGTCAAGTGTAGAACGTTACTGAACAATACAAGATGCGAGTGACAAATTTTATTAAGACAAGACGCTGATTACACAGCTATGATTTCAAAGTGCCTACAAATTAAATTAGTCGAGAAATAATTAAAAATGTGTTTATAATGCAAAATGTTAACAATAAACCCTTTAGTAGTAAGAGTTTATGTTGCAATATACGTCCGTGCAAGCTCATCGTTACATGAAACGTGAGCGGATGAGTAGGAGAAAAGCATTAGAGAAAACTACAAATCGCATAGCTCCGAGTTCATAGAAGTTGGATAGCGTAAGTCGGGGTACCACTGTATAACAATATGAATTGCCATTTATACTGTGCCATGATCATATTTTGGGATTTCATAAATGTAACCTGGGGTCTCTACGATCCGACTTAATAGAGCTAACTGGTTTATATGTCGTATTTTCGTCTTAAAGACACGGAAATAAATTTACAGGAGCTTAGTTAAACAACGCATCAACATAATCTCACAATTTTTATAAATGATGTTTTGCTTGTAATAATTTAGGACCTACCTTATCGTTCTCGGAAAATGTAATAATAAATTTAATTTTTATATTGATATCTACATTCTTCGTATGTGATGGCTTTATCCACGCGCAAAAAATAAAAAACAAAATATTACAGAGAGTACGACGAATGCGGTCTTTGTAATAAAATAATGAAGACTGTCGGTCATTTACGCAGGATATAATAATAGGCTTTTGTGCGGGGTCACGCCGTTTTATAAAAGTGCTGTCTAATCCAGTCCAGAAAAGAATAATTACCGCGCCTCTTATTCTCATTTCCAGGAGATGAGCGCTGCGTCACGCTTTCGCCTCCCGGGCTCTTGGTGTCTAATCAAACAGAAGCTTCTTAACTCGAAGAAATTATTCTGGGATGCAGTTCATTTCGATGAAAGAAAATCAATTTATTTTATAATTTAACCCTCATTAATCGTAGTTTCATTATAAAAATTATGCTACATCATTTTTAAAATAAGTCAAAAAAAGAACAACGTGTACGTGTAGGATATCGGTAACCGTAAAACAGGTATAAAGAACATTAGAATTGTTATACAAGGTAAAGAAATGTAAAATAAGTCGCTAACAATGGCGCAGCATTGTGGACAAAAGTAAATAAATTACACACGTGAAAACGAGAGAACGCAGCTGCAAATTGAATGATCGTGTGTGGCACGGATTTGTGTGTTTGATACATAAATATTTCTTCCTCTCTGAAATATGGATTTTTATTGTCGCAAACTACACAGACTCATAAATTAAATAAAGGCGGTACGAAAAAAAGTCAAAGAGAATTTATTGCTTTGGGACAGTAAACCAACACTTATTGGCATTCAGAAATCAGTAAAACGCAATTATACCTTCAGTTATATTTATTGCTTTATTGGTGGGACCTAGGGAGCCGACTGAGAAGCGGCACGTTTCAAAAGCTGGTTCACAAAGAAGAACTCGCTAAGTTTATTTTCTATTAACACACCGTACGATATTAAAATTTATTTCTACCTAGTTCCATGGATGCATTTTATTTCACGCAGTAAACATTTTTCGTTCTTTTACTCATTCCAACGTGAAGCAAGTCATTCTAGCACGAAATTAAAATATATTTGAATATAGTATCTGCCGGTAAAGCAAGTCATTAGCTCGATTAAAAAGGTAGTCTATAAAATATCGAGCTGTCATAAGGGAGCTGGTGATGACAGCGCTTTGTGAAAGTTACATCGTGTCGGTCATGATTAGATCGGAGAGATGATTAGAGTAACTCGACACATTCCTGCTACTCATATTTAATGAACTGTCAGTGAGATCTGACAACCCGGACCAGATTATCTGATAACCATCTATACACAAGAATTGAACGGTTGTTTTAAAATCATAAACACACTGTACAAATCCTTCGGTTGTCAAAATGTAACCTTGAGTTCAGGTGACGGGGGAAGTGATAAACAGTAGTAAATCCAACGACTTATAAAAACAGTCAACTAGTAGCAATACAAATTTTAGTTTAGTCATCCAAATAGATAAAACTGTATTTTGTTCAATAGCTATATGAAAAATATTGTTGCCTCCGGTTCCAAGTGGCGCCTATAACAAAGAATGTTCTGTCTAATCGTCTTCAACCTCCTACAGAGAGCCCTTTCATTTACAGGTACCGCTCTACCGCTTTCCTTAAACTTCCCAAGTATTGCAGTAATAAAGGTCGAACGATTCGTGCAAAAAAGAATGGTTATCAAAGTTCTTCAGATGTATCACATTTATGCTAAAAGTTGCAGGTCATCATTATAAACACGGAATATGACAGGAAATGTTTTAAAAAATTTTTGTTCATAAAATGGAAGAGCCTTTGTAGTTTAAGCCTTGCGTAAATTACGGGCCTTTGTGAAAAAACCACCCAAGGAGAAACGTCAGGAATAGGTATATATAAATATACAGGGCGTAACATTTGAAGATGATTAGCCCTAATTTTAAAAGAGAAGATAGAATCACGCTGAACACGTGAATATGCCCCTTTATTATATCGAGTGATGATAGTGTTCCCTCGCTTATTTATTATTTTGTCGGTTCATCCATTGTCAGTATGTTTTATCGATTATTTAATGATTATGTATCTTGATGGCGCCACAAAATCGTTTTAAAACATCTATTATCTCAATTTCGATACATTTCATGAATTAATTCGTAAATGATCATAATTTTAAAACTTCAAAACTACAGATTATGAAATGAGAATTGAATTGATAGCAAACATTTCAAGCAAATGTTATTTATTACCATTGATTAAAATTTCAAAGACCAGAAATATAAATAATTAACATTTAATCTTGAGAGGTTTTTTACTACTTTATTTCCATGTAATAACGACTTTCTCTGACAAGTTTCTGAATATTTCTGGGTAATAAAATAAATTTATGGATGGTGACATTTAACTCGACCTGGTTATCGCCAATAAACCATAACTTATCTTATTTCCGTCAGTGAATGTTTTTTAAAAAATATTTATGTAACAAAAATCGCGGCATTCTAATTAGTTCATTTGATTAATGATACTTAGCGGTCCTTGTCAACGTAGCTGCTATAACAGAGTTTTTATGTGACAACTCGTTAATAATAATGACAAATCTATTTCCATCTGACAATTTACCTTCCCCGTAAATTAGGAAATTATAATGTCACAAAATTTCATGTGGAAGTAAATTTAAACAACAGAAAATCTTTATTATTTGTAATTATGTGCTTAGATATTCGCAGCGTGAAAGATTTGTTATTGTGTTCTACTCCTCGGTGAGCTGTGTAGTATAGTTACTCAGAGTATTTTATAGCAGAGTAGCGTCCTGGGCGAACTATCCATGTGCTATCGTATAGTGACTATTTGTTTTTAACTATACTCAGGAGACCCTTCAGAATGAAATTGTGATGACAAACCTTTTTTTGTGGGGAATTGAAAGAAAACGCTACACTAATAAATGCTATATTGTTTTGTATCGCTGCTGTTTGGCAATAAATACAATTTTCTCAAATTCAGTGTTTCCATTAATTCTCATGAGTAAAACAATGAAGGTGAAAAAACTTACTTTGATTTACAAAAATCATTGTTTCTTTTAAAATTCAATGCTATCAATATAACAAAAGCATATGCAGGGTGCGCCAAGTTTTGCCTCCATCCCACTTTTTGGCCTTAAATATTATGATAAAAAACGAAATTTACATAGCATACGTATTAGATATTAGTGAAGAGAGTGCATACTAGTTTTTTAAGATTGTTCATAGAAAGCCCTAAAATTAAAGAACTTCATTTACATTAGATTTGAAAATTTTATTCTCTACGATATGATGTCTATTTCAACTTTTAGAACTGAAGACTCAAATCGGAATTGAAAAATATTAATTAAATTTCAAGTAAATTTCAGTTTTACACAACAAGTAGTAAATATCGTTTTATTTACAACCTCTTGGTTCAACAATCATAAATAATGCGGACAATAGACTGCGGACACCGAAAACCGAGGTTTTTATGACTGGCCTTCTCGCAATTGGAGCATCTAGGCAAGAATGTCCAGGACCGCAACGTTATTTTTACAATTTGAATAATGAAATATCCTTTGGTTAACTTCAAATCAGTATTACAAATTTTGCCACTATAAATAATTTGAATAGTTATGGTACGATGGTTAGTTAGACGTGAGAAAACACTAATCGGGCTCTGTGCAACTTGCCTGTATTTGCGATGGGTTTCTTCTATGGAACATCATAAATAACTGCCAGGAAAAGGTTCCAACCACAACTAACTGCTCCATTGTCGAGAAATTGTCATAAATTCATCAAATTTTCAGTGTAGAAAGATTAAACTGGAGTTTCTTGAGAAATTAAAATATATTTTAAAATTTACATTTAATGGTGTGGTGCGAAATTGCATAATGAATATTGTAGCTAAAAATAAATTTATAAAAGTATTAACTGCTCATATAAACCGAAAGAAACTCGTAATGACCCTAAAAATTATTAAAAATAAGTAAAATTTCGAAATAGGAAGCCTCATTAATATTCAATTAAGTATTTAAAATTTGGGTACCCTCACATAATTAGTAGTTTCGATTTTCGGGGTGGAGGCAAAACTTGGCGCACCCTGTACAGTGCGTTTACAGGAAGTGGTAACAGTAAAGCAATCAATAATTAATATGTTTACATAATGTGATTTGGAAAACAAAACAGTAATTATTATAATAATTAATTTATAAGATATCAAATAGGCTCAGAAGAAACAACAGATATTATTTGATAAATTGTTCAAAGTTACCACCGTTTTGTAAAAAACATGTCTCTAATCGTCGCCGAAGTTTATTATTACTTGATTTCAACCTTGTATAACTTTGTTCTTTAAATCTTACAAATTTGTCCAGCTATCAACCCACCGTCGTAGTTACACCAAACCAGCGAAGGGTTATACAGTGCGACCTCTATAATCCGGTCTAATTAAAACCGCGGTGATCCGGATAAGTAAATAAGTTTTTTTATTGAAAAGAGAAATATTTAATACCAAACAACTAGAAAATACTACATAAACGAAAATTACAGTAGAGCGTCGATTATCCGAACTAATTGGGACCGACTACCGTTCGTATAATCGAAAATTCGGATGACCGAACAGTCATAGTTTATGAGCACTAAAACGCTCAAAATGATAGAATATAAACATATATTGAACAACAAATAATATTTCAATCACATTATAATGTATTGTAATGGCAAAGTTAACGACGATTCGGACAATTGACGTTCGGATAAATCAAATCGTCATTTAGATGATTGACGTTTCGGATAATTGACGTTCGGATAATCGACGCTCTACTGTATTTAAAACCAAGGCATACTTATTAAATTTTTATTATTTTGTGAAGTACTTGTTTGCTTGATCTTTTTCTGGTTTATTATACAAGAACATCTTGTAGTGAGATATTAGTTTCTTCTGTCCACTTTATGCACACATTGAAACTTTTAACTGCATCGTCATTCTTAACAGTCTGGTTTCTATTATTTAAATCTGGACTTTCATTGCCACTGTCATGATGTTCGTCTGTAGCATCTATGTCTTCCAATGGTAACAAATCTTCATCATTTTCAAGCTAGTTTTTACGTATTTTCACGTTCGTGAGATTTTGCTTAGTGAGAACATTAAGCATATCTGAAAGATCTGTTCAATATTTATGGATTAACAAGAAACTGAACTGAACAAAAAATTTTGCGCTTAACAATTAATGTACGTTGTTTACCTGGCATCTCTTTAATCAAGAGAAGCAGATTTCGCCGCAATTGACTCAGATGAATTAGATCTTTAGCATGTTCTTCAGTGTCTGGGTCGGTATTTGCCACATGAGCCATAATTTTGTACCAGCACTTCTTCAAAACTCCGGGGCAGACTTTTTGCCAAGCATTGCGTAGTAGACATACAGCACGCTTCAAGTTAATGGTTTTTAATAACTTAACAGAATTTTCTTCTTTATTAAATAAAATATGGGCTAGTAAACTTTTCCGATAAAATAATTTCGTCAGTCTGATGGTATTTTGATCCATAGGTTGCAAGAGTGCTGTACAATTTGGTGGAAGAAATAATGTTGTAAATTGTCCATCCTCACTAGTCAGCTCTTCTATAATTTTATTGTTCGAGGCGTTATCGATGATTGAGTCTTTTTAAATGACGGAAACGTCTAAAAGCGCAGGTCCAGATTACCGAGTACTGCCAAATCAAAATTATAAAGGTCCGGATTATCGAGGTCGCACTGTATTAATTTAACTAATCTGCCTCTCAAATCTTTGTGGCAAACAACTTTACTTAGTTGTGTGTGTGAATCTGGCCATCCATACGATAACTTTTGATAGAATACAAAACAATCGTAATGAGATTTGTTAAGAGACTTAGCACAAGACAATGCCGTGGAATTTGTGAAGTCATCTCGTAGATTAATTACCAATCGTCGCTAAATGAGTCGACTAATATTATTGTCAGTCTCAATCAAATTAGGTGCATTTATCAAATTCACTAAGGTTCATTTACGGCCACCGAAATGTGCACAATTTTTTTTTCGCACTTGATTTTTGCTTTACGTCATAGGCGTTCTAAAAAACATCAGCCAAATGTCAATATTATTTTGTTTATGACAAATATTATTTCACGAAAGTCACTGGCTAAAGCCATGGAAAGCTATGGAAAAATAGGGCAAATTTGTGTCAGGTACATGTAGCCCTCGGTTTACGCCGCAGTTCCGTTCTTACAAAAGCCGGCGCAAATGAAATCGGCGTAAAGTGAACCCATCTTTACAGTGATGTATAGGGTTACGTTCTACATAAGTGAAAAAGAAGTAAATCATTTTGTTTATTAATACAATATAATGCAAAATACAATTATAAATTTAATTTTTAAAATGTATTTTATGATAAAATAAAGTGAAATGTTTTTATTAAAAAGTTTCAAAGTTACCTAATTATGTACATGGCGAAACGGCGAATTGCACAGGGATGTTATTGTGAATCGGCGTAAATTGAGCCGGCGTAAACCGAGGGCTACTTATATTGTGCACTTTCGGTGGCAGTAAATGTACATTAATTTGTAGATTTCAGTATCACCTCTGGTCTGTTTGTAAATGACCTCACATTACATTTCTGCCGACGTTTAACTATTGTAAATTCTTTTACTTGTTATCCATTTGTAAACGTAATTTATTTAAATCGTTTATTAATAGTGTAAAGTGACTTTAGGCAGTTACTAACCTTTTCGTTTCAGGAGCTAACCAGTAAAAAATTAACGGGTTAGCAACGTTGTTGACATTTGAAAATTATATCTAGTTACTGACAGTAAAAACATAAACAAATAAATAAACTATGCGCGTTGCCACAGTAATCATTCCAGTTTGTTAGATGTCATTACGAAAAAAATTTGAAGCAACAACTGTGACCGACAGGATTTACTTGTAATTTTTAGTTTTATTTACAAATAAGTAACAAATAAACTATTATACGATATAATGCCAGGTAGAACTGGCTCAGGAAGGCACGAGTAAAAACCTGGCTAATAATGTAAAGTACTATAATGAACAAAGTTGATCAGTACATAAAGTTCCAAAATGGCTTTAGACAAGTACAACAAATAAATTGATTACAATGCAAGGGTGGTTTAAGATGTCTAAAAATAATAAAAATATTAATTATGGATCTTGTTAAAATGTATTCATCGAAAGAAAATATATTGAAAAATTATAAACTAACATCGTGTAAAAGTACAAAAATTTTAATCACAATTCAACCATAATTTTTAAATTATCCTTGGATAAAGAATTTGCCGTAGCTGCAATATTTTGGTTTTATTATTAAAAGCTTTTGCTTAATAAACTTCGTTCGAAGATAAATAGGTAAACGGGGTAGATAAGCGGAATGTATGTCTGTTTTAGGCCGCGTAATTTACCTCGTGGTAATAGACCGCATTAACACCATAAACCAGACTTACAGTAATGGCTGTGAGTCGTTGAAGTCGTGAGAGGGTAATATGTTTCTATTATCGGTGCAAACTATTGCTGCTGGCGCATTAGGAGGAAAAGCTTCTCTTCATAGAACGCCTTCTATATAAATATATTGATGTCATAAATTCAGAAAAACGATTCAGCATAAAGAGGAAGTATATTTTATGCATTCGTTTTGTTATACAACATATTGTGAACAACGAATAATGTCGATTCAATATTTTAGCTTTTTACTATTTCGGTACAATTTTTCCTTGTGCATAATCTGGCAATAAATTTTATTTTTATAATTCCGACAATTAAAGTGGATTAAAATTTTTACTTTCAAAAAATTTACAACCTATCAATTTGTACTAACTAACTAAGAAAGGCAGGTAACATGGCCGTAGACTATGTAAACAATGGTAGTGTATCGGTCCATTAGTGTTGTCACCACACAGTAGCGAGGTGAGCAAGAGCTCCAATCAGCAGGAGACCGCTAACTGCCACCGTCTTTTCGTATAAATAGAATGTTTAAACACTGAGTTATGTCAATGGTTGTAGACGCTAAGTACTCGCATCTATTTACAGAAGCTGCTAACACTTCAACAGCACCTCTAACGTATTTTTGTACTTACCGACAAAAGCTGATCAGTAAGGAATATGTTAAAATCACCACGTTTACTTAATTGCCTTATTACAATTATATCAGGTGCTCATTTTTAATCAATAGGTGCCAATAACAGATAATCAAATAATGTAATTATATCCACACGCGGCAACAAATACTTATGAACATTGTAAACATTACAAGAAAAAAAAAACACCGAGTGACCATTCGGTTGATATAAAACGGGTGAATGTTTCCACAAATGGCATTTTATTATTCTTTACGAGCGTAGTCTGCAAAATTTGAACTTCAGATACATATTATATTCGTTTTTATGAATTACGGTTATGTTCGTGGGGTGAGACTGAAAGAATGTTCAGAGAGCTGGCGAATTATTGTTTTCCGATGTTTATGACACTGTTTCGATTTCATAACTTGACGGAACATGGGGGATTTGAGTGCACGTTTTTAATTTATCAGGCTCTATATCAAGTTATACGGCATTTTACTCGACAGACCCCACATTCCCACAAATCATTGCAGATGAAATGAAAATATATATCGTCTCAGATTATTTCGGGGATTTTGTGTAATACCTCGAATTAATTCAACAGGAAAATAAAATTGCCGATAATGTTGAACATTTCCTCTATTACGTACGAAAGTGAAGCGAAATAAAAGATTAATCAACGTCTCTGTTAATGTTAAAATTTATTAAGAAAAATTAATATTGGTCACAATAATTTCTGAAGGCGCCTCACATATATAATGCATAAGCAGCAGATGGTTCAGAAAGATCTTGATAGACTGGTTGTATAGTAGGGTCTGCGCAAAGAGTAAATTAACACCGATGAGATGTGTCAGGTCCAACAAAGAAGATTGTTTTGCTTCCTCGCTCGGCCGTCATTTATCTAACCTCAACAATACCTGTCCCAGATTTGACACATCTATCAAAGCATAAAGAATAGAAACTAGGAGGGGAATGAACGCCGTTTACTGTAAGGTTTTACTCAAGTAAAAACAAGCACAAAGCTTAACCGACAAATAATTTAAGACATTGTAAGATGAGTAGTCTCAGTATCGGCTTACTGCAAGTATTTATACTTGAATAAGAAGAATCGCTTAAGCTGAACAGATAATATGATACTTATAATGTGATTAGAGAATGCCTTTTTAATTGAATTTTTTTAATATAAAAAGGAACCTATTCACTAAACAAATTCGTTAGTTAATTTTTTGCTAATAGTTCATCTTATTAATCTACAAATACGAAATACTAGACACATTTTATTATGTTTTTCAAAGATGTATAGTTACCCAAAAAGGTAGACCACACACCATTAATCTAAAAATTCGGCTTCTGTGCATCGTAGAATAAGAGGCAGGCCTGAATACACATATGCTACCACTGACGTGGAGATAAAATATTATCCTCTGAAGGATAACAAATGCATTATTACTAGTGTTAATGGTTATAATAAATAAAATGCGGACAATGGTTTCTTAATCCTTTAGATTTATGACCATCAGCGGCGTATATAAAATAACATAACGGACGCTGAGAACTAAATAAATCAATTTTACAGCTGCTCATTTTGTTATGTAGTACACCATTAATTGTCGAGAATGTTTAAATATTATTTTATAATTTAAATACTTGTATTAATAACTTTTAAAATAGGCAACTCGGGAAAATTTTTTGCTCTCAGTATAACAACGTACATATTTACCTATCCATGTAAGACCTGAAATATCCTCTTAGACAGTCTATCTAAATAGGTAAATTAAATAAATTACATCCTTATAGTCTTATATCAATTTAGTGTTAAAATAAAAATAATATAAATCGGTCAAGAGCGAGTCAGGCCCGCACAATTAGGGTTCCGTACTAAAACAACAATTTTCCCGTAACTATGACATTGTTGATATTCTACGCAGTTTACCTGTAACACCATTAAAATCAAAATATTAGCTTTAGAAACCTAGGAGAACAGTGGAGAGGAGAGAGACGGTAATTTTTTGCACATTTGTAGCTATATTATTAAGACTGCTGAACTTAAAATTGTAAAAAAAATATTTTTGGAATCCTCACAGTTAGCTCTTACAAATGATACCCCACAAGATATGTTAATTTAAACTTTTTTATTGGTACCAAACTAACCCCCCATATTAATCTAAAAATAAATTTTTATCTAGTTATGTTGAGGGATATATGTGCGCGTCATCAAGATCCATCATTTCGAGAAAAACCCCTGTGACAGACGGACGAACACCGAAGTGATCTTATAATGGTTCCGTTTTTTCCTTTTAAGGTACGGAACCCTAAAAACTACAATTAAGACAAAGGAATAGTTAATAAGTCTTTAAGTAGTTATAAAATTACTTACAGTTACAATATTGTTTAAGAAGAGCCGAGATATTATCAAATTGACCTCAAACCATGCAGCACATAATGTGACAAAAATGCCATTTTTTTGTCATAATAATTCGTCAAATTATTAGTTACAAGTATATTACGTTGTTTATAGAAAACATACTAAACTATTTATTTTTTAACACATACAGTAGAACTTCAATTATCCGCACTATAGGTAGAGTTTGGCTAAAGATATTCTGCGTTTATGACTTTAAACCGCAATCAACTTTTACTGATGATAATGAGGGTTCACTGCAGGGTGCCACAAATCTGGTTGCTTTAAAAATATTTTTGTATATACTTCAGAACCGTACTTAAATTATTAAACTTTAGTTAAGTTCAGAACAAATAATCAAATACAAGTCATAGAATTCATCAAGTATCTAAGTTAATCAACAACCCCACATACCTACCTAATTATTAGAAGAGGTTTAATGTTTACTCATATTTATATCTAAGCATCAAGAAATTTATAAAAATTTACCAAATACAGCCCTGGCCACTTCTGCCCATGTTGATTATTACGGCTTACCTACTTTTATGGCCGGATCACTTATAGTATTGTAAAAGGCACAGTCATAAACGCAGAATATCTTTAGCCAAACTCTATCCGAACCGTCAATTATCAGAACCAGTTTTAGGGAGACAAAAATGAAATATATTGAAATATATAACTTTTTAAAAGACACAATCTGTCCAATAACAAAAAATATATGCTTGATAGCACGGAGACGACTGACCCTAATAGACCGGTAACTCTTTATGATGTGTCCGTGTAGTTTAAGTTCTCTGCGAGCACGTGTGTGGCAAGTAAAAAATATTTATGGTTTTTCGTTGGTCTTAGTAATTTTAAATAACCGAAGTAATTTGATTTATGATGCATGATAATGAATTATCGATCTATACAATATAAGGTTGACAGTTTTAGCAATAGTGTAGCACAGTTTAAAACATTTGCAGATTAATACGTAACTACATATTAATTGTTATATTCCCAAATATGTGATGGAGTTAGTTATATAAATATATAAATGCTTTTTGTGAAGGTAATTATTATAAACTTAAGAAGGCCGCGAAAACAAATGACCAGGAGTCCAAAAAAAAAAAGAAAAAAATACAGAAAAAACGGGAAGGCCAAGACAACCCCTAAGGGAAGGGCAAAGAAAACTATTTAATTTAATGTATTAGGTATACCAAATAATTTTGATTTCATTTTAATAAAGCTTTTGACTTAAAATTTAGTTTTACTTTCAAGTTGAATTCGTTATGTACCTACCTACCGAAGAATTGTGTATATAAAATACATGTAACATGTAATAACTAAGACCGTACAGCGGCAAATTGTTACGTTCTGCATCAGCTGAAAAACTATTTTTTTCTCTCAAAGACCATGTTTGTACTAGAAGGTTCGCTCTTTAACTAACGGTAATTGCTGAGTCTCCAACTGCTATAGAAAACAAAAATGCACAAGTGAAAAATGTATCAACTAACCCCAGTTTCCCCTATACGTAAATACAAAAGCAATTTCACAGTAGGGGAGAGTGTAGGAATGGGACGCGACGGGTAATCATGCGCATCGTTGTATTTAATAATACAAGGTTAATTCTGCAATTCCAAAAAGTGCTGATCTTACTTAGTTGCATTATGAATTGTTGGTATCACAATTCGTATCATTTGCATACACGTGAAGGTAGTAACAAGTGTTTTCGAGAAATTTGTGACTACAGTAGACTCCCGATTATTCGAAATGTACGGAACCGGACCTGTTGCGGATAACCGAAATTTCGGTTAAAGCGGAGGTTACAAAAACTAGAAAAAGTTACATAATGTTCTATTAACAATAATTGTACATAAGTATACATTTTATATTCTAACAACTTAGGGCATTTCTATTTGCAAAATGAATCTAATTTTAATTGCTTTGTTCTACATGGATGCAGTTTTTTAGTCGCAATGTCCTTCCATCTTTTAATTAAAAAACGTCAGTTTCCACTCCTTCACGATGCGAAATAGTTTTTGCGTGATTTTCGTCTGAATCATTGTCCTCGTTTGAACTATGATTGTCGTTATTCTCACTTGTTAGTTCAAGAAGATCTAGATTTGATAATTCTTCACCATCACCCTATTCCAGTTGTACCGAAACATCAATTTCTTCACTTGTAACATCTTCAAGACTCTTTATTTTTGTCGCAAGTTTGTATAAATTCACATCATCCTCCTCATCGACAAGTTACTCACACCGTCCTTCATGTTCGATCATTTTATTCCACGACTTTTGTATCGTAGAGTGTTTTACTTTATTCCAGGCATTCGTGATCCAATACACCACAGCTTTAAGATTTATTTCTTTTCAGCAATCGTTTAAATTGCCTCCTTCATCCACTTTTTCCAATACGGATTGCAATAAACACTTCCGATAATTTCCTTTTAAATTTTCCTTGATCCATTGGTTGGAGTAACGACGTAATGTTCGGTGGTAAAAATAGTACCCTAATGTCATTAAATCTCACCTCTTCACTGGACATATGAGAGGTTGCGTTAGTAGTATAGCTAAGCCGGTTCTGGCACACTTTGATATCAAATTGATATCAGTTTAATCGATCAGTGATTCATGTGTGTAATTAGGTTAATGAGGTCATTAACCTAATGAGTAATTAGCTTAATGGGTTTTTAATGGGTTTTTAATGACCTTTAGGTTCCAAGGTCAACAGGTGCATTCTTATGTGATGACGTCACCATGTAATTAGCTTAATGGGTTTTTAATGGGTTTTTAATGACCTTCAAGGTCAACAGGTGCATTCTTATGTGATGACGTCACCATGTAATTAGCTTAATGGGTTTTTAATTATTTTTTAATGACCTTAAAGGTCAACAGGTGCATTCTTGCATGATGACGTCACCATGTAATTAGCTTAATGGGTTTTTAATTAGTTTTTAATGACCTTAAAGGTCAACAGGTACATTCTTGCATGATGACGTCACCATATAATTATCCCAAGTCCACTATGTGCATTCTTACGAGAGTTTGGCGGATGCTGGTGAAAATCTGAGATAATGCGGTAACTGGCAGATAACTGATAAACAACTATGTGCGATTCAACGCTCATACCTCATGTAGGATATCCAATTATCTGATATCTAATTATCTGATATCTGATATCTAACATCTAATTATCTGATATCTAACATCTAATTATCTCATATCTAACATCTAATTATCGGATATCTAACATCTGATTATCTGATATGTAACATCTGATTATCTGATATCTAACATTGAATTATCGGATATCTAACATTGGTATGATTAATAATATACCTGAATTAAAGTTTGGAAATTTCTACATGACTAAATACACCTGTTTGATAATGTTCTAAAGTATGATGTCTGATAGCTGACATCCGATAGCTAACTTGTAACCCCATTCAAACTGTGCACACACTTAAAAGAATAATTCAGTGGATGGTATTAAACATTTTATTTTACTGTACAATACATACAAATCATTTTTTTAATAAATTCAATTAAGTTGTATGGACCACCAAGATACTTCAGTAAGAGCTCATCTCTTCCACAATTCAACATAGCTACATCTTCTTGGATAGGTTGAGTCATCCGTGATGGAAGATAGACACACCAATCTGTAGACTCAGCAACGATCCGATTACCATATTTAGTTTGTACTAACTGCAATCGGTGTATTGGGTAGGATTCACCAACAGTTAACTCAGCCAATTTAATTGGTTTCAGAAAATGAATCTTTAAAACAAAATTACATAATTATAAATGGGTATTAAAAAATAAATAAAAGAAATAGTAATTATAATATAAACATACCATAAGCCCAACGTTGTTGATTTTATCCAAGTCCATTGCTACACAAGTACTGATACGCTAATAACACAATAAGTACAAGCGAACTGTATTTATAGGAAAAATAGTGGAAGGGAAAGTATTCAACATGACTAATGCTTCAGGAATGTCAAAGCATCACCTAAATTAATATTATTAGAGAATTCTAATGAATAAAACATAATAATTGCATTCAAATTTTATTACAATAAAAATTATAAATCATATTACATTCAAATTTTATTACAATAAAAAACTTATAAATCATATTGACATTGTACACAATTCTTAATTAATGGAGGTGGACCATCGATTTCAGTTCTACCACCAGTATTATAATGTTTGTGACATCTACGGCACTTTGCAATATCTTTATCCATTTGATACTTTAGCGGTAGTTTATTCCACGCTGCGTCAATACTGTAGGAAGCGAGTATGGTAAGGAAATCCTTCGGTAAACATGCGATATCTTCAGACTTCATAAGAGCCAAATTTTCATTTTGAAAGTATATTTTGATTGATTTTTCCAATGATGGTGTACTATCCGCGTTGGTAAACCATTTTTTTAACAACTTTACGTTTACAACAGCACAATTAAACTTTAACCCATTTCCATGGGATGTACAGGATGACTCACTATACAATTGCCTTAGTGATGGACATCCAAACTTGTCTAAATTACTGATCTGATCAAACCCGGTGTGCTGTTGCAACCACATCACTTTCTCTTCTCCTTTAACGAAAATTCTAGTCGCATCTTCAAGATGAGTGTTTACTATGTGCTTCACATCATTATAGGGCACATCGCCAGAACTCCAGGAAATTCCATGATAATTTTCTTCTAACCATAAATTTGATGATTGAAATTTATCACACAGTTCGTTCCAGTGAAACGGTGGTTTAAAGAGAAAACTCACTGGTTGTGATGTTTTATCATCAAGTGGGAGCACAGCAAACTCTTTCAAGATAAATTCATTCGGATATGTCTTGAAACCTTGCATATCTACAATCACCTCCATTATACACAATAGTTGTGAAGGAACTAAGAATGCACATCAACTTTCTCACTTGTACTCAATTATCACTATGATAATGCCTCGTTTAAATACTTCCACCAACTTTCTCATAAGCCCCACCCACTACCACCTCCACTCAAGGATAGGTTTCAAATTATTAATGACGTTTCAAGGTCACCAGATACATGCAGAAATCTACCCATGATAGTTGACCTCTGATAGCTAACTCCTAACCATTCTCACTGTACATACATTTTAAATAATAATTCATAGAAATATGATTTCACTGAATTAGAATCTAATTTTCTGAGTCAGAATATGATTTTTCTGAGACATAAACTAATTCTCTGAGTCAGAATATGATTTTTCTGAGACATAAACTAATTCTCTGAGTCAGAATAAACATTCTCTGAGACATAAACTAATTTTATGAGTCACAATAATTTTTTTCTGAGTCAGAATAAGCTTTTTCTGAGACATAAACTAATTTTATGAGTCACAATAAGCTTTTTCTGAGACATAAACTAATTTTCTGAGTCACAATAAGCTTTTTCTGAGTCAGAATAAGCTTTTTCTGAGACATAAACTAATTTTCTGAGTTAGAATATGCTTTTTCTGAGATATAAACTAATTTTCTGAGGCATAATAAACATTATCTGAGTCAGAATATGCTTTTTCTGAGACATAAACTAATTTTCTGAGTTAGAATATGCTTTTTCTGAGATATAAACTAATTTTCTGAGGCATAATAAACATTCTCTGAGTCAGAATAAGCTTTTTCTGACACAGAATAAACTTTTTCTAACTCAGAATAAGCTTTTTCTGACTCACAAAATTAGATTCTGACTCAGATAAATCTTATTGTGACTCGGAGAATGTTTATTCTGACTCAGAAAATTAATTTATGTCTCAGAAAAAGCATATTCTAACTCAGAGAATTAGATTCTGGCTCAGAAAAATCATATTCTAACTCTGAGAATGTTTATTTTAATTCAAAAAAAAATAGTTTATGTCTCAGAAAAATTATATTCTGACTTAGAAAATTAGATTCTAATTCAGTGAAATCATATTCCTATTTGAATTTATTATTTATATGTATTGTGCGGTACAATTGAATGTTTAATACAATCCAGTGAATTATTATTTCAAGTGTATGTACAGTTTGAATTGTTAGGAGTTAGCTATCAGAGGTCAGCTATCTTAAAAAACATTTAAAAGAATGTATTTATATTCAATAAGTAAGATTGGTATACTTTTTGTAATAGATATTATTTGAGTTATTTTAATAAATGTTTTTTTGATTTCTAGTTAATGTGTTTAACGAGCATATTTTGCAATTAGTTTTTTGAGTTATTGTGATAACTATCGCTCGAAATTATTTTGATATAGCACTAGAATGGTTACTGGGAATATTCCTAAGAGTTCTTATCAATTAGTTACTCATTAGAACAAGAAAACTTTCTAATGAGGTTAACAATCACATTTCTAATCACATTCCTAGAATTTCCTTTGAATTGGTAGGAACTTTTAAAATTTATTGTCGGGTTTAACAAATTTCCAAACTTTTAACTCAAGTATATTATTAATCATACCAATGTTAGATATCAGATAATCAAATGTTAAATATCAGATAATCAGATGTTAGATATCAGATAATTCGATGTTAGATATCAGATAATTCGATGTTAAATATCAGATAATTCGATGTTAGATATCAGATAATTAGATTTAGATAGCAGATAATTAGATATCCGACATGAGGTATGAGCTGCTGGATCGCACATAGTTTTTTATCAGCTATCTATCAGTTACCGCATTATCTCAGATTTTCACCAGCATCCACCAAACTCCCGTAAGAATGCATCATGCAAGAATGCACCTGTTGACCTTTAAGGTCATTAAAAACTAATTAAAAACCTATTGAGCTAATTACATGGTGACGTCATCACATAAGAATGCACCTGTTGACCTTGAAACCTAAAGGTCATTAAAAACCCATTAAAAACCCATTAAGCTAATTACATGGTGACGTCATCACATAAGAATGCACCTGTTGACCTTGAAACCTAAAGGTCATTAAAAACCCATTAAAAACCCATTAAGCTAATTACTCATTAGGTTAATGACCTCATTAACCTAATTACACACATGAATCACTGATCGATTAAACTGATATCAATTTGATATCAAAGTGTGCCAGAACCGGCTTAGCTATACTACTTGCGTTGTCGATCAGTAGCAATGCTTTAATCGGGTGTCCACATTTTTTCAAAAACATTTTCACTGCTGGAACATACTTTTCACAAGGCAGTTTTTAAACAAGTTGAAATTTATCCAAGCGTTTTTTTGATTTTTGTGACACAGTGGCATAACATTAGGGCTTAGGTGTTTAAATGTCCTGGGTTTTCCCGACTTTCCAATATTCATTAATATGACGTCCAGAATAGTTGCTGCAAGCAAGAATGGTCACACGATCCTTATTTTTCTTATGTCCGGATGCTGAAGTTTCATTTTTTCCTGCTAAAGTTTTACACGGAACCATTTTATAATAAAGACCAGTTTCATCGCACTTATAAAGCTGATCCGGACTATAACAATTTTCTTCAATAATTTCCTTAAACTTTTTTTTTTTAATTTCAGCAGCCAATATGTCAGCAGATAATTTTTTACCTCAAACTCAAAGTTGTCTAACTCCATGGCGAGCTTTCCATCTAGCGAGCTACCCTTCACTTGCTCTAAAATTATTAGCTGCTTCAGTTATAGGTAGGTCTTCGCTAATATCAATTGCTTTTTCTTGAAGAATCGGGCTAGATAATGGAATGCCGAAGACGCGTTGTTGGGTAAACCACAAATGTAACGCTTGATCCACTTTAGCATGATCACTTGTTTTCATAGTTCTTCGGTTTAGTGCAGATGAAGATAGAACACTGTTCCATTTTCAATTTGTTCACAATTTTTTCGCCACTCCGAAACCGTTCTTACACCTACGCCATACTCTCTTGATTGTTCTAGCGCTTTTAACTTTTCCTCCGTGGTAACAACTGTTCTCTTATGTTTCGTATTCATCATTGTATCTAGTATCGTTCTACTAGGACGAAGATTCACGTACTGAATATAAAATGCGAATGATTTTTGAAGTTCACTTCAAAATTAGGTCCATATGGTCGAGTAGTGGGGGGGTGACAGCCCGTGAGGGGAAGCGCAGCCCGGTTCTATTCCTATATAAAAAACTTCCCCTCAGCGGCAGGTCTTCCCCCACTACTCGACCACTTTGTTGTGCTCGACCGTTTTTACTCATATTCACAACCTTCTTTCACCTATTTTGCTGCATTTTATGGAAAAACGAAAATGAACGTTTTGTTGCTGTGCACGTCTAGTTTCCAATTCTGTTTTTAAAATTTAAATCGGCCAACTACAGGAGCATCCAGCCCTCCGCGAAAATATCGCAGAAAACAATTTAAATCGTAATTGTGCAATAACCGTTAGTCCGACAGAATCGAGGATTTGCACATACATATAAATACATATACATATAAATAGCTATCTGTGTGCTAAGTTTCAGTTCTTAAAATTAACAAATGGAGGAATTGTGAATTTTTTAAGAAGACACTGAATTTTCCGGGTTTTCGGGCTTTTCTCCGGTTTTAATTATTCGATCGGGACATTCGATCTCTCACTCGCTTCATAATATAATTATCCACAATTCGTCTATTGATTATATTAAGATTGCTTTATTAGTTTCCATTGTACAAGCAACGAACTAAAAAAAGCGATTTTTTCTTGTAAATTATTTATAACAAATTAAAAATTATGGTCCTCGAGTGGGAAATTATGCAGAATTCATCTAGTAACTGTCCTTTATGTAATCGCACAGTCGGTTTCCGGATAATATTTATGTTAAATTATGACATTTATTTTGGTCTGTTGCTTGGCCTAGTGTGCGAATATGGTTATATCCTAACAGTTTGCACTATATCAAGTGTGCATTTTAATACAAATTTTTACAGTAGTCATAAATTTTGACGCTGTTACAATTCATTATAAATATTTTTTTCTACTTTGGTATCATAAGTGAGTTTTTGTGAAACTAAAAGTAGTGTCACAAAGGAACTTTTTGTGAAACAGCTTTTGTTTTTTTTTAATACTTATTACGTTGGTATTGCTGTAATAGCACGCTGGCCGGCGTCGGGCATCTCTACCGAGGTCCTGCCAAGGTCAAGCCAAGTGTACAGCTTAATTCCTCCATGACTTATTCACAAAACTATCAAACTCGAGATTTTAAATTTGAAGTTTTAGTTGACATATGACACATGACAAATACCAACACAGCCAATACCTAATCCTAAAAATCTCTAGAATATTTAGAAAGCAGAATTTTCAAATTTTCATGAAACTAAGAGCACAAAAGTAGAAAAAATAGTATATTACACTCGTTTTATAAGACGTATTGTCTTATAAAATTTGTATAATAATATACTATTAACGACTCCACGAAAATTCCCACCGATTCCGACACACCCAATTAGTTTTTCCATTTATGTTATATTTATACAGCAAAACCCCTCCATAGTGGACACTCAAGGGACTGGACATAACTGTCCACTATAGAGGGGTGTCCGTATTCGAGGGAGTCCTAATTATTTTTGTCGAAAATTTATAAAACTACTACAAATTTTAAGCAATTTATTAAACATTATACGTAAACATGTATTATGGTTATACATATTAGAACATTTTTCTCCTCAAAATGTATTTCCAAATTTGATAATTAATACAGAGCAGGTTCATTGCCTTTATTTAAAATAAACGTTTTTAATGTGTGTCTAATTCACCACAAGTTACAACAGTATTTTTTTTAAAATATGATATAAATTCTCCAAAATGCTTATCAAGTGTCCACAATAGAGAGGGAAATTCCAAGTTCGGGAAGACAAGTAGTGTCCAATGTCCGTAATAGAGGGGTGTCCACATTAGAGGGGTGTTTGTATAATGTAATCTTTGGAGGAATGCCGGGACTGATAAAAAAGTGTTCATTAAGAGGGGTGTCCGTATTAGAGGGGTGTCCACTATGAGGGGTTTTACTGTAACAGTTTTTTAAATTTTCTATTATCATGAAATTTTATTCACTTAACGATAACATAAAATAACATAACATAAGTAATAACTAGAATAAATAAAATAACTCATTAAGAGAAGAAGAAAGCGGGGCTGTACCAAGAACATTAGCAACGTTGCCTCTCTGTATAGCCAAACTTATTCGTTGCTTCAAATATGTTTTGTCTTGAGGAATTCCCGTTGTTTGAATAATACCCCTCCCCAAATCTTCAAGGAGAGAAAGGGCATCAGCAGTCCAAGGACCCAAAGCTTCCACTGCGAAGGCGACGAAAAAATAATCATCAGAAATTGCCTTATATTTTTTTTTCTTAAGATTTCCTGCGAAGTGTGCAGCAGATCTTGCAGAAAATGAAGAATCAGTCAAATGAGAAGGGGCAAGTGTATCCGTACAAGTAAAATCCCAAACTAAAGATTTACCTACTTTCCATGGAACAACTGTAATACCATCTGGACGTTTGCCATCATCCCTCAGAATACCATTAGGTTCAAGGATACAAGGGATGTTGGCAGAAGAGTAAGCACGTTTAATAATGTCATTAATACAGCTGTGACGAGAGAGTCTACCAGCACTTTTAATGCACGATAAACCATGATGACCCAACGAGTCTACAGAAGAACCGCACGAGCAGATATGAGGATGACAGAAATTGATGCCCAATCTAAGTGAAATTGCAATTTGTAAAAAGTTTTGTTCTAAAATTGTACCTAATTTACAAGATGGAAGAGCTTCAAGCCAAGCTCCAGATTCAAGTTCAGATCCAGCTAATAAGATAGCTTTTTGTGTGATATTTGAGGAAGATAATAAATTTTGAAATATTTTCTCACAAATAGGTAAGTAGGAAAGCTGTTTTGGAAGTAAAGACGAATTAGAAATTCCCTTCCAATAATCAAGCCTCGTTAAGGGATGTAATTTGAAAATTAGAAAAACTAGAAGGTAGAATGGACATAATAAGTTGAGAATTAGAAAATATAGAAGACAAAAAGGCAAGCGAAATATCAATTATAGACCTTATACCTAATCCACCAAAAACGGATTGGTAATTTGGCTTGAGTGCAAGATCTTATTGTAAATTTAATATTCAAAATTTTTTCCACAGAAGAAATAACACTATTATCTAATTCAAAATTTGAGGTTGTTGATATTGTAGGTGAGTTATAATAAAAAGTCAAAACAAGTTCAGTTTGTTTTTTGCGTCGCAGGAAAAATAGTGTTCATAACTGGATCAAAAGTGGGATATCGTGTTACTCGTGTACTTGAATCACTCGGCTATGCTTCGCATCACCTCGTTCGTCAAAGTTCACACTCGCCGATATCATCCACTTTCGACTCTCGTTATGAAATATACTATTACGAATGATTTACTAGAACCGATGCATAGACGTGGTTTAGATAATCGCTAAGTTCAAGCGGTTGCTTTTCAGATAACGCGAAGAAATTAATTTCGTCTTTTGTTTCGGATAACTCGGATTTCGGATGATCCGGTTTCGTATAATCGGGAGTCTACTGTACTTTATTTATCTTCGGTGTCGAAAAATAAAAAGGTAACTCCACAACCTAATTGCTTTTAAGTAATTATTTTCTGATAACATATTGTTTTATTCATATTGCGGCGGATTTATTCTTCTAATTAATTATATTCTTTGGTTATTTACTGTAGAGAAAGTTGATCTTTCAGATACAAAGGGGTAACGGTACGCTATATTAATATTTTGATGTTTCTTCAGATGCCAAGAAATTACCTTTAAAAAAATGCAATACTTTCATACACGTATGAAAATCTTGAAAATGCGATAAATGCAGTTAGAAATGACACCAAAAAGCAAACGGAAGCAGAGAATTATAAATATGACTGACTTGTTTAACCCTTAACTCGAAACATTCATTACAAAAAAGTAAATAATATTAATATTATTCGCAATAATGTTTATTTAAAAATAAAAAATGATTCTTTTACCTTAACTTTATCGAGAACCATTTGCGCATGATTATCTGCAGGGATGGGGAATTGTGCGCAAATGTTTTTGTAAACATTTTGCAACATTGTGGTTCTCCCCTTGAATATTTTTCAAATACTTATATTCCAAGTAGATTAATTAGTGCTTGCTCTAACGTTTTTAAACCGATGCTACGTTTACTGCACTTATTACAGCAGCTATTTTGGCTTAAGCGCTTACCATTTCCCCACTTTCGACTACTAATGTAAAGTTTCAAATAAAGTTTAATTTGTAATAGCAAATTTATACCTGCAAACTAACGCCTACAAATCTGAAAGAAAATGTTCGAGGTACGAAAATTTTTAAACCATAAATTATCATTACATCGAGAAATGGAAAACTTCAAAATATAGGCGTTCGAATTGGAGTGGAGTAAATATTCACAGGCATGAATATACAAGCATGAAACTTTAGCATATTGAAAAATTCGACAATAGAAGTTCGACTTATGGAAATTTAACTGTAATTGCTTATAATGGTTGATTATTGAAAATTCAAGGCAACAGATTATCTGTGTACCTTTATACCACAATAGAAATTGCTTTAATTTTTAAATAAGCAGAATCGAAAGAATAATATTTTATTGGATTAAATTGAGAATTTTTATTATCATACAGTTTCATTTTTATTATCACACGGTTTCATTTTTCCTTCTTTTCGTAGATCACCCGGTGTATTCTGAGATGGATAAATGGTAGCAAGTTAATATGATAATTATAATACAAGGATTAATGATAGGGTGCCATGTGAAGATGATAATGTGCAATAACACTGTAAGTTTTAAACTGCTAAATCGGACCAAAAATGTTATTGCTTTTTATTCAAATTTTTTTTCTTAATAGAGACCTGGAACTATTCATTACATATAACGTATAACATTATAACTTACAATTTATGAGGAAATACGTTATATGTAAGGGATTGCTCCAGGTCCCTACTGTACAGTTCATTTCTTCCTTATTATAAAAAAATATAGTAAATTCAGTAGTTATTCAACTCAATATTTACTAATTATTACTAATTACTATTTGTGCCTAAACGTCTCCTTTCGGTATTAATTATTAAAGAACACTGCAGGGATTCGTCTTTGTATGTGGTGTGCTTTAGAGAATAACTCAGTGGCAGGAGGTCGACAGTCTGAGAAATATGTAAAAGTGATAAATGGTTAGCGTGTGTTAGACAGATCTACATGATTCTACTATCCCTGTGCGTTGGTCTTGTCTCAATTTTTAGGTAAGATGTTGAATGACAAATGTTAGTTAGTTTTATGCAGTTAGTTTTATGAAAATTATGTACTTAGTTGTTACCCTACGACCCAAGGAAAATATTGAAATATTCGAATACTAAACTGGAAAATATTCGATAAAAATATTAATAGGTACATCAGAAGCGAAATTTGCACAGGTAGTGATCATTTTAATTTTTCGAATTCCGAGAGTCTATGATTTAATATTCCTCTCACATTCTCTTGTAGTCTGCTATCAGAGGATCGGTCGAAGCTGCCGACTCGTTATAGTCGGCATTGATGGACAGGCAAGCTTCACTCTTTGAGGTTGTTGTTCGATGTAATTATTTTTAAATTCCATGATAAGCTATCGTTAACATCGAATCAGGCGAAATACCGGCATGAGTGCACTGGATTCTGTCCGTTTATTAGAAGTACCCAGAAAGTTACGGATGGCTGTCAGCATTTCTTCTGATTGATTAAAACAACAAAACTATAGATTTAGATAAGTAAGTTGTTTTTGTTAGCTTGTTATTGATTACCTGTTCGTATATCTTAAAGTTATAATTAGACGTAGATGTTCATTTTTTAGAATAAATTATTAATTTAACACACAAATTAGTTTTGTATTTCAATTGTATCGAGATAAAAATTTAAAAAATAGTCAGAAAGCAATTGATGTAGTGAAATAGAGAAATAAAAATAAATCCGGTCCTGTTTGAATACCGTCGTTTCACTATACTGAAGTTCATAGTTGAAAAGATTTACGATCGTTTTACGAGCGACAGGACCATCAACCTGGGACGCGAAATGAGATCCGCAACCTTATTTATGTTCCAGTTCCTTTTAGTTTTAACACTCTTGACGTGCAAATGGTCGCAGTAACCGGCTGTTCGGTCTTTATAAGCCCTCCGCAATGTGCAGATGCAATTCTTCGACGGCGACTGCAACTCCGGTAAGTCCGGTGCAGTCGCAACAGTGCGTGGTACCGCCATCTTACTTCAGGACGTCACCGTTGCAGTCCTGCCCACTGACCCAAGACCCCGCCTTCAGTATATCCAGACCCATCTTTATTACTTTAAGAGAGAGACGGAACCTTCAAGTGGCTGAGAATGACTAGCTGACTTTAAACAGGCGCTGAGTGCGGCTATCTTCAAAGAGCAAAGCCGAACAGTGATGCTTTAAAGTGGCTCCAGTAATAAATCGATGGAATCAGCGCCGCTATTCATAAAACTTGCCGCTATCGCATTAATTACACTTTCGGCTTGGTTGACTTAGAAATTTTGCATATGAATTTTATGTGTAAATGTCATCAGCTCCAAGTAGCTGAGAAATTCTCATAGCATTCTACAGCATTCTTTACGAATTCAAGTGCTCTGTAAATTCATCGTTTACGAATAATAACATGTTTATAGCATTTAAGTGATTTAATTAATCTGTCTGCCGATTCGTCCGGTAGCTCTAGATCTGTTCGATTGAGCTAGAAGTTATCGCTCAGATATTGGTTTATCTCTCGCACCAAGAGTGGTTTGTCACTGCGGTCAAATTCTACAAGAGAGAAGGGTCGACGGGTCAAGCGGGTCAGATTCGAGTCTCTAAATCACGCCGCTTCCGGTCGCTGTCAAAGTACAGGGCTTGTTAAGTCATCCGCCGGTGGAAATTGAACTCAGCCCTGTCTGCTATCAGCCAAGTGGAATATGATGGATGTCGACTATTCATCATCGTTATTTCCTACCCTGACACTCTTCGAACTTTTACTTAATATATAATTACTTAAACTTTCTCTCGTCTGTCTAGAACTGACTGAAATCTTAACGAACTATGCGGAATTAAATAAAAATTAATTCATGCCTAAATATAAGCGTTCGAATTTGAGAGATTAATTGATTTCTGATAACGAAAGAAAGCAGCTGATGCGCGAAAAATTTTTAAGTAAATATTTTTTATTATTAGGCGCAGAAGAAGAGGAATGAATTAATGGTCGGTTTGTACTGTAGCGGTGTTTGTACATTGTTTGTGACCAATTTATCAATGTCGAGTGGATAGAGAGAGAATTTAGTTCATAACATGAACCCGTGTAGCCGATTGCATGCAGTAAAGTTGCATGGGTCGCCGCCAGCCACCCTGTGATCGATCACATGACAGCTGAGTTCATGCTTGGTGATCAATCAGCACTCTGTGTGAAAGGTAACTTTCTCATTAGCAACAGAGCTCGTGATTGATGCAAATTATTGTGCTAAATAATCACGTGGAAGTTTATTGCTAAACTTCTTACATATATAATTAGTGTTAATATTTATTACTTATAAAATATGTAAATTCAGAGTTTAAAATGATTGTTTTTATGTAAATACCCGGACTTATTTGTATTTGACAAATACGATAAAGTGAATAATTTGCAAGCAGATGCAAAGTAAATACATTAAAGTTTAAAATGAATCTCGCGTGATAGTGTTTGATCATGTGAACGGTACAGATTATTTTCTCTTGATATTTTTTATGGTATCAAAATGTATTGCTTAGTTAACACGACAATTTTTGTAATTTTCCTGAAAGCTTCAATATCAAGGGGGTAATCGTGGTTTTAAGTCGTGACTCATCCTGGCCCCGAGCGTATCACATCACCAAACAAAAACACCACTGCCTAATGGAATCCGGTACATTAATCACACTACAGTACGGTTATAAAACGGAAATTATGTCGCCCACGGGGACAAGTCTGTAAGGGCGAAAAAAGGGTCAGCGTTTAGCATGGGTAGTCCCTGTGTTCATTATGGAAGTTCTCAAAGGGGACATGAATATCCTGCGGCTGGACAGCCACACAAAGAATACACAATCGAATATTGTCCCTCTTGTTTTTTTAACTTCAAGTGAAAATTGGCCGGAAAATAATTACGATTGAGCGATATTTTCTTTTCAGCTATGTGCTATTAAAAAATTTAATATTTAATACCGCTGGGTAATTCATACTGGATATGTGAAATGACATGTAATTACATGTCTTTGTTAACGGAGTAACTACATAATTGAAAAGTTAGTAGATTCAATGGTAAACTAATTATTAATGCACGCAGTGTATAGAGCGTTCCATTAAATCTGTTATCACAAGCTTAATCAGTAATGCGGGTTGTCATGTACAACATTAGTGTCACTGGTGATTTGCTCGGCTGTCAGCGTCCGCAGATGAGCTCTATCATACAGCTGAGCCTAGGGAGGCTCGGATGATTCAATTAATGCTACTCTAGATCATACACTTTCCGATGTTGCTAATAAAATTTATCGTATTTCTAGCTAAAAACTATTTATATTTCAACTGCTGGTCAATTGAAGCGGTCCACTAAACAAAATTTGATTTAAATTAAATTTTCGGAGTACAAAACAAATTATTTATCAGGTTATTTTATTAGTATTGATTCAGTTTTGTGTTAAGTATTTGATATGTACCACCTTAAGTATTGTAACGTAATATTATTATTATATTATTGCATATGTTTTACTTTTCTAAGAACTTGGTGTCAAACTTACTTTTATTCTTTAAAAAACATGTAAAATGCAATTTTCTGTTAATTTGGACAGATTAGTTACAAATGGGTAAATTTTGCGTTGCTTTGTACTACTATTTTTCTATACATTTTATTATAATTGTGGAGTTTGGCACTGTACTTCGATTTATTTACATTTCTGCAAGATGTTTGTTTTGTTGCAGTAAAAGGTTTCAGGAAATCATTTCTTGTCAGTATTCATAATTATTATGTACTACTTCATACCTAACGGTAAAATAGCACATCATTAAGAAGAAGAAATCATTATTAGATTTATATTAATTGTTTCCATGGGTCTCTGAGACTTGCGCAACCTATCGTGCCCTAGAAAAGGTCGCCACTACCGCAGGGTTAAGAATGTTGGTGGCAAGTTTCATCGTTATAGTAATAATATATTTGGAACTTCTTTATCTGCTGAAAGACAATCTT
The DNA here is from genome assembly GCA_949768715.1 of Dascillus cervinus. NCBI lineage: Eukaryota > Metazoa > Arthropoda > Insecta > Coleoptera > Dascillidae > Dascillus > Dascillus cervinus. The sequence goes on from OX458316.1 coordinate 18,549,529, forward strand.
CGAAGATAGATCTATAACAATGATGAACTTCAGAAACTTATCTACTTTTGGAGTAAGTAACTTGAATATTATGAAAATATAATTACTCAGTTTTTGAAATAAAAAATTAGCCTAGTTGAGAAGAAATTCGTTCACGAGAAGCTTGATTTATTTATAACTGTATTATATAGGGTGTCCCATCGCTAGTGGCCACCGCTTAAATTGAGCTTTAATTGGAAGTGCACATATGACTCTGGTATAAGTGTTAGTTTTCGAGAAAAAAATGAAGTACTGCTTTTTGGAAAAATAATACAGTAGAATCCGGTTATAACGAACCTCAAGGAACAGTCAAAATCGGTTCGTTATATCCGAAGTTCGTTATAAGCGTTATTGAAAGAATAAATGCAAGAGTATTTTATGAGACCTTCATTGTCTAATATAAATATGCGTATTTATAAAACCATTAAGAATATAAGGACTAAACTTAAGTGAAACAAAGCAAAATGCAACAAGTAATTTTATTTGAAAAAAAAAATTATTTTCGACTGAAGTATAAATTGTCCACACACCTTTCAACGTCACTAAGATTTTCAATAATTAAATTCGGCGCACCGTAAAACTGTAAAAAATCACGAATGTTGTTAATACTTCTCAAAGTTTCCTGTGTAGATAAAATTTGTAAAGCTGGTGTTTCCGGCTCATCCTCATTCCTCATTGGCTTCTTCTTGGCCACTTTTGTCTACGACAAATACCCAAATATTTTGTTGTAACTAATAAATTGCCTACATTAATAGTCATTCATGTTTAAGTTTTTGAAAAAATAATAATTTTCTAATTGAAGGGCTCTATGTAAGAAGTATCTAAGTCACTTTTCATATTTTGTGATATTTGAGATTTATATTTCTGTTTGATCTGGAAACCACATTGTTTTGATTTTGACTAATCTTTTTTCATTAAAGAAGACTTACTTTAGTAAAAAAAGATTATTCAAGGTCAAAACAATGTGATTTACAGGTCACATTGAAACATCAAATCTCAAATATCACAGAATATAAAAAGTGACGTAGGTATTTCTTGCATAGAGCCCTTCACTTGCTGAAATTCACGTTCCCTTTGTTTCTATTTTTGTAACCACTCATTTAATGACAAGTCATCGTCAGATTCAAAGGTTATTACGCGTTATATACAATGGAAAGTTCGTTATAGACAATTGAAATTTTATTAATTTCAGCTTTTTCAGGTTCGCTATATCCGATAGTTCGTTATAACCGATTAATTTTTACATTGTTGCATAGGGGAAAATGTCGGGACTTGGAATAAAATTCGTTATAACCGGTAGTTCGCTATAACCGAAGCCGTTATAACCGGATTCTACTGTATCTCCAAATTGCGTCAAATTTTGCCTTTTAGGGTCAGTTTGATTAAGACTGTCAAACAACAATTAAGACCAGAAATTGATTGCTCCGTCATATGTGCACTAAATTTCAAATAAATAATTTTTAATTAAAGGTGAATTTTGGGGGTGACCAGTGGTGATGGGACACCTGTGCATTAATATCGTATCACATATTGCAGTATAAATATTTGCAATACATTTTAAAAATAAAAATGCAGTCGCAAATGAGTGAATAACAGGTGGGGAAAAATGTATATCGAAAATTCCGTTTTGATTGTACATTTGATGGAGAGCGGTTGATAGTAACACATAATAGGAGATGAATCGAGCTGCTGTACGGCACAATAAGTTATTGTGGTGCCACAGTCAATAAAATGATTTGTTTAATCCGCGTTGTCTGATGGTATCGAGAGAAGCATGAAAGCAGCTGCATTAATCATATATCTGGTCGGCGAAAGTTGAAAGAAGACATTACAGTAACGAATGGGGTCAAGTCAAGCTGAAACAACATCCCGATTTGAACAATGTTCGTATCGTGGCACACATCTCGAATTGGCTCGCAGTTAACAGAGGGTGTGGAACTTTGATAGATGGTGCCATAAATTATAGTCGACTCCTCCCTGGAGTTGAGTGGGCAAATATCTATCACAGTTATAATTTAAAAGATCGTTTATCAAGATATTTATTGCAATCATAAAGCGTCGTCTACTGGTATAAAATATACAGTGACAGCTTTCATAACGATATCGGAATAATAAATTGCTGACGGGCGTAGACCGACCAGTCGGCGGTAAATAATGTGACCGACACGTATTCATGTGACAAGCGAACGTTTCACAACATACCGCCGCTTTCCCGAAATGTCGATACCTACATCGTATTAATTAATGTCTGTTGCCGACACATCCGAATGTTCAACATATATCTTGCAAGCCAATAAGTGTAAAGTAACTGAGATAAGCTTTAAAATATATGTTATTGCCTTTTTGATATACGTTAATCCTTATAATTTGCATTTCTACGCCGTAAGTTGCGAAACAGCCGGTCTCGAACGGCCACTTATCTGACATTTACACTTAACTACTTGAATCTAATTATTATTTATTGTTCGGTTTCCATTGTCATAAATCACTTTTATTACTTCATCAGGAGATCTTACAACCCAAAGCAATTTTAGTTAAATTATTTATACAAACCACGAATTATGTTCAATGTTCAACCAGAGCCAATTAAAATATTGTAAGATACGAATTTCAATTTCAAGCGTTTATCTGCAAAAATGTGCAATTTGTGAAGGTCGCATTACTACCAAAAATATTTCTTCTGAAGAGAAAGTATTCGTAAACCTACGTACAATCTGTAAAGCTAATAAAATGACCTTCACGTTGCCATATATCGTATTAAAACTGCTACTTTAACCGATAAACCAATTATTATAAAAGTAGATAAGTGTAATATATTGAAGCCGTATCTTGTATCAGAATTTAATCTTTGAAGACGAATCCAATTTACAACATTGCAGCCTCACTAGTTTTCCTTAATTGACTCCATAATGGCAACAGACGTGCTGTTATCGTATCTGCTAGCCGCTAGTAAGACAGGTAGCATGTTGACGCAGTTGTGTATATTTATACCTTATAAATGACAAAAACAATAAATTTAACAGCTGTATTCGGGGATAGTGAATATTGGATATTGCTAAGCATATCTTGCCACCAATAAACACAATACAATAAGTAATTATTAAAATATCATCGATTAGGATTATTCAAAGCATGCATATTTGGAATTGTGTCACATCCTTAGTCATGTATCACACTTTTTTCTTATTGTCAATTGCTTTGTTCTTTTTCGTTTCACAGCGTTATTATTATTTTGACTACCGATTGTATTTATAAAACTTTATCATGTCAACAATAATAACGTAACAATAGCAATAAAGATTGCGATTAATTTTTAATATTGTTCACAATTCCTGGAAAATATAACTTCAACCAAGTAAGTAGGCGATTACACCGACGTTTCTCCAAGCGTTTAACCGTCGCGTTTTCAATAAAGAAATAGTGAATCGCATTTAAAAAAAAAAAAACAGTTCACAGCCTGCAAAAACGCGACATTTTCTCCGCTGGTGTAATCGCTTTGACTACTTTGTTTCGTTTCTCACAGAAACGTGCAAATTCAACTGAATGCTATTTGAAATGAGGCTGGCTGAACTGCCTTGATTACCGCCAGCGCCGACCAGTTTTTTTTCCGTAGTATAGTATATGTCGGCGGCGAATTGTAAAATCAGGCGTTTCATAAAACGCCTAGTCGTTTTCTAAATGACTGGGCAGATTGTAAAATAGAATGAACGGAGAATGTTTACAATTTGACTGGAAATTGTAGGCGTTTTACAAAACGCGGAATAGCTTTCAGTCAAAAAACGATTTTAAATTTTGCTTGTTTTACGATATGACTGGTTCTATTCAGACTTGACAGTTGTATTCAGGTCAGGTTAGACGATTAAAACACTAACAAACCTATCTCACCCGAGTCAAACCTTATAAAATCTAGTCAAAACTCTGAAAACCCGCGAAGAAAGTATCTAACCCGACTGAAATCTTATAAAGCTTGACCTGACCAACCTGTTGGTTAGGTCAGGTTGGTCAAGTCAGGTTTTATAAGGTTTGACTCGGGTTAGATACTTTTCACGCGGGTTTTCAAAGTTTTGACAAACTGCTGACCTATTCAAAACGCTATTTATTTCTCAAAATTCGTGCAAATTTCGCCCGAGTCGTCAACGGCCGTTTTATAATACACCTGACTCATTCTACGCATATTGTAAAAATAAATCGTGCGTATGATCCTTTTACAATCTGACTTAGGGCTACTCCTCGTTTTATAAAACGCCCACAATTTTTAGTCATATTGTAAAAATTCTCCGTTCATTCTATATTTTACAATGTGCCCAGTCATTTAGAAAGCGACTAGGCGTTTTATGAAACGACTGATTTTACAATTCGCCGCTGACATATACGCACCAGACATTTCCTGGAGGTCTTTGGTCGCGTCCGACTAATTTGGGATTGTTTCATAGTAGCTGTCCCTCGTCAGAACCATGGTCTACTATTTGAATTGTAATACATATTGATTAGTCTTTGCGTTATTTCAACAGTTAAAAATTGCATTTTCTAGAGCTCTCTAGTGTCATCAGTAGTGGTCACCCTCAAAATGGAGCTTTAATTTACTTGAAATTTGGTACACATATGACGCTGGTATAAGGGTATCAATTTCTATTTGAAGAGTTGTACGGCTTTGGTTTTTGAGAACAAAAAAAATAATAAAATAAAAAATTAATTTTTGGAAAAATAATATCTACGAATTTGACAGGAAAGTAACAAAAAAATTTACCAATTTTAAAAATTTGTATAATATGTAATTGATTTTTGATTATATCAAAACAAACTACCCTATCAAGAATACTCACACTCCAAATTTCATATTTTTAGCTCTGAAATAAATCGCGATGTTAAGCAAGATGGGCATCCTGTATGTATGTGTACGTACCTACTCCAAGTTTTACCTTCATCCCACTTTTTGGTCTTAAATATTATAAGAAAAAAACGACACTTACACAGCATACGTATTATTATGTATTAGCCTTTTGAGAGTGCATATTAGTTTTTTAAGATTGTTCGTAGAAGACCCTAAAATTAAAAACAAACTCATTACATTAGATTTGCCAATTTTATTCTCCACGCTATAATGTCCATTTCAACTTCTAGAAAAATATTAATTAGATTTTAAGTAAATCGCAGTTTTACATAACAAGTATCAAATATCGTTTTATTTACAACTTTTTGGTTCAACAATTATAAATTATGCGAACAATTGACTGCAGATAAGGAAAACCGAGGCTTTTATGATTGATCTCAAAATCGAAGCGTCTAGTGCTGCGGTAGGTAAAGAGACTGTAACCTTATTTTTACAATTTCGAATATCAGGGAGCCAACTTCAAATTTTTTTTTTTAAAAGATTTTAGGGCGTGTTAGTAGAAAAAGGGGCGATATGAAAATCGCAAGTGTGTGTTTAATTTTAATTGAAATGCATTTTATTTCATTTCATGCAGTTTTCTAAACAATTTCCAGGAATTTTTGTTTTGTTTTCATGGTAATCACGTTGAAGACAATCCTTCTATTGGCCGATAAAATGTATGGTGTTTATATCAATATTATGATTTTTTAGGAATTTATTATTTTTATTATTTGAGGATTTATAGAACTCAACTAACTAAACATTGTCCAAGTGAAATATCCTCTAGTTAACTTCAAGCAATTACATTAATCATAATTAATCGTTTTACTATCCGGTAAATCAGTATTACAAATTTTACCAGGATAAATAATTTGAATAGTTATGGCACGATGATTAATAAGATGTGAAGAAAACACTAATCCGGCCCTGTGAAACTTGCTTGAATTTGCGATGGGTTCGCTCTATGGAGCATCATAAATAACTGCAAAAGGCTCCGACCAGATCTAACCGCTTCAATTATCGAGAGATTGTTGTAAATTCGTGAAATATTCAGTGTTGAAAGATTAAACTGGATTTAATGGAAAAAATAGTGTTAAAAGTGATTTTATTTTGTTCGTGGGGTTCATCAAATCATCACATTCTTTCCTCAGTTCTCCCATTCTCAAAATAAAATCTTACTTTTAACACTTGTATCATAAAAAACTATGAATTACATTTCTTATACTTTTTATAGTAGGTAGTTGCAATAAAAAAGTTATGAAGTACAAAAATGTTGATTCGATGAATATAATTTTTATTTACATTTTCTAAGAAACGCATTCTATAAAATAACAAGAGAATATAAAAAATGGAATGTTCTTAACCTTCCATTAGTCGCGCATAGGTCCAGTGGACCTATTCTTATGGACTAACTGCGTTACGGTAGGAGGCGCGCCTAATGAAAGGTTAAGGCGATTCATGCAGAGAGAAATGAAGTATTAATTGAACGGTTTAGTTGTAAAATTTTTTGCCTAAAATAACAAATAAATTTTGCTAAAAAAAATATATTATGACAAAACTAGTTTAGTTCAGAAATTTCGGCACGCCCTTGGGTCTTTCTTAAAAAATTCAGAAAATTACGTAATTATTTGCTCTATGTGACGCTATTCTGGCTTTAATTTTTTTATTTAAAGATAAGAGTAATTTTGTGACACAACTTTCTTGTAAAAGCGAATTGCAGCTGAGAAATGTATTTAATATGTAACTCTATCCTTCTACACGTGACTCTGTCTTGTGAATCGACCGTGTTCTTTATCGAGTATTTATTTTTCTTATCGTTTAAGGAATTTGCCTGGTTAGCAAAAGGGCAATTGGTTCAAACTTTGTTGTAATCAAAAGAGGCTGTATTGTAAATGGCACATAATATTGACATTATGATAAAATTACTAAAAAACAGAGAGAATCAGTTTTATGGATTCCAGAATGACGCAAAAAAATTTGCAAGTTTAGGTCTACAACTGATTCAGCTAAAACTTCACGGGAAATGCTCCAAATGTTTTTATCAGTCAGCACTGCATTGATTGAGCATGAACCGACGGCAATCAGAGGGTTTTCCGAATCCATCCAACAAGTGATAGATCCTTGTGGATTATTTGTGGATGAAAATGACGGCTATCTTGGTGCAACACCAGATGGTCTCGTTGGCGAAAATGAATTTGTCGAAGTTATGTGTCCGTACAGCTGTAGAAATTTAACGCCCGTAGAAGCAGTGGCGGATCAAGTCAAGTGGGGGCCCCAAGCGATAAAAATAACTGGGCCCTCAAAATCAAAAAAAAAAAAAATCACACCTTTTTTTGGGGCCCCTAAAAGCTCGCAACCGCTTAGTCCGCTTATCGTATAATCCGCCACTGCGTAGAAGCAATTCAATCAAAGAACTTGGTTTATATGGAATCTAAACCGGGACAGTTTCTATTGAAAAGAACGCACAATTATTATTTGTAAGTTCACGGTCGATTACATGTAACTGGTAAACCTTTTGTTATTTTATAGTATGAATACTGAAAGGGTTATTTATGAAAAAAATTTGAATAATAATTTTTTTAATAAGAAGATGAAAGAAAAGTTAAGAACTTTCTATTTTTCCTACTATTTATCAGAAATTTTAAAATTAGAATAAGTACCAATGATGGTTTGTTTTTATGTTTATTCGTTTTTTTTTTGTGTATATAGTACCGGCAAAAGTAACGCAACAATTCGATCTGAAACTGTCGAGTTTTGACCAAAATTCAAAAGCAAATTCATTTTTAAATTTAATTTATCTTCCAAAAAATAACATCTTTTTTATATTTTTTTGTCATGAATTTGAGAGGTTCTTAATTGTCTAAATGATGGTATACAAATTTTAACCCGTTACTTGCAATAATTATGCTGACTAAACAATCATTTTCTGTTGAAATTATTCACAACAATAGTTTACATATTGATTTATTTTAACTTATTTTTAACTGCAAGATGATTTTTATTTATTTCTAATCTTTTGATATATAAATAAATTAGATAAATAGACAATTTTTAGAAATTAAGAATTGTCAAAACAATTGCTTTTATTTAAATTTTTGATGAAAGAATTAATATATGTTTCAATTAAATTAATTAATTACTGTATTAAGTCTTCGTGTTCATTTATATTATTTTAGTTGCCAATTATTAAAAATAAATCATAAAACTGCAGCCTTTGACGGTTTACAGTTAGCCCTACGAAGCAAAATCAATGTGACTAACTAATCGGTTACTTATTCAACTTTTTGTTGCATAAAAATTACCAAACGCTGAGGAAAATATGGACAAATTATAATCAGATGTAGTAAAATCATGGTAATTCGAAAATGTATGAATCGCCTTATTTGCATTACCTACCCCAAGTATAATCTCTAAATATAATTCCCGATCGTCTATTTCGCATTTTTTGAACGGATCAGAGTAGGCGACGAAACTGAGTGTCAAAAATTGACTAATTATATCTTTTATATCGTCAATTTACGGAGCTTAAAGCAAAATACATTATATTGCAATGCAAATGTATATAAATAAAATGGAAGATAAATAATAAATAAAATAGATAAATAAAATGCATAAATACACAATAAATACTGTCAGCCCGTTCTAGGGCTGAGGTTTTCTACTAGTAATTACTATAATACAGTAAAACCCCTCATTGTGGACTCCTCTCTAATGCGAATACCCCTCTTAATGAACACTTTTTTATCAATCCCGGCATTTCTCCATAAGATTACATTATACAAACACCCCTCTAATGTGAACACCCTTTATTACGGACATTGGGTACTACTTGTCTACCCGAAACTTGGAATTTCCCCCTCTATTGTGGACACCTTCTAAGTACATTTTGGAAAATTTATATCTTGTTTTCAAAGAAATACCGTCATAAGTTATGGTGAATTAGATTTAGACCTTTGCCTATGCACTACCAGTTGATTGCCGAAGTGGTTGCGATTATGTCTTTTTGTCCACACAAAGCGTGGTCGAGAGGGATTTTTTTAGTTGAGGACGGGGCCGAGGAACATTTACTTTCCATTTCTGGGTTTTTAAATTCAGTCTAGTTTTGAATGTATAGTAAGCAACAATGGTTGCACTTCAAAGTTCATTAAATCTAAAAAAAAAATCGCCCTCATTGAAGTTTCGAACAAAAGCAAGTGCGGTGTCCGCAAAAAACGGCGCAACAATTTAAGGTTTGAAAAGTTCTGTGGCGACAATTTTGATAAAATAGGTAGAATTAAAAGAAGAATGATTAAAAAACGACGAGATTCACGAGGTAAAAAGTTTCCACAAAATAATGAATTAGTGGTGGATAAAACAGTCTATTGCAAATTTTCAACAAAAAAATTAACACCCCGTCAAATACGGACACCCTTCTATAGTGGACAGTTTTGCCAACTCCCTTAAGTGTCCACTATGGAGGGGTTTTTCTGTAAATATCTTTTAGATATTATTTTCTTTACAGGAAGGCCTAATTTCGCGAACATTCCAGGTATTTTTTATGAGGTGTGTTCTTATGCGATTTTCATTTATTTTTTAATTCGTTGCTTTGGTTTTATGCGGTTTTAGGAAAGTATGGAACCTATCCCTATTTTTAACAATGTCTTTTTTTAGGCAAATTTTTTTTATCCGGTTTTCTGTGGAACTTATCCACCACATAAAAGAAGACCTGGGTGTAATCGAATATAAAACATAAACAAAAGATAAGTTATGACTTTCCTTTATCCCACATAATAACACAACTCACACAACTACCAGGACCTTCGACGTTTAGAAAACACCACATTCGGAGGCTCTAGATTTAGGTACCCGTTACACATGCGGAGAAAACGTTGCGATTTTGCAGGATGTTTAGACTGTGGACTGTTTTTTTTGAATGCGGTTCATTGTTTCTTTATCGAAAACGCAACGTTTTAACGCACGAAAAACGCACGTATAACCATACCCTTAAATATGTGTAATCGCCTTAAGATAATAATTTAAAACTAACCATACTATCGCAATTTATAACAATACAGCGAGTCTAGACATCGCCCATCGATAGTCACAATAATTTTTACATTATAATTGAGTTCTTTGTGTGGCTTATCTCTTGTCATTTGAAGCCAAACCTAAACATACGAATCGGAACATAAAATATTAAAGAATCGGGAAATAGAAACGCAATATTTTGAAATTCTGGTGTTTTACAAATAAAACTCTGTTGTAACACAAATTCCTACATAATTTTTTTTGTTTTTATTATAACTATTTGCAATCTCTAAAGACTTCCAACAGGCAAACTCGATAAGTGAAATGTGTGCTGATAAACATACACATGTGAGTTAGGTCCAGTGACTTCTTATGTATAGAGGTAATATTAATTTTATATCGTTTCTATGCGTGTACAAAAAAAATTACACATTGTATACGCTTTTTAAACTTTTTAGACTGAAATATATTGCTTAATTAAAGACGCGAAAATAACCGAAAAAGATAAGAATCAACAACGAAAAAAAAAATGCGAAAAGATATTCGTTTACACCCTTTCAAATAAGGTTGCTTATCTGCCTGTCCTACACTAAACTATCAATTAAAACAGTTTACATAGCACTGCATTCGGTTAATCTCATTAGCAGTTATCTTGGTGTTTCTCCCGTTTGCTACCCGCTTACGATGTAATTAATTAATTCCTAATCTGTACACATGCATTGGTAGATACATGAAAGTGCGCCTGCTTAACTTGCTGTGATAGGCACAAATAGGTTGTTAAATAGCTATTGTAACAACAACAAATTAGTACACTCATTGTATAAAAAATTTAAACTCAAAGAAATAATTACTCATTTGTATGTTAATTTACGTTATTTATTTCTAATATGATGAGTGTCCCAAAATTCGAGAGGAACTGCTTGTCAAATAGTCATAAAATATTACCAAAAAAATGTAAAAATCTTGTTGTTCATTATTATACAAGATATGGATATTTTTCTTTCAGTAAATGTGTTAACATATTCAATTTAATCCAATAATTCAGAAGTATTCAATTTCTTTTATATCCATGAAAATAAGAAAGAATATATGTAAATTCAGGGTCCTTGTTGGGCTCCCGCAAGGGGTGGCTGACAAAACTCCAGTCCAAGGTCCGTGATCAAGGGACGTGAGGGGGGGGGGGGGGGAGTTTTCTTAATTTTTTTATAAACTGACAGTTCTGCAATTTTCCCACAAAGTGATTATTTTAAATTGATTTATTGTATAAAATAGCAAGTGAAATACATGAAGTGGATCGTTTGGTGTAGGCCAATGGAATAGAAAAATGGTGTTCACTCAATGACAGCTTATTGTTTGTAGACTGTTTATTTTTTAGTACTTTACATTTAAAGATACACAAGGTTTGACTGATCTCCTCAACTTAGTGGGGGCGACTACCCTTTCTCGGTGGTAAGATGCACCATGAATAATAACAATAATTGATATTTGTTTTGTTTACGAATGTTTTGTGCTATCTCTAAATATAATTCCCGATGGTGGTCTATTTCACAAATTTTTTGGAACGGATCAGAGTAGGCGACGAAGCTGAGTGTCAACAATTGACTAATTATATCTTTTATATCGTCAATTTACGGAGCTTAATAGTATATTATGATATGAGTTTAATAAGAAGCATTTTGTCGCACGCACGGGTTTAGGGCACGACGAGCTTGCGAGGAGTGTCCCTAAAAGAGAAAGTGCGACAAAATGCCTTATAAACGAGGTATCATACACTATTTTTTCTACTTTGCCACATTTTTTAAGCAAAAACATGAAATTTCAAAATCTAGAGAATTTCGCGGCATGCGGCAAATACATTAAAGGCGGCTATGGAAGGAAATGAATTTAAAATGTCATTGTTTCAATAAATTCTGAAAATCAACTTCGCTGAAGATGTTTTAGAATGTACGCCCCCAGAAATACGATTTTTTGCAGAAAATACAATTGGTAATTTGCTACCCACAAAATCACGCCATATTTACGCAAAAAAAATACGGCGAATTTGAAAATTGACACTGTTAATTTAGTGTTGACAGTAATGTTAGGTTGTCACAGACACAAGTTGCCAAAATTAAAAAAATAAATTACACTGTTTTTAGTGTTCTTTTTACCGCACGCCTTTTGTCTAGTACGATACGCAAACGCGTGTCGTAATAATCTCAGTACGAACTCAAAGTAGAAAAAGGTAAGTAAAGCAAAATACATTATATTGCAATGCAAATGTATATAAATAAAATGGTGGATAAATAATAAATAAAATAGATAAATAAAATGCATAAATACACTATAAATACTGTCAGCCCGTTCTAGGGCTGAGGTTTTCTACTAGTTTATTATAATTAGATAGTTAATAAAGTTTTTTCAATAGTTTTTTTTCCTCGCCCCAAGGTTCGTTTAGAAACGAATTTTTTCGAACGCGCTGTATCAAAATTGACTTATTGTGCTCGCCCTGTTACAATTTCACTTTCTGTTCGTGAGTCTAGTATCTCTTACCAATATATACTCATCTCCCACCGGATGCAAACTAAAGTCTTTTTGGTCCACTTGTGAGAATCCGAAAATGCGTTGTCTTTTAGTGGCCAACGAAGCTACACAGGTGTGCATAACGGTTTTTTTGGTTCGCTACTGCACAATCTAAACGAAAGGTCTCCATCAAATAATTTGATTCTCCGGAGATGTTTCTAAAAAGTCGTGTGTCTCGTGAGGAATCCCGTAATAGTTCTGAGCTATGTCCTGCAGTTTTGTACCTGTTCTCATGCAAGGTTACTTTGACAAGATATGTCAGAAGATGTGAAATTAAATCTACAAATGCCTTGTTTTTGTTTTTTTTTGCAATACTCAACAGTTTTAGATTTATTAAATTTTTGGACTACTTTGGTCGCTCACTTTTCGAAAATAATTATCTCCGAATTCTTCTTATGTAAAGGGTCAACATTTTAATACCGTCGTTTTAACAGTTAAAAGACCTATGGGTTGCTATTTAAAAGAATTACGGATGTCGTCATCACCCTGTATATACAAATGTTATCTAAAAAAAATTAAACAGAATTTAAAAATTAAACTATGTTCAGATTTCTTTTATACGTTGATATCGATTTTATTGGTACAGTGTGACCTTGATAATCCGGACCTTCATTATACCGGATCCTTTAAATTCTTTTAATTGCGTTGTATATTTTATAATCACGATAATACTCGGTAATCCGGACCTGCGTTTTTAGACGTCTTCGTTATTTAAGAAATCTTAAATTTCCAGAAGGAGGCCTGTTAACTAACGCCTTGAGCCACGGAACTATAAAAGAGCTGACTAGTAAGGATGAACAATTTACAAAATTATTTCCTTTATCAAATTGTATAGTACTTTTGCAACCCATGGATCAAAATATTATCAGACTGACGAAACTATTTTAGCGGAAAACGAAGAGAACGTTGTGACGTTATTAAAAACTATTAACTTGAAGGACGCTGTATGTCTACTACGCAAAAAGTTTCCCCCAAAGTCTTGCAGAAGTGCTGGCGCAAAATTATGGCTCTTGTGGCAAATAACGATCCAGACACTGAAGTTGGTGCTGAAGATCTAATTCCTCCGAGTCAATTGCGGCACAATCTGCTCCCCTTGATTGATTTTTCGTTTAGTATTTGTTTTTTTGTTAATCCATAAATATTTAACAGATGTTTTAGATATGCTCAATGTTCTCACTGAGCAAAATCTCACGAACGTGGAAATACGTAACTGGCTTGATAAAGATTTGTTACCACTGGAAGACATAGATGAAAATCCAGAGTTAAATAACGAACCAGATTGTTAAGAATGACGAGACAGTTAAAAGTTTCAATGTGTGCATAAGGTGGTCAGAAGAAACTAATAGGTATCCCACTACATGATGTTCTTGTACTTCAAAGATTAAAAGAAATGGCGTTTATAATGAATTAGAAAAGAATCGAGCAAAAAACAATTAAAAAGTACATACTTCACAAAATAATATAAAATTTAATAAGTATGCTTCTGGTTTCAATAATTTCTGTTTATGTATTATTTCCTATTTGATTTGTATTAAATGTTACTCTTTTCAATAAAAAAACTGTCTCGCTTCAGTAATCCACATTATTTACTTATACGGATCACCGCGGTTTCAATTAGTCCGAATTATCGAGGTCGCACTGTATTCGATTAATTCACACAATAATTTAAAAAATGAAAACGTGTATTTTATAAATGCTTAGTCTTAACGTGTGTAAAAATATACTTATAGTTCTAAAGGTTTCAAGTCAAGATGATTTAGTTTAAAACTTTTCAGAGATAGGTACAGTTTTGCCAAAATAAAAAACACGTCACCTTAGTGTGTTAATTTAACCGTGTCACTAAACTGAGATTTATAATGTTTAACAAATCGAAGAAACGGGACGATAAAGAAGGAGTAAAAAAAATAATCACCACTTAATGACTGGCGAATTATCTGCACCTGCAAGTTGCAATTTAATGAACCAGCAAAACACGATGTTATCACTTTACTAGAAACGGACTGACCGGTCCACTGAAATGAACGCATCAAGGAATAGGTAGGTAGGTACAATAACTGTAGTGGTATACTAAAACAATAGTGCCGCTTTCTAGTGTTTACACACAGTACGTCAGAAGATAGTATCTAACTTATACGTGTACTTTATATGTATGCGGGTATTATTTATTTTAGCCACAACACTTCTCTGAGCAGGGACCGCTTCTCTTCACATTAAAATAACAATAAATTATACGGTAACCTTTTCGTGGTCTTGGAACACCTTTTTATTCCAACTTTTAATTGAGGCGTGAATTATTAACCGCTATAAATTAAATTCAAGATAAGTGCCTACATTCATTACTTATACTTATGAAATGCTGACAGTTTAATAATGCATCGGTTCGCTTACGAGAATTTTAGCATAATGATATATGTAACTCGTTTCAAGCTTATTGGCACCTTTTTAGAACGGCGTGCAGACCCTTTGACAACATATGTTATAAATGGGTGCGCACAATCGTTTAACCTCGATTGTAACAAGTTGCTAATGAGTATAGAAGCGTTTCAGTGCCCCCGCGGTTACTTCGAGATTTATACGTTAATTTGTTATGACAGCAACAACATTTCTTGATTTTGTTATGTTGTATGTGAAAGTTGAAAAATACGGTCGCTGTTTCGATCAAGAAATCTACTCACCAGAAACTTAATCTTTATCTTAATCTATTTAATTGTTGGTACATATTTTCATTTCATTATTACCATTATAAATTAATGCATACAGAGGGTAATTTGTAATTGTACCTAGAAATTGTAAGAAATTATAAAATCCATAAATTGTTAGCATAACAATAATACATTAAATTACCTAGTCTAAAAATTAATTCTCACAAAATTACAGTTATTCAAAGTTGTACTAAAAATATTTAAGATACCAAAATTTATACTGAGCGGTCAAAACTTACACTTACATACAAAAAACAAGGGACGCTTTCCCTATTTAAATGTGGACCAGAATTTTATAATATACAGAATGTCCCAAAAATAGCGGATGAACTAATAACCTTCCGGTTTGGAAGGTGATAAAGCATCCATAAAAAAAAGGAAAAAATTATTTCACTTCTTTTTTGTAAGTTATTGAAGTCCGAAGATAATGCAATTTGGCACCATTGCTACAATTTAGAAAATGAATAATTTTTACTTGCATTTCAAAAGCATGGCAACGTTAAAAAAGTGAAGTTTAATTTCTGTCAATAAGGTGTCAAAAACGTCAGACTTGAGTCTTTATCTAAACTAGGATTGGCGCTAAAAATAAAATTAAAACAATAGCAGGGCAAAAAAAAGAAACTAATAATTTTAAAACTAATTGCCTAATTAATTACAAACATCGATTTGAAAAAGACTCAAATTAAAAAAGCAAAATGTACCAAACTAAAAAACTGGGAAACATTTACAGCGAATGTTCAAAAGCACGCCCATTTTGTGCTAAACAGCCTCCACACGTTTTTGCAGGTTATGGTGAATATTGTCCAGCATTTCGCGCGTTACAGTCTCAACAGCGGCGTTAATTCTGGCCAATAATTCTTCTCGATTTTGTGGTGCTGGTAAGTCGTACACCTGAGCCTTCATATGTCCCCAGAAAAAAAATCCAGTGGTGTAAGGTCTCGTGAACGCGGGGGCCATAACACCGGTCCACCGCGACCAATCCACCGACCCGGGATGTTAGTGTTCAACAAATTTTGAACAACAGCAGCGTGGTGAACTGGAGCACCATCTAGTTGAATCCACAGTGCCAGTGGTACGTCGTACAATAAATCATCTAGTTGATTGTTTAAAAAATGTAAAATATCATGATGGGTCATTCTTGCAGGTAGAATAACTGGATCAATAAGATAATGATCCAGTATACCAGCCCAAACATTGACTGAATTGATTGATTGATTTTCTTCCCTGTGATTCCGCAGCAAGTTAAAATACCGTGTCCTCCGTTTAAAATCACCTTTCTGTAGGGCCTGCACCCTAGTATAATGATATGGATGGTATCTTTCCGTCTTTAAAACCTGTTGAACTAAACTCTTGGACAGTCCAAGAGTTCTTGCCACACCACGAACACCCCAGTCAGGATCTTCATCAGTATAATCAAGAGTCTAAGAAGTGCGTTGGTCGTCCATTATCCATATATACAATATTGGGAATTAATTGTCCCGTTTCTTGCATTCGTTGATTGAGCCTTTGAAATGAATTTTTATCTGGTCGCACTCTCTGTGAGTATGTTTCTGCATAAACTCTTGAAGCCCTGTCATAATTACTTCTACACTGTCCGAGAATTAAATGCATGTCGCCACTTAAGCCAAGCAACAGAGCAAAAAAAAGTCATAATTTGCCATAAATACTACCCGGAAACCGACTGTGCGATTACATAAAGGACAGTTAGTAAATCAATTTGGCATAATTTTAAACTCGAGGACCATAATTTTTAATTTGTTATGAACAATTTAGAAGAAAAAATCGTTTTTTTTTTAGTTCTTTGCTTGTAAAATGGAAACTAATGAAGCAATCTTAATGTTTTTAATAAACGAATTGTAGAGAATTAAATTATGAAGAGAATGAGAGGTCGAATGTCCCGATCGAATAATTAGAACCGGAGAAAACCCGGAAAACCCGGAAATTTCCGTGTTTTTTAAAAAATTCACAATTCCGACATTTTTTAATTTTAAGAACTGAAACTTTGCACGCAGATAGCTATTTAAATGTATTTTATGCGTGCAAAACCCAGATTCTGTCGGACTAACGGTTATTGCACAATCACCATTTCAATTTTTTTCTGCGATATTTTCCAAGAGGGCTTCTTGCTCCTGTAGTTGTTTGATTTAAATTTTAAAAACAGAATTGGAAACTAGACGTACACAGCAACAAAACGCTCATTTTCGATTTTCCATAAAATGCAGCGAAATAGGTGAAAAACAGTCGTGAATATGAATAAAAACGGCCGACCCCGAAAAAGTGGTCGAGTAGTGGGGGGTGACAACCCGGGAGGGGAAGCGCAGCGCGGTTCTATTCGTATATAAAAAACTTCCCCTCAGCGGCTCGAGAAGCGACTCAGAAGTGATGATTACTTCCCGAGAGATGGAGAAAGGGGCGACATTGTTTATGGAAATTGGGCTAGGAGAGAGTGTTTCATGATTGAAAGGGGGCTTCTTACATTCGGCTGGGGAAGATGGTTGGAAATCCTCCATCATTCACAGTTAAGAAAAGGCTGGAAAGAATCTGACGTGGAAGATTGTGCTAGAGTTATTCTGTTGTATTGCTTGAGATTTTACCGAGGCGATGAAAAGATCCGCAGTTTCATTTGGGATTTAATTACGTCTACAGAAAATGGTGAAGAATTAAAAATAACAAGAAACCATCATGGATTGAAAGATCCGGTGCCGAGGGGAATTCGAAATAAGAACAAGAAAAAAGGGAAAGACTCCAGGCATGCTGCACTCACAGATCCAAACCACTGGAGCAAAAATTGAGTAATATGATGGAGACTTGTTCTTAGAAAATAACTACAAGAAGCATTTAGGTCGACATGCTAACAAAGTATTGCTTTGTGTCCGAATGTTGTACTACATAAAACACGAAATAATAGGTGATTTAGTTAGTTAGCTAATGCCAGAAACAATTGCAACTTGATTGTGTCAATACAATCAGTTATACCCTTCCGGTACTGGTATATTTCGCAATATTGCACTCGCAGGACGCAAAAAAAATTCCAAGCGCTAACATAAATATACACCGCATACTCAACATATTTGCATCATCAATAAGCGTTATTCGGCTATTAAAACAAGTAAATTTATCAGAACGCTTATTGATGTGACCCGTACTTGAAGGGTTAACAATGTCGTGCAACAATATGTAAAATTCGGTTGCACAACGTGTAATTATTAAATTTCTTTTCAATGAAGGTGTAAAAGCGACTAGACTTCATAATCAATTTGAAGAAGAACAGTCTTTGAGTGGTGTAAATCCTGCTAGGATGGTAGTTAACGCGTGTCGAACTTGCCGCGTGCTGCCCATCTAGAGTCTGGTAAAGTGATGGCGACTGTATTCTGAGATGCTATTGGACCAGTTTATGTAGATGTTCCCGAAGAAAGAAAAACGATTAATTTAGCTTATTACAGTGAGCTTTTTGGAAAAGTTAAGCTGGTCACACGAACAAACAGACTACAGCAGCAAGAGCGTTATATCCTACAAGATAACACTAGTCCACATACAGCCCATCTAAAGAACAATACATTGGCTAAATTGGGCTGCAAAGTGCTGCTTACCCCCCATTTAGTCCGAACTTGGCCCCAAGTGACTATCTTTTCGAGTCACTCAAAAAGTTTGGGATGCAAGCGATTTGCCTCTAATGAGTAAGTAAAGGTTGTGGTGCAAACTTAGCTACGTCGTCAACCAAAAGATTTTTTTTTCGACGAAGATACAGAAGTTACCGGAGCGGTGGGGCAGGTGCATTTTAAAGGGGAGTTGTTACTTAGAAAAATCATGAATATATAATGTTAATTTGTAGTTTGTATCGACCAGAAAAAAATAAAATGCAGGTCAAATTTGTATCACCCTCGTACATACCAATTGGTTTGTAAAAATATTAAAAATTGGCCAAACCGAATATGGCGATTGCTCATAATTTGATCACGTTCTACTCGTTTGCACTTTCATGCTCGTGCTCTAATTGAGTAGGCATCCTTTTTTCCACCAACTAACCATCAAACTAACTATCAAAGTGAAGTTAAATTTTAATTGATTTCATAATTTTCTTATTCTATTTCTAATATATCCTAAGGTAGTATTTTTTGGTACCAACAATTAATTTGCACAGTTAGTTCGTGACAATAAAGCTGAAATATTAAAATTGTATGTTCAATGTTAAAAGAAGTACTCAGTATATGACAAGACATTTTTAAAGTTGTATTTAAAATATTTTTCAATTTTGACATATTAGTTTTAAGGATGGGGAATTAATTTGATTTATGAAAAAAATCTTAGCGACAATTTGCATATTTTTGTTTTACTAACTTGATTTTTTATAACTCAAAGTTTTTCCTCCACTTATGAAAATTCGAATGAAGTTTGACTATATTTCTAATTGAATAACATATTATGTATGCTACACGGACGAATTGTTTTTTTTTTAATTTTTCGTTATTATAACATAAATAACTATTATGTAAGTTTTTATGCATACATTTGTAATGGTTCAATTATCCAGGAATCTGGATCGGATTAATTTAATTAACATTGTTTCTTATGGAAAAAATGTATTCGCTATTCTTACCATTATTCAAAACAGCTTCCTACAACAAATTATGTACGAATAGCAGGGTTCCAATGTATGTATTGATAAACCGCACAGCAGCCGACCACCGTGATTTCAGTAAAATCAGTTGAAATAAGAAGATAAATTATGGTGATCTAATGCAACGCAAGTTCAGCTGATGCACAGTTTATAAAGTTTGTAAAACAATACAAAGGTGTACGGGCGTTAGCAGGTGTTTATCACATCACCCACGAGTATTTCAACCGCACAATACGTCGTAAATAAACCTTATATGCATCTTGCATTTAAAATAACTTCACTCAACAAATCGCCTATCCAGGAAGTTCTGCGATATCGTGAAAACATTAGTTTGGTCACGCTGAGTTGCATTTAATACATGTCGCTTATTTCCAGACAAACTGTTAAATGATGAATAGTTAAACTTTCAGTAATAATGCAACGCAGTAATGTAACGTAACGATATCTGAAAGGAACAACTTATTAATGTTATTAGCGGGTTTCGCGGTATATAATTCAAGTTTAATAAGTATGTAAATGTGAGATTTCATTAAAGGAACTGGATATACAGGATGTGAGAAATGGGCCGCGTAAAATACGTCCATAATTGGCGGCACCGACAAACGACTGCTGAAGTTGCAACATTCTTCACCGTCACTGCATAGGCGGTCGTGCGTGTTTCTTTATCACCAGACGTTGTTCTTTGCAGTTTTCTCTGTGAACTTATTAATATGTTACTATATACAATAATCAACTATACATAAATTATGACACAAAGTTATTCATATAATATAGACCTATTCGTTTTTATGGTCGAATCGCTGCCCATAAATTTGTATGAGACGTAAATAATAAAAGAAGCATAACTTTTTGTATGATCCAAATAACAATATAAACATAAATTTATAAGCAGTCCTTCAGAAACAATCTATAGCTATGATTGGTTTGATAATTTAACAATAGATTATAGTATCTTTTAAAACCAGGTGTGTTTGAAACTGACGGTCGTACTTTTATTTGTTCACTATGGCTGCTGAAATTTATGGCACTCATTTGCATTATTTAAATTGACTTCTACCATATTTTTCATTTCCGTGGTACAGTCAACTCTCGATATAACGATAAAACGAGATAGTACGATAATTTTTCACTGTTCCTGCGTATTTCCTACCTTTTCAATGTAAAAAATCGCTCAATATAGTGATAATTTCCTCGTTTTCTTTTAACGATGTTACATTAGCCGCCTCTAAATCTGACCTGCCTATTTCTCAGAAAAAAGGAAAGTTTGGTAAGGGTAGTTTCTCTTTTCTTTAAAATGCACTACTAATACACACAATTTGGTTACCATAAGGCTAATGACAATTTACGCGGTAGCGGTTGCGTTTATAAACAAAAGATTATAATGTTTATAACCGCAAATCGATGACACACACGCGGTTTCGTTTTGATTGTAAACACGCTGCAATGCTTGACCGCGACAAGACGCGGTCAGAGACGCGGTACTTGTTTACATAGCGGCAGATGTGACACCTCACATTTGAATCAATGTGTTTCAGAAAAGCGGCATGAAGGTCACTTGCTACCGCAAACCGCAACCGCGCCGGTGTGTCATCGGATTAAGTGTGTGTTATTTACTGTTTAAGCTTAGCACTTGTTTAGTCGGATAAGAGTAGTACGCGTGCTGTTTTGAGGTAGCGAGCCTGCAAGTTGCTCTTTTGACACCAAGATTTTGATAGGTTTTTTAACTGTCAAAACGCAATATAAAAATGTTGGTCCTTTACATAAGAAAAAAGTTGCGAAAAAAAATTATTCAAACCAATAATTCAATAAATCTATTAAAAACTATTCAGTTTAAAAAAAAAATGCAAGAACCATTTAATTTTTAAATTTAATTTCACATTTTTTGACAAAACCTTTTCTGTCAATGAAATAACGTTATGATCATTTCTTTAAACAGCAACCTATATTTGACATCATGATTTTGATACGTTCTGTGAATTAAAGGACCTATCAAAATCATGAAGAAAAATATAGGTTGCTATTTAAAAAAATCGGGGATGACGTCATTACTTTAACAAGAAACACCCTGTATAAAAATTTCTTGTTGAAAGATGTAAAATTAAATTTAAAAATTGACCTATTTTTAGAGTTTGATCTAAACACAACAATTTGTCAAGCAAAATTCGACTGTGGTCGATATTGCTGATATTACGGTTTACAGATTAGAGCTGGGAGTTCCTGTTCATTTTGCATTTATTTATTTACATATATTATAAATCCGAAAGAGTGGTAGTAAAAATTCCAAACCTCGCATTTAATTGTTAGTTAAGTTCGTCGATACTGATAGGTTCCATTTACATCTTATCATTAGATCACATCTCTTGGTAAGCTTTCACTCACACTTTTTCACCTTTCGTTTTCTTTCCCTTTTACCTATCATTCTCACTCTCTATCACTCTCTCCCTCTATCATCAAAAAATTGCCTCTTATTAGTTTGCTTTCACACTCACTTTTACTCATTTCATCTTCTTCCTCCTTTACCCATCATTCACACTCTCTATCACTCTCTCCCTCTTTGATCATCTTAGATTGTATTGTGAAGAAGGCATCCCTTGACTCCCCTTGGTAATGGACCCTCTGGCTGTCAAGGCTTCACATGAACTTGCATCTTTAATTGTGATGTTCGTTACAATCTAAATGACTCAATAAGATTGGTTAAATATGATTCAAAAATAATTAAAAGAAATAAATAAATAATTAAAAATTTTAAACCTAGGAGGCTTAGAATTTTTACTATAAAAATCAAAGTAGTATATTGAATAATTTTTTGACGTTTCTAAAATTTTTACATTTTTCGCCGTAACTTTACAAATAAACCGATAGGTACTTAAATTTGAACGTACAGATGTTTAATTTTGTCGAAATAAATATGGCTTCAAAGCTTTCCGACAAAAATTCAGACCATTTACTGAAGATAGGCGACACTATTGAAGCAAGTAAAAAATTGTTTGATGGCCACTGGTCTAAAACAAGTTAACAGCTTCTTATCTATAACCCAATACGATTCAAAATATATCAACTAAAGTCGCTTATTGTATGCAAGCAAATCGTCAAATTGATCGAACACTCTAGGGTTAAAAGATATACAGTAAAACCCCGCTTAGCGCTGTTTCGCTTAACACTGTTACAGTATTACACGGTAGTATTGGTATTCCCTGAAATCACTCATGTTTTTGTTGTTCTTGTTGTTTGATATCCGCATGCACTCTCGCAGCGCGTTTAATACGGGGTACGAACGCATGTTTGCTGAATCGCAGTTTATTTATGGTCAAAGATGACCTCGTTTAACGCTGTTTTGTTTAGCGGTATAACTTATTAGAACGTATCCCCCGCGTGTATTCTGCGTATAATTTACTATGTTTATTAATTTTCCTCTGTGTTGCCTAAAAAGGTGAAAATATCATGGTAACTGTTGAATTTATAGAAAAAAGCACCTGATAGTGACAGGGAAAACTATACGAATTGCTTTAACCCTAGACAGCTATCGTACGTCGATGCGACGCGACGCCTTGCTTGTATACAATAAGCGACTTTAGTTGATATATTTTGAATCGTATTGAATTACCTATCTTCAGTAAATGGTGTGAATTTTTGTCGGAAAGATTGAAAGCCATATTTATTTCGACAAAATCAAACATCTGTACGTTCAAATTTAAGTATCAGCATCGACGAACTTAACTCTAACAATTAAATGCGACGTTTGTAATTTTTGCTACTACTGTTTCGGATGTATAATATAAAGGGATAAATGCAAAATGAGCAGAAACTCGCAGCTCTTATCTGTAAACCGCAATATCAGCAATATTGATTACAGGCAAATGTTGCTTGACATTAAACTATTAAATCCACTATCGATAGCTTTCTAGGGTTAACTACTGATTGAAGACGTTAGATTAAAACCGTCAACTTTCAAAAATTATAAACACTATCGTCATCTTACCAGGTCAGCTCCTGCATACATACCAATCTGTGTATACAACAATACATAATGTACTGTACAACTGTACACCCTCGCTAATTCGAACAGCGGTTTCAAAAGTAAATACTTCTATAATCCGAATAAAATTATTCCGACCTTTACAAACCAAATTTTTATGGCAAACTTTAATTGTTAATTTTGATTAATCAGTTGCATATTTATGAACCAGGCCTTTAAAGCTGACTATGGTAATCAGTGGAAAAAAACACCAATTCTTTACTAATTTAACCGTCTTTGTAGCTCCAATAATAACAAAGTTACCAATGGCGGACATTTAATATAATACAATCTGTATAATCTGAATGTTATTGGCACAATTGTTTGATTACACGGACGTAAGACATTGAATTTTAGTACAATTTAACTTTTTTTAAAGGTAATGCATAAAACAACTCAAAGTGAAGCTGTACCGGGCAAAAATAAATAAATAAATGATAACGGTGACCTAGCAACAAATTATCAAAAATACAATTAACCCATTTAGACCTGATTTGACTAAGCGGACAGTATGCAGGTCTCCACTCTAAAATTTTTATCAATATTGTTAATGATTCAAGTAAAACGAGAATTTTACATTAAGAAATACACAAATGGATTTAGTTACTACATCTAAATTTTAGTGAAGCAAATAAGTAGCACCTACTGTATATAAAATCGAACTTCCATATAACAAAGCATCACGGTGAACTTAAAAAAAATCGTTATAGAGAAACTTCGTTATATAGAAATTCATGTTGCAAAAAAAAATAATTCCGTTTAACCCTTTCAGGTCTACAAGAATTTTTGAAGTAATAACATAAAACAACGTACTTTCAAAATTTACGTGGGGACACATTATGTCGCAAGGTCGCAAAAGGATTAATATTCAGTTACGTAGTTATTTAATTAATTGAATAAATAAGACCACCCCAGGGTTATGAAACAATTTTTAAAAGACAAGGCAAAGTATGGTAATAAAATTAAAAAAAATTGACGCAGTAAAACTTTGTCGGTTCCATTTAATATTGTAAAATTTTGCACGCTTAAATTAGTGTCACTTCGTCGGCTAATCCCTCATAAAATCTTAAACTCTGGATATCTAGGAATATTACTACAACCGAGTTTTTTTTTCCGAAGTTACAGTGAAACAACAAAAAGAAACGATTTTAAATCTTGAAAATTTGTAAGGTTGGGGGGAAAAAATTCGTTATAGGGAAATTTTTACTTCGTTATAAGGGGTATAAAGTGCATTAAAAACGTCTCCAGAGTGAAGGTTCCCCAAAAAAATCGCTATATAGAGAAATTCGTTAAATAGAAGTTCGTTATAGGGAAGTTTGACTGTACTTATATATGAAATATTCTTGAACTTTATTCATAATCAATGTTAATTAAAATTTAAAAATTATTGTAGACTTCTTGTAGATTATTGAATAAGACGCTGAATACAGAAACTAGCTTCAAGGAAATATTGAAAAATTAAAATGTTAAAACAATCTTAAAATAAATAACATAAAATATCAAACCAGTCCATTTCACCTGCTTACTTTTACGTCTTTTAAAAAACAATTTCCATTATTTGCTAGAAACCAATACCGAGCAATCAAATACAAAAGACCATGAGTAAAGCTACTCTACAGTTGGAAACGAAATTAACGTGGCTCCCTCTATTATTTTTTTTCATTTGGTCGCAGGGTACTTTGAACAGATTGTATTTAAATTAAAATAACGATATCAAAAATTTCAAAATATCAATAAGAGTTTAAAAGCGATCATGTCAAAATGATGGAAATACTTTTAATTAAATATTAGCTCATTGCTGTACAAAATATGAGAAGTTATAATAATGCGAATTTATTGAGAACGTGTTAATGATACCGGACACCATATCGTTAACAATTTCCGTTCTTGTCATTAAATTAGTAACGTAACATGCGAGCTATTTTTATAACCCCAAGATGACAAGTGTTCATGTAGTTGTCCATGTACCGACTACCTTATAATATATGAGAAAGAAAGAGAAAACTGCAGTCATCATTAACGATAACCATCTCGCCTGCCAGGGTTCTTTCTAAGACAAATGGAGGTGCGAGCTGACAGCGAGCCCATTTAGTCGGGAAGTCGTAATTATAAGGCGTGGTGATGGCGCACTATCCTGGTCTTGTTGGCACCGTTACGTAAATAGGGATAACTACCTACCTAGAGCACCTATATTTTATGCGTCCGAATTTTAAATTATATACCTTGAAATAATGAGGTCTAATGAGATATTAATTAAGATTTCTTTTTTAATTGCTTAATGAATTTAAACTCATCATCACCGTGACAGTGAAATCATGAACAATCCATAAATTTAAATCAAAAAAACATGCCAATAACAAATTGACCAAATCAAAGAGATGAGCCGGTGCATTATATTAAATTTAGCAATATAAAGACAAAGTATGCCGTTATTTGTGGTAGGTATTTGATAATTTATCATCGAATGAGAATAATAATGAAGTTGCTCATTAAAATTGTGGTCGATGTGTCGATTTTGTAATATCCGATGATAAACATTAAAGTCATTTATAAATCGTGATAGGCACCCGTCAAGTGCGAGGCAGCTGTCGTTTGTCATGCGGGGGTCGAGGCCGCGGAAGCCGCGAGTTCACAGAGCGGGAGATTGATGATCCGGCCCCAGCATAATAGAAAACTGACGGCCCAACAATAAGCTATCGAATGTTATTAATGACATTCGCTGCTAATTTCCATCCCAGACCGACTTATAACAAATATGGGACGTTATTTGTTTGCGTCTACTGAAATCTATTGTCTGTATATTCTGAACATTTATCAACGCTGTCATCAAAATTTCAAAGTGTTTAATCTTCGACAAGACCATCATTTACTCACAAAATAAGTAAATATGATTGTAGCTCAGGACAGCCACCAAATCTAAAATGATCTTTAAATCGTATCTGATTAACAACATAACCGTATTCTTTCCGTTTCATTGTTTGATGTAAACAAAAAATAAAGAAAGTTGGTCTTGAACTAAAATTTAAAAGATAAAATCCCCGTATTGAGCGTTCTTTCATGACACAGCTGTATTTATCGTATTTTCACTAAAAGATTAAGGGATTAAAGGTGCGGCTCAACAGTCTTGTTGTACATTTACATTACAATACGACTTCAAATTTATAACAGTAATCTCATTTGAAGGAATGTGTTATTTGTCAGGAACTTTGTGTAGTATATGAATTATTGATGCACGTAGAGTTTATATTATTATTTAAGTTAGTATGTATGTATGTATGTATACAGGAATACCTCACATAGTCCGAGTAATCGGTCTCGCCAATACCGGGGTTGTTGGATATCGGACTACTCGAGGAACTCAATACATAAATTGATAATTAGCTTCAAAATAATAAATTTAATCCGGTTCTTCAATAAACAAAACATTAAAAATAATTAAACAATACATTCATATTTATCATAATCCGGTTTTTTTTTCAAAATCAATTTCGGCAGTTTTCTTTTTTGGTGTTTTATTTTCATTTTTTGTTTTTGTAGCAACGAACAGCATTGTTTATCGTTCAATATTGGGATCAGTTTCCATAATATGGCTTGACAAGGTTTCAACCGTTCCAATAATTTTTTATAGTTATTTAGGTGTTAATTCTGGTGCAGACACTTCAGCACAGTCGTCGATGCGTAAATTATCCTCTATACAAAGCAGATTAATCGAAAAATTGAATTATCGTATCGTATAACTTTAAAACCGCACAAAAGAAATTTGACTGTTTAATGGGAAAAACCCAAACATTTGTGTATGTGCGTATTTGTGTGTATGTGTGTAAGACTATTACGTCAAGCAATCGTAAAATGTACGATATTCTAATTTTTCTAAATTTTTGTTGTTTAAATGAATCGAATACGAAATATAAAATCGATACCAACTAATAAAATAGATTAAGATAATAATGATCAGGTTGATTCGCCCCTTTTTTTGCAAACACTTCAATGATGTTTGTTGCAAAATAGCTTGCAACATTTCGAGTAAATGTGAGTAGTTATGAGTCACTTTTTGTTTTTTTTTTATCCTTTTTATTTTATTGGGCGCTGTTATTTCCAGTCATATTTATTGTCATAATACATAATCACAACTGATTTTTCTTAATCTTTGCTTTTTCTTTTATTATAAATTAACTACCATGCACAAATTACTCGGGAGCTCTGTTGATGAGAATACCCAAAGGCACGACTTGATAATATTATCATATAATATCAGTTGATATGACAATTTTCGAAAATCAAAACCATCGTCTTAAAATTTAGAAATGCTTAACGCTCTAGCGTTAAATTTGTTAATTTTTATTTAGGTGGCATCATTCGTTGCTGTTTATAAATAAATTATTTTACAACAAAACTTAATAAACGTGCAAATTTAATGTGTAATTTAAGTGGTAAAAATGTAAATTTTACAATATCAAAATAATGACAAAACTATTCATTTTTTTATAGGACGAATATGAAAGTGTTGGATATAATCTTTATTTGTTTCTGTTCACCTCTTGGGGTACGGTGGAGTGGGGACAACGGCATCTGAGGGCTCGCCCCCTCTCCACCTCCAAAACTGCTAGATTAGTCTTGCAAATGTAGCGAACTCAATAAGTCAATAAAAATAACGCTAACATTTTGGTCCTTCGATCCACAAGCATAATCAACCGAACCACGATTCATTCAAAGCAACATTCATAATCGTCGAAATTACCCGTGTGTAAGAAAATCATCAAAGCATCACAAATCGTGCGAAATCATCGGAAGCGAGCCATCATCGCGAGGGAATCATCAAACGCAAAGGTGTTAAAGGTCAGACCTATAATATCCATTCATTACCTAACTTCGTCAATTTCCTTTAATTAATTCACTTTAAGAACCATGCCGAAAAGGGATGATCTTGTTGATTTGAAGCTGGATAGACGTAACATAAAAAGTGCTATCACGCGGCTTCAAAACGGTTTAGATAGTTCGAAAGCGAATAATTTTCAATTGCAAACGAACCTAGAAACGGTAACGGACTTATTTAAACAATTTAACAAAATTCAGACAGACATTGAACGGTTTCAGTTGAACGATACATCGGCCGACGAGACGGCCTTGGAGGCTGAAGCCGACAAAGAACGCGGCAAAATAGAAACGCAATATCGGGCGATTGTAAGCAAAATAAAAACATTCTTGAGCGAAAATTTGCCAGCTGCTTCCGCTTCTAAAGAAGCAGACACTGCAGGTACTATAATTAATATTACAAATAACGGGCACGACAGAGAACCGTCAAATAGCGTAATATTAAAACCCTTACCTTTAGCAACGTTCTCCGGTAAACACAGCGATTGGTTTACGTTTTACGAGTCATTTTATTGTTTGGTAGGAAAGGATACGAGCATATCTAACATTCGCAAATTTCACTACCTTAAGGGTTGCTTAAAAGATGAAGCTCTTAGGGCGATAGAATCACTATCGGTGTCGAGTGATAATTATGACAACGCAATCGCATTATTAAAAAAGAGATTTGAAAATAAACGGCTAATTGTACAAGATCACGTCTCCAATATCTTGAATTTTGCTCCAATCTTAAAATCGTCACACACACAGCTACGCGAATTAATTGATAACGTAAATAACAACATCGCAGCATTAAAAGCATTAAAAATCGAAGTCCAATACTGGGACGCATTGTTAATACCAATTATTTTAGAGAAATTGGATTATTCTTCAAAAAAAGAGTGGCAGGCCACTTTGGAAAAAGAAGTTCCCACATATACAAAATTTGATGAATTTTTAGAAAAACGATATCAGGTATTGGAAGCATTGAGCAATATAAGGCCCAATGATAGTCCAGCAAATAATCAGTCAAAAGACAGTAAATTTCATTCAAAAAACGGAAATAATTATTCAAAACCAAATACCTTTGCGAAACCTAATAAATTCACTTCAAATGTTATTTCATCAAACAAGTGCTTTATATGTAAAAAAGAGCATAATGTCTTTCAGTGCGAAGAATTTCTAGCATTAAGTATAGCCGAAAGAATTCAACATGTAAATTCATTAAAACTGTGTAGAAATTGTTTGCGGAACAATCACGAAGCGAACAAATGCAGGTCAGCCAGTGTATGCAAAGAGTGTGGCAGAAGACATCACACTTTATTGCACGTGTTTGAATTTGTACCTAACGCCAACCCTGGAACGTCCTCTAGTACTTTATTAGTAGCTCAAACCAATCAGGTACTTTTTTCAACGGTTGTACTTCTAATCAGAGATTATCAAGGAAATTATTGCAAATGTCGAGCGGTACTTGACCAATGTTCTGAGGTTTCGTTAATAACTGAAAAAATGTGTAGAAATTTGAAACTAGGCACATATTGTACTAGTACTTCAATTACGGGTGTTAATGTAACAGAGAGTCTGACAAATCAGGGTTGTAAAATCAATATCAAATCAAGAGTAGGTGAATTTGAGACTAAACTAGAATGCTTTGTTTTGTCAAAAATTACGCGGCCGACTCCTGCTATATCATTCGATAAAAGTCCGATCGAGATACCTTCGGGTGTTGTATTGGCGGATCCAAATTTTAACATCTCTGCAGATATCGATCTGTTAATAGGAGCGCGATTATATTGGCAATTATTAATTGAAGCTCCAGTTCAGATACAAAAGAATCAACCATACCTACAACAAACGCAACTAGGTTGGATTGTAAGCGGAAACTTTGATTTTAAAAATTCTATTTCAAAATTTAGTTGCAATTTGATTCGTAATCCCGAAACTTATTTGGAAAACCAGGTAGCAAAATTTTGGCAAATGGAAGATTTAGGCGAAGAAAACAATGTAGAGAAGGCAGAGGAACAAGCATGCGAAGAGCATTTTCGAAAAAACACGGTTAGAGCGGTATCGGGTAAATTCATTGTAAAACTACCTTTCCGAGAAACTGTCGATTTGGGAAAGTCCCGTGCATCAGCACTAAGCCGTTTTATCTTCCAGGAAAAAAGGTTCGAAAAGGACAATAAATTGAGAAATGAGTACAAAGACTTTATGGCGGAGTACCTGAAGCTCGGCCATATGCAGCTCGTTCCTCAATCGCAGTTAAATAACCAAAAATCATTTTACGTGCCCCATCTGGCTGTTTTTAAGCGAACGGCCGAAGGGCCTCAAATTCGTATTGTTTTCGACTGTGCAGCAAAATCCTCTAACGGATTAAGTCTAAACGATAATTTGTTAACGGGTAACAACCTTCAAAATGGGTTGTTTGACATACTTTGTAGATTCAGAACTTACAAATACGCTATTTCTGCGGATATAAAAAAAATGTACAGAATGATAGAAATCCATTCTGACGATACCGACTATTTGCGTATTTTATGGAGAGAATCTAAAAATGCTCCTATCCAAACTTATAAACTAAAAACGCTAACCTATGGGCTCACGTGTGCTCCCTTTTGTGCAATACGTTGTTTAAAGCAATTATCAATAGAAACGCGAGAAAGACATCCTACAGCGAGTCAGATTATAAATCGAGATTTTTATATGGACGATTTGCTAACCGGAAGCAACTCTTTTAACGAAGCTTCATCGATTAAAAGCCAGGTTACAAACATTCTAGCGACCGCAGGTTTTAATTTATGCAAATGGAGCTCCAATAATTCTTTATTATTGAGCGACAATTCTAATTCAAACTCTACAATCGAATTATCAAAAGGCGAAGATGTCAAAGTACTGGGTTTTTTCTGGAATTGCAATAATGATGAGCTTAAGTATAAAGTCGAATTTCCGTCAGACTTGAAAACTATCACAAAACGTAATATCCTGGCAACAGTAGCAAAAATTTTTGATCCGTTAGGATTAATTAATCCAGTTGTCGTTAAAGCAAAGATTCTCATACAGCAAATGTGGATACTGAAACTAGGTTGGGATCAACGCGTACCCGATGAAATCGAAATCGTTTGGAAAAAATTATTAAATGAATTATCGTATTTGAACGAATTAAGTATTCCACGAAAGTTACTATTATCAAATCATTTGAAGTCCGTCGAGTTGCATGGCTTTGCGGACTCGTCATTAAAAGCGTACGGTGCAGCCCTGTACGTCAAAGCTAACTACGATTCTGGGACGTCTTCAGTAACGTTACTATGTGCCAAAAGTAAAATTACACCAATCAAAAATATTACGCTACCGCGATTAGAACTTAATGCGTGTTTATTACTTTGCAAATTAATGTCAAAGGTTGATGAGGTTTTCAAGTCAAGTCTAAAGGTTGAATCGAATTTCTTTTGGACTGATTCTACCGTAGTTCTGTGCTGGTTGTCTGAGGCACCGGAAACTTGGTCTCAATATGTAGCAAATAGGGTTAGACAGATTCAAGCGGCTAGTGACATATCTAAATGGCGTCATGTTAGATCACACGATAACGCTGCCGACATTGTTTCTAGGGGCATGCTCCCAAATCAATTAAAAAATTCAGAGCTCTGGTGGCATGGACCGCACTGGTTAAAACTAAACTCAGCCGAATGGCCGCCGATCTGGTGCAATTCTCAAAAAACCGAGAAAATATTAGAGGATAGGAGGCCAAATGCAATTAATGTTATACAAGCAGAACCTGAGTTATCGGTATTTTCGAAATTCTCGTCTTATATGAAATTACGAAGAGTCATCGCATATTGCTTGCGTATTGTTAACAAGAATAAAAGTAAAAATTTATCATCTACAGAACTCGAATACGCCGATTTAGTTATAATTAAACATATCCAAAGGCAATCCTTTGAAAACGAAATTCGGACTATTGGTAATAATGAAAAATGTAAATCCAACAAACTGTTACGTTTAGATCCATTTATTGACAAAAATGGAGTACTACGGGTAGGCGGACGGTTAAAGAACGCCCAAATCAATTTTGATAATAAATTTCCGATTTTATTACCTCAGAAACATCACGTAACTAAATTAATTATTCGTCAATTTCATGAGAATGAACTTCATGCGGGAAACGAAGCAACATTAGCTGCGATTAGAGAACGATTTTGGCCAATATCGGGCAGAAGTATGATACGAAAAATCATTCATTCGTGTGTGAAGTGTATGCGGGCTAATCCAAAACCTGTAATTCAAAAAATGGGTGATCTCCCTAAAGAGCGGTTGCAACCTTTACGACCGTTTTTAATTTGCGGTGTAGACTATGCCGGACCATTCCTTATAAAAACAAACAAATTGCGTAACGCAAAGAAAGTCAAAGCTTATATCGCTCTCTTTGTCTGTTTCTCGACTAAGGCCGTTCATGTTGAGTTAGTAGGAGATCTAACTACTGACAGTTTTTTAGGAGCTTTCAAACGGCTAATATCGCGTAGAGGACATGTAGTAGAAATGTTTTCCGACAACGGTTCCAATTTTGTAGGAGCTGAGCGCGAATTTTTCAAATCGGAAAAATTTCAAGACAAATTATTAACGCATTTTTCAAACGTAAACACTAAATTCAGCTTCATACCAGCAAGATCACCGCATTTTGGCGGACTTTGGGAACGTTCAATTCAAAGCGTTAAGCATCATCTAAAAAGAATATTAGGCGATGCTTACCTTACATACGAGGAATTTAATACTTTGATCATTCGGATTGAAGCTTGTTTAAATTCACGACCCTTAACCCCCTTGTCCCAAGATCCTAACGACCTTCAAGCATTGACACCTGGACATTTTATCATTGGAGCCTCTCTTACTGCACCTGTTGAAAGCGACGTTACCGGCATCCAGTTGAATCGCTTGTCTAGATGGCAACGAGTTCAGCAGCTCCAGCAGCATTTCTGGAAACGATGGCAACGGGAATACCTAACCCAACTACAGACACGTCCTCGAGGTCAACAATCGGCTCAACCCAACGTCACAGTTGGAACATTGGTGGTCTTGGTTGAGGAAAATACCTCACCTCTGCATTGGCGTCTCGGGCGAGTCATCGAGGTGCACCCTGGCAGTGATGGTCTCGTGCGGGTAGTGTCCGTTAAAACAGATACTGGTGTTTTTAAGCGCGCAGTTAGAAAGATTTGTATAATTCCAACAGAAAAGGAGTAACTGCACTTTAATTTTTTTTTTTTTTTCTCTTCTTTTCGTCCTTTGTATTTCTTAGTTATTTTTTGTTGTGTATATGCCTAAACTTTAGAATCATTATGTTTTGAAGTACACTGTGTACATTGACTTCAAGGGGGGAGAATGTTCACCTCTTGGGGTACGGTGGAGTGGGGACAACGGCATCTGAGGGCTCGCCCCCTCTCCACCTCCAAAACTGCTAGATTAGTCTTGCAAATGTAGCGAACTCAATAAGTCAATAAAAATAACGCTAACAGTTTCAAGTTTCAATGACTAATATCTCTTGTCTTTTACAAAACGACTTGATACAATACAATCTTTCCACCTTCTAGTAGGGTTTCTAATAATACTTATTTAACAAATTTATTCCTCAAATTAAAGTAGGTAACTGATTTTCCTACAACCTATTGCACCTTTTCAATTTTCAGTTTTTTATCTTATTGTCTACTTCACTCAAATCAATCAAACTGGTCCAATCGGGCGCTAGTAAACTATCCGGTGCTTTACCTCCTAAAAAGTAGTTATTTACCTATAGTAAAAGCGAGCCCAGGATACACTTTTTTATTTAAGATGACTGTGAAATACTGTGAAATACTCCTCACAATAAAATAATTGTTTTAAATAATAATGGCGGAAGCCATTATTATTAAATCATACTTAATAATAGCAGCCATGGAACAGTTAACACCTACATTTATCAACTAATTATTTTTCCGAATTTTTAAAAAATTGAAAAACAACTGCTGGTAGGTAAATGTACTGGTTAACTATTTCGTTGTGGTAAATATATTAAATTCCTTATGTTAAATTTACATTTAAATACGCAGGCCAACAAAATTTCAAGAAATGAATAACCTAGAAACCAGACAATACTTTTCCGAATCCGACCTCATAATTACTCCATCACCCTAGATTTTTGAGATATCCTAACCTAAAAGTGCAAAAAACGCGGTTTTTTGCTGTATTCGGGCTTATATTACATCGCGAATTAATTTTTTTCCAAAAACTCGTTCAGGCATCTGAAAGTACCATCATTACCCTTGAAAACCCTTTTTGGCTTTTTGAGATATCTTTTTCTTCTCGGAGATATCGTTCAATGAAGTTTAGTATTTTGGCGTTTTTGTTACAACCTTATCAAAAAAAAAGTTAGTCCGGAAAGCATAAATAATGTACTTTTATATTTTTTGGATCGCTGAATCCATTTTTTGTTTTTCTCTTTTTTTCTTAAATTTTTTAATTGAGTCTTTATATTTTTTACATTTACTGAATCTGATATAGATAAGCTCACTTGGCCTTCTTATAAAAACGTTCCCGTTTCTCATCAAATGACCGTTTAGGAGACTTACCTACGCTTACGATCAGTTGATATATCATTTCTTTGTAGAGACCAGCAATAGTCCGCCATAATTCTTTCGTTCCATCTACCTTGATAATGCCGATCCTTCTGTTTAAAGTCTTGATAAAAACGTTCACCCATTTCTTCACTAAATACTCCAACATTCTCAGGGAAGTAATCCAAATGAGAAAACAAAAAGTGCAATTTCATACTCATTAACCTTGGTGTCCAAAACTACTGATTACGTTAAAATGACTGGTTAATATCACCTAATTTCTTTTTTATATTAAAGTAAACATTCTGTAGTGTAAAAGCAAACATTTATTTAATAAAAGGAAATTGGACAATAGTTTTCAAAACAAAAGCAAGAACTAAGAATAAATAAACAATAAACGATAAAATAAACTATGCGGAATGTAAAAATGAACATTTAGTAAAGAAAAGAACACTTCAAAATTAAATTTATATTTGACAAAAGAAAATGTAAGTTTATAAAAGCAAGAAAGTCATCATCTATTTGTAACATTGTTTGCATATTTGCTCTAAATGTTTCTTACAACAGTAGTTTACACACTTGCAGCACAAACTAGAACACTTATTGCCTGTTTTTTACACATATTGCATCTGCCCCTCTTTCTAGACTGAGTTGATGTTGAAGCTGCTTCATTTTGAACAATTGCTGTAGCAGATTTTACTTTTTCAACAACGTCCCTTGCGGCTTTTGTTCTAGGAAGGCACTTTCTTCATTCAATTTGTGGTTTTACCAGCGACATGCCCAAATTTTCTAAAAATCGTCGTCGTTTTCGACGATCTTTTGAAGCCCAACTATTAGTTACTTTTGAGAATAAGACGTAGGTATTGTAAGAACTAATGTCAATTATATTATAGAAGACGATAAGTGGCCAACGGTTTGTTTTCCTTTTTGTTGTGTAACACACAACCGCTTTATCTATGGTCTCGACTGCCCCTTTCGTTTTATTGTAATCTAGTATAATTACAGGCTTTTTACTTGCTTGGTTTGATACTGCTTTTTCCGAATGTAATCTACTTAGTAACATAACACGTTTGTTCGATTTTTCGGGAAGGTATGAGACCAAACAGATTATCAGAAGTAAATGCAAACCTTGAAGACATTTTTGGCACATTTTTCGTTTGTAGTAGTTCTGGTGGAATACAAGTCTTGTTTCTCTTCATTGTACCAATCAATGTGATATTTTGCTTGAGTAGCATCTGACCTAGTTCATACGACGTAAAAAAATTATCGCATGTATTATTGTGACCTTTCAATCCGTGAGATAGGTCTAAAACAACTCTCATACCCTGATTTACTTCTTTGATTCTTCCAGGATGTTTTCCCAAGTAAGGCTGGATGTTCCATACGTACTCTGGGTCGTTGTCGCATAATACCCAAAATTTAATTTCATATCGAGCAGGCTTACTGGACATGTATTGCCTAAAAGGGCAGCTGCCTCTGAAACCAACCAATTGTTCATCAACGGTTACATTTGCATCTGGATTGAACAGTTTTGGTAAAATTTCCACCCATTTGTCCCAAAGCTCCCTAATAGCCGTAAATTGACCCTGGACTCTTCTTTCAAGACGTGATTGTTTATTGTCAAATCTTATTACTCTACAAATTCGTTTGAAATTCTCTAAAGACATTGATGCACGAAATATACTCCTACCTTTTTCTTTCTGTCGATTCGTTGTGTGATTTGAAAACTCCTGCTAAAATCAATAAGCCAACATAGGAATATAAATCTTACGCATCTAAATCTTTCTAATTTGCGCCATACACACGACGACCTTCCATGTTTGAATTTTCCAAAATTAATTTTTCAATTGATGGTGGAAAGAGAAGCATACAAGCAGATAGCTCGTCTTCCACCCTCGAAGTGGTGTACCTAGTAGGTCCAGGTGTCATTGTAAGAACGTTGTGTGCAGCAAGTCTCCCTTGATGTATAGGACGTTCAGAAGACCATTCAATTTGCTTGTTTTCGATAGCATCATTTCTGAGGTCACATTTGAAATTTCTGGTTCTTCGTCACTTTCCGAACAAAGAAAAATGTGATCTTCAATTTCAGAGCACTCATCTTCGTCAGATGAATCTCATCCATCATAGGCATCTTGAAAATCAAATATTTCTTCGTCTGAATTATCCATTGCTTTTTTTAGTTCATTTTGTGTCAAAGCAGGCACAAATTGTGATTGGTTTGAAGTCATAAAAAAATGTTACTCCGCACAAGATGTACACAGAAGTGAGATTCATCACTCACTGAATGATATACACTCGGCTCGGTTTTGATGCGGTTTGAAATTTCAAGAAAATTCGGGGCTTCCCTGTTCTCCATTGTATATGTGCACCGGGGATTTGCCTTTGTATATTGCTTGTGGATAAAGCTATAAGTAACGATGATATTATTGGTTCAGATATAGTCGAAGATCCACAGAAAGCGATAGTAAAGTCATCACTGATTATATTGTCTTAGGAAAAAATCAACTCAAAACGTAATGAAAGTGAGTTTGCACCAGTTCACAAAAGTTGCCGGGTATTGACAGATAATGACAACAATTCTAATGAATGTTTGTAAATAAAATTGTTATTTTTGAAAGCAATTAAAAATAAAATTTTGAAACAAACGTATTTTCAGTTTGATATAAACTTTTAGATTTTCGAACCAATTTATCACATGTTTTTTAGTCATTGTTATTTTTCTGATTTTTTTTATGCGATTTTCGGTTATTTTACTTGTTGCATTGATTTTATGCGGTTTTAGAAAATGATCGAACCTATCCCTATTTTAATTATGCGAGTTTCAACTTGTTTTGGCTTCTAAAGAGGAGAGGACAAAAGGGACCCAAACAACCTATGTGTGTAAATTTAAACTACTAAAAAACTGAAGCGAATATTTTTCCGCTAATTACAAAACCTTGAAGCTATATTAATTAGAACTAAATTCATAAGAGCTCAAGTATCTAAAACAAGAAATAAAAGTTTAAAGCATAAATAAAGAGTCCCGATTGTTCCCCAAAAAATTTTCTGTAACGCTTTTGAAACTCAATCAAGCTTTTTTTTCAACAGCTGTCATGGTTGATAGAAATTGATCGTCTTTCATAAGTGTTCTTTAATTTTAGCATCAGACAAATCTTGCCTTAGTGAATTGCTTCATCAAGCCAAGCTTGATATGTAGAGGAGGTATACAAGATTTTATTAGCGTTTTTGGCCATTCCTTTCTCACCCAATGTTCCTCGCGAACACGACTGTCCCAAAGGCAGAGAAAACAAGAATTTTTTGTATTTCCTGATTTCATGCCCACTAAAATATTGACCATTTTGAAGTCGCCACAAATTAACCATTTGTGCATATTGTAATTAATTTTATGAAGGAGAAGTTTGAAGCTTTCATATGATTCTTTCGTTATAGTATAATGACCAATGGGAATAGCCACATAATTATTTCCGCTATGGAGTAGTACTACTTTAAGACTTTCTTTTGATTAATCTATAAAGAGTTGCCAGTTTGCTGGCTTATAAGCTTTTCTTGTAGCCCACATGAAACAATAATATGTTTTGTGTCATTGCAATAAACAAGGGAATTTTCACTAGTGAAATACTTCCTAAACTTATCATCTCTCTTCCTGTAAATATAATTTTTTGTTCCAGGCAATAGAAGATTTCTCTCTTTGAATCTTGAAGCGAATAGCTCTGCCGAATCCTTAGGGAGATTCAAATCACGAATCAAATCATCTAAAGCATCTTGATCTCTGGCATCAAAACCAACTTCACCATCACTGCTTTCAGCATTATCACTTTGAATAGTTTCTCTTTGTTGAAGAACTTGTGACTGAGAGACAGTATTTCCAATTCTTTGTATTTTTCCATATTTGGCTGGTGTTACACTAAGCAACTTAGGATAAACAATCGAGGCTTTATTCTTATGTTTAAAACCATTTATATCACATCCGCAAAAGTAGCAGTCATTACCATGAGGCGGTGGAGCAATTCTGAGGCTGGATCTGGATTCCGCGACCCAAGAAACATAAAAGTACATTATTTATGCTTTCCGGACCAACTTTTTTTTTGGTAAGGTTGTAACAAAAACGCCAAGGTACTAAATTCCATTGAACGATATCTCCGAAAAAAAAGGATGTCTCAAAAATCCAAAAAGGGTTTACAAAGGTAATGATGATACTTTCAGATGCCCGAACGAGTTTTTGGGAAAAAAAAAAAATTCGCGATTTAGTACAACCCCGAATATAGCAAAAAACCGTGTTTTTGCAATTTTAGGTTAGGATATCTTAAAAAACTAGGGTGATGGAGTAATTCTGAGGTTGGATTCGGATTCAGCGCACCAAAAACCTTTGCAAAAGTATTGCCTGGTTTCTAGGTTAAAAAATTTGTCGGCCTGTGTCATGATAATTCATTTCCTTTCCGCGGTAGTACAGAGATTAAGAGAAAGGAGGCAATTTATCTATTTCCCTATTATTTTACCTTCTTGTAGGATCAACCAATATTTTAATGTAAATGTTTACTTTCAGTCACTGAAACATAATTATTGAAGAATTATATTTTTATGATCGATATGAAGAAGGAAAAATGTATATACTAAACAGATAAGTATGCACTAATTAATATTGAATAACTTTAACTTTAACTTGATAGACTTTCTAATTCTAAACACGTACCGTAAAATTTTAAATATAATAAATACATAGTCATAAAGTTTCTGGTAAAATGAAATTTCGCATATAACATACAACAATAATTTGTTTAAGATTTCATTTTAAATTGCTTGAAACATCTGGTAATAAAACTTAAATTTTAATAAAATAATAAACAACCAAATACGTAACACTTAAATATTGCTGAAAGCAATTCTAACCTGGAAATGTTGGAACTAAAAAATACAAAATTTAAGATAATTTTATAATAAAACTGAGAGCTATTTGACGTTTAATAAAAAGTCGAAAAATTTCAGCCAGATTTTAAAAATTCTTCTTTCATTCTGAATCTAGGAATTCGTCAAATTTATCACTGAAAATTGATCACAGAAAATTAATTGCAAGAAAATCAATAACAGGTAAAATTCATCGCAAGGAAAATTATCCCAGGAAATTAATCGCGGAGAAAATGCATCGCAGCAAATACGCTTGAATGCTTGAATGGTGGTAAATTACGTTTAGCAACTAATAAAAATCGACACAACAAATCTCAAAAAACGTTTTACCTTCTGTTGATAAATATAATTCCAGAATACGTATGTTTTATGCGTATGTTGAAAAAGCTACTGCTATAATTCATTAATTTAAAGGAAACATATAACAATAAACCGGCATGATGTGACACATCCGTGTGTTGTTCACGTGCAGCTTGCAACTTGAATTTCTATTAGTTATTATAAATCTTCGGCGTCCCGTTTACACCAAACACAAATTGCGGGCAAATGCCAATTGCTATTGCAATTTTAGATCGAAACAACTTACCTAATGTTTGTTGGGTATTCTTATTTTTTTGATTTTTTTTTGTTAGATTTCTTATTTATTTTAACTGATTACTTTGGTTTTATGCAGTTTTCGAAAATTATGGAACGTACTCCTAATTTTACTACATATCCAGTGCCCTTTATGAGCGAATTATTTTTTGAGGTTTTTTGTGGAATGTAGATACGGCATAAAAACAGACCCGACTGTATATAAAGTTCGTGCTCTTACCTTTTTTAGATGTACCCATTCATTTTTGTAATAACAAAGTTATAGCGTGGCTTCAGGCAGCCTGTATAAGATCATCAAGTAATAGATTTTAAAATAATTTTAATGTATAAAAAATGTATAGAAAATATTTATTTATGTAAAAATGAAATATGTATTTGCTTGTAATCCTAAATAATTTTAATAAAAACAATTTCAAACTTTCTCCTATTGCATGTGAGTCAGGAAAAATGAGATTTTTCAACATAAACCAAATTAACAAAGTTGATTCAGCACTTATTTGCATTTAAAGTAAACCGATGTGAATTTAAATTTTCCGATTAAAACGTATTTCTACTCTGAAGAGTGTAAATCTGGTTTAAACAGCAATCGTACAAGTGATCACGTGATTACTATGTTTTCGTTGGATATATAAATGTAAGTGGCCCGACTGTAGCTACCGATATGTACTTTTTGAACTGATTTTAATTTCAATCTTTGTCAGTTACATCGTATGGCTGGGATTCAATATATCAGGGCATCAATAACCCTTGTGAAACAATTTAGTAGGTTTCCAAAAAATCGACTGTTTAATTATCTATTCCTAAATGTGAAGTATTGATTAATTTATTGAGAAAAATACTTTTACAGTTTATCAATTTGTGAATTAACCTTAACATATAGATAGGTATATGTCGTCGCGGAATTTTTTACAGGTCTTTTTAAGCTCTACAAGTTTTCTATAGAAAGCATTCATACAGGGTGGACCATCGTATGGCATTTTTAAAATTTAACCTATTTATAATGGTCAAAAAAAGATGAAAATTGGAGGAAATGATCTTCAATTTTGATACTACAACATGGCATAATTATTTTTTAGAAAACAAAATTGATGTGAAAGTTGACTTTGATAGCGATTTATTATCAAATTATTAAAGCTATCAGTTTGTATTTTCTTCCACTGAATCTACGTAATGCGTACATTATGATGATATGCAACGCTGAATTTAGATTGTTATAGTGATTGAATAAATCGAAATATTAAATAATGTAATGCAAAACACTCTTATTTATGGCCGAATTCTTAAATGACAACCCTCGTTAACTGGTGTCAGGCTGATTTACAACTGTCCTCAGTAAAAGTAGTTCTGAGGTACAATCGACACCAGCTATGAGTAATAAGATCCAGGCCCGTACTTAAATCTTCTATGGAATATAAAACTAGCTATTTTTAATTTTTGAAAGTGACTCATTGTTAAAACAGCTTTGCTTACTCAGTCACTGCTAAGTCAAATTGCCAAATTGTAGAGAAAACACAAATCTAGGTACGCCTAGTGTTAAAATTTTGAATTTCTTTTTATTTATTTCAAAATAAATTCGACAAAATGCCTAATATTGACCTACTTCTGCTGCTAATTTTGACACTTTTTAAATAACTATTTAAAAAAATATTTCGGGTCTTACGCAGATATTGAAATTTTCTTTAATTTGGTATAAAAAATTGAAAATTGGTTAATATTTACGTTTAATTTTAAGGGAAACTCGAACTGTGTACTATTCCGGCCACCGAAATGTAAACGATTTTTTTTAGCAACTTGATTTTTGCTTCATAGCATAGGCGTCCTAAAAAAATCAGTCAAATGTCAATATTATTTTGTTTATGGCAAATATTATTTCACGAAAGTCACTGGATGAAGCCAGCTTTATTCTATTGGAAAATAGGGAAATTTTTGTCAGTTATCGTGCACATTTCGGTGGCCGGAATGGTACATTGGCAGCGGCGGGCGGGGGTAGGTATCCCTCTTAAGTACTAGGAAACAGGATTTACTTGAAAATTTACCTGCCTGCTGTTCTTTTAAGAATGTACCTGATTGTAACCAAATGTTTAGTTGAGTCTTGAACTTCCAACAGTCTGATCGTGCTTCTGAGTTGTGTAGCTTTTGTTAAGTTTACTTGAAAGCTATTCTGAACAGTAATTATGTCTTTTCAATATTCATTTTGAACATCTAATGTAAAATAAAATAAATTAAAATTCAACTATTTGTTTATTTTATCTTAATCTGATTAACGAAAAAAATTTAAGTCCGGCTCGGCTCGGCTCGGCTCGTCAGAGATACCTTTTGTGATTTATGGTTGCTTGTAAGGGCCGGTGCCGATTAACGCGCGTCCAACGCACGTCCAACGCGCGTCCATCCCGCGGTTATGTGCACCAAACGAGCGTCAAACGCGCGGTTGGGCACGTGGCTTCTGATAAGCGTAGAAACAGTACGTTTTTTCTGCCATCAAAAATGGATGTAGTAGGTACTGCTTAAAAAATCTTGTTGTTCTTGCTTATTTAGGGGCCGATTTCAAGTCAGAGTTGTAACGGTGCAAATCAAGGTTATCAATTTGCTACAAGTCACATTATAATTTCAAGATGAATTACCAGGGGGTCGATTCTCGAATTCTATGGAATTTTATTTTCTTATGAAAGTGGCGAATTGTGTTGTTAGAATTTTTCCACCGCAATACATTCACATGATACGTTCTCAGTGGAATAGTTTTCGCCACTGTGTGTATTTGGTAACAGTAGTGACTGTTCTATATTTGAAAATAAATTTTCTCTTTAATGACAATAATTAATTATTTTCGGTAAGTAACTAAGGTTAACTTGTTTCGAGCTGCATTTTGGAATATTTTTTATTACTAACACATGAAATTTTGATAAAGTTTTGAGTGTTTTTGAGAATTTTGCAATAGGTAGGCCATATTTAAATTTAAACGTAAACATCGGCTAATTCGGTAAATTCATGTGAATCTATGAACAACTGAATGTATTCCACTGAAAGCTGTTCCTACAACATTCGAAAATGCAATTCCGCTGTTCTGTAGGAAAATATCTCAGTGGAATCACTCTCATTGGAAAATATTCCAGCGAATTCGAGAAACGACTCGCTGCTAAACATTTTGTAAAAAAAGCAATAGGCGAAATCGTCGGTTAAGAAGATTATTTAAAATATATCGATATTCGTCAAACGAAACTTATGAATCAGTGTTATAAACTGTTTTATCATAAATTATTAGTAGAAATCAACTTACAATTACTCGTTAATTGATTCCTTCATCCAGGTGTTTTCACTTTCCACAAATTCTTTTATATTTCTTATTTATTTAACATTTTATTTTACATTAGGATTTTTTATGTAATTCTGCGTTAACGCAGCGGTTATGTGCACCAACTCATTTGATTCAATGTACTATGAAAACGCGCGGCCACTTGCGTTGGACGCGCGTTTTCCACGGGAAGAGCATTGCAAAAGGGACGCAGCGTCACCGCCGCGTCGACG
Source organism: Dascillus cervinus (assembly GCA_949768715.1). Classification (NCBI taxonomy): domain Eukaryota; kingdom Metazoa; phylum Arthropoda; class Insecta; order Coleoptera; family Dascillidae; genus Dascillus; species Dascillus cervinus. The sequence goes on from OX458316.1 coordinate 18,593,762, forward strand.
CAGCGGTGACGCAAGTTATGTGCACCGACCGATTTGATTCCTAGTACTTCAGAACGCTAGGCGTTGGACGCGCGGTGGACGCGCGTTGGACGCGCGTTAATCGGCACCGGCACTAATACTTTACAGCGGGCATTATGAAGGCACATTTCTTGCGGACAGAAGTTACAGCAATAAATCACTTATAATTTCCCGACAAAAATCACAAAATCTCAATTAACTTAAAATCAAAGGTTCCTATCAAATTGCAAATTTCGGGAATACATTCTCCATAATATTTTCAGTGTAATTATTAAAAAAAAAATTGGATTTCTGATTTTTTTCACTTTATAGCGTCCCGACGCTGTTTAGAAACTTAATTCAAAAAAATAAAATTATCATGGTGTAGTGATTTAATTGAAGATTGTTACCTGCAAGTTTAAATTTTTTTAACAAACAAGAAATAGGTTAAATCTCCAAAATGCCATACGATGGTCCAGCCTGTATATCTCTTACCGTAAGAAACGCATTCGCTCGACCGTTTTTTCGTCGACTTACGTCTCCACGAAAAGCCCTTTTATTTTAACGGAATAATATACAGCCTATGCCCACCCTGAAGGTCCATTCTAAAAATTGGTGAAAGAATTTTTTAAAATCGGATGAGAAGTTTCGGAGATTAGCACCTACATACAAACTCACAAACTTAAAACCTTTACCTCTTTATAATATTAGTATAGATACATATTGAGATACATACAGTCAAACCTGTGTAAGACTGAAAGAAAACCGACTTAGCCAGGTCTCCGAAGACGATACGCAAATGGAAACCGAGAAAAAGTTTCTACATAGACAGGATTGAAGCTCAGCTTTTTGAACACAAATTTGTAATTTACAAAATTCATGCTACAGTGGAAGTCGCTTATAACGACGGCCAAGGGACCGAAAAATTCCGTTGTTATATCCGGACGTCATTATAGCCGAATGTTAAAAGTATTGTGTCTAGTTTTTCGGTCGTTATAAGCGACTGGTCGTTACAAGCGACGTCGTTATAAGCGACTTTTACTGTATTGTAGATGTTAACAACTAAAAATTGTTTGACATCAATTTAAACAAAAATTATTGAGTAAAGTACAGGTGACCCCCATATACGTAAATCCTTGTTATACGAAACAAAAAACTAATATTAAAAAAGCAGGGTTAGGTTTCAAACGGTACTAATTTTCTTGATAACTCCGACAGTATTGTTTAATTTGCCTTATGCTAAGTTGGCACATAACACACAAACTTGAATAAAAAATATTGATATAAATCGTGTTAGTGCGAAAGTCTGCTATAGGAATGCAGTGTTTTACGGAAAATTTCCCGTGTTAGAGCGAAACCGTGTTAGAGGTTACCGTGTTATACCAAATACAATACATATTATTATTTTGTTATTATTTCTTGTGACTAGCTACAGTACATAATTATATCAAACGTTATTTATTCAATAAGTGCGTTTAAGGAATTAAAAATATTTAGAATTGGCTCTCGTATTTGTTGTTTATCTGCAGTTAGTTATTTTAAATATTACTTGAAAGTTACGTTCAAAATCGTGGCTTCTTTATTTTAAATAAATTGCATTCATTCATTTGTATTCGCCGTCGGAGAGTCAAAGAAACCGACAATAATTGGATAGAGTCGGAGACTGTTCGCAAAAACTATGCGAAATGGTATAAATAATTCCCGTTGCACGTCAATGGCAAAGCCTGATTTATTGGACGGCTGTCGACAGTGATGGAAATCGCGGCGAATATAGAATCAAAGGGCCGCGTTTAACCGCCAGAGCCGGCTTCCGTAGGATGGCCGCCTGATAATGAGATACTGTTTTGAATACAAAATACTCTCGTTTAATATCGACATTTGAAATCAAAATACGGACTAACTTTAACGGTTGACATAGATAAAAAATACAATGGATACCGACTACCGAACATTCTTACCATTGATTTATGACTATCTAGGCCGAAGAAGTTGGTGTTTTGGATGCGGTTCTTTTTGTTAAATACCTATTATTGTCTCGTGAAGCGAAAATCTAAAAAACTTATGTACATAACATTTCGTTATGAATGTTTTGAATTTTAATCACATGGGCAAATCATTCCGCCGAGCCAACCACACATTTTAAAAAGGCTTGTAGTAATGGTAATTGTTTTAGTTTATAGTATGTCAAGAATGATTTATGAGACGCAGCGTGGGATTCGGTCTGTAGGTCGTACATCATATCGAGAAAAAAATAAATTAAATTGATATAAATTTTTGCGATAACAAGCCAAATTATTTCTACTGTATATTTTAAACATCAACTTTTTAAAGCGTTTCAAGATAATAAAAATACATCGGTCTGTTAAATTATGGCTTATTTAGAAGACAGGTAGAATGTACAGAGAGATTTTATTAGTTATGGCAGTTGTAACTTAACAATATCTTTAAAATAACTCAAATCCCGCTGGCTTACAAAAACTTTAGGGAGAAACTCAATCCATTATGTATTGTGTTGAAGCTATGCATTTATTTTCATGTTTGGAAACTATCGACTACTACACTTAAACCATCTCCTTGGGCTGTAAAGTCGGAAAACTTCAAAGCATCCAGAGGGTCTGTCATCGTCACCAACATCATGGGTGGTAGGAGCCGACAGAACAGAAACGTGGCGGTATTAGCGCTTTGTCATGCGATTGTCGGTAGCGGGGAATTGAGACGTGTACTTTAGGATGGAGCAAGCGCACACCAGAATCTCGCCTGTTCGAGCTGTACTTGGCATCAGTCTTGTTTTAACGTCCAAGCAGTGTTGATGTTCACGTATCAAGGCGAGTTATTGAACGAATGTGTTATATATGCGAACCTAATTAAAAACAATTGTTCGATAATAACTTCTGTGTTGTTTGGTGTGAATTAATATATTTAAATAATTCCAAATGGTGGTGCTCGAAGGCGGCAGTATGTTGACTTCTTCTGGAAATCAGTACCTTCAACCCGATTATTTATCACCTCTTCCCACTACGGTTAGTGTCACGAAAAATTAATCTTCATTAAATATTTAAATTAAACTGACACGATGTTTAACCGTTCTTCTTCTTTCCAGCTGGACTCTAAAAAATGTCCGCTTGCCTTGTTGGCTCAGACTTGTAGTCAAATAGGAGCTGATACAAATTCAACAAAGCCATTATTGTCGGCTCTTGAGAAACCGAAAAAAAGTAACTCGACCGCCAATTCTGAGAATGCGAGCCGTTCGTCACCTTTAACAAACAAAGAAAAAGCAGATAAATCTGTCACGCGAGGCAGTCCTAATGACAATAAATTGGCGTTTAAACCGTATGAAAATAATGTAGTGACAAAGAAATCCGACGAAAATCGCCCGGGCTCCAAATCTGAGAGTATTTTAAATTGTGATGTAAATGATGATAAAAAATCAGAATCCCGAACTCCCAGCAGAAAATCGGCGTCACCATCGAACAGCAGCGGAACACCTGGATTGGATACCGGCAAAAGTTCTCCAGCGGGTGAAAATAAATCTTCATCGCCCTCCGTTCGAGGTGCAAGTCCAATTATCAGATCCGGACTCGAGATTCTACAAGGTCACCCGAAAGACATGCCATTGGGTACTTACAAACCGTCTAATTTATCATCTTTGGGAGTCGGACTCGGCGGGCCTTTAAATTCACTGTGCTGTCCTCCGGGCCTTGAACATACTAATCCCGCATTCAGACCACCATTTCCGGGCGGGCCGTTTTCACATCACCATGCTGCTATGCTTGCTGGTTACCGTAACTCAACACAGAATCCGTATTTAAGTTATGCGCGAGTGAAGACTCCAACTGGAAGTGAAACTGTAGTGCCAGTGTGTAAAGATCCGTACTGTACAGGTTGCCCTTACAGTATACATAACCAGCAAGTTTTGTTAGGAGGTGGTTCAGGGCCGTGCCCAAGTGGATGTACCCAGTGTGATCACCAAAAATACAGCCTTGCAATGGCGATGTCTCTAATGCCTCCAGGACCTGTTCCTCCATCAGCGTACTCACAAATGGGCAAATTTCATCTTTGTAATTGGTTTGTTGGAGATATGTACTGCGGCAAGACGTTCGCGACGTCGGATGAATTACTCCAGCACTTACGCTCTCATACTAATGGTTCAGAAGTCGCTGTAAGTTCTGCATCCACTGCAGCTTCTCTATTAAATGCACATTCGCTGTTTTCGTCGGCAGCTTTGCATAGAGCTGGCTATCCTAATCCGCCTCTGAGTCCTTTATCAGCAGCAAGGTATCACCCATACGCGAAACCTAGTTTACAGACGTCTCTGGGGCCCTCACCCTACAGTGCATTTAATCCCACAACTTTAGGAGCATATTATCCGCCGTATTCAATGTATGGACAACGAATTGGTGCAGCGGTTCATCCTTAGTGTTGGTGATAATCGACGAATAGTTATTGCGATTCGTTCATAGTGACAATGCAGGCATATTTGGTGTGTAAATAACATCTGTGGTTGTCCATATGTTCCACTGTGATAAACTTGTAAATACTATGTATATTCTCGAAGTTGATAAAGAAGTGCAATCTGAACCCGAACTTGAAATTAAGAGGGCAATAAAAATTATAAAGTCCATTGTAAGTTATTCCTGTCATTTATTACTTACCTTAAAACATAAAGAGATCATAAGGTTTGTATAGTATTGTAATTATTAATTAATTAATTATTGATATGTTGAGTTTCCATTATGCTTTAATAAAATGTTTGTAGAACGATATTTATTGTTTTATTGTAAATTTATTATCAGGAACGCTGAAGCCAACCAATATTTGAAGTAACAGTAAAAAACTATGAATCAATTCACTTCAATTAGTTTTTTTGTTATAAAATTGATCACATTCAATAGCAATAATAAATGATGAAATAAAGCCGAAGAGCTTTTATTGCCGACAACTTTCTCGAAGTAATTTTTCTTTAGTTCTTTCTGCTTTGCAAATGAAATATGTAAGTGTCTCGTTGAATAATACATGAACTATATATCTCATACTTTATAGTCTCTTGCCCAACCCATACATAAATTTTATTTACTCACTCAACGTATATCTTAATTTATTTCTTTTTAAAAAGCCATTGAATTAAAAATATTCAGGACATTGCTGCAATCGTTCACTTATAATTGAAACGCCACGGCAAGCGCACCCAAAAACGAATATATTACTAAAATTTTATTGACGCTTTCTGCATACATCAACCGTTAATGTTGTCATTCGTGACACATAAAGACATCAAATCTGTTGAAATGTTCCTAGTGAAAATTTTATGAATTCAACATTCACGCAATGGATTTCATTTTTCATTTTATTGCAGTTTATCACGTCGACCGTCGCATATTTTTCATTCAAATTTTGTATTGTTATACACAAAATAATATTCATTCGATATCGTAATTATAATAGAAAATCAAACTGTTTTGAAATTTTTGGTGAACAGGATATGGGTGTGAAAAGTGCGATGATGAATTGCGAGGGAATGACCTCCTCTTGGCATCTTCAATCTCTTGTGGATGATGGATCACCTGGACCTGTCACGGACTCATTCATCACAACGTCTTGCGTTCATTTCAGCACCGTTGCCACTGGTCGCCGCTAATTGCATTCTCGATTCGCACATACCAAGCAGTGATATTGGGCGTAGTTTATGCACTTCATAAAAGCAGAATGCGGCTGTAAATATGTTGTCGTCTTCCTTTACAAGTTTGTTTTTATATGAAAAACAAATCGTAAAACGTTCATCAAATGTCTATATATCTCTCAGATGAGATCATTTCATGGAAATGTTCTCCGTTATTGCTTGTGTTTTTAAAGAGAGGGACGATAGATTTAGAAGGTAACAGGTGTCGCATAAGCGAGTGAGAAAATGACAGTAGCGACGGGGATTACTTGCGAAGCTAACTGCTAACATACACTAGTGCATCTCGGCGTCTGTTCCGTCACATTACCGTATATCACCGGCAACCTAACTCGCCCGGAATTCTCTTTATTCGATATTTTCGATTAAAATAATTTTTTGGCGGTAATTTTTTTTTAATTTTAATAAAATTAATGCGTTTAGAAAAAGATGGAACCCCCATAAGTAATAATTACGTGAAGATAAATGTTGAAATATATTGCGAGAGCATACAGCCGTCGTAATAACGACCGTGCTATTATCGACAATAGCCATCAGTTAGGATATGTGGCCGTCAAAGAGCGCGCTGTAACAGTATAATGATGGCCCATCATCCAATTACCTGCTATCATCAATTCTAGCCAAACTGGTTACGGGTTACTCTTAGTATAAAGCTTCTGCCATTAATCATGTTGGAACGGCAGGTAAAGGTCGCTGTCTGTCATCACAGCGTCGACTCGTTATAAAATAAAACAGGGCTGGTACTGAAATAGTAAAAACAAAACACATAAAATACGGTGAAAATTTTCAATCCACAAATTTTAATTTGAACTACAGGACGTAAATATTTTTCACGTGTGTCATAAAAGTCTAAAGTTATGAGTTGAAATTATTTATGAAAAGTGAGCTGTAACGTTGAGATTTACAACTGGTTTCTTGTAAACTGTATTTTAAGACTGCACTAAAAGTTGCGAAAGAGTTTTAGTTCATCTACCTTTACTTATCTTTTGACGTACCGTGGTTTATTTATATTCTTTGAGATCAAAAGAAGAATGTTTTACTTTATAATTTATGAGTAATTTGTCTAGCGAATGTGTAGACGTGCGCTTTACTTAAATGCTTATATTTAATATAGCTGTAAGGATATTAACCATACTAGAAGTGGTCCAACATATGCTTGTTCGTATTTTCCCCGGAAAAATTGGGAAAAATTAAGATACACACTGTTTACCTAATTACAGTAGGACCCCCGTATCTGCGGATAATTGGTTTTGAGCGTTTCCGCGCAAACCGACAACCGCGGGTAGTAACGAACGCTATAAATTTACATCCCGTACGTGTCAATAATAAATTTTGGACTCTATATTTAATTTTGGAATATATTAATGGCAGCAACAACAGCAGAAAACTTTGCTTACAGAGAAACTGTTGAGGAAGGAACTCAACCGCGGATGCGAGTGTGTTACTGTGCTTAGGTATTGTTTTCAAATTAGTTAAGTTGGGACAAAATGTACACTGTCAGTCAATTTAGAACGGACGCGACGTGCAAGTTTTTAATAAATTATTACCGAAATAGTTAGATTTTTAATTTTAGGATGTGAAATTATTTTAGTAAATTAATAAACTACGAAATTAGTATAAATAAATAGACATGAAATCTTGAATAATCAAGATCTCTCACGCGTCGAGTTCGTTCGAATTGACTGACAGTGTACAATATATATTGCTTGTTTAATAAATTTATCTTTGCGCCAAAACAATCAATAATTTAATTAATAAGTGCAAGTCAGTAACGATAACTATGATGTTGCAGCATTCCACAGATGCTAATATGCGACGTAGACGCAGGTATGCAATGTATCTATATATCTATTATACGTAAGTACATGTGAAGAGTGCAGATATCATGTGACAGCGATGGAAAACGAAGTAGCAACCCCGATGGCAAGTAAAGATAAGCCGTCAAGTGTGTCACATGCCATCAAGAGTCTAATCTAAATCGCATTACCATGTCGAGCAGGCACGGCACTCGATGCGAGTTCGTATTCTTCTTCCGTTGTGACACTCATGCGCGATTATATGTTGATTTATTACATTATCGCATTTTCCTAAAGCGCATCTACGGCAGAGTGCTAGAAATCACAAATGACATCCATTTGGCGGTGATGCTACTTTCAATGTTTTATTTCGTATCAGAAAGGACACGAAAATTAATTCATTTTTTCTCATCAGGACGTAATTAGTTTTTAAAAGTGAACAGAAATATTTTCTAGTTGCTGCTCGGCACTAATAAAAAAAAAGTTGCTGCGCGTTACGTTCATGTTCGTGTTTATTGATAATTCCTAGCTCATTAAAAAAACTTTAACTCGATAATAACAGCAGATATTTTTAATATGTACGTAGGACTGTCATCACTTTACCTAATATCTACGTAATTGTGTTGCTGTTAATGCCCGATAATTAATGTACAGTTTAATTTGATAAAGCGTTAGTTACAGGAAGGTTCTAATTCAAGGTCTTCATTGCGGAATTGAACAAGTCGTTGAACTGAAATAAAAATCGTGGTTTAGATAAAAATGCAATACTAAAAGTCGAACAACTTGTAATTACAACGAAGCAACTTTAAAATAAGTATTTGCGTTTAGCATTATATGTAAGTTATCGACGTTAATAACTTTAATTATTCAAATTTATTGTAAAGATATCCTCATAATTATAACTTGAGTTTTATTAGACCGTTCGAAGTATAAATTTACATTAATATAAGTACATGTCTGGCAGATAAGATGGATATAATTATGTCGTCAGCAGGCGAAAGAGCCCTCGTATCGGCATGTAGCATTGCATGCTCCTTCAAGCTTTTGTTCCAGGATGCAAGTTTATAAACTTTTCTGATCATTACAAAATTACTGAATATTATTTCCGAATACTCTGTGAAAATACGCTGGCGGGTTTTACAACATTGCGTGACACGACGCTCGAACAGATACTTTATAGTTAACAGGCGGTATTCCAACTATTTTTAAGTAGTTTTGATATATTAATGATATTTATAAACGGTATAAATCGAGACCGCTCACGGTTAAACGTTGAAAGCTGCAGGTTTAATCATAAATTACTTTTGTAAATTTATTCTTTTAACTGAAGTCGTTAAAGAAACGTAAAAGTTCATTAATTATTTTGTAAATTAATTTTCTGTATCAACAATTTTTATGTTCCAGCACAAAAATATTCTGCCACTTTACATTGTTAGTTGCATGCATAAGTGAAGTTTCCAATCAAATGTTTATCGGGGTGAACGGTAACAATGTAAATTGTTGGTTGTTACAAGCGAACCCTATAATTTTACACCTTTCATTTGTGGTGAGCCATAATTTGGAGTCACAGTTATTGCTATCCGACATTTCTCATTATTTAGTAATTTCTATCATTCTCTGAAATGTCCGAATGTTACCTGTCATTTTATTAATGACATTTTTCCTTATAAAGAAATATTATAAAACAACAACAGCGAGTTAACTTAAAGGATAGGAAATGTCAAAGTACCGTGACCTTTGAGTGTTTAATGACACCGGACTAATGCAGTCATTAGAGTGTGCTAGATTGAAACAAATGGTCTTTGCGAAGTTGCGAGCATCAAGGGAACTGTCAACCGCATCCCTTCACACATCAATATCAATATTTGTATGCAACTACTCTTCATTACGTTGACATTTTGATCGTTCGTCTTCGCGTTTAGTTTTGTTTTATGTACGTCTACCCTTTTACACTTCAGCAATTATAATTTATTAAAGGCCATAAGCGCGATCATAAATATTAATTAAGAACCCAGTTGAAATATGTAATAAGGCCTGAGGTCTCTATCTGGGCGGTTGGAACACCTAGAGGATATCTTTTTTAGAATATTTTGAGAAATTAAACAGGCATTAATTTAAAAGTATGATGCGGTGCATGATCGTATATAATAAACAATGGGGTGCTTTTCTCATTGCTCCAGGTCCCTAAGGCAATCCATTATGTAAGGATGAAAAGAAAATTCAATTTGCATGACGGGTTCCGCCCTTCTGCTCTGACAGGCCGTGATTACGCATTCAACAACCTGACCCCCAGGTTGGGGTATCTGACCTATGTGACTCACCGGTGTAAGTGACATGTATAACAAGTTCCTCGTCAACTTTTTACGCTCATTCTACAGTTGAATGCTGAGCATATTGCACAATCTAATAAGTACATTTTTACAAATCTTGTTTTCGTTATGTTTACTTTCTTTACTTACGAATCTGAACTTTAGCTCATTCAAAAATAATGCAGAATCTGGAGGCGTGTGTAGCATTCAAAGTAAACCTCGCACTGTTGCGTTTTCAAGGTTTCCGACCGAGGGTTTCATTTATTTATTAGATACAGTCTTTCATCTTTTGCTTATCACTTTTATGGAAATTCGTCGTATAGACATGCACAATCATGTCTCTTTATATGAATATATTATTATCAGGTAAACAATCATAAATCACTATTCCCTTGCGTATGCTTGTACGGTAAACACAAGCAAATGTTATAAAATACGGTTTAATTCGTTGATAATATTATCCAGGAAATATCAATGTGTAGAATAGGTACATGCCGTATTGGATATGGGCGATTGTCATAAACATGTCAAGCTAACTATCACATAGATTATGAGATCAGCCTGTCAACTGTAGTAGATCGCGGACTTAACCATCCGTTTCTATCGATAGAAACGTTTAAAATTACATTTAATCTTTAGGTTTATAGCTTTATTTATTTATGACAAGTATAAACATTAAAAAACATAAAATTTAATAATAGTGATTAGGCAACTAAAATCTATTTCCAAATTTTCTATCATTTGATTACTCATAAATTTAATCTTTTAAAAAATAGTTGGTAAGCAATCTTGATAGCACTATAAATCATTTCTTGAACTTAAATTAAAAATGTTAGGCAATGTTTACGCATAGTTTCGTACACAAACAATTTTTTGTCATTAAAAATGCTTCATTTGCGCTAGTGTGTAAAATCTTTATTTTTTTTAGTCTAAAATATGCACTTATTTAACTTGATTGAATATTTAATTAAGAGAATTTAATATATTAAAGGGAAATCAATTTATTCTTTCTTTTAATATCTTGTTTAATTTTTAAAATTATTATGTCAATGAATAATGTATATCCCAGTAATCCTTGACAATTCAAATGATTTGACATTTAGAATAAAAAATTAAGCTTGGAATTTGGCTATTAATAGTTATTTATATTATTAGGAGTATAAGCAAAGCTTTATGTGCTGTGGCTGATAGGTTGACTGCCGATCGTAGTGAGGCAGCCAAATCAGCCGAAGCACATAAAGCGCTTATACTCCGAATAATATATGTTATTTTTTCTCCAAACGTAAAATTATAATACAAAAATAAGCATCTAATTAACAAGGTTATTTCGGGAAACATTACACTTGTACAAAAATAGCATTGCCTGATAGACACTTTCTAGATATTACCGTAGCAACCGCCAAACAACAAATTATTGTTTGAGAAAAGTCAGTCAATTTTGTGGCAATGTCTAATTCAGACGAAATTCAATTAACTCCACCTGAAATAGCCGAAATAGCAAGAGCCGAGATTGAAAATCTTCTTCCTACAAAGTCAAGCGGTGTTTATGAAGCAGCGTTCAAGAAATTCATTACATGGTGTTTGGAAAAAAATGTATTCGTTTATTCAATCAAGTAACATGGACTTTATATGCTTAAGCATATAAAGTACTTTATCTGCTTAAGCATATAAATGAAACTTCTACTAGCAACATTCTGTCATTTAAATGCCACTTTTATGACGTTTGGAGAAAAAATGTATTTAAAAGAAGAAAAAGTTGATATTGTGAATTGGTACAAAAATAACAATAGCTTCCGACAGGTTAGATATTTATTTTCCATCAATTATGCCGACAAATCGGCACCATTTGTCGGAACAGTTTATAACCTAAAATAAGTTTACGTGCGAGTACAATTAGTTGTTTGATTGGCTGATTGACTTTATTCTTTTTTTTACTCGGACATAATGTTTAAAGTGGATTTCGGAGGTCTAGAAGTGAGGTTAGAATTATTGAAGTTTCAATCCAAGTTAATTTAAATATTACAATTTTAAGAAACATTTACTCAGTGTTACACTGTAGCCTACTTAATACCGAATGAGGAGACATACTTGAGATTTTGGTAGTGAGCAAAATCGCTTGAAAATATTTTAATATAACATAATAAATTATGAAAAGTATATGTCATCATACCTTCATGCCAGTGGTTTGCGATTTCTACCTTTTGAAGCTTATCTGCACTGTACATTTTAAATTAACTTGGATTGAAAATTCAATAATTCTAACCTCACTTCTAGACCTGCGAAACCCACCTTAAGGTTAAAAGAAAACCGGCAAATGCGGTCATAGAATACTGTAGCAATCATTTCTCGAATTCTTACATGTAAAAAGTTGAAAGAACGATTGTTTGAAAAAGTTCACAATTGCTTGACAAGATTGTCATACATATTACGAAAAATAAAAAATAATATTTCTTTAAAGTTTTTATAAACCCTTTTTATATGATTTTTGGATTGCATTTTTTCTAAGACACCCGCTGTATACAGACGAAAAATTAGGGTAGGGGGTTATGTTTTAACCTATTTTAACCGTACATTAGGCGCGTGTTATTTTATCAGAGGGAATAGGCGCGTAGGCTGCACATATTAGGGGTACTCACGATCTTGAGTTTAGCATGTTAAACCCTCGTATTTGTGTTATCGTCGTATTTTCAAGTTTACAGTTGTAAACCAATTCTATACAAAAACATAATTAAAAGGGTTACACAGATAATACACCTATTGGTATGTTAAGTGACCGTGTTATTTGTGTATTTGCAGCCAATCTTCTATTTTCAGCTGTCAAAACTTGAAAAGGTTATGGTCATCTGATTGTTCTTTCAATGACCCTACTGTTATTTTTAAATGCAGCAAAATCGACATTGGTGACTCCATAGATACGCAGTTCACATTCAAGCAAAAGGGCCGAAAAACAGGAAAAATTTAATTTTTTGTTTGAAATTTCAATTCAAAATCATTAATAAATCGATTAAATCGGATCTACACTGAAAAAAATAGCCAGTGAATCCGTTCATAATATTAATGAATGTCGTTCATTGACCGCAAATACATTGGCACAATGAACTGTTCATTGATATTATGAATATATTCATACATCGCTCCTGAAAATTTGCTGATTTAACCCGATAAGTTGTAGTAGATTAGTAGAATAATATTAATTTCATTCAGTAATAGTCATTTAGTAGTCATTAATCATTTAATTCATCATAAATTGGATAATTTTGGAAATTTTTGACTTACGGTAACTGTCAAATATTTTCCGATTGAGAATTTTCACTATTTTTTGCCCGTGAAGCGTTATTATCGCGTTAAATAGGACTGGATACGTCTGGTATAGATTCATTCATTCATTTGATTCGTTTATTTAAGCAATTGATTGTAAAAATTGTAAAATTTTTGAAACGTCAAATTTTTCCGATTGGAGATTTTTCGTAATTTTCACTCGCGAGGCGTATTTCCCGTGATCGTTGGGAGCGGATACGTTTAATTTAATTTTTTAAAGTCGCGGCACGAGTTTGATCCGTTCATTTTCAATAATTATCGCATAAATTGCAAAAATTTTGAGAAATGTCAAAAAATTATTAAATTTATTAACTAACTAGATTTTATTAGAGATAAAATTTTAATTTTTTAATTTTTAATTAATTATTTTCTGAGTTATGCAGAATTTAGGAAAGGAAAGAAAGAGGTGTCGACGTCAATCAGATGCTTTGGTGTCCTGTGGACTAACTTGTCCCGTCTTGGAGAAGATGGATCAATCAAAGGACGCCACAACAAAGCCAGGAAGAAAGGACAGATTAAGTAAGGCCATTAATCAATTAATTTTAAAGGTCCGCGTAACAGTGAAGGGCACTGAAGATATGAAGTACAAAACCTTACATAAGGAAATGAGGAAGGCTCTGAGAGAGCTGCTTAGATTGGCGGATAATGTTGACGAGATTGTCAATTCCAAGGAATTTGATGCATTGGATGCATCAAGGATCTCTAATGACAAGATTGTCAAAGAGAATTCAGGGGAGTTTGATGCATCTAATGTATCAAAGATGTTAAGGATCTCTAATGACATGATTGTCAAAGAGAAAAAGGGGACTGCCAGGGTGCGTGATGGCACCCGTTGTGCGGAGACGACGAAGCCGTGTCATACATTGACGGAAATCAATGTACCGGTTGATGTTGCTGTTCCTCGTCTCCGGACGGGGGGGCGGTCATGGGCCGGGGTAGTCCAATCACAGGCTGAGGTGCGCGATAGCTCTATCCGGGCGGTAGAGTTACCGTGGACCGAGGTAGTGAAAAAGGTAATTAAACCGAGAAAGGTAATAGATAAGCCAGACGCAGTCGTTATAAAAGGGACAGGGAAAGTCTCTTATAGCGACATCGTGCGTCTGGCACGGACGAAAGTCGACCCCGCGAAGATCGGGGTCGAAATAACAAAAATAAGAAGAACTAGAGCCGGAGAGGCTCTAATTGAGGTTAAAGGAGGCCCCTCAAAAAATGAGCTTTTGAAAGTCGAACTTGAAAAAGCTCTTGTTAAAGAAGGAATGACAATAAGGTCATTGACAACAAAAGTTGTCCTTGAGATTCTCGACGTTGAGGAGGGAACCCGTCGAGAAGAATTAGCGTCTGCCATAGAAATGGCGGCTAATTTAGATAAGAATGTCTTAGAGATTAAGACATTAAAGAATACACGTCCCGGCATCATGTTGGGAGTAGTGGCTTTGCCTGCCAGAATGGCAGGTCCACTATTAGAATCCGGCAGGATTAGAGTCGGTTGGTCTAACTGCCGGATAAGGATTAGGCAGAATGTTACTAGATGTTTCAAATGCCAAGGAATTGGCCATTATGCTAGTGCATGTACTGGCCCTAATAGAAGGAATCACTGCCACAATTGTGGTGAAGAGGGGCATTATTTAAAGGATTGCCGGAATGAGACTCATTGCTGGATATGCAAAGAGTCCCATAGATCCGGCAGCTTTAAATGCAAAGCCAATAAGAAGGCATCACCGAAACTCAGATAATGAGGGTGATGCAATTAAATGTTAATAGATGCCACGCAGCTCATGACATTCTCTCACAAACGATTTGTGAAGAGAAGGTGAGCGTAGTGTTGGGCCAAGAGCCCAATGCTAAGAGAGTTGGCAATGCGTTCTGTGATGATAACATAGATTGTTTCATCACAGTAGGAAGGGATTGTTCCGTGACGGGGTATTTCTCTGGACATGGATTTGTGTGGACGGAAATTAATAAATTTAGTTTTTATTCGGTATATTTTTCTCCAAATGGGAGTATCGAGGATTTTCGAACACTTTTATTTGATCTTTCTACCCATATACAAAGGATAAATAAGCCGCGTTATATTATAGGGGGAGATTTAAACGCCAAATCAGGTATGTTTGGTTCGACGGTTAGCAACGAAAGGGGAAACATTTTGGAAGAATGGACGGATACGTTAGATCTTTCTGTCATAAATGTCGGTGATACACCTACTTTTGTTAACGCGAACGGTTCCTCTTTGATAGATATCACCCTTTCGTCAATAGCTGTCACCGAAATGATATATGACTGGCGAGTCTGTGATGACATGATCAATATGAGCGATCATAGAACGATTATGTTTGACATACAGACATTGAATATTAATAACCGGTCGAACGGAATTTTATCGCCTACTGGATGGAAGGTTACTTCGCTAGGTTTGAATAATTTAATATCTGAGGGTCAGATACCTGAAGATATTAATACACCTAAAGATTTAATTAATTACATCACAGGATTATGTAATAGTAATCTTGTTAAACGTAAGCAATCGCGTCATATGCGTCCACCAGTGTATTGGTGGAATGACGATATCGCAGATAAGCGACGTCAATGCCTCGCATTGAGACGCATAATGACACGTGCTAATCGTAATCATAATATAGATCCTCAAATTCATTTTGAAAATTTTAAAAGGGCGAAGAAATCCCTAAAGTGGGCGATAAAATCGGCAAAACGAGCAGCTTGGCAACAACTCTGCAAGGAAATAGATCAGGATCCATGGGGCCTCGGGTACAAAATTGTAACAAGCAAGCTCAAGCTTCGTCCACGCATTGAAATAGGTAAAGGGGATACCCGGGTACAGGTGGCGAAGTTGTTTCCATCTCATCCTATTAATGTGTGGCCGATACTTGACATGCCTCCGGAAGAGGCTCAAACTTTAACGGCAGAGAACGTATTGGATGCTGCGTCTCGGATCAGAGCGGGTAAGGCTCCAGGTCCCGATCGAATTCCTGCAGAGGTGATTAAATCTTTCTCTCTAAAGTACCCTGAGGTCATAGCCAGGGTACTGGATAAATGTTGGAAAGCAGGTGATTTTCCAAACATCTGGAAAACTGCTTTCCTAGTATTGATAGAGAAACCGCGGAAAGGAGATTTAATCACATACAGACCGATATGTCTGCTCGATGTCGCGGGTAAATTGTTCGAAGGTGTCATTAAGGGTCTGTTAGAGAGGGAATTAGAGGATAAAAGTGTTTTGAATGATAATCAATTTGGATTTAGGGCAGGGCGATCTACGATAGATGCAGTCAGTAAAATTCTCGAAGTACCAAATCGAATTAATCGATTGGCGTATAGTAATCGCGGTTTCTGTGCGATGATAACTGTTGACATACAGAATGCGTTTAACTCGGCACCGTGGGCAGGAATTATTTCGGCATTAGAGAGAGCTAATATCTCGGTTCACATAATAAGGATGATACAATCGTACTTATCAGATCGTTGCATCGTTACTTCTCACGGAGAACGGATTAATGTAACCAGCGGTGTTCCACAGGGTTCGGTTCTTGGTCCAACCCTTTGGAACATATTTTATAACGAGATATTAGAGCTCGATTTGGGAAAAGATGTGACACTCGTGGCGTACGCAGACGATTTAGCGATAGTTGTAGAGGCTAAATCTGAAGATGCGCTACGAGAGGAAGCACAATACGCCTTCGGTAGAGTTAAACGCAAGCTGGATGACATGGGGATCAAGATCGCCCTGCAAAAAACTGAAATGGTACTTTTGGCAGGGAGAAGGAAAATTAAAAGCTTATCGATCGATATCGACGGCTTTAGGTTAGATAGCTCGGATGCTATTAAATATATGGGTGTCTGGTTAGACAAAGATGTAAAATTAACGACGCACGTTAAAGAGGTATGTTTAAAGGGAATGAAATTAGCCGCGACGCTTTCAAGGTTAATGCCGAACATCAGAGGTCCGAAAGCTGGCAAACGCAGAGTACTGTCCTCGGTGGTAATTTCCGTGATTTTGTACGGCGCCCCTGCCTGGATAAAGGCCCTAAGATTCGAGCGTTATAAAAACATGCTCGATAGGGTCAACAGGAGGTTAGCCATTAGAATAACATCCGCATATAGAACAATATCCACGAAGGCAGTGCAGGTGCTTGCCAGAATGCCTCCTTTGTGGATGAAAGCGAACGTAAGATCGGAAATTTATTTAAGGGGCAAAGATCATACCTCTTTGGCAAACGAATCCTTAATGATAGCTTGGCAAGAACAATGGGACGATTATTTAGGTTGGGCAAAAATTTTCGTTAAAGATATTAGAAAATGGTTCAATTGTAAGTGGGTAGAAATGGATTATTTTTTAACACAATCCATGTCCGGACACGGAATTTTCGGAAAATATCTCAATTGGATAAAAAAGGCGGATGTCGATACTTGCTGGTTTTGCCAGCAGGTAGACACGCCAGAACATACTATATTCATTTGTGACGAATGGGAAAGCATCCGAAGAGATGCTAGGATTAAAATGGGTTGTAATATAGACCGGAATAATATTTCTGAGTTATTATTGGATTCCGAGGAATCTTGGAAAACTGTAACCAACATGATGCGGGACATTATGCGTGGAAAACAGCAAGAGGAATTTCGTAGGGAGGAACTCCTCGTCAGAGATGATGTGATATCAGATTCTGACGAAGATTGAAGGTTAAAGGTTGCGTGATTGAGAGAATGAATGTATATGAGGTATTTTGAATAATTTTTTCTTTTTTCGATCTGTTTAAAAATTTTTAGAAACCTCAAAATTTACCAATTGAAGATTTTTGTAATTTTTTGCTCGTGAAGCGTTTATAGTAATTATTAGGAGCAAATAAGTTTCATTTAATTTTCGTAAAGTCGCGAGACGGATTCCATCAGTTTATTTGTAAAGTTACGGCGAAAAATGTAAAAATTTTAGAAACGTCAAAAAATTATTCAATATACTACTTTGATTTTGATAGTAAAAATTCTAAGCCTCCTAGGTTTAAAATTTTTAATTATTTATTTATTTCTTTTAATTATTTTTTGAATCATATTTAACCAATCTTATTGAGTCATTTAGGTTGTAACGAACATCACAATTAAAGATGCAAGTTCATGTGAAGCCTTGACAGCCAGAGGGTCCATTACCAAGGGGAGTCAAGGGATGCCTTCTTCACAATTCAATCTAAGATGATCAAAGAGGGAGAGAGTGATAGAGAGTGTGAATGATAGGTAAAGGAGGAAGAAGATGAAATGAGTAAAAGTGTGTGTGAAAGCAAACTAATAAGAGGCAATTTTTGATGATAGAGGGAGAGAGTGATAGAGAGAGAATGATAGGTAAAAGGGAAAGAAAACGAAAGGTGAAAAAGTGTGAGTGAAAGCTTACCAAAAGATGTGATCTAATGATAAGATGTAAATGGAACTAAACAGTCACTCATCTCGAAGTAATACTTGACGTAATGTTAATGTGGTTCCCGTGGTGAGGAAGACGTATGGGGGAGGAAGTTAGTAGTCACACAGGTTACCTCCTCTTAACAAAAAAAAAAAAAAAAAAAAAAAAAAAAAAAAAAAAAAAAGGTTAAGTTTTAGAAGGTTATTTTTATTTAAGTTATTAGTCACCATCGAGCGCTACTTGTCATTTTGATGGTAACACATGTAAAGCATTAAATGCGCCATTTGTAATTTACCATGTTACGATGGTAAAAACCTGGGTGCTCACAATCATTCATTTTAACGTGCTATATTTTTAACATATTTACAATATTATATCAAGATCGTGAGTACATCTAGTATGTCTCATTTTTATTTGTGACACGTCGTTTCCATAGCCACCGCTACGTCTCAGTTATTTTTCAAAGCCTACTGCTAATAATATCAATTATTATTTTAATTTTTTTATTACCCTAAAATAAATCAGAAATATTGATTGTGATACATCGTTGAATTCAGAAAAAAAATCTCTATCAAATTGCCAAAGAAAAATATAAGGTTGTAATTTGAAAAAATGAAGTTGACCTTTGGCCTTTGAATGGAGAAACAGGTAAAAATTATGTTTGAGCTACACTTTGTAGTACTTTTTAAACTATTTAATTTGACGTATCGTTTGTTACAATTAAATTAAATTAAATGTTCAGGTACTACCAATTGCGTTACTCTTTACCACAAATTGCAGGGTGACATAAGGCCAAGGACATACATTATATTTCTTCAAAAATGATAGATATTCATGCTGAACGTGAATAATTTGTGCTTATTAAATCACAAAAATAATGAAGAAGAATAAAGCACCTAAGACACTTAAGAAACTAGAAAGTTATTATTTATTATTTATACCTATGCATTATATTATTATATTATTATTTATTTCAAGTTAAGATATTTGTATTTATTTTTGTTATGTTACATAATAAGTATAGATGCTTCAGAAATACATAGGTGTGTTAATTGTAACACAAAGTACAGTTTGCTAAATTAAATATTTTTTCTAACTCGGTTCCATAATCGAACAACAATCAGTTAGCATAGTAATTAGCGGACTTTAACTTTAAAGTCATTTTTAAATTGATTATGGAACCGGGCTTTAATGGGTTTAAACGTTGGAATGTATTACCTATAAAAACGTGTATCCGCCTATGGTTTTAACATACCTGCCAGGTAAAACAGAATAAGGTCCTAATAATGGCAAAATGTTTTTAGTATCATGTAGATCATAACGACTCGCTTGATCAAAACCAGGGAGCAAAAAATTATGAAAAAATGTCCTTTATTTGCAAGATGCTATAGAGAAAAGTTGTTCAACTTGACGAGTTCTTTCGGAGATTAAAATTAGCACACCTATTTCTGAAACACCCTGCATACAGGTTGATTCGCAATGTAAGTGCACGTAAAGTGTAGTTAAAGTTTCATTTATTTTATGTAGTACCTACTGTATTATTTTATTGCTTTTAATCGTTTTTACGTACGATTTTATCAAATAAATTAATTCAATTATTTACATTTACATGGTTTTCTACCGAACAAATTGATTAGCTATTTGTACAAGTCGCTATTCGAATAGTCTCCTGGAATGAATTATCTGAATAGCGGAGTTCTACTGTATACAGACGGTACATGTTTAAACTGCACTAACATCAATATACAATTTACATGCGATTATAGTATATTATGATATGAGTTTAATAAGAAGTATTTTGTCGCACGCAAGAGTAAGTGCGACAAAATGCCACTTTTTTTAAACAAAAACATTAAATTTCAAAATCTAGGGAATTTCGCCGCAGTTGGCAAGTGCATTAAAGGCGGCTATGGGAAAAAATAATTTGAAATGGTATCATTTCAATTCCAAAAATAAAGTTTGCTAAAGAAGTTTTGCAATGTAAGCCCCCAGAAATAAGAGCTTTGGCAGAAAATACAATGGGTAATTTGCTACCCATAAAATCAAGCCACCACATTTATGAGAAAATATACAATCTCGGAAAGCATTTTGCTAGCATAATTTAGCGTTAACAGTTCGATGAACCGACAGCGCAGAAGAGCGAAATGTTTGAGTTGTCACAGAGACAAGTTACTAAAATTAAAAAAATAAATTACACTGTTTTTAGTATTTTTATTATGGCACGCTTTTTGTCTAGTACAATACGCAAAGGCATGTCGTAATAACCTCAGTACGAATGCAAAGTAGAAAAAGACTGTTATTGTTGACTACATAAATATTTATCTACATTCATTAGTAATTATTTATTATTTATGGTTTTGTGCTCGTTATTTATCTTAAAACAGTTACGAATTCAATAAAGATAGATAAGAATATGTTCTGTTTAAGATTATACAAAAACGCCAATGAATAACTGCTAACCTTTCAATACCGCCTAGAGCATGATTAATTTAAATAAGAAAAAAAATTAAAATTGTTGGCGTGGTAAATACAAATTTGAAAAATGAAAACAGTTCGGAAGCGGTGCTAGTGACACATCGATGGGCTTAATTTAAATGCTTGTAATTTTTGAAATGTGACCATTAAAAAAACATGGAAACATTTTGTTTACAATATAGTTAGTTAATAAAATTAATGGTAATTTTATGATATATATCAGTTGATATGTGATCTGTCATTTTCATCTATTATGCAAATAAACTACAGCCGCGAATATAATTTTGTGCGCATATGTTTATAACAATTTTGCATAATTGATATACGACATTTCAAGATTAATGACTGAATTAAACGATATGCCAACTAACGTTACAAATAAAACGAGTTTATTAACTAGAAACAGCATTTCCGTTATAGTCGGCATAAAAGTAATTAGTGTGATTTGCCAATCTCAGCAATAAATTTCATTGACTTTATAAGGTGCAGTTCTCGTCTTTAAAAGGTAATACCTACATGTAACTATAAATAGACAAAATTATGTCTGCATTTATCCAATAATTAATGAACTCATTTATTTAGATTAATTAATATTTAATTCGTACCTTTATGGTACCATTACTGTAAATTATGAAAGGCCTTCCTGTTTGAAATCAGCAACATTATTTTTAATATATTAATGAAATATGGTTACTGTTATGTGAAGTTTACGAAAGGCATTCGATATAACGAAATTTGCGTTAATATCTACTTTTATGTAACAACAGTTTCATAAAATGATAAATCAAACGAATGGATAACGTTAATCTTTTATTTACAAGTAACAGTTTTATTGTAACAGTGAAAAATTTATTGAGTCATTTAGGTTATTTTACACGGGCAACTTAATGGGAAACGGAAGTGACGTCTGACGTTCGCAAGTCTCTAATAAACTAGTTGACAGCTGCGATATGTCTAATTTATCACGCACTCAACTCAGCTGTGACATTTCTAACTAGTCGACAACTTCAATCATATTTGACACGATGCATATTTTAAACTTGTTTTGTTTTATTAAATTATTTATTATACTATTTTTATTTTAACATAATATCCATTGCAAAAAAACTTCCCGCAAATTCAACAATATTGTAGTAAGTGTTTTGTGACTGATATTGATGGCGTATTTTTAAAGTATTGAAAATGGTATCAGGGAGTTCGTGAAAGATCAATGCGGCCCACATGGTATTGTGTATATGTATACTCACGAGCGGCCCCCGGTACTGAGAACCACCTCCGCCATAATTATATTCACATCCACTGGCGATGGAAACCATTGTACGGCGATAACATGAGACTTAGTGTTATTACATGCTTTGCGTAGGTAAAAACAACTTGAACGCTTCACGTAAGAAGTCAAAAAGGGAGATTTACGACTGTTGATATTTGATACTTACGGTTTGCAGTGCACGGTGCCACAAGTTTTGCGCTACCGTAAAGTGATTCGTTTTTGTATTTATTATACTTGCAGAAGTCCGTTGTTCTTCTAATCAAAGGTTAAATTGGCCTGCACGTCACGTCTGCATTCCAAGAGGGCAACCACGGTTGCATTGTCCCGCTGTCAGTCGTTACTCAATCAAGCCCTGCCAATCATGGTAATTTTGTTTGTCAAAGAAGGACGTGACATGACCGTCACAAGCAAAGAAACTACCAGTCGGCACTTTTTCTTGTTTTCGCAACTTTTACATTTGAATGTATCTTAAGGTCTTTGCTCATTGATATTCGGCTACTGAATTTGGGGCCATTGAGTAGGTAACTTGGCTATATTCTCCCATTCATCAGGCGACTGTACGGCGAATGCGCCGTATCCATTGTAGGACGAAAGCTGTGTGAGCCGCTTCACAAAAAACACGTGCTTAGAAAGGCAGTCACGTAAGTACACGACTCTATTGTATGTAAAGCAAATGCGGCGATAGCATACTCGTATGGGGTGACCTCCCAACACGTTAATGATAATTATTCAATCGAAGTTAATACTTAACACGCTGCTCGCTCGCCGGATGTTCGGTGTAATGTATGGCTCATGAACTCGTTGCCTTTACATTCACAACCGCGGCACAAAAACGACAAATGCGTGATATTATTTAATGAATACGTTTCCACAGTGTGGTCTTCTATTGTAGCGTGTGTTCTTAGTTATCTGTTTCTAACATTTATCTGTTGCTCTATATTTAACAATATAAAGTCAAAATAAAAAGATGAAAATCTTCTGAAGTAAAAAAAGCTGGCAAATGGAATTCCTATGTTCAAAGAACTCTTTCGTTCGCGTTGGGCTTCCAATTTCAGACCGCGAATGATTGATTACACAACGTATGCTTTTATATCATTCGTTTTCATGTGCTGTATTTTACATACATAAGTCATAACTTGTAGGGAGTGAATGTCATCGCCTCCCAGCAGGTGCGCCCGAGCGTCGTGTCTTAACTGACAGATGTGTGTGGCCGTCGAGAATACAAGACTCCCAGGTAGATCCCGTTCCAGTAACACAACCATTTTGAACCTCCTTTTGTCTCGAACATTATTTCTTCTTATGAGCGAGTAAATAATATGTACTCAGAAATTTTAGGCACTAACTACCATTCCAAATAAGGAAATAAATGCGGCAAAATTTATTTTATCCCGTTAGAATATTAATTTGATGAATTAATGTATGGAAAATAATAGACGTTTGAACGAATAAGTGATTTGAAGGAGCTATCTAAAAGTCGGTTTGTTAGATGCATAACAGCGGGAGGGTGGTCGTGTCAGCCAAGAAACGGCATCAGGATTAATGAGTCGGGAGGGACGGCACGGTAATAAATTCCCACCCAAGAATTACCGGCTTGCTACTTGCGAAATATGACAGTCTCATAAATTTAAGACACCGAGAAAGCAGGAAAGAGCGAGCAGGCGACCCGTGTGTAGTCGGGCAATATATTT
Source organism: Dascillus cervinus (assembly GCA_949768715.1). Taxonomy (NCBI): domain Eukaryota; kingdom Metazoa; phylum Arthropoda; class Insecta; order Coleoptera; family Dascillidae; genus Dascillus; species Dascillus cervinus. The sequence continues at coordinate 18,617,684 of OX458316.1, forward strand.
GTTGAACCCCAAGTTGGCTCGCAGACCGCCGCGGTCTTGCCCTCCGGCGTTCTACATTATTTTTTCGTTTTCAAAAAGTGTGGTGGGTAGTTTGGATAACGCCATATTTTTCCTCTGGCATCGCGAGCAGGAAGCCGAGATAGTTAGTGTGATTTATTCGAAGCGAGATAACTTAAAGCCGACTTCAAATGATAACGTCAAGTACAGAAGCGAGTTCTCTGAAGTTTATAAGCCTCAAACTCGTCTTTACGTTAAGCCCACTTGAGGCATTATCGAACTCTCTATCTGAACAACTACGTATAGAGCCATAATGTATCCAACACTAAAGAATGTCTCCAGTTCGCGCGGCATTTTAACTTGTAGGTTGAGACAGCGCTACACGCCGAAGAACACGATTAACCAAGATAAATCTAATGGTGAAACCTTGTTAAGAATGGCGTAAATGGCAGTCCGTGGAGCTCGAGATTTAACACTGCTAACCCGAGAACTCATGCTGACTTATTGTGCATTTCACGTTATGGTGCCGGAACGGGATCTCTCGCACTTCGCATCAAGCGTTGCAAAATTTCATGATCAAATTTCATTTAGATTTTAATTATGTGCTTTATTGTTAGCGCACGTATTATAATCGTTATTAATAATGATGAGGGTTTGATACTTAATGAATCTCGGCTTTTCGCGTTTTGATTTATGATGACGGCGAGGCCTTGAGCTATTGTTTGGTAATGCGAGAGAGGCTATGGGTGTGAACGCCGGCTGCTAGTATTGTCTTCGCAGACAATACGAATATCATAATTCTTACACGCTCAAACTAACATACGACCAGATGCAATCGGTATATACCGATATAGTTTTATGAAGGGAACCCGTTTTTATGTATGTATGTAGTCTTGCATGTCTCGCTAACAGAACATTCCTCAAGAAGTGATGGAGCGTCTGATATCGATAGGCCTTATCGAATTTATGAAACTTGCTAAACAATTGGATAATCAGCACTTCGTGGTGATTTATGACTTGTAATAAGTTAATATCTGTCAGCTACATGTTACAACACAATCGGGCTCATTAATACCCGTCAAACGCACTTTACAGACAAACGGCTTTCAGTTTACTACCTTTTGTGAGAAATCTTTTGTATATTGACGTATCAAGCAATCATTACGACAGTTCTTATATTGCAATCGTTATAAATACCATGTAATAATGTATTTATGTACAGGAATAACTCGCACAGTACGGTTTCGATCAGTTCAAATTGACTATAGTCCGGTTTTAAATTCTAAAAAATTACTGCATAATGATATATTATTTAACGAGCACATAATGTAGGCTATTATTAACGAAGTTGAAAGTTTGTAGATACGAGTCGCAGACGAGTATTTTGCAAACATTTGAGTTCATAATAGCTATTATGAGCGAGAAAAAATACGACGTTTTATCTACGATCAAGTACTAATATATTTCTTATTTTATTAATATTCTTAAAAATTTCAAACGCCCGTTGGGTATGTAACCAACATCACACCACGTAAAATGAAAAACATTGATATAAGTTTACATAAAATAAATAAATTTTATTGATTTCTTTAAATTTATTGCAAAAAACACTAGTTGAAAACATTTTTACAAGCATATCAAACACTTCTTCTGCCGAAAATAATAATTTATGCTCAATGTGCAAGTGCGATTTCTAGCATTTCATTGACAAAAACAATAGATTCCGTGCATAAGTTGTATGGAGTGGGTCCTTCCTTCTTTAAAGTGTAAACTTTGAAACAACACGACATATTTTAATGCAGTAAAAAGCATTTTGTAGCTGGTTTGTGCATAATTCCAATCTTACGCCTTAATATGAGAAGTAAGACTTCAACGCGTTTTAAACAGGTATGTGTACGTTCTTGCCCCATTTTCGGGGAAAGTGCAGTAGTAGACATTTTTTACAATTTGCTATAAAAATTGAAATATTCAAATGAAATTGGACTTTTTTTAAATATTAATTAACGAGCAAAAACTCCACAGTTCGTTCAAATCGATGTATGATGCATACATAGGTATACTAAATTAAAAATAAATGGGTTGAAAGTCGAACTTAACCAAATCCGGTCTGCACTTACGCCACTTCACTTTGTTATTCAATCAATTCAATCTGAATTTTAAAGACGAGACATGATTTTTTAGGAAAAAACGATTCGTCAAAACTGTCATTTTATTGCGTGCGTAGGCAACCATCAGTGCTTTGACCACATAAATAATGAAAATAAAACCGAAAAAATTGAAAGTTAAGCCCCTATGGATTAGGAGCCTTATTATGTTATGTTAGCATATGAAACGAACGTATTATGTTATAATCGTAGATAAAAAAAAAATTATAATCTTCGATTTTCCATTTATCTGGTCTCGTTTTGCGCGGTTTATTTTTTTGTTGTTTTAAAGTTAGAAGATGCGATATTTCAATATTTTTGGTGGTTCCCCGTTGTATAAAGGAGAATTTATAGTATACTTCACAAAAGATTACACCCATCCCTCGATATACGTAGTAGTTCGGTTCCCGAGAATTGCTATTTAAATCGAAATTATGTATAACGAATATATTTTAACATTATGTTCTATGGGTTTGGGACTTCTGTGCTGAAAGTTGCATACCTACCTATAATAAAAAAAAACATGTCAATTTAATTAAATTTATGTATTTATTTATTTTTACAAAATTAATTATTTTTAAATGACACAACAAAAATGGTGTCTATGTATGTTAATATTAAATTTTTAAGTTAAATTTTCTATATTACCAGGGATACTGTCATTGGCTAAGGTAGAAACTGGTCGGATGAACGATTTTTACGTCAGCTGCTTTACTCGACTTTTTTTTTGTTTATAGAGTTGTTTGTAGGAATCTATTTCATGATTGACACCACGCGAAATTCTAAACTTTGTTCTTTCAGCGGATCTTTCTCGCGTAAAATTTGTAAGAATGCAGGCAAATTTTTTGTACATATATCAAAACTTTGCTACGTAAAACGACTGTTGAATGCATTTGAGAAACTACGTAAAGCAAAACTACGTAAAGCGAGACTACGTATAACGAGGGATGTGTGCATAACGTTCACATGCTACACACGCACTGTTCGTAGGATCATTTGTACGGTTGGTGGTAAAAACCCGATTTACAATGTTCGGCTGATTACCATAAAGCGAAACTGTGCCGGTAGTTTATGTGTATTATAGTATAAACGGGTGTTTTCACGAAAAAGGTTATTGATGGTGATCGACGCCCCAAATTTAAAATAACCAATAGAAATTCAACACTTGCTAATCATTCTGCTGCATCACTCCGATGGGCACCAGAATTCATAATAGACAATGACGACTATGAGGAGCTTAAATTCAAAAGGAATAATATCCATTTTTAATTTATTGAAAAAAACAAAGGTTTTTCAATGATAATAATACTAATACTACTAATAAGTCGTAAAAAATAAATACATGCAAGGAACTACTCGATTCAGTTTCAGAATACACATTGTACTTTTAACAAAAATTGAAAATTACTACTGCGGGACTGCTCTAACACACAAGTGAAATTTTTGGATACTATTCCTTTTGAATTTAAGCTCCTCATATGTTCAAGTACCTGAATGAGAATTAACAGCTCAACAATTATAAAAAAATATTGGAATTAATGATTCACATCTTGTCTTGTCTTGGTCCATCGTATAGTAATTGAGTAATATTGCTTCCAATTTTCAGAATTTTTCGACTACTGAAAAAAGGTTTTATTACAAAAAAAACAATACATGTTTTTATGGATCTTTCAGTAATATTTAACAGTTAGGCATTTATTATTGCTTTCATTACAAATTAACTTACTTGAAGAATTATTTCTCTAATGTTATTGAAACTCACTACAGTGGTACCTCGGATAACAAATTGAATTCGTTTCTTGACTTCGTTCGTTAATCGAAATGTTCGTAAACTGAAACAATTTTTTTATATGAAATAAAATAGGTTTATAAAGATTTAAAGATTCTAAAAATTCAGTATCCCAACGATTTATGATTTTATGAATCTCTAATGCATGCATCCGGTCAAAAATCCAAAAACTGGTGAAATATTTTTAGAAGCATTATCTTTTTACTTTATAATTTTTAAGACCCGACCTCTATAAAACAATTACGTGCGACTACAATGGAGAAGTTTGAACCCAAAATTTATAATATATAGTCTCTGTACCAGAGAAGCAGAACGATGTATGTCCAAAAGTGACAATGTCCAGGAAATTCAAATTAATGACTTGATATCTTTGGTGTTGCCTTAAAGTAATGCTTGGAGGTACGGTTAACGAATTTAAATTTGAGACGATTTTTTAACAGTAGGCGATATATTTTCAAATTTTAGTTGTTAGAATTATCTTTTCTCGATAGATTCATAACCTTGAAAAGGTAGTGACGTTTTTCTATTAATTAACTACTTGACAGTATTAAAAAAAAACGCAAAACCTAAAACGAATATGTAATTTTCTATTTAGTATTTTTAGTAAAGGACAATATAATTCAACATAACAAATAATATGGCGAGACGCGTCGGCTCTGGAAGACTCAAAAAGTCTGGGGAGGATGAAGACAACGCATTGGTTGAATTCGTAGAGCAGCATCGGTATTGCACATCCATTAAGGCCAAAGAAGAAACCCATTTTCCGGTTAGCGTTTGGACTGCTCAAAAACTGATTCGACATTAAGGATTTCGAAATCGTGTAGCTGCGCAAAAACCACGATTCAGCGAGCAAAACATAGTAGGAAGGTTAGAATTTGCAAACAATTTCGTTGGCCGTGATAACGAGTAGTGGGGAAAAGTAGTGTTTTCGGATGAAACAATTTTCCAATTGACGAATAATACTAGACTGAGTTGTATCATTTTTCGGACAAGAAAAATGACTGTTGTAAAGCACGATGGCGTTATTCCGTTGAGCTGATTTTAATACTTAGTATAACCACCATTTTTTTGTATTGCACTTCTTAATCTGCTACTCATCGATAAAATTGTATTCCTGATAAAATCCTGTGGAATAGCATTCCACTCCATTTCAATTGCCTGAATCAATTAATATTGATTTCGATTTTGTGCCCTAAATTCATACTTGTATATTTTCTTTGTAATATATCCCCAAATATTTTCTATTTGATTAAAATCCGGGCTTCTGGCAGGCCATGGTAGGACTTCCACTTTGTTCTCTTCAAACCAAGTTCAACGGGGGAGTTATCATAATGCAACACAAATTTTAAATTTGGACATAGTTCCCCCTTTAATGTGTAGATGGGACATATTTTAATCAATATACATCAAAATTTCATGGTTGGAAAAAGTGACATACATCGTTCTGCTTCTCTGGTACAGAATTACGTATTTATATGTATTTGTGGAACGAAATTAAAAGAAGTTTTGAGTTCATTTTGAAACTTTTAAATTTTTTTAAAGGAATAATCAGTAGTTTAGTGTAATATTTGTGCGTTCGAGTCAAAATTTGTTAGGAAATTGTGTTCGTAAACCGAACTGTTCGTTAATAGGGGCGTTGGTTATCCGAGGTACTACTGTACTATTATTAATAAAACAAATCCTTGGGTCCATTAGACCCAATCAATAGTTCTATCAGCATCATATGTCGATATAGGCAGTGTTAAAGAAAATTGTAAATTAACAAATATCATTTTTCTACTTTGGTATCATAAGCTAGTTTTTGTGAAACTGAAAGTAGTGTCACAAAGGAACTTTTTGTGAAACGGCTTTTGTTTTTTTTTTGATACTTATTACGTTGGTATTGCTGTAATAGCACGCTGGCCGGCGTCGGGCATCTCTACCGAGCTCCTGTCAAAGTCAAGCCAAGTGTACAGCTTAATTCTTCCATGACTTATTCACAAAAATATCAAACTCGAGATTTTAAATTTGAAATTTTAGTTGACATATGACACATGACAAATACCAACACAACCAGTACCTAATCCTTAAAATCTCTAGAATATTTAGAAAGCACAATTTTCAAATTTTCTTGAAACTAAGAGCACCAAAGTAGAAAAAATAGTATATTACACTCGTTTTATAAGACGTATTGTCGCACTCATTCGTGCGACAATAGATCGTCTTATAAAACTTTTATAATAATATACTATTCTGAAAAATGATTTCATAAAATAAGACGTCGAAAAACTGTTAGTAGTTCAAAAATGTTTATACATATTCTCGTAATTTAATTTTTCTGTTAGAATTACTTAACAACACTAGGGATCAGATGCAATTAGTTTTATATACAAGAAAATAAATGTTGTAACGTCGACTGCTTGACGTTGACAGAGCAGTTTACAATGCGCACCTTAACAACTGCCTAATTTACATATCCTCAGAGAAATCTTTTCGAAACGGCTACAGGCTTTTAATTTACACATCATTAATTACCGTGCGCCCTCGGACCGCCGACATATTATACAGGCCTACTTCATAAATGTCAAGTTGCTCCTCTACAACTAATTAAAGGTGTACGATATTTGAAAGGAGCGATAACTCAGTATACTTTATTGGACTTAAATTATCTTTCGTCTAATTAAGAGGTCCTTGGGACCTACGTTGCTGAAATATTTGTTTACCGTTCGAATATATTTGAATTTTATGATGCTTCTTGAATGTCCCGGCTGTCATCACATATAGAGGTTGCCTCTGGAATACATTAAGATACACCCACTTAATATGTTTCCGCCGTGTTTTTGTAATGCACCTCATTTAATTCAAATTTATGGAGTACAGACGAATTTTATTTCAACTTTATGAGAATTACGAAAGTTGTGATGTATAATTTAAGGTACATACCTAATACTCATCATCATCTACCGGAAAATTTCTCTATGGAAAGTATTAATACATCTGAAACTATAAAACTTTAATTTAGTTACGAATCCAACTTACAGATATTAATTTCAACTGATTTATGACCTAATCGTATATATTAATTTCAGAACGACATAGCTAAATTTATGACCTCAATATTTATATCTTCATTTAAAAAGTGGTACTAATAAATCGGTCTGGTAATGTGACGTCATAGGGATGCCTCTCGAATCCAGGTGCGAACAATGACTAATTGGTATTGCCCTACGGAATCCACTCATGATTATTCTTGTAATTTAATAAACTTTCTTCTTGCAGAATATTTAAGGGCACGTTGTATACGTTTAATAACATTCATTCACACCTACTTACTTCAATAAACCATATATTTTTAAATTGTGCATTACCTTTTATGAAACACTTTATTACTGGATGTTAATCTTCTAAGCGAAACGAAAGAATGTATCAAAGGAAAATAAGTAACTGTTACGCTGCTCGACAAAAATCCCGAACACTAAAGAACACGAAAGATAAATATTCTTTAACAAAATAATGAAAGAACCTAAAATAACTTTCTACCACCACGAGCTCTTAAAAGTAATTTTAATAACTACATCTGCGCCACGGACAAACAACTGTTAATTATTATTAATTTATTGAAGATATATAGTAGTCACGTGCCGCATGTGCACTGTGAGCGAGCGAGTAAGCAAGTAACGCCTCAAATTTATAATAACTAATAGAAATTCTAGTTTCAAGTTGCACGTGAACAACACGCGGGTGCGTCACTATATTTCTTCAAAAAATAAATAAGAGGCAAATAGTATTATATATTTGATTGGGCAGATAGTATCTGTCTGCATTCGTTTTGGATAAATAAATCTGTATTAATCTGTATTGCAGAAAAAGAATCTACTGTAACCTTGTTTACTTTAATGTTACTACTACATTGTGCAGTATACTTAAATTTTTAAATTTTAGGTTTTATATAAATTATTCTTAATTTCTCTTAACATAAATCATCGTGTGTATTTAGTAACCAACTATTCATACAGAATAGAGTGTACACATACAGTAAATTTTAATAAAATCGAATAGACGTTAAAAATCAAGAACTCGTATTATTATTATTATTATTAGAATTTTTTGAAATTGTTGTTTGACAATAAAAATATCATTATTGTTTATTAAACGAAAACATATAGGGAATCACGTGCTGAACATGCACTGTCCACATGATTATTTGTACTGTTGCTGCTAAAAATCAGAATTACAGTGGAAAATTTAAATTCACGCAAGTTTACTTTAATTACAAATAAGTGCTGAATGAACTTCGTTAATTTGGTTTGTGTCGAAAAATTTAACCTTATCTAACTCGCATCCAAAAAGAGGAATAAAATGTTAAAAAGTGCGGTTTTGTTTTATTCAAATTATTTAGAATTTATTTAGAACAAATCTTTTTCCTTTTTTTACTTACATAAATATTTTCTATAACTTGATAATTTCATACGAAATACGTACCGCTATAACTGCTTTATTAATAAGCTGGTTTCAGAAATTCCAAAACCTCTACAAAAATGATAACCTATTTCTCGTTTCCAAAAAAGTGTTTTGATGTTTATGTTGATGATGTTTTATGAACAAATAAAATTCTAAGGCGTATATTGATACCCAGACTTTCGCTACCCTCATCATAAGCAACTTTCTAATTGATTATTTCATTATTCATTGATTATTGTAATTGTAAGCGCCTTAAAAGCATAACTGCATAATTAGTAGGGCCGTCCTAAGATAATTACCGCTTTTAGGCTACTAACAATAATGTGCTCCTCTTCATAAGATAATAGACATGCGCTGGTTACCAGCGGTCAAACTGATTTGAGTGCAAACAAAATTGTCCTCTCAAAAGGCTGTCACCCCGGGACCATCCTATCCTGTCCTATCCATTTAGCCCTGTGATTACGGTGGTGTTGATAATTAGTGTATCATCTTAAGATAACTGCGCCGTCATTGCGGGTCAATAGCGTTACATATAAGGACAAGGCAGACAAAAATCGGTTGTCTGTTATAAAGAGATTTTGAGTGAAAAGAAAGTCTTCGTCTCACCAGATGATTCTGTTAAACTATTCATTTGTACTCTTGTGCGATATTATTTTGATTCATAATTTTCAAAGGTAATTTATATAGTAAAAATACACACACCGGGATTTTCTTGTAATTTTCTGTTTGTTTGATATGTTATGTTTATTTTTGTATATCATTTTTCTTCAAAAACAGTTTTTTTGTTAATGAAATTCATTTTAATTATCAAAATTTTTAAACTCAGATAAGTCGGAAACCAAAATTTGGATAAAAATTATTCTTTCATTTTATCTTAGAATGTGATTTATGTATTTGTATTTTTTTACACACGTTATAGAACAACTAAGTATTTACTTATTGGTGAGTTATGGGTTAACGAAAAGTTTTGTCAGTTTTATCCTCAAATAGCGAAATTTGATTGATTTTATTGACTATAATATAATCTTATAATACAATAATAATATAATCGAAAACGCTATTAGATAATATAGGGACGGAACGCCCAGTCGGCGCTGTTCTTGTTTAATATTTAAAAAAATAACTAAACACTGAAATTTTGATTCTTTTATCGTCTTTAGCGCAATCATTTACACAGTCTCATATAAATTAAGCATTAACAATATAATTTTTATGTAGGTAAATCATTGTGCGAAGCGAGCAGCTTTTACACGTAAAAGATAGGCCTGGTTCGCCTTCAGCCCCGTGACGTCACACGGCAATTATAAATGTCTTAATATCTTCTAAAATACCTTTTTTTTACATTGGATTTTTACCAAATAGTTTCTAATAGTTGTGACTACAATAATTTAATATTAAATAATAGTTTAAAAATTGTTTTCTTTGTTTTGTGCTCCTTTAATTTGCTCTTGCAGTATTGAAGTTTTTCTTAAGATGCGACACTTTTGATTTTGGCTGAAACTTAAAATTTAAGTTTAAGTAATTCCATCGGCTGTAAATAACACAAACGATGGCAATACATTTATATATATTACAGTACAATCTCGCTAATCCAAGGATGCGTTAATCCGTCCCCCAGTAATCCAAACAGCGTCGGCGGCACGAAAAATAGTGACTTCTATAACGCAAACAAAATTATTTCAATCTGTATAATTTGAACAATTCCGACAAGTTTTAATCATTAACTTGTAATTTGTTTACGCGATTTGTTTTTTTCTTCTTTAGTAACCAGACATCACTTCATCTGGTGTTTATTGTACAATGCGTATGTGCATACATATCAATTTCAGTAATCCGAACAAATCGCTAATCCAAACACAGTTCGGTCTCAATTAGTTTGGATTAGTGAGGTTTTACTGTATTTATTTTGTTCCCATAAAGATGTCAATCCATTATTAAACATTTTTATAATGATAATGATTAATTAAATAGTAAAAATTGAATATTATTTTGTAGTAGACATGCAGGACGATAAAATGAAATGATCAACTCGTGAATTATTAACGCCTTTTTTATTATTACAAATTTTGAGGATTGTTGAATGTTTACGTCATTTCAGAAATATCATTAGTAACGCATGCAACAAAATTAATCGACTGGTCCTATGAGGTTCATTATAACAGTTACTACAACAATGTCAAAGAGTAGAAAGGTTTTCTATTCTGTGACAATGTTCAAAATTAAGATTAAAATATAGCTACTAAAAAGAATATTGTAGAATTAAGAAGAATAATGAATATATGAGCATTAAGGTCGCGACAACAAGCCACCACCCACGGCCTCCACTATATCTTAGTTGTCAAGATCTTCACCGTCGGGGGCCTACAGTGTACAGTGTAGGCTACTATCAACTAACGGTCGGGTGGTCTGGATCTCGAGATAGATGGTTGGTTCCCTTCGTGGAATATTCATCCGTACAGTATTGAAGATTTTGTCGTCGGCAATGTGGGTGCAACACGTTTCTACTGTACGATTACGTGTCAACGAATCAATTAATTACTATTTATAATAATTAGTTATTTAAATGATCGATTCGATAAGCTATTATTTGAAAATTGGTTGTAAATATTTTATTGAAGACCTTTTTTTACAATTTTAATATGCGTACAAGATCTTTGGACGTCAATTATGCACTTACACAGAAAAGCAATTAAACATTGAATTATTTTGTTTAGCTCTGCTTCTTTTAAAGATTATTTTTAACGATTGGTTAATTTTTTTGACATGTCTTTGAAACGGTTTTTAAGAATGGCAATAAAACTTTAGGAAGTCGTACGATGATGTTATGTGTATATTAAAATGAGCCATGAAGTTTATTTGTATAAAGTAGTAATTTATATGTATATGGCGGTTATGTTTAAAATTTATGATGAAACAGTGTTTTGCTTCGTGTCAGCGGCATTTTTCTTTTAGTGGCATGTCCAGTGTTCTCAAAGGGGAAACATAACTCATGCTCTGACAGAACACACATGCCTTCGTTTAATGAAGTGCATTTAACCACGTATATCGTGAACGTATTCTCGAATATCTGGCCATACACGAATATATATGGTACTCGTATAATATGTTAGGCGAGAAGACGGAAAACGACCAATGTGCGAAAAAACCGTTTAAATCTAGTTCTGGCAAAACGAAAACGACCAAAAACCGAAATTTGGATAGTGGCTGTTTTAAAACCGCTCAGAACGCGTTTTGGCAAATTCAAAATGACCACAACCTGAATTCGGATTGATTCTTTTAATAATCGCACATAACTCGTTGTATGACCCTTTAATACTTTAATAAAAATGATTAAAAATAAAAAAATTTAAAAAAAAACAAAAATATTAGTTTCTCTAATTAATTCTGTAATTCTTAGAACTAAATTTTTGTAATTTTGGCAGTAATGTTGGTCATTTTTAAAAATCATACCAGCCTATAAGTATAACCGATAATTTTTTAACATTCCCTAGTATCGGTGGACATTTAAATTAAAATGTTATGTTGGGTTATAGGTAATACTTTAATATTTATGTTAAATTGTTTCTTAATTTTTTCTAAGGGTTATTCGAATGAACACGGTGTTGTTAAGGTTTTCTAAATCTGCATTCGAATAATATAATTTCTTTGATAAAAAAAAACTCCTGGAAAAGATTCATGTTCTAATGAAATTTTAAATGAAAGACTGTTGATAAATGTTTTATCACTAACAAATTGAGCTTGTTATCAGAAACGTCCAACATTAGGAATTGAGAATTATTCAATAATGCTAAATGAAGTGCCTTAATCGCTTCAAATAAATCACCATAATAATGTAACTACCCTAGTAACCACAAATATTTTTTAAATATTTTTAAAAACATATTTTTTCACGACCGGGAGTAGAAATCAATTTATCTGGCATCAAAATCATAGCAGAAGTGAAACATTTTGCCTCTAGGGAGAAAATAATGTCAAAAAAAATCCCTAGGGAGTTATTATTATATTTTGACAGTTTACAATGAAAGTACATCAAAGTAGAAATAGTAATCTCATTTATTGACATTAACAGTAAACGACACTGAAGCGCAATTATCAAAGTGAATATTAGCTGGAAACTCGCACAAAGCTGTTTGACTCGAAGTTAGGTTTACAGTTTTCTGGCTTGTATTACAACTTCCACCTTGTAGTACTTGGTTTGCAATATTTGTTTTATTCTGCACCGATTCTTCTATATAACTTTCAGCTACGGTGGTAGATTTCCACCCACCGTGCCTTTTTATAGTCGTAATATCAGCTCCTGAATCTGCGAGCAGAGTGGCTGAACTTCTGCGCAGGCAGTGCCCAGTGTACGTCGATGGGTTTGGTAAATTTAAATAAGTTGCGATGATGCTTGGTATCTTACCAAATGTGTTCTTTCCCACAGGTTGACTCGTACATTTTCCTGTTTTGTAAAATAAGAAAAAATGACGATGATTAACTTGAAGTGGCCGAAGTCCTGCATATTTCCTATATAAGCCAATAAAATCTATCTATTTCTCATTTTCAGTAACCACAAAGGTTCGTGGTATTTTATTTTTTGTGTTTGGTATTTTTATAATTAAAAAAGAATTAGCGACTTCAATATCGTCGACTGTGATGGTTGTTAATTCGTGTGATCGGCAGGCGCCCGCAATGCCAAATATTAGAGCAACCTACAATAAATAAATAAAATTACAATTTAATACAGTTTTTTTTATTTATTTTACCTTAATCATTAAATATTCATTGTCATTTGCTTCCGTCAAAAATGTTTCTATCTGGTCTCTGGTCAAAACTTTAGATTTTTTCGCTTGGTAGCCGTCCGAATTCCGTTTGAGCAATGCCATCAACTTTGGATACTTACCTATGTCAGTGTTGTCGTTGACAAATAGACATGATTTTACCATGGAATATTGCGCCCACAAGGTAGACGATTTATACTTTTTAGATTTTTCGGTAAAATACGCCAACATGACGTTCTCAGTATAAGTTCTTACTTTTTTTTCGGTACACCATTCTCTGAACCGATCATACGCTGCCTCGTATAATTTTCTAGATTTCGTTGGTAATAAGTTTAGCACCGCCAAAGAAGCTGCATCAGTAATTTCTTGTGGTTCTTGCCTGTTTTCTTGGTATTCCATTTTGCACCAGGTTGCAATAAAATTTTAGAAATTTGACTGTTTGTAAACAATTTTCTATTGTCATAGTGTCAATCTCAAAACCTACTTTAATTTATGAATTTTGTTCCACAATTTGTCACTAATGTCACATTTTTATTTTTAAAATATTTGATTTGTGAACTAACGATCGTGAAAAAAATAGTATATACACCTCAGGAGAAAATGCTATTTTTCCCTCGGTGCGTTATGGCCCTCGGGCTGCGCCCTCTGGCCATAAATGCACCTCTGGAAAAATCATGCATTTCTCTCCCTCGATGTATAATGTACTATTTATACATATTTTTCGTGAGAGGTTTTTGAATATTTTATTAATATTTTTTCTAAATATTGAGAAAATATTCAAATGAAATATTTTATTTATATTTTTTCCAAATATTGAGAAAATATTTAAATGAAATATCTTATTAATATTTTTTCCAAATGTTGAGAAAATATTCAAATGAAATGTTTTATTTATATTTTTCCAAATATTGAGGAAATATTCAAATAAAATATTTACCCAGTATTTTAGAATATAAAAATAAAAAAAAAACTTACCTCTAGTTGTGTAAAACAGAAAAACTTGTTTCTTATGTACACAGCACATAATTTTAATAACGAATTAATACTTTTGACAACTTTTGAGACATACTCAAAGTTTATCAAATGAATAAAAAATATTTATAATTGAAGTGCTCCAGCTAAACAAACTTTTATTTATAATGTCAATTTATTTGAACAAAAATTTATATCTATAATATATTGAACTCATACCTAGATATAAAATATGTCCGATAATAATACATTTAAATAATGAGGATTCTTCTACAGATTACGATTAATCGGATAAAGAAAGCAACTCTAAATTTTGAGTTGAGTGAATGTTTCTAAAATAAAGATTAATTTCAAATATAAATACATACATAGTTTATAAACTAATATATGTAGGTACTACAGAAACAGAATGATGTATGCCCATTTTTTCCAACAACGAAATTTTGATGTCTATTGATTAAAGTATGTCTTATATCTACACATTACAGAGTGAATTATGTCCAAATTTGGAGTTTGTGTTGAATTATAATGTATCTCCAATTACTTTAAGGCAATACCAAAGATATCAAGTTATTAATTTCCTAAACATTGTAACTTTTGAACACACATCGTTCTGCTTCGGTGGAATGTACTGTAATTTTAATTTTCCAGTCTTGATTTGACTGATGCCAGGTAGAACCCGATGATTATTTTCATTTCGTCAGTGGTGGCACCGCTATGGCGTTTTCTTGTTGCCTCTAAATCAATTCTAATTATGCTATGCCATATCATGAATAAAAAATATTTTTTCTTACCCATGACCACTTCATACAGCTTCATCCGAGAAAAGTTCAATTTTTGTTTACGGCCTTGCCCAGAATACAAAACGGCTAATTCCTTATGGAATAATTTTCCCATAATTAAATAAATCGTTTTCTGAAAGTTCTCGCCTTCCAGCAAGTATAGAAAATTAGCTAAAAGTAATAGAAAAAGTAATAATACAAAAAAATAACTGACTACTCAGGTATCTTACCAATTCATTGAAACGTTCGGGTTCATTAAAAATCCTGGTATATTCCAATGCATCCACTGTATGCGCAGTAACAAATTTCATTAACTATTACTAACAATAAGCAGAAACAGGTTCGCTGAATAGATTAACACATGGCTTGCAAAGATGACATCTAGCGTTTACAAATACATGAGTAAAAACCGTTACTTACGTCGTAATTAACAGCAACTTTTCCACACAACAAACATAATGAAATTAGAGATGTTTTTGATACAAATGAAAATATGATCAGAAAAGTTTAACGTTTCAAACTCATAGAGCGTCAGTGCTAAGCAAAGGCCGCGAATAAAATGTATTTCGCGTCAGCTCAGGCGGTTTAAATGCGGTGTTTGGAATTTTTGCTATCAGTGTTTCGGATGTATAATATAAATAAATAAATGCAAAAACAGGAGAAATTCACAACTCTTATCTGTAAACCGCAATATAATCAATATTGATGAAATTAAATTATTTGCACATGTTATATCTTTTTCAAAGGCAAACCAGTAAACTTTGTCTATTTTGGCAAGTCGGTTTTTGGCGAAATTTTCTTGTAACATCGTAAAATTAACTTTTCTGCAAATAACCGATACAATAGAGAACAGTTGTTACCATGGAGCAAAAATTAAAAGCGCGATGTATTAAGATACAGCTAATAGCGCTCAACATTATTACTTTAAAAAATTAAAATCTTAGGTATCAAGCAATTATGACATTTTAGAAAATGTTGCTCACCGCTACCTTCTATAAAACTTAAATAATAACTTTATCATTTTATGCAAAAGTCCCATCCGATATATTTTTTCGTACTTATCGGTTATACGCATCACCAAATTTACAAAAAACTGAATTGTTTTTGTTATATCAAATCGACATTTACAAATACGTATTGCCATTACAGAAAAAAATATTAAGCATAACTGTTCCCAATAAAATATAAGTAATGCTATATAACATACATATTACTAAATATATTCCTTAATATATTTTCTACAATATATTTCATTAATATTATCAAGATATTTTCCTTAAAATATTTTCTTCAATATATTTTCTTCATATTAAAAAAATATTTCCCTTAAAATATTTTTTTCAATATATTTTATTCATATTAATAAAATATTTTTTTCAATATATTTTATTCATATTAATAAAATATTTTGCTTAAAATATTTTTTAGAATATATTTTATTCATATTACTAAAATATTCAAATATTCAAAAAAGATTTAATATTTTCTTAATATTTTTAAAATATGAAGAAAATATTTTTGGATACTAGGGTATCCTACAGATATTGAATAATAAACATTTGCAGCCAAAATTTTAAGATTTCCTTAAATGTACTGACTATTGTCATAAAACAGGGTTGTTTTAAAAAGTCCCTGAATCGAATTTATATTTTAAATTATACAGTAGATTCTGCTTATATGGTTCACTGGTTAATTAAATCAGCACTGGTGTGAACCAATTAAACGACATTTACTGTGTTTGCTAAGGTTTGAACTTTGGCCAACCATTTACTTACTCGAAATTCAAACAAGACAAAGAAAACAGCACTAAACTTCTTCGTTGTGCAGTTGTGCGGTGTTTGTTGTTTCTACTGATATGCAAAAATGCGAAAAATCATAAAGTTTTTCAGATAAATAGCTGTAGATTGAAAATAATATTTCACGCATAAACGAAAGAAAAAACTAACCCAAATAGTTTCGCGATGAGTGAAAATCTTACAATTAGACAATTATCTCGAAAATTTTTGCAAGCGAACTAAATGTATTTACACAAACTACACAACTCCACTAATTAGAGGATATGATGTGGTGCTGATCGGTCCTTTAAATAGTGATCAGAAATTTCCTGTTAACGTGAGATAAAATCTCATATAGCGACTTATCTCGGGTTAATTAGAATCAACAATAATTTTAATTGGAATTTTTAGAGTTATACTAATATTATAATTTTTAAATATAGAATATGAAATCTAAACAGAATATAAATTCAAAGGGAAAACGTCTTAATTTAAAAAACTTATTGCCGTTATTTATAACGTAATATAAGAAAGAAGCAAAATAATAAAACTAATAATTTATGTGAAGCCAAGGATAAAAAAGTGAAATAGTGTACTTGTAAAACTTCGCGTTAAAAAGATGGATGTTTGAACTTGCATCTTGAACTTCTAAGAAAATAAATTTAGCTCAGAGATGAATAGCTCCGTGGGCGTCCGGGTTTGGGCGGTGTGTCTTCTATCAGGGTTGAAGATTTCTCAATTTGCCGTCGCGAATTCATCACCTCTAAAATATACCGTTTAATTTTCTCCACAGTTAAATATCCTTGGAAAATTTACGAACAACGATAGAAGTATGACAACGATATTGCGAACACAGACAGCGAAATTTAGCAGTTCTCAAATGTAACTATAATAAATTTTGTAAATTGCATGTAACAATTCACACCGTTGAGTGAAGTTAAAAATACAGTTAAATTAAGAAAATAAATTATTACAATTTGTTGTGATCAAGAAAATCGAATCGTCTTATTAAATTGTTTAGAAATAAATATACGAAGGCTTGTTTAAACTAATCAAAAAATCTTTTGCGCGTGGTATATACGTTTATGTTTACGAATTTTAATTTATCAGGTTACAATTTGTTGATGTAAATATTGTATTGGTTTCGAACCAGCAAGTGATAGCTTTCCCTGCGACAGAAAAATATTTCTAAAGGGTACCAGTGTTTTTCTAATTGTTGTATATCGTTGTATCGTTGTATATCTTAATTGAACAGCATATTTCAGACGAGCTTTTTGAAAAAACGGAATTTTAACAAAATAATACAAGTTGAACATTCCAAAAGGTGCAGAAAAGTCGTTTATTATTTTATTTTGATCATTTATATTTTATAAGTACGCACAATTTAATTTTTAAATAAAACGCAACTGTTTTGAGTTAGAGATGCTATTTTTATTTCATTGTATGCGATTTGCAAGAAATATATTTTTTTTCTAATTGTATTAGTGGCAATTTTGTTTCTGCTGAACAATAAGGTTCAGTGTACTTGCGGGGTGTGATTCATTGGTGTTGCGTTTCATTCTGGTACAAACATTGTAAGTAAAATCGTTTTGCCACTGCCAAACTTTTTACGGTTTGTCATAAACTGAACCCTCTGTATATTATTATAATATCAATTAAATTTCAAAGAATACCTGATTCTTTTTCCACGAAGTTTTCGTTCTTCCCGTAAAATGTTCCCAGAGCAAAAAAGATAAACATTCAACTGTACCGCTTTTGAATGCTGGATGGACTTTAGAACCAAAATAAAGCCTAATAAATGCTTTGAAGTTTGTTAATTTTTCATCTGAAACCAGTTAGTTATATTATAATTACTATTACCAAATACATATGTTTTTTTGGGAAACTGTCAACCACAGAGTAGGTTAATGACAAAACGGAAACAGCTTCAGAAACATATAATATTTAAGCTCTGTTGCAGATTATTTACATTAAAGAATGTCAATAATATTTTATTTGAGAGGAAAATGGTAAGTGGCACATAATCTGGCCTGACGTATCCGATATGAAAGACTTAAAAAGTCTGGGTTGGATGAAGACACTGCATTACTTGAATTCATAGAGCAGCATCCGTTGTACACATCCATCAAGACACAAGAAAAGCAGAACAGAGTAGCAAGGCTAGAATAATGTCATTACATTCAATATCTAGAAGTTGCTTTAACTCCATGTTAGGAGCCAAAATTGAACGCAGCTGCTACTAAAACACTCGGATACTTAAAATGTGTTTTGCTTTTTGTAGTTTCTGGTTTTGAGGGTCACGACGTTTTGCACTTAAATCTGGGTACACACAGTAAAAACAATTTATTAAGAAAAATGGAATCTTGATGTAAAAATTTCATTAAAAATTCTACTCACAGCAGTTTGCATTATTGAAGTTTGACTCTAACAACTTATTTCTTCGTGATCTATCCCGGGTGGGGTTATTATTAAAAAAATATTTTAAGGATAAAGGGGTAATAAAATATGTACACAACTTTAACGTGCGATAAAATTAAATACAAAAGACCGTAAATGAAACTGTGTGCTGTAAGACTTGGTCCCTCTGCCCGTTTACGGAATAAACGTTTCGTCATCGGCTCGCCTAATTGAAATAAGATACCGAAACTTTGAATGCTTATAATTTAGGTCGTTTTCGATCAACATTGATTTTTTACGGAACTTCATATTTTTGCCTATACAGGGTGATTAAATAAAGGTGCCCGTGAGTAGCTACATGTTATAGACGATTTCTAACAAAACACGAATTTGAAAGCCAAAATAAAATTTGTTGTCTCTTCACCAAGATATAAGCTTTCCTATTCAGACAATAAAAATCTATACGATTAACAATTTTGTAATAATTTCATTGTTAGGGTCTAAATTTGATGCAGTTGATGGTGCTTTTTAAAAAAAATTTGTAAAAAATCTATTGAAACCAACTTTATTACCGATGTCAAAAGTACGGTTTCTTGGCCCCGAGGAAAATTTATCAATGTCGCAACATCGCAAATCTCATAGGAAACGTTGGCAACAATAATTCACCTTTCAATGTCAGTTCTCTTGTCAAATTTGAACGATACAAGTCAAATGTCCTAAAAAATCTTAAAATGGAATACAATTTCAGTGATTATTTTTTAGTGATTTCATTCACCAATCGTTTAGCAGTATTTGGGCACACGTGTTTAATTCTGTCCAATCACAACATTATTATAGTGAGAATTTTCTACTGTAGAAAATTCCCACGAGAATTATCTGACATCTGTCACCAGTTTTATTTTAAACTGATAAATTGTATTTATTATGTTGCATTTTTGATTCAAACATTAAAAAATAATCTTCCGAATACCACTCGAGAGTGCGAATTAATTAGAAAATAATTCTCCAGTTATTTTTTCAAACTTATTCAACTTATGGCAACAAGTTTTCGAAAATCTGTTGAATTATTTTCAATTTATTCTCACTCTCTTGTGATATTACTTATGAATATCTAGACCTATCTCGTGCGGCAACGCTAGTAGTGTACAGACGCACCTACGTTACGCAGGCAAAGAAAGTGAAGAAAAGTAGTTTTAGTGACCGAATATTGGGGAGAGGTGTGATAAAGAAAGGAATTGAACAGTGTGTGACTGAGGGCCAGTAGTGGTGTGGGGTAGAAACCAGAAATAAAGGAGATTTTGGGGTGATTATAATCTCGAACGTTGAAGTGTGAGCAGGTTAGCAGTGCGAGGGAGAGCGACAGTACGTGAAACTCGATTGCGATAAGCAAACTGGGAGTGGGCGCGGTGGGAGGCAGTGCGTAAAAATAGAACACGGCAAGTACAGTCCGCCTAAAAAAAATCACTTTAATGTTTCCACGGTCATCAAAAAAACACATTAACAACGAGGTAATTAGAAAGAGAGAAAGAGAAGAGGAAGTAAGATCCTTTGAAAGGAACAAAAAAGTAGTCAGATCACCGGAATCTCAGAAGCAAATCGAGGTAGCGGAAATGGAAGAGATAAGGGACATGATAAAAAATTTGACTACGGAAATGAAAGAGGAAATGCAAGTCATTAAGGAGGAAATGATAAGAGAGATTCAAAAACTGAGGGAGGAATCTAAGGAGTGGAAGCAAGAGAGAGCCAAATTAAATGAAGAAATTGAAAAGTGTAACGAGAGAATGGAAAGACTTGAAAACAAATGCATTATGATGGAAAAAAAGGAAAGAAAGAACAACATAGTAATAAAAGGAGTGCAATTATTGGAAAATGAGGAAGTACATGAATTTCTGAAAACAAAAATGGGAGTGACGGCGAAAATAATAGATACGAAAGTGATTAAGACAGCGAGAGGAATAACAATGAGCATCGCAAAAGTGCAAAAATGGGAGGAGAAGATGGAGATAATGAAAAATAAAGTTAAGTTGAGAGGTACAAAAGTGTTTATTAACGATGATATGAGCCTGGAGGAAAGGAAGATACAGGCAAACCTGCGGAAAATTGCAAAAGAGCAGAGGGAAAGCGGAAAGGAGGTCAAGGTGGGATATAAGAAAATATTTATTAACAGGGTGCAATGGGATTGGGATGAGGAAACGGAAGGTGTAAGAAAGAAAACGGACCAACCTCAGTCAAAAAACTAAATGAGGAAGATGAACGGGAAGAAAATACGACGACATGGGCGAGATTAAGGATAAACGAGAGGGTAAATAAAACAAATATCATAAGGAAAAAAACAGAGAGGGAAGCAAGTAGGAAAAAGGAAAGTGTAAAAAGTAGCAGTGCAAAGCATAATGTTAATCTAAGAATAGGGTCATGGAATGTAAGAGGGACGTTCGGGGAAGCAAAGCTAAAACAGATCGTCAGTGAAGCCAAAAAGTATAAGTTTGATATAATTGCACTACAAGAAACAAAGCAAACCGGGAATACTACAATGGAAATCGAAGATTATGTGTTCTTTAACAGTGGGGGAAATAATAGAAGGCTAGGTACGGGATTCATAATAAATAAAAGGATAAAGTTGCTTGTAGTAGATTTCAAGCCGAAATCAGATAGACTTTGTGTTTTAAGAATAAGGGGGAAGTACCAAAAGATAACATTAATTAATTTTCATGCACACACTGAAGAAAAGGGAATAGAGGAAAAGGAGGATTTCTACAGTGAGTTGAATGAGGCATACGATGAAATACCGAAATATGACATGAAAATAGTGATGGGAGATGCAAATGCTAAAATAGGGAGAGAAGAGGTATATAGACCGACGATAGGAAAATACAGTAAGCATGAAATAACAAATGAGAATGGTATGTTACTAATTGATTTTGCTAAAGAAAAAAATATGATAATAGTAAGTACATACTTCCAACGGAAGGAAATTCACAAGGGTACCTGGAGGTCCCCGGATGGAAAAACTATAAATCAGATTGATCACATTTTGATTGAAAAACCAGAGGAAAAAGCGATAAAAAATGTAAGATCATTCAGAGGACCAGACGCAGATACAGATCATTTTATAGTAGGAGCAAACATGACTGAAATAATACCGACCATTAGAAATCAAATGGGCAGGGAAAGGGGGTGGAAAAAAGTAATAAGACTAAAGAGTAGTGAAGAACAAAAAGAGTATGAAGAAGTAATAAGGAAGGAGCTGGAGGACGTGGCATGGGGTCAAAGCATAGAAGAGAATTGGAGGAAAATAAAAAATGGAATAGAGCAAGCTGCAGAATATTGTAATAAAGAGAGGAGACAAGGAACAAGGAAATGGTTTGATGAGGAGTGCAGAGAGGCCCTAGAAATCAGGGGGAAATTACGATTAAGTATGTTGGTGGAAGGTACCACGGAAGCAATAGATAATTATGTGCGACAAAGAAGACAAGTCAAAACCATGTTAAGAAATAAAAAGAGAATGTATAATGAAGAGGTACTACAGGAAATCGAAGAAAATTACAAAAATAATCAAGTTAGAAATTTATACCAAGGAATTAAAAATTAAAGAAGGGAGTTCCAACCCAAAGCAGTGTTCTATAAGGACAAAAGTGGGAACATTATTGCAAGTCAGGAGGAAATACTGGGAAGATGGAGAGAGTACTTTGATGAGTTACTAAATGGTGGGGAAGCAGAAAGTGGTGAAGAAGTAAAAATTAGCATTGACAAAAAGGAGGAGGAAGAAGAACTACCGCCGCCAACGGAAGAGCAAATCTTAGAAATTATAAGAAAGTTAAAAAATAATAAGAGTCCAGGCGGTGACAGAATAACAGCTGAACTATTCAAGTATGGAGGGCATAAACTAATAGAAAAAATGCACAAATTATTGGAAGAAATATGGAAGAAGGAAGAGATGCCAACGGAATGGGTAAAAGCAATAATATGTCCATTGTATAAAAAAGGGGACAAAAGTGAATGTCAGAATTATAGAGGTATATCACTGCTGAATGTAGCCTACAAGATAATGGCTACACACATAAAGAATAAATTAGTGGAAGAAACAGAAAAAGAAATAGGAGAGTACCAAAGCGGTTTTAGGAAAGGAAGGAGTTGTTACCTAAACGGTCTTATGCAGCCACGGCGGCTGCTTGACTGAGCACGGACGTTGTAGCTGGCCATGTTTTACTGTTGCCACGGGCAAATAAAATAAATAGAAACGTCATTCTTTTTTACAAAGAATGATCAGACGTGTTTTACATTTTATTCCGTATTTTATTTGTGTTTACATGTGAGTTATTATTTAATGTTTCAATGAGTTTGTAACATTTGACGGCCCAACGTGGGGCACAAGGAAAAGGGCTTTTCCACCGAACTTTCTCCAACGACCCCGATGCCGCGATGCCGCGACGCCCTTCTGGAGGGGGATCAAATCCTAACATCAGGAACCTCCAGTGGCGCCCGCAACCGATGATCGCTACACGATTCAGCGCTAACAGCTGCAACAGGCGACTCCACTTCCCGGAGCTCCGACGCACAGCGTCGAACTACAAGGGGATCGTCAGCGACCGAACAGCGCCGCGAAGAGCTGCATTCCGCCGCCTTCCCCGCTTTCGGCATGACACGAAAGATGCCTGCGTACTAGACCCGCGTCACTCCATGGGACTATGAATGCCTGCAGCAAAGTATGAACAAGTAGCAAGCAACCACGCAACCGACCACCGCTGTACCGACCCGGTAACAGAGTGCAACTACGCACCACTGCAAGAACCATTATGTTGAGTAGAAACCGGAAATTACGAATATAGGTTGATTTTGCGATGTCGCCAGGTCGCCAAGACCCGCTTTGAGAAACTACGTTCTGACGTTTTGGTCAAACTGGAATTAGTACTCGAAAACAAACACGTGCAATCTCTCGGTGGGCATTTATCCAAATTGATAAAAGGCCTCGCAGAATTGCACAAAAACACTCTTGGACTACTGTCAGTACCTCCGCTATTTCCGATAGAAGTCGATTTGTCAAACAGTGCTTTGCAGTACAAATCGACAACTCCAGTGGTTCAAGATAATGATGAAGAGCATGAAATAGAAAATGGGGAAGTGCAAGAAGTGCCTGAACCGAATTTAATTTGTAACCTGGATGTTTTGGATGACGCCGAACCAGTTGAACTGAGTCATCGATGCCCGATTTCGGAACTATCCAATTAGAATCTGATTATAGTGTTATGGATAATCTTACTCTTTTGATGACCCTGCTTCCCGGAGTCCCAACGCACAGCGTCGAACTACAACGGGATCGTCAGCGACCGAACAGCGCCGCGAAGAGCCGCATTTCGCCGCCTTCCCCGCTTTCGGCATGACATGAAAGATGCCGGCGTACGAGACCCGCGTCACTTCGAGGAACCTGCAGCTAATAGCTAACCATAAACTATTTTCTTTATAATATAAATAATCCAAGGCAACAGCTACTTCCAACACCGTGCTCAGCCTTTAGGGAGGGGCGTGTTACCTAAACGGTCTTATGCAGCCACGGCGGCTGCTTGACTGAGCACGGACGTTGTAGCTGGCCATGTTTTACTGTTGCCACGGGCAAATAAAATAAATAGAAACGTCATTCTTTTTTACAAAGAATGATCAGACGTGTTTTACATTTTATTCCGTATTTTATTTATGTTTACATGTGAGTTATTATTTTAATGTTTCAATGAGTTTGTAACAGAGTACAACCGATGGAATCTTCGCATTACGGGAAATACAAGCCGAAAGTTATGAATATGGAAAGCCAACGATGGTTCTATTCCTGGACTTCAAACAAGCATACGATAAAGTGAAAAGGAAGGAGCTTTATAAGACATTAGAACAAATGAAAATCAATAGGAAGTTAATAAGAATGGTTGAAACGACATTAAAAGAAACGGAAAGTGCAGTTAGAATAAACAACACAGTGTCAAATCAATTTGAAGTAAAGGAGGGAGTTAGGCAGGGTGACCCTTTGTCATCTGTTCTTTTTAGCATAGTATTGGAACAGGCAATAAGGGAAGCAGAGATCAATAGAAGTGGACTTGTATACCATAAAAGACATCAGTGCTTGGCATTTGCGGATGATGTAGCAATTGTAACGAGAAGTAAAGAGGAGCTACAAAATGTAGTTAAGAGGTTAGAGGAAAAGGCAAGAAAAATGGGACTATGTATTAATGAGGAAAAGACTAAATACATGGAGTGGACGGAAGAGGAGTTTAAGAAAAATAACTACTTGAGACTGGAAGCAGTTGGAGGCAAGCAATATAAGTTTGAAGAAGTGGAAAAGTTCACATACTTGGGTACTGTCTTTACCAGGAAACCAGGGGTAACAACGGAAATACAATCCAGGCTAATGGCGGGGAATCGCTGCTTAGCAGCTCTTAATAGAGTACTGCGAAGCAAGATCATTTCTCGAAAAGCTAAACTAAGAACATACACAAGTGTAATAAGACCGATAGTCACATATGGGTGCGAAACGTGGGTACTTAGTAAAGCGGAACAAACAAGGCTGGCGGTATGGGAAAGAAAAGTACTCCGGAGGATATATGGAGGTAAAAGAGTGCATGAGAGATGGGAAAGAAGAAGCAACAAGGAGCTGCAAGAACTGTACAAGATGCCACAGCTGGTTGGAGTGATAAAAGGACAAAGGTTGAGATGGTTGGGGCACGTGATGAGGATGCAGAATTGTAGGGTTCCAAAGAAGATATTGGAAAGTGAAGTAGGTGGAAAAATGAAAAGAGGAAGACCCAAGTCGAGATGGAAGGACGAAGTAATTAAGGACATAGGGGACAGTAAAATTAGTAACTGGAAGGAAAGGACAAGGGACAAGAAAGGATGGAGACAAACGGTCAACCAAGCCATGGGCCTTCTAGGCCTGGAGAGCTAAACTATATATATATCTAGACCTATCGCTCTGCTTGGGTGAGACAGATAATAACGCATCGGAAGCTGCTAAAGAATATGCTAGAGTGTATCCACATCGACGTCATCCAGATGCTAACGTAATTAGAAAAGTGGAGCAAGAATTAAGAGAAAATAGCTAAATAGTGCCGATTTCTGTAAACGGTAGACGACCTCGTGAAGTTCGTACACCACCGTTGAAGGAAGCAGTTGTGGAAGCGATTGAAACTGGATCAGGACGAAGCATACAAGGATTAGTGCGACAGTCACTCAAATCACTTTTTCCTATTCTGAGATATTTGAGATTTTATGTTTCAATTTAATCTGGAAATTACATTATTTCGTTTTTAACTGATCTGTTTTTACTAAATAACATGGTTAGAGGCCTTTTAAACGGGAATCAGTAAGTTCGACCGAAAGTTAATCCATTCTTATCAAATAATAGAAAATCTCTACGTCACTTAGGGACTTTTTGCATACAGCCCTTCAATTACTTGTTTGTTGTGTATTCTTGTTTAGTTACACTAAATTCTTTTGAAATAAAAAAGTTATGTCAACGTGACAGTTGTTTGTCTTACGTAAGTGACAGTATCTGTCAGTGTTGGTTGCTTAGATACAAGAAGTAGGCCTACCTGAAAGTAATTCTTTAGAAAAAGAAATATGTGCAGTATTGCCACGTTGTGCTCTTAAGGCGCGTCCAGACTTAGTAATAAGTTATTGAAACCTTGTTTCCCTGTAACACTGAAAACTTTTTGACGTGTATAGGATTCCTCGTTGACCCAAGAAAGACAGAAAAAAGGTTATTCTGAATATTTTCGAGATTTCGCCGAAAAGCACCAATTTGTACACTTTTTCAACCAATTTTTGTTACCGGCCAGTTATCGGTAAATATCAAACGAAATTTGAAAGATCTGGAATACTACTGTCGCAGGTAGGTAGCTTCGAATGCATTTATTTATGTTCGGTAATAAAGTACTTAAAGCATGAAGCTTCTGGTAGAACTGTATTTTGCATAATCGGTTGATACAAAAAAAAGTTAGTCAAAGTATCAATGGTAAATCAGGAAGACTTTCTTCTCGCGGCTGCAGCATATGTAATTTTAAGTGGTGCACAGAAAAAGGAAAAGAAAAGATTTTGGATTTTCTCATTGAAAAGGTATCGAAAGCGGTACAGTGGGCAGTGATATGATCAACGAATTAAAAGCCGACGACATTGTTCCGTTTGCAATTAACCCTTTGAGTGCCAAAATGCTTTTTAGAGAATTAACTAAAATTGCCAATTCCAAAAACAATAAACAATAAACAAGAATCGATAAGTATGAAAGAGAGATCGATCGTATTAGTTAGTGCGAGAGCAAAAGCGCGACCGCGCTCTTGGCATTTTCGGCCAGTGCATTGAGGCACTCAAAGGGTTAATGATCAATTGCGGTGTGACGGAAATTTTAAAAATTTTGCCAGAATGCTAAGCGCCGGTTTTGAATTTTTAATCAACGAAGTGGGACATAAAATATGTAAAACGATTTCCTAACTAAACTGCCAAATATGTAGTTCCTAAAGACGCAGTTAAAAGCTTTTAAAATAAGAAATTTATAACCATCATAAAATTTGTCACAGCACAAAAGAATTAGAAAATTTGCGATATTCAAGGCTGGAGACCTTCGCTCTAGGGACGATTTGCATGCCAATTGTGGTTGCTGGGGCCACTGACCTGCTTAAATAATGACAATTTTAAAATTTCCTGTTCTGTTGATTTTCAATTATCTTAAATTTTAGCCTTTTATAATGTTGAGCTTGTGTTTGTTTTTTAACCCTTTAAGGACTACATCGGAATAAATTCCGCCCCATGGAATCTGTAACCGAAAATAAATTCCGTTCTTAAAGGGTTAAAATGTTTAATTTGTGTGTCTAAATTGGTGTCTTCGGACGTATTTAATAAAATAATAATAAAGGAATTAACAATCACAATAAAATATTTTTGACCTTCTGGTAGTCTAATTAGGGACGGTTTATCGATTCTAAGTTTATAAAGTCAGTAAAATTTGCCAGTCGAATAATATCATTTTTATATAAAAATAATATTAATATAATATTTAACAAACACTTCGATTCGCTGTCTATAAAAAAAAGGTTATCATAAGGAAACCTATCATTTTGATCTTACAAATGTGATTAGAAACGTTTACAAAAGTGAACTTATTGTTAAACTAGTAAAGCTGTTGCGAGATGCACTAAAAGGATGAAAAAAAAATTGGCAGTTATTGGGGACTGCCGACAGAAGTGAAGACTTAAAACTATGAAATAACAGTGGAATAATATTTTGATAAGGAAAATTTTAAGTATTTAGTTCATAATTTGTTATTATTGGCCCATGTAATTGTGGAACATAATTAATTTGAACTTGTGAAGGAATATCATTGTGAATTTTATCATCATAATCTGAATGTGAGTTTGGAATGTATGATTCATTCCGCGTTGATAGGCCCCAGTACGAGTATGGGCCTCCAATTTGTAAATTATGAAAATTCTGACATTTAGAAACATGCTTTACAATTGTTTTTGAGGATTGATTTGTCGATAAATTAATCAAATGAGTGGCTCCGTGACGCGGTAACTGCGTGACGTAACTAGGTGCGAACTCGTAAGATTTACCCCATCCAAAAATCGTCTAACGCGTCTAAAGAAGTTTTCACTTCAAAAATAACTTGTTGCTCTTCGTCGAAATGTAAAATAACTTTGTTAATAACAATGTTTCCGACAAGTCTGGACGCGCCTTTAGATAAACTGTTTTAATTTTAAACCGAATCTATTTGGGGCACTTTTGTTACAATTTCCACAATGCTTCAACAGAAAGCATTGTCCCAATATCAATCATGGGCACCTTTTTTTCACCAGCCTGTATTTCAGAATACAGTAATACCCCGATTTATGCCCTTGATGCGTGAAAAAGCAAGAAGTTAAGCGAATTAAACTAAAACGGGGTCAATTTTTTAAATTGTCATATGAAGGATATTAAATAAAAAAGGGATACGAATACAATAAGGTTGAAAACAGTATGTAACAGTGAAATACTGTTTTAGTTATACTACCACAAAATATAAAAAAATTAATTTAAATTGTAATAATTTTATTAATTATCTACGGGCTGTCTAACTTTAGACGGCACCACCCCAGTATTTTTTTATATATTATTATCGATTAAAAATTTTTTTTCTGATTATGCCCCTCGCTAAATTGTACTTTTAGGGTATGTTCCTTTCCCTTCTCGGTAAAATGCTAGCCTACTACGATTTAAAATAAATAAAAAAATTGGAGAAGTTGTATTAGGAATTTTTTTATCAACAAATCTTGTTAATAAAAGTTGTTTAAAATCGTTCAAATAAGCTAAATCCGAAATTTCATTAAAAGCAAAAAATGTTGAAAATCTCTATAAAAAATGTCTTTCTAGAAGAATCCATGTCAATTAAAAAAGTAAAAGTATAAAAACACAAAATAATCCACAAATTACCATTATAAAACATTTAATCAATCACAAAACCTTTGTGTACCTAATCGAAAGTTATTTTCATAAGTAATATCACAAGAGAGTGGGAATAAATTGAAAATAATTCGACAGATTTTCGAAAACTTGTTGCCAGGGAATAGACACGAGAGCCCGTAGGGCTCGAGTGGCTATTCCCAAATGGCAACAAGTTTGAAAAAATAACTGGAGAATTATTTTCTAATTAATTCGCACTCTCGAGTGGTATTCGGAAGATTATTTTTTAACGTTTAAATAAAAAATACAGCATAAAAATACAGTTTAATTCATTACAAACTAAAATCAAACTGGCGACAGATGTCAAAACTAGAAAATGTGCTGTCAAGTAACATATGTAAACAAAATACTAGAAATTATGCTCGCGGGAATAATGTACAGTAGAAAATTCTCACTATAATAATGTTGTGATTGGACAGAATTAAACACGTGTGCCCAAATACTGCTAAACGATTGGTGAATGAAATCATTAAAAAATAATCAAAATGAAAAAAGACGATAACTAAAAATCAGCATTTAAATTTTCAAAGATGATTTTCGAATGTTTTAGTTGACAATAATATTTTTCTTTAGACATTTAAACATAATGCGAATTAATAGTTGACGCGTGTATTTCAATTTTCAATTTTCAAAGTCAAAGTTGATTTGATTTCATGTCATTTGATTTCGTGTTAGTCGGTTAAGTTAGCAAAAACTTGTTTTCGCAATCGAACAATCGAAAATTAACTTTTTGAGATATTCATGAATATAACATGTTTTGAAGAAATGTTTAATTTTGAATGAATAAGTTTTAATACGCTACTGTTAAATCAAATATTTAGTTACGTATCAAAATTACCTCGACACCTTAACGGTATTAAGAAGGACAACATTTGATAGATAGATAAGCAGGGGAGAGTTGGGTAAACGGGGGTACGTAACATTAAATGTGCATATTTTCTAACACACAACAATAGTATTTATATTTTTGCATGCCATTGGCAAGTAAGAACGTTGTGCTTTAAAAACTGAAACTATGAAGATTATACCTATTATTATATTATTATGAAAATATAATTTATTTATGAAAAGTAAAAAAAAATTGAAAAAATGTCAAATGCCCCATTTGACTCAACCGGCCGAGTAAAATGGCAAATGTAGTTGGGTAAAATGGGGAAGTTAGCAATATTTATGTCTTATTTGAGAGTACAATTTATTTATGTCAAATAGTCACATTGCGTATCCATTATGAACAAATATCGCAAATAAAGTACAGTAGACGCCCGATTATCCGAAACCGGATCATCCGAAATTCGGGTTATCCGAAACAAAAGACGAAATTAATTTCTCCGGGTTATCCGAATCGAAACCGCTTGAATCTCGCGATTATCCGAAACGACTATTTCGCATTATGAAAGAGTGGAGAGTTTATAGAAAACCTTACTATACATTGAGCAGCAATCAGGAGCTACTGCAATTGACGTTCTTTTAATTAAAAGATGGAAAGACATTGCAGCTAAAAAAACTGTACTAATGTAGAACAAAACAATTAAGATTAGATTCATTTTTCAAATAGAATAGTTAAATATACTTAAGTTGGTAGAAAATGTATATGTACAATTATTGTTAATATAAAATTATGTAACTTTTTCCAGTTTTTGTAACCTCCGCTTTAACCGAAATTTCGGTTATCACAAACAGGCCCGGTCCCGTACAGTTCGGATAATCGGGCGTCTACTGTAGTCACAATTTCATCAGGGCCAATACCAGCGCAGGCTTTGTGGGACCATTTATGGCATGTCGAACATTTGATCCATCCCTCTTAGGATTTCGATTTTGAGTAAGCTTCTTCACAGTAAACACACGGTGGATCACTCTTATTAGTTAATAAATCCGATGAATTTGGTTCTGGACTTGATGTTTTGTATATTTGCTCACAAAACAGTTTTTGTTTCTTTCTTACATATTTTCTTTTAACAGTATCTTTTTGAATTTTTTCTTTTGGAGTACACTGCAAAGCTAATTCATTTTTATATGGGCTATCTGTCAAAATTACAATTTTGCCTTTGCGCACGTTTCTTACTGGTTCTATGCTTTTTACAGCTTGTGGCACTTTCATTATTTCCTTTGGACTTACTTCGAAACTTATTGAAAGTATAATATCATCATTTTTTACTTCTATGAGTACCGTACTACCCCGTTTTAGACAATGAAACAAAGAACGACGAATAATAATTATATGCGGATGTGAAACTTAGTGGCCGCATCATTGATAAAAATAAACTTTTATGTGATTTTTTGCAAATCGAAAAACATCAAATTAAAAAATTTGAAGTACGCAAAATTTTTGTAGGTTATGTCACGTGTAGTTGTCATCCCTCCATCATTTTTCACTCTAAATTAATTACTTCATTGTCTAGTTCGTGTTTTTTAATAATGATTTTGAATTTTTTCTGCGGTAATGTTAGATAGTGTTATAAACTGTCAAATTTATTTGTATTAGATGTTTTATATTATATTTATCTTTGTCCTCTTAATACCGTTAGGAGTCGAGGTGCGTGTGTGTGTGTTGCAGCCAGTGTCGGTCGTTAGCTGCACAACTTGGTCCGCATGCGAGTTACAAGTTAACGCAAACCTTGATGAAGCTAGTGGTATAGTCTGTAAGTGTTGTGTGCAGGACTTGTTACTTCCCGCAAACGTTTCAATATTTTAGGGGAAGTGTCATTAAGTATAGCCCAATGACGAATGATGACTAGCCCGAGTACCCACACCGAAAATGGTAAGTAAAAATTCCGCCCTCCCGGGATTCGAACTCGGCACCTTCGTGCGGAATGCATGAAAGTCTGACTTTCTTAACACTGAGACAACCAGCCGGTCTGTTTTAGATATTTCAATGATACAAATTTTCAACTGTTTCATTGCCCACCTGATTTTTGTAGCCAACTGTGAGATGCATTCCTTGCACCACCGGATTACGGCGGTGCCAATATGTTGGGAAATTAAAAAACCCGCAAAATATTTTCCTTACAAATTGATCACACGTTTATTCAGAACTATCATATTGGGACGAAAAACATTCTCTCTGAATTTCAACTTTGTCGTAAATTATGCATGGTAGAAGAGGACTGAAGGTGATTTCACAACGTCTAATAATTTCTGTGAGTCATTAATATGTTTATTAACATTTATGTTACGTATATTATTACTTCTTGCATAATATAAACGTTAATAAAATAATTTTATTATGGCAATGTCCTAAAATTCAGTCATAAAATATTAATTGTCTATACATATTTTACAATAATGAATGTTTGTATGTATCTTCGGATTAATATAATTATAAATCATTTATAATTAGAAGTCTCCCTACATATACAGGTAACCCTCGATTAGCGTAATTAATTGGTTGAGCAAAAATGCCGCGCTAGCCGACATCGCTTGAATCGAACTTAAGTGAGGACTCTAACTACTATATAAATAATTAAATATGTATTGACAGTAAATATCGCGATAATCGGAATTTTGATTTGTGCTAATCGAAATTTGGTTGCTAATTATAAATCGTGATAAATTGATGAGTTTTGCGGTAATCAAGGGATTCCTGTACCTCGAGATCAAATACGAACCGGCTTGAGCATGCCATGGTATTTGTGAAGGTATGTCGTAGATTAGTTAGTTATCGTCGGCTACATTTCGTTAACTGATATTCACATCACGTTGAATTCAATTAAATCAAACACATCCATCAACGACTTACAATAGGCGGCTGAAATTTTACACTGTCATTTTGACAGTTGAAAGACCTATCAAAATCATGAATAAACAGTATAGGTTGCTATTTACAAAATCGATGATGTAATTACTTTGCCAAGAAACACCTTGTATAACATTATAAAAGCCTTCGGTCAGAAGATGTGAAATCAAACTAACGGAAATTAATTGAACTGTTTTTGGATTTTGTTAGGGTACACAAATTTTACATATTTAATTAAATATTAATTAGGCTTCTTATTTCGAAATTTTATTTATTTTCAATAATTTTTAAGGTCATTGCAAGTTTTTTCTGCTTTATAGGAACAGTTTATACTTTTATATATCTGGACCTCACAGGCAAACAGTATTAGTCATTTTTAAAACTCTACAAGAAAGCAGTTTAAAGGTTTTGAACAATTGTATTTTTCAAATCGACCACTGTCCCCTCCCTATTTACAACACTAGTTGATTTGAAAAATACCATTCAAAATGTGACTTAATACTGTTTGCCTCTGAGGTCCAGATACATATTTATTTTAGGCTACAATATTCATTATGCAATTTCGCACCACACCATTAAATTTGAATTTAAAAATATTTTTTAATTTTTCAAGAAAATCCAGTTTAATCTTTCAACACTGAAAATTTGGTGAATTTATGACAATTTCTCGACAATGGAGTAGTTAGCTATGGTTGGCACCTTTTCCTGGCAGTTATTTATGATGTTCCATAGAAGAAACCCATCGCAAATACAGGCAAGTTTCACAGAGCCGGATTAGTATGTGTAGATAAACGTGATTGCACGTGCCAACTTTCAGGAATTTTAACGATTTCGTTATTTTTGAGTCCGCGCCCCGTTTGGAATAAAGCTGCACTGGTCCAAGGGTGTCAGTAGTAAAAAAAATAATTTTTGCACTTCTGTGCCCCATAAGCTGTCACGTATTCATGGAATGTAAAATTTTTGAGATTGGTTATAATGGGCAGGTTTGAGAGCACACTGAAACCGTACTAAAAATAGGGAGTTTTTTCAATAATTTTCCAAGTTTGATTGCTCGCCGTGTGGTCAATTTTCATCCAATTGGATCAGACAAAAAACCATAGGAAAGAGCCTTTAATGCCCATTACAGTGCCATATTATTTGTTTCGATGTAACCAGTGAATCAGACAGGAGCGCACGAGACGTGAGATAACAGCAAAAACAGTTCATTTGCGGTTTAAGCAATCAAAGTGGTGAACTTCAAAAAATCGTAGCTCATAAACTATTGGTCCTAGGGTAGCGATTTCGGTTCGATTCTGAATGCCCATATCGTCAGGTATTTAAATGAATCAAAAAATTTTTTTTCCAAATAGCTGTTTGCGCAGCGTACTCAAAAACGTGTTTTTCTTAAGTTCAAACCCCATTTTCAACACCTTCCGGAAAGGTCACGAGGTCAAAAACTGGACATTAACATTAGGGGTATTTATGATAAAACATATCAAAAAACCAGACCTGACCGACCTTTTGCAGGGTAACCCCCCTTTTGGCGACATTTTGCTTAAACTATTATGATATTCCATAGAACGAACCCATCGCAAATGCAGGCAAGTTTCACAGGGCCGAATTAATGTTTTCTTCACATCTTATTAACCATCGTACCATAACTATTCAAATCATTTATAGTGATAAAATTTGTAATACTGATTTTCCGGATGGTAAAATTATGATTAATGTAATTGTTCAAAGTTAACCAGAGGATATTTCACTATTCAAATTGTAAAAATAACATTGCGGTCCTGGAAACTTCTACCTACTGCAGCACTAGACACTCGAATTGCGAGAAGGTTAACCTCAATTTTCGCTATCCGCCGTCTATTGTCCGCATAATTTATGATTGTCGAACCAAGAGGCTATAAATAATACGACATTTGATACTCGTGTAAAACTACGATTTACTTGATAATTAATTAATTAAATAATAATTAATATTTCTCAATTCCGATTTGAGTCTTCAGTTCTAAAACTTGAAATGGACATCATAGCGTGGATTATTTTTTAATAATTTCATTAACCAATCGTTTAGCAGTATTTGGGCACACGTGTTTAATTCTGTCCAAACACCATATTATTATAGTGACAATGTAGTATATTTCATAACGACAGTTGGAAGTGGTTGATATCGACGAGTGTAAACTTTGACGAACGAGGCGAAGCGAAGCGCAGCCGAGTGATTCAAGTACACGAACAACACAATATCCCACTTTCGATCGAGTTATGAACACTATTTTTCCTGGGACGCAAAAAAAAACTGAACTTGTTTCGACTTTTTATTAAAACTCACCTACAATCTCAACAACTTCAAATTTTGGTCAAAAGAAAGCAACTAATACAACTATAACATAAATGGAAAAACTAATTGGATGTGTCGGAATCGGTAGGAAGTTTTGTGAAGTCGTTAAAAATGTTTATAATGAATTGGTCACAGCGTCAAAATTTATGATAACTGTAAAAATTTGTATTAAAATGCACACTTGATAGTGAAAACTGTTGGGATATTCCCATATTCGCACACGTAAGGATATAAAACTAAAAATTTATAAAAATGCACACTTGATAATGCAAAATATCCATGTTCGCACGCGTAATAATATGCAACATTTTCGAACCTACTAAATTGTACAATATATATTAGTTTCGAATAGCATTGTAGGAAAATCTACTTACATTATTCTCGTGAGAATATTTTCTAGTATTTTGTTTTTGTTACTTGTGAACACATTTTCTAGTTTTGACATCTATCACCAGTTTTATTTTATTTTGTAACGAGTTAAATTGTATTTTTTATTTAAACATTAAAAATTAATCTTCCGAATACCACTCGAGAGTGCGATTTAATTAGAAAATAATTATAATATGTTTGTAATAGAACCAAAAATGGAAAAAAATATAAATGAAGCCAAACGAAATAGAAGCACACAACTGAAGCCACTCGGTTCTGATAAGAACTTCTTTAATTTAATGAAACACACATCTACAATCACCTGTTTCGGCAATATGGCGACTGCCCATTTTCCATAATTTCATCAGTGTAAAAAAAGCTTTCCAAGAGCCAATCACACATCTACCTTTTGGCGGGATCTATTAGAATCTGCTTCTCGAATTAATAAATGAACTATTATAATAACTCTCAAATTTTCAAAAGCTGTTTTTACTTATGTGCAACAAGTTGTTGATGTTTCAAGGAAGGACTTGTGATGAACAGATATTTTTAAAAATTAATAAATTTGCAGCAACTGAGCAAGCACCGTCATCTTTTATTCAAATGTGCATGCCAGTGATTCGAGATCCGACGCCGTGGACAGGCGGCCGTCTGCACAATAAGTGCCACTTTCGAAACTTGTAACGAAAATAACTGCATAAATAATGTTTTGACTAACTAACGAAATTGACACTATCTGTAACATGTGGCACGCTGAATTTTAGCCACATCTTCTACTAATTCTAAAACGGAAATCTTTGATTGTTTGGATCACCTTCAATTAAATGTTTGTAGAATCGTTCGTAAAGCCGGCGCTACATATGCGGTATTTGCGGATAGGTCGCTCATTCTTTGCTCCAGCGAGGCCGAGCATAAACATTATTCCCGTAGTTTGTCGGCCTTTATGACACATCAAAGTAGACAAGCACCGACTTTTGGCATCATTGGTCGTTGCTCGACTAAATGCCCATATCTGTTTCAAAGTCTTTGGAAGTCGGCGAACACCAAGTCAAGCGTCTAGGCAAATCGCGAATGTTCAGTACATACAGGTAGCCCTCGGTTTACGCCGGCTCAATTTACGCCGATTCACAATAACGCTGCTGTGCAATTCACCGTTTCGCCGTGTACATAATTGGGTAATTCACCGATTCTCCCTATGCTAGACTGATTTTCGTTTCAGTGTTGAAGTATTTACTGAGCCGCGACGGTGGGGATTTTTGTTTCCAAAAAATGCAAGAGATCCGAAACTTTGGAATTTCATTTGTTTTTCTTAATATTTTTTAATAAAAAAATTTCACTTTACTTTATCATAAAATACATTTTAAAAATTAAGTTTATAATACAGTCAAACTTTCCTGTAACGAACTTCTATTTAACGAATTTCTCTATATAGCGAATTTTTTTGGTGAACCCTAGAGACGTTTTTAATGCATTTTATACCCCTTCTAACGAAGTAAAAAATTCCATATAACGATTTTTTTTCCCCAACTTTACAAATTTTCGAGATTTAAAACTGATTTTTTTGTTGTTTCACTGTAACTTTGGAAAAAACTCGGTTGTAGTAAATTCCTAGATGTATCCGGGGTTCAACATTTTATGAGGGATTAGCCGACGAAGTAAGTAGCACTAATTTAAGCGTGCAAAAATTTTACAATATTAAATGGAATCGACAAAGTTTTACTGCATCAAATTTTTTTATTTTATTACCATACTTTCCCTTGTTTTTTAAAAATTGTTTCATAACATTGAGGTGGTCTTATTTATTCAATTAATTAAATAACTACGTAACTGCGTATGAATCCTTTTGCGACCTTGCGACATAATGTGTCCCAACGTAAATTTTGAAAGTACGTTGTTTTATGTTAAATAGATACCCTGTCATTTTAATGCCTAAAATCGTATTACTTCAAAGATTCTTGTGAACCTGAAAGGGTTAAACTGAAAATTTTTTCCCAACATGAATTTTTATATAACGAAGTTTCTCTATAACAAATTTCTTTAAGGTCACCGTAACGCTTTGTTATATGGAAGTTCGACTGTACAGGCTGGACCATCGTATGGCATTTTGGAGATTTAACCTATTTCTTGTTTGTTAAAAAAATTCAAACTTGCAGGTAACAATCTTCAATTAAAGCACTACACCATGGTAATTTTATTTTTTTGAATTAAGTTTCTAAACAGCGCCGGGACGCTATAAAGTGAAAAAAAACAGAAATCCAATTTTTTTTTTTTAATAATTACATTGAAAATATTATGGAGAATGTATTCCCGAAATTTGCAATTTGATAGGAACCTTTGATTTTAAATTAATTGAGATTTTGTGATTTTTGTCGGGAAATTATAAGTGATTTATTGCTGTAACTTCTGTCCGCAAGAAATGTGCGTTCACAATGTCCGCTGTAAACCAACCATAAATCAAAAAAGGTATTTCTGACGAGCCGAGGCTGGTGTTTACTTCAGGACCGGACTTAAATTTTTTTCGTTAATCAGATTTAGATAAAAGAAACAAATAGTTGAATTTTAATTTATTTTATTTTACATTAGATGTTCAAAATGATGACCTTCATGTTCGATGCAAAGTCGCAAGCGTCTCTGAAAATTTGCGTGAACGGTAGCCGCAACATTCACATCATTAAATTCGCGGAAGGCGGCAATTAGTCTTTCCCTCATGTTATCTCTTGTTGTCGGTCTCTCCTGGAAAACACGTTCTTTGATGGCACCCCATAAGAAAAAATCTGGTGGTGTAAGATCAGGTGATCTCGCTGGCCAAGGTATGGGTCCGCCCATACCAATCCAATTTTCTCCAAACTGGAGCGTTAATTCTTCCCGGGCTCTTCGACTAAAATGTGGAGGTTCTCCATCTTGTTGGAACCACAACCGAAACCTTTGATTTACTGGGACAATTGCGTCTAACAAATCATTTAGCTCGTCTTGCAAAAAGGTGGTGTATCTCTCACCATTCAATGGACCTTCAAAAAAAAACGGCCCCACAATTCTATTGTTCACAACACCTCCCCAGACATTAAGGGACCAGCGATTTTGGATGTCTTGTTCTCTCATCCAGTGCGGATTTTGTACTGCCCAATAGTGTAAATTGTGTTTATTTACCGCACCATTACTTTTCACACAACATTCGTCGGTAAACACAACTCTTTCAAAAAAATGTTCATCATTCCGGATTTTTTCCTCTGCCCATTCGCAAAAAGCCACTCGATTTGCAAAATCTTCACCATGCAACTCTTGGTGAAGTTCCAGGTGGTACGGGTGATATGCGTGTTTTTTCAAAATTCGAAGCACACTACTTTTGCTGATCCCAGTTTGAGAGCTAATCTCTCTGCTAGCAATGTGGGGATTATTTTCAACTAAATTTAACACCCTGGCTTGGTTGACATCGTGAGTAACAATTGGATTGATAAACGACCTGGTATTTTGTTGAAAAGTTCCTCTTTCACGTAAAGAAGACACTAACGATTTAAAAATTTGATGATTTGGAGTGCGATTTTGCGGAAACCTCGCGGGGTAAGTGTCGCCGGCCAGAGTAGCGTCTCTGCCACATTCGCCAAAAATTAATAACATTTCAGTCTTTTCTTCAAATGAATATTGAAAAGGCATAATTACTGTTCAGAATAGCTTTCAGGTAAACTTAACAAAAACTACACAACTAAAAAGCACGATCAGACTGTTGGAAGTTCAAGACTAAACTAAACATTTGGTTACAATCAGGTGAATTCTTAAAAGAACAGCAGGCAAGCAAATTTTCAAGTAAATCCTATTTCCTAGCACTTAAGAGGGATACCTACCCCCCGGCCGCCGCTTCCATTCCGGCCCCCGAAATGTGCACGACACCTGACACAAATTTCCGTATTTTTCCATAGATTAAAGCTGCTTTATCCAGTGTCTTTGGTGAAATAATATTTGTCATAAACAAAATAATATTGACATTTGTCTGATTCTTTTAGGACGCCTATGCTATGAAGCAAAAATCAAGTTGCTAAAAAAAATCGTTTACATTTCGGTGGCCGGAATAGTACACAGTTCGAGTTTTCCTTAAAATTAAACGTAAATATTAACCAATTTTCAATTTTGTATGCCTAAATTAAAGAGAATTTCAATATTTTTTTAAATAATTATTAGCAGCAGAAGTAGATCAATATTAGGCATTTTGACTTAGCAGTGACTGAGTAACCAAAGCTGTTTTAACAATGAGTCACTTTCAAAAATTAAAAATAGCGAGTTTTACATTCCATAGAAGATTTAAGTACGGGCCTGGATTTTACTACTCACAGCTCGTGTCGATTGTACCTCAGAACCACTTTTACTGAGGACAGTTGTAAATCAGCCTCACACCAGTTAACGAGGGTTGTCATTTAAGAATTCGGTCATAAATAAGAGTGTTTTGCTTTACATTATTTAATATTTCGATTTATTCAATCACTATAACTATCTAAATTCCGCTTTGCATATCATCATAATGTACGCATTACGTAGATGCAGTGAAAGAAAATACAAACTGATAGCTTTAGTAATTTGATAATAAATCACTATCAAAGTCAACTTTCACATCAATTTTGCTTTCTAAAAAATAATTATGCCATGTTGTAGTATCAAAATTGAAGATCATTTCCTCAAATTTTCATCTTTTTTTGACCATTATAAATAGGTTAAATTTTAAAAATGCCATACGATGGTCCACCCTGTATATGTATTTTGCATTATATTGTATTAATAAACAAAATTATTTGCTTCTTCTTCACTTATGCAGAACCTAACCCTATACATCACTGTAAATATGGGTTCACTTTACGCCGATTCGATTTGCACCGGCTTTTGTAAGAACGGAACTGCGGCGTAAACCGAGGGATACCTGTATTTGGTAAAATACTGCTGTAATACTTGTGGAACTTCAGGTTCGAATTATAGACGGAGGTAAGGTAACAACCTTTATTTAACACGTTTAATGTTCAGCCTAGTTTTTCTAACCTATCTTTACTGTTTTAAAACTATCCTTATCAACTTCTGCTTCTCAAAGGCATTCTTACCGAACTTTCTCTTTTTTGGAAAAATAGTTATCTACCAGATTTATAGGTGTGTGGCGTAGGAAGGCAGACGCGCTAAATTGTGGTGGAAGCTGGGTTGACGGATATTTATTGAAAAGATAAGAAATCTGCTGGGACCAAAAAAATTATCGCACATCCGGGTTTATCGTTATATCGAGAGTTGACTGTACATAGATTATTCTAAAATGATGAGGTAAAAACCAGTGAACGATTAACGATTAACTTTAGAACTAATTCGAAACAATTATTAAGCTAACAAATAATCTTAATATAGTAGTAGTTGTTCTGTGTAAAACGGGGTTGCGGTCGTGACATGTTGGCGTATATTTTATTAAGAGTCTCACCTGTCGCGGCTCGTTTGGCTGTTCCCAAGCAGCCGAAGCAGCGGATGTCGTGTCTGTCTCTCGCGGTGACGGGTAATTATACGCTGACAGTGACATAGTGTGCGGCTCGCTTCTGCATTTTTAAAACTCCTAACTCACTACCTCATCACGCCCGTTCTACATTGGCGATGCGACGGAATATTTTGGGGATCTCTGATTAACGTCAGGTAAATTTTACGCTTTACATCGTTCAACATTAAAAAAGCGAGGAATTACGTTTGAAATGGATGAATACTGACGCTACTGGATTTATAATCAAATTAATAGTGAAGCGTTTTATAGCAGGAAAACTTCAATTTCCGTTTAGCATTTTTCAGCCTTTCGTTTCTGTTATGTTTACTAACATTTCTCTTTTTCGAGACATTTATTAAAAAGTTTGGTTCATAATGTCTGTCCAGCAAAAATAATGCACCAGAATATTCAACGATGATGCAATTAAAATTGAACAATATGATAAACTAAGCAGATCGTACTGAATTTGTGCTTAAGTCGCACTTTGCATATCGTTGGGAAGGTGGAAAGTCATAAAAAATGCATACGGCCAGTCGGAACGTTGACGGATACTTGTTGCTGTTGACACGGTAGATTTTCCCTATTTTTATTGGGATTTTGTAAAAATACATAATTGTCCATAATTTACTCTAGATATGCTACATAAAATATATATAATTTAATACAAATTATTAAAACAAGTTTAAAAAGTTAAAACTATGAGACCGGCTCCTGAAGATGTGAAAAACTAAACTAGAAAAATATAAAAATTTCCAATTTATATGGAAAAAATATTAATGATTGTGACTATTTTTAATATCTTTATTTTTAACTGTTTTAATATGTTTTAATTACTGTGCCAGAAAGGAAAAATTGAAGTGAGTAAAAATTTTAATTTTCTAGTCATGAAAAATAATATACAGTTGAACTTCTCTATAGTGACCTCCTCTATAATTATTTTTTCTCTATAGTGATGTTTTTGTCAAGAACGTGCATTTTTGCATGTTTTGCCTATAAAAATACCTCTTAATTATGATGTTAAGCCTTTATATAGTGATTATTCTTTAAGAAAGGTTTACCAAAATTCTCGGGGAACGGAATTTTCGGTAATATAAAATACAATAAATGTATTGAACAACTGATTTTTCCAAATTTCGACTACCTGAAAAATCCTTAA
The DNA here is from genome assembly GCA_949768715.1 of Dascillus cervinus. Lineage (NCBI taxonomy): Eukaryota > Metazoa > Arthropoda > Insecta > Coleoptera > Dascillidae > Dascillus > Dascillus cervinus. The sequence continues at coordinate 18,660,288 of OX458316.1, forward strand.
AAGAATTTCTTGCAAATTCCTTACTTACGGACAATCAACTTTGGACAGATTTTTCATTAATAAGTACATGCTATGTAAGTATTCAATTACATACGATAAAAATCTGTATTGTTTATTAATAACTGTGTATCTCTAATTTTTTTTTAATTTAACAGTTTATTTGCAATCTGTCATAATACATTAGGCAATCAGTAATTCTTGTGGGACATTGCCTACATTAACAATTGCCCTTATTACTAAATAAACAAATATTTTTTTAAACATAATAAATCTTAATTTTTTGTTTCATTTTGAATTATCGATTGGTTTTTAAAGTGGCTGCCAAAACTGTAAAATTATACTTAAATTCTATATAGTGAAGTTTCCTTATAGTGATGTTTTTTATGGCTTTTCGAACATTACTATAGAGGAGTTCGACTGTAATTTATTTATTTACGCAAAAAAATAATATACAGGATGGTGCTCAAATACCTTTACGAAATCCTAAAAACTTGTAAAAAAATATTTACTTTGTACCTACACAGCATGTTCTTGAAGTTTGCTTATCTTTGAAAGTACGAAACAGTAGTCAGAGTTCTGATGAAGTAAAGTACAAGCGACAAGCACGACTCACCCCGGACAACGGTTACGTTGGCGAATAATAAATAAAGAATTTGAGTCCTGTCACCCTTTTTCCAAAAAAAGGCGGACAATTTTACAAATCAAAATACTAATTGTGTTTAATTAGTGTGAACGTATTAATTGGCCCCACAAAATGTCATTTAAGAAAGTTATTTCAAAACTTAAGAAAATCTTAAATTTTAATACTAAAAGAATCAAAAAGTTAATTTTGGAAGGTTATTCGCAATCCACATTAATAATATCGGTAACGTCTAAAACTTAAATTGTGACGTCATGTTAAGTACTCGTCATTGGTTTTCAGCTTTTGGCGTGTTATTTGCTCATTACAGTGACCAGTGCTAAATTTGAACAGCATAAAAGTAAGTTTTCTGTTTTCGAGAAATTTTGTGGAAGATGAAGTAGTGTTAAATGCAAAACATTTAATACTGGATAAAAAAGGCTGACATTGCTAATATTGAATTTGAAAGATTTAGAACAGCAACATGGCCTGTAATGAGTGACAACGCGCTATAATTACAGAGGCAGATAATATGTATTTTTATCGTAATTCCGACTTTCTCCGCTAGGTTCGCGTTCTTACTGTGAAATGCGAATATCTTTAAAACACTACGAGCAAGAATTTAAAATTTTTCTTTTCTAAAATGTAAAAAATCACAGTGGTCAAATTTTTAATGAAGTAAAAAGAGTGTTCCAAAGTTTAGAAAAACTGAAATTCATCTTATGCAAAGTACCTCTCTTACATGTTAATTAACAAATTTGGTGGGAAACACTGATCTAACTACTGTTTTCGAATTGTGAAGTGTGTAAAGCATCCGTCTGTTGAAATATTACTTTTCTCTAAAACTCTAAATTTTCGACGAATACAAAATTTATTTAAAACTTCTAAATACTAATTTTGATTGAGGTTTTATCCTAAAAGTAAAGACCGATTATTATGTAAAGCCTATGCGATTTCAAACATTTCTTTAGTTAAATTTTGAACTGTTAGTTTTAATTTTAAAATTAGGATTTTCCTACCATTTTGTGATAAGACTACTTTAACGCGGAAAAATTATGTATTAACCAAACTCTGTATTTAAGCTTTTCTTATGTTGAGAAACAATTTTGCTAAAAACATTTTTCTCTAAAGTAAAAAATTTAAGTGGAATCTGCGCCGCGTATTATGTGTTAATTTTATTCCAGTTAAAGTTCATTTCGAAAGTTAAAGCTTGACAGTTCCAGATGCCAAATTATTAAAGGCCAGTTCTAGCGATGTAAATATCTTTGACAAGCGCTTCTTGTAAAAGTGCAATTTAAGTTGCTTTGTGGAATAGACATTGTTATGGTGTTATGCAACTTTGATGCTATGTATAATGGTTTACAAATTCTTTTATAGGGGTGTTTACCCCAGATGCATATGTTGCGTGATGATAAACATCTGAAGTTAAAAGTGCCGCAAGAGCAGGGCCTTCCTAAGATATTTGGCGCCCGTGGGCTACTAATAATATTGTCCCGCTCTTCATAAGAAAATAAACGAGAAGAGAATCAGGAGCGGGGTGACCACTGAAGTTTTACAAAAGTTTTCGAACTAGAAAAAGTCAGTATATTACCAATAGACAAATAAGAGTACAGTGAAATTCCCCTTCGCGGACACCCCTCTTACACGGACACCTCCCTTGGACGGACAGTTTCTCATGGTCCCGACTAACTCTCATATAATGTGCATTGACTTAACTCCCTCTTGGACGGACATTCGCTTGAATGGACGCGGACACAAGAAAATGTTCTCTTAAACGGACAAAAAACCAAATAAAAAATAAACGCCTTGTCTCATTTTTCTGTTGCGAGGGTCGCTGGTGCATTATTTAAAATTTAAATAATTTATTTATTTATTTATATTTATTTCTTTATTTATTTATATGTTATTTTAGGATTAGTCACTATGCAAAACTGAAAGTTTAGTTCGTTTCGCTTAAATTCGCAAATTTACTTGTTGGCAAATATTTTAAAGTTACCGATTGTATGTCCGGTACTGTTCTCGGTATTACCTGAGCAAGCTATATTTCAATCTTTTGTTACGATGACTAGTGTAAAGTAATTTATTTCTTCAATATTCAATATTAGTCTGACGTCTATGCGAAAAAGACAAGAAAAAAGCATGAATGACAGGACAAATTGTGACAGAGTGGTTGCAAGACCTAGATTGGAAAATGGCAAAAGAAAAAAGAAACATTTTGTTATTTTTAGACAATGCGGGATCTCATCCAAAAGACGTCCAATTAAAAAATATAAAAATCTTGTTTCTGCTCCCTAATTGTACATCAGCTTGTCAACCACTAGACCAGGGGATTATAAAAAATTTCAAAACTTATTATCGAAGTCTAATACTAAAACACCTGCTAGTAAACATTGAAACTGCTGGTACAGCTTTTGAGTTAATTAAGAAAATTACGCCATTGGATGCAGCTTACTTTGCAAAAACCGCTTGGGACCAAGTGACCAAGGAAACAGTTAAAAATTGCTTCCGTAAAGCAGAATTTAAGCATGAAAATATGCAAAGTGAAGACCAGTTCGCTGAGGCTGTTACATCTGATCCAGAAGATGACTTACCACTTAACGCACTTGCAGATATCCTCAAACATAAGAATTTGTTGGAATTGACTGACAATGAAAACCTTAATGATATTTTGAACTTAGATGTAAATTTGTATGTTGAAGATCCAGATTCAGGACTATAAATTGAAAATCCATTTGAAATACAAAAACTTTCCGAAGATTCTGATGTCGATGAGATTCCAGTACCAACAGAGGCTATCCCAAATTATGGTGAAGCTATTACCCTAACCAATCAGCTTAAACGTTTTGCCGAAGATCACGGAGATACAGAGTATTTGGAGCTTCTTTCCAAATTAAAAGTACGATTTCTGGACGCCATTTTAAAGAAAAAAAGGAGACAAACAACAATATATAAATTTTTGCGTCATTAAAGTGACATTTTATTTCATTTTATGCATTAGTATATTCTGTTATATTTTGTATGTATTTTGTAAGGTAACAAATCCTTATTTTTTCCTTAAGTTTTAAGTTTTTTGTTTATTTTAAAAACATTTACATATACGTTTTAAACGTCGCAATTTGTTTAATTACAGTTTTCATTAAAAAACCGATTTATTTTTATATTTCTTTTAGGCGGACACCCCTCTTGAACGGACACTTTTAGTCGGTCTCGTTGGTGTCCGCCCAAGGGAGATTTCACTGTATTAAATTTATAGAAAATTCAAATAATTAATACAAAATTGCTACCCCAAAAAGCTGTTGCTTCGGGGCTATAGTCCATTTAGCCCTATGATTAGGGCGGTCCTGCGCATGAGTAAGCCATAAGTATCATTTTTTAGCAATTTCTAATTTTTAGAAAACCCTGTATAATTTATCAGAAGTTTGACCCTGGCTTAAGACTTCTCAAAACAAGCAGAAAGTTTATAAGAGTAAGAAACAACCCCATCCCTGAACGCACTATATAAATGTGAAATCTGGAATTCGTGATGAAATCATTTTCTGAACGGTGCGAATGAGTAGGTATGTAAATAAAAAATTAAGTTTTTAAATTTTTAAATATGAAAATAAAATGAAAAAAATTACATCACTAATTCAAATTCAATCGATTTGATCAATTTGATCGGGATCGCTTTATATGTAATAAATATTGTTCAGTGCTGACTGAATCTGCACCAAAGCTGAGGTTAGTGTGCAACAATTTTAACACCACGAGAAGGTACAGAAGAGTTAATCGGTTATTTTTGAAACATCCTGTGTAAAAGCAATTGTATGGTTCTCCCTATTTATCCAGTAAATCATTTGTTTCTGGGTAGAAGAAGCAATAATTTAATGTCCAATATAACAACATAGGCAGTCTGTAAATGGCAAGAAGTGAGCGAGCTGAATGTAGATGAGTTGTGTAGGCCGGGGAGACTCTTTATGGCCGCTGCTCATGCACACAACCCGTATAATGTAACACAACATGCCGAGGAGATGCCGATAAATATTCATTAAGTGCAATTATAGCACCACCGAGTGAACGCTTTATTGCATCGTATATTTTATTACAGTTTTACGAGGTACACATCCATTTTATAAGAACAGTACATTACCCTAATATTTTATCCCGCACATTTCGAAATTGTGGCTTGTTCTCTTTTAATCCGGTATTATTTACGAGCCAACTCCAAGTCGAAACAACATCGTACATTGCAAAAATGCCGGTCAAAATGATATCGTGATGGAGTTTGCAAATAACACACGAAACATTTACGACGGTAACGACTAAAAACCGGTAAGAAATCTAAATTATAATTGCTAGAACAGCGATGACGAATGACCGAATTATAGCAGGCAGGTTTCGCCTCCCGGGTCGAACCCTAATCATACTTTTTACAGGCAGCAACACTTGTGTTGCTTTATAGCAGCACAAGAACCCGATGAATAAATAAAGCTATCTCGAGAGTCATTTATCATACCCATATCAGAAGCGGCCCCATAAATTTTCTTGGAGAGTCGATAAGAGGCGGTATAAAGTAAAACGAAGCATGTGTTGCAATAGATTAACCCTTACGATATGCCATTCTTCTGCGCAAAATAATAACAGTTTACAAATTTACGCTGAAATTATTCCAGAAGAATATCATTCTTTTAAAATTAAATTTTAAACACTTCGGAATGCTTTTGTACAGTATTCATTCGCTGTAAAATCTGATTCAGTAGACAACAACATTGGACGAAAAAATATGACACGAATATTTCTTTCCTCACAGTGGGATAGTTTCATTGAAACAGTAGCTAAGTGGCTATATATAACGAACACAGTAGCTGGGAGTTGACAATATACGCTTGTATCACGGATCGGGCGCGAAATAGACTGGAGGCAATATACCTCGCCCCGTTCCAGTTGCGGCACTCGCTCTTCTAGCGCCTTGAATTGTCATGTCTAAAGAAAGGTCGAACCACCTTGTCATTTGTCACTGAGATATAGTCACAATTTGTTAAATACCACATTCATTATTTTATTTATCTTTTTGACAGGTTTACTTGCTTGTCTAATGCAAATTATTATAAATCTTCTAAATTATGAACTCAACCAACTGTTAATTTATTTTAAGTTATGATTGTGATAAAGGAGTAAATATTAAGTTCCATTGACTTGAAAGTATTACACGGACTCGGTAATTATAACATCAATCTTTACTTATAAGGATGCGAGATTAATTGATACCGTTAATTAATGTTTAAGATTGTAAAAAAAAAAACTAGCAATAGGATACTAAAAATTTATAGTTTACGTATGTATGTACTTACGTCACGAAACTACGTGTTTATGGATTGTATTTATTTGAACTCATTCGAGCAAAAAATAATGAAATTTGCGATTAGCTGCACACGATCCTTACTGAAACCCAGTCAACGGTAGATAATTTTTTTATTTCCTTAAATGCTAAAGTGTTTACGTGATAAAATGGCGTTGTAATGAGCACTTACTGGAATCGATGCATCTTCCAATTTGTAGGCATTTTGCTGGTTTTTACAACGCGCGTGTGCTCATTTGTATTGAAGGAATATATTATCCTTTTCTTACCAAAGCGGTTGTTTTTTAATTTGAAAATTAAAACATTACATATGGTTGTTAATAAGGCAAACGTGCGATGTCGGGGGAAGGAGGATCGAGTTCAGGAGCGGTCAGATCCAGTCTCAACGCAAGGAAGACATAACATTAACACAACACGACATGAGAGCGCCTCATTTGAAGAGATCAAAGCAGCCGCTAGATGTGTGGGGCATTCATCCCCCCGCGTTTATCTCTTGATGCATCACATCTGACAGTTTGAGCTAAACATATAACCACCATATGCAACTTGTCAATCTACGTTAGCGCCTTTAACTTTTAATAGCGGCAAGTTATGTCCGTCAACTACTGGAAATTTATTTGTAAATCTTTTCAGCAATAATAAACAATTTGTGTTTTGATGAAAATACGTTAAAATATGTATATATCAAGTGGTGATTTATTGTAAAGACTTCAAATGAAGCATACATTTTCTTAGAAATAAAACTTCATGAAATCATTAATTATGTTAGTATGTTGTGTCAATAGACGTGTGATGAAATTTCAGGAATTTTGCATTTGAAAAATATTCATCCTAATTGAAAATTTTTACATTTTCTTTGGTCAGTTCGACCAAAACTAAATCATTTATAATTTCTAAATACAGTGGTATGTACCTCGGATAACGAACGCTCCTATTAACGAACAATTCCTCTTACGAACACAATTTTCTAAAAAATTTTGAGTCGATCTACGAACGATCTACGAATGCTTCAGTTTATAAAAGCACAAACATTTTAATAAGCACTAAACTATTGATAATTCCTTTAAAAAATTGAAAATTTTCAAAATGAACTCAAAACTTCTTTTAATTTCGTTTCACAAATATAATGGGCGCAATTGCACTATAAATAGTATTGTTAATTTTGGGTTGAAACTTCTCCATTGTATTCGCACCTTGTTGTTTTATATAGGGGTCGGGATTTTAAAAATTATAAAGTAAAAAGGTAATGCTTCTAAAAATATCTCGTTATCGTCCTTACTGAAATGCAGTCTTAAAAGCTAATATTATTTACTTTAGATTTTATTGCATATCATTATATTTTATTAGTGGCGATGCAGTTTTTAGATTTTTGACTGAATGCATGCATTTGACCTCCATAAAATCACAAATCGGTGAGATACTGAATTTTTAGAATTTTTAAATGCCAGACATAAATCCATAAAAAGTCAAAATACAATATGTTTCTGGGCGAGCGAACGGATTAATTGGATGTGCATTCATTTCAATGGGACCAATTGTTTCGATTTACGAACATTTCAGTTTGAGAACAAAGTCAAAGAACGAATTAAGTTCGTAATCCGACGTACCACTGTAATAGTTTTGATTCAGATATAGAAGCTTAAGGTTTAAGAGTCTTCTACACTTCGGTTGCATCTCAATCGAAAGCGAGACTCATATCTGAATACATTCACATTTGGTGATCTGACGTTTAGAAAAAAGACGTGTAAAAATTACATCTGGAAAAGAGACCAGTGTTTTAGCAACCCGGAAACTGATATACTATTAAATTTCTTGGAACCTACGCTGTTCTCAAGAATGGCGAACTTACAACGTTACAGCGTTTATACTGAGTGTTTTCTAAGTAAGTGAAGAACATGCTGGAAATTAATCTTATGTGAAAATTAACTAATTTGCCGTCCTGAAAAGTTACATCTCTTCAATAATGGACTAAAAATTTGGCTTCTCATGTTTGTTTCAAATTTAGACAAAGATAGAGAAATAAAAATTATTGGATTTCTTTAGGAAGGCTAGTGTAAAATATTTTCTTCGTCGACTTGTATTCTTATAAGGGGATGAAATGTTTGCAAACTCTGTTCAATAAAACACTTTAGGTATCGGACCAATTGGTAGAAGATTTTTGCTTTAAAATAATCCAAGGAATACGGCAACGAATTTTCTATACGTAGAGAGCAATTGTAAGTTAACGGCTACTTTTGGCTGTGTAAATGCTGATTTTTATTGTTCGTATCTATGGATACATACCATACGTCAAACCGATAAACTTCAAACAGACCATTTAAAATGACACATTTAAATGAAAGTCAAAAAATGCGTGCAGTAACTTTACTCGAAAATGGTTGGTCTCTGCAAAGAATAGCAGATGATCTACAAGTGAGTAAAACTTGCATTTTTAAACTTAAACGGAAATGGATCGAAACGCATACTGTTACCTACAATCATTCTGGTGGCCGTCCAAAGATTTCCAATCAAGAAATGGATGAAGCACTACTAGAAAATCTTAGGATCCATCCATTTAAAAGTGCTGTCAGTGCAATGCAAGAAACGAATTTTCCTGGATCACGATGGACCGATGGACGGCTTATCGTCGTATTAAAAATTCTGTTTTACGCAATTTTTGTGCAGCCAGAAAATGTGCTTTAACTGAAGATCACAAAATTAATAGACTAAATTTTGCAAATACCTATATTTATGAAGTCGATATGTGGGATAATGTAATATTTACAGACGAAAAAGTTTTTTAATCGACCCATAATGGATCAGTTCGTGTGTACAGACCACCACGTTCAAGATACTTAGAGCAATATGTAAAACCAACCCATAACAGTGGTCGTTTTTTCTGTTATTGTTTGGGGTTGGATTAGCATACAAGGACAAGGTGAATGCTCGAGGCTGGAGTAGTGATTGACCAGCGCAGTCTACCGTGATATTTTACAAGATATTATGCTACCATCTGTCACACAAGCTCATGAAAACAATTATATCTTTCAACAGGTGCACTATTAGTTAACTTCTTGCTAGAACTTATGTTAATATGTATCTCCGTTTTCAGGATAATTCACCAATCCATACTGCTCATGTAATCAGAGACTGGTTTACAGATAATAACATTAATGTGCTGCCCTGGCCTGCGCGAAGTGCAGACTTGAGCCCGATTGAAAACGTGTGGGGTGCTCTAGTGAAAACAATTTATGACAATAATTTTAGGCCAAATAACAGGGAGCAACTTTCTCAATCTATAATGGAAGCTTGGAGAAATCTAGACATGAATTACATAAGAACACTTATTTTATCAATGCCCAGGCGTTTTCAATCTATTATTGAGAATAACGGTTCATGGACAAAGTATTAAAACAGTCCCACTTTTCTCAGTTTTTTCATTGACATTTGATTGTTCATTTTTTTATTTTACTCAAATTTTTGTATAAGTAGCCCAGTTCACTAAGCTAAAATATACAACAAAAATCTGTATTACCGGCCATGTCGTTAAGTTTCAATTGCTCACAATAGTACCTAGGAAACACCCTATATCGTCGAGGTAATTGCAATAGGTTGTACAGTAAAAGTCGCTTATAACGACGTCGCATATAACGACCAGTCCGCTTATAACGACCGAAATGTCCGGATATAACCACGGAATTTTCCGGTCCCTTGGCCGTCGTTATAAGCGACTTCCACTGTATGTTAAAAAAAAACACATTTTACACCAACTGCAATACCATACATAGACCAACAAGAAGCCGTCAATAGGACAAATAATCAACATTTATAAAAGCACGGGGGCAAAATGAGAATGTTTATATATCGTTCCAGTAAAATTTAATATATTGGACATACAACCTATTGTAGTTACCACGACGATATACTAGGTACCTATATCTTATCAAATTTCAGGAAATCGCTTGTTTCTGTTGCATGCACATTAATAAAAATGAGGAAAAATATAGTTACTCATAATTAGAATGAATACACAGGGTGATTCCTAAAAAACGTCCCACGCTCTAACTCAGTTATTTATTGCCCGATTTCAGAAAAAAATAAAAATATAAATGATTAGTCAAGTAAGTACTGCAAGAATGTATTAATTTGGATTTTTCCAACATTAACCTTAATGTGAAAGGACAGTCAACTTTTTTTTTTCAAATGCCAATGTATACATTTTTTTATTTATTGTCGTAGAAGATTTTTCTATAAATCCAATGATATTTAATAACTTGACCTTGAAGTAATATTAAACAGAAAAATTGTATCGACTAACAGTGAAACAAGTGATCAAAATTATAAAATTTTATTTAGTTAATTTTATAAAATAAATTTCAAGCTTCTTTAAATTTCATAATTTTGTTAATTTGTTTCACTGTTAGTGAACAGAGCCACCCCCCCGGGAGGGCTGGCACCATACGTCTCAGAGACCGACTTTTTTCAATAAATTTGGCTGATTCTTCGGATATAGCTGCCTCATATGGTCAGCGGTGTCATCAGTCTTTTGTATGATAGCGACGTGTGCAGACACGATTGAAACTTATTTCGCATCAACTCTGGCGGGTTAAAAAAATTGTAAAATGATCCAAAATGATCGAGTCATTTTATTTAATTTAAAATCGGTTTTAATATTTGATACTTTTAACAAAATTATCAGAATTTATAAAAAATAAAGTAAGCTAAATAAATGTGTGCGAAATATCGTTTTAAATTTTTCAGTACAAAAACCATTTAGACGAGAACACTTTTATACTATGTACAGGGTGAGTTAAGTTTTACCGCCCGTGGCAAAATAGGCCTTTAAAATAATTTGTCAATTCTCATAAATTGTATGAGTAATTTTATATTATTAAGGTACATAGAAATCAAGAAAAAATCTTTTTTTTTTAATCAAGTAAAATTTTGGCTTTTTTTCAATTACTAATTGTTTAATTTATTAGTTTTTTTGATGTACGAACAGTAAAATATTTTCACACAATTTAGTGTAATTGAAATAATTTTAGTAATTTGCGTTTATTAAATAAAGCTATTTCCGTATTAGAAGGTATTTTTTAAATGATTTACGACATAAGTAGACTAATTTACCAGACAAAGGTATTGATATAGGGGTGCTTGAAAGATTATTTATGGCGGTCACTAAACTGAATCTAAGAATGCAGCTCTATCGGCAACTGAAAAGCTGTCTCGTCCAGTTTGATGGGTCGATCATAAACTATTGTTAGGATGGTAAACCGCATTATCTATTGTTAGAAAGTCATAAATAGAAGTATTTTTTGTGCTATATCTTAAATTTGATTTAACTCAAAAAGTAATCATTTTTTACGAATCAAATTGCAGATATTAATGCTACGAATAATTTGACAAATTTTGAAATAAAAAACCAAACATAGAAATTTTACCCAAAACTCTTTGTTTTACTTTTTTGGCTTCAAATAAAAATATTTTGGAAAATTTGTAGCACTAATCGAAAGCGTAAACTTCAACTGATGTAACATGTAAATTGTATACTTTCCCCTCAATCTTTAATAGGTATTATGGCCTGGGCGGTAAAACTTAACTCACCCTGTATATCCAAATGGTTCATTGGTAAAAAAATACACTGTATAATAAATTATAGGTTTCTGATTGCAGTTATCATACTGTAGGTTCCGTGTAGGTAATATTTCATTGATTTATGCTGGTGACTATTTCTATCCGTGTCATGCCATGTCGATAACTATCGCAGGTTAGACATAACAGCTGCAGATGGTCAGAGACACTATCGCATTTTATAGTGACACTTGACAACCATAACAATAAACACAACTAACTTTATATCTTTTACATAAATAATTTATCTGTTAATGGCCAATAACAACAACATAATGTTAATAAGTTAGCGTCGTCGTATAAAAAGGATATAAATTGAATGTGTTACGGCGTATATTTAGCAACACTAATGTACATGTCTGACACGTATTATAATTGAAGGAACTACTTAACAGTGACAGGAGGCTATCAACATGCGGGGCCGCTCCCCAGTGACCAGTCTAACAGCTATACACAATTTTATTAAATTTATACGAAACCTCATGTATTTATATCTCCTTTTATCAAAGTCAAGGAGGTACGATAAACGAAGAAAAATAGCGTCGCGACTGTTACATTTTAAGGAACAAGCTTATTAACTGCTAAAGGCGGCATACCTGAAATAAATATATGATTACTGCCGATTATCAATTATAAATCTGTAGAATAGCAATCAATTTAACACAAATTATGTAGAAGATTCAGTAAATAAATCTCAACAAAAAATGGATTAGTATTATTTATAATGTTATTAATAATAATATCGTGGTCCGATTAAAACTTCGTGTAATTTAATTTTTAAGTATTAAGTAGGTAACGTACAAGTTGTTTAAATAAGACGGTTTGATGAAGAGTTTGATTGCTTTAATTAATTCACATAAAATTCCAGAAGCTAATTTTATTAATTCGGTCAATGTATATTGTTTGTTACAGTTATGACATGTTGCGCCCATAAAAAGTATACGGCCTTTCTTTATGATATTTGGATGTGAATTTTGAATTTGATCAAGTACGTAATATGAGATAATAATTAATAACTGTATAAAAGTTGGTGTATAATTATTATCAAAGGATTATTAATGTGTCCGCATGCTTATTAAATTGGCATAGCTTGCAGAGCACGGCAATTATTCAAGATTGCCCAGTAAATTTAGGCCACTCTCCGCTGAATTATAAATCTGACTGCAAAACAAATTAAGATTTTAAAATAATTTACCGTATGGAAATTATTTCGTGAGTGATATATGAATATGATTTGAATAGAAAATATTATATCAAGCTATTAGGCATAAATTTAAAAAATATCCTGACATAATTCTTTATTGATGATCCTTTCTTCGTTATTATACGGGTTCATCGTGATTTTCATAATTCATGCCCCTATACGCTTTATTAATTTGAAAGGTCTTATTTTACATACAAATTAGGCGAGATCAGAAGAACCGACGTCAATTTCGTTCTCTTAAGAAATGACGTATTCAAGCTTTGTGGGATTATACTTTCTATACGGTGAATTCCTTGTACGCAAAATGCTAATTACTGCTATTATATGTCTATAGCACGACGTAATTTATGTCCGTTATTAATTCATATGATTGATGGACATTAAATAGAAATAATAAATTTGACTGCAACCGAAAGCGGTATAAAGACATGACTTTAATATCCGACCTTAGCATATTAATAACTAGAGCTGAATTATTTCAATAATTTACAATTTTACTTTCGAATATTTTAAACTGTCAATGTTCAACACGCTCATTATTAGTTGTATAAAAACTAATTTATTATCACCTTTCAAGGATGTTGAATGCTTGAGTGAATTGGCTAATTTGACGTTGTGTTTATTAAAGGAAGCATTTTTTTTTTCACTTCTTAATGGGTAAAGGAAGGACGTCATTTGTGAAATGGAAATTGTTCAGGTGCTAGAGAAGATAAAAACATAATGATACCGCCAAATGCTTCTAATTGACAATCTGCGCTCTATTGTTTTTAATTAAATTCAAATTTAGTGAGAAAAATGACGATTAATGAACACCTAAGGGCCTGTTGTTCAGATGCCGTTTAAGTCTCAGAAGATAATATAAACTTAGGGGAAAAATAACCAATGCAATTGCGTTGGCAATGCTGAAATTTTGAAATATTGCCAACTTCACTTCATAATTCCACATTTCATGTATCAAAGTATGTACAGTGCGACCTCGATAATCTGCAGTGATCCGGATAAGTAAATAATTCGGTTTACTGAAGCGTGACAGCTTTTTTATTGAAAAGAGAAACAGTTTTTAGTACATAAACAAAAATGATTTAAACAGGAAGCATACTTATTAAGTTTTATAATATTTTGTGAAGTACTTTGTATGTAATTCAGTGGCGGCTCGTGGTAGTGACGAGTGAGGAGGCTAATATTTATGAAGAATAGGTACTCTACTTAGTCAACAAATTATGATGTTTTATTTTTGTATCACAAATTACCGTCCAGCAAGAACCACCAAGGAGGTGTAAAGTTATTTCTTGCCAGGACTGGATTAGGAGTTGAAGGAAATGCATAGGGTGGGATGATGAGATACGGGCTTACAAATTGTATTTTCTCTTACTTAATAATGAAAATAACTAACTTTGATATTAAATTCCTTCATCTCGCGAGTTCGAGCAGTATCCAAAATCCTCGATATATTTTGATTTCCTTTACCAAATAACGTAAATTTACATGTTGATGAATTTAGGGGTACCAATCCCGCATCAAAACTTCAGTCCCGCAAGCTTGGGGGATTGGCATCATCAATCCCGCGGATCCGCAGGATTTGAGGGAATACAAACTATCACAATGTTTTTTTTAGTTGCTAAGAAAATTAAGTACCAGAAGTTAGTTATGCAATAAAAGACAACTAAGTTCAAAATAAAAGTAGCATTTATTAGTAAAAAACAAAATTAAGAAAAATTATTGAAATTTCTTTTGGAAATACTTTCAGAGAAATGATAAAGTATTCAAAGTTTGATCTTGTAAATTTGACCTGATTTTATTGCTGGGCGACAGAAAAAGCGCGCTCGGCATACATATTTTTTCAAATTCGGATATTTTTATTCAGTCCCGGAAGTCCCGCGGATCCCGCATATGTAATCCCGCATTACTGATCTCGCAAAAATCATGCGCGATCCCGCATTTGCGGGATCCAGCGTTTGCGGGATTGGTATCCCTATAAATGATGATATGTGACCTTTCAATGGAACGCGGTAAATTTTTCAAATCGTGATATCCCGTTGTTTTCCACTGACAATGAGTATATTCGGTTTGTGACACCGATGAAAAAAGTAAGCATGGCCAACAAAATACATTTTTTAGTTCTACTTTTATATCGTCAGTCATGTTGAAACAATAAAACCCGCAAATTCAAAATATTATACCTGAATTCAATGATTTCAGTAGACCTGTCGCACCCAGTGCTAAGGAATAAATGGGATCTTTATCCGGCAAAACGCACTGGCCAGGGCGCCTGTTTGGGTGGGGGATGGAGTCGTAGCCTCTACTGCAATAGTTTTATTCTTTCTAACTCAAGTATTGCATCTCATTTCTTTTTAACGTTCAAGGTCAAAATCGCTTCATTATTTAGTGTTAAAGCAGATGCTTGGAGTCAAATGTAGCAAATTGCCTCCGACCCGGTCTCGACAATATTTCTGGCGCTTACATGCAACCTTGTCCCATATTGTAAACAGAAGATCCCCTTTAATAAGGCCGTTCTGGTATGGCGAAAGAAAATTATCTACCAAATAACTATTACTATTTATTTAATTGAGTACCTAATAATTGATGATTTCATACTGAAATTTTAATGAAAATCAAATTTGATTATGTAATTATTTATTTATTTCAATTTTATCATGAGGAGGCTTAGCCTCCCTTGCCTCCTCTGACGAGCCGCTACTGATGTAATTGTTGTTTGCTAGATCATTGTTTGGTTTATTATAATAGCCGTCTCTTTTAATATTTGAAATACAAGAACATTTTATAGTGGAATATTGGTTTCTTGTGTACACTTTATGCACACATTGAAATTTTTAACGGCCTCGTCACTCTTAACAGTCTGGTTTCTATTATTTAACTCTGGAAACAGTCTGGTTTTTATTATTTAACTCTGGACTTTCATTGTCGCTACCATGATGCTCGTCTGTAGCCTCTATGACTTCCAGTGGTAACAAATCACGCTTCAAGTTAATGGTTTTTAATAACATAACAACGCTCTCTTCGTTATTAGATAAAATACGGGCTAAAAAATTATTCTGATAAAATAATTCCGACAGTATGATGGCATTTTGATCCATAGGTTGCGAAAGTGCTGTACAATTCGGTGGAAGAAATAATGTTGTAAATTGTCCATCGGTAATAGTCAGCTCTTCCATAATTCCATGGCTCGAGGTGTTATCGACGATTAACAAGGCTCGTTCAGGAAAATAGAGACTTCTTAAATGACGGAGACGTCTAAAAACGAAGGTCCCGAATACCGAGTTCTCTTAAATCCGGATTATAAAGTAAGTACATAATGCAATTGAAATGCTTGGCCGGATTATTGAAGAATCCGGTATAATGAAGGTCCGGATTATCAAGGGCGTACTGTATTGCTTTTTATGTTTTCACTTGACACATGAAGAAGTGGGGTTTTTAAATTTAGTTGGCAATATTTCAAAAGTTTATATTATATTCGGAAACTTAAACGGTATCTGAACAACACGCCCTAATTCTAATTCATTTTAATTATTTTTAATAATACACCTATCCCCCGATTTACACGGTACTTTTTTTACACGATTTCGCTTTTACACGGTTTTCAAAATAACGAATGACGTGTTTTGAGATTTATGATAAATATGCACAATAATTGAGATACTGAATTTATTCCATTTGGCTGGTTCGCACTGTATATTTGTTATTTTATGAATGAACTGTTATTTTTATTTTTTAAAGTTTCTTAAAAAAAAATTACGTTAAATAAATGACTGAATTATGCACATTTTAAGTTGTTTTCAATTTACACGGTTTTGCCTATAAAAAAAAAATCAAAATGTTCGTTTTACACGGTTTTCTGAGGAAGCGATCTTCCGTGTAAGTCGGGGGATAGGTGTAGTTAGAAAATTTTTCATTCAAAATGTATTACCTACAGTGCTATTTATTTAAGGAATTATTGATACATTATTACAGGGGTAATCAAACTTTTTGAGAAACGGGTAGGATTTAAATTTTTAAAAACTTGGGTTATAGAATTTCAAGTTACGTACAAAAGTCAGAAGCCGGATGAAAAGCTTGGGATCTGGCCCGCTGCATTATCGTATTATTGTGATACTCAAGGTCCGTCTTGAACATTCAAGATTTAATTACTTCAAGACGAAAAGCATCATTTGTATAATACTTAGTGATGAAGAATAGACTGGCGAATTACCTCTTAAGAGGTTTCGTATTACTCCTGAAACATCCTGTATATGCATATAATCATATTTCCGTTTACCCAATGGGTGTCGGGAAATTTTTTTGTCGTTCTCTCCCTCTCTCTGTGTGTAAATGTGTGTGTTGCAGCCAATTGTATTTTTAACTGGTGCAGTTTATTATAATTTATGCCTTCCACCACGTTTTCATTACCTAATTGCTGTTATTTAGTTTATTTGACCCTCACCATGGTTTCGACAAAAAGTTGTTTTGCGAGTCCAAATATCCCACATTTCTTAAAAAGGGTCAGTTGACAAGTTTAAACCTCCACAGCTATAATGTTTCATAGCGCTATCTTTTATATGTATACTAGTGCCAATTTTTGAGAGCAGTATCATATAGAATAAACGAAAAGAGGGTTGATATATGGATATTCGTTGCTCGCCTTGGATAGGGTGGAAAGTGGAAGCTAAGGACACTATATGACGTTAGACGGTTTTCGGGATGAAGGTAATATAACGAAATACGTTTTCTAGATGCGCCCGTTATACAAATGAAGTAAAACAAATTCCCGTACACTGCTTGATCCCATCGTCGCGACCACTCATAAATTATAATTTATGAAGAAGATAAAATAAGCTTATATTCTTGAATGTACGATATCCGTTCTGGCTATCTCCAAGATGCGGCCATCTATTCTTCGCGTTGCAGTCGTAAAGATGATGAAATATTCCGGCATTTTACCAAATAGACTTGGATGTTGCTAGTAAAGAATTAAATTTGGCTTATAAGTTAATATTACTTGAAAGTGAAAATTTTCATCTTCATAAAATGAAATTGTCTATTTGCAGATAAGTTTTTATAAATACCTGGGTATTTTGAAGATGTCTTGTAAAACTATGTAGGTACTTAAATCTGGCAATTTTTACCGGAGGTTTGTCGGCCCAGGCTACAATAGCGCTAGGTGTAGGAAATTTAATTTTTAATTAGTGTTCTAACGGAGTCTAATTTATTTACATTAATACTATAATTACGAATTGTCCAAGAATAATTCTTGAATTGTATAAAAACAATTTTCATTAAAGGTGCGGTTACACAATAATGCAAATATATAAACAATAAATTGTTATGTAAAAGGCAGTACATACATAATAAAACAGAGAAACCTATTACCAGGAGTTTTGAAAGTTGCATGCCGTTTTCCGATAAGGAAAACACGTCTAGTTTGTGCACTAAGGTCGTTAATCTAAGTAAGTTATGTGACATCTTTATGTTATAGTAAATGTGTACTTGATTGATATACGGCACCAAGTTTGCATTTTATCACCGTAAAGTTTAACATGCGTTATGAGTTACATGACGGTTTAACTCGTATTTAGTCTGGATATGTGGTTAATGGCTACCAAAGAAGGTAACCGTTTTATAGGGTGTATATTCGATAATGTGTTATGTTTAAAAAAAAACATTATTATCAATTTACAGCATTCGAAAATCGTTTTCTAAACGCGGGTTTTTTCGATGTCTAAAATAACTTTGGATTGTAGAAAGTTTGTTATCATAAGTAATATCACAAGAGAGTGAGAATAAATTAAAAATAATTCGACAGATTTTCGAAAACTTGTTGCCAGCAAGTTGGCAACAAGTTTGAAAAAATAACTGGAGAATTATTTTCTAATTAATTCGCACTCTCGAGTGGTATTCGGAAGATTATTTTTTAACGTTTAAATAAAAAATACAGCATAAAAATACAGTTTAATTCATTATAAACTAAAATCAAAATGGCGACAGATGTCAAAACTAGAAAATGTGCTGTCAAGTTACATAAACAAAATACTAGAAATTATGCTCGCGGGAATAATGTACAGTAGAAAATTCTCACTATAATAATGTTGTGATTGGACAGAATTAAACACGTGTGCCCAAATACTGCTAAACGATTGGTGAATGAAATCATTAAAAAATAATCGATTAAATATTTTGTAATGGAAATTTCGATCATTTAACTGTTTTCTTTTTAATTGCATCACATGTTGGCGGAAAGCAACATTAACTGAAAAAAATAATTAAAAAATCTTTGTAAATTAATATGAATTCGTTTAGCTCCTTTCTGAATTGTGTGGGGTGGGGTACTGGAGCTTTGAAGAAGTGGCATTTCAGGTACCCCCAGACTCTAAAATCATAGATTGAAAGATCGTTTTCCATGCCATTTATGATGTTTCCATATCTGGAGGTTAGTTGGGTAGGAAACAGGTTCCATACAGCTTTCTTGGCAATTCAGAAATATCTAGTTTAGGAAGATGTAAAATGAATTCCTGAGAAGGTGGTCCAAAAGGTGACTATGTATGTACACCACTGGACAAATTAAATGAGACACGGCGTTCGAGCGCTCGCAGGAGGTTTTGCAAGGGTGTTTGGATGATTGTCTACAAATTTGAAGCCCATACTCAGTAAAATTGTCAGGGCCCCATCAAAAATAAAAAAATCAAAGAAACAATTCAAACAGTGGGCGCGTTCAGGAAAGTTGACGTATATTGGAGAAAATCGTTCGTCCCCGAAATAAAAGTTTGGAGTTTTTTAAAAATGTTTACGGAAACGACTTTATATAATTAGTTCTTATACATAGTTTATGCGTAAAAATGTTTTAAACAAATTTTCATCAACTTTAAAAAATAATTTTTAATTTCGTAAATTTTTGTTGGTGCAATAAAAAAAATTGTAATCGCGTGTTTGTTAACAAGAAAATTATATTTATATTCGAAGCATTTTTTTTCTAATTCTGTAAAGTTTAATGAAAAGGTATGCCACTGTTTTTATTAGTCCTGCAAAAAACTGTTTCAACCCATTAGTGCATGAAGTTAAAATATTTGAATTTCGTAATTTGTTGCTTTCAGATTATCTCTATTATTAGATTATTATCATGAAATATGACCGTCCCTTAAAGGGGACACTATGGACTAATGTGTTAAACAAATATCGCTGGCGTTAACAATTGCAATTTCTGGATATTTAATTTAATATTATTCGTGTCTTAAGACTTTTTCATTCCGAATTAAGTGCTTTTTAGAAATATGTATATGTAAATATAAATTAATATAGTGTAAATCAACTTATACAATACCCACATACGGTCTTTTACTGTATTTACAAGGAATTTAATATATTTTTATACACAGACAGAACAGTCGCAATGAATTCGGATTAGCGAAGTTGTATTGTATCTATCCGCAGAAGAAACCGTAGACGCATGCAGTGGGAAGAACAGTTACAGTCAAACTGATCAAAATATGGAAGAAATATTAAATTGTTGAATAGATTTTTTCTCGTTGCCACTTATGTGCCAGAGACTTCAATTCTGCATTTGCTCTAATTCGACCTACCTTCCGCTGATTCTGCTTCCACTTTCTTGAAATGCATTTCGACATTTTCACAATTTTTCTAAATTACGCAGTACGCAGTTCTGAATAGACTCAAATTGTCTGGTATACTCTATTTTGCAAAAAACAACATTAACTGTTGTCAAATAGGACCATTAAACGAACGGCATCCGTTCTAAAAGACGTTTCGTCACATGCGAGGAAACAGGTTTCGGTCGGTTTGCATATCGCTTGTAACCTTTCTCTGCCGAACTCTGCCTTTCTCATTGTACTCGGTTTTTCTAGCACAGTCTGTGATGATTTTTGTAAAGAGTTTGTAAATCTGTAAGAGCAAGCTGATCGGTCTATAGTTCTCCAATTCTGCATTATTACCCACTTTATACAATAGAACCACTACGAGTTGTTCCAACCTTCTGGTATCCTTCGTTCTATGAGACAATAATCTAAAATTTCACACAATTTCATCTGTACATTATCGCCTGCGAATTTTAACATTTCCATCAGTATCTCATTGTCTCCTGAGGCTTTGTGATGTCTCCTTTGCTTTAACGCATATATTAGTTCTTCCATTGTTAAATCCGGTATTTCTTCCGAACCAACGTTCATTATTTGGGTCTGTCGCTTTAAAAGTAGAAAATATAGCACAAGAAGCTTCTGTCGAAGGAAGCAATATGACTGATTCGAAAGAAACTTTCGGTGAGTAAGGTTTCTTCAATATTCTGTAACATTTAAGTGATTTTGATTGTATAGGTTATGTTATAATCACTCATTATTACGAACATAAATTTAAAAAAACATATGTTTTGACAGCTTTCTAACTATCCTTTGCATTAAAAATTCAACTATAGTCAATCAGATTTCTGAGATACCACCGTACCGAACTTGAAGAGGTATTCACAATAAAAGGTTTTGTCTTGCCAGACGACTCAACTGGATTGTATGAAACCATTTTATGAAGGTGACGAGATCACACAAACTACGGGTAATAAGTCAACAAACGTAATAACAGAGTACGTTGTAACTGAGTTTAACTGTATTACGTTAACATAATGTAGAAGTTTATTTGGTTATCAACCTGTTGTTTTACTGTCTTCGATACACCAAGTGGATGAATACACAATTTTATTATGATGGCTAGACCTGTGAGTCGTTGATATTCGTATGTTAGTTTAAACACGTATAAGGTAATTGCGTCAAATGAGCCCTGACAATTAACCAATTTGTCAAAAGTGAGTTGAATATTGTCACGTATGCACCCGGTGGAAATATTCTGTAATGGCGTGTATGTCTCTTTACTATCATCATCTTACCAGAACTTCCCCTACGTGTTGACGCCACGTGGTCCTTTTCGAATCTTTTAATTGTTGGTTAGTTTTCGTTATTAACGTAAGATCTGAATTTGTATGAATGTTATCTTTCAATAAATCTGTTTTGTGGTCAAATACATTACAAGAAACCGCAAAGATATTGTTATAAGACATTTAGGGAATCCTAACGTTCTAAAGTGCGGGATGTACGGTTGAGTGGCATCTTCAATACACGGACTGACGCGTATTAATGACGATCCTGTGCGATTCATCACTCTTCCACCTCTGCACATCCCTCTCGCTCAAAGATCAAACGCGTCCTTGTTTATCTCTTGTGATCAATCACTTCTGACTGTTAGAAAGAAGCTCATTTATTACCGCATGTTTTACTCACGTGGTAGGAAGAGAGAAATATTGCATTTGGTCTTCAATATATTGTAAACATTTCAAATTGATTGATAAATGGTGAGCTTTTAAT
Source organism: Dascillus cervinus (assembly GCA_949768715.1). Classification (NCBI taxonomy): domain Eukaryota; kingdom Metazoa; phylum Arthropoda; class Insecta; order Coleoptera; family Dascillidae; genus Dascillus; species Dascillus cervinus. The sequence goes on from OX458316.1 coordinate 18,682,409, forward strand.
AAAATTAGATAGATCCTTCTTGTCGGCGGGCTTATTGTAATTTAATTAAAATATGTGCGCTATATAACAAAAATCTTTCAAAAGTGTAACTGCTACCGACTTATGTAAGTTTTCATTGAAATAGTAATGACTTCTTAGTTTTTCGAGACTAATTAACGAAACTATTGTACTTAAATTACACCATTATAATCATTAGCGCGCCTTTTCGAAGGTCATCGTTGAGTGACTAAGATTAACAACACTGTCATTTCTGATTTGGCCATCAATAACGGCTGCACATGCTGCGCGGATGATAAACGTCCTGAAAGTTGCTGGCAAGAAGTAAAGTGAGGAACGAATGCCAGCCAGATATCTCGGTCATTAGGGACTCCCATTTCTGTCATCCATCATCTCCATCCAGCGCACCTTGCTCTCTCCGAAGAAGAATGCACCAAACACAACATTTATCATTAAATCCATTAGTAAATTCTATGTGGTTTTTTATGTACAGGTTATTATTTTTACCGAACATAAAGAGATAATTACGTCAACGTTCAAATGACAAGCATAAAATTTTAAATACGAGTACAGACAATATAAAAATTAAATAACTACATGACAGGTTCTAGCACTTTTGAAAATTTTTAATACGTTTTCGATATGATTACTTGTATTTAAACCTCATGTATCATTTTTCTGTTTATTTGAAAATTCTCAATTAGTGTTACTAAAAATTTGTACTGACGGAGTTTTAAATATACAGTAAGTTATTAATGATGAATTAGAATATCGTGGAATTAAGTTACTTCATTAAAGTGCATTCGTATAATTAAAAGACGTAGGAATTTGTTTGAAGGATCAAAATTTCACTTCAATTTAAAAATATATACTTGTCAGTTCATCACAAATATATAAGAAATTAAATATACTAAACTGCTACTATGAATCATAAAATACTTATTTGGATGTGGACTGTGCTTATGTTATTTTCGTAAAAAATATGAATAGAATTAAGATTTGATATTCAATACACATAATTTTATTTAATTTTGTCGTTGAAGTGAATTAAAGTGTAATTCTTACAACAAATTAGTTATTAAATTAATGAGAAATTAAAATAATCTAAAATAGTAATAAATAAAAGCGCATATAAGAACAATTATCTGTCGAAGACCAGTGTCAACGACGATGATAAATTATCCGACACGTACGTAATAGGAAAGTTTATCTGCATTCAACAGAGCTGTTCATTCATCGTTATTTTATATCTATATTCACCGTGACAGTGATGTATGGTGTATGCACTTATTCATTTTACGACAGGGCGTCGGGACGGCTCGCCCTAGGTTTGCCCGGGCGACGAGGCGTCACTCCCCGCTGACATACTGATTGATTACATTCGCTACATTTACTAAATAACACAGTTTACTGCTTTATTACTATGGCACGAACCACATTTGTACTTGTATACGCCATTAGTTATTTTTTATGTGTAATTCTCGTAAATTTGGTTGTTTTAGAAAGTTTAACTGTTTATACTGTGCTCAAGGTTTTGTCGAAATTAATTGATATTTTATGGAACGATGTACCACAAACTTGTGGTATTAATTTTTTTTAATCATAAATGAGACGTAAGAAAGCATGAAGTGTAATTTTTAAAAACCAAAGCTAAAAGTTTTTGTGGAATTTACCTACAGCGTTTAATTTTATCTTGCAAGTCACAAAAATGCTTTTGTTTAAATTATTTAAATGCATTTTAATCTAACGTTTTTATTATGATTTGTGTGAGTATTCGGGAGCAGTTTTCTTAGGGATCCGGCAAATATACCGGCGCCGGCACGGTTTGTGACATTTTTATTATGATTTGTCGCTGATCGGCTGTCCTCTTGAATGCTGTTTCAGAAAACTGCTCCCGAATACTCACACAAACCATAATAAAAATGTCACAAACCGTGCCGGCGCCGTTATGTGTGCCGGATCACTTAAAGACCGTTCGAGAGAACAGCCGACCAGCGAAATAGTCTCGATAGGCGTATTAGCGACCGGCGCGGAACGTCAGTAAAATTTCGACTTCGGAATTCTTTGAATTATTTGCAATCATTAAAATTTCCATCTCGAAGTCATACATTTTTGTGAACTGTTTGTAGCCAAAAGCAAATTTAATATATAATGGAAATATTGATAAATCAACTTTGAGCCGACCCTGACATTTTTATTTTTTAAATGCGACAATCGTCCGTCACAAACAATCTCAATCAATTTCAACATTTCAAAGTTGCTTAAATTTTGTAGCTGTTAGCGGCAAAGTGCATAATTCAGTATTCTGTGAATGCCTAGATATTTTATGTAAACTTAAGAATTGTTAAATATTTTATTAACAAAATACCTTTTATATTGAGTTAAAATTTTCCTTCTAGTTATGAGTTTTATAGGAAAAGGTTTAACTGAATATAAATTTTTATAAAGAATCTAATAATACTTCAGCAGCGAATTGTGCACTTTGCCGCTAACATATCAATTCTGATCAAATTATGAAATAACAGGGATGACAATTTATTTCAATCAAAATTGTAACAAAGTACACAATTTAATATTTCTCGAGATTTTAGAGGTTGCTGATTACTAATACGTTGTCAAAATAAAGATTGTCAACAAACGGCAAGCACTTATCTTATGATTGGAAATTAAAATTAATTATAATCGTTTAAATAATATTAACAATTAAGTTAACCTGTTGAAATTTTTATGATTGCAAATAATTTAAAGAATTCCGAAGTCGAAATTTTACTGACGTTCCACGCCAGTCGCTAATACGTCTATCGAGACTATTTCGCTGGTCGGCTGTCCTCTCGAACGGTGTTTAAGAAAACTGCTCCCGAATACTCACACAAATCATAACAGAAACGTCAAAAACCGTGCCGTTCCGGCGCCGTGCCGTTAAGTATGACGAGAACCTAAATAGCTTGGAGTGGTAAATTTACCCGACCGCATAATGATATATAGGGGGGTTGTAAATCATACCCTGTTATAAACTGGCCTCTTTTCTTCCTCTCGGCTTATCAGGTCTGGGCTGAAAATAAACGTTTCTTATTCGCAACGATTTCTTTCTTTGTAAGTCAATATACACCACTGAAATGAACGCGTGTCGCTTACTACTTGGCATCTCCGATAATTTTTATAATTTTACAACTATTGCCTGATTTACTGGTAATGAATTAGAAAATTATAAATAAAAGATCCATAAAAATCCATGAAAAATAACATAAATAAGCGTTGCGACGCCACATGATAAAAATTGAAGAGGGAATTAACATCAGATCGTAGTTTATTAATAACTGAATTATAGTTAAATGTCATATTAACATTTTCAATGTTGAGGTTTTTTGGAGGGGTGGAGGGCGTGCCCACTAACGTTGGGGGATCCTGTACCTTTACAAATTTCAATTACTGTACCATTATGTGAAGTTTCTAAAGAAGGTAACCATGAGATCTGGTTCTAACACGGCTGTCTTGTGCACTTCAGCTTAGACGTTAGAACTGTTCCCTGATTCATTTGGAAATTGTTAGATTGGTAGACATCGTGCTATAAATTGGCTAGCAAATATCCTAATTCAGCACCATGCCATTTCTTCCTCTGCGGTCACCTTAAAAGTAAAATTTACAACAAGTTCGGTAAAGTAGCAAGCCGAGTCGTCTTGGAGAGAGGACATCACTTGTTTGCGGTACAATTTGAGATATGTTAATTCTGTTTTGTGTACTACAATAGAGTTCATTTAGAAAAATTGTGCAGCACTGAAGTTGAAAATGTCGAAGTCCATGTTAAGAAAGTGGAAACAGAACCAACACAGGTCGAAGAGCAAACCCCATTGAAAACGGGGATAAGTGTTGGCTACCGATTGAGGAAGAAACCATTCGAAAGGAAGCCATGGGGAGAGGGGATTGGCACAAAGGTCGATGAACGGCACCGAAATTTAGAATAACTATTTCGCTCACCCCGAAATTTTTATAATAGCCTAGGATTCCTTGCTTATACTTTTTCCAAAATTTGAACCAGCCATCTTGGTTCGTTCCGATCAATAATTTTTAACTTTATGCCTTCTTTCTATTTCATCATTCTTTATTTCTATATCATGTTATGAGCTTTAAATTTAACTAGTTCTGTCAGTTCATGTCAGTTGCTGAAATGTCACTAACAATCAAATTCCATCTGTTATTAATCTTGATAACCCTATACAGTTGGATCCTTTTTATGCAATTTTTTATGCGGATTTGAAATTATACAGTCTACAGTGAGTGGCAAGAACAGTTAGATACATTTTAAACTTTAAAGTTTTGAGAAAAATATTAAAACAGATATCAATTTTTAAATTTAATTTTCTACGTTACATAACATTCTTACATATAGGGTGTTTCTTGCCAAAATAATGACGTAGCGGCCAATATCTTTTCGTCGGAATATTGACAGGTATTTTAACTGACAAAACAACATTATAAACATACGAAAAGAGTTGAGAAAAGGATTATTGAAAAACAAGCGACAAAAATAAAACCATAATTTAGTTTTTGACGTAACATTTTGATGTACATGATGTTTGCTGTCAAAAAAATGACGTTATTATCGGTTTCTTTCAATTGTAACCTCCATTTTGTCGTCATGATCTTGACACATTTTTTAACTCTCCGTTCCACAGGTGGGGTTCGAGAAGCTAGACGAAATTGAAATTTTTTAAGCAAACGTTTATTTTTTGAAACTCCTCTATACCTTTCAGGTTTTGATGCGACAGGTTTTCATAGTTATTTTTAATTGATCATAAAAGTGGCAGGGGTGTATTTGTGTTACTTACTTATAACCAATCCAAGTGTTTTTTAAAATGAAGGTTTATTTGTGATATAAAGCACAGTAATTCTTTTGGATTTAGATTTTAGATTTAAATGTTCCGTATAACTTGTCAAAGATGCCAAATACAGTGAAATTCCCCTTCGCGGACACCCCTCTTACACGGACACCTCCCTTGGACGGACAGTTTCTCATGGTCCCGACCAACTCTTATATAATTTGCATTGAGTTAACTCCCTCTTGGACGGACATTCTCTTGAACGGACGCGGACACAAGAAAATGTTCTCTTAAACGGACAAAAAACCAAATAAAAAATAAACGCCTTGTCTCATTTTTCTGTTGCAAGGGTCGCTGGTGCGTTATTTAAAATTTTATAATTTATTTATTTATTTATATTTATTTCTTTATTTATTTATATGTTATTTTAGGATTAGTCACTATGCAAAACTGAAAGTTTAGTTCGTTTCGCTTAAATTCGCAAATTTACTTGTTGGCAAATATTTTAAAGTTACCGATTGTATGTCCGGTACTGTTCTCGGTATTACCTGAGCAAGCTATATTTCAATCTTTTGTTACGATGACTAGTGTAAAGTAATTTATTTCTTCAATATTCAATATTAGTCTGACGTCTATGCGGAAAAGACAATAAAAAAGCTTGGATGAAAGGACAAATTATGACAGAGTGGTTGCAAGACCTAGATTGGAAAATGGCAAAAGAAAAAGAAACATTTTGTTATTTTTAGACAATGCGGGATCTCATCCAAAAGACGTCCAATTAAAAAATATAAAAATCTTGTTTCTGCCCCCTAATTGTACATCAGCTTGTCAACCACTAGACCGGAGGATTATAAAAAATTTCAAAACTTATTATCGAAGTCTAATACTAAAACACCTGCTAGTAAACATTGAAACTGCTGGTACAGCTTTTGAGTTAATTAAGAAAATTACGCTATTGGATGCAGCTTACTTTGCAAAAACCGCTTGGGACCAAGTGACCAAGGAAACAGTTAAAAATTGCTTCCGTAAAGCAGGATTGCAAAGTGAAGACCAGTTCACTGAGGCTGTTACATCTGATCCAGAAGATGACTTACCACTTAACGCACTTGCAGATATCCTCAAACATAAGAATTTGTTGGAATTGACTGACAATGAAAACCTTAATGATATTTTGAACTTATTGTTAGATGTAAATTTGTATGTTGAAGATCCAGATTCAGGACTAGAAATTGAAAATCCATTTGAAATACAAGAACTTTCCGAAGATTCTAATGTCGATGAGGTTCCAGTACCAACAGAGGCTATCCCAAATTATGGTGAAGCTATTACCCTAACCAATCAGCTTAAACGTTTTGCCGAAGATCACGGAGATACAGAATCTTTGGAGCTTCTTTCCAAATTAAAAGTACGATTTCTGGACGCCATTTTAAAGAAAAAAAGGAGACAAACAACAATATATAAATTTTTGCGTCATTAAAGTGACATTTCATTTCATTTTATGCATTAGTATATGCTGTTATATTTTGTATGTATTTTGTAAGGTAACAAATCCTTATTTTTCCTTAAGTTTTAAGTTTTTTGTTTATTTTAAAAACATTTACATATACGTTTTAAATGTCGCAATTTGTTTAATTACAGTTTTCATTAAAAAACCGATTTATTTTTATATTTCTTTTAGGCGGACACCCCTCTTGAACGGACACTTTTAGTCGGTCCCGTTGGTGTCCGCCCAAGGGAGATTTCACTGTATGCATAGTCATTTTAAAAATGTATGGTAATTTTTAATAAATTTCAGTAATAAAGCTATTGTTTTTTCTAAAAGTACCATCAGATAGATGTTTGTTAAATAAGTGCTTTTACTTATTTTACCTGCACTCTAGCACACTTTATGCAAGTAACCAACGACCTTGAAAGAAACTTACCAATACCGGATCGCATTGAACCAACTTCACCCAGTGAACTTAAAAGTACAATAGACAAGCTACCCAAAAATAAATCTCCCGGCCACGGCCTCATTACAAACACCATCCTACAACACTTGACAGGTAAAGCACTTGTCTACTTAGGCACCACTTACAATGCTTGTTTGAGACGGGGTTATTTTCCACAATCATAGAAACATGCTCAAATAACCATGTTCGCTAAACCAGGAAAAAACAAGAAAAAAGTAAACAACTACAGACCGATAAGTCTGCTAACATCATTATTCAAATTATTAGAAAAGGTTATTCGCAAACGCTTGATTAACAATATGGAAAACCACAGCATATTACCCGCCTTTCAATTCGGCTTCAGAAAGGGTCACTCAACTTGTCATCAACTACAGAGAATTAGTGAACTTATTGAACGGGGCTTTGAAAGCAAATTATATATCACAAAAATCTTTTTCTACTTTGGTATCATAAGTGAGTTTTTGTGAAACTAAAAGTAGTGTCACAAAGGAACTTTTTGTGAAACCGCTTTTGTTTTTTTTTTATACTTATTACGTTGGTATTGCTGTAATACAACGCTGGACGGCGTCGGGCATCTCTACCGAGGTCAAGGTCAAGGTCAAGCTAAGTGTATAGCTTAATTCTTCCATGACTTATTCACAAAAATAACAAACTCGAGATTTTAAATTTGAAGTTTTAGTTGACATATGACACATGACAAACACCAACACAACCAGTACCTAATCCTAAACATCTCTAGAATATTTAGAAAGTAAAATTTTCAAACTTTCATGAAACTGAGAGCGCCAAAGTAGAAAAAATAGTATATTACACTCGTTTTATAAGACGTATTGTCGCATTTGTGACATTGGAGCACTCCTCGCTTCGCTCGTCGTGCTTCAAACTTATTCGTACGACAATAGATCGTCTTATAAAACTGGTATAATAATATACTATTTTAGATATCACACAGGCGTTCGATAAAGTGTAGGTCGAAGGTCTCAAAAAGAAGCTTCTAGGCATATACATGCCTACTAACATTAACGCCATCATCTTCTCTTTCCTTGAAAGTCGAACCTTTGCAATTAGGATTAACTCAACATTGTCTAAAACAAAAAAAATTTCGTTCTGGTGTCCCGCAGGGTAGCGTACTGAGACCAATACTATTCAATATATACACCTCAGATACACCTGAAATTGCAGCAACGCTGGCAACATTTGCTGATGACACGGTTAATTTTACTCAAGCGGCCAAGCTAGAAAACACAGTGATTGCATTAGAACATGCAATGAACAGTCTTTCCTCCTGGTTCAAACAATGAAATATGCAAATTAATACTGACAAAAGTTAAGCCAAAATATTCACCCTGCGAAGAATTAAAAACCCCTCTAACGTCCAAATCAACAATAGTATCATACCTTGGAACCCAAACGACTCTGCCGTAAAATACTTAGGAGTTCACCTCGATACACGACTAAGCTGGAAATATCACATTAACCACAAATTAACACAATACTATATCAGGCTAAGACAATTGTATCCCTTGATAAATAGGAACTCAACACTAAAAATTGAATGTGCGGTACTATTGTACAAAAGTCTTCTACGATCTCTGGCGCTATACGTATCTCCTGTGTGGTGTAATACTTCAAAAAGCAACATCCTAAAACTACAAAAGTTTCAAAATAAAGTGTTGAGAAGCGCAGTTAACGCACCATGGTACTTACATTCGGAACACTCAGTTACATCATGAGCTAGGCGTGATATACGTGGAAGAGTTCGTTAAAAAATGTGCAAAAAATATCATTAACGCTAATCAAGAGCACAATTAAATCTCTAGTATCGTTATCATCAATCATTATTGTTAACTGTTATAGTTAATCATTAATGTTAAACGTTACTGTGTTTACATAACCATGAGACTGCTAATTGTCCTGTTCTGTTATAATGTAGTTACCTACTATATTCAATGTTATCAACGCTTTGTATAACAAACTCATTTGTTGATCTGGCAATAAACTATTTTAAAAAAATTAAAAAAATTATTATGTAAAACAATAATAATTATATATTGGGTTTGTCAACCTCAACCCGTTGATCCGTGTTTTTCTAGAACCACCCGCGGAATGAAGCGTTAACTAAATAAAATAATAATAAAAGATGATGTTATTACTTTGACAAGGAACACTCTGTATACAAAAATGTTGTTTCAAGATCTGCTGCCCACTTGGCAGAAAATCTTAAGAAAAAGAAATATAAGTCAATTTCTGATGATTATTTTTTTGTCGCCTTCGCTGTGGAAACTTTGGGTCCTTGGAGTGCTGATGCCCTTTCTCTCCTTGAAGATTTGGGGAGGCGCATTGTGCAAACAACGGGAATTCCTCAAGCCAAAACATATTTGAAGCAACGAATAAGTTTTGCTATACAAAGAGGCAACGTTGCTAGTGTTCTTGGCACAGCCCCGCTTTCTTCTTCTCTTAATGAGTTATTTTATTTATTCTAGTTATTACTTATGTTATGTTATTTTACTTTGTTTGTTATATACATGTTACTTTTTACTATATACTATTATATAAAATTGAACTGTTTTTGGATATTTTCTAAAACTCGACAGTTTTAGATTTATCAAATTGTTGCGTTCTTTTTGCCGCTCACTGTACCGTGTGTGTTTAAGCCGCCTCCTTCCGTTACCTTTTGAACTAAAAAGAATAAGTCGTTGAAACAAAATGTAACAAAACTACTACTATAAGAATACTTACTTTTAACATTTTTTTTTTGTATGCAGGGTGTTTCTTGTCAAAGTAATGACGTCGTAGTCGATGTTTTTAAATTACAACCCATACTTTTTTATCGTGATTTTGATAGGTTTTTTAACCATTGAAAAAATAAAACAATAATTCGATAATTTTTAAACTATTGTGTTTTGAAAAAAATACAAAATCACATTTCAGTCAAACTCTTCTATAGTGATGTTCGAAAAGCCATGGAAAAACATCATTATAGAGAAACTTCACTATTTAGAATTCACGTATCTATAATTTTACAGTTTTGGCAGTCACTTTAAAAACCAATCGATATTCAAAATAAAACGAAAAATTAAGATTTATTATATTTGAAAAAATATTTATTTGTTTAGAAATACAAACAGTTATTAATAAACAATACATATTTTCATCATGTGTAATTGAATACTTACATGCAGTGGCGGCTCGTACATAAGTGCTGCAGAGCTGCAGAACTGCCAAAAACTTAACGCCAAAAAATTAATTTCGTTTGTATTTAATTTATAAAACGTAATATTGAAAAAATTGAATTTCGTCACAGAATTTTATTTTCTTAATCGCAACAACTCACACCATCTCCTAACTCCATGCAGTGTCTCCATGCATTCGAGGATCCAACATTCCAACAAACCAGTTAAGTTTTGTTGTGGTTTCAGCCAGCGAACCTTTGTTTTATACTGGGTCATTCTAGGCAGTGCACAGAACTGTTTGAGACACCCCCACTATCCCCCTCGCCTCCTGCACATATCCAAACTCTTTCGCTAGTTTAATGCTCTTTATGTACTGCATTTCACGCAGTTCTGTTCCAGATTTCGGACGTTATGTTACGTGCGGTTTTTCGCTTTATGATTTTGTCGTTGTAAACTTTGATTTTATACTTTCGTGTTCGTGTATTGTATTAATGTTTTTTTGACAATAGATGTTGTGGACCATTTGATTAACTTTAAGCGATTTGTGAGGTATAGTTACGAAGAAAAAATAGATTTGAAAAATAAAAATCGACCGCTGCCGGATATTATTATTGAAACAAGCGGTATTAGTCCTGGAAAACCATATCAGTTTAATAAAGAAATTTATACAAGGAATAGCTGGATTTGTGGCTGCAACAAGTAAAATGCTCCTTTTTGCTTTCCATGTTTGATTTTTGGTGGAGATAAAACATGGGCACAGGTAGGAGTTGAGGTTAGGGATAAAATTTTCACTTTACAGGATATCACGTGATAGACTAGAAATGACGTGTTTCGGGAATTTTTTTTCAATATGCACAATAATTGAGATAATAAATTTATTCCAGTTGGCTGGTGCTCCCTGTATACTTATTTTGATACTTACGTGTCGTGTAGGATAGGAATTCTGTATTTCACACTAAATTTTAAACTGAATCAGCGCGCGCATTTCCGTCCTGAATTTAGTACTAAAATAAGCATCGTGTAATATAGTTTTTAGTCTAAATTTTGTTACTTTTTATTATAGCGAATTAATTGGACCCAAAGTAGAATAAAAAAATACATATTGCAATTTTAAATCGACTTGCAAAACGAAAAAATGAAATCAATGAAATCAATGAAATTTTAAAAACTTCAAGGTTTATATTCATTTCCACCAAATGTGATTTTGTGATATGTGATATTCGGTTTATTGGGACCCGTTGCTTTGGTTGCATGTAGTTTTCGAAAGTTATGGTATATAACATAATTTTACCACAATACGCAATGTCTTTCTTGCGAGAATTGTTTATACCGTATATCTCGGCGTATAACAGGCTCCCGCGTATAACACGCAGTTGAAATATTGAACGATTTTCTTAATTTTTTTCATTTATTCGGCGTATAACACGCATCTGGTATCCAAATGTAAAAAATACCTAAGTAACGAGCTTAAAGCCATAATTTTCCATACTTTTCCCCTACGCTGTATATTAGATTGAGGCATTCTTTATACTAAAACGGGGTGTTATTTGAATATTTATTGTATACAGTTTATCTTCTATTGTTCTTTTTCAAAAAGTTTATAATTATTAACATTTATTAAACTGGTAATTATTTTAACATTTATTTACAGTACAGAAATAATGGCAAAATACCTATAAATCGGATGCATAGTATTAATTGGCTGTTGAACTTTAAAAGTGGACACCCGGCATATGATCAAAAAATAATTTCTGTGATACTGGAAATTATGCATAAACATTCACCTTTTACTTGAAAATTCCCATATATGCGTATTATTCTGCGTGGGCAATTTTCCGTGGGTGCGTTTTTCTCATTCTCGCTCAATTTTATAACACTCGGATACTTTCTAATCGTAATATATCTGTATGTTGCTTCTAATTTGCTTTGTATACATTAGATATAACTGTCTTTATTGTTTTACCAAAAACTGAGTTTTTAGAGACGTATCGAATCACCAAAAAAATATCGAAACAAAACAGAATATGTCTGTAACAAGTAGTAATTAATGATATGAGACTAATGCATTTACATATGGATTTAAATGACATTTTCATACATTTTATAAATTTATTCTGAGAAAATAAAAACATTTTTTTTACGGTAACTATAAATAATTTAAATATTATGTGTGTGCTGCATACCAACGATGTTGTTATAACGAACACTAATTGTTAACAAGACCAGAAGCAACTTTCTGTAAAGACAAGTAAAGTGTGACCTTTGTCGGTACTTGTTACCAGATTACCTAAATATCGTTGAAAGGTTCCAAGTGTCCTGATCAAACACTTATCGTTGTTTACTGTTCGTCTGTTCATTCCATCAGAACTGGCAAACAGGACCTAAGAGGAGACCGACCCACTTTACACCGGTAACAAAGAATAGTGCGACCACTCCTCGATCAAAGCAATCACTCGACCGCACTAACATGTCAATCTTACTCCTTTCAAATGAACGTTTAACATAGTAGTCGGTAAAGCATTTCCCAGTGGTATAATCTGACCGGCGTCAGATCAACTATTATTATATGCTACCGTGTGACAGCTCGAAGAACCCTCTTCATCTGTCTGGAATGCGGTGAACAGCAGAAGAGTTTCCGAGATGACAGCCAGTCCGGGATTACATCCGGATGGTTGACTTGTCGCTGTCAATTAGGAGGAACCGCGGGTTTCAAGTCGACTCATGTTACCTGCTGAAAGGACGTGTACTGTTTTCTCCGCTAAAATAAACACATCGACCCACCCAAATTATGTTTATCTTGTGACAATTTCTCATTTTTCGTTTCTTTTTACACCTTAAGAATTTATAAACATCAAAAATGAGCATATTTACACATTTTATGTTATTTGTATTTTCATGATGTGTTAAGCTTTTTTATCTTGGGTGACGAATAAACATTTTTATAATCCATTGTTGGAAGAAGTATAAAAAAGTCTTGAAATCTGACCTCTAAAATAATTTATATTCGCAGTGTTTTGAAAGTGCGATATAATAGAAGAGATTAATGTCTGTTGGTATGTCAGTATATTAAGCCTTCTATTATTACTGTTTTACATTTTGTTGTAATATCATTTAATAATGCGCGACATTAATGAAAAAGATAAATTGATGTTAGTTAAATAAACATTTCAACTTAACAAATACAATATGATTGACAGCTCTGCACTTCTCTAGACAGCCATTCATCAAAACAACCAATTCATTGATATGTTGCGAAGACATTGGAACAGCAACTACTTTATTGAAATTGATAAAGTAGCCATAACAGTTGTTTATCTGTATTTACTAAAGTTATCGACACATTTTTCGTTTATTACTCACTCATAATAACATACCTACGTACAAATAAATACCGTTTCTCCGCGCGTAATATAATACAGCAAGGAGGACAAAAAACCCATTTGAAAAAGATTCGATACCTGCTCGCTCTTTTCAGACAGCTACTTAGTGCACAATAATTTGCAGCTTTTGCTATTATCCTTCCGCCAAGGGGATTACATCAACTTTCGTTACTAATCAACATTAATCGAGGGGACTGAAAAGAAAGAACAGTATGAATTCATGCCGCCAAAGTAACTCGCTTCAATAGAGATCAGCTTTTATGAAAAAGCACACAAAACTAGACTAATGCACCTCAATTTAGTGCGGTGACAGGAGATTTACTTCTCTATAGAAAATAGAATCGACGGAAAACATACATACACATTTTAAAGATATTTTCAATACAAATTTAAATGTGGATTTCTCCAACCTTGTAAATGGATGACGGCGTCGGCAATTTCAATTTGTATTTGTCAAAGATTTGTATCCAAGATTTTATGTGCATTCTTGACTGTGTAGATAATAAATGAGTTTTGTGATATATTACAGAAAAAATATAACAGAACTTTCAACATTACTTTAATGTGAGAACTACGGAAACATTAATAATAGTAAATAACATAACAAATATTAATGTAATCTACCTACGTATATTATCTATGTAATGCCATCTGTCTCTACATATAAAAATAGTAAAGTTAAATCTGTTTTCGGAAAAGCTAATCCACTTCAGTAAAGCTATTAAGGTGAAATTTAGCTCGCAGTTGAAAATCAACGTCTATATTACAACAAAAATGTCAATTTCGAAAAAATAACCTTTACAACCTTAAATTTAAGTCTTAATGGGCATTGCGAGCGAAAGGAAGAAAAAACATGTAATGTTATCAAAATATACAGGATGGTCCATCATATAGCATTTTCGCGGAAAAACATCTTTCTAATCCAATATGGGCACGGTCTGTCGAATACAGTGTATCGGGTGCAAAAGTGCATCCACACGGTTATGGTGTTTTTGGCTGTTCTGCTTGAATGTCATGGCATCAACGCACGATGCTTTAGGGATAGTTGCATTATTATTATTATTATTATTATTATTATTATTATTATTATTATTATTATTATTATTATTATTATTATTATTATTATTATTATTATTATTATTATTATTACTATTATTATTATTATTATTAAAAGGACGATAAACGAGAAGTAAAACGTAAGCAATGGCGTAAAAATTGATTGAAAGAAAAAGAGCGGTATTCGTATGTAAATTTTATGCAACGATTAACATTTGCGCCGAAAGATTGGCACAATTACATTTTTTACGTTATTAAATAACACTAATACGATCAACTTTGAAATACTAAACGCAACTGCAGTGTAAAACTAGCATTTTAGTCTCAGATTCGAAGTAGGGTGCTTCAGAAACTATGTTGCTGGAAATTGTTTATAAACGTTGCAAATTGATGACAATAAGGTGGGAATTTCTCGTGAAAATTCAAGGCATAGAGCTTTGTGAGTCCTTTGTTCGTCAAATGTGTTTCAAGTTATAGAAATTTTTACTTCCAGAAATTCGAAATAAAGAGAGGAAAATCAGTACTAAACCTTAGGCAAGTGCAGGGGACAGCAAGCAACTTCGAGTTACAGAAAAATTCGAGTTATCGAAGTTGGAGTTATGGAGCTTCGCCGGTATTTATAGAGCGGACATAAATTAATGTGGGTTAAGAGAACTATGAGATTTGAGGTCTTCTTAATTTGCCGCCTCTCATAAATTGTTAAATTTGGTAGGTTATGAAATCAACATAAAGTTAACAGCTGCGAATATTTGTCAAAATGACGTTTTTCAAACTTTCTTTCATTATGTAGTGGAAGCGGAAAATTTCATAGCTCATTTGATCTACGTTCGTTTCGGTCCTCTCTGTATTATGAAGTAACGAGTTATTTTATGGAATAACGGATTATACGATAACAGATAAACGTAATGCCTGAACAAATTGTGAATTCGGTAGCTCTCTGTGGTTACAGAAATGGAGAGATAAGACTTGAAGAAAACATGCAAATATTTCGATATTTTTGAATGCATTAGAATTGAATTATTTTCTAACCAGATAAACTTTACCCGATTTATCCTTCTGTCTTTACAATTTTTTGATGATAGGTATTTGTTACATGTGAGAAAATGGGTTTATAATATTATTTATTAACACTTTACAACCTACAGAATAAATCCCTAAAACCAGATTTAAGTGAAACTTTCCTAACTCGAATTTCCAAACGTCCATAAGGTGAATACATATTTTTAAATCTCGAATCGATATTAATGTTAACTGGAATTTTTGGAAGGTTTCGGCTGTAAAATGCTTCGATAGATAATTAACGAAATTAGATTTGTATTCGAATTCCGTTAAAAAACTAATAGTACCGTAAATTAATTTTGAATTTCAAAGCTGTTTCTTTTTTATTATGCAGTCGGAAAAATAAATAAAAATAATCAGAATATCTTGTTTTGCCATCCACCTAAAACAACTTAAAAAAATCAATCGGCAGTTTTTGAGGAAAAAATGTAATCATTACTATCAAACTTAAAATGCGATTGAAGTTATTTTGATTACCCCATTTTTTCTAGTGCCATTTGAAAATAACTCCATAAATAACTACCGTATTTACTGGCGTATGGGCCCCCAACATTTTTTTAATTTTGAGCCTTCAAAAAATGGGGAAGGCTAATACACAAAGCATGTTAACACTACCTTCATGGTTTTTTTATGAAAAATTGCTTAATCACTTAACCGTCCAGGTACGTAATATTACATTGACCATAACCTTAGTGAAAAAAAATACATCCGTAATATTACGGGCATGGTTTTTTCGGTGATTATTTTTTATTGTAGTCAAGAGCAAGCAATTGCAATGTTGGTCTATGTGTGGTACCATGTTTTCGGATATATCACCCAAAAGTAGACTTTTAATTAAATGTGATTTCATTTCATTACAAAAATTGCCTTATAGAACTATATATTTTTGTTTTTTTAGTTTTCCTTTAAACATTTAATTTTTCAATTATTTTTTTACTGTAATAAGATTGTCATCTTTGTTTGCTTTCTATAAATTAAAAGAAAAAATTGAAGCTTTTTTTACCCGTTTCGTGCTTTTAAATACCGGTCTTTTTAATTTTCTAAGCTTATTTTTTATCAAACACTTACCAAATTTGTACGAAATTCCTAAAAAAGATAGCTTTCAATAGGTACATCGCCTTTTTTTCGAAAATGTAGAGCATATCACCTTAAACAAAAAAAATTAACAGGTTACTAAAAAAGAACTGTTTCCCAGTATATTACAGTACATGTGCAGAAGCAATTTTGCTAACGGGTGTGCAAGGAAACACAAGTGAGCGAAATCAGTTTTTCGCGACTGCTGTTGTTCAACTTGTTCTTGAAATGTTAAAAAAAGTACTAAAATTTCTAATACCTGCAACAAGTTGGATTGTGTTATTATGGTAATTGTTGTTCATTTCTATGTTTTACAATTTATATGGCAATGGGTGGGCGAAAGCAGTGTTGGCTAAAGAGTGAGCACAACGTTTCACTCATTGCCTTTGCCCCATCCGTTGCCATAGAAAAAATAATTTGAGTGAAAAAAAAACGGATGTGATTCAAGAGAAGAATTGAGCAACGTTATTAAGGCTACTCTGATAAATGTTAAAAGAAACTATCAATGTCGCCAATCTATAAAAAAAAAAACGTTCGGATACTTTTTCACAAACCGAGTTAATCGAGTTTTAAAAAAAAAAAATGTGGTCCGTGTAATAGCCCTTTCACAATGATGTTAAAGTTAATGGTAATGGAAGTGTTGATGGTAATGTTAAGTCTCACTGTTCACAATGATGTTAAGGTATAAATGACTTAATTTAGTTAAAGCATGGTGATTGACAATCTTATGTCCTTACGACAATCTTTTTTATAATGTCAATTGAAAATTTCAAAAACAGTATTTTCATTAGCAGATGTTAGAGTGATGTTAATGTTAACGTAAAATAAAAAAAAAATCGAGATTTAACATCATTTTTAAGTTATTCTAACATCACCATTACTATTTACATCATTGTTAACATCGAAGTGATTTCGTACTGTTTTGGATGTAACACTAATATTGCGTTAACATTATCATCCTAACATTAACATGATTATAAAAGGACAGTAACTCCGTTGTATCTACTGTAAATAATATAAATAATAAATAAAAATAGTGTTTTGCTGCAGTTTTTGTTTTTCAATTGGAATTTTTGACGGTTCCTGGAGATTCAACTTTAATTCGACTGTAAATAAAGTTACAGGAGTAAGTAATTAATTTACTCAAAAAAAATTTTAATTTTTTTTTTGCAATAAGTAACCTTTTACTACATTGAGTTTCATTAAACTGGACATTAATTACTTACAATTTTAAGATTTAATTATAAAACTATTCCAAAATGAATTGGAGGAAGAAAGAGAGAGACAGAGAAAGTGAGAGGTACCTATACATAGGTATTTTAAAGATACTAGCATTAACTACAATCAATTTCAATTGATTAAAACGAATTATTAATTAATATTAGAGTAGTTTTCAATTAAAGTCAACGGTAAAACTAATGAACTGCTTGATATAGAAGAGTTCTTTCCTATTTAATGATACCATAATGAAGCTTAATTGTTTCAGTTTCAAGAGTGAGTTTTATTTTATCGTCGGGTTATTAATTATTCGACGATTCTAATTAAATATAACAAATGTACTTGTTTTCATCCGACAAAGTAGTTGTTTTATTCACATTTCTTGCCTCCCAATTGTGCATTTCATTTTGTGCGCGTGTGCACATAAACAAGTACCTAGGTATGTACAGTTATAAGAAAGTTCTACATAAAAATTTTTCATTTTGTATTCTAATAACTCCAGTATGATTTATGATTTTATGGTATTTTTAACATATTTAATTTAATTTATATAAGTAAATATTACATAAATCTTTCTATATTAAGTACTTAAGTGTGCTTATACGGATGGTAAGTAATTAAAATCTTCGTAATGATATGAAAAAATGATTTCACCTATTAGTATGCTTTTAATTAAGAGAATTGTTTAAATAATTTTCTATCATTTATAACGTTTCCATTATAGTTACATGCGCTACTGGTTTTAATGAATTAACATTAACATCTTACACTGTAAATTAATACGGTACTAGAGATTTTATTATATACAATAAAAAAAATGATAGTAACTAATCCAACTTCATATAAACACATAAAATTTTATTTTACATAAATATATTTTTATCCTGCTGTAAGTTAAACAAACCGTGACATCCTGAAAAACAAGACAATGAACGATTGAGTTTTATTTTTAGTGATTTTAAAAAGATACCGTGTGTAGGATGGATGGCAGCTGGTTGTGGTCGATACATTAGATGTAAGTGTGTTTGACAAGAGCAATCCCACGTAATGCTTTCGTGGAGGCCTGTAATGCCTTCCCGGAGGGCGACTGTTGTAATTATGTGGCAAGCGTCGAAACAGAGTTGGGGATTTGTACGCTCGACAGGCTGTCATTCATTATCTGCGCTATTGTCAAATATGTATACCTATCTCTAAACATAAAGTTTTACCTGGTCCTGCATTTTACTTCCTGCGAAATAATAATCCTACAAGAAATTTTTATTTTCAACTTAGCGCCAAAAAGTTATTCTTTATAAACAGTTTTGCTTGGCTTGGATAGTTAGAAACAATTGTCAAAGTTTTTTTCAAATGTACAAAGTGTTCTAAAAATTACAATACATGAAATTGATACTAAATAACAATATTTTAAACAATTTTACTAATAAATTATGTACCTTTCATTCCTTTGTAATTGTAATGGCACACCTACAAATTCAATTTTAATCATTAAGAAACTAGCTATTAAACAATTTGCAAAATAATTTATTTATATAATCCTAACATGGATAACAGTAAATAATTATATCAAATAGTAAAATGTTTTTGTGTCGGGGAGGCAGAAGAACCTTACATAGGCGCCTGTAGGTCCACCGAACAGGTAGTTTCAGATTCTCACTGACTAAAAGACCGCCTCTGTTACGGTGTCGTTTGTCTTGAAACCAGAAATCACTAAAAAAGAGCAAATGTTTTTGCGAACATTTAAAGCAGTCTGTTGAAATATATATATTAATTGATATCTAACTGCATTATTTCTCCCACCGATGTCTAACATTTTCTAAATCGACATTATTTACAAATTGTCGTGCCTGTTCTACATCCGCATGTATCTCTGGTAAGTCATCATCCAAAAGCATGACTATGTTATGTAAAACAGCTGTAGCAACTACAACTAATTTTACTTTGTGCAGTTTTAACCCCAGACAGCTAACGAACGTCAATTTGACGCCTTGCTTGCAATAAGCGACTTCAATTGATATATTTTGAATCGTATTAAATTGCATATAAAAGGCTGTTAACCTGCTCTAAACCAGTACCCATCAAATAAGTTTCTACTTGCTACAATAGAGTCACCTATCTTCAGTCTGAATTTTTGTCGGAAAGGTTTCAAACCATATTTATTTCGACAAAATCAAACATCTGTACGTTCAAATTTAAGTATCAGCATCGACAAACTTAACTCTAACTATTAAATGGGACGTTTGGAATTTTTGTTACCACTGTTTTGAATTTATAATACAATAATAAATAAATGCAAAATCAGCAAGAACTCCCAGATCTTATCTGTAAACCGTAATATCAGCAATATCGACTACAGTCGAATTTTGCTTGACATTAAACTATTAAATCCACTAACGTTTGCTTTCTAGGGTTAAGCGACTGACTTTATGTAAGTACTATCCTCGAAGTTGTTGCTTTGTTAATGCCAACAAAGTCCGCCACAACTTGTAAAAAGGATCTTGTTGCATTTCTGTCAATGTGACCAGATGCATGTGTTCAGGTGGAACAGCATTATTTCTAAAAACTATCTGGATTAAATACAATTTTAATATGTTTGTACAAGTCATACCGTTCGGTTTTATGAGCTTTATTCAACAATATTCTCCAAAACAAAGCGTACCTCATTTTTGGAAAGATGAAATCTTTTAACAAATTCCTTATCATTCCATTTTACAAAAGGATTTTCGCATTGTTTAAATATTTTAGGTGCGCGCTGTTGATCAACCACATCAATCAGCTGTAGCATTCTTCATCGTCTGTTAAAATGCCTAATAAGTTCTTCATATTATAATAATATATTCACTTTGTTATTGAATGAAAACTCAACCCGACTCTATTGAAAACTGATCACAAGTGAAAGTGAACTTAAATCAGGCCAAAATTGACGGTTCAAGTTATATCACAGTTGCACCAGCTGCACTGGATAAACCGAACTCGCACAAGCTCAAGTTCAATAACGGTTCAGACTTGAGCGTCAGTTGAAATTGCTTAGTACAATCGGCACTAAAACACAAAATAACGTTTATGTAGGAAGGACCTTCTTATGTCCAATATATTTATAATTGAAATTCAATTTATTTTACTTCTTATTTTCAGTTAAAGTGTACTTTGACTTGTAATGCAAAAATAAACTATTTACTTTAATTCATATTTAACAAAATATAATGAATTGTGTTCAGCATTATGCACTATGTGTTGCTTGGGTAACTGAATTATCCCGTCGCTCGGTCACACGAGGGTTAACAATGTTGGCAATGATTGTTAATTAACAATTATGTCATTGATACTTCATTACTAACAGTATTCAAAACGGTAAGCCAGTGTGTTCTTTTCAATGACATTAATATTAATTTTCTTGCATACCGACCGTCTCCAAAAAACTGAACGAGTCTATAGCTATCTTATTTATCGGAAGATTTTACTTATCTATACACCAAGTTAATTGGTTGCGAATAGATTACAAAATGATCTAACAAAATCACGTATAATCCTAAGGGTATAATGCTAAACTGTTAAAATATTTTTTTCAAATTCGAACATATACTTTCTTAGTAAGAGATTTTTATTCTGAAAATAACAACAGATCACAAGTTTAGGCTTATAAGAAAAATTAATATTTTGACATTTGTTCCTTAATACTATTGGGGTTATACGTGATCTTATTAGATTATTTTGTAGCCTATTTATAGTTCTGTTTTGTAAAGCGACTGATTAACGTTTAGGCAGATTGTTGTAGCAACACGTTCAATAATACGACGGCCCATGTTTAGTCGGAATGTTGACTTATCTAATGTAGGACGAGCGGCGGCGAATTGTTAATTCAGTCGTTGCATTTTTATGATTTGATTGTTTTATGAATCGCTGAATAACTCTCAATCTTATTGCAAAAAGAGATAAAAGAATTGTTAACATTTTATAAAAAAAAACTTTTATATTTTAAACCTTTTCCTTATAATTATGACAAATATATATACAAATACAAATTGCACGAGTTATTTTATATTATTAAGGAACATCGAAACAAGAAAAAAAAAATTTTTTATTCAGGTAAAATTTTCGCTTTACCTCAATTACTAGTTGTTCAATTTATTAGTTTTTTTGATGTACGAACACACAATTTCGTGTAATTGAAATAATTTTAGTAATTTGCGTTTATTAAATAAAGCCATTTCTGTATTAGAAGGTATTTTTTAAATGATTTACAACATAAGTAGATCAATTTACCAAACAATGGTATTGATGTAAGCAGTGGCGGCTCGTGGTAGTGACGAGTGAGGAGGCTAATATTTATGAAGAATAGGTACTCTACTTAGTCAACAAATTATGATGTTTTATTTTTGTATCACAAATTACCGTCCAGCAAGAACCATCAAGGAGGTGTAAAGTTATTTCTTGCCAGGACTGGATTAGGAGTTGAAGGAAATGCATAGGGTGGGATGATGAGATACGGGCTTACAAATTGTATTTTCTCTTACTTAATAATGAAAATAACTAACTTTGATATTAATTCCTCCATCTCGCGAGTTCGAGCAGTATCCAAAATCCTCGATATATTTTGATTTCCTTTACCAAATAACGTAAATTTACATGTTGATGAATTTAGGGGTACCAATCCCGCATCAAAACTTCAGTCCCGCATCAAAACTGCAGTCCCGCAAGCTTGGGGGATTGGCATCATCAATCCCGCGGATCCGCAGGATTTGAGGGAATACAAACTATCACAAGTTTTTTTTAGTTGCTAAGAAAATTAAGTACCAGAAGTTAGTTATGCAATAAAAGTTAACTAAATTCAAAATAAAAGTAGCATTTATTAGTAAAAAAAAAATTAAGAAAAATTATTGAGATTTCTTTTGGAAATACTTTCAGAGAAATGATAAAGTATTCAAAGTTTGATCTTGTAAATTTGACCTGATTTTATTGCTGGGCGACAGAAAACGCGCGCTCGGCATACATATTTTTTCAAATTCGGATACAGTAAACCCTCTATTTTCGGCCACCTCTGAATAACGGTCGCCTCTAAAAACGGCCACTTTTCAAAATTCAACATGTTTTATTTAGATATATTCATCACTCTCAATAACGGCCACCTCCCTATAACGGTCATTTTTACAACAAATTTTTGTGGCCGCTATTGGGAGGTTTTACTGTATTTTTATTCAGTCCCGGAAGTCCCGCGGATCCCGCATATGTAGTCCCGCATAAGTGATCTCGTTAAAATCATGCGCGATCCCGCATTTGCGGGATCCAGCGTTTGCGGGATTGGTATCCCTATAAATGATGATATGTGACCTTTCAATGGAACGCGGTAAATTTTTCAAATCGTGATATCCCGTTGTTTTCCACTGACAATGAGTATATTCGGTTTGTGACACTGATGAAAAAAGTAAGCATGGCCAACAAAATACATTTTTTAGTTCTACTTTTATATCGTCAGTCATGTTGAAACAATAAAACCCGCAAATTCAAAATATTATACCTGAATTCAATGATTTCAGTAGACCTGTCGCACCCAGTGCTAAGGAATAAATGGGATCTTTGTCCGGCAAAACGCACTGG
The DNA here is from genome assembly GCA_949768715.1 of Dascillus cervinus. Classification (NCBI taxonomy): domain Eukaryota; kingdom Metazoa; phylum Arthropoda; class Insecta; order Coleoptera; family Dascillidae; genus Dascillus; species Dascillus cervinus. The sequence goes on from OX458316.1 coordinate 18,705,727, forward strand.
CCAGGGCGCCTGTTTGGGTGGGGGATGGAGTCGTAGCCTCTACTGCAATAGTTTTAGGGGCAAATTCATAGTCGTCACTCAATCTCAACTCAACCTCAAATCATCCTCAACGCATGCGCATAGGGCAACTCCTCACCTATTCCTCACTTTTCCGAATTCATAGACGTTTCTCACCTCAAGCTCTCTTCATCTCGCCCTCATCTCTGACTCGAAAATGAGATTTTTCTGAGGCGCGATCGTAGCTACCTTATCTCTTTCTCATCTATCGCTCAACTGCTTTGAACTATCGGTTTTTTTTTTAAATAAATAGCTTTCAGGATGGTGGACGATTTTTTTGATTTCATAGAGTATGTAGAAGACGAACCTTATGCGCGGGTACCACGGTAATAATATTACATTAAGATTTTTGAATAAATAGGGTTATAAATATTTTTTTATAGGCATTATATAGGAGACATGGAGAATCCTCTAGAAAAATATAGTGATAATGAACTCCTGCAACGTTATCGTTTTTCAAGAGGAACTATTCAAAATCTTTTAATAAATTTGGTGTATCCTAATCAAAATTCACCGATTAATCAGCGTGGTTTGCCAGTGCCGCCCATAATAAAATTATGTGTGGCATTACGATTTTATGCCAGCGGTTCAATTCAGGTAAAATAATTATTTTCTTTGCCTAAATGCTTAACATTATTTTATTACCGATTATAGAGGGTTACTGGTGATACGGTTGGTGTTAGTCAAACAACGATACATCGCATCATCAAGGAAGTTTCTGAAAATCTCTGCCAGCATTTACAAAGATATGTTAAATTTCCTTGTCGCAATGAATTAAATGCTAGTAAAAATTTATTTTTTGAAATAGGAGGATTTCCAGGAGTGATTGGATGTGTCGACGGGACCCACATCGAAATACAAAATCCCGGTGGTGATAATGGTGAGATCTACCGCAATCGGAAAGGCTGGATGTCCCTGAACGTGCAGGTAGTTGCTGGTCCTAAATGTGAGATACTGGATATCGTTATACGTTGGCCAGGTTCTGCACATGATAGCAGAATCTTTACTAACAGTGCCATTCGGATGAAATGCGAGCAAAGATTGTTGTCGGGTTTGATATTGGGAGATAGTGCCTATCAGCAGACGCGTTATCTTTTTACACCAATACTAAACCCAGCAACAAGAGCTCAGCAATTATATAACAGTTCTCACATTAGGACCAGAAATGTTGTTGAACGTTCATTTGGAATCTGGAAATCCAGATTTCGATGTTTAACAACATGTTTACAGTACCAATTAAGGAGCACTGTTCGGATAATTGCTGCAACTGCTATTTTGCACAATATTGCAATATCCGAAAAAATGCCTAATGTGGAGGAGGATGGTTTTGTAGACCGAATAGTAGATGTTCCGCCTGCACCTGTGCAACAAAGGGGAAATGTTATTCGAGCTGCGTTTATTGAGAGGCATTTTAATTAATGCATTAATGCGATTAATATTGAATCGAATAAACTTCTACATATGCCATCCCCACATGACTTTGTATTGGTGTTCAAAAAGTCATGACATCATGTAAAACAGTTTTCTTCATATTTTAATAATTATAGTAACTTAGACACACATTTTGCAATCCATAGTCACTCAGGATGTCATGACTATTTGAACACCAGATAGTAGAAGAGCAGTGTACTCGGATCTTTTTTTCAGATAAACTTTGGCACGAGATTCCCCATCGTCAATTGAGAGAGCTTTTTAGTTAGCAAGGACCCGATACCATTCTCCAATCTGGCGCCTTTTTGAAGATCTTCCCCCCTTCCATTCGGGATGTAATGAAAACGGAAAATTGAGGTTTCTTATAACTAGCATGCATTGTACATTGTGTTAATAAAATTTATTTCATTATTTTTATAATATTTTATTGTTTTTTTAATAAATCAAATTGAAATTTAACTATCTCTAATTTTACTTGTTGCTCCTCAACTTTAAGTCTCTGTTCCTTAATTTTTAGTTGTTGCTCCTCTACTCTCAATTGGTGGAGTTCTTCCTCCTGTCTTTTTAATGTTTCGGTGCGTTCTAGCCTTACCGCCAACTCCCTCTCTATAGCTGTCCCTCTAGAGGTGTATGAATGTCTTGGCCGCTTCCTTGTCGGACATATTCTGACTGGTGGTTCTTCTTGACAGTCCTTTTCATTATCACCTGTATCAATGACCACCTGTAGTACTAAAATAAGAATAGATAGTCATATAATACATCAAAAATTAGTTACTTCTATTATATTTACTACCTTCTTCCATCGGCAACATGCCTTCATCCTCTTGACTTGACAATGACAATCCATTTTGCAACGCGATAGCATCGCTATCGATGGTGTCTGTCAACTCAATGTCTACATTGCTAAACGTAGCATCGATGTTGTCGTCGGTTGGTGCCACATATGGACCACCACCTGTTGCCATGCGATGCGCCTTTTCCTGGGACAACTGCTGTTTTCTTCGATTCCTCATGTTGTCCCAGCATTTCCTAAGTTGCTCGGCAGTGCGCTATAACAAAAGAAAGACATAACTCTTATTAACATGCCTAGGTCCTTTGCACACATAATACAATTAAAGGTACTTACATGAGTATGTTCACTAATTGCATTAAATTCTGTTGTTAAAGCACACCATGCTTTTTTTTTTTGGTGACGCTGATGCAATCTGTCTTCTTGCATTCAATTATATTTTGATACTTGTTTATCAACTCTTTTAAAAAAATTTTTTCATCGCCGCTGAAAAATGATCTCCTTTTATCTCCCATATTAACGAAACAAAAACACAAAAAGAACCAAATTGAAATATTTTGAAACTGTTTATTGTCAGTATGAAGCAGCAAACTAAATACAAAGATATTTGCACTAAAGTAGGAAAAATTCTTGACCAGATGTTACAAAATGCAAAACTATAACAATACCTGCACTAAAACAGTTGTTGACCAGATGTGAAAAAAATTTTTCAACCAGTTTTATTACACCTACCTATTTCCTTTGTCAATAAAGGTGACCGAAATTAATATTACATTTATATTTCTAAAAGTTACAATTTAAATTTAAACAATTTGAGCCAAATCAACAAGTTCTTTGACCACTCTCATGTTAACATCATAAATGCACTAAAAATTCAAGTTCACACTTTCACAAATCAACCTTTTTAGAAATAAAACATTGTACAAATTTCACATAAAGTTCCACAATTGTCTACTAAAACGTTTCCCATTGGAATTTAATTGAAACTAAAGTTGTCGATTCCAATTCTCTCTTCTTGTATAATTTATTCATTTCTCACCATTAAATTACCTATACGTAAAAACAGATCGTCTCCTAAGGATTTTGCAGTTCTCTATCATTGTTGTGAATTTTTCAGAAGCCAAAATGTAGTAGTGTACTTTAGCCATTTAATGAACATTTGCTCAATGAATCTGAATAACCTATTTGTGATAAATATCATTAAATTGATTAGTTTTATATCCTTTTTAAGTAAAAATAATCAGTAGCTCATTTTCGGCCAAAAAGGGATGTACAACAATAGGTTGTAAATTATTAATGATAATATAAAGACATACGCAGAACTTGTAACTTAACTTTGAAGTTTTAAAATAAACAATCACAACATAACCTATCAACGCCAGTAGGACGTAAAACGTCATAGATACGTGACGTAAATAATGACGTAGTTCCTCACTTTCAACTCAACTTAGCAAGACGCGTCCTCATGTTTATGAATGCCAAAAGTGAGGTGAGGATGAGTCTAGCTTGAGTGAGTAACAAATTAGTAGAAAGTGAGATGAGGATGAGTTGAGATTGAGTTGAGATTGAGTGACGACTATGAATTTGCCCCTTATTCTTTCTAACTTAAGTATTGCATCTCATTTCTTTTTAACGTTCAAGGTCAAAATCGCTTCATTATATAGTGTTAAAGCAGATGCTTGGAGTCAAATGTAGCAAATTGCCTCCGACCCGGTCTCGACAATATTTCTGGCGCTTACATGCAACCTTGTCCCATATTGTAAACAGAAGATCCCCTTTAATAATGCCGTTCTGGTATGGTGAAAGAAAATTATCTACCAAATAACTATTACTATTTATTTAATTGAGTACCTAATAATTGATGATTTCATACTGAAATTTTAATGAAACTCAAATTTGATTATGTAATTATTTATTTATTTCAATTTTATCATGAGGAGGCTTAGCCTCCCTTGCCTCCTCTGACGAGCCGCCACTGGATGTAAGGTACTTGAAAGATTATTTACGACGAGTCACTAAACTTAATTTAAGAATCGTAGCCATCGTTAAAGTACTAGTCGTGCACAAAGAAACGTGGCAACACGGCGTAAAGACCGATGCGCGCGCAGACTTTATACGATTTAGTATGGTCAGTAACCGGCAAACGTGAGTAGATAGTCTACAGGGCTACGGGGGCAGCCGCGAATTAAATTGATTCGCGGATTTGATTCTCGGATTGATCGACGCCATCTTTAATCCTTTAATCGAAGATGTAATTACACCCCTTTAATCACAGATGTAATTACCCTAATTACCGCGTAATTGACCTGATTACAATTGATCGGATTGCACTAATTATAACCCTTTAATCACAAATGTAATTGTCCTAATTACCGCGCAATTGATCTGATTATAACCCTTTAATCAAAGGATTATTCTAATTACGATGTCAGGCGTCTGCACTCCTGCGCATCATCTATCTCGCTCTTACACACATGGTTGAACACTCCATCTCTCTCAGACACATTGCATAAGCGTACGGACAGGAATTTTCTTGTTTGGCGCCGCACACCCGAGGCTGCTCCACCCCCGCGCACCATCCATCTCCCTCTTACACATGGTTGAACACTCCATCTCCCTCCTACACATGGTTGAACGCTCCATCTCCCTCTTACACACATGGTTGAACACTCCATCTCCCTCGCGCGCATTGCATAATCGTACGAACAGGAATTTCCCTGCTCGTCAGGCATGACTGACGTCACACTATTGAACTTCCCGCTCAAGTTGTGAAATTTTTAAGTGAAAAAAATGTTTTGCCATAAGCGAGTTTCGAACCCCAATCTCGGGGCTACAGCAGGCAGTCCATTACCTCTGAGCCGGCAAGCAGCCCTACTTAGCGTGTATTCAGATGTTATATAAGGAGCGAGAACACTTTGTAAAAGTAAAAAACAACATAATTTCTTTTAATTTGTATATTTATATAACTATTTGTAAAATATAAAAAATAATTGAACTTATTTAAAATACATGCTTTTCCATACAAGTGTTTTATAATACATCGGTGGGAGATGTGCGAAAAATAAAATGATTTTAATTGTTTAATTTTAAATAGAATATGCAAACTACGTTCTTTATGCGTAATTTTACAAGCTCGGAGATGTCTAGAAATACGCGTCTTTGCAAGCTCTGGCGAATGCATGAATTGGGAGATGTTTGAAAAAATAAACCAGGATAATTTTACAATGTTTTTATTCGTACATACATAAAAATAATTGAACCTATTTAAAATACATGCTTTTCCATACAAGTGTTTATAATACATCAGCCCTATTAAGCCATGAATTAAATGATTTATCGAAACCTAGCCACTTAACAAATACTTTATCGCCGCGTCTACGTAGAATCTTTTCAACCAGGTATACATCGGGGTATTGCACCTTCATCAGTTCCTCTTCATAGAATCCGCCCTTAATAGGTCTGTCCTCATAATCACTTAGATTGTATGTCGGCGGGTTGGTATTTTTAATTGCAGTAACGGTGAATATTTCAGTTGTCCAATTCGGAGTATAACCCTTTTCAAAGATGTGTTTAAATTTGCTAACACGAACTTTATCGCCGGCTTTAAATTTCAACTTTTTCGCAGGCAGCATGCGAAAAGACCTGTACACACGCAGTAAAATTTCTTCGGCATTTTCACTGTTGACATCTCTAGGCTTCATACCGATTGTTCGATGTTTGTTGTCATTGTAAGTTGATACCAATTCTTGCACAATATCCAACCATTTATAATTACCACGCAGGCTGAATTGCACCCACATTTTACTTTTTAGCGTTCGATTGAATCGCTCACAAATTGATGCTTTCAAATTGCTGAATGTTGAGTACATATGGATATCGTGTTGCTGCATGAGCGCCTTAAATTTCAAATTATAAAATTCTTTGCCGCCATCAACATGTAAATTTTTCGGTATGCGCCCCCTTGTGAGTATCGACTCCATTGCAGCAGCAATATCTTCTCCATTCTTGCTCATAGAAGGTGCTGCCCAAGCAAATTTTGAAAATATGTCAATAACTGTAAGCATGAACTTGTAACCATTATTGACATCGGCATAAGCTGTCATGTCAACAAGATCAGCCTGCCATGTTTCATCCAAGCCACGAATGTCAAATTTACGACGTTTATAATTTCTTCGAGCTGGTTTATGAAGTTCCTCAACAACTGCTAATTTCTGCATTGTCACTCTAATGCTTTCAGCCTTCGATCAAAACTCATAGTAAGCTCAGAAACTTCTGTCATATGCTTTTGAAGGTTGATTGTGCTTCTTATCGTGTATGAACAATCCATTAATACCGCTCGGAAACTTCAGTCATGCGCTTTTGGAGGTCTGCATTGGTTGCGGCCAGTTTTTTGAAACTATCTTGTAATTCATGAACGGCGTTTGAAATGCTTGTTATGAGCCCATGATTTATATCGTTGGCTGTAACTTGTTGCGTCAAGCTATTTTGTATGTCAGACTGAAGAGTTTCAATCTTTTCTCTATTTGCACTGATATCACTATACACAGGAACCATGTTCTGAGTTATAGTTGCAATTGTATTATGCATTAAACTCAACACAGTGTTGAGGGTTGCGGCATCGTTGCTCTCCAGGGGTTCAGCCAAGTTTCGCAATCTTCTATTTTGCGTGTTAAAATCTCCATCGGCAGTCAATTGGAATCCAATCCCAGGAGGACCACGTATGCTGCTGTTTTTATTTAACTGACGTCCAAACACATCAACACTCATCTTAGGAATGACTAATGTAGCCAGCTTCACGTAACTCCTCGATAATCGATATGATTTCATTTGAATGACTCGGATTCCCAGCAGCCTGTGATGCTAGGAGCATGCGCAGACGATCAATTAATTCATTAGGATCATCCCAGTATGTGTAATGCGCTCGTTCTCCCTTTCGAGCAATCATGAATTCTGGTAGTATACCGCTCCCTTCATGCTTTGTGGGGGCAATCGGCGCAATAAAGTTTTCAAATTTCAAACTTTTATCTTTGCGAATGTTTTGATTTATACTGTAGTGTTTTCGGTGTGCATTTGTTGCGGTGACGATTTGACCATAAATTCGCGCATCATCGTGACTCACAAAGTCTGTATCTGGCGACTTTTTAAACAATAATTCAATCAGCCCTCTGGTTTTCTGATACTTCCTGTCACCCACATAAATGAAACTATTTTCAAAACGAATCTGCGAATCACCAATCATCATACGATCATTGGCGAGTTTGCGCACACCATACGTAGTATCCAATTCCTTTTTATTTTTTTTCGCTAACATTCTTAGATATTGTGCGAGTGAATCATCATCAGCATAGGGGTCCACATCTTTTTTCACAGGAGCATCTTCCATCTCAGTCTTGATTTCAGTTTTAATATGGTTATTCACGAGCTGCTGTAGAGGAACCACCACAGGTTTAAGCGCTTCACTCATAGCCCTTTCAGCAGTCTCTCTACCCAATTTGATTATTTTATACTTTTTCCGAATCGCATCGCTAGCTTTAGCGATTTGATGGAGAACATCAGCATGCTCTTGAAATTTCTGCATGTTGATGCCATCACATTCAAAACGCTACTGTGCACATCATCAATTTAGATCGTCTTCATATAGCAGTCGAAACCCTTTCTATACCGCCCCTCATTGAGTTCACTATCTTTATCGATTACCAGAAATCCATGCTTGTCACTCCAACATGCCGAACACAATTCTCGAAAATCCGCATAAGTCATGTCAGTATTAACGTGATCCTCATAAACATGTTTGAGATTCATATCGTCCCGTTTAAACAGTACTAATAGGTTGGCATTATCACGAACTAGATGCTTAGGAATGCGTGCATATGTCTGGCATAAGTAGAAGCAATCGACTGTTTTATGGCGACCCATACAGAAGAATGCTCGGATATTTTCTTGCTTCTCGCATGCGACATCATCAAAAATCATTATGGAATTGGGGTGCGCATCATCTGGTCCAACCACTTGTTCATGTTCGCTGAATGGGAAATACTTGAGTCCATCCACAGGTGCGAGTAATTGCGTTAAAATTTGATATTTTGGCTGATTGAGTGATTTTGAGTAGACATACACATTTTCAAATCTTAACCCGTTCGGGTGTGTTAGCAAGGCCAGTAGAGCGTTGGTCTTGCCACAATTGGATGGGCCGCAAAATATTGCACGCACACTATTCGGTAATAATTCGCCGTGGCGTTTCTCTTTATTTGAACTAGTCTGTTGCACAAGGCCATCGAAATTCAGCATGGGTAGTCTGCAGGACTGCTCCTCGTAGCTAATTTGAGCCATGACTGATTGAGAAACCATAAATACCTGCTTTATAAGTGTTTGTTCCTCAGTCATACATCAGCGATGCTTACGCACACATCGATGGGGTGTAAACCAGCTGGTGTGAAAAAACATCGTCCTCGCGGCAAGGGGGTTGTAAACAGTATTATAAACAAACTACCGGTGGAGCTTCATATACCCGGTTATCAGTACTGCGGACCTGGCACAAAATTGTCAAAAAGACTTGCACGAGGAGATCCGGGTATTAACCCGCTAGACGCAGCGTGTAAAGAACACGACATTGCCTATTCTAAAGATCGTGAAAACTCGGATGCTAGGAGGGTTGCCGACAAAATACTGATTGAGAAAGCTTGGAAGCGTGTTTTAGCCAAAGACGCAAGTGTCGGCGAGAAAGCAGCTGCTTGGGCCGTAACAAATATCATGAAGGCTAAAACAAAATTCGGTATGGGTCTAAAGAAAAAGAAGAAGAAGTCCTCGCCCGCATTGCGGAAGATTGTTAACGCTGCCAGGCTTGCAATGCTGCCAAGCAGGGATGCCAAAATTGCTGTCAAATCGGCACTGCTGGGCGCTCGAAAAGCTGTTAAACAGGCCGGTGGAAAATGCAATGTGAGATCACCGCGTATTCTTCCAATCCCAACAAAAACCGGAGGTTTTCTACCATTTCTCGTACCAATCTTTGCGGGTCTTAGTGCCGCCGGCGCGTTGACAGGCGGCGTTGCAGGAGTTGTTAAAGCTGTGAATGATGCTGGCGCCGCAAAGCGGGAACTAGCGGAAACTCATCGCCACAACAAAACGATGGAATCTATAGCTCTGGGAAAAGGTCTTTATTTGAAGCCATACAGACAGGGGTTGGGACTTTATCTGACTCCAAAAAACTAATTGAGAAGCTGCCACGCCGAGCGTTGACCGATATCGATATACTTAAATATGCTAAAAAGTTGAAAATTCCACATTTTCGCGGAGTATACATGCGGGATGACTTACCCAAGAGTGGCCCTCGAAAATTCGAGTCGGCAATAATTAACCTAGATGATGCTGCTGGATCTGGAACACATTGGGTTGCATATAAAAAGATTGGTGATAATGCCATCTACTTTGACAGTTTCGGAAATCTGCAACCACCTAGGGATCTAATCACATATCTCGGTGTTGGCAGCGTCAAATATAATTATATTCAATATCAAGACTATGACACATATAATTGTGGACACTTGTGCCTCAAGTTCCTATGCGGACTCCTATAAAAGGTTGGCATGTCAGTATTGGAAATCACAATAGTAATGGATTCGTTTACGTTAACAGTGTCGGGTGCATCATCAGTGCTCGAGGTTCAATATTTTCCACCAATCGAACTCTCGCCACTTAATACATACACCTTGGGGTTGGTAGAACTGCTAACATTTAACTCGATTCCCAATATAGACGTTGGGAACAACATGTTTTACATCGGCGATCAAGAAATCACTTTACCCACTGGTAGTTATGAGCTAGAAGATATCGAGAAATTTATACGAGAGGCTTTGATTGATCAAACTGTCAACATCAATATCAGACCCAACAACAATACACTTCATAGTGAAATTATGTGTAATCGTGAGATAAACTTTGAACATGCTAATTCCATAGCTAACCTTTTGGGTTTTACACCGCAAATTCTTAAACCAAACGTAGTTCACATATCGAACATTCCTGTAACCATTCTGAAGGTAAACGCCCTCAGGGTTGAATGCAACATCACCGCAGGTGCCTATATCAATGAACGCAAAGTGCACACAATCCATGAGTTTTTCCCAGTCGTCCCACCGGGTTATAAGATTGTGGAAGTTCCAACAAACGTCATTTATCTACCGATCACAGTGCGAGTAATACATCATCTGCAGCTCCGATTGGTCGACCAGGACGGGAACTTGGTAAATTTTCGCGGCGAAATTATAACTATACGACTTCACGTCAAGTCATCATCATCATCATCATAAAAATGGTTATTGTATATAATGCAAAAATTGGGCTGGGTTATAAAATTGAATCACCATGCCCGAATCAAGTCAGTCAGCGTGTATCACCCAAAGTGATAACACGTCAAAACATCGAGCTTCTGAAGAGTCTGGGCTTCAAAGTGAATCCTTTTGGAGGAAAATTAAAGACCGATTCTGCTGCTGCACATTAATTATTTGTTTTCAACCATGGAGGGGGAGATCTTAATGATTCACGCGCCGGTTGTTTATGATGAATCCATCGTTCATTGGGAGAGTCATACACATCAGCCCTACGCATCGTCAACTTTCAACAACAGCGATGAGATTCGCATAGCCATCCAACATCAAGATTTGTGTTTGTTGCCGGGCAGAAGTTCGTTACACATATCTGGTAAATTAACCAGGGCCGATGGTGAAACAGCAGTTCAAAGTACAACTTTAGTCAACAACGCCATCTGCCACCTCTTTGATGAAATACGCTATGAATTGAATGCGGTTGAGATTGACCGCTGCAAGAATGTCGGACTCACGAGTTTCATGAAAGGTTGTGTGTCTCTAGGTCCAGGTCAGAAACCCCTGCTCGAGAATGCCGGCTGGTTTGATATTGATAAAGATGCTAAAAAATTAATTAATGATGCCGGTTACTTTGACGTATCAATACCTCTGAAATTGATATTGGGTTTCGCCGAAGACCACCGTCGAATCATCATTAATTCTAAACATGAATTGATTTTGACGCGTGCGAACAGTGATGCGAATGCCGTTGTGCAATCTATAGCTGAAGATTTTAAAATCAAAATAATGAAATTGGAGTGGCTGGTACCATACATCAAGCCATCAGATCATCAAAAAGTTCAATTACTCAACTTTATCGCCAAAGACGAGCCCATCTCCATGAGCTTCCGAACTTGGGAGTTGTATGAGTATCCTCTACTTCCATGTGCAGACAAACAAGTTTGGCCCGTAAAGACATCTTCACAATTGGAGAAACCGCGCTACGTCATTCTCGGTTTTCAAACCGCACGCAAAAATAAGAATGATATGAATGTCAGCCGTTTCGATCACTGCAACGTTAAAGATGTTAAACTTTTCTTAAACTCGCAGTGTTATCCCTATAACCAGCTAAATCTCAACATTGATCATAATCAATACGCCCTATTATATGAGATGTATGCAAATTTTCAAAGTACATATTATGGCAAGGACTCTGAGCCGTTGGTGAATAAAGGCGATTTTCTCAAATACGCTCCCTTAATTGTAATCGATTGTTCGAAACAGAATGAGGCACTCAAGTCAGGACCTGTCGATGTACGCATTGAGTTTGAATCTTCAAACAATTTCCCAGCTGCAACGGCCGCTTATTGTCTAATTCTTCACGATCGCATAATTGAATACAACGCAGTTAGTGGTGGGGTTAAGAAGCTAATGTAATCGGAGTTTGTGCTTCAGTCGCTTCAAAGTTGTTATACATGGCGGAGGTTATTGTCGATATTCAATGTTTCAAAACATCTCACAACGAATTTATATTGAAAGAATTTGCCGTGATCTCGGCTGATGATAAAACGGCCGAGCCTGTGAATTTTCTATTCGAACCACCGTTTCCATGGGATGAACTACCTGCCAAATACAAATCTACTAATTTGTGGTTGGAACGTAATCATCATGGGCTTTCATGGGACTCTGGTGATATTCCATACGACCTGGTGAAGGAGACAGTAATCAAGCAGCTCGAAGATGCCAAGAGAATTTTCGTCAAGGGTGTGGAGAAACTTTTATGGTTGGAAAAAATCACCGAGTTCCAGCACACAATCATTGATATGGAAAATCTCGGTTGCCTAGCGTTGAACAAGTTGTGCGATAATATGACGCCTTGTACACATCATGTTGGTGCTTCGAAGCTTAATTGTGCTACTAAAACAGTGAAATCGTTAAAAGCGTGGTATACAAACGATGATGGTGCACCGTCCATGGAACGATCGATTCAAATCTACTTTGAAACTGAGAATTTGGCTAGTATGGAGGCGGAAGATATCGCCTGTTTACCGAAGGATTTCCTCATCAAGCTCGCATCACATAGCATCCATTTCATCTGGGATAAATTACCTCTAAAGTTCCAATTGGATAAGGATGTCGCCGATTGCCGAAGATGTTTAACCCATTACAACACTTGTGGCGGAACCGAAATCGATGGACCTCCACCGATGATTAAAAATTGCGATTATTGTAAATTTATATGATTTTTATGTATGTACGAATAAAAACATTGTAAAATTATCCTGGTTTATTTTTTCAAACATCTCCCAATTCATGCATTCGCCAGAGCTTGCAAAGACGCGTATTTCTAGACATCTCCGAGCTTGTAAAATTACGCATAAAGAACGTAGTTTGCATATTCTATTTAAAATTAAACAATTAAAATCATTTTATTTTTCGCACATCTCCCACCGATGTATTATAAAACACTTGTATGGAAAAGCATGTATTTTAAATAAGTTCAATTATTTTTTATATTTTACAAATAGTTATATAAATATACAAATTAAAAGAAATTATGTTGTTTTTTACTTTTACAAAGTGTTCTCGCTCCTTATATAACATCTGAATACACGCTAAGTAGGGCTGCTTGCCGGCTCAGAGGTAATGGACTGCCTGCTGTAGCCCCGAGATTGGGGTTCGAAACTCGCTTATGGCAAAACATTTTTTTCACTTAAAAATTTCACAACTTGAGCGGGAAGTTCTGATTATCAATAGTGTGACGTCAGTCATGCCTGGCGGGGAAATTCCTGTTCGTACGATTATGCAATGCGCGCGAGGGAGATGGAGTGTTCAACCATGTGTGTAAGAGGGAGATGGAGCGTTCAACCATGTGTAGGAGGGAGATGGAGTGTTCAACCATGTGTAAGAGGGAGATGGATGGTGCGCGGGGGTGGAGCAGCCTCGGGTGTGCGGCGCCAAACAAGAAAATTCCTGTCCGTACGCTTATGCAATGTGTCTGAGAGAGATGGAGTGTTCAACCATGTGTAAGAGCGAGATGGATGATGCGCAGGAGTGCAGACGCCTGACATCGTAATTAGAATAATCCTTTGATTAAAGGGTTGTAATCAGATCAATTACGCGGTAATTGGAACAATTACATTTGCGATTAAAGGGTTATAATTAGTGCAATCCGATCAATTGTAATCAGATCAATTACGCGGTAATTAGGGTAATTACATCTGTGATTAAAGGGGTGTAATTACATCTTCGATTAAAGGATTAAAGATGGCGTCGATCAATCCGAGAATCAAATCCGCGAATCAATTTAATTCGCGGCTGCCCCAGAAGTCCCATAGACTATCTACTAACGTGCGTGAATGTACAGTAGATATTATTTGTTTACTGTTTTTTTGGCAAATTTATTCCGTTTTTCGAGTGATACTAAGTTGGTGCAGTGCAGAGACGTTCCCGGCGTGCTTCAGGTGTTCAGGTGCATAATTTTGTTGTTTGTTTGGTGGATTGAACGGTGAACATAAATTTGAGGTTAACTTTATTAAGATTGGTAATCAATTTCAAAATGCCCAGTCGGTGTTGTGTGACAGGTTGCAAAAGCAATTATGATTCTTCTTTAAAATCTAGCCAAAACAACCGTGGTGTCAGAATCTTTAAGTTTCCAAAAATCGAAGAACATAAGAAAGCGTGACTTAAAGCAATCCCTAGGAAAGACTTTATTCCATCATCTTCAAGTGTGGTTTGTCAATTGCATTTTAACGGCGCTGATGTGACTACACATGATAAATACAGACAGGCAGATGGAACCTGTACAGAAATTCTTTTAAGGATACCACGCTTGAAAGATGGTGCAGTCCCTAGCATTTTTCCAAATTTACCGGTATATCCAAAACAGTCATTAAAGAGAGAACTGACCCACAGGTTAGACGACAAGCAATTTTTGAAAGACAAAATGACGAAATTTTAGATCCGTCATGATCATGATAATACTTGATATTGCAGTGATGTTGCATTCCATTGGTTTTAAATTTGTATCATAATGAAAAATTTGTATCCAATTGAATATCATTAAAATACAAGTAGTAAATGTCTAATAAATCGATTAAAGTATGGGTGTAGCCTTCGTAATTAACAATTACGAAGGCTTTTTGCGTTTTATTTTAATTTGATTTTTATTTTATTTTTAATTTTTTTTATCAACGTTCTTTTTTCTTTCTTAAAAACACTTTTCTTAAAGCTTTTCATCTTTTTCTCTTAACGTCAACTTTTCAATTTTCCTTTCCTCTGTGGCAAGAGACAAGCCTAAACCTTCACGTAGTTCTTGCTGAAGAATAAAATTAATTTTTTTTTCCCACAATTAGATATATTATTGCAAATTTTCCGAAGTGTGTGTAGAATTAATTCATAATGCATTGCATTGCATTAAGACGAAAAATTACCAAGTAGGGTTTACCTGTAACATTTATTATTTTTGTTGTCTTGTACTTTTTTTATTATAAACAATGTGCGGCTTTTGAACGCTTCGCTGTAAGTGGTTTGTGCCTAACTTAATACGTTTGTACTCGCCGATATTTCAAGCTGGTCCGCTAGCAGTAAGAGTTGCGACGTTGCCTTTTTCTCGCCATGGCTAGTATTTAACGACGGCTACGTAAGAATGCAGTTTGATGGGACGATCATAAACTATTGCTAGAGTGGTAAACCGCATTATCCATTTTTAAAAAGTCATAAATAAAAGTATTTTTTCTGCTTTATCTTTAATTTGATTTAACTCAAAAAGTAATAATTTTTTTACGAATCGAATGCAAATATTAATGCTACGAATAATTTGACAAATTTTGAAATAAAAAATCAAACCGAAATTTTACCCAAAACTTTTTGTTTTACTGTTTTCGCTTCAAATAAAAATAATTTGGAAAATTTGTAGCACTAATCGAAACTGTAAACTTCAACTGATGTAACATGAAAATACTTTCCCCTCAATATTTAATAGACATTATGGCCGCGGTGGTAAAACTTGGCTCACCCTGTATATAACAATTTTTACTATGGTTCCATTGAAAAAACTGATTGCATAAATATCTAGCAGGCTTTTACCGCATAGATATATTTTTGTATGCATTTTTTCTTTCCGAAAATCCGATTTTCATATTAGTTTCATTTTTTTGCTTCGAATTAATCGTTAACCAACTTTTTCTGTAATGGATATACGGGAAAGTCGCATTCGCGAATTTATAACCAATCAAATTTTGTAATTTGTACTTTAACAATGCTTAACTGCTTAACTGGAAATCACCGTAGATACTACACAACCAGTGATTTCCGGAAATCACTCAAGAGTTTTGTGGAAATTATATGGCAAGAGCATTCATTCAATTGACACAAAAAAATAAAGTTCAATTTTTATCTAATTTGATTCAAGATTTCAATTTATTTTTTTGAAATTTTACTTTTGACAATTAATTTTATTTATGCGATTTTCTAGCAAATCTATTGTGTCGTCTTTGATTTTCAGAAATTATTATTTCGACCTGCCTCGTTCTTTTAGCGAAATCACCACTCGTCTACGGCCGCGACGATTTGTACGCTAAAAGAATTCGACATGTCGAAATAATTTCTGGAAATCAAAGCGTCACTTAATAGATTCAAATTAATTACTAAGTAATATAATATAAAATTAATAAAATATCAATGTTGTATGTATAAATGTAAGTTACTGGTTACTTCAGGAAATAACAAAGACAGAAAGAAGTTTCCAAATTGTTACAGAGTTATAATGTGTCTTGAGGAAATAAAAATGACCACACTTGTGACCATAGTCCGCAATACTAACTCTCTTAGTGTATTTTTATGAGAGGATGTTATAACAAGATGGTGCCATCAAAATGGTTCCTGGAAAAGTAATATCACGCTAGTAAGAAACAAATAAATGGTTCATACGCTTTAGGTCTTTTCTCCAACTTCAATTTTCAAAAGATCGGGAATCACAAAGGTTTATGATTTATTACAAGAGCAGATGTTACTTATAATAGAAGAAGTTGTGACAATTGACGTCATCACGTTGTCGTCTTTGTTTAAATCTTTTAAAACTTCCATTAAGTCTATAAAGTTTTCGGAAGAAATTTTATTTCGCCCAAATAAAGTGCATATATCTTTCCTAAATGGGCGAGCACTTCATAGAACTAAGAAGACAGCAGTAGAAAACTGACCCGCTTCACTAATCTGATATCCCGGCCGATATAAATTTTCCTATATTCGCCGGTCGTGTCATTCGAAATGGGGCAGTTTTCTCGAAACCTAATGGTTATTGCCTTTCTCGAACGGACATATTGCGTTCCATCTAGTGCAATGTGTGCTGGCTATACATCACCCGATAGAGCTGCAGGGAGACGCTGCGGCAGACAGAACTGCCACGATATGAAAGCGAGGTGTGTCGGAAATGAAAGAACACGAGTGGTCACCGTTCCGGAGCTCGAATCGACGACATGAGTTATCGCCATATAACCGACTGAACTGCCACAGCCATAACAAATGCTCGACATGAAAGCAAGCGATAGAATTATTGCCCTATAGATCTAGAAATATTCGTTGCTACGGTCGGTCTGTCTTGCAAACTGACCGCATTCATTTGTATATTTAACAAGTAATTTTTTTTCTTTCACTCATTGATTCGCATTACACATGTTTATAATTTATAAATTATTAGGTTGTTTAGTAAATATTATTGATATTATAAATTGTTCAATCAATATTTTTATCAAGTCATAAGCTCAACTCGCTTTACAGAACTTTTCCAATTTTATCTTTAAACAGGGATTTGGTTAAATTGAAGCTCGTTGTCCACGACTTCTTTTATGCTTTTATAAAATCCTAACCGATAGTAGTTGCGCTGACCATGTCTGTATCTCTGGATAACTTCTAACACTATAACGCAAACGTGGCTAGAATCTTTGCTGACACATTTATTAGTTGAGCAATTGCAATTGATGTTCCACCTTCGACATTTACTATTAAGTAAGACTAGAATTTTCTGCATTCATGGTTGTAACTGTAGATTGTAATGATTTTGACAACAACGCTCAGATAAAATTTATTTTTAATGCTATATACTTATAGAGGAAACTATAACCATTATGAAACCACAAGTTATTAAAAAAAAACTTGAAACGTACAAAAACCACTTTAAGACCGACCATTATGTTTAGCTATTGTTGCAGTTTCACCTACCGTTACGGAAATGATCATCTTATTTAAGTTTAAGGATTATCTGCAGTCAGTTGTGGCGCTATAAATCAAGTTGGTTGCGGAGCTTTAAATCACGCCGCGAGGAAAGTACATAAGCTATCATTCAAGCGGATGCGGAAACTATTTTTCATCGCGAACAACCATCACAGGCAATTTAGTACTTGTTCAGACATCTACTAGTAATCTTGTCATAAAATGGGCGAATAATTTTTTTCATTTACTAATTCATAATCACGATGCCTCACTATGATCTCTGCCATATTGAATTGCTTGTTTTCGAGAAAAAACGTGAACATTGATTGATGGGATTATTTGTTTTCTTATAGTGGAGGGTTTAGGAAGGGATCGGCGCGCCTACATAAAATATAAGAGCTGATGCGAACTAATAGTTAAATTGGAAAGTTTTAAAGAAATTTTGCGAGCGTCATTGTGGTGAGATAATATTTTAGAAGTTTTTGGGGTGAGCGAGTGAAGTACCGAACCCTGACAATGAATAATGCGAACATATCGTGCCCCGCCACTGAACAGATCAATCTTCGTCGAATTGTCGGGGCGCGCCTCGCCACATGCCAATCCCCCGCTTGATTTACGCACTATTGTGTCGACCTGACAGGAGATTTCCATAATCTGTTATTTAGATTTAAAATTTTTGAAAAGATAATTAACTGAATAGAAATAATAAAATAACGTCTGGCACCACCCAGGCGTTTATCTGTATCGTGGCTTTGTTAGTTGAAAGGCTACAAATGTAAAGCGCTTATCTCCGGGTAGAGCCACTTCCGAGCTCCCGTCGGGACACGCCAGGTCGCCAGTGTGAGTAATCGCTCCTGCCACCGGGGTAAGAGAGTGTTGTCTGCTCTTCCGCCGCCGTGTCCGCTGCCCCGTAACCCCGTCAATTCATCTTCCCGAGCTTATCTGCTCACCCCCTGTCGCCTCGGTGTTCTATGCTATGCGGTATAACTTTGTTCCTTCTCAAAGATTTAATTTCATTTTAACGCAAACGTGCTTTATTGATTTGTTCCAATATACATATTTTATGAAAATGAAAAATATATTTTGCCATAAAAATAATACGGCTTCATACAATTTCATTCCAATCAATGAACATGACATGCTATGATTGAACTGAAATAAGCAAAACCAAATATATTTATTTAACTTCAACATATGTTTAGTTTTGCTTCCTACCCGCAGGCGTTGAAGTCTTGTAATAACATGTCAGTTGCAGTCCGCTATTCGCACTGTTGGAATGGAAATTTAATTTGTTGATATTTTTTCATATTCATATATTGCAGTTATGCGAACAATCACGGCCAGTTACCGATTCGTTAATGTATGTTTTGTAAAAAAAAACAATTATCATTTTCTTTATAATGAAAACCGTGATTGCTACTCAGTTGCTCAAAATCAGAGATGATGAAGTGGTTGTATGTCTTCACAACAATGTTGGACCTGCGGCTGTCTAGAGAAACTCATCTAATGCTTGCCGAACACGCTAGAATGTAATTACTATTGAATTAGTCTTTCATATTCTGACAGCATTATTAATACCTTGCCTCAATCTAACTCTTTATGTTTACATTAAATTAACATTAGTTGTTGCTCTGATGCATGGCAAGGTATTTCTTTTCGTTTTTGTACGAAATCAACCTCCTTGTGATACAGGCCAAGAGAAAATCTCGCCGTGAATGGAAGTAGTTAACTAGAATTAGTTTCCTGTCAATAATTTGATTGACTTCAGATACTCCCGTTACGACCACATTTAATTGATTTGATGACTAGTTGAACATTCTATCAGCAAATTTGATTCTGGGCCAATAGAATCGACTTTTTATTAGTATTCTTAGTCTATCGTCGTGTTTTGAAAAATAAATTTTGACTTTAACTATTTTATAAGGAAAATCATGTGCAAATAATTCAGCAAGCTATCTAAACGAGCAACCTATTCCAGGTTTCTAAGTTAAAGCCATGTGTTTTTATTATGAATGACCTGTCAGAATGGTGGGCAAAGATGTCAGAGTACAGCGCACTGTGATTAATAACCCGCCGGCGGCGCGACTTGCCCAGCTATCCTACATATTAGCCGACGAACTCAGTAATAACCACTCATGTTGAATATCCATCAATCATGTGCAAATTATACAGGCGAGCCTCACACATAAAAATTATGACTGTCATTCGTGTAATTCTACAGCACGCCAACGATCGTTGGTTTATAATCAGAACTTTTTACGAAAACCTGACTAATAATATGCAATTTACTTAATTATATATCAAACAACCAACAGCTTTAATTTACTGACAATAAAAAGTGTCGTTATTGTAATAACCTTATTCAACAGAACCACTCGTTAGCCTTTAAAATACGAACATAAAACTTAATTAGGAGAGAATTAAGTTGATTTTATTTCCAATCATATAAATTTATTGCTATGTGAGAAAACCGGGTGTAAAAACGTCATAATATGTAGGTATATTGACCGAAAACTCCTTGAAAAATAAGTGCCGTCTAAAAAAATAAATAAATATAAAATAACTTGTATTAATTTCGTGGCATCATTTTCAAACAAGTGAAACCGCAAATATTATACATTTCATTAAATATTGAAGAAACTTGGCCCAAGTTTTTTAATAGTTTCTTGAACAGAAAAGGTACATTAACGCTAAGAGAACCGTAAAAGCTTCACACCATTATAGACACTTGTTCCAACATTCTGGGCACGGCGACTTCATCAAAACCCCTAAGCCCGCGTTGATAACACTAAGCTAATCCCCTGGTCTTCGGGAATGCAATCCTTGCTCTCAAATTTATAGTTGTTCTGTCCAAGTACCCGACCTCAATAGCACCTACTACAATCTGCGCTCTATTGCAATGTGTTAAGTAGGGTTTCAACGTAAATGTGGGATACTGGAACGGAATACTCAAATATTTTAATGAACATTATGATTAAAATAAATAAGCAGTTAAAAGATTTAAATAATATTCATTTATTAAAAATATTTTACGATTTAATACAGCTAATAGTTTGTTTAACTAGTTAGAATCATTATAAAAATAAATATATTAATCATAAGGAAACTTGCACTACCTATTCACATCTTTGGAACGTTTATTTTATTTAGGTATCTTCAATGTCATAAAAATTTAAAATAAAAGGTCTTTCTTGTCTACATGGCAGAATCGTACTATAACAAACCACTTTACTTAATGTAAGTACTTACCATAGAATAATACGCCAACAGTGTCCTGTTAATCCAAAGGTACTGAGAACATAATCCCTATATAATATATTGTTTGAAGGTTTACGTACAAGACCGTCTGAATTATCGTTTAAACTGTAACAATTGTTCGTTATTAAAATCGCCCTCTATTAGCTTATTCATTATGTTTGCACTGATTTTCTTTTCAGTTACGTCTAAAAACATTTCTTTCAACATTACTGGTTATGTATTGCGTTGCATTAATTCCGATGAACAAAAATAGGTTTTATTGAATTTTTAAATACCTGTATTACATATACCTATGTGGTATGTAAATACGTACATACAAATGAACGGTATTCATCTCCATCAGTAAAAACTGTCAACGAACAACAAATCAGCCGTAAAAAGGCACTTTGATTACACAACCCACGATATGAGATCCCTTTTTGTTCCACTTCCTAAATGACAGAATACATGCTGAAATGTTTTTCTTTTTATATTCAGACTAATTTGTAAAAGTGACACATTTGTTTTAAAATAGAATGTTGTTTTCGCAATTCCATAAATCTACTTGCCAGTTTAACACTTCAGCTGCTCAGCTATTTTTCCTCATAAATTACGTTTTATTCCGATGATATAGCTAATAGTGTTGTATTTTGGATTAAACGAAAAATTTGTGGTGATTTATCATTTTTAACTGGATTTATCTTACCGAGAAAATAAATTGGTTTCACGTATAACTGCTGAAAGTATAGAATAATTTCATTTTCGAAATATTTTATTTATTAAATAAAATCTTCTACTACCCTATGCTTACAATTAAAAATATAATAAGTCAACCTGATCAACATAAAATACTAACATTTTTTAAAAAAATATTAAAAATACCGTTATGTTCGCCTTTTAAAATTAATATCTCCAGAGTGTGTCACGACTAGCTTCGATTAGAACTTTTTGAGAAAGGAGTTTTCGTAAAATTCTGAAATTCTGAGATTTTATGTTGTCGACTATGATTAGATACTGCCATTAAAATAACATCAACACTCTAGTTCTTCCTATTACCGTGATAGACAATAACAACTTCGCTTTATTACAAGGAACACCATATATTTTTACATAATTATTCTAATCGAGTGTTCTCTGCTTGACTTTTTTGTATGTGTATCTAATTTTTAGAAAATAATATTGAATGGTATTAGACTGATGTTAAACATACCATAACAGACTAGAATAAACTTTGTAACAAATTATCCGAGTTCGTTATAATTATGTAATATGTTGTATGTTGTTTCACAGTTTTAATAATAATAATTGTAAGTACAAGTACCTAACCGATCTTAAGATTTTTGATGTAAATATAAAATATAAATAAAATAATATACTAGTAACCCGAGTTTTCCACGTAATTTGCTAGAGTAACAACGATTGTTGACTATATGGTGTTGAAGAAAGATGGAAGAATTTTAAAATGTAACATTGATCTTATTCCTGATGATATAATTAACGAAGCGACTTATTGGCGGCGAAGACCAGCGGCAGGTACGAAAAGGATACCAAAATGTTATGAAGTGGTGTAAAAGTAAAAAAGTGGAATGTGAAAGTAAAGATGTAAGTACTACTCTGATGGAATTACCGAAAAAAATTGCTTATGGACAAAATTACCATGCTAAAGACGAGTTTGAAGCTATACGAAAATGTGGATACTATCATAACATTGAATTTCTTGTTAAAGTTTTTATTATTTATTGTAATTGCATGGACAAAAATAAGATTCAAAACTTCCAGCAATCCTTGATAATACAAATGATTTGATATTTAAAATAAAATTAAGTTTCAATTTTTTAGAATTTAACATATTCACGTGGTAACTGCAATGGTTGTATGCTAAATATATTAAATTTTAGAGGAACGACAAAAAACATTTTCAATTTGTCCCCGTGCTTTTATATTCGTCCTATTGAATTGTCGGTTTCTTATTGGTCTATTAATGTACGGTATTTTTGTTTTATTGCAGTTCGTCTAGTTCAGTGCATTGACCACGATAGTAAATTAACCAAAACGTGATTTTTTTTTGACGTACAACCTATTGCAGTTACCATGACGATATATTCGAAAGAAGAAAAGATTAATATTGCGAATTGGCACAAAAAAGCAATAGCTTCGGACAAGTCCGTAAGTGTTTCCATGAAGTATGTAGTTTGGAATCAAATTCAAATCAATTTAAATCCAGTTACAAATGACAAGCGTCAAATGTTCATTGACGCAAATGTCAAACTGTATACATAACCTAGAATTCGCTATTTTGTAACCAAAAGCGAAGTGCGAATAAGTGGTTTGTTTATTTATTTATGTGATATCAAAATGAACTCAGTTGCAAAATCCATGTTTTGTTCGTGGAACACTTCCAGCATAATTACACATTCAAACTTACACTATACGGGGTGAGTCAAGTTTTAAAATTGAGGGAAAAGTATGCAAATTACATGTTATATCAGTTGAAGTTTACACTTCCGATTAGAGCTACAAATTTTCCAAAGTTATTTTCGATGTTTGGTTTTTTATTTCAAAATTTGTAAAATTATTCGTAACACTAATGTTTGCAATGTAATTCGAAAAACAATTATTACTTTTTGAGTTTAATAAAATTTAAAATAAAGCACAAAAAATGTTTTTATTTATGACTTTACAACTTCGAATAATGCGGTTTACCACACTAACAATATTTTATGATTGAGCCATCAAACTGGACGAGACAGTTTTTCAGTTGCCGTCAGAGCTGCATTATTAAGTTAAAGGAGCATATTACACAAAAAACTTTTTTTTAAAAATTATTATTTAATGTTAAATTATTGTAGTCAGAACTATTAAAAACTATTTGATAAAACTCAAATGTAAAAAAAAAAATTGTTTTAGAAGATATTAAGACTTTTTAGAATTGCTTGTGACGTCACTGAGCCGACTCACCGAAACTCCGTATCTCTCACGTGCAAAAGTTACTCGCTTCGCACAACGAACAATCTACCTAAAAATTATATTTTTAATGCTAAATTTATATGAGACTGTGTGAATGGTTTTGCCAAAGACGATAAACGAATCAGAATTTCAATACGGTGTTTAGTTTTTTTTAAAAATATTAAATAAGAACAGCGCCCCGACTGTGCGTTCCTATTTTATCTAATTGTGCGTAAAGTTCGGCTAAGTTTATGACTGTGCCTTTTACAATACTATAAGTGATCCGTCCATAAAAGCAACGAAGTTTGTTGCACCCTGCAGTGAACCCTCATTATCATCAGTAAAAGTTGATTGTGATTTAAAGTCGTAAATGCAGAATAACTCCGAGTTATTTGCAACAGTAGCCACCAGAACATCGCCGACCAGTTTTTGGATGCAGTGAACCAACGGGACATCGTTTTCCTAATAGAGAAAAATCGCCGAAACGATTTGCATTTTGGTCAGAATTTTGTAAAAGGCAATCATTTCAACCAGGACAAAATGCAAGAATTTGCAATAAACATTTTTTAGAAAGTGATTTAGACTAATCGTGTGTTCTAAGAAAAAATTTTCAAAAGAACCTTGTTTAAAAAAAAGTAGATACATATTGGCTCAATAAAAAAACACATGAATTAGGTCACATTTTTCGAAAGCTACAGGAAGTTGGGTTTATGACGTGATATATTTAAAACATCTTTGTCAATAACCAATTTTTCAAACAAATTATTTTGTGTAATGCATGTATTATTACCAATTAAATGTTTTATATAATCATATTCTTGACAGACTCTTCATCTGTTGGCATAGACACACTTTTTTCACATTTACACTAATTACAAATTCCACTTCGATTTTCGTAATTTATGTTTACACTACTAGGTTCAAAAAAAGTATCAACTTCATCGTCATCTATGTATTCAGGTTCAAATAAATAAGGAGTTGTCATAATTAAAAATTAAATTTATAAGTGCAACCAACCAATTTAGCAGTAAATACTAGAATACTATTGTTAACTAAACATTCAAAACATTCAAAACTCCACGACGGTCAGGCGTCTTGAAAATAATTGTTTTATGACCTCTGTCTGGGCGGTAGAAATAACCTTTAGAAGCGCGTAAAAATGGTACGAATGACCGTGCCGTGTCATCGCATTAATATATTTTTTTTAAAACTAGACACTATATTAAAATTTTGGTTGCATTATCGTCTTCAGTACAAAAAACAGTCTAAATACTCGTAACAAAATTTCGAAAACATTGTTTAAACGTAGGTAAATGATCGTGTGAAGCGAGCAATTTTTGCCTATATAAGATAGGCTGCTATGGGCAGCTCGGCTCAGTGACGTCACGGGCCGATTTTGAATTAATTATAACTCATTAAATAATCTGAGTAGAAACAAAATACATATGCCATTTTTCTTAGAATTAAACGTACTTTTCAATTAAACGAACTTATTTTTTGTGTATTGTGCCCCTTTAAGTTTAGTGACCGTCATAAATAAAAAGTCAAGTCAATACCATTGTCCGATAAATTGGTCTAAATACCTTCTATTATGCAAATTAATAAAATTATTTCAATTACACTAAATTGTGTGAAAATATTTTACTGTTCGTACATCAAAAAAACTAATAAATTGAATAACTCGTAATTGAGATAAAACCAAAATTTTAACTGATTTAAAAAAAATATTCTTGCTTCTTATGTTCCTTAATAATATAATAGTATATTATGCAACAAGCACAAAATGATGCTCATTTTGCACGAGTATGAATTGCAGTACGAGTCGAAGACTCGTACTGCAATTCATACGAGTGTAAAATTGCCATTTTGTGCGCGTTGCATACTGCACTTTTTCTACGATAACCTCTGCTAACGCGTTTAACATACTTTGCGTTTTGATCTCCTTTCCACTCCAAAAAGAGGTTATAAGCGCGTTGATACATTTTCTTAGACGTTTCCGGTAATAAATTTAATGTTGTGAACTTTGCAACTTCAGTTATGTTTGGAGGTGTTAATTCCAAGTCATTATCACTATCACTTTCCATATTAATTGTAAGAGTTATCGAAAATAACTACGAAATTATTATCTGCAACGTACAAAAATGTTGACAGAAGCAAACTGATGACA
Organism: Dascillus cervinus; assembly: GCA_949768715.1. NCBI lineage: Eukaryota > Metazoa > Arthropoda > Insecta > Coleoptera > Dascillidae > Dascillus > Dascillus cervinus. The sequence goes on from OX458316.1 coordinate 18,731,864, forward strand.
TTCGATTTTCTAGGCCGCCTTAATATTTGTGACCAAAAACAGTGAACCGAACACGAAATATTTCATTTCGCATTTGTTGCCTAGCAACCGATGCGAAATAAAATTCTGTACAAAATGTAGTTGTTTATGATTGAATTTACGCTCGTGAAATAACATATTTCGATATTGTCGTAGAAAAAATTACTTATGCAATTTATGAGAATTGGCAAATTATTTTGAAGTGCTATTGTGCCACCAGCGATAAAATTTGACTCACCCTGTACATTACGCGCATTCCGATTTGGGTTGGAGCAAGTCATAATACAGTAGTTAGAAAGCAAAACGAATCGAACCGAAATGACTTCATACAACTGCAGCATGAGTAAAGTTTGGTTAAAAAATACCTGTCAACTGTCAACTTTTTGAAAAATGAGCGGCAAAATAACTGTACTTACCTGGTTCGATTCAATACGATACTGTTTCCACGCATAAAATTATACTTGTAATCCCATTACGAACTCAGAATTTGCCGTATCGACCTTGAGACTCAAATCGATTTCAATGACGATGTTAAAGTGTTTCCAGGGCAGTATTGAATCCCACTACCGTTTTCAATTCGAATTCAATCCCTCACGGAAACATAGTATATGTTTGGTTGCATATCTCGGTTGCATACATTGACTGAGTGACAATTTTTTTTTATTAAAACCATAGAAATATTGACATCGTATGTTCATTGTTAAATAAAAGACCCGGTATATTGCTGCAATAGACGTTTTTGTTCTTTTAGCGTCAGTCGTGTAAGATTCCGCAATGATCTATGTAATTGTTAAAAGTAAGCACGTATGCATACCTACGAATGGGAAATCATCCCGAAAAAAGAGTCGGACATAATAAGCAGCTCTTCATATAAATCACAACTAGATATCGTGGGTGATGTGACAATAACTCCTATCTCACATTTTTTAATTACGTTTAACTACATTTTTCACTTTTTCTAAAAGAACAAATACGCAAAGTGATATTGCAATTACCTATCAAATTGAGTGCCAGAGGCATCACATAATTTCCGTCCAAAAGTAAAAGCAGCCTGACATAAACAGATGCATAAATAAATGGTACTTCTCCGAAAGCAATACAACTTTGCTGACAGACCGAAATTAAATATGGAGTTGAACTGTTTTGCTACGATTTCATCGTCATGATATAATTTATATCTATTTAAATCAATCAATTTAAATCAAGTAATTCATTTATGATTTGGTAATACTGGATGGTTCTAAACAGTGTAGATACATATACAGGTAATTTTGCACATTATTTATAAATGCGATGTAGATGTATTTTCTTTTTATGTTTATATTGATTGTGCTACGGTCATGAAATTTTCCAAAATAACGGTCACCATAAGGATGGTTCTTAGACAAAAATTGACTACAATCACAGAAAGGAAAGAGTTTGTTTTGTAGTGGTAGTGCGTATTACTACCTTCAGATCTTTATTCTCGGTTGCGTTATTATAAAATTAATTCTACTTTTATAGAATTTAATACAATATCAGTTTTGTTTGTAACTTGATTTCCTAAAAATTGATATTTTTTAAACAACCAGTAAAATGAAAATGATACATGAAAATTACTGTTCCAAAAAAATTATTTTCCTGTCGCGATTTTAGACAATCATATTTTTAAGATGAAGATTCGAAAGGTTTATACCTCCGCAGAAGTGTATGTACTTGTGCATAAGACGAGTTAGACGGTACTGATTTCTTCTTATACCTAGTATCATTTAGCAAGCAGTAAATTCATTATTTTATTCTTTTCCAGGCCCAGTAACTTTTTTAATATGAAAAGGATGTTTGCATTTTTATGCAATACCAATTTCGCTAACTATTTAAAAAAATAGAGAAGAAAGAATTGATATTAACAGATGTAAAAGATGGTGGAATTAATTGTGAAATGCTCCTGCGTGCTTTACCAATTGAGGTTGCCTTTTTAATTTCAAATCTACGACCGGTCATGGTACAACACACAAAAGCAAAAAAAAAATGAGAACAGTGAAACCTCCACCCAAACTATTCCCTCAGGCATGTTATCAAATCATACTCAACAATACAGAAATAAAGAAAGAAATCGTCCAGTAAAGTCCGCCATCTTCTCTACTCTCACCCTGCTTCGAAGTCTTCTATTGATTTTGGTTTTTTGGTTTTGGTTTTTTTGGATGTCCCTTTTTTTCTGTTTTAAATTTGTCTTTGTCTAAGTGACTTTTCATATGCTGCTTCCTACTATTTTTTTTAATAAAAACTTTCTTGCATTTCTTGCAAATAAATCCCTTTCGTATTTTCAAATCGACGTCATTAGTGTTTAAAAATCCATCAATATCTTCATCTTTAGCAGCAATTTTACGATTTTTTTTATTATTTACCATTTTATGTATTAGAAATTAAAAAAGATTAATATCTATTTATTTGTCACTATTTAATACCTTTAATTATTTATATTTGGAAGGTTTTTTTAAAAATTTAATAATTATTAATCAAAAAATGACGTTTAAATTTTAACCAAAATTTTAGCGAAAACAACAAATTACCCTCTTTCTAATTTAAAAATGAGAAGACAACGTGTATTTAGTATGTTATGAATAAATTATAACGTTAGAAATAAAAATTAAACTGAAATAATTAAAAAAATAGCTTATATTTATTTCGACGGACGAAAGGACGAAAGGAAGACGAAATTCCGTAAATGGAAAATTAAGACCGGCCATTAAAAAAAATTGAACGATAGATGTCACCACGGTTCAAATGCAAGGCCCTCGTAGATTTTAAAAAAGAATCATTTAATCAAACATATCGTTTATAAAGAAATATTATTATAAAACTAGGCTAAACCCGCGGGCGTACCGCCCTTCTTGGAATTTTCTCAACACCTTTTTCAGTATCTTATTTTTTGGACACTACTATTAGAAAACCAAGATTTGCAAATGTTACTCATGTATTTCAAAAGGATGATCAATTTTAATTTCGTTGATATCCGGTAAATATCTGAAATTTTCAATGTTAACCTTTTTGCAAATGTTTTATTAATTGGAAAATCACTCTGGAAAGTTTCAATTGAAAATAAGTATTTTAGAAATTAAGGTTTGTTGGTTTGTTCACAATAAAAAATATAGCAGCTGGGATAAATAAAAAATAACAAATAATATTTGTTTACGACTTTTTTATATCAAGTTGCTATTTTATTTCTTTTTTACACTATTTTTTATTTCTTTGTAACCAAAGTGATTTTAGTGTTTTTTTTGTTATCAATATACATTGCATTTTTCATATTCATGAGATGCAGTCAGATTCTTATGAATCATATTTTTTCGTGTGATACAGTCCACTTTATTTCTATTTTCTTCTTCCTGCGACGGCATCAAATCAATTGGTGCAACGAAGAAGAAACATTTTGGTCCAAACGAGCCGGATATTTGATCGGTGATATTTTGGTTGGTCTAGTTTCTGCTGCTGCCGTATTCGCCTGCATGGGTAATTCGTGAATTTGTTCAGCAGAGGTTAGTTATTTTAATTTTATTATGAATGAGTTGAAAAGAGCACTTGCTCCTCTTAAGGCCAAGTTAATGCGTTTTATGACATTCTTGAATAAGTTGCAAGATTCGCATGGCGATCCCGTGCAAACTATGGAACCGGAAGAGATTGTAAGAAATTTACAGAATCGTTTAAAATCCGTATGGTCGATTTTGGCCGATTACTACCAAATTCACGTGAACATCACTGCTATTGATAATGACGATGATCACTACATTCAGTATTCCCATTTCAAGACTGATTATTTTTCCATCAAGGCCAAAGCCGAATCTTTGATTTTAGCATATTGCCTCGTCCCCGTGCAGATTTTTGAATATTCAAAAAATGCACATTTTATGACTAGCTTATCACGATCGACTCACTCGGAGCGATCCATGTTGTCCAGTTCCGTGCAGAATTCTGACCCTGCCGGAAGGACAGTTTCTATAGGTGGCGTACCACAGTCGACTTATTCGGAGCGATTCGTGTCGTCAAAGCCACAAACTGAATCCGAACAAACGAATTCAGCATTTTCTTATAATAAGAAGCAGATGCTTCCTTTAGTTCCCCCCGTGCAGAATTTTGACCCTGCCGGAAGGACAGTTTCTATAGGTGGCGTACCACGGTCGACTTATTCGGAGCGATTCGTGTCGTCTAAGCCACAAACTGAATCCGAACAAACGGATTCAGCATTGTCTTGTAACAAGAAGCAGATGTTGCTTCCTTTAGTCCCCGTGCAGAATTTTGACCCTGCCGGAAGGACAATTTCTATTGGTGACTTAACACGGTCGACTCATTCTGAGCGATCCGTGTTGTCAAAATCACTATCTGAATCCAAACAAACGATTTGTTGTAGTGAAAGGCAGATTTTGCTGCCTATCGTTTCCGCCCAGAATTTTGATTCAGCCGTAAGGACAGTTTCTACTGGTGGCGTATCACGGTCGAATCAATCGAAGCGATCCGTGTCGCCAGAGCCAGAAGTTGAACCCCAACACAAGATATTAGTAATTTGTCATAATGATATCCAGATTTTACCACCTATCATTCCCGTGCAGAATTCTGACTCTGCCGGAAAAATGGATCTAATTAGTGACATACCACGGTCGACTCATTCTGAGCGATTCCTGTCATCGAAAGGACAAGTTGAGCCCTCGCAGACCATTGAGGTACAGATTTTGCTACCCAACGACTCCGCGCAGATTTTTGACCCTGCCGGAAGTTCAACATCAATTAAAAATCTTATGAATTCTGGTTCACGGTCCAATTTCTCTTTTTTGAATCTCGATAAGATCACTGGCAACATTCCCAGTTGCCAAGTTGATCAAGACATAACTCCAAGTAATATACACTTGTCTGATCTTCTTGTTAATCAACCGGAACAAATAATATTGGGTCCCGGTCATCTACGATTGCAGAAGACTTTTTTGTTTGTGTAATGGCGGGTCGTATCTTTATACGACCCGCCATTACACAAACAAAAAAGTCTTCTGCCCCTTCTACTATTATAGTTCGAATGTCCGACAGAATTTGTGGACGATGATTCGGAATCCATCCAATTAAATAACTTGAAGCAACCAGCTTCCAAAATATTTGACAATTGTAAATATATTTCACGAGCTTGTGTCAGTCAAATCATACGAACCAGTCAGGAAGTCATCCATGTAGAAATCCTGCTTTATAATGCCAGAAATTTTTTAGGCAGAGAATTTTCGCATTCAAACAACGAACGAATGGCCAAAAATGAGGCCGATGCAGTACCGTAGGTCGCAGTATTTAAAATATAAACGCGCAAAGATTCAGATGGAACCGTGCGCAACAAGATTCGTTGCAGTGACCTTTGGCTAGGCTCGACTTGAACCTGCCATGCACGTCCTATCAATATCGGACGATATCGAAATATACTGCCGAAAGCGAACAGCAATTGTAAATAAATCCTGCTGTTTGACAGGACCCATAATTTAAAACATATTGAGCAAATGACCACTGGAAGTGAACATTGAACCATTTTTAAAAAGACACCTCGAAGTTTAGTTAACACACCCCATGATGAGGAACAAATTTGAATAACCCGAGGAATCTGGCATATCAAATGATACGTGACCTAGATCTTCGTAATCCTTCATTAACTTAAAATAAACTTCGAAAGGTACTGGGTTGTCCGTCAAAGATTTTTCTAAAGAAAAGAATCTTTGAACGCAACCTCTCGAAAATAACCAAAGACCTCAGGAGGTCTGGTCTGCTTAAAATGCGCTTCGCAAGAATATTCTTCTTTCGAAAACGCTCGCTTCGTCGGACAGCTTTCAAGTTCCCAGAACCTCACAAGCTGGTCGGGAACTTCGCCTGGACGATTGAAACGGCAACGAACTATAATAGTAGAAGGGGCAGAAGACTTTTTTTGTTTGTGTAATGGCGGGTCGTATCTTTATACGACTTTATACGTATCTTTATACGTATTTTTCCCTTTTTTACCTTAATCCGTTCGGTCACGAATTAACACTTTTAAAGATAAGAATCTGAAATTTACTAGAATGTAAATATGATTTTTTTGAAAATTTTTAGTGTGCGTTTCACATTATCAAAATGCTTCGTTTGAGCACAATAGGGTCTCCTTAATTGAGCTAATGAGGTAAAAAAATACAAAATACACAAAAGAACGAAAAATACTATTGTTTCTAACAAAAGCTACACTGTTTATATACGCAGAAATACGATCGATTATCAACCGACACATAAACAAACAAAACAAAATTAAATAGAGTTCTCCGTAGCCTATCATAGCTCAGTCATAGCGCATCTTCAGAAACTTATATTTTATAATTTTATAATACATATAATATATACACCGTGATTCACGTAACATTCTGAGGCGTACATCCAATGCTACAACATGCTATGATACAAAAAGCATATATTTAAGTTTCGTATGTTTGGAAACCCCTGGCAGAAATAACTGTCAAACTGACAAGTTAAATTTCAAAATGTATTCAAACGATGAACGAGTGGATATGATAATAATCTACGGCGAGTGTTACAAAAATGCAGTTGTTAAAGCCATATTATACAGGTATCCTGAGCGCAGACACCCTACCGACAAAACATTTAAACAGCTTCAAAATGAATTAAGGGTGAATTGACCGAAACCAATAAGGCATAGGCGTCGAACAGCGACAAATATTGACAACGAAGTTCGTGTAATCGGACTGGAATCAGTCTGTCGTCAGTATGTAGAATAATAAAAAATGGAAACAAATTTAATTCTTACCATGTGACCTTAGTGCAACAATTAAAGAAAACTGACTATGCAAAACGTTGGAATTTTTGCAATTGTACACAAGATAAGGTAGATCACTAGGAGGATTTTTTCAGCGTTGAGGTAAAATTTTCGAATAATGGAGCAGTTAACCGCCACAACTGGCATTATTATGCCTTGGAAAATCCACACTGAATACGACAAAGCCATTTTCAGAACGTCTTTTCAATCAATGTGTGATGCGACATAGTAGACGATTGTATTATTGGCCCCTATTTTTTTGAAAATAATAACACTTGTTTCGCTGAATTATCTTCACATAGTTTTCATTTTCATACCTTGTATTTATTTTCAATTAATTAAAACAGTTTGAATACATTTTGTAAAAATATGAAATTTAAATATGTTTTTTGTATCTAGCATGTGATTTTTGAAAGTTACGTGAATCACGGTGTATATATATAATATGGTATAATATTGTCATGAATATATGTATAGATGGTAAAACATCCACCCAATTGAAAGAATAGGATGTTCAGAACCAATCACAAAATGGTAAAAAGGTTAAAACAAGCTGAGCTTCATAGGAAAAAATCAGAGTATAGATTGTCCTCAATTTTTGCAAAATGTCATCACTGTAGCGCAGTAGCTCCAATAATAAAAACAAAATATGTGGAAAAAAAATGAAGACTATTTTGTATATCTGCAGAATTTCATTTTTGAATGAGGTAAATTTAGTTATTCTTATTCTCTTAACGTGTAAAATTACCGCTACAAATTATTCTACGCCGTTTATAATCACTCTAAATAGTGAATTGTATTGTAAAGTGAAGTGTATTGTAAAACCACTTTGGATAATATGCTTAAAGTGCATCTATTTAATGTTGGAATGCGCATAATATTGTGATGCGTAGACGTAGCAACATGAATTGTGCATGATACATAAGGAAGGGAGGTAGATAATGGAAGCAGTGAATGATGAGCTCCAACGATGTCACGCTCTACCCTACTGAGTTATTGTCTAAAGGACTGTTATACGTCATTCGTACCTTTTGTGAGGCACCTACTGATCTATTACTATTCTCTTTCGTGCCCTTAAAATGTTGAATCGTTAGAGATAAATTTCAAGTGGTCGATAACTCTATGTGGTTTTTTGAATAACCTACAACTAGGTATTTAATAATTTTAGTTTTTCTCAGAAATCTTAGATAATGGTAAAAAACTTCACACTGGAATTGTATTCCTCTTAAGAGAGTTATAGCAGGGCGCTTCTTATGAAAGCCGTATAACGCCATAGCTAATCTATGATTGGTTCAAAAAACAAAAGATTCTTGTAGGCTTTGATAGGATTCCAAAGTACCCTTGAAATTAAAAAAAAAAAAAAAATTCATCAAAAAACAAAATCCAGTTGGTATAATAGACCTTTGAATAGTAAGTATCATGTTGCTAGTGTATTTGAACCTCTTGGCTACGCTGCGCTTCGCCTCGTTCGTTTAAAAAAGGACTGTATGATTATTTTTGTCAAACTACTTCTTCACGCAAAAAATTTGAGAAAACTAGAACAAGGTACAAAATTTCACCGTTTTTCGATACCGGCACCGTCGCCTTCGCTCTGGCGAAGTCGAAAACTTGGTCTTTTTAGTAGCGAAATTAATAATATTGTGAATAATGAGCAATCATTTCATTTCTGTAGACTCACGTTATACCATGGTGTCAATATATTGGGAATTCAAGCTCAGCGAGACGCCTCTAGCGGTGAGTAGACAAAACACTAGACGATAAGTCATGGAAAGGATACAGTTTGTTTACACGAATGCTCTGTGCATGCACGTGCGATAGTTTTGTAGTTTATTTTGTATTATCTGTGGTTTTGTGGTTAATTAACATTCAACTACAACGACGATGACAACTCCGGGTTTAACAAGCTACGTAAATTGTTCTGTTCCTGGATGTAGACCTGTGAGAAGAAAGTTTCCTTATTTAATGTACCATAGTTTTTCAAAAAATGGAATTAAAGTGCATGTGATGATGTAAAAGTTTCTGCCTTTCATTAAAATCTCTGAATGAAGGGGTGGCTTTCAATGCATCTAATACCACCTCAATATCTAAAAAAATCTCTTCGCCCATTATAAAACATCAATAACACTAACCACTCAATAGCACTAAACTTACAATCATCAAAATGTATATACAGTGAGGACGCGTGGGTTGGAATAAATTTATTTAAAATTCAAGGGTTTGGTTTTTGGAAAAACGCTCGGCCACGTAGATTTTTGTTTTTAAAACTGCATCTTTTTTGATATTTGTAATTTTACGATCGTCTTTTGACCATTAACTTCCTGACAATAAGCAAGTTAAAATTCAATTTCTCGTAACACTTCAGTTAACATTTGTGGCTGGATTTGTTGTATTTCGGCTATAATTCTATTCTTCAATTCATCAATATTTTTCGGTTTATTGAAGTAGATTTTAGATTTCAGATAACCCCATAGATAAAAATCTAATGGGGTTAAATCTGGAGACCTATCTAAAAAAAACCTCTCCTTCCGATCCATCTATTTGGGAAAATATTATGAAAGTATTCTCGTACTGTTCTCGAATAGTGTGGGGGCGCTCCATCCTGTTGGAATCATATCGAATCTGCCGGTATATTTGGGTTCTCATTATTCAGGTAAAGCGCACTTACACTGGGTATTATGTCATTTTGTAGTACCTAAGTCTAATTATTTTTCAGAATTAAGTTTTCCCTCAGTAAAAAAGGGACCCACAATTGAGGTACCCACAATTCCGGCCCAAACGTTTACTTTCTGAGGGAATTTGTATGACTTTCCATTCTCCAACGTGGGTTTTCTGGTGCCCAATATCGAAAATTTTGCCTGTTTACCGAACCATTGAAACAAAATGTTGCCTCGTCGGAAAAAACTATCTTACGTAAAAATTCCGGGTTGGCATTGCATCTATCTATCATTATTTCGCAAAATTCTAATCTGCGATCGTCTTTAATAAGTTCCTGAACAAAATGTACTTTGTATGGGTGCCATTTGTTCTTGTGTAAATATTTTAGAACAGAAGATTTACTTAGTGACTGTTCTGCAGCTACTTGTCGACTTGATTTGTGAGGATTTTCTTGTAAATCGAGCAAAATATTCGATTGTGTGTTTACTGGAAATGTAACATGGTTGGTTTTGTAATTGTCTCTTACGTGGCCAAAGTCTCTAAACTTTTTCTCTATCTTACTAACTACTGATTGTGTAATATGCCTCTCCGGGTACTTATCATTGAACAATTCGCAAACTTCAGCTTGTGTTCGAGTATTATCGCCATATCCTACCATCATCAACATTTCTATTCGTTGTTTCTCAGTTAAACGCGCCATTCTTCAAACTTTGCAACTGTACTTGTCAAGTCAATAATCAAAAATAAACACACAACTGAATGTTTTGCTCGATTTCCAGCGCTTCCTTGATGATATTATTAGTGGTCTACTCTAATAATTTATTTTATCATAAATTTTTGAAACTTTAGGACTGATTATTTCGAAAACTTTCCTCTTCAACGTCATACGAATTTTACATTTCTGTACTCAGAAAAATGTGCTGCATCCACATTTGTGAACAAAAATATGGGGTGCAAATTAAAAAAATTATTGATGACGCCATAGTGCGAAAACAAAAGACGATCGTAAAATTATAAATATCAAAAAAGATGCAGTTTTAAAAACAAAAATCTAGGTGTCCGAGCGTTTTTCCAAAAACCAAACCCATGAATTTTAAATGAATTTATTCCAACCCACGTGTCCTCACTGTATAAATGTCTGTTATCGCCGATTAACACAAAGTACATCGAAAAAGAACGTTATAACGAAGCAGGGGCGAATTATATCCTCATCTGGCATGTCCATTTGCATACACATAAGGCGATATATGAATTCCCTTGAATTCCCAATAAGGTGGGTTGAACCGTAAAAACAGTCTGTGATTGGTAACAAAAAACACAGAAGATGTTAAAGCGTTAAATAAATCGTTGTATAAAACACCAAGATTACGAAACATAGCTCATTCGAAAAAATTATCCCAATTGGGCCGTAAAGGCCTTGTTGACCAACCTTTTTTACCCGACTGAGGCGAAGCCAAAAAGGAAGGGTTATATTTTGAATAGCAGTATGTAGTATGTTTGTACAGTAGAGCGTCGATTATCCGAAATAATTGGAACCGACTACCGTTCGTATAATCGAAAATTCGGGTGACCGAACAGTCATAGTTTATGAGGGAGGGGGAAGCACGAAAACGCTCAAAATTATAGAATATAAACATATAGAATAATAATAATAATAATAATAATATTTCAACTTTTGTAAGCTTCACTCCTGTTTAATTTTAAAATATAATTATTTTTTAAATCAATCTTAAAACTTGAAAGTTTAAGTCGCGCAACAATGTAATGGCAAAGTTAACGACGATTCGGATGATTGACGTTGGGATAAATCAAATCGTCATTCGAATGATTGACGTTTCGGATAATTGACGTTCGGATAATCGACGCTCTACTGTATTTACGTTTATGTTCCACCATAGCGCCTAAACTACTCATCCGATTTTGATAAATGAGGTCTCAATCGATTCGTTATTATGGTCCGGGTGACAATACTGGGATTACAGTTTTTAAAACTTTTTCTTTTTTTCCGTAGTCGGGTTACAGTTTTTTTAAACTGTTTATCTGCTTGTTTTTTGTGAGTTACATTTTTGTAATACTTCTTGTATAGGAAATAACTATTATTCGCAATAAATATCAAGCTATAAATATGCATTAATATAAAGTTACCTATAATTTATGGTTTTGACTTTAATAAATTGTTTATTATATAATATGGAAAGTTGTGTTGGACGTTGTAACTTTTAAAAAATATAAATTTGTTAGTTTTATCAGACAGGAAAAAAATGACACGTCGCCCATAAATAAATTAGACTTAATTGCTTGTGCGATAGTCGTAAAATATATAAAGTTGATGTAGCGTCAATTTGCCGCGTGGCTCTGTTCTAACAGCGCTGCCTTTGAAGTCGAGTGCCGGTCTGAATGATATCAACATCCGCACATCAATCTAATTATACGGCCCGAACAACGGCCTTTGATAAACGAGCCAACTTTAGAACTCGGCATAAATAATATACACTGTCACCACAAACATTCTTTGTTGTCAAAACCCGAGTTTACTTTGGCTATTAGCGTATATTTATTTACTAAAAATGCGCTACAAATTCCACGGCTCTCATAATTTTCTGTCAAAGAAATTTGATCATTTAGAATTTTCGTAATTCAAACATGCATGCATATTGTTACACATGGTGACAATGCAGTTGTGTGAACAATGCACAGTAAGAAATCTTCTTGTGTACAGCTGCAGAGTGAATTTAGTAATCCGTTCACGCCGTGATGACTTTGCATGACGTTGGGCAAGAACATTAACTGTTTCGTTGTGATATTAGCGCTGATCTAAACAACCTCTTTATAATAGGGTAGTGTTCCCCACAGTGACGATGACGTGGCATGAGTTCTGCATAGCCACACGATACCGCGGTGTTTAGTGCTCTTTTATTGTCTGCATCCCAGTTGGTTGATCTGATGTAGACCTCCTGGGGAGGACATCATTAGCCTCATCGTCAGTTGCGGCTGCCAACTAAGCTATAGAATGAATTCATTGCCTATTGTCATTATAGAAAGTTGAAGTTGTAAATCATAAGTTTCTATTGATAATATATCGTATTTCATTAAATGTTATACTTTGATGACGATTTATTTTTACCGGCACCGTTGATAAGATATGTGGTTTTTATGTTATGGGTGTAGATGTTAAATGAATTTATTCTACAATAGCTTCATCATAAAGTATACTGGGTAAGGCATTATTTATCAATCATTACAATTGAAAGGGCAGTGCAGTTCAGTATTATTTTTTGAATGAGTACCCTGTTATACTGAGGCCAAGGCAGTAGATAAATTTAAGCATGTTATTTTCTTGCGCATATATATTTGTATGTACCAGAGAAGCAGAACGATGTATGTCCACTTTTTCCAACCGTGAGATTTTGATGTATATTGATTAAAATATGTCGCATCTACACATTACAGAGGGAATTATGTCGAAACTTAGAATTTGTGTTGCATTAAAATGTATTTCCAAAAATTACTTCATGACTACACCAAGGATATCAAGTCACTAATTTACATTTTCTGAACATTGTAATTTTTCGACATACATCGTTCTGCTTCTCTGGTACAGAAGTTATACTAGTAAACAAAGATCTAGAAATGTATGTAGTATAGTTGACTTACTTTCAACAACAAAATATTTAAAAAAATAATTTAAAAGTTATCTACGAATTGAAGAAGTATTTTAAAATGCATTTATTCGTTTTGGAAGCTGGTCTTCCCTTTTATTCATTTCACTATCTAAACAATACAAGGTAGTTCATCGTATAGAATTTTTAGGATAAAACTTTTTTTCAGTAGTCGAAAAATGTTGAAAATTGAAATCAGTATTCGCCAATTCTACAAAATGGCAAATTTTTTTTTAAATTGCCGTGAAAGTTAACTTCGATTGCGATTTATTATCAAACTATTAAATTTATCAGGAATTTGTTTTCTCTATCTTGTCTATGTTACGCTGCAAATTTTAATAGGTAAATTATCATTTAGATTTTGATAGCAAATGAAAAAATCATATTCTAATTTTGTCTAGTGTATCAATTATTATTTTATGGCTCGTAAACCTGTGGTAGAACTTGTCAATGTGATTTAAAATCACCTGCAATAAAACATTTGAAAAAGGACATCCGGCACAAAGTGGGTCTCTCGATAAGTAACAATGTCCAGAGCCGTATGGAAGGCATTCTGTAGAATTTAAAACCATCAGTACAAATGAGGCTCGTTTGAATGAAACTTGATTTGAATTTAAATCATTTGTACTGGAAAATTAGTCGCACATTTTGTTACAACTTTTGACAAAATGACAATAAAAAACAAAATGTTTTGGCCAACCTAATTTTAAGAGTTTTTTTGCGACTGCATACAATAAGGTCTCCATTTGGAACATCTAATGTAAAAAGTAAAAGATTTTGATTGTGGTTACTAAACCAAAATTTTAAGTCGGGGTCTGAAGTGAAAAATACCTGCCATATAGGGTATTATGTTTGTGATTACGGTTAGTCAGTAGATCTTAGTGCAAATGTACACTAATGCAACACGCAAGTACCATATGATATGAGTATAAGACAAGTTTTCTCTGAGACCGTTCAAACTGTTTGCAGTGACAATACCACACCGACACTGGCATTAAACACTTATTAATTTGAAATCGACGGCTGTTTTAAAATTTAAAATTTTGGCAACCTATTCTTTATGATATTTTGAACGTAATGATGTGAAAAACAAAATAATTATTTTAATTAAATTTAACAAAATAAAACGCCCATTTTACAGTATCTACGATAATTGTAGATTACTGGCCGAGAGTTTTCAATTTTTCGCGAGAATGCTAAAATGAACCACCAGTAAGTATTTGGATTTTCTTCTTTCCATTTAATAATGATTATAGGATTAATTCAACTTTTTCGAATAATATATTTGTTCTGTTAAGTAAAATAATTCAAGGAAATTAATTGTAATCAAAAGACAATACAAATTCAATGAATAAATGAATATGAATAGCAATAATATTATTTAATCACCTATAACCAAAGATGTGGTAAATACCCAACGTTATTCCATTTTTTATTAAATACTTCTTTTTCGTTATCATTTATCAGGAGACGATAATACGTAATTCAGTTTTCAACCAGCATCAAGGTGTCCGTCTTTACTTAACCCTCAAACAACCATCACGGGATTTTCCCCAATTTACTATCATGAATTGGATGAGCTTGTTGAGATCTTTGGGGAAATAACCGCAAGTAATATTACTATAACCGGTTATGTTTAGCAGTTGGAATAAACTCAATAAATAAATAAATATACAGTTTTAAGTTGGTTCCTCTTTTTATCAAACACTTTTAGTGCAAATTAGAAAGAATCTAAAAAAGATATAATACGGTGAAAATTAGAGATTGGAGGATTAAACGCTGATTTGTTCTGAAGAACTAATGGCTCTTCGACTTACAAGTTTCCGCCCTCACGTAGACCGTTAATTCAATTGCACGCCCTGCCACTTGATTAAACGTAAAGCGTTAAAGATCAGTACGAGGATGTCTGGCCGCTCCTCCCATATATCTTCAATTCTTTTAATAAAGGACCCAGAAAATTAATGAGGCGAACTCAACGGGCTCTGTTAAATGTAAGCCCCTACCGATCATAGTCGAGTTCTTAATTACTGCTTTTGACGCCCTTTACGTCCTTATGCACGTTCCGCCGACTCAAACTTGATTCAAATTGAAATAACTATTTCCTTTTCACATAAATTATGTCTCTATAACAAGCACAGAGCGGCGGGACTTTGATAAATGAGTGGGCATTCCATTAAAATAAGTGCCTCAATATATCCAGTCTGATTTATCTGTTTATTCGCGAATTAACTTGAAACTGTTTTCTACAACTCTCTTAAAAATCTCTTTCCTGATAAGAACTGGAATGGCAGTTAAGCCATAAAGACTAGTTAATCCTTTTTTTCTCGGAAAATCGTTCGGTTAAATTTTCGGAAGCGCTGTTATTTACAATTTGACCGTCGCCGGAAGAGTCTCCTGGGAGAATCGAACCGTTATCCGTTCAAGCGCAAAATTGTATCCACAATTATTTGAACTACAACCATATTTTTTCGAAACGTCGACCAATAGTTGAATTTTGATAAATGTTGCGAATTTAAACGATAAAAAAGATTGCACCAAATAAGACACCTATTAAGAAAGAGTACTTCATGATGATGGGTCATTAATGACTACGTCAATATTTAATTTTCTTTAAGAGCTCCACATCAAAACCGAAGATTTAAAAGCACATTTACGACCAAGAGCTATTAGAGTCGCGTCAGCATCACCGTTACGTGTCCGTTCGGACAAATAGGTTCCCCGAAGGTAAAAGCGTCTCCTACAATATGAAATATTGTACCAAGTAAACCAATATTAAATTTATGTTAGAGCATTTTTATTAGGGCGTCGCTCTTAATATTTTTCACAAGAGAAAAATGCTGTCATTTCGTTTTATGTCGACTAGTACTGTATGCAATAAATCAGGCGTTCTTTCCACATATGTCACGGCATCTTAGTAGAATTTATGGAGGCTTTCAAGGAGCCTCTTTGAAGCGAACGCAGCAGGTAATTATATCTTGCTCTCCACCGTGAAATGGGCCGCCGCACAACACGGACCTCTCGTCGTTCACTGTCAGCCGGTCAGCAGGATCATCATATGCTCACGCTACCAACGCATGCCTGTGTCATGTGTGGGCTATATTTATTACATACTCGTATAAGAAGCTAATTGACACCCACGGCGCTAATTGATACTCGCATTGGTCGCTTGTCAGCGTAGGAGATTTTAAATGAACATTGTTCGACGGCAACTTGCACATTGTTCATTATATAAATTCTTTATTAACGATGCATAACGTATTAATTATATTTTGCAATTACTGCTCAATAAATTAAATTGTTATGTAATGAAATAATAATTAAAGTCGTTTCGCAACGAAACAGTTTCTGTGTCAACAACTCTGGCAAGACATCATTTAAAAATGTTGTTAACATTATTTATTCTAGCGATGGTATGGAACATTTGTCGTAAGAAATCGCCGACTGGATGTTTTAAACCATTACTGCACCCAAAAGATGGGCAAAATTCCAAGAGATTAAACAAAAATGTTGTTGAAAATAACATCGTGCAAAATATAATTAATTTAGGTAATATTTATTAACCCTCTCTTCAGTATTAAATTCATGCACTTCAGTAAATCAGTTTGTTGTTTACAAATGTAGAGATATTTTAAAACGGAAACGTTACAAAGTCACGGAGCTGTAAAGTCTTAAATGTTCAACACAAAAATTATACTGAAAGTGATGAAACTTTCACAACATCGCGCAGTTAAAATGGAAACAAATTGTTACATTAATTTAAATGCCATCAGAGAAACATGCAATTTACTAGCTTCTGGGTTTTGTTTCTGTGACAAGAAGACAAAGGATAAGAAAGAAATTCTAAGAAGGAAGTATGCGCGCTAGTAAGTGTCGCACGCGAAAATGACAGTAAATAACGTAGAGCGACGCAAGGAAAATTTCTACCTAAAGAGAATAATATCAAAGAGACGCTGACAAATATTAACATTGCCGCCATCCGATCGTCGATGGTGCATAGTGTTAACCATTAAAAGAACGTCATTACTTAAATTAAGATTTGCTTTTGATCCTACACAATTTTAAATAAATCTTTCAAACTTTTGACACATTCAATTTAAATAAGAGGCGTCATGTTTTAAAGTTCGCAATAATAGAAGACGCTTTTATAACATGATAAACACCTGGTTATCATAAATACCAGTTAAGTTACGATGTCTGTTCCTGCCGTTTTTTAGTTCTGTTTACGTAATCTCCACCTGACGCTCGTAAAGATTTCAGCAACACTAAACGCTCAATTTTAGAATGGTCTGTGTCGATTTCGTGGTCGATTCGTGTACTCATTTCAAAGTTCCATTTAGGGGTTAGGATAAGGAATGCAATTTTCACCTTATCTAGAGCAACCAATATGATCTTCCGCTTTCAGACATGTCTACGTTTATTGGAGCCATTTCCTGCACGACTCCCGGTCGTTACCGAACACTTAATTATGATTAATGCCTTCTTCTCGCCGATATTGAGCTCTATATTTCCATAAAGCCGATTAACGTCGCAATATCGTGCCTATATACAAGGCGTTTTAAGAGTATCGTAAACACCGAGAATTTAGATAGCTTGTGAAAATGCGACGCTTTAAAGAGCAATGCCATCATCCCTGTTATTTGCCAATAAAACTCGAGTTTGAGAATTATGGCTTGGGGGCGAAAGACATTAGCGATGCTAATGAAATGGAAGGAAACTCATGAATATATCACGGCAAGCACCGTTATTATCAAATGTTGTCATGAATTGATGTTCAACTCTACATGCCCACGTACAATCTAATAATGATGTATGTAGTTTCCTTTTTAAGGCTTGCGCTTGCAATAGGAGTTAAGCACATACAATACAGTATAACGTACATTTTTTACTGTGGCGTTAAAATTAGTCAGCATATTTTTGCGGTTCTTCAAAAAGTTTTTTATTTAAATCGATATGGCTTGCTATGTTTCATCAATTATAATGAAATTTACAGAAAATAAAGTAAATTAAACATGAATGGAAATAAGTAATTTTCATTTTTAAAATCAAATGGATGTTTATTAAAAATTGTTTATGTATTAAACGTCATTATGCTGTAATATCATAATTATTGATGATCTGTTACAGTTTATTAGTAAACCTTGTCTCAACTACAGTCTACTCACGATAAGGTTGCTGTGGTGAACGCCTTTTTTAAAGTCAGTTTTACATAGGACTACTTTTAGTTTCGAAATGAATTATGTTTATGATAGGTATCAGTGCTTCGTAAAATGTACTCTTAGGTACCCGTTACACATGCGGAGAAAACGTTGCGATTTTGCAGGATGTTTAGACTGTGGGCTGTTTTTTTTGAATGCGGTTCATTGTTTCTTTATCGAAAACGCAACGTTTTAACGCACGAAAAACGCACGTATAACTCTACCTTTTTTTTTTTTTAAGAGGAGGTAACCTGTGTGACTACTAACTTCCTCCCCCATACGTCTTCCTCACCACGGGAACCACATTAACATTACGTCAAGTATTACTTCGAGATGAGTGACTGTTTAGTTCCATTTACATCTTATCATTAGATCACATCTTTTGGTAAGCTTTCACTCACACTTTTTCACCTTTCGTTTTCTTTCCCTTTTACCTATCATTCTCACTCTCTATCACTCTCTCCCTCTATCATCAAAAATTGCCTCTTATTAGTTTGCTTTCACACACACTTTTACTCATTTCATCTTCTTCCTCCTTTACCTATCATTCACACTCTCTATCACTCTCTCCCCCTTTGATCATCTTAGATTGAATTGTGAAGAAGGCATCCCTTGACTCCCCTTGGTAATGGACCCTCTGGCTGTCAAGGCTTCACATGAACTTGCATCTTTAATTAAAAAAAGTAATTCATTCAATGTTAAAATAAGATACGGTTGGGAGCCACTGATTTTTACAAATTCAATAGTTATTACTTCCTGTCTGATATGGCTTATTATCTAGAATAAATAAATCGCCATATCGCATTGAAGTATATGTATAAGCGTTTAACCGTCGCGTTTTCGATAAAGAAACAATGAATCACATTAAAAAAAAACAGTTCACAGCCTAAACATCCTGCAAAACGCGACGTTTTCTCCGCTGGTGTAATCGTCGACTAACGAAATAAAAAACTTTCCTGACTCATTGTCGGGATATCAGGTTTCAAACCGCATAGCCAAAAAAGTTCTCTGCGTAAGTGAAATATATATATATATATATATCGGCATGTCTTGTATTACAAGTGAGACACAACTAATTGCAGTATATGTGGTAAAAGTTCCAAATATTGGCAATAATGCGTCCAATCATTACTTACTTCAGTAGGTAATGGTCCAATAGGCGTGCTCCGTTTCGTATTATCCCGGCGTAAATTGTGCCGCCTTATACACCAATGACAAAAGGAAATTCTGGCTCCTATGTTCGCTATCGCTGCAACTTAAGCGAAAAAGTACTATAGTGCTGACAGTTGGAAGGATTGAAAAGTATTTCCTTGTAAAAAATACATTGCCGGTGTTCAAAAAGAAATAAAAGATAATTACAAATCAAAAACACATGTTGTTGTTCACGCTTTTCTTGAGAATTTACGCATACACTGAAAAAAATCACATGTTACAAATTACTACAATAATGTAGCACAGATTTCGTAACAATTTTTGCTGCAAAGAGAGCATTTGTTACTTAAAATTGTAATACAATTTTTAAAACATTTGTAGTTAAAACTTTGTAGCAATCTTATCTACAAAGTTTATTACTTTTTCTAAACAATTATAGTAATACATTTGTTTTAATATTTGCTATAAGATTGTTGCAACTTATATTATATTTTGAGTGAGTTTTACCACAAAATAAATGAATTAACGTCATGAGAATTATTGCATATTTTTGCAAAATTTCTGGCCAATAAAAATTCATAGTTGTTGGTACGTGCTTGCCGAATGAATTTATTGAAAGTTATCGAGCGGGTACGAACGGATTCGCGGATGCTGTGATCTCACAGTTGCATTTTTTAACGATAATCGAGTTTATTAATAATTATTTGTTTTTTGGCTTGTGATTTTGTGTGAGCTATTAAACACGCGAAAACTGTTTGGCCATAAATTAGAAAAAATAGGGGTTCTTTTTTGTGATGACCTTACTGGGGTTATTTGGAGGGAACGCTAGGTCCAGCTACCAGGATACAATGAACGGAATGTTGTCAATTGGTTTATGATCGACATTTTTTAAAGCTTTGCTGACAATAGATAAATTACTTTAGAATTTCTTAAAAGTTACCTCCAGACCGTCAGACCTAATTCGGCTTGCAGTAATTAAATACATATTACGGTGTGCATTTTCTGTATTTTTAATGTAAAGTAAGTTTTAGTACCTTAAATAATTACTGAATGTTTAATTATGAAGAAATATTACAAGTGGTTTAATGTGCTGAGATGAAGATGTTAATTTAATGCAATATTAAATGTCGATCAACAAAATGATCAGTTTCAAAGACCATTTCTAAAAATGATATTGAAAAGGAACATGCAAACCAGTTGCTTCGATAACAGAAATTATAGTAACGAGGAAGGTAAAAAAAATTCTTGGTTATCTTTTATACATTTACTGTTATATCTATCTTATAACAAATTTTACTTTTTAGCGGATGCAGAGTTCTTTGTAAGAATTTAACAAAATACAAGTGTGCCTGAAGTACGCGGATTTGCGGAAAGGAAATCTGCATAAAATGGAATGACACCACGACTTTTTGTTTATAGACGAAAGGTCATTATTGAAACATTCAAAGTGGTCTATATTGGTAAATTTTTATAATAATATATCCGTGGTACAATGTAAACATTTTGTTTCTTTGCTTTTAGATTGATGTAGATTTTGGCAATTATTTCTTGGGAGAAAAATAATTTATTTGTGTGGCGGCCAAAATTCATTGAGAAGGCTAATGACTTCGACGAGCTTCTATTTCATATACTTACATCTATTACTAATTATTACATTACAATACATTATTTTGAATATTATTTTTTATATTTTTAAAAAACATTTAAAAAATATTACCTCAAAACATTTAGAAAATATTTCTTGAAAACATTTAAAAAATATTTCTTTAAAACATTAAAATCATATTTCTTAAAAATATTGAAAAAATATTTTTATGACACTTTTGTTAATATTTCAGAAATATTTCTAAAAAACATTTAAAAAATATCATTTTAAAACATTTAAAAAATATTATTATGACAGATTTGTTTATATTTTTTAAATCTTTTTAAGAAATATTTTTTAAATGTTTTTTAAAAATATTTTTAAAATATAAACAAATCTGTCATAATAATATTTTTTAAATATTCAAAAAAAATATTTTTTAAATATTTCTTTGCTACTAGGGTAGTTTTATACTTATATTTGTATATTTTATTGTTTAAAATATATAACAGACATCCTGTGATACTTAATTCTTGCGTTTCATTTTTCCTGGTTTATTCTACAAAAAAAACAAATGTAGCAAAATGTGATTCATTAATTAGGCGCAGAAGCCTACTAATTCTTGCAAATTATGCTACAAAATCTGTAGTAAAAGTAACAGCAATAATAATAAAAAAGGATATGTGTAGCGGTAACTGTTCCTCTTTTTTGTCGCAAAACTTAGTCTCTAAAATAGTAATTTTTAGTATAAAATCTTTTACTTTTTGCTGCAAACATTTGAAACACATTACTCTTTATTTCTGTAAATTTTGCAAATGTAGCTACAATCTAGTTACTACAACTGTTAAGAAATAAATTATACAATTTGTAACTAGTCGTATTTTTAATACAATTTGTGGTATAAATTTTTACATTTGTAGTTTTATTTACTGCTTTTTTTTTCAGTGTACCTAATTAATTTAAAGATAAAGTGTGTTAATGTGAAAAATACTAGCTACATGAATTTTAAAAATTAAATACTTTTAAGATTAATCATATGTTATAAATAATGATTTTAGTAGAGAAATTATTTGAATTGAATCACTTACGGGACCATTTTTTATTGTTCTTATAAATAGTTTTGCAACAAACTGGATACAGGTGATAAGAAACTATAATATGCAATTTATGTCAGCGAACAATATGAAAACGTCGCTATAAAAGTGATTGATGCCAGTTAAACGCCATCGATATTCTGTCATAGTAGCATCAACTTGCTATTATTCAAAACGTTCAAGGTAGTCATTATAAACACACACAATCATATAGGTATGATTTATATTAAACTCTTTTTACAGATTTTTTCGCCGGACGTAGCCATAAGGCATACTTGTCTGAAATTTTCAAAGGAGTTTTATGCTATTAGTTACTAGTTATAAATTAAATTTTTTGTTGGGATCTTTAAATATATCTTTTAATCAGCACCTTAGAAAGTTTAACTGAACACTTTTTAAAACCATCATAAATTATTAGTGTGGTAATAAATTTATGGATATAAATAATCTACAGTCATAAATTTCTATAATTCTTTTAATGTACATTACAACCCATAAGCCTCCCAGAGTCTAATATATAGTTATACAATGGTTCCCGACAAACATATAATAACCTTGTGAGTCTGACAACTAAAATTTATTAAAGTAAGAAAACATTAAGACAGAAAAACAAATTAATCTCGAATACAGTAATACTAACTTCTCGTAGAAATAGGAGATCATGGTACTGATACTATTCAAAAGAATAATAAAAAATTGTTCAGACAAAGGAATAAAGATAACTTTATAGAACGAGATCGTTAAGTAACTTTAAAGCAAGCCACTAACATCTATGTAAAAGATGAAACAATGCCGACTTGCTCTAAATCTCAACAATGACTTTCAAAACCGCCTTTTACTATACAAACAATTTTGCTCTTTTGTAAAATTACAGGAGTAACTTAATTGTGTACTAAATTACAATTGTAACTGTTTAGGGTCGAAAGTATACTGCTGATATACTTATACATGAATATAACAGCAGGTAACAATGACAAGTGATTGCAGATGTGACAGGCTTTGATTAGGTTTAAACGACCATCTCTTGATACCCCTCAATGTCATTTATATTGTGAAATTTAATCAAGTTTTGATAATTACGGCATGTTAGCATCAGTAAATTTTATCACACGAAAAAAATATGGTATGGTAGTTATCTTAATAAATACGTTCATAAAAATATAAACATTCTCAGGCGTAGGTGCTTGTCAAGATGATTACGTTCACATTTCTACAAATTGGCTTTTTTATACAAATACCCGCATTTAAATATAAAACGAAATCATCTGCCAAAACAAAATTGATAAATTCAAATATAAGCTTGTAATATGGGGAAGAAAAGAAAACGACGCATAGAGGAGACTTTAAGAATCCTTTTCATATAAAACGAATACAATTTTTATTTTATGTTTTCACATATTTCATAATTGATTGCACCAAAAGGGAGACATAACCGCCCGAATTGCCACATTTATCTTTTTTATTTGGAACAATATAAATTGAGGGCATTTGTATTTTAACGTTATGATTTTCAAATTGATTTTCTTATACGTAATATATTTGAAAAGAAAAGTTAGAAAGTCGTTTTTATTCACATTGTTCATTTATTAGTTAGATATTCGGTGTTGATGAAATTTACAAGTGCACTTACTTTACTTAGTGCACTTTTGGCACGGAAATTTATTCTTTTTATTTTGAGTAATTTCAAAATACTTGTTGCATAGAGCAAATAAAGATTATTGTACAGGATGGAATTAAATTTACAGGGGCGAATTGAGATTATATTTTCATGTTCAGAACTGTATGAAGAGTTTCACACAAGATATCAAGAAACAAAACCAATCAGTAGTCAAACCCATAATAGTGAAACAAAAAAAAATAGAAAGCGAGTCGTATTCAGAAACATTTCTGAGAGAAGCGTTTGCTAGTAGGTACAGCAGGTAAAAGCTACCTTTGTTATACTTACATTGGTACGAAAGTCGCTTACCTTTTCTGCAGGCAATCGCTGTTCTAAGAACTGCTTATAAGCTGTATTCATCGAATAGGTTGTTCTGCTGGCAAACGCTTCCCTCACGAACTATCTATTAATACGGCTCTGTAGCAGACAAACTTTGACAACCTTGCTGGGATGTTTGTCAGCGTGTTTTACGCGAATCTAAAAAAGTCTAGGGTACATTAAAAAAGTATAACTTCTACAATATGTTTACAATTAACAGAATGTGCAGTAGTATTGCATAGCACACTTTGCGAACCAGACTTCTTTAATATCTTGTACATATTAACCTTTTCAGTTTTCGGATATAAATTCAATGTAATCTGCAAGCAATGAATATAATGAAAAAACTAATCGCAACATAATTTTCAATGTAAAATAGTCTCTTATGGCCCAAAAAATACGGCATATTAAACACGGTTTTTATAATGTTTTTTTACATTTCAGCATGTTCATAATATATACAGGGTGAATCTAATCAGTCGAACAAAAAGTGCAGTAGGATAGTCTATGCCTAAAACTAAGCCCAAAACTTAATACTGTTCTTCATTTTAGAGATTATTTTTCAAGGCACTAAAATTCATGCAATATACAACGTTACAGATGCAATGCACTAGTAAATAAATGAGTAAGGATGAAATTGATGTGTTCTCGTGCGCTAGATAAAAAAATAGTGTCAATTGAACTTTTTGGTTATGGAAGTATAAATTAATTTAAATTCTGTTATAACAACAAAACGACCAACTCTAATTTTATTATACAAAACAATAAAATAAAATATTGAAGTTATTATTATATTAAGTTACAATCATGTCGAATCTTCAAAATGGCTACCATTCTGTTCTAAACATTTTGATGGTTCTTGTTATATTCTTTTTAGACATTTGGTAGCATTTCCGCATGTGTCGTGGCTGCGTGTTGGAAGATTATAGCAGTTAATTGATTCATGTTCTGTGCAGGAGTTTCATACATCTTTTCCTTTAAATATGTCCAGAGAAAAAAAAACGAGCAGTGTTAGATCGGAAGACCGCGATGGTCTAGTTGTTTTTTTTTCGGGGAAAACCTTACAAGCAAGAAGTCTGTCGGTTCACCGAACAGGGAGTATCAGTATGCACTGACTAAAAAACCGCCTCTCTGCCCAGACGTTATTTGGCGTGGAACAAAAAACTTTGAAATTAGTATTAGTATATACTTTTGACTCTTGGATTTGTGTGAATTACTTAATTTGATTAATGAACGGAAAAAGACGCAAGAAGGGAACCGCGGAGGAGGGAATCAATGGATGATGTATCTCGGACGACGATACCTGTTCTGTGGATCGGGATTGCAGTTTCCAGACGCCCGGATCAAAGGATTCGGGTGGACAGTGGCTCGTGCGCAACATTTTTTCGGCAATGATACTGATTGATCATGAAGCGACGTAATTTTGAGGTCTCTTTAAATGTTTGTGTTGCGAACAAATCAAGGTGCGTTCGCAACCAAACAAAGTGCTTTGTGTTGCACTGCATACACAGCACACATTTTGGAGGGAGGAGAGTATTCCCAGACAGGGATCGCGTAAGTAATTGTGGATCTTATGATTGTTTTGTGCAGCAGCCGCTTGTTGTCAATCGACAACACGCTGTTGCAGCAGAAAAGCGGAAAGAGTTGGGCTATTCGTCCAAACAGTTTCTGACGACCATGTTTGTCAAGAACGACACCCAGGTATCTGGCGGAGGAATGTCAGGTGACTAAGTAACTAAAATGAAAAACGTTCCCTAATGGGTTTTTGCTTACATTAGAGAAGAGGACAGCTTGGGATTTCACGGGATTTACGGTGAGGCGCCACTTAGAAAACTATTCCTCCAGGGTTTTTTCCATTCGCTGAAAGCGACGTATGACCACTCCTGGTAGGAAGACGTGTTATGCGGGATCGGAATGTCAACATTAAAGATGTTGAATACAGTCGACCTCAGAAGGGAGCGATGGCAAGCGACGGAGCTGCATCTTCCAATCCATCTTACATGAAATTCAACGTCAATCCAGCTCCTTCGTTCCAAAGTAAAATGGGCACGCGCCCCGGCACTTCGTAATCACATATTCCATCTGACTACTAAAGGAACATCGTCTAAAAGATTACATAAAGTATTTCCTGGAAAATCACGAGTTCTCTCCATTCAAACGATTAGCAAGAATAAATCTTTACTTGAAATTTTTGTGTACTAGAACATGTGGGTGTTATAACTGATTTCGATAACAGATCTTTGTAATGAAGCATTCAGTAATATTTTGTGAAGGGTTTAGTTTCTGTATTACACGTTATCGTATAATTTGTACAAGATTCTGCGTAGTTTACCTACTATTTGAACAAACAGCTGACAAAAAGTAAATATACCTTTGGGTTTAAGTGCTGCAGTTAATACAATCGCACTATTAATGCATGGTTTAAAAAATTGAAACAAAAAGCGCAGTAAAAAGTAGTGGTGCCGAAACTGACTGATGAGACTACAAGAAAGTAAAGAGCTTTTGCCAATGATTGACAATGAATTAAAACTTGAGGACTCCTGATGGAGGACTAACGAATGAAAAAAGGATCTTTAACTATAGACTATCATGTGCACTAGGGTTATTGAGAATAATTTTGGGATTATGGTCAATCAATTTAGAGTTTTACTGAGATCTATAAATTTATCTCCAGACGAAGTAGAATTGTCACCTTAACTTACTGTGTGCTTCATAATTTTCTTATTTCAAGAAATCAAAGTTATGTAGACAATTCCGAATAGTTACAAACGTTACCTAGTGTGTTCCAACATCAATCAGGAAATAGAGCACCACGTACTTGCCTTACAACAAGAGAATCATTTATGCTTTTAACTATGAGACAATCTCAAGCCAGCAAATGTTTAAAGTAAATCTAGTTGCTTCATTTTTTAATAACCATAGCAACGAAAACCATTGCTGTGAATACTGTTAAAATGAATTTTGAAATTCCGAATGTAATTTTACTAAAATCTCATGAAGCAAAAAAAAGCAGAAATTGATCCTAGCGAAGTCTGCAAACAAATACAAAAATGAGGTTTGCTTTTTTTTGCGAATGGAAAAAGCAAAATAATTAATAAAATAGATTATCAAATAAAATAAATGAAATGTCTTCGTTTATTATGTACGGTAAGTTGCTATAGCAACACTTTGTCGGACTAGTCCCGTAATGTAAATGCAGGACAATATGAAGTGAAAAATTCATTAATACCCGTTTCTCAAAGCGATGTTAACTTATATCTTCTGTTAAATGTCTCGGTAATAATTGGAGATATAAGTTAACATTGCCTTCAGAAACCGGGCATAAATGCCTTTATCTTAATTACAAAAAGAATATTAAAATCACTATAACTCGTTTCCATGAAAATAGTAGTTAATGAGTTTTACCTCTACATAGGCAATATGTAGATATGTACAATAGTTTTAGGAAATCATTTTAGCAAGTTATTGGTCATTTTCATCACATTCCTCTAATTCTGTTTCAAAGATTAATTTCTCAATATTATGAACTAAAATTAACTTTCGCTTCTTATCTCTTCCACTTTACTAAAAATAAGTATATTTTCGAATTCTGTCATTGTTTGTTGCTTTATTTTGTAATGTTTTTGTTACAGCGCTGAGTGCATTAGAAGCATTTTCTAACACAGTCGCTTTTGTCTACATTCTTTCGCTTATTTCTACTTTCACTACAACTGCTTTTTGATGAAGATGCAGGAGATAAAACACTATCGTCTCCTACAATATGATCATCATATGCCTCCGGTTGCAGTAGAGAGTGTTCCTTTTCGAGTGCAAAATTTTCAGTATCAGTGGTGCTGCGTTCCATTGTAAGATCATCAATTTTTATAGTTACTTTTCCTTTTCTTCCATAACAACATTTTTTAATTTTTTTTCACATATTACAAATTTAACTCTACAAACATTTTAAAAAACACATTTTTAAAAAAGTCAAGTAATCATTGTAAATTGACGCATGAATTTGGATGTAGCGCACTTTTCTAAGTACGCAAATGTCAAATTCGTATGACATTGAAGAGGAAAATTTTCGAAATAATCAGCCCTAAAGTTGCAAAAATGTATGGTAAAATTATTATTTTTTCTCGTTTAACTTTGACATTTTGGTATATCTTTTTTTAGATATATACTTACATGTGTCGTGATTTAGATTATGAACAGTTGATTTTATTATATCTAGTGTCGTATGTGCAACAAAATATTTTCTGTCTGCATGTAAAGTGTGACAACATGCCCCGAGGCGGGGCATGTTGTCACAATATATGGGGTAAGTTCTCACAGGCCAAAAAAAAAATTGTAGTGAGTAGAATTTATATTCTATTCAATTGTGGAAACAGAAATGTATTAAAAACTCAACAAAACAAATAAACTGACACAAACAAATAAAAGAAGCGGATTTCTGATCCTAACTTCTCGTGCAGCCCTGATTAAAATATCCGTAGGTGGAGTAGACCGATTTGTTTTTCCTTTGTACGTTCTAACCATTTGAAATGGTACAGAAATATCTTTGATATTGTTTATTACACTCAGAAAAAAACATTCTTATAGGCAAGAAATTTCGGCCTTAAATTTAAACTTGCGCGTTCTTAATTTTGGCCCAAGAATTAGTCATTCTTGGGTTTTAAGAATGTTCATTCTTCTTGTCAAATTTAAGAATGGATCATTCTTGATTTTAAGAATGTTTATTCTACTTGCCAAATTTAAGAATGGGCAATTCTCGATATCAAGAATGTTGATTCTATTTATCAAATTTAAGAACGGGTCATTCTTAATTTCAAGAATTTTGATTCTTCTTGACAAATTCAAGAATGCGTCGTTCTAATTTTAAGAACTTTTATTATTTTTACGAATTTTAGAATGAGAAGGAGTTTTAAAATATTATGAAGTTATTTAACATACGTGCTTTTATTAAAAGTAGGCAAATACAGTACTAAAAGTAAAAATTTTACAACGTCACATCACATTCTTTTGTTGAGTAGCTCACTATATTTAATAATAATAAGTTCAATAAAACATGATATTACAAATAATTGTATAACTACTAAAGTTCACTGTAAAACGCAATAAAAAAATATTTGAGAAATTATTGTATAATTACATACTAAAGTTCACTTTAAAACGATAATAGGTTTTTTCTTTAGACCAAAAGTAAATTAAAATGTGTATCTATTATCTTACTATAAAAATAAACTTATCACAAAAAACTACACAGTCCAATACAGTTTTAATACATTTAGTTGCTAATTATAACAGTCACTTGATCTATCCTTTTTTCTATTTATTGTTGCAAATAAGGATAAGTGTTAAGACGTTGAGTTAATGTTTGGTTTCCAATTTTTTTTGTTGCTTTTCCTACAAATCCTGCACTTTGGTTTATTTTCTTTCCATGGGAATAATTGGCCGAAATTTACATCAATCTAAAAAACATTAACAAAATAGTTACATTGTTCTACAGATATCACAAAAATTTACCAAAATTGAACACTTTGAATGTTTCAATAATGACCACTCGTCTATAAGTTGATCAATACTTTTATTTTTATATTCCTTTAGACGATAATTCGTTGTGTCTTTCCATTTTACGGAGATTTCTTCCCAGAACACGCTCACATCCGCGTATTTCAGCCACGCTTTTGTTTTGTTACATTCTTCCATCTTCCATCTACATCCGCTAAAATTGATGATTTGTAATAAGATAGATACAACACTAAAAGTATAATAGATAATCAAAATTATTTCTTTACCTTCTTCGTTACTATGATTTGTTACAGAAGCAACGGGTTTCGCACGTTCCTTCGTTTTTATAAGTCCTTCATTTACCATTTGATGCTTAATATTTCGAAGTTTGTCGTATAATTTTCCCTTCGGATTGTCATCAAATTTACGGGGAACGTAATAAATTTGCTAGAATTAACATTTATGATTATAATTTTTGTTTGTGACAAGTACAATGCATGCGTTTCCACCATGATTCATTATTCAGTGGACATGCGTTTTTCTCGCAAATGATTAACGAAAACGGTGTTGTGTAAAAAAATTAGGTGATAAATAAAAAATAATTTTGAAACTTCACTGTTCACATTTACTTTTTATTCCTTCTCTAATTTTCCGAGAAGATTCAGCAGAACGCAATACTTTTTACAGAATATAAGTAATTTTTATTAATCGTTGGCGAGAAAAATGCATGTCCTATGATAAATAAATTACGGCGTTCAAGAGACCCACAAACTTACTTTTCGTTCGGATGGAAATAAACTCTCAATTTGTATCGTTTCTAACGACTGGTCATTCTGTTCATCGACTAATTGCATTGAATTAGTATCATCATCGTGTCACACTAAACCACTTATTACGAAAAATTATCAAAAATTCACTTTACGAAAACAATACCAAACGCACACACCGTAATATGTACTTTGCTATTGCAAGCAGAGCGCATTTCAGCTAACTAAAAGGCTACGGCCCGTTGCCGAAGAATAGTCGGCAATAAAATAATTTACACCCATCGCACCCCGCTATTTTTTGAGATTTTGCTCCCATTGTATGACTGGTCTGTTTAACAAGCCTTGTATAACGCATGCACCCAAACAGTATCTATTAAGTCACACAAAATACGCCTTTAAGTGATATGTGATTTAATACTGTATTGCTCTGAGGGGCCAGATTTATATTCTTCGAACCTTTCCTATAAATTTTTGTTTAGAACCGATAGTTTTATTGCAGGATCGAACTTAACGCTAAACTTTCTAAAGTAACCTTTACAAAACAGCGAATCTAATCTTATTATGTTATGCATGAGATTCTTTGATATTAATATTTACTTTATTAATAAAGCATTTTTTCAAATTTTATTGCGACCATGTTCAAAATGTATCCTTCTAGTAACTTCTATAAAGAAACAATATTTCGAAGAGTTATTATAAAAAGTTTTCATAAGTAATATCACAAGAGAGTGAGAATTATTTTCTAATTAATTTGCACTCTCGAGTGGTATTCGGAAGATTATTTTTTAACGTTTAAATAAAAAATACAGCATAAAAATACAGTTTAATTCATTATAAACTAAAATAAAACTGGCGACAGATGTCAAAACTAGAAAATGTGTTGTCAAGTAACATAAACAAAATACTAGAAATTATTCTCGCGGTAATTTTCTACAGTAGAAAATTCTCACTATAATAATGTTGTGATTGGACAGAATTAAACACGTGTGCCCAAATACTGATAAACGATTTGTGAATGAAATCATTAAAAAATAATCAGTAATATATATTTGTAATTTATTTATTTTCGGCAAAATATTTTCACCGAATGGAAACAAATAATTTCAACGTCGGTTAAAATATAAATAGTTATTTATTATACAAGACAATAAAGTTGAATTTATTCCATCGTTTAACGGCGAAATATACAACTTTAATTAATTACGATTATAAATTTTTTTAGCGATACACTCAGAAAAAAACATTCTTATAGGCAAGAAATTTCGGCCTTAAATTTAAAATTGCGCGTTATTAATTTTGGCCCAAGAATTGGTCATTGTTGATTTTAAGAATGTTCATTCTTGTTGTCAAATTTCAGAGTGGGTCATGCTCGATTTCAAGAATGTTTATTCTACTTGTTAAATTCATCTATTGTCAGTAAAACTTTAAACGCCCCTTCGAAAAAGAAAATATCGGCCATAAAGCAATTGTAATTTTAAAAAACGTTCCACATCTGGCCGCAAACAATACCTCAGACTAGGGTCGTGAACAAGAATTACCGTGCTAAATGTTAGAAGCAGATTCTTGGGCCATTCTAAGATGACATTTCTTTCAGTGTACACACCGGGGTAAGTTGTCACTGTGACAACTTGCCCCAAAAACCGTGTGACAACTAGCCCCAAGCCAACTTTCGAGATGAAAACCAAATTATTTATTTTAAGCTTAAAAACTCACATTATAATTTTTACATTAATTTGTAGTTAAAACAGGAGGCTTT
The DNA here is from genome assembly GCA_949768715.1 of Dascillus cervinus. Lineage (NCBI taxonomy): Eukaryota > Metazoa > Arthropoda > Insecta > Coleoptera > Dascillidae > Dascillus > Dascillus cervinus. The sequence goes on from OX458316.1 coordinate 18,764,009, forward strand.
CATAAAATAAAATTGATACTTACTTTGAATCACGTTTCTACGGTTCAGACGACTCTAAAAGACAGCGATAAAATTTACTTACACTTCTGTCAAACACAAAATCAAGAATAATTTAGGCACTATCTAAGTGACCATAGTCAAACTTTGTAGGGTAATTAAGATACCTATAATGGTTATCTAGACTGGCCCGACGCACAGTCAAAGTGCTTATCTTGGCTGTTATCGCGACTGTGACAACTTGCCCCTGTGACAACTAGCCCCGGTCTCCCCTACTTACAAAGGGTGTCAAATCTGGCGATCCCTCTTTTGTTTCCAGCGCTTCCTTGATGACATTATTATTGGTCTACTCTAATAAATTTACCACACATTTGTGAAACTTTAGGGTTGATTATTTCGAAAACTTTCCTCTTCAAGGTCATATGAATTTGACATTTCCGTATTCAGCAAAATGTGCTACATCCAAATTCGTCGACAAAAATATGGAGTGTCATTTAAAAGAAATGTTGATGACGTCAAAAAAAATAATTATAAATATAAAAAAAGATGCAGTTTTAAAAACTAAAGTTGACGGATCCGATGATTTTCTGTGAAAACTCTTCTAAAATTTTTCATCGAATTTATCCGTTACTTTACGAAAACACTGTATACCATTTATCAGTTTTTCTGAACTTGATTGCTATAATAATATCCAACTAACAATATTGTCACAGAGTAACACACGTAGAACATGAAATTTTGTGATTACATTCACAGCTAGATACTAAATATGTTTATTATTAGATTGGCATAGATAGTAGAACTATTATCTCTGATTTAATTATGTTCGAATAGTATGGAGTACAATTTTTTTGCTGTGATTTTTCTTTTAGCACAGATAAAAGGAGGTGAAAATATGAACTACCTACTTTAAAAGGTTTAGGACTGAAAATAAAATCAAAGGGATGAATTGGTTTAAAATGCCATAGAATGTCAGCAAGTTAACAAATTGCAGTATCTATTAAATTTATACTTCGAGTAAGAGAATAATTTATGAACAGTTTACTCTTAAAATCGTGTTCGCTGATCGAGACACCCAATCATTAGGTGCGGCCATGCGGCTTTCATCTTCATTAGCAAGTGGCTTAAAGGCAGGACTATCGAATTGTTATTAACTGTTATTATAAATCAGTATCAATTATATAAAATTTCCAGTATTATTTATGCCAATACATAAAAAATATTAGTAGGTACATATATCATTGAAAACATCCTTAAAAGTTCTAAATGTTACTTATTTGTAGACAATAAACACTGAAAATGATAACATTAAAAACAACAACTAAATGAAATAAAAAATAAAAAACGACCTATCGAAAAAGAGATTAAATTGAGTGAATAGAAAGGGTCGGTGGTATTCCTTCTCTATTGCGGTTGTCGTATCAATAAGGTGCCGGTTGAGATTTATTGTGGGCAATTTGATTGCGACCCGTGCCCTGGCCATAAATTACATGAAAATGTTGGGGATGTGCGGAAATACGCTTGTTTGGCGGTTGAATGTCTCATCTTGTGTCGCCTTAATTACCAGCGTGTTGACTCGGCCGCACCCGACCACACTGCCCGCACCTACATCGATCCTCTAATTAAATATCTTGTCGACACCGTCAAATAAAGTCGTAAATTTCAGTAATCACGCGAACAAGCACCGAGGGAAAATAAACCAAACGTAAATGTAAGTGATATTTGTCTTGGTGTGCAAATGTACGAAGATATCAACCCTCCAACTTTATGTTCCATTAATTAATTGTACCTTCAAAAGTCTTGATAATTAATTAAAATCGTTCCGGTGTTGGATAACATTTGATCCATAAATTTAGAAAAATAAAAAAAGTGAAGTTTGGATTACAAATAAAATTAATTGCATTAATTACAGTCACGATTCAGCACCTAATTGTAATTTAAATATTAAATGAGAATCTTGGAAATTATTGCATGTTTACAAATCAATGTTGCGTAATTGGCTTTGGTAATTAAATAATGAATTAGAGGAAGAAGTGTTTTCTAAACATTTTTTTAGTGTCACCATGCTCGGCATAAAAATCAGTTCCAGTAATGAAAGTCAAAAATGTAAAAGTAGCGGCGTTTAGAGAAAAAGGACCAGATCTAAAATTGTTTTCGAAGATAAGTTTCTAAACTGATTTTTCAATTTGAAGCTTCGAAATTCCCGTAGCTCACTCTATATAATTTATTCTACAAACATGTACTTCGTTTCTTATCATCTAATTGTGACAAAATGCAAATTGATTATTACGTGAAATATTACTAGATTGTCACATTACAGGTTGGTGTAAAGTGAGTTCTCGAATCCGCCTTACAGAACTTTTTTGTATTTTAGTTTTACAAATCTCCAGTAAAGCGCAGTAGAAACCGTTTTAAGGTGTTGCAGGTTTACCTGTGCTGAAATAAGTTGTTTCCACAATGTTGAGAAATTTTATTTAGCGGATTGTACTAGGCAACTGCGCCTCTTGGGTTTTCCCCTGGACGATTTTCCTTGGGGTCATAAATGACTTCGTCTTCCTATGAGTCAGCGTTGAGGCAGCATTGAGGCCGGTTTTCCGGGATGCTTGTTGGAGCTGGGTTGGTTCGTCCCCGAAGCCGTGGGGTTAGGCTTCTATGGCTCATTTGCCGGCTTGATCTTCCTTGGTCGAAATGTAAATTGACCAAATTTATAGCTCAACCGAGAAAGTTGTTTCTAGTAACGGACTAATTGGATTTGCTTGAATGATCCTCCTGCTGGATACATTGAGATTTTTATTTTGTCTCTCTATATAGCCAAAATGTTCTTATTGAGTAGGTATCCCACAAAGATTATTGTTTGAGGCAGTTCTGCCTCTTTTACTACCTTGGAATGTCCCTTTTTAAAATAATTTTGCAGTTGTTTTACCGGAACATGTAATGTCAAGCCAGCACAACGTGTTATGGAATTGTAGGAAACTCGGCTATACACCATCCTTTTTTCCTTGCCCTACTATGTTATCTAAAATGAATTCCTAAACGGCTGTTGATTGTTCGATTGTCAGTAATTCATTTTGATAGCTGGAAGAAAATATACCAACTCTGGCAGTTAGTGCATTCTCCTTTTTTTCTACCCATAATTTTTGGGTGATACCATCGGATTTGGTCAATTTCGAACCTTTGTCTTTTGATGAAAACGGTTGTCTACATACCTCCTACTCAGATATGCCCTGATTTAAGAAGTATTTCAGCCACTTTTGAGCAGTCTCACTAAGTGCATTACTGACGTCTTCGACACTGAGGACTTGATCGATGTCTTGGTCAGGACCAGGCTCCTTTCGCATTAACACCAAGGTATCCTCTTTGACTTTTTTAGCTTCTTTAAGAAATATTCAGTCACGTGCAACAGAACTCCGCATGCTACCGGAAGGTTAGTGAAATCGGAGGTAGCATGGTATCCGAAGTTCGCATACTATTGATTGGCATCACCCTCCTGACCATACAACCTTCGACGTATGCTGCACCACTTTGACTTGCAGACCGGTCAATTAACTCAAGTCCCCGGGATGTTCATGATCGTAACATACCAAACACTACTCCTTGTGATGATCATAGGAGAACGGAGTTATTTCATTTGTAACTAGAGCAAAAAGGGCTTGCTAACCTATGCCTAATCATTAAATAGATTGCGTATGGAAGTGACATGCATTTTTATTCAAAAATTATACCTATTTGTAATTGAAATTCATTTAAAACCTGCAGATAATTTCTTATTAGTTGTACATAATGTTTGTTTGTTTTTGTTTTTCTTTAGTCTGCCACATGCACTCTCTTACTCCACAAACACCAGAAGGTGCGTCTCCAGTTATAACGATTTCGTCCAAATAGGAATTGGATTGAAGTTATGTTAATTAATAAGTCGCGTTTTCGCGAATATTATCTCATGATCGAGAAATGGTATAAAAGAGGCGAAGTAATGATATGCGCATTGCATCGTCTTTATAAGACTATCTTTTCTAGGAGATTATGTTTTAGTGTAGACCGGTATTTCCATGGCATGTACGGCATGTACCGACGTTAAAATTTAAAAACTTTCAAATCCCACAGATACGCGGTAATTATCCTTCAAGAACTTGACAACTTTTTTTCTCTTTGCTTTTGAGATGACTTTGTTTTAAATCATGAGAACGTTATAAAACTCAACACGTGAAACATATCCGAATACCAGAATACGGTCGTTATTCGTAAACTTGATTAATCAGCATACAGCTCGAATCGTAATCCGACCGAACATTTTTGGGATCAATTCTCTGGGGCCATAGAGCTAATATTAGTCCTTCAAGAGGCATTTTAAGAATTGTTCAAATTACATTAATAAATTTGATCAAATCTATACCACGAAGGTTAGGTGATGTAAGATATACAATCTACAATATACAGTCACCTTTATTTTTTACTTTTATTTGTTACAATGTTATTTGTCGTTTTTGTATTAAACAGTCCTTCAGCCTAATAGGAAATCAAATAAAATTGATGAATATTTAAATGTTTGTGTGTATTATTTCAAGTTTATCCAACCAAGGGAACAAACATTACAGATCACAAGGTTATTATTTTTCATTGTGAACGGTTATGTTCGAGTATTATGTTATGAATAAAATCTAAAATTATTTGAATATCAAAATAATTTTAATGAAACTTCAAAGTGTTCAAAATGGCCTCCTTCTACTTCTAAACAATAACCTAGACGATCTTGGAAAGCACGCACAGCACTCCTGAGAATGTCAGGATTCAATTCGTTACATTCAGTTTGTTTACGATCTTTTAATTTATTTACTTTTAAAATCTGCATCTCGCTGTAAATTTTTGATTTTAGGTAACCTCAATAAAAATAGTCATTGGATGATAAATCTGGAGATCGTGGCCCCATACCATGGGGCCACGATCTTTCCTATCTACTGTTCTAGACACCTTTCTTATAACATTTGTGAAATGTGGAGGGGCTCCGTCCATTTGATGCCATGGTTCATTAATATTTAAATTTTCTATTGCCGGAATGATGTTTACCAAGAGATCTAAAAATTTGATCGAATTGAGGTTTCCATCAATAAAAAATGATCTGATAAGTTTACAATTAACTGTTCTTAAGCATACATTCACCTTCTGCTGGTATTGAGTGTGGGTCAAATTTTGAATATGGTGATTAGTACGGTATCAATATCTAAAGAAAACGAAGGAACAAGGTTAATAGAATAAATTGGATAAATGAGAAATTATGATGCAAACTGAAAATTGTGGGAATTTACTTCTCCATTTAATATGAACGTTGCTGCATCTGTAAATAATATCTTCGTTAAAATTTCACGTTCATTCAACAAATTAAATAGAGTTTCACAAAAATTTGTTCTTTTTGTTTTATCCTCCTCAAATAACTCTTGATGATTGGAGAATTTATAAGATTTGTACTTAAATTCTTGTATCGTTTTAAATATTGACGTTTTTGATACAATGAAATAGTCAGCTACTGCTCGCAAGGATACCAGCGGGTTTTCTTCAACGTAGCATAAAATATTTAATTTTAAATCTTCGTTTAACAAATGTATGGGCATTCATTATGCAACCTTGTGATGTAAATTTTCTAACAATATTGAGCAGAGTTCTTTCAAAATATTTTGTTGAAAATAGATCTCGTACAGTCCTAAAACTATTACCATTCTATTATGTTATGTTATGTTCCTGCGCACACAGTCAACTATTCTTTTCAAATATTGGTGTTTATGAATTGTGGTACAGTCGATTCCGCTTAATGGGTACACATCGGGAAATGCAATTTTGTCCCCATTAAGCGGCTGCCCCTCTTAACTTTCAATTTTTTAGTAATAGTTTAATAACAAGTGGAACAAAAATAAATTCTAACATAAAATAATAAGTACATACATATGTACGCAAGTAACAAGTTTAACATATATCTTCGAGTGTTCAATAAATTAAATCAATAAATTATTGAATGAAAATTATTGTGCATATTTATAAAAAATTCCGAAACACGGAATTTTTAGTTTATTACATGATATTCTGCAAAGTGAAAACCTCAGCCCCCTTCGAGTGACGGTTGCAACGCCCAAACTTTTAAATAGGAACGAGAGGCTTGTGATCCTCTCTCTTCATGCTTTATTCCAAAATACGATGGTTTAAAAATCTATTGCAAAAATTAATAGTAAAAAAAATTTTTGTTTAACGAAATTCACTACAACAAACTAAAAAATCAAAAACTAATTTCGCGAAGTCGCGCTAGTTATATCACTAAAAGCGCTGACTGTATTTAGATTACACTGCATTCGACAGGCCACCTGTAAGCAGCCAAACGTCTGCTCGTGTCTCTAACCGGAATATTATCTATTTCAATAAAGCGTCCAAATTATGTATTAGTTTAATAGTTTGGTTTTTGTTTTTAAAAATTTATCCCAAATAAGCGGCTGACCCTTTTAACCGGCGTCCCCCTTATGCTAAGTTTACAAGAGCTTAGTACTTGTCTTTAGTACTTGTCGCTTAGTACTAAGATGCTTAGTGACAAGTGACAAGTATTGGTATTAGTAAACGGCTTTAGTAGCACGCTATCTATTTGGAAACGAATAAAGACGTGGGTTCATTGACCGTTTCAGCTCGTCACTAAGCACTTGTCGTGACTGTTCACACGACCCCCGATAGCGACAAGTGCTTAGTTAAATTGCGATGGGGGTAGCTACTTGTCACAGAGATCTCTGACTTGTCGCATAGTAAATATTAGTGACAAGTGACAAGTACTAAGCATTAGTTACTAAGCCCGTGTAAACTAGGTCTTAAGGGCGGCCCAAAAATGGTGGGGGTTTGACAATTTTATTCCACAGTCCAAATGTTTCTAAGCTAAGAAAGTGTAATAATTTTTCTGCTTCATAGATGGCCCGACAATATCAAAAGAAACATCAAATCTATTTTTAGAATTTCTGGGATGGGAGACAGGGTATTTGCGTCCTTGTTGCACAGTGACGTTACTCGTAGAACAAATCCAAATACCCATTGAACTGAATTACACATAAAATTGAATTAAACTTGAATGGTTGAATTTTTTTAGAAAAAAATGTATTCCTCTAATCAAAAAAGAATAATCGCTAGTAATACCATAAGAAGACACCAATTTAGACACACAAATTAAACATTTTAACCCTTTAAGGACGGAATTTATTTTCGGTTACAGATCCCATGGGATGTAGTTAGATTTGTGTCGCGAATGTGCGACATTCGGGAAAACTGCTTCTTTTCTAGTGTGACGCGTATGGGCGACATACGTCTTTAAAGGGTTAAAAAACAAACACAAGCTCAACATTATAAAAGGCTGAAATTTAAGATAATTGAAAATCAACAGAACAGGAAAATTTTAAAATTGTCATTGTTTAAGCAGGTCAGTGGTCCCTAGCAACCAGAATTGACGTACAAATCGTCCCTAGAGCAAAGGGCTCCAGCCTTGAATATCGCAAATTTTCTAATTCTTTTGTGCTGCGACAAATTTTATGATGGTTATAAATTTCTTATTTTAAAAGCTTTTAACTGCGTCTTTAGGAACTACATATTTGACACTTTAGTTTGAAAATCGTTTTACATATTTTGTCCCACTTCGTTGATTAAAAATTCAAAACCGGCGCTTGGTATTCTGGCAAAATTTTTAAAATTTCCGTCACACCGCAATTCATCATTAACCCTTTGAGTGACAAGGAGCGCAATCGCGCTCGTCAATACACTGTCCGAAAATGCCAGGAGCGCGATCGCGTTTTTGCTTCCACACTAACTAATACAATCGATCTCTCTTTCATACTTATCGATTCTTGTTTATTGTTTATTGTTTTTGGAATTGGCAATTTTAGCTAATTCTCTAAAAATCACTTTGGCACTCAAAGGGTTAATTACAAAACGGAACAATGTCGTCGGCTTTTAAATCGTTGATGATGTCGCTGCCCATTACCACTGTATCGCTTTCGAGACCTTAATAATGGGCAAATCCAAAATCTTTTCTTTTCTTTTTTCTGTGCACCACTTAAAATTACATATCCTGCAGCCGCGAGAAGAAAGTCTTTCTGATTTACCATTGCTTTGACTAATTTTTTTTTGTATCAACCGATTATGCAAAACACAGTTTTCCCAGAAGCTTCATGATTTAAGTACTTTATTACCTCCCATAAATAAATGCATTCGAACTTACCTACCTGCGACAGTTGTATTCCAGATGTTTCAAATATCGTTCAACGAAATAAGATTCATCATATTATTTATGGCGTTGAGTGACGTTTATAGATAATATGTCAATATATAAATTAAATTGCAAAAAGGTGCAAAATTTTCTTACCAAATACCACTGGACGTTAAATTAAAATCCGAAAATTTTTTCTCGGATATGAATATTTTAAGAAAATTATCCCTCGCCTGGGGCTCGGAATAATTTTCAAAATATTCATACCTTCGAAAAAATTTTCGGAAAAAATTTAACCTCTAGTGGCATTACTAGTAGGCCAAGCAATAAAGCATTTTTTCATGCCATAAATACTACCCAGAAACCGACTGTGCGATTACATAAAGGACAGTTAGTAGATCAATTTGGCATAATTTTAGACTCGAGGACCATAATTTTTAATTTGCTATGAACAATTTAGAAGAAAAAATCGTTTTTTTTTTAGTTTTTTGCTTGTAAAATGGAAACTAATGAAGCAATCTTAATGTTGTCAATAGACGAATTGTAGAGAATTAAATTACGAAGAGAATGAGAGGTCGAATGTCCCGATCCAATAATTAGAACCGGAGAGAACCCGGAAAATCCGGAAATTTCAGTGTTTTTTAAAAAAATTCACAATTCCCACATTTTTTTATTTTAAGAGCTGACAACGCATTTTGCTAAGTTTATAATGAGAAACTGTTCAATTAAAAGAAATAATATTAAAAAGCTGTATTTTTTATTTAAACATTATAAAATAACCTTTTGAATACCACTTGAGAGTGCGAATTAATTAGAAAATAATTTTCCAGTATTTTCTCTAACTTGTTGCCATTCTCGAGCCCTACGGGCTCTCGTATCTATTCTCTGGCAACAAGTTCTCGAAAATCTGTCGAATTATTTTCAATTTATTCTCACTCTCTTGTGATATTACTGATGAAAATAAGAACACTGGATTACATATGTAAATTCACGCGCCTACTCTAGGGTTAAATACCCGGGAAAGACGTCGAACTGCTAGTAAATTTATAATCGTACCCTCTGGTGGATGGTATCCAAACTTTCTCAGCTAATGCGTCGGCCATGTTTTCACGGAACTGTAAACTTGAATCGAAAAATGTACTTCGAATCGAAAATATTAGGAATTGAACTGGAATATTGAGTAAACTCCGTTAGCGGCAATTTTTTCTATGACCTAACACCTCTATCATTGAATTTGAAGATAACATATAACTGGTTTTTGGTTGTGTTAAAACATCAAATAAACTACTACACGGCCAATGAATTATAATATGAATACCATTCTGACCAAGTTTGACGCATTAATTTACTAATAATATTTCTTTATAAACGATATGTTTGATAAAACGAGTGTAATTTACATTATACGAGGGGTATGCATTTGAACCGTGGTGACATCTATTATTCACTTTAGTGTAATGGCCGGTCTTAAGCGAAATCGACTGTATATCATACAGTAGAATCCGGTTATAACGAACCTCAAGGAACCATCAAAATCGGTTCGTTATATCCGAAGTTCTTTATAAGCGTTATTGAAAGAATAAATGAATAAGTGTTTTATGAGACCTTCATTGTCTAATTTAAATATGCATATTTATAAAACCATTAAGAATATAAGGACTAAACTTAAGTGAAACAAAGCAAAATGTAACAAGTAATTTTATTTGAAATTTTTTTTTATTTTCGACTGAAGTATAAATTGCCCACACACGTTTCAACGTCACTAAGATTTTCAATAATTGAGTTCGGCGCACCATAAAACTGTAAAAAATCACGAATGTTGTTAATACTTCTCACAGCTTCCTGTGTAGATAAAATCTGTAATGCTGGTGCTTCCGGCTCATCCTCATTCCTCATTGGCTTCTTTTTGGCCACTTTTGTCTACCACAAATACCCAAAATATTCTGTTGTAACTAATAAATTGTCTACATTAATAGTTATTCATTTTTAAGTTTTCGAAAAAATTTGAATTTTCTAATTGAAGGGCTCTATGTAAGAAGTATCTAAGTCATTTTTCATATTCTGCGATATTTGAGATTTATATTTCTGTTTGATCTGGAAATCACATTGTTTTGATTTGGCCTAATTCTTTTTCACTAAAGAAGACTTACTTTAGTAAAAAAAGATTATTCAAGATTAAAACAATGTGATTTACAGGTCACATTGAAACATCAAATCTCAAATATTACAGAATATGAAAAGTGACTTAGGTACTTCTTGCATAGAGCCCTTCAATTGCTGAAATTCACGTTCCCTTTGTTTCTATTTTTGTAACCACTCATTTAATGACAAGTGATCATCAGATTCAAAGGTTATTACGCGTTATATACAATGGAAAGTTCGTTATAAACGATTGAAATTTTATTAATTTCAGCTTTCTCAGGTTCCCTATATCCAATAGTTCATTACAACCGCGTTCGTTATAACCGACTACTTTTTACACTGTTGCATAGGAGAAAATGTCGGGACTTGGAGTAAAGTTCGTTATAACCGGTGGTTCGCTATAACCGAAGCCGTTATAACCGTATTCTACTGTACTTGGTTGCCTACAGGTTGCAATAAAGCAACGCGTTGACTCGTACCTTTTTAAAAGTATACAATTGTGGATACAATTTTACAAAAGAATGTCCCTTCCAGTAATATCAGTACATTGCCGCGAGTTATGAGACTGAACAAGAAAGACGTTAGCAGTATGCAATCGTCGGAAACAAAGTTTACACAGTCAATTAAAGGATGTATGAAGCTTGAACGTGAAATAAGGAGCGAATTAAGCATTTAATCTTTAAATGATCGTATTCAAGAATATAGAACGAACTGGGAGCTGTGCTTGCAATGAATTGATAATGGAAGAGTTCATGTGGTAGTAATAAATTTTGAAGTCAGAGAACACAGAATTCTGGAAGCTTCAGCCCATGAACGGACCAACTGGCATGTATTGTAGCCGAAATGAGTCTGTTGTATATAACTGTTACCATTTTTCGTAGACCAGAAATCAGCGCTGCTAGAAATGATTCCCGCTAGAGAACTTGAACTCTTAATATTGTTTAAGAAGGGAAATGCTAAAAAAATAATATAATGTGTTATAATTCTTTAAATCGTTGTTATCAGTTTGAACATTTTTATTCTAAAAATTTGATATGAATGAAAAATGTACATTATTTCAAACTCAGAAGACAAATAATGGAGATAAAAAAACAATTATACCATAACAATTTTTTATTGTTAATTGCAGATGTTAATCATAGCAAAACTAATAAATTACCGAGATAATAGTGACTTTAAATCATAACCAGTCGCGTTTTTACCGACACGCACATCATTATATCTAGAAATTTACATAATTATTCGCATACCTTTTTTTAATTAAGATAACATTATGCGTCATACTAGTTTCACATGCGACTGTCATTTTCTAATGAAGTTGTTAGACATTCCTATCAAGCTGAATACGATACGTGATCACGCAATGTGAGTGTAAATAGTGCAAGAGCAATTTATAACGTTACCTATGAAATATTGGTTAATTTTAAATGGAAATCGTTTCACAGCAACCTTACGTATTGAGAAATAGCTCGGGTTTTTTTAAAAAGTTTTAAGAATTCCATATAAAATCGCTTTTAATAAAATGCATGAACCATCTACATTCATATAAACGTTTCACGATTTCTGATTTATATTTGCAGTGAAAGGCACGTAACTGTCGAATAGTGTTTTATGTAAAACCAATACAGTCAAATGACATCACAGCAACTCGCAGTTTGAATTATTCAAAAGTGCATTGTTTTTTTTTCAATGACGAAGGTTATAAGTGTACAGCGTACTATTTTATTTTATAATAATAATAATAAATATTATTTCAATGTCATTAATTATATGAAACGTTATTTTCATGATTTAAGTCCGTTTATAAGATCTCATCTTTTATACGGTTTCATTGTTCTCGGAATTTACAGAATTTATTATAGTTGGAATACTGACACATTTGCAGTTATAAATAGTAAGTGCCATAAAACAGATAAAATGTACAACGGTTGTAAGAATGTAAAAGCCTAATCACTTTTTGACGACCGTATGTACAGCATTCATAATAATTAACACAATTACCAAGACATTTTTACTAATCTTTAAAATAGTATGCATTGGAAATTACAAAAGGAACAGCAGGAAGTTTAATTAACTAAGCTATTTTCTTACAGTAATCTAAAATTTAGAAAAAAGTAATTAAAAGCGGATAAATGTAATCCTATTAATTTTCTTAAGTGTCAATAAATAAATAAATAACAATTAGTATAAATAGCGCCGATTTAATTAAAACTATAATTTCTAAAGTTATCATTTTGTTCAAGTCTTTAATATAAAGTACGCAGTAGAACGTAGAGGTCTCCCGGGAAATCATTATTAAGAGCGATGTGTCTGGCAGTTTATCATTCGACTTCGATCGCAGATGATAGATGAGAGGAAGTAATGCATGTGAACAAAAGAACTAAAGGAAGGAGAGACAGAAAGGGAGCGTGTCTACATACTTTTAAATTATGGCACCCGAAATGAAGCAATAAAGCATCGCAAAAGAAAAAACATTACTATGTGAAACGCGTTCCAATTTCACGTAGATAAATGTGCGCATTGAAAGACGGCATTTGTCTTCATCGTGTAAATCAGTGCGAACGGCAAACACAAACTTGAACGGTTCCCTAAAGCGGGTCGACAAGATAGAAAGATCGCCTGACAGCGCGCCAGAGTGATGAGCCCATATGTCTTGGCTTCCCTCCCAACTCTTCCACCGACGTAGAAAAATAACCCTCACGTTCGCAAGTCAAGAGAACCGAGGGATGTAAGCGAGCGTCTAAAAGAAAACGTTCATCTTCCCTATTTATATCCGCCAAGATGACATGTATATGTATGGCTGCAGACACATCTCATTTACAGAAAGGCATAATTCTTTAACGCTTTCCGCGAGAGCGGCCGTAAATCTGAGTTTGTGCCGTGTTGTTTATAGCAAGTTGCCCGCACTGCAATGTTTCTAGAGTTGATTTATTGACGGCGGTGTAAACCAGTTGAAGGATAAATGGAACGGATGAACCGCTAACATTAATCTGCATAGTCAAGCGGGAAAGCGCAGGTTAAGCTTTGACTAATGGTATTTACGGATCCCTAAACGCATCATTTTCATAATAGAATTGGATTCTCAATAAAAATAATAAGCCATTCCGTCATATCCCCCGAGATATGAGAACTACTGACAAATCACATCACGCGCACCCCGACGACAATGATAAAGTGGGCGACAAGCCTCGACAAATGCGGGTAAAAATACAAGGACACGGCCCCTTCCTAATGACGCCATTTATTTCTCTTTATGAGGCAGGCGACATCACAAAGGACCGACGACCACCGGCAATACATTTTCCAGCGCAGCGTCTGTTCACGCTTCACACACCAAACTTTGCACTGCATCATAGGTACCAGACGCAACTTTGTCATTGTCACCGTAGCTGAAAAACACACTAAGCCCATTATGTCTCGTTAACGGCGTCGTTGAAAGCTTACTGTTCTATTTTAATAATATAAAGATCAACGCGACCAGGCAGCCTAGTAACATTTGCAATGAAGCCTGTCGCCTGCCACGCATCGTTTCACGAACTGCATTGTTCAGATAGTAATACCGGTTGGACCACATAAATAAATCAGAAATATCTGCATATTTTCAATAAACAAGAGAACCGAAATTGGCATTGCATCTAACAAATAATTATTCTTGAAAAGAGAATTGAAGAGGCTGTTATGTACCTATATTAGTTAATCACACAATTATTAAGTACCTATATTAATTAATCACCTAACTATTAAGTTGTTTACTTATTATTAATCTGTTCACTTATTATCATGTTTATTTGCGGTTCATCTTATATTGGTTCTCATCCTGTTTATTTGTTATTGTATTTTTTAGTGGTTTGTATGCACTTGTTTTTCATCCTGTTTACAGATAAATTTCTTATATAAGGGATTCAAATTAATTACAGTCAAGAGTTTTGATAGTTTGATAGTTGCTACCAGTCTGTCGTTAGTCTCTACTACTCTCCTATTGTTAAGTCATAGTTTTAGTCACTTTTATTTTAAATTAAGTGTTATTTACGAATAATAAAGATTTGTACGAAGAAGTGTCGCTCTCTCGAGGTCCCATAACAAATTTTTGGTGTCAGGAGCGGGATAATTTGCTGAATAACTTGGACAAATCTTGGAAGATTCACAAACGTGACGATTTATCGAAGTCTCCAGATCTATTCCTTGGTAGATTCCCATCTTTAAAAATCAGCAACGAACTGGGATCCAATTGGACATGCACATCATCGTTCTTGTCATATCGTAAGTAACCACTCACAAATCAAACTCTAAATCTAAATTCAAACTCAAATCCTAAATCAATTAAAATAATCTCTCTTTTACAATGCCTACTGAACAATTAGAAGTACCTTTAAGCTTTTTATCAAAATATATAACACCATTTACGGGTGATCGCAATCAGCTAATATCATTTATACGAAATTGTCAGAACGCGTACGATTTAGCCACAGCAGCTCAAAAGCCAATTATTTTCTCTTATATCTTATCACAAATTCAAGGTCGAGCAGAAATTATAATTAGTAATCACAGTTTTACAAGTTGGAATGATTTGAAAAAGTTTCTCAAAGATACTCATTTAGAAGTTAAACACTTTTCGCAGTTACATTTAGAATTGCAAGCGTGTAAACAATATCATAATGAAACTGTAATACATTATACCCAAAGAGTTGAGACTTGCACAACGCAACTTCTGCAAGCCGCGAGAAATGATACGGTAGATCTCGTCGAACTTCGTGGAAAGTTCGAAATGATTAATAAAATGGGTTTACAAACATTCTTACTAGGTATATTACCCCAGTATTCAGTTATTTTACGGGCGCGTGACCCTGAAACACTCTCGGACGCATCGGATATCGCTTTAAATGAAGAACGCATCAATTCATATTTAAAAGAAAACATTTCACATACGTCAAAATTCTGTTCCTTTTGCAAAAAAACGGGTCATACAACATTTAATTGTTTTAAAAAATCAAACAACGTACAATCTCCTAAACCTAAACAGGAACCTAGAGTTTATAACGTACATTCACAAAACACAAATACTTTTCAAAAAACCCAAACTCCAAATTCAAAGTTCTGTAACTATTGCAAGAAAACCGGGCATGTAATAGGTGAATGTCGGAAAAGACAGTATAATCACGCGAAAAGACAATATCCTCAACAAAATACGAATCAAAATGCGAATTCTAACAATAATTTAAACTATCAACGTCCCTCAACCCCTGCCGTAACGAGGAACGTCAATCAAGTTTCGGCAGAATTTTCACAATTAACTCAACAGCCTTTGTAGAACTTCATATACCGGAGTCAAAAACAAAATTCCTAAAATTATTAATAGACACAGGTGCCGATGTTTCATTAGTTAAGTATCAATCAATAAAAGGCGAATTAGCATGTTACGAGGACGAAAAATTAAAATTAAAAGGTATCAATGATGAAATCATGGAAACATTCGGTTACTCAAATTTTCACATAAATATTGGTAATTCCATTATCGAACATAAAATGCATTTAATTAAAAATAGTAAAAATATACCATTTGACGGAATTTTAGGGATAGATTTTTATAGGAAAACAAATGCTGTGATTGATTACAAAAACAACAGTCTAACATTTAATCGTCACACAATTCCTATTCTTTTTGAAAATAAACCTAATTCTAACGTAGAAACGAACTTTGTAAAATCTAACTCAACGCAAACTCCTAAATCTATCGAAAATCATAACATTATTCCAAATCTAAATCAAACTCGAAATCTTACAAACTCAAACTCTTTATTAAATCAAACGCGAAATCTTACAAACTCAAACTCTTTACTAAATCAAACTCAAATTCTTACAAACTCGAATCAAATTTCCAAATCTTCTATATCTCCAAATCGAAATTCAAAATCTTACATTATCCAAAATCTAAATCAAAGAGTAACTCATGAACCAATTTTTAAATCCTCTCAAGATCAAAACATTTTCAAACTCAAGCCACGAACAGAAACCTTAATTCAATTTAACGTACAAAATCCAGAAATTCAAGAAGGCTTAACTCCAAATATAGAAATTCTTGAAGGTGTATTTCTTTGTCGTTGCATCACAAAAGTCGATCAAAATCAAAAAGCTATCTCTACAATATTAAATACGACCAGTAATGAGGTCACTATCAAACAATTAGACTTAAATTTAGAGCCCTTAAACAATGACGAAATATTTTGCATCAATTCAATATTACAAGTAGAAAACGGGAATATTACAAATCGTAATGAAATCTTGAATAAAACTATTCGAACCGATCATTTAAATCAAGAAGAGCGCGAGTCTCTAATGAAAATTTGCCACGAATATAATTCTATATTTCAACTTGAATCCGATAATTTAACTAGGACAAATAGCATCCAACACACGATACCTACAATATCTCAAAATCCTATTTCTTCTAAAACCTATCGTTATCCGGAAATTCACAAACATGAAGTAAATACTCAAATTGATAAAATGTTAAAGCAGGGAATAATTGAACCTTCTACTTCACCTTGGTCTTCTCCTTTGTGGGTTGTTCCTAAGAAAAAGGACGCATCTGGTAAATGCAAATGGAGAATTGTAATAGATTATAGGAAGTTAAACGAAGTTACAATAGGTGATGCTTTTCCATTACCCAACATAACAGAGATATTAGATCAGTTAGGTCATTCTAAATACTTCACCACTTTAGACTTAGCTTCGGGATTTCATCAAATTCCCATGAATTCAGAAGATTCCCCAAAGACAGCATTTTCGACGCCATTAGGTCACTATCAATTGTTACAAACTCATTGAAACATTAAATAATAACTCACATGTAAACACAAATAAAATACGGAATAAAATGTAAAACACGTCTGGTCATTCCCTTTGTAAAAAAAGGTGACATTTTTATTTATTAAGTTCTGCCAAGGCAACCAAAATATCGCCTACTGCCATGTACCGTGCTCAGTTAGGCGGCCGCTTGCATGTAGAGAAGGGCCGTTCCGGTAACACGCCCCCCCTAAAGGCTGAGCACGGTGTTGGAAGTAGCTGTTGCCTTGGGTTATTTATATTATACAGTTTATGGTTCGCTCTTAGCTGCAGTTGACTATCTGTTCCTCGGAGTGACGCGGGTCTAGTACGCCGGCATCTTTCGTGTCATGCCGAAAGCGGGGAAGGCGGCGGAATGCGGCTCTTCGCGGCGCTGTTCGGTCGCTGACGATCCCTTTGTAGTTCGACGCTGTGCGTCAGAGCTCCGGAAAGTGGGGTCGTCAAAAGAATAAGATTATCCATAACACTATAATCAGGTTCTAATTGGATAGTTCCGAAATCGGGTATCAATGACTCAGTTTCAACTGGTTCGGCGTCATCCGAAACATCCAGGTTACAAATTAATAGCGGACAGCAGTCCAAGAGTGTTTTCGTGCAATTCTGCGAGGCCTTTTATCAATTTGGATAAATGCCCACCGAGATATTGCACGTGTTTGCTTTCGAGTACTAATTCCAGTTTGACCAAAACGTCAGAACGTAGCTTCTCAAAGCGGGTCCTGGCGACATAATGGTTCTTGCAGTGCTGCGTAGTTGCACTCCGTTACCGGATCGGTACAGCGGTGGTCGGTTGCGTGGTTGCTTTCTACTGGTTTAGACTTTGCTGCAGGCATCCATAGTTCCTTGGAGTGACGCGGGTCTAGTACGCAGGCATCTTTCGTGTCATGCCGAAAGCGGGGAAGGCGGCGGAATGCAGCTCTTCGCGGCGCTGTTCGGTCGCTGACGATCCCCTTGTAGTTCGACGCTGTGCGTCGGAGCTCCGGGAAATGGAGTCGCCTGTTGCAGCTGTTAGCGCTGAATCGTGTAGCGATCATCGGTTGCGGGCGCCACTGGAGGTTCCTGATGTTAGGATTTGACCCCCCTCCAGAAGGGCATCGCGGCATCGGGGTCGTTGGTGAAAGTCCGGAGGAAAATCCTTTCCCTCGTGCCCCACGTTGTGGCGACAAATGTTACAAACTCATTGAAACATTAAATAATAACTCACATGTAAACACAAATAAAATACGGAATAAAATGTAAAACACGTCTGGTCATTCCCTTTGTAAAAAAAGGTGACATTTTTATTTATTAAGTTCTGCCAAGGCAACCAAAATATCGCCTACTGCCATGTACCGTGCTCAGTTAGGCGGCCGCTTGCATGTAGAGAAGGGCCGTTCCGGTAACACAATACACACGAATGCCTTTCGGTTTAAAAAATGCACCAGCAACCTTTCAACGGTTAATGAACAATGTACTATCAGGATTACAAGGGATCAAATGCTTTGTATATCTTGATGACATAGTTATCTATGCCGATTCCATTGAAACACATTCACGTAAATTAAAAGAAATTTTTGAACGACTAAAAAGTCACAATTTAAAGCTCCAACCCGATAAGTGTGAATTCATGCGTCATGAAGCAGCATACTTGGGATATGTCATATCTGAAAATGGAGTACGTCCAAATTCTGATAAAATTCAAACAATTCAAAATTTTCCAATTCCCAAAAATGCGAAAGATATCAAGTCATTTCTTGGATTAGCCGGGTACTATCGTAGATTCATAGAAAATTTTAGCAAAATTACCCGACCTCTTACTAGCTTATTAAAAAATGAAGTAGAATTTGATTGGTCATCAACTCAACAGGAAGCTTTCGATGTTCTTAGAAATAAATTAATCTCAGAACCTATCCTCCAATACCCAGATTTTTCTAAACCTTTTAATTTAACAACAGACGCTAGTGGGTATGCAATAGGCGCTATTCTTTCTCAGGATTTTAACAATAATAACTTACCAATTGCATATGCTTCTCGAACTATGAATCGTGCTGAAACAAATTATTCAACAACTGAAAGAGAATTATTAGCAATAGTATGGGCAACGAAACACTTCCGACCATACCTATATGGAAGGAAATTCAATATCATTACCGATCATAGACCATTGACTTGGTTAATGAACGTCAAAGACCCTGGTTCGCGATTAACTAGGTGGCGCTTAAAACTTGAAGAATATGAATACAACATTATTTTTAAACCAGGTAAACAAAATACTAATGCAGATTGTTTATCGCGAATTCAAATCGAAAATCCTCAAATTTTAAAGTTACAAATGTTGACTGATGACACGTATAACGATTTCTTGAAATTCCATTATATGGATCTAAAGCCAAATATTCACGATTTTCAAGAAACTGACTCATCTTTGTTAGATCAAGACAATAACATTGCACATATCATCTCCTCAGATTTTCGAAATTCTGAAGGATTGTCCTTAGAAAATAGTAAATTAATCACAAACTATGAATCTTTAAAACTAGAAACCTCAAAATTATACGACATTCTAATATCCCAATTCAAAAATAAATTCAGAGTATATCACTTGATAATCAAGCAAAACTTCTGGGATAAACCAACATACCTAAAATTTTAGCAGAAAATCATAATTCCCCAATATCAGGACATTCAGGTTATCATCGTACCCTAAATAGATTAAAATTTAAATATAAATGGAAGAACATGAAAAAAGATGTTAAATCCTATATCAAACAATGCGAAAGTTGTCAAAAAAACAAAGTAGTTCGTAAAACCTTCAAACAACCAATGGAAATTACCTCAACCTCAAACCACTCATTTGAAAAATTAGCAATGGACATTGTAGGTCCACTTCCATTGACTGAAGACGGCAACAAATTCATTTTGACAGTACAAGACGACCTTACTAAATTTTCTCAAGGTTATGCCATTCCAAATCATGAATCCTCCACGATCGCTGATATGTTAGTGAAACATTTTATCTGTAATTTCGGAATTCCCAAGCAAATCCTTACCGATCAAGGTAAAGACTTTACTTCCAACTTAATAAAAGACATTTCATCCTTATTCAAAATTAAACGAATTCAAACCACAGCGTATCATCCACAGTCAAACGGTGCACTAGAAAGGAGTCATGCAACTTTAGCTGATTACCTAAAACATTACATAAACGATAAACAAACTGACTGGGACAAATGGATTCCTTTTGCTATGTTTTCATACAACACAACTCCTCACAGCTCTACCAAATTCACACCTTTTGAATTAATCTTCGGACAAAAACCTGAATTACCTACTTCAATCATACAACCTCCTGAATTCAAATATACATACGATACTTATGTAGATCAATTAAAATTAAAATTAAGCAAATCACATGAAATTGCTCGCGAAAACTTAATCAATCAAAAACAAAAGTCTAAAGAACATTACGACAAACATGCAAATACTATTCAATACAATATAGGCGATTTAGTATATTTACGCAATGAACATACAAAACTCAATCAATCTCGGAAACTAACTCAAAATTATCTAGGGCCTTACGAAATCGTTAAGGTAAATTCGTCCGCAAACGTAGTAGTCAAAGTCAAAAATAAAAACGTAACAGTTCATGTCAATAGACTAAAACCAGCATTTATTTCAGGACCTTCATCATCGAAGGCCATGCCTCGAAGTATAATGTAACAAGGTTTGAAACATCACCAGGTTTATACTACGAAAATCTAGGAAAATTGCAATATTACGATAGCACATGGAACTTAATTGCACATGTTGATACTAACTTTTTAACTCAGAAACTCAATCTAGTAGTCCAAACTTATGAAAATACAAAACACATGTGTGAGAAGGTAACGTTTACTACAGACGCACATTTATGCAGACAATCGTTAAATTTTCTGGAAATCAAAATTCCTACAATTCGAACAAAACAGACAGCATTTTTAGACTTAGTAGGACACACAAGACAAAGACGAGGTTGGTTTGATGGTATCGGTTCCGTATTCAAGACCATTATCGGTACATTAGACGCCTCAGACGCAAAATATTACGAAGATTCGATCAGTAAAGTAATGAAAGACGATACGAATATTTTGAAACTATTAAAAGAACAAAATCAAATAATTAAGACAACAATTTCAAATTTCAATCATACCATTTCAAATTTGAAAAAGAATGAACAAGTATTTAACGACAATATTAATCAATATCATAATTTTACTCAGGCAACAACGCAAGAAATTAATCACATCCAATTTACTCAAATGATATTAGAACATATGTCTTTACTCACATATATATCTAACGAACTAGTTTCAGATTATGATCAATTAATTAATTCCGTGTTATTTGCACAAAATAATCAAATTCATCCTTCTATAATAACTCCAAATCAAGTTTTATATGAATTAACCAATACCCTAAGTCAATTGCCAACAGGAACTCATTATCCTTTACCACTTAAGAGAGAAAGTATTCATAAATTATTGAGTATAGCTGAACTGAAAGTTTATTTTCTGAATTCAAAATTAATATACATCATTTCTAACCCTTTGGTTAAAGAAACAGTATTCACTTTGTTTCATATATTACCTCTTCCAACTCCAACGAGAGACCCAGCAAATTTTATATTCATTCAACCAACTCATCAATATCTAGCAATATCGATAAACAAGATTCAATATGATTCATTTGATTCGCTAGACGATTGTAAAAGAGTAGATGAATATTATAATGTATGTAAACAAACTGTTTTATTTATTTCTCATGTTAAACCAAATTGTGAGACAAGGTTACTTTCGGTAAATGGCATAATACCAGAAGAATG
Organism: Dascillus cervinus; assembly: GCA_949768715.1. Lineage (NCBI taxonomy): Eukaryota > Metazoa > Arthropoda > Insecta > Coleoptera > Dascillidae > Dascillus > Dascillus cervinus. Next base: position 18,786,046 of record OX458316.1, read on the forward strand.
TAATACTTATGTTGTCAATAGTAAACTAGATCTCTGGCATAAACTTCAAAGTGGAAATCAATGGCTTTTTGTTCTTTCCAACTTAGATCTTGTAACAATAAATTGCAAGAATGGAAACCCTATCGATATCCGCCTAAATGGTACTGGAATACTTGGCCTGCATGAAGATTGTAAGGCGTACGCAAGATCAACTACCTTAGTTCCAATGAAGGGCTATAATAGCAACTACGTTCCAATCGTTCCAATAGCAAACATCCTTGAAGATGACTGTTGCAACGAAAAGAAGATCAACAGGACCTTGCCGAAAATTCAAATTCCTCATTTCGTCACAGCTAACGTCGATTTAGATGATTTAGCGTTTGTTTCTCATAAGTTAAATAACTTTGATAAACAAATTGATGATATGTTACACGAAGAAACAATCAAAAAACATATTAGTATATATACATATTTGGTTTATATAATTTCTTCAGTTTTAGCGACTTATGCTGTTTATAAATTGTATATATATTTCACTCAGAGGAAGAGACGAAATCAACCGCTTGAAATCGAATATCGTTCAGGACGTGTATGCTGTAATATTTTCAACATCTGCCGTGATTCCACCCGAATCCAGGATTTCAACAGCGACCCTGAAACATCCATTGAACTAACTGAGGGCATTCAAACACCAGCAAGAGGACAAGCTGTCCATCGCACCTCAACATTGAGAACAAACCTTTAGTGGAAATAAAACAAATTGTATTCCCACTCTTAAGGAGGGAAGTGTTATGTACCTATATTAGTTAATCACACAATTATTAAGTACCTATATTAATTAATCACCTAACTATTAAGTTGTTTACTTATTATTAATCTGTTCACTTATTATCATGTTTATTTGCGGTTCATCTTATATTGGTTCTCATCCTGTTTATTTGTTATTGTATTTTTTAGTGGTTTGTATGCACTTGTTTTTCATCCTGTTTACAGATAAATTTCTTATATAAGGGATTCAAATTAATTACAGTCAAGAGTTTTGATAGTTTGATAGTTGCTACCAGTCTGTCGTTAGTCTCTACTACTCTCCTATTGTTAAGTCATAGTTTTAGTCACTTTTATTTTAAATTAAGTGTTATTTACGAATAATAAAGATTTGTACGAAGAAGTGTCGCTCTCTCGAGGTCCCATAACAAGGCTGCAATAATTTTGATTAGTTTACATTTATAATAACATAATTAATATTTTAGACCAGGTTTTTTTGCGACAAATGATCCAAAAATTATCGGAGTGTCTTAATAAGCAAAATTAAAAGGGCTTTCAGTTGGCTAGAAGTACATTTAGGGATACCCGAAAATATCAAAAATGATTCTCTAAATTTCCTTCAGCTGAAATTAGATGCTTTGAACGTTCTCCTACAGCAATAGTCTCAAAACTATTTCGTAGTATGAATATCTTTTGGGCCAACAATAAGGTTCCAAATTTTATGATTCTTAATAATTTTTCTGTAAAATAATTCGTTCACTTTAAATCTTCCCAAAATATTTTTTTCAGATTTTAGAGCAGGGCCTCAAAATCAAGTTCTGAAATCTGTTTTGGTATAGGATATTGTTATACACATACATCAGTCAATTATTATAGCGTGAGGGCCGAGTTTAACTCCTGAGGGTCGAAGCGCCAAATGATATAACGCTCGAAGACTATAAGATTCATCCAAGTAGTGTGTGAATGATTGAAATTGACGGATGTCGAGAATCACCGGCGAATGTCGACATCCATCAAAAACATGAGTAAAAGTCTATTTACAGGTGTAAGTCGACATACGCCGATCGATAGTGTTGAATGTTATAAGTTGCTTAACCCTAGAAAGCTAACGTTAGTGGATTTAATAGTGTTCGAGTTATACCGAATTGTTCGAAAACCAATAAATGAGACGAATGCGAAAACGGTGTGGCACACAATAGTCACCAATTTCACACTTTACACCACTAAATTTATTAATCGAATAATAGTGAAGTCCGAGTTACTCCTCGCTTCCGTTGTCGAACAAGAACCGCCTTGTGCTAACAATAGTCTAGTGTTAAACAACATTCGACTGTAGTCAATATTGCTGATATTACGGTTTACAGATAAGAGCTGGGACTTCCTGCTCATGTTGCATTTATTTATTGATATTATATATCCGAAGCAGTGGTAGCTAAAATTCCAAACGCCGCATTTAACCCGCCAGAGTTGACGTGAAAAAAAAATTATTTGTGGCTAACGCCCTGTTTGATAGACCCTGGTTTATAACGAATTATCAGCTACTTATCTGTAACTCAATACGATTCAAAGTGTATCAACTAAAGTTGCTTATTATATGCAAGCAAGGCGTCGAATTGACGTTCGATAGCTGTCTAGGGTTAAACACAGTCAATTTTGAGGTATATTTAACATTCTCAGTTTTCGTGCGTGTTTACCAAATTCTGTAGGTGCAACTAGCTCAGTGAATAGCAATCAATTTATTGAAAAATTTGGTAGTTTAGTCAACAGTAATAGACAGGATAATTGTTTTTACTTAAGTGAAGAAAAGTATTCGAAAATTTTAAGTGCATGAAACGTTTTGATATATTAAAAGTGTTGGAGAAAAATAAATTAATTGTACGTATGAAACCCGGAGAAACTAATATTCGCTATTATGTTACGAATGAGGAACTATTTGATACACTTTCCGAAACACATGTTAGAACAAGGAACAGGGCTTAAGGAGTTACAAATTAAATACAAGAGTGTTACTTATGAAGTTGTAATGCTATTTTTAAATTTATACAAACAATGCTAGATAAAACAAAGTTTTCCTAAGAAAGGTATTGTTGTTTAAACTGAAAATGTCAGGTAAACCTTATAGATTTGCAGTTCCAGAAAGAGGGCGATTTTGAATTCATAATGGTTTATCAAGATCATTTAACAAAGTTCGTTCAATTGAGACCATTAAAAGCCAAGACTGTTCAAAAAGTCTCACACCATCTTCTTCATATTTTTTTGATATTTGATGCTCTGGCTATATGAATTCAGATAATGGCAGATAATTTAGCAATAAATTAGTATCCGAACTTTGTGCAGTGTGCAAAGATGTGAAGATAGGTCATGGAAAGTCGCAGCATAGTCAAACACAAGGCTTCGTAGAACGAGCAAATTAAGACATTCAAAAGATTTTAACTGCTTGAATGGATAATAGTAATATAAAAAAGTAGTCGGAAGGTCTACCGTTTTTTCAGTTTGCAAAACATACAACCTATCATGAGAGCATTTTTCAGACTCCATATGAAGCCATGTTTGGCGTTAAATCAAAGCGAAGAGTAGCATCATCAACTCTTCCTCGTGAAAAAAGTAGCTGGCAAGTTACTGTTGGAGTTATGGACAATTGCCGATAGTAGAAAATATTCTCTAATAGACATAGTGGTTTTCTCATAAGCGTCTTATTACTTCCGTTTATATTCAATTCGTTTTAATAACAAATTTGAGCTTTTTTTGTTGAAACTGCCCAACTTTTGCGCGGACTTGTCTTATTCATTATTTGTCCTGTTCTAAATTGAATATTTAAAGTTTTCACTTCTTAAGGTCTATTGCTACACAAAATACTGAAAACAGGCCTGAAATTTGTGGACAACCTCGCAAACATACCTACTTATAATGCGGCCCTTAAAACGATCAGACGCAGTGTGACATTTAATGTGTAGATTACCGTGTCTATTTTAAATATTTTGAGTAGAGTAGTAGATTTAATTTTGGTTATATTTTGTTCTTGAAATGATTGCAAATGACGTGTTCTTTATTTGGTAAAAAGGAACATTTTATTGAATTGAATAATTTAGGCAATAAATTCGTTTATGACGAATACACGGATTGAGAAAAATGACGTTAAAAGTAAACTGAGCCCTTGAGCTCAATGAAAGTACATCATGAGATCATCAGTTTTGAAATCACAAAAAAAAACGTTAAAAGTAATAAAACATTTACATAAAGATTTAAAAACGTAAATACTGTTTTCAAGTTATAAATTAAAAAAAATACTATACATGATTAATGTTAGTAATATATCTACGGTAATAGCAATGCGGCAGCGTTAGTTTACGAGTGCTATGTAGGCGGACGGAGAAAACCTCTCGCTGTAAACTTTAATGATTATCTGTTGGCCTGCGGGTTTAAGGTCACCGTTGGCAGCAACAAATTACATTATTATTCAGCAACACACTCGCGCAAGCTATTTTATTAAATATATAGTACGTATACCGACACATTACGCATTACCAGTCATATATCATTGACGTACACGCCCGATATGGTAAATATGATGATCGAGTGTTTATAATTACAAGTTGAAACAACTATCAATTAATAAATTTATAGGATGCTTTCATTATGTGTTGAATTTTAACATATAAATCAATACTTACCTATTTACGTGAAATCGGTATTATAATTTAAATTCTTCTGTCACAATACTCGAATCAACCAACGATTGAATTGTTTTGTTGCATAATTATAATGTTGTTATCATATTAAATTTTCATATTGATTGTGTCATACATATTGTCCCCTTTTTCGGTGATTACTAGGTATTTTGTATACACCAATATATAGCAGCACATTACTAGTTAATGGTCGTATCGTCTGACATTGATCAATATGCCTGAAGCTTGCGATTTGCGCGTAAATATAATAAATTTATTTTATGACTGAAAGCAATTATTCGATGACAGACTAATGTATCGATGTATGCCAGGAGAACTATTATTGAACAGTTTAATTATCTACATATTTATATGTTGATGTCGCAGCTAATCATTACATTGTAATTTTCTAAATTTATTTATAGATCTGAAACATTTAGGTCGAAATGAAATGTTCTTATTCTATTACCAAAAAGCTAACAGGTTGATTTCATTTTAAGATCGATAAATTTGTGCCAAGTTAATTTCACAATCATCAGGTAGGTATTCATTTATGGTGTTTTAGAACAAATTTGTATCCTTAAATAAGTTTATTATATGCCATCAATTCTTAAATTACTATTAAAGTAGTTAATTGTAGTGATTGGCAGAACCCTTATTTGTTACTTTTCTTTTTTAAATATATAGCTATAAATGTAAGTTTTAAAGTTTTAGTTTACCGGTTTGAATCTATTTAATTACATTTACTTCGACGAGTTTGCATTTCTTCATTTGTCACATTATTAAATCTCGTTTTTCATTCAGTTTCAAATTGATTTTGTGCAATAGGAAAAAGTCATTAGTAACCGTATCTCTAGAGTTGGGAGGATGCTGTAGCATTGAAATCTATTAGCAGAAGATGGTATCTAACGTAGCTGCCGTCGAAATGCGCATCCAAATATTGTACATGTTACTGTTAAAGGGTATAATTTGCTATTTTACGAAAAAACTACTTATTACACAAAATACTTATTACGAAATAGTTTTTTTCTACTTTATCTCGATAATCCATGAAATAGCGGCTGTTATTTCTGTAAAGTGCGTAATGAATATTTTCCATCAGTCAATCATTAGGGAAAATGTAGACTACACTATAATACATTGCGCAAAATAATTAGGGAAACACTTTTCTAGTAATCCAGCATTTTTCAAATTAAAGATGAACGCAATTATTAACTTTTGTATATTGTTTTTTCAACATTATTTAACAAAAATGTTATCATTTGACAGTTTTCTTAGGGAACATTTTACTATTGAGAAAACTACCAAAAATGATATGCTTTGATTATTATAAACTTGGAGCGATACTCGCTCACTCACTAACTCGCTTACTCGCACGAGTGCACTTTTCTAAATAAACTCGTATGTAACTCCGATTATTTCCTTCATGCACATAAAAAGTTCCAGTCACTATGGTTTTCCTCAGTTTTATAGCGATTAAATTTTGACGTTTCAAACGTGTCAAAATTTACCCGATTAAATTTTGACGTTTAATAGCTTCTGAATTTTTTTTGCAATCATTATCAAAGATTCCTCGACAAGTAAATAAATAATTCGTTGTAAAATCTATTTATTCAAATTAATAATCAGGAAATAATCATGCCGAATACTCCCGCGTGCATGAAAATAGCGTGATTAAATTTTTACGTTTTTGTCGCAACGTTTGGCCATAAAGAAATATTTCTCGTAAATTTTCCACCCAAAATCCCTCGTGCTGCGCACTCGAGATTTTGTTACGTGGCAAATTTGCTCGACCTATTTCTAAGCAAAACATTTTGACAGAAACGTCAAAATTTAATCGGTTATTTTGATGCACTTGTGATATTAGTGTTGAATAAACGCAAATTGCGCCTACCTTGCGAAATCGCATTCACTTATTTGGGGAAGAACCTTTTTATGTGCAATAATTAATATGTACAGGAAATTCAATTTATTTTACGTCCTATTTGCGGTTGAAGTGCAGTTGTGTACTAACGTTTGTTAAATGCTTAAATGCTTTTAACATCATATATATTAAATAAATACACAGTGTGATGCGTATACAGTAATAATAAATTAATGAGAACAGTGCAGGGTTATAGGATTAAGATTCTGTTCAATGTATTTTCGATTATGCGAACAGGCTAAAATTTTTCGTCTTCGTACTAACGTAAGTCTACTGTAGTTACATTAGAGTTGAAAAATTGTTGCAAATAAAACAATTTTGGAATAGAAAATTTAAAAGTGCGTTTAATGAGAACAACCATTAACACAGAAATGGCCATGCATTCAATTTTAATTACACTGTGAAAGGTTACCGTCATAGAATCGTAGATTATAATTTACGCGAACGGCTGAAACTGTCACTCACACTATTCAAATAGTCTTAATTAGTCCTCTAGCAACTTGTATAGGATCTGTCGACAGTCATTATATTGACAGCATGTTATTAGGGATGTTATTAAAGTGAGCGCGACATCGAGTAATTTCATAGGATTGCGCATTCCATTACGTATGCAAATCAGAAAGTTGATAAAATGCAGATCCAATTTTTTCCGGCTATCAACTGTAATCAGGATGGCGGCTCACACCCGACAGACACGTAAACCAGACAGCTAACTGACAGTCTGGCTGCGCACCAGAGACAGCTGACAGTAACAACTTGCTATTTCGCCATCACCTTCAATATTAGCCCATGCTGATCGTGTCATAAACTTGGAATATTTGTAGAGATGTTATTTAAAGCGAAACAACTTGACGACAGTCTAATATATTTTAATATGCCTGTCGACTTGCATTCAGGCGGAAAGAAACTACCGATGCAGTATAGTGTCCGATATTTTACTTTTTTTGTTCGTTAATTTTAACGTAGACGTAAAAGCCGCCGTAAATAAAATATGTATGTACGAAACACGAGTCGTGTCACGCATGAATATCGATCGAACTGTGTAATATGGTCACACATGTATAATACACGTAACTAATGAATTAAAGCATAAATTTGTTTTGTCGTTTTGTGTGTTTCTTAATTATTCTGTCAAGTTGTCAGACAGTTTGCACCATCTACAGAACGATGCCATTGTGGTAAGTGACATGAAATGACGTGGCTGTACGCGCCGTGACGGTTGCTGAAAGAGACCGATAATAAACGCGCATTGTGTGCTTCCTTTCCGTTGCGGTATTACAGCACACAATGGTCAATTACCTGTCGTGATATGGCAGTCCATTCAAGCTTGACACGCGGACATACAACTTAAAAGAAAGCCGCTAAGAACAGCTCTAAAACTAATTTCATTCGATTATATCTTGAATTTTGTGAAAGAGTCATTGTAAAGTACAGGTTCTTTATTGTTAAAAATAATCAACTTCGGTCGAAGTGGTCAAAAAATGTTGTTCTTATAGTTACCTTCAAAAAAGGAAGTAATGTGTGAACTTTATAATAGTGATGATTCCCCTATACATATAGGATTTCCGCAAGAGTTATCCAGGAAGTGTCGCATTTATGTTCTTTTGTAAAACATACAGTTTGCGCTCCAACACCATTTATCTCTTTTTTAATTTAACTGGCACACACCACATAAATTTGAGGCATTATCTGAAAAATTAAACCGAGAATTTTAATACGTCAGTATACAGTACATCAAATGATATCTAATACGTTCCTGAAACATTTATTAAATTCGTTGAACGTAAGTATGTGCATCTACACAAAATTATGAAATTTTTGTATAGGCCTGTTATAAATAGAACGCTAATAGCTATTCTTTCAGCACTTGTAAATGTATGTACAGTAGTATTTATAAATAGCGAAGTAAAAATTGTTGTCTACCACTAAATTATGTTGGACTTTGCGACCGTTTATTTTGAACAGTTTCATGATTCATAAAGTACGATGTTATAATTTTTAACTCCCAGTGTAACATGTGCTATGACTATGTGATTTAGATATACAGTGAAACCTCTATCCATTGTTTCAGCGTTTCTCAAATCCTTCAGTCCTAAACAAAGTGATTTATATTAAGGGGAAAATGAAACCGTGTGTTAATGAGCAAATGCTGTTACTGTTGTATTACTAGTAAAAGCTGTTGCTACATATTTACAATAATCAAAATTAGGTAGCTAGTAATTTATTATAATGTATGTTGCTAACAGATTTTTTTAACACGGGGAAAAAATAGAAACCTAAAAACCAATTTTTTCACAAAATTTAATAATAAATTAAAGAACTGCTAACAGTTATAAAAAATAAACAAACAAATATAAACAAACAATATAATAATTAAAAATATATTTTATTCGCAATCGGTTAGTAATACAGGAATGCCTTGCATAGTAGGGTTGAAGCGTTCCGAGAAAGTACCGTGCTAGGTAAATAAATATTTTCATTAAATGCCGTGAAACTTCTTTTAACTCAAATTCCAAGGGACTATCAAAAAGTTCGAGTTAGGGAAACTGTGTAATGCAAAAAATGCAAAAGTACATTAAGTTATTTGTACATTATAATTATTACACAACATAAACTTTTATTATGTTAAGGGTACAAGAGTGCATAATATGTAAAACATTGCATATGTAAATAGTAATATTTTGTGCTGAGGAGGACCACTGCATCTAAAGTTACCAGTGTTATTAAAAGACATAGAGATGTCGTCGGGGGACATTTTCGGAGAATTTCAACAATTAAAACTGTGAACATTTTAAAACATTGATTTAGTGAAGAGGCTGTATGACTAGCAATCACTAATACTAATGACATTATCGACGGGACTTAACTGTAGTTGTATTTTTCACTGTTTTACCATGAAACAATATATTTTCTTCAGTATTTTTGAGTGAAGAATGCAATTGCCGTAAAGATATGTTTAGAGCTTTCGAATGTGTATCTTGCCTCGATCTAGCGGTCTCATTAAAAACCATCTTTCTGAAAAATCTAAAAGCCTTTATTTCGCGTACTTATATAAAAAATATCAACTTTATCACTCTCTATTTTAAAAACTAGATCGAACATTTTGCTTTAAAATAAACCAACAAAACGCTTATTGAAATATTTCACAGTCGTTTGGAACCGGCCCGTCTACACAGATTCTTCTTTCTATTTAAATTACATCAGTTGAAACGAAACTGCATTTGTACCCGTCCCGTACTTAACTTTATAGCTACTTACTTAGCTTGGTATTAATACTTTTTAAAAGCACATACAAATCTTCTGGATCACTCTGCAGAAGATGACAGATTCATGTAGCTGTGGTCTTTCGTTGAAGATGGTAGCGTAGAGTATATATTTTTTTTATTGTGATAAAAGGTTTCTTATTAATTTTTATTATATCAAACGTCACAGCATCCATTTCTAGATTATTGTTTTACGTAGCTATAAATTTGTGCGAGGGTTCTTTTGGTACTTACATAATTCTGTAGTTTAAAATCTCGGTGGGCAGTTGGCACCAGTGTTCAGCTGATTCTATTCACTTAAGCTAGCGCTTAGGTTCTAAGGGAGTACAAGGAAGTGTGGTAGAGTAAAAGGAACCACAAAGGTATGCAGTTATTACGTTTATGCTAGACTCAATTCTAGAATGCGTATTGACTTGGTTTTATAGTAGTCCAGTCAATTTATCCACAAAAAAAGCACTTAACCTTGCAAAAGGTCGGTGTATAAATTGACTGGGCTACTATAAAACCAGTTGTGTTAATGCACATTGAGTTTAGCATCAACGTAATAAATGGCAAAAGGAGTACCGTAACAAAAATGAAGCATGAAACTCTCAAAGGAAATACGGTCATCTAATTTATATACATTGCAATATGTGTATTTATTTAAAAGATGATATTAAAATATGTATTTATGGACCAACTGAAAAAAGTGGCGGTTTACTGCACGCGACGTAAAAATTGTCTAGCGAGGTCGAATGGCTTAGTCAAGTGCCATAATACTATTGCGCGTGCTGTATACAATATTTTTTCTTCAGTACAACGATGGAAAGGAAAGATACTTGGCTTCCTTATCATCCAGTATTTTCTATTAGACAGCGAAGATTTCTATAGTAACTACTTTAGTATTGTACTGATGGTGCAAAATGGACAACAAATAAAATTTTATACATTATAAGCCAGGCCACTGTTTTAACTGGCTCAGGGAGGCGACAGGCTCCCTCGACGTTTTACCTGTCTAATAGTGTAAAATATTATATTGCGCTGAGTGCAGTCAAAACTGAATTTCGTCACACCACTATAAACAAAATGCGTTTAAAATCTTATGTTAATGTTGTTTTTTTTATTATTAAATAGGTTTGTCAACAGTATTCGCGGTTTTCTTCATTCTTCGCGCCAAGATTTCCTATCATGTAAGTCTCTTTCTTGGAGCTGTCTACTGCTCATTGCTTTCTCTACATGCAGCCTCCACGTCCTTCTCAGCCGATCTATCTTGAGTCTTTCCAGTGGCACATATTGTGTCAATGTTTTAGAACATCTTGTCTGTTCTATCCATTGAGCATGTCCGTACCATAGCAACTGTCGTTGCTTTCTGATCCATGATATCTCCTCCTAGCTTCAGTTTTTTTCTTAATATTTGGTTTGGAATGTGCTGTAATCTAGATATCCTGCTACTTCTTCTAAGTACAACCATCTCTTGAAAATCTATGACGCTACGCAACTTCATTCATATGCATTAAAATGTTATACCGCGCTTTCTGTGTTCTCAGCCACACAAGTCAAAAAAGTCAATGTCTACGAAAAGATAAATTTTAATAATAACATAAATTTCAAATATGTAATGAAAATATAACAAATTTAATTCAATTTCTGATTAATTAATTAATTGACACAACGACCTCTATAATTAACATGATGCACAGGTAATGTCATAATATCTGATTCACTTTTATTATAACTCTGTTGATAATTTTACGCTATCGTTCATAGAGTAACTAACACGTCCGGGTGAGATGACAACATCAACCTTAGATGGTGCAGTGAAAAATAGGCCATTTACCGTAAATACATATTTTCATAAAATTAACAAACGAAAGAATATCTGCGTCTTATAATATATACAATTTGCCATCATTTAAATATGGGAGGTTTAATTTAATAAACATTAAAAATTATTAAATATGTCATCTAAGTCACAAATCCCCTAACTAGAATATTTTAAATTAAGAAATAATATTCAACAAAGTATTGGTTGTAGGTATTGTTACCGAATTAGGTAATAAATTCGGAAGTCAATTTTAAAGTCGTTTTTCTACTTTGGTATCATAAGTGAGTTTTTGTGAAACTAAAAGTAGTGTCACAAAGGAACTTTTTGTGAAACGGCTTTTGTTTTTTTTTTTGATTCTTATTACGTTGGTATTGCTGTAATAGCACACTGGCCGGCGTCGGGCATCTCTACCGAGCTCCTGTCAAGGTCAAGCCAAATGTACAACTTAATTCTTCCATGACTTATTCACAAAAATATCAAACTCGAGATTTTAAATTTGAAGTTTTAGTTGACATAATTATGACACATGACAAATACCAACACAACCAGCACCTAATCCTAAAAATCTCTAGAATATTTAGAAAACATAATTTTCAAACTTTCATGAAACTAAGAGCACCAAAGTAGAAAAATTAGTATATTACACTCGTTTTTTAAGACGTATTGTCGCACTCGTAACATTGGAGCACTCCTCGCTTCGTTCGTCGTGCCCCAAACTTATTTGTACGACAATAGATCGTCTTATAAAACTTGTATAATAATATACTATTTTTTTATTTTGCGCGTCAAAATGAACTGGATAGTTTATCACCAAAATCCTTGGTGATTATCTTTTTCCCGGGCCATCGCGATTTTGTCGTGCTCCGGGAATGCACGCTTTGGTAACAGTATAACGAAGAGATAACAATCAATTTCTTCACAGGGTGAACAGAAATAACAGATAAATATGAGAAATGTAGTACGCTACATCTTTTCTATTCTACTGATATCCTAATATTCCAAAATTTTTCCTGTAGCTTTGTGTACAAGTTTTCGAAGTAGTTCAGTTTCTTTAAATTTATTCGTTTCAAAATGGCACCCAACGAGTTACAACGGAATATTTTTAATGAATATTAAAAAATGAGCCTTATTATACAATTTTCCTTGTAGTTTTAATTAATAATGCCCGTTCCAGTATTTCTACACACTTAAGTCGCAATTTTTAACACATTAAATACCTGTATGTGCATCTGTATGTATATCAAACATTTTACACTTGTTTTTTAACACTGTGTATACACACCAAAAATACCTACATTTGATTAATATTTATTAATTATCTACACACAAGGTGAGGCGCAAATAACTCCTTACCTGGAGAATTTGCTCATGCAAATTAAATAATTTTGTTTTAATCAAAGTCATCTTGTCTTTTAACCTGATAAAAGGTAAACGTGTCATATTTAATTTCAAATTATTATTAAGATTAAAAGCATATCGGTCTCGTGATCGTTAGTAAACAATTAATAATTTGAAATTAATTCGGACACATGTGACTTATCAAAATTTGATAACTTCGATTAGAAAAAAGTAATTGAATTAAAAAAACGCCATAAGAAAGTACATTGCGGTGTAGAAAGAAATTAAGGACTGCGTTTAGATTCTGAGGTGCGCAGAGCCGAGGGATGTAAAGATATTGCCAAACTGGAAGAGGCCGGCAATAAAATTGCGCAGAAACCAGATATTATAGAGTGAACTACATTAAGGGAGAATATCGTCTGCGTTTATCATTGGCGTGCGCACAATAGATAGTACGGTTGTGTTGATTACTTAACCGTCTCACAGTTTCGAAGACTCGGTGTGTTTACTGACCACCTTACATTTTTAAATATGTTAATGATCCAATGAACGTAAAATCACGAAATCTAGTTCTGTCATTTCCATGAATTTTACAGTAGGCCCTCATGCTACACCACTGGTATAAAATCCGCGCAGCCTAACCTCCTCCCCTGGCCTCTTCCAGTTTGGCAATCACTAAAGCATCCAAGGTTATAATAATACTTCTTTACCGCGGTGTACAGTAACCCATCATTAACACTAACTCGAAAGGACCGGAAAATTCCAAGTTCGCGTTATATTTATTTGTGTAAACCGAATTATAAGTTTTTAAGTAGCTTTTTTATGCTTTGCTCATATTTTTAAAGTTATTGGCTGTGGAGACCTCTTAGATTGTGGAGGAGCGATTCTGAACCACAAAATGTCTTTAATTGTTCACCGACATAAACTACATGTAGTTTTCGACATACGACGGTTGACACTCACGACTTTGTGTATGTTTCTTTCATACATGCGCATGTAACAAATGAAACAGTTTTGCGGATTCCACCAAAATTTAATATGTCTACGCTTCGAACTGTTACAAACGTTTGTTAGAAAGAGAAAAAATATATCAATCGTAACGTGTAACCAGTGGTTTCGAGTTTCTATAGTATGTACGCAAGTAGAACAGAAAGACACGTATTGTGTTCGTACTAACCAAAATTGTCAGCTCTTAGGTTCCAAATTCTTCTTCGAAGTTCGTGTTAACGAGAATTCATGTTAACCAAGAGACAAAAAACATAAAAAACAAAAAGAAACCGGCCGGGGTCCCAGTATTGATTAAAGGTGCTCGTCTTAACCGAGTTCGTGTTAACGAGGGGTTACTGTATGTACAATTTTTTGTTTTACTAATAATATTTTAATTTAAAACATTATTTATTACAAATTATAATAGAAACTATAATTTTTGTTTTCTTTTGGCATGATAGTTATTTGCAAATTATCATTTCTTGACATAACAGGTTAATCTAGATTTTTGGCTCTTTTGCGTAAGTGTTTTGAAGCTGCTTTCCAAAATTGATGAGTGAAGGTATAAATTGTATTTACATCGTCAGAAATTCTTAAAATTGTAGATCATTTACTTGAGATTTGCCGCGAATGTGAAATACTTGCAGATTGTGTATCGTATGATTAAACATGTAAATCCCTACCTTTCGCACTTTTGGCATTTAAGGGAACGTTTAATCAAAAACAGGACAATATACAGGACAATTTTAAGATCAACACTCATGTACTGCTGTGAAACATGGGTTTTAACAAAGAAAATAAAGTTAAAAGTGGATGCTTGGGAAAGGAAGATCTTACGAAGAATTTTTGGGGACAAACAAACACAGTGGGGGTGGGAGAGGAAAACAAACAAAGAAATATATGAAATATACAAGGAAAGTGAAATAATCGATTTCATACGATACCGGAGGTTATAATTGTTGGGTCATATGATAAGAATGGAAGAAGTTAGAGATGTCAAAAATATAGCATGAAAAAAGGCAGAGGGTAAAAGGAAAAGAGGCAGACCTAGGGGAACTTGAAGAGAAGAGGTAGAAGAATCTGCGAGAAAATCAGATCGATAATTGGATAATAGTGGCTACGGACAGGAGAAAATGGAAACTAATTACAAGGCTATATGCCTAATGGCGTAATACAGTCATATACATACAGGGAGCGCCAGTCAACTGGAATAAATTCATTATTTCAATGATTGTGCATATTGAAAAAAAATTCCGAAACACGTCATTTTTAATCTATCTCATGATATCCTGTGAAGTGAAAATTTCATCTCTAACCACAACCCTCTTCGAGTGACAGTTGCAACCCCCAAATTTGTAAATGGGAAGAGGGGGTTTGTGCTAACTCATTTGAAAGGTCTCTTCATGCTCTATACAAAAATGATATGGTTTAAAAATTTATTGCAAAAATGAACCTCAGGTTAATAATGAAAAATTGTTTACTTGTCACTGAATAAACGGTAGTGAAATTAAACTTCACAGAATTCTAGTATACATATAAATATATGAAAAATAGTACATTACAGTAGGTACATTTGAAGAATCAAAGAATTTCGATCATAGGTGTAGCAGCTTTAGACACGACAAAGTCGAGTGTGCAAGGCGACACAAGCGAGCGAAATCGGTTCTTTACGAGGGCTGTATAGTGTTTTGTTCAATCCTGCTCTTGAAATGTTAAAAAAAATACTGAAATTTGTAATCCCTGTGACAACCTGGGTTATGTTACTATGGTAATTGTTGTTTATTTCTATGTTCTGCAATTTCTATGGCAACGGGTGGGCAAAAGTAGTAAACAAAACATTTCACTCACTGCATTTGCTCACGTGTTGCCATAGAGAAAACAATTTGAGTGAAAAACAAAAACCAGAAAGTTTTAAATACTGTATCCTAGTAAGAAACAACGTGTTTCAAAAGCAGGATTGAACAAAAGTATTATTTTATATAGGTAGTCTTCAAATACCACAATAGTTTCCAAAAAAATCATCGATACTTATTATGTTGCTTCATGTAAATTAATTAAGGATGATCGTTGAATTAAAGATATAAATTAATTTAAAAAGTAATGAAGTAATATTTACTGGCTTTGTAATTGAATTTAACTGTTAATTTAAATATCGATAATAATAGTTGATTCATTTCAAAAATATTTAATTGTTGATTCATAACGAAAAGAGAAAATAATTGATAGCTGGTCATTGTATATCTTATGCAGCACGAAAAGTAAAAGTTCAACTGTGGGTATCCACCTAAAATGCAAATATAAAGTGATTTATGATACGTAATGCGGAAATCATTTGCAGCTTTTGACGTGTTATTAATAATTTATACAATTACATTTGATAAATGAATGTCTTTATTATCCAAACGGGAAATTATAATAATATTTCATGAAGACAGATGTCTCTTATGTCGGCCCTTCAATTTCATTTATTAAGGGCGTAATGCTGGCTACTGAAAAGTTTTCGACGACAAGAACAATAAAGTTCTGAGTGAGATATAAAATCGCCGTTGTCATTTACGGTACTGCATCTGACGTGTGATGCAAGCCATGGTTGACGTGTTTGTAGAAATTATCATTTAACGATTATGGGATGGAGATTTATTTATTCTATATGCGAATTGTTTATTTTACTCGAGCTGAAACATGACACCACACTGTTATTCGGAAAGGCTTTCTTATCGTTCGGACAGCTGTTTCGTCGATTTAGCATTTTTTAAATTAACAAAAATGATGGTGTTTGTTATGAAGCACCGTCTGGGCCACGATGTGAAATTTATTTCCGCAAAAATTTAAAAAAAATAATGTTCAAAATAAAAGATTCCGCGCAAATCAAAACGTCCGCAGAAATAAAAGAATACAAAAAATTTTCTTTCTGTCCGAAAAGAAAGAGTCCGCGCGAATAAAGTAGTTCGAAGAAATACTATTTTATTTCTATTTTCTGCAGAAATAAAAAATAAAATATCCTCCAGAAATATAGAAGTAATAATTTCCGGGTCCGTGAAGTTGACACCTGATGTGGAGGTACAAACGATGAAATTTACACCAATCTTTTGTACTTCGTTTGTACCCGTTTGTACCCTCAATAATTTTTCAATTGAATCCACAGTTTCGCAGATATTCGCTAAAAACGTGATCCGGTGCCAACTTCACGCTAGCACCGGACTTGAAAGATTTCGTTTGTACTTCGTTAGTACCTGTTTGTACCTCAAATTAAATTTCTTCAAGTTCATCCCTCTAAATATAAGAACCGAAAAACGTCGCGCCAATGTCAATGTCACAGTTTATCTCTCGCGATATTGAAATTGTTAACGTCAGCATCTATTCATTTGTTTAACTTTAGTGAATTAATTTTGAAAAAAATGATTTACAAGGCATAAGGACATTACGTCGTAACAATTATTCATTCTTCTACGGCCCCATATTTTGGTAATAAATAAAATTATTAAAAAATTAAATTGTATCGAGTAACTACCCCGCCTATATATTTTCCTGTGTCTTAGGTAAAGGAAAAATCTTTCTTGAAAAAACACCTCAAATTATGCGTATGATTTTTCAATATACTGCAATTATACCCAGATATTCTTAAAATAAGCAATGTCGTCCTTACGAATTACATTTTTACCTATACGCTAATCTATTAAGTTACACTGACCCTCATAAATTGGGCAGAAGTCGGCTGTTAACTCGCATCCGACATCTCCAGACTGGTGCACAGAAAATTGGGTATGGGACTTAAAAGAAAGGCACCCCTAAACGAGTCGCCAAGACGGTCAAAATAATTAAAACAAATTTCAAGAACCAAAATCGGGTGATTAAAACTCTAAAAATCGTTCTCATCTCGAATTTTACATTTTAAATGTAAAAAATAGGTTTACAACAATAAAAATGTAATTCGTAAGGACGACATTGCTTATTTTAAAAATATCTGGGTATAATTGCAATATATTGAAAAATCATACGCATAATTTGAGGTGTTTTGCATCGGTCGTTCTACTGCCTATTCTGAATTCCTGTTGCATCTTCATTTTGACGCAAATCACGAATTGGCATTTTCTTCGGATACTGCGGATCAACCAATTCAGGTAGAAAGGATTTGGAAAAGAAAGTCACCAACTGATTCTGCATGTTCGCACGCCAGAAAATATCGTCCCTGACGATTTTTTGTACGCTTAGTCCAAATGGTGTCCATATAACAAACAAGCAATACTTTCTATTTGTTACATGTAGCTGGCCCTGTACTTGGAAATAGTAACTGTCTTTAGTTTTTAATGTTATTTCACCATTTATTATCTCCGAAAATTTAATTTTCTTTTCTCGAATGGCTTCCGTTGGTGAAGACGATGCGGCTGTTGAGGGACATTTTATTTCGACAATCCCATCGTCATCTATTACACCATCCGGCGAAGCTGCTAAGAAATTAAATTCACTGTCAATAAACAGACCACATTCGCGTACACGAATTCCATGTGTTTTCTCCAACTCTCTTAGAGCAACAAATTCGTGTTCCTGTCCCCAACGTGTTGCTGCAGTCCCGAAAAATTTATCATACAAAAGACGCTTTACCAAATTTGCGCAATGTGTAGTTTTTCGCATTTTGCATATTGCTGCAAAATTGGACGCAGTCAACCGTATGGAACGCTCCTGTCGCCATAATAAATTGGTACTTTGACCTATCGTGGTATGTTGTAATTCGTCTCGTTCAGAATCCGATTTTTTAATCAACGCTAACATTTCTTGTTCTTTTAAATCGTACTGCTCTTTAGTTAACATTACAACAATTTCACTTTCTGTGGCACCATAATCACTGTCGGCAGGTGTTATGGGCTCCCTTTTTTTCTTTTTTACATCTGGAAATAATTCCTGTCTGCATCTTTTCCAAGTTCTTACCCTTTTCAAACTATTTATAAAGCGTTGAGTGTGTTTCCCTGGACTGGAGTGCACAGCTCTTTTATGAATAACCCGCGGTAATTCACCAGGTTCCAAATTGAAAGAAATTGAAGCAGCTTCGCATCGAGTTTGATATGAGCCCCTTCCACTGAAATTAATTCTTTTGCCGCCAACGAATTTTGCCAAAATAGAATTGTAACACTCCGCTGCATTATTGTCCATGTTTATCAACAAACTTTCTGCATTTCTCGCAACTCTATCAACGATTGCCATGACATCTTGATAGAGGCCAGATACCTTCATTTCTGAAATCCACTCTTCATTAACTTTAAGATCAGTGCAGAAGTAAGACGAGCAATCATCGTGTTCCCCAAAAACGTGATTAGGTCCATTTCGAATATCATTGCGAAGCTGCGTAATTTTTTGGCTATGTGATAATTCCAAAGAATTAGCATATTTAATGGCACCTTGGACACCATTCCTTAACCGCTTAATTCTATTATTAAGGCAATTTCTCTGCGTTATTGGAACTATCACTTTTTTGGAACTTATTCTTCGCTGAGAAAGCTCTCGAAGCTTTGTACAGAAGTTCCGCAGCAAATGATTGCAGCATTCAATTTTTTGAATTATTCGGGTACCATAGGGACGAGCTTCCATCAATTTTTTTGTAACACTACTATCACCATCTCCAATCAAATACCCGTATTTTAAATTATGCATTTCAATGCTTCTCATAAAACCTTCAACAAGAATATCAGATTCCATTCCTGTAGACGCCTTGTTCCAGTTCTTAAAACAGATATGGTTTGGCGGTTCAGTGTTTCGTGTTTTGGAACGAGAACATACACAACAATATTTATTTCGGACACCTAAAAACAACACTTTACCAGTTTTTTGTCCGATAATAACACCAACCCCAGATGAAGCATTGTAATTAACTCGGTAACTCCTTTTGCTCCAAGCGCCATCTGCGATCACACTTATTACGGGTATGCCATCTGAATCCACGTTTCCTTCTTCAATTGCAAGTTTTGCTTCTTCTTTCCCAGCCTTTTCGATTATTTCCCATGCCGTATCATGAACAAAATGTGAAACTGTTTTTTCGGTTGCAGTGAACAAATGAGGTCCCATACATGGAATATCACATGTAGAAACTACTTCTCGTAGTTGGGAATAGCCGCCTCCAGTAGAAATAATCCCCAATACTGCTGCTTTATTGATATCCATAGTATTTGGATCATCGTCCGAAAATATAAATTTTTCAGATTTGCACATATCACACACAATAGTAAATTTGCTTTGTAGTCCAATTCTTTGTTCTTTCGTTATATTTAAATGTTCATTAGAACAAGAGAAAAGTTGATTATGTCTAAAAGTGATGATTTGCATAAAAAATCTTTCAATATTCACTATTCTTCGGCCACTAATATCGTTATTGTCACGCGCACTGCCACTAGTTTTTGCTACATTTTCCACATTTATTTCATTGGTAAAACTATTACGGGGTAATTGTACATTATTGTCCATCCCAGGCGAAGCCAAGGTGCTGCTTGTTGATGCTCGTTCAACAATTGGATTGGACAGAGTTTTTATCTTGTTGCGAATTTTTTTCAATTTTTGTCTTTGGGATTTACGTTTAGCTCCAACAGTTAATCGAGGCATTGTCGAGAGAACTTAATGGTAGGCACAATAGTTACCTACTCGTAAATGGTGAACCAATTAAATAAAAATTATTTACCTAAAGTACCCTTTAGCAATGTAATAGAAACGCAACACAAGATCACACTTTGTTTTTTTTTTTAAAACACTTTTATTTGTATAAAAACAATTTCTCGGTATTTCAAGTTATTAATAACTTTACTCCACTGAAAGTCAATGAGCGACTGATACAAAAAAGCACAACCAAAGATTTCCTTAAACAAATCTGGATTTTACAGTGTACGTTCTCCGAAATTGGCGCGCCACTTTGCATCCGGTACATCTGGCATGTTACCCTGCGATAATTTTATTATTATGTTTTTAAACGCCTGAAATTTAGGCAATGTGTATTTAAAAACATAAGTTCATGTTATCCATATTACGTCAAAACGGCTCATCTGAGTGATGTGCAAAAAATTTATATTTAATGGTTAAATATGCGTGAAGGTACCGAGCGGTCGTATTTGCCATAAAAGACAAACGTAGCGCCTTAAAATACATGATAAACATAAGGCATTTTTTAAACATTATTATTAAATAGAATTTTTTTATAGAAACATGTTTTCTTGATCTCGGAACTTCAATTCATCTTTAATTAACAAATTACTGTTTACTTCACTCGATTATATACAATGGTTACTGCACAATATTTCCTACACGAAACGCTTACAAACTTACTGCAGCATTACGCCCTTAATTTCAGTTTCTTTAATAGATATCTTTAATTAAATTTAGCGATTTTAAAATATTTTTTATTTAATCGAAATTAACATTTATATAATATGTAGAGGTAAATAAAGAGTAATTAACTTATTAATTATTTGTATTATTTCTGATTTTCGTTATAAAATTTTCAATTTTGTGTAAAAAAATATAATTTACACTAATTGTAAGTTACATCATAAAAATATCTGATCTGATCATATTTATGAAAGAATAAAATGGATTCGTTTTAGACAGAACATTCATTAAGCGGTTAAATCAATTACTGAAGACGTGTGTGTAATGAAGTAGATGTTAAAATTACGAACAAAATAAAATTTTAAATTGCAATCTTATAAATACTTTCATTTTAATAAATTATCATTAAAATTAAATGTAATTTAGGATAATTAAATACACACATTTTCCAACAAAAAAATTGGGTATTCTCGTAAAGTGTGCTTATTGAAATCATGATTATTTTACAGAATATAGATAATAGTTACAACGCGAAAGAACCGAAAAAATATCAGACATTCTAGACTGTGAAGTTCCTGACATCTACTGATTGGCGTCGGCACTTTGTCCTTGGCACTAAACCCGTTTTAATGGAATCGACAGAATAATAGAACTCATCTCTACTTTTGTCGAATAAGTTAATTGAATTTTCTAAACAAATATACATTACACACTGTTATATTTTGATACAAAGTAAAATTTCAACTGTAATAATTTTCCTAAGGCAATATCAGTCTATGCTTTTCACAGGCTTTAATAAGGTTAAATCAACATCAAGCAATTATTTTCCACTTCAGTTATTTACAAAAAGGAATATACTGAGCAATAGTTTGTTTGAGATTTACCTCAACTTTCGCAAACGTCAAGAGGAAATTTTGTCTGATATGATAACATGTTGTTATAATATCCTTTAAAGCTGTAATTAGTAATTACGTTCATGTCAGTGATTTCATACCATTTAATTAATTATAATATAAGTTTATTTGAACATCCCTACAACCTCCAGGTTATAAATAGTGCGCTATTAAAAAGTTTTATCAAGTAGAGAAATAAGAAAATTTCAACTTACATCTACACAAATCACTTAATCATTTCATCATTTGAAAATTGATTATAGCATAAATTACAGTAATTAAATCCGTTAATTAGTTTGACTGAAATATTAATGCTATATAGTATGCGCATAATATAATTAACTTTGAGCTCGTTACGTTTTAATTAATACCTTTCTCCTGTAGCGGTGGTGTAAGTTATAGAACTATAAGCACGTTATCATAGTTATGATATATCTACAGTTTATTTTTGATTTATGACTGACTTCCTGTAATATATTCTCACACCATTGTAATCAGGTCATATATCGTAATAATACGTTTTTGTTCGGCATTCAACTATACATAGGCCAACATTTATAACCAATGGATGTAGGAATATATTTGCATAGTAATCAAGACTAAAAGCGCAGATGTTGAACATATTTCGTCATATCCTACAAACGTTAATGGTCTTATTTTAAGTTTACAGCATAATACTTTGGAAATACTTGTAACAATTCCGTAAATTATTTATACATATTAATATTTTACCCTCTTATTGTAAGTTTAGGTTAAAGAAATGTGAATATAAAAATTGAAAATGAAATAAAGAAAATTTATTGTCATTTTCGATTACAAAATTAGTTATTTCTAGAATCAGTTAAATCTATTTCAGCGTTGAACGAATCGTTTCTTATAACATAACGACCTTATTCGTAGCGGAACAATCGCGCGGTGATATTTACAAAAGGAAGCCATCAATTTAAACGTGACAACAGGATTACCGCAGACGGAAAGACACAAACAAAATATATTCCCAAAACGTAGCAAAGGCAGTGCAATACGTTAATAATGCATCGACTTGGCGAACGTTGATGAATGTTTACTGCTTTTCAAGCTTGGAGTCAGAGGCCTGTAATTTACATGTTAAGAAGCGCCGCACATAACGAATTCTGCAAAGGTTCTTGGTAGCTTATGTCAAGATGAGTGCCACAATGGGACATCATTCATTTACCCTTACCTGTCTAACCAGTTTTCTGGACTCAAAATGAAAGTACTGCTGCAAGGTTAGTAATAAAATATTGACAACTTTACTATTGGGCGTTATTACCTTACATAGAACGTAATAATGTAGGTGGACTATTGAAATAAAAGTTATATCTGAGGTTAAATGAATAAATATTTAATAATAAATTATAGTCCAATGAAATTATTTTATTAGACTTAACATTACACAAAATTACACAAATTTAATGAAATTAGCAGAACAAGGAATAAATTAATTAAGTAATTATTTAGCATTCTTATGCAGGGTGCACCGCATAAGAAGGGCTTGAATGCAACATAACATACACATTTTACAAGTAACTATGAACGATGCTTATACTAAAAAAAAAATTCTTATAGGTAAGAAAATTTGGGTTTAACTGTAAAATTGCGCGTTTTTAATTTTGGCCCAAGAATTGGTCATTCTTGAGTTTTAAGAATGTTCATGCTTCTTGTCAAATTTTAGAGTGGGTCATGCTTAATTTCAAGAACGTTGATTCTTCGTGACAAATTCAAGAATGGGTCTCTGATTTTAAGAACTTTTATTTGTTTCATATTTAAGAATAGGTCATGTTGATTTCAAGAACTTTTATTTAATTATTTAAGAATGTTCTTAAGAATCTGTTTTTTTATTTTATCGAAGGTGACCTTCTTATATTCAATAAGCTCTTCTAAATACAATTTTTTTCGCATTTGTACGAATTTTAGAATGAAATGCTTGAATTGAAGGAATTTTAGAATATAAAGCTATTTGTCATACATACTTTTATTAGATTTTATTAGTAGTAGTTGAAAATTTAGCAATACCAAATCACATCCTCTTTAAAAATATTTTTTGGATTAAGAGCCACATTATCATTTGGTAACAGATGTATATGAAATGGAGGTTCGTCGAAGTCATTAGTCTTCTCAATGAATTTTGGCCGCCACATAAATAAATTGTTTTTTCCCACGAAATAATTGACCAACATCTACATGAATCTAAAAACAAAGAAACAAAATGTTTACATTGGGTGGTATGAATAAAAGAGAGCAAAACCTTTTACTCGCATAATTCCGAGCATATGCTACCACGTTCTATGAATAAAAACGTAAGTAAAACCTTTTGCTCACGACCGTGCTCTGAGTATCATCCGGTCGATATGAATAAAGAAGAGGTTTTGCTTATGATTTTGAGCAAATCGTCGGGTTACTGCAAGAACCAGATAACTCCAATTTATGCATGCATTAGTTTAGTGGGTCTCTAGGCTTCAAAATTGTCATTGAATGCACAGTCAAAACAAGACAAGTGTTCGAAAGTGTTAAACGTGTATGTTTCACACTTTCAAACACTTATCTTGTCTTGGTTGTGCATTCGATGACAATTTTGAAGCCTAGAGACCCACTAAACTAATGCATGCATATAATGGAGTTATCTGGTTCTTGCAGTAACCCGACGATTTGCTCAAAATCATAAGCAAAACCTCTGCTTTATTCATACCGACCGGATGATATGCTTCATAGTAAGCAAAAGCTCTTATTCAAGCCCATATTCAGAGCACGTCGTGAGCAAAAGGTTTTACTTCCGAATCTACGAATCCCGCCCAGGTCAACATGGGGATGACAAAAATAATAAAATTTTTGTCAATCTTACACACTTTTTTTTTACACTTTAAAACTTTGAAAACGTTCTTACATTTTAGTTGGAATCATTCGTACAATTATTAATTTTAATCTGCAAAATTTTTTTGGGCATATGCTCATTTCGTGTAAGCAAATGGTTATGAGTAAAAGCATATCATACAAACAGGAGCAAAACCTTATACTCCAACCTTTTATTATGAGCATATGCTTTGAGGTTCTGCTCAGACTCATGTAGCATCTGCTCTTTTTTTATTCATACCGCCCATTGTACAGCATGATTAAGAATAAATAGGACTCGAGAAGTATGGTGGGTTGCATTGGTTTCCCAAGATTTAGATTGGAAGGTAGTCTAAAGCAGGTAACTCTAAACGGAATTCCTTTACGAGAAACGTCGAAATGTGCTCTTTTGTAAGAAATTCATTTATACTTTGAAGGTTTCAGGTAGTTTAAAAATTCGTTCGTCGTTCAATGCATATTCACATATTTTTAAATTTATATCTATTAACCACAATGTTATCGTTTGAGGGAGTTCTTCTAAGACAGTTATTTTAGTCGATATCTATGGTTTTAATACATTTTAATAAAAGCTTGTTTTGAAGAAAAAAATGTTTCACTATAAATTATTTTATTGGCTTTTTTAGTCTTGGACAATTTTAATCTTTATTACCTACATTAAATTCATTTAATTCAATAGTATATAAAAGTTTTGCTAATGTCTTTGTTTTATGGTGTCTTCCGACTTAAACCGGCGAATTCTAATAATCTTCCCATGGATATTATAAAAATTGAGCAATGCTTTTACTTTTGTACCCCTTTAAACGATAATTCGTGGTGTCATTCAATTTTATGCAGAAATGATCTTTGAAATTGATCATATTGTTGATTCACATTTATTAATTGCATTGAATTAACATCTTTATATCGGCACATTAAACCACTTGTAATATTTCCCATTGCTTCACAATTAAACATTCACTAATTATGAAGAGTTAATAAAAATTCACATTACAAAAAAAAATACAGAAAAGGCACACCGTAATATGTATTTTCTTACTGCAAGCCTAGTTAGATACGATGCTTTTAAGAAATTCTAAAATAATTTATCTATTGTCAGTAAAGCTTTAAACGGCACTTCGCCGAAAAATGTCGCGATTCAAGCAATTTACAATATTCCGTCTAAGTGCATCCGACAAAACTTTCCACAGATGATCGTTATTATCACCTAGTGCTGGCCCAAAACAATACCCTCACTGAGGTTGCCACAAAATAAGAATCCGCGTACCAAAAACGGAAATTTCTTTGGATTAATATTGTACGTGCTAAAACTAAGCACAATCATGCTAAAAACAAAATGCTCATCCTTTTTTAACGCAAGACGCGCATTTTTAATAAATTCCTAGGAGGCATTTTGTAGAGTTTATGATAAGTAACAATGTGGCTTTCATAAAATGAGTAAATTGAACTTTTTTGCAGTCACGATGAAAGTATTGACATAGATATATCACTGGTTAAACTGGACACCTGGCTAAGTTTGTAACAAATATTTGTTACGAAAAATTATTGTTGCGTAATACACTTTTCCGCTGATCGTTGAATTACGGGTCAATTTAGTGAATAGGAAATCATTCATTAAAGACCCCTTTTAATGAATGATTTTTTATAAATGCATGATTTCGGTATCTAGGTAACAAAATATACGATTAAATTGAAATGCCACTTTATTTAAATGTAAGATGACAAAATGAATGGAAAATATACCAATGAGAAATACAAATTTAATTAATTAGCAACAGTACAGCCAGTAAAATTGATTTGTAAGTCATGGCACCGTTGGTTTGAATATATATTGATTTAAAATATTTGACATGGTTGATTCGAATATCTATTGGAATTTTTGACAGGGAAAAAAATTACATTTTCTTCAATTTCGTAAGATTCGATCAACGGAAAAATATTGTAACCAACTTTTGCGTTAATCGGCGATTAATAATCTCAACAATATTAACGTGCTCGCTCCGCTCACACGTTAAACTATCTCGATTATTAATCGCTCTAATTAAAGCACTTGTTGGTTAAATAACTATTTTGTTACAAAAAAATGTTAACAAAATAAAGGACGCGTTCCATTTCCATCACAATGATATAGTAGTCGGGATATGAGTAGATATGCTATGTCGGTTTCGGGTCAGTCGGCCATTTTGTTTTTCTATGGAAATTTCCTGACGTCATTAGGTGATTAGTTTAATATGTCATTAGGGTAATGGGGTTTTATAATGATAAGTAATGTCTTCTTAAGGACCTTTTGACTTCAAGGTCACCGGGGCCGTTAATGAGGTGATAACGTAATAGGATGGCTGATAGGTGGGAAATTTAAAAGATAGTTTATTCAATTGTCGAAAGATGGCGTTAGTTGTAGAAGAGGCGGGAAATTTAAAAGATAGTTTATTCAAATGTCATGAGAGGGCGTTAGTTGGAGAAGAGGCGGGAAATTGAAAAGATAGTTTATTCAAATGTCATGAGAGGGCGCTAGTTGTAGAAGAGGTTTGGTTTTAATGGTTCTTAATTATATTTAGCGGTTAACATAAAAATGAATCACTTTGCAGTTTGGTTTTAATCTTTTACAAATGAAAATATTTCTGCTAACTAAATTGTTTTTGTTTATTCGTTGCCTTGACTTTTTCGAACTGAGCGCTGTGCCGCGGCAGTAGCAGGCAACGCCACAGAGGCGGGAAAGTTAAAAGATAGTATTATTCAAGTGTCATGTTACCGACTTCTAACATCTGACAGCTGATCTCTGACACTGAAGTCTAACCTCTGAAGTCTGAATAAGCACCAATGACTTAAACTCGATTAATATAGGGTGTAGGGGAAATACGTACAAAATGACATATGGTTTTATTTTAGGTTCATAATTCTTTATTGGTAAATCACAGCACTGTCCTGTTCTACACCAATCATCTTTGGTTCTTTACATATGAAATCTAATAGACATTTATAATATAAAAATAATAGAAAAAAAATTCTTAGTTTAATTGCTATCTGCCAAAATCCATTTTGTCCATATGCTATGGACAAAATGGCATACACGTAAAAACTATAAAATTACTGACACAGTAATAAGCATTTAATCGGGATACGGACAGCAGTAATAAAAAATAAACGGATTACGTCAACCTTTCAATTGCCTTTATTGCAGCTTCTTCAAAAATGAACAATTACAATTATTAAAATTATTAAAAACTACACATTAAAAAAAAACGTCAATTTGTTGAAATTAAACTAATAGTACTGATACAGTTCACAAATAAAACGCTTGGTTCTTTTAGGAACGTCAGCGCAAGAAGCGTGAGCCCAACGCAAACAATTTAAACATTGTAACCAGTCTTCTCCAGGTTTAGATCAGGAAAAAACATAATTGCAATATATGCATGGACAGTCCTCTTCATCATCCTGCGAGTTATCGGGAAAATTTTCTTCATCACTATCTTCTTCAAATAACGTTTTAGTAACGTTTCGTCTCCTTTTCTTTGGCGGAGCTTTGGGTTTATTTCTTGATTTAATTGACGTCATATTAGGACTAGAAGTTAAAACTAAGGAGGTTTGTCGAGCCTTTGGCTTACGTTTTCCTTGATCACTTATAAAACGTCCTTTTAGGACTGGAGAAATCTCCTCAATACATACAGCAAGACTTGAGGACGATAGATGTTCTTTAGTAGTTGCAGCAACCTGAAGAATGTTGGATACAGGAAGCGAAAATGAATCATCTTGTTGCTGTGCAGATGGCCCAACTATGGAAACTGGACCAGGACTTGTTTGCTAATGATATTGTTCATTGGAGGTGTCTTCTAGCAGCGGTATGTTTGTACTCAGTCTCCGCAGGCTCGTACATATAATTCGGAAATATTTCAGGATTTAGAGGCCAAATACCAGTGCTTTTAAATCCATGACAACCATTTTGCACTGTAGCTGCCTTGCCATATGCTTCGTTGAACAGACCAGCTATCTGAAATTATGTAACAACACGTCCAGGATGTGTTTTCAGCCACTTGAATATTTCTTGGTTAAAGTAAGTTTTCAAGGGTGCGAAAAATGAAACATCAAGGGGCTGCATGGGATGAGTGCAATGTGGGGGTAGACAAATAACAATAATACCGTTTTGTTTCGCATATTCTAAAGTTTCAAACCTTTTATGACTTGCATGTCCATCGACAATCAAAATTACCTTATCGTCAATAGATGATTTAACAAAACTTTGAAAATGCTTCATCCATTTCAGATATATAGGTATCTGTTGTCATCCACCCTGATTGTTGAGGTACACCTAAAGTGCCAGGAGGAGCTTCGTCGACTAGTTCATTTTTCATATTTTTCCTCGGAAATATCATCATCGGCGGGACAAACATACCAACGGCATTAACACAACAAACAACAGTGGTGTTTGTTCCACGTTCTGCACTGGTTATAACTCCAACTTGCTTCCTTCCAGTAGTAGCCAAAATTTTTTGGGGTTTGTGTACAGTAGATGGGCCTGACTCATCAGCATTATAAATGCGATGTGGCCTAAAGTTTACAGACTCCAGCAGATTTCCATATAGTTCAAAAAACTTTTGGACTTGAGGCCGATTAATAGCCTGAGCACGAACTGCTGAAGTAGCTTCCGGTTTGCGTAGAGAAATATCTTTATTTCGTTTGAGAAATCCTTCCAACCATTCTTGTCCAGCCTTTTGTTTTTGTGGGTTAAATCTACGGGAGAAACCATTTTTTTCAGCCATGTCAAAAGCTAATTCTTGAACCGATGCTCGCGTCAATCCAAACAAACGAGATTCAAGTAAGTAATTTCAAATGCTAAACTAATTGCCTTTCTACATCAGGCGGAAAAGTAGATTTCCAACATCCAAGACCCATCGAACTGCACTCCAAAGTTTTGTTACTACCCAAAGCATGCCTTCGGAGCGTTGTTTGTGGAAAATCAAATGTTTTAGATGCTAATAGCCAGCCCAATGTATTATTTCGAACTGCTTCTACAGTTTTCCGCATTGATTCTTCACTCCAGGATTGGCGATCAGTCGTACGTTTATAATTACGCGGCATTTCAGTATATCTGTTAAGAAAATGAACAGCTAATTAAGGGAAGTTCCTTGACTGAGCTCTTATGGACTAAATGACATGCCTATGCCATTGTCCATTGCCTATGTATCCCGTTTTGTCCATATAACGTTATAAAAAAACAAAATTATAAAATAAATACAAAGATGATATTTTTAATGGAAAAAGTTATTTACATAAGTGCAACAACAAATTCTTTAGGGTTGAAATAAATGCTATATAAATAGATAAAATAGTGAAAAACTTACCATCTATACAAAAAACTTGTTGCAAGGAAAAAACTCGTAACGTATCAACGCTTGTGGTCAGTTATAACACTCGAGTGAATGAGAGAAGTGCATTCATGTTTCGACAGGTTAGTAAAAGCCGCTCGTATAACGTGGTGACAAGGTCAGTTGCGTACTTGAGACCGCCAAATTCGAATTATGTTGCCTGTCATTTTACAGCTAGTGTTTGAATAACCTGTCGTTATCCAATTTCATAGGAATAACGTACTCCATTTAATATACAGTTAGTTAATAAGCGCCAAATTTAAAAATACCGCATGATACTTAGGAAAACATTGAACAAGATTGCAAGCTTCAGCAGTATGTATTCTAATATTGAGAAGCGTAAGAGAAATTTTTTCATTAAATTCAATGGAGTGTTGAAGGAAAGATATTAAAAGTGATGTTGGGTGTTCTAATACAACATAGTAAAAATGAATACAATTTATTTAACAAAAATTACTACAATGGGTATTCATGAACCCAATCTCGTGCTGGGCAATGCAATCTTTCATGCACCGCAAACTCATCATATAAGGCTATGAAGTTACAACCATTATAATAATGCCTACACTCAAAATACCACTTTTTTAGTGCTGTTTCTAGCGAGCGTAGACGTACGAACGTGATGTCCGGATGGGCTATGCGGGTTTGAGGAAAGCACACCTAAGAAAAATAATCTATTATTGGTTTACGTTTAAATGTGTATATCCTACCGCTACAGATCACATTGAAGCAGCTAGAACATTTCGGTCTATACATTTGCATTTTTCTGTAAAATAAATATAATACACAACAGTCATATTTGGAAATAAAAAGTGTAACTTACCGAAAGTTTAGTTGTAAAACAATATGATTGAATTATTACAATAACTGAATATTGTTTCGGGTTGTATTTATATGGTGAAAAAGGTAAGAGAAAAATAAATTTCAATGTAAGGTCGTCGTTGTTTACGATGAAGTAATTATTTAACCTCAATTTCAGCAATCAGTTGAAGGAGTTCAGCAACCAACCATTCTGTAGGTTTGAGTCCACGATATGTACGGTAGTAGGATCGGGTGTCGTCATAGCCAGGGATCTGTGGTCATAGCCAGAAACAAAGAGACCTCCCAATTGGTGGGTAAATTTAGCACTACGAAACGATACAGCGCTGTTCTTGTCGCTGGTCGAACTAAACAGATATTTCTAGCGGCAAAAGTATTTCTTTCAAAAAATTGGAAATGGGCTTGTGCAAAAATTAGTCGTAGCGGGTGCAACTAGGGTGCACAGAGGGTGCAGGTAGAAAACAGGTTTATGAATGGACAAAATATTTCCAGAATTTCTAAAATTGTCGAAAGTAAGGTTATAAAAACCACGTTTCACAATTATTTAGACTATTCAATTCACAAAATCATTTTTCAGTTATAATACAACGAGTAGTCAAAGATTGTCGAATATTTTTATGAATGGTCATTCGCTTTATGAACACCATGACTTAGGTGCAAAAGAAAACTTTTAACGGAAAAGTGAAATAAACATTAAATGCAAATTAAATATAAACACACTATATTTTAGATATTTGTTATTATTATTATTATTATTATTATTATTATTATTATTATTATTATTATTATTATTATTACTACTATTATTATTATTAAACTAGCCTCGAACTTCAATTCTTATATTTTACTACTAATTAAATATTTGGCAAAACAGTTTAAATAATTTAATTGAAAAAAATATTGAGGGTTCAATTGCGCACAAGCATTTTTGTTGTTAAGTAAATAAAATAGAAGTTACCTTTTAGTACGTAATTATACATGATGAAACTTAGATTTTTTAATTTTTCATAATTAGTCACTACTTACAGAAAAAAATCGTTAAAGCAATATCGATGGCTTAAGTGCAGAACGTCCTAACTGCAAGCATTTAAATTCGAATATCACAACAGAATCACAATATTGAACTGAAATTAAATAACTGAATGACTCCACTATAACCGCTTGGTTTATTTACAATTGAGAATGACAGTTGTCAAATGTCGAACTATATTTAGCCTTGGTCCCAGTTTGATTTTTACAATTTCTTAAAATTTTAAAGGCAACTTTTAAAAAATATCTTTCCGTCATAACCTGGCTCGAAGTATTACTAAAATTTTACTTAAAGAATTAGCCAAATCTGTCGACCAGTTCTGAAGTTATGGCGTTACCAACACACCATATTTCATTTTTATTTATATAGATTACAATGATAAAGATTTTTTTCTCGAGGGGTTAGTTGAGAAATTTTATTGACTCCTAATAATGAATGAATATTTTTTTTAAACCTACTTGGAGTACCAATTGTTTTTGTATTAATCACCTGACTAGAAGTCCCTGGATTAACTTCAACACTTGAATTTTCTAAATTTGTTTCCCGACTATTGATACTTACACATACATTATTCAAACACAAATTTTCAACGACAGAATCCTTTGTGATGCAATTGAAAATGGAGGGAACGGCTTCTAAATGTAGACGCGTTTTTATACTGCTTGTGAACATGCTATCCGTAAAATGCTCTTCACAAACATAAAAGCTTAAGCTTTTGGTGGTATCTGTAAGATTAAAAGCGGAATTAAGTGATTATAGCCACAATTTGCGGCGCTTTGGTCTTTTAGGAAGTCTAAACAAATGCTTATTATTATTATTTACGTTATAGCTATGTGTACTAGGACAATTTGGAATAATGCACTTATAAGCCATTTTTTAAAAATATGCAATTGTAAGAAAAATTTTAACGAATCAATAAAATTACTTGCAAGTTTTTAATACTACCTGGTTTTTAATTTCACTTTTGAAACAATCTTAATAATTTAATTGAAAAAAATCTAAAAACAAATATAATAATAATAATACAACGAGTAGTCAAAGATTGTCGAATATTTTTATGAATGGTCATTCGCTTTATGAACACCATGAGTGCGCAGCACGAATGGTGTTCTGAAGCGTATAATGACCATGAATAAAAATATTGTACAATCTTTGACAACGAATTGTATTCAACAGACTATTCAATTCACCAAATCAATGATTAAAATGAAATATTTCAAAATCTAGTTCGAAAATTTGAGTTACACATGATTTCATTTCCATAGCAACCGGTAAAAAAAGTTGTTATTTGAATATTTTCTGACAGTAATGGAAAGTGTGTGCAAAAGATTTGGAGAGAGATCTGATGCAGAAATCAATGTAGATATTGGAAAAAACGTGCCGGAAAATACACGGAAGTCACGAGAGTCGGTATGGCGTCAGTTCTCTCAGTGTTTGGAAGAAAAAGACTACTCCTTGACACCATCTGTCACATCTGCAGAGTTAAATATTATTCTGAAGAGTTGGGCCGTTAATATGAGGAAGAGAGATGGGTCGGAATATAAGGAAAGTGTGGTCAAGCATTTATGGAACAGTACTGCGAAAATGGTGCAAGAAATGTATTTCAATAAGTGGAATATTGAGATTAACCCATTTAGTGAAGCTGTATTCAAAACATCGAGAGAGGCTAGAGATGCTACTAGACGAAAATTACAGGCGCTTCCAGAAAAAAGAACCAGCAGCGCAGTAGCTCTGTCTGAAAAAGAATATCAAAAAATTGTTGAAGTTTTCGACGAAGATAGCCCCGATGGACTTCAAAAGAAATTTTTTTTCATTGTCTCCTATGAATTAGCTTGGCGAGGTGTAGAAGGGGCTCAATGTCAAACTTACTTCTTTAAGGAAGAAATTAACAATGAGGGTCTTCCTACAGGGCGTGTAGAATATAATTCTATTTTTTCCAAAACTGCTCAAGGCGGTGCAAAACGTTTAACTGAAAGTAAATGGTTGATAACCAATGAAAATGCGGAAATTTGTCCTATAAGGTAAGTCCAGGGTTTCTTCCTTTTTTAATTGATTTATAAATATCGGATAATTATAGACTGTACCATAAGCTGTTGTCGAAGAGAGGCAGCAATGTCAAGACCGAGAGGATGTTTTTAACGCCTAACCCATTTTGGAATTCTAATGGAAAAAATTATTGGTACAAGAATTCCCCTGTGGGTGTAAACGAAATTGGAAAATGGGTGAAAACATCGGCAGAAAAAATAGGATTGGACACTAAAAAAAGAAAAATATCCAGTCATTCAATTAGATCCACTAGCGTATCGTCATTGGCCAAAGCAGGCGAGCATCAGTTAATAAAAATCACAGGTCACAATAATATTAATTCAATCAAGTCTTATTTACAAATGGACAACGAACATCACAGGACAATTGTTGAAAAAATGAGAACTACTACGTCGACAACGGTGGCGACTGAATTGCCCAACAGCAGGGAGGGTAAAATTTGTGATGTTGAACATTCGTTCAAAGGAGGTATTTTTCAGAATTGCAACAATGTTCATTTTTCAAATTGTTCAGTTAATTTTGTAACAAAGTAATAATTTTCTTAAATAAAAATAATAATCAAGTTACTTTAAAATATTCACTGCAACCACTAGTGGAATATCCAGTTATATTTTCACTAATGAAATATTCGCTGGAATTTTCTGTTGTTAGGATACGAAAGTAAATATCTGCTATTTTATTGGATAATATTTGAAAAATGATTTTGTGAATTGAATAGTCAAATATTATCCAATAAAATAGCAGATATTTACTTTCGTATCCTAACAACAGAAAATTCCAGCGAATATTTCATTAGTGAAAATATAACTGGATATTCCACTAGTGGTTGCAGTGAATATTTTAAAGTAACTTGATTATTATTTTTATTTAAGAAAATTATTACTTTGTTACAAAATTAACTGAACAATTTGAAAAATGAACATTGTTGCAATTCTGAAAAATACCTCCTTTGAACGAATGTTCAACATCACAAATTTTACCCTCCCTGCTGTTGGGCAATTCAGTCGCCACCGTTGTCGACGTAGTAGTTCTCATTTTTTCAACAATTGTCCTGTGATGTTCGTTGTCCATTTGTAAATAAGACTTGATTGAATTAATATTATTGTGACCTGTGATTTTTATTAACTGATGCTCGCCTGCTTTGGCCAATGACGATACGCTAGTGGATCTAATTGAATGACTGGATATTTTTCTTTTTTTAGTGTCCAATCCTATTTTTTCTGCCGATGTTTTCACCCATTTTCCAATTTCGTTTACACCCACAGGGGAATTCTTGTACCAATAATTTTTTCCATTAGAATTCCAAAATGGGTTAGGCGTTAAAAACATCCTCTCGGTCTTGACATTGCTGCCTCTCTTCGACAACAGCTTATGGTACAGTCTATAATTATCCGATATTTATAAATCAATTAAAAAAGGAAGAAACCCTGGACTTACCTTATAGGACAAATTTCCGCATTTTCATTGGTTATCAACCATTTACTTTCAGTTAAACGTTTTGCACCGCCTTGAGCAGTTTTGGAAAAAATAGAATTATATTCTACACGCCCTGTAGGAAGACCCTCATTGTTAATTTCTTCCTTAAAGAAGTAAGTTTGACATTGAGCCCCTTCTACACCTCGCCAAGCTAATTCATAGGAGACAATGAAAAAAAATTTCTTTTGAAGTCCATCGGGGCTATCTTCGTCGAAAACTTCAACAATTTTTTGATATTCTTTTTCAGACAGAGCTACTGCGCTGCTGGTTCTTTTTTCTGGAAGCGCCTGTAATTTTCGTCTAGTAGCATCTCTAGCCTCTCTCGATGTTTTGAATACAGCTTCACTAAATGGGTTAATCTCAATATTCCACTTATTGAAATACATTTCTTGCACCATTTTCGCAGTACTGTTCCATAAATGCTTGACCACACTTTCCTTATATTCCGACCCATCTCTCTTCCTCATATTAACGGCCCAACTCTTCAGAATAATATTTAACTCTGCAGATGTGACAGATGGTGTCAAGGAGTAGTCTTTTTCTTCCAAACACTGAGAGAACTGACGCCATACCGACTCTCGTGACTTCCGTGTATTTTCCGGCACGTTTTTTCCAATATCTACATTGATTTCTGCATCAGATCTCTCTCCAAATCTTTTGCACACACTTTCCATTACTGTCAGAAAATATTCAAATAACAACTTTTTTTACCGGTTGCTATGGAAATGAAATCATGTGTAACTCAAATTTTCGAACTAGATTTTGAAATATTTCATTTTAATCATTGATTTGGTGAATTGAATAGTCTGTTGAATACAATTCGTTGTCAAAGATTGTACAATATTTTTATTCATGGTCATTATACGCTTCAGAACACCATTCGTGCTGCGCACTCATGGTGTTCATAAAGCGAATGACCATTCATAAAAATATTCGACAATCTTTGACTACTCGTTGTATTATTATTATTATATTTGTTTTTAGATTTTTTTCAATTAAATTATTAAGATTGTTTCAAAAGTGAAATTAAAAACCAGGTAGTATTAAAAACTTGCAAGTAATTTTATTGATTCGTTAAAATTTTTCTTACAATTGCATATTTTTAAAAAATGGCTTATAAGTGCATTATTCCAAATTGTCCTAGTACACATAGCTATAACGTAAATAATAATAATAAGCATTTGTTTAGACTTCCTAAAAGACCAAAGCGCCGCAAATTGTGGCTATAATCACTTAATTCCGCTTTTAATCTTACAGATACCACCAAAAGCTTAAGCTTTTATGTTTGTGAAGAGCATTTTACGGATAGCATGTTCACAAGCAGTATAAAAACGCGTCTACATTTAGAAGCCGTTCCCTCCATTTTCAATTGCATCACAAAGGATTCTGTCGTTGAAAATTTGTGTTTGAATAATGTATGTGTAAGTATCAATAGTCGGGAAACAAATTTAGAAAATTCAAGTGTTGAAGTTAATCCAGGGACTTCTAGTCAGGTGATTAATACAAAAACAATTGGTACTCCAAGTAGGTTTAAAAAAAATATTCATTCATTATTAGGAGTCAATAAAATTTCTCAACTAACCCCTCGAGAAAAAAATCTTTATCATTGTAATCTATATAAATAAAAATGAAATATGGTGTGTTGGTAACGCCATAACTTCAGAACTGGTCGACAGATTTGGCTAATTCTTTAAGTAAAATTTTAGTAATACTTCGAGCCAGGTTATGACGGAAAGATATTTTTTAAAAGTTGCCTTTAAAATTTTAAGAAATTGTAAAAATCAAACTGGGACCAAGGCTAAATATAGTTCGACATTTGACAACTGTCATTCTCAATTGTAAATAAACCAAGCGGTTATAGTGGAGTCATTCAGTTATTTAATTTCAGTTCAATATTGTGATTCTGTTGTGATATTCGAATTTAAATGCTTGCAGTTTCCAGTGCGGCTTGCATTCGCAATGACAATAAACAAATTACAAGGGCAGTCATTGAGCGTTTGCGGCATTAACCTACAAAATCCATAGCTTCGTGCATTGTCAATTGTAAGTCGCCTGTCCCCGGGGCGGAAACCATCAGTTTTGTTTATTTACG
Source organism: Dascillus cervinus (assembly GCA_949768715.1). Taxonomy (NCBI): domain Eukaryota; kingdom Metazoa; phylum Arthropoda; class Insecta; order Coleoptera; family Dascillidae; genus Dascillus; species Dascillus cervinus. The sequence goes on from OX458316.1 coordinate 18,823,663, forward strand.
CGCCAGACAACACAACTAAAGGTCATGTATCACAAAGTATTACAATAAACAAAATGGTGTTTGAAATTTGGACAGGACGTCTGTCGGGTCAGCTAGCTTTACGATATAGTCAGGTCAAACATGATACATGGGCCAGAGGAACCGTAAATCACAATTGGCCTTGCATGAAAGACGAGAGCTGTAGCAACTGGACAACCGCTGGGTGATACCACTAATGCAGTTTACAAGGAAGTACTGAATTAGTTTATTTTTAGAAAGCCAACATTACTGGATTTAATAGTTTAGTGTTAAACAAAACTAATTTAGGATCACTTCAACAACATCCGATCGCACTGAACAGATTCGAACACCCACCATCGATAAAGGGAAGAAACAAGTACGACCTTGAGTCTCGGAAGTTCTTCCCTGTTCAACCGTTAACCGTTTCATCAGGAACGTTTCCGTATTGGATCAGCCGAGAACATCTGCAATACGGATTCCTATCGATTGCACTGACATCAGCTCGGGGGCCAGGATAGCGATTCCGATTAACGTCATCGATGAACCCTCCAAAACCTACGCTACTCATTTTTTCTTTTAAACTTATGGCAACTGAGGCAAGCTGTCGGCGGTTCAGACTAATTTTTCTCAATTCGATAGATATGTGGCGCTTGGGAAACTCGACAATTTATGATGACATTCGTGCAGATTATTTAAAATAGTTTGAAGAGATGTACACAACTATTAGCAACATGAAAGCGGATAGATAAACTACGATTAAAAAGAGGTGCTGTGTCCCACTGAAGTGATTTTCGGAAACAAACGGGAAGAACGCATGTCGATTGTAATAAAAATCGCCATTCAAAATAATTGTAAGTACCTAAGGTCGTAGTGTTTCTTTCTTTCTTTTGTTAAGCGTTAGTTATTTTTTGAGAGCCTCATAACATCAATAACCATCAATCAGTTATTTTAATTGTTTTTATGTTCAGTTCTTTTCAAACTTTTACTTGCGAAATTATAAGTTCGAGAACTTTTTGTTAATTTTCAATTTGGCAATATGTACGAGGTGTCTGGAAATGGTCAATTTAAGTTTGTTTTCCGAATCCTATATTTTCAGTGACAGTACGTAAATTCAGAACGAGTTATAATCTTTTCGTATTTTGTTCATTTCCAAATTAACTTTATAAGATTATGAATATTAATTTCCGAGACATTTTCAACTTTTTAAACTTAACAATTGGTTAACGAAATGGCTGGCCCCTCTACGTAAAACGATGTGTTGCGTCTCTGTAGCGGAAATCATTTTCTAGCATATTAAAATGTCGGGCATTGCATTAAACGAGCACAAAACACGATGTTGCTCGGTTAACACAATTTATTATTTACATACCTAAATATTAACGATACTAAAAGTTATTTCAATGGTGGTCATGAGTAATCTATATCAGCGCCGACAACGTTAACTTAAACCAAAAAAAAAATGGTGATAAGTAACAGTTGAACTTTGAAAAATAAAACTATTATGTGGAAGAAACGCATTTACACTAGCTACTGATTCACTGGCATGATGTTGATGTTCCAGACCGTATTTGCACGAAAGAAGAAAAATAAGTAATGAGAAAAAAAATGAACCACTGCGCTGTACAGTTGGATTTAAAATATTAAAAATAAAAAAGAAGTTTTGGTTCCACTATCGTCTTCAGTAAAAAAAGAGAAAACACTCGGCTTTTATTTAGATTCATTTGGATGGCGGCTTTTGTTGCAATCGACATGGCGTTCTTGGAGTACAAATTCTTGGTGAGAATCACTTGAGTGGGACACCGCACTTCTTTTTAATCGCAGCATATCTATCTGCTTTGTTGCTAACAGCGCACAATACTCATTGAGGCTTCAAAGTTTTCTACACCTCTTCAAGCTTTTCTAAATTATCTACCGAAGGTGGTCTATGTAATTATTAAATCTATATAAAAGAAAAGTTGACTGACTGATGATCAACGCACAGCTCATACTGTTTAAGCTAGAAACGTTGTATGTACAATTATCTATTTAAATTAAAAAATTGAAAATTTTCGAAAAACTTAAAGTGCTTTTTATTGAAATTTGGACAGGACAATGTCTGTCGGGTCAGCTATAGTTAATAAAGTGTACTTTTCGACAATTTAAATACTTAAACATAAATAAATCAGCTGCAAATACACGTTTTTTTACTATTAGACTGACTATTTCTTTCTGTGTGTATGTATGTTGGGATGTAGCTTATAGATTCAGAAACCGCTGAACCGATTTTGATGAAATTTTCAGGAATACTCTAACATAACCTGGAGAGTGTTCCTGTAAAGTTCGGTGCCGTTGGGGGGGGGAGGGGCCCAAAGTCACCAAATTTTGTACACAAGTGCATCTTAGTAGGGGGGACTTAGTTTGATGCCGAACGTGGAGTGGGGGGGGTCCATACAAAAATCGCACGAGGGGGATCACTGAAACTTATTTTCGCATAGAAAACAGTGTCCTACAGCCAACAAATTTTGTACACAAGTGCATCTTCGTAGAGAGGACTTAGTTTGATGCCGATCGTGGAGGGGGGGGAAACAAAAATCGCACGGGGCGATTACTGAAACTTATTTTCGCATAGAAAACAGTGTCCTACAGCCACCAAATTTTGTACACAAGTACATCTTAGTAGGGGGCTTTCAGGAAAACTCTAAGTTTGGTGCCGATCGGAAGGGGGTGGGGGTTATCGCAAAACAAGATTTTTGCATAGAAAAAAGTGTCCTAAAGGCATCAAATTTTGTACACAAGTGCATCTTAGTAGGGGGGTCTTAGTTTGATGCCGGGCGGAGGGAGATTACCCCAAAAAGAATTTTGCACAGAAAGAAGTGTCCCACAGCTACCAAATTTTGTACACCGAGCGAAGCCGGGCACTTCAGCTAGTAGATACCATAAAAATCAAATTTTCAAATTAAAATACCTTTCTCAAAAAATGAAATTGCAGCTGAAGGAACTAAATAAATCGCCCCATACAGCTGTAATTAAAACTTTGGCACAAAAACTTAATCCCACCGCATTAAATTTTTTAATTTCACAGTTACGTAATGCACAGAAAAAACGACCCCGATGGTCTACAAAAGATAAAGCATTGGCGATGGCTTTATATAAACGCGGCCCACGTTCTTACCGTCTTTTAAGAACTGTTTTGAAGCTTCCAGGGGTTAGTACGTTGCGTAGATTTTTGCAGGATGTTCCTTTTGAAGCAGGTCTTAATCAACTATTTTTAAATAACTTGGCCGCTAAGGCATCCAAAATGAGTAGATTAAACAAAGTTTGTTCATTAATGTTTGACGAAATTTGAATTTCATCGGGTTTTACTTATGACCACAGTAAAGATAGAATAACTGGCTACGTAGATTTAAGACCGGACATTACACAAAAGTGAATAATAGATGTCACCACGGTTCAAATGCATACCCCTCGTATAATGTAAATTACACTCGTTTTATCAAACATATCGTTTATAAAGAAATATTATTAGTAAATTAATGCGTCAAACTTGGTCAGAATGGTATTCATATTATAATTCATTGGCCGTGTAGTAGTTTATTTGATGTTTTAACACAACCAAAAACCAGTTATATGTTATCTTCAAATTCAATGATAGAGGTGTTAGGTCATAGAAAAAATTGCCGTCAACGGAGTTTACTCAATATTCCAGTTCAATTCCTAATATTTTCGATTCGAAGTACATTTTTCGATTCAAGTTTACAGTTCCGTGAAAACATGGCCGACGCATTAGCTGAGAAAGTTTGGATACCATCCACCAGAGGGTACGATTATAAATTTAATTATAAAATTATTTCTTTTAATTGAACAGTTTCTCATTATAAACTTAGAAAATGCGTTGTCAGTTCTTAAAATTAAAAAATGTAGGAATTGTGATTTTCCGGGTTCTCTCCGGTTCTAATTATTCGATCGGGACATTCGACCTCTCATTCACTTCGTAATTTAATTCTCTACAATTCGTCTATTGACAACATTAAGATTGCTTCATTAGTTTCCATTTTACAAGCAAAAAACTAAAAAAAAAAAACGATTTTTTCTTCTAAATTGTTCATAACAAAGTAAAAATTATGGACCTCGAGTCTAAAATTATGCCAAATTGATCTACTAACTGTCCTTTATGTAATCGCACAGTTGGTTTCCGGGTAGTATTTATGGCATGAAAGAATGCTTTATTGCTTGGCCTACTAGTAATATCTACCACTAGAGGTTAAATTATTTCCGGAAATTTTTTCGAAGGTATGAATATTTTCAAAATTATCCCTCGCCTGGGGCCCGGGATAATTTTCTTAAAATATTCATATCCGAGAAAAAAATTTCGGATTTTAATTTAACGTCCAGTGGTATTCGGTAAGAAAATTTTGCACCTTTTTGCAATTTAATTTATATATTGACATATTATCTATAAACGTCACTCAACGCCATAAATAATATGATATTTTGATTGTAAGTTTATGGGAAGCGTTGAATGACATTTAATGCCAAATGGCATCGTTTATTCTGGTTTTTGATAATTTTAACTAGATTCGCGCCCACTCGTGAGATTTCTATTTCGTTGAACGATATTTGAAACATCTGGAATACAACTGTCGCAGGTAGGTAGGTTTGAATGCATTTGTTTATGGTCAGTAATAAAGTACTTAAATCATGAAGCTTCTGGGAGAACTGTATTTTGCATAATCGGTTGATACAAAAAAAAATTAGTCAAAGCAATGGTAAATCAGGAAGACTTTCTTCTCGCGGCTGCAGCATATGTAATTTTAAGTGGTGCACAGAAAAAGGAAAAGAAAAGATTTTGGATTTGCCCATTGTTAAGGTCTCGAAAGCGATACAGTGGTAGCGACATTATCAACGATTTAAAAGCCGACGACATTGTTCCGTTTGCAATTAACCCTTTGAGTGCCAAAGTGATTTTTAGAGAATTAGCTAAAATTGCCAATTCCAAAAACAATAAACAATAAACAATAAACAAGAATCGATAAGTATGAAAGAGAGATCGATCGTATTAGTTAGTGCGGAAGCAAAAACGCGATCGCGCTCCTTGGCACTCAAAGGGTTAATGATTAATTGCGGTGTGACGGAAAATTTAAAAATTTTGCCAGGATGCCAAGCGCCGGTTTTGAATTTTTGATCAACGAAGTGGGATAAAATATGTAAAACGATTTCCAAACTAAACTGTCAAATATGTAGTTCCTACAGGCGCAGTTAAATGCTTTTAAAATAAGAAATTTATAACCATCATAAAATGTGTCACAGCACAAAAGAATTAGAAAATTTGCGATATTCAAGGCTGGAGCCCTTTGCTCTAGGGACGATTTGTACGTCAATTCTGGTTGCTAGGGGCCACTGACCTGCTTAAATAATGACAATTTTAAAATTTTCTGTTCTGTTGATTTTCAATTATCTTAAATTTCAGCATTTTATAATATTGAGCTTGTGTTTGTTTTCCCAAATGCCGCACATTCGCGACACAAATCTAACTACATCAGAATAAATTCCGTCCCATGGGATCTGTAACCGAAAATAAATTCCGTCCTTAAAGGGTTAAAATGTTTAATTTGTGTGTCTAAATTGGTGTCTTCTTATGGTATTACTAGCGATTATTCTTTTTTGATTAGAGGAATACATTTTTTTCTAAAAAAATTCAACCATTCAAATTTAATTCAATTTTATGTGTAATTCAATTCAGTGGGGATTTGAACTTGTTCTACGAGTGACGTCACTGTGCAACAAGGACGCAAATACCCTTTCTCCCATCCCAGAAATTCTAAAAATAGATTTGATGTTTCATTTCATATTGTCGGGCCATCTATGAAGCAGAAAAATTATTACACTTTCTTAGTTTAGAAACATTTGGACTGTGGAATAAAATTGTCAAACCCCCACCATTTTTGGGCCGTTCTTAATAATTCCCCAGCATCAATACGAAATAAAGCTTGGAGTTTTTGTTCCATTGCACCATTTTACGTTGCTCTTAATAAGCGCAAACAATAACATACGCAGAATAAAAACACGGCCCAAAAACGGACTCTACGATCACTACTAACTGATCAGTACTGTAATCTGAAACGGCATGTAAACAAAACTGTCCCGTGAAACAGACTGGGTGGCTAACATGAGCCTGCGTTATCGACAATTTTTTATACTATAAATATAATCATCAATTGAAACATAAATAATTATTCCGTAATAATTAAAATGCAATGTGGTTTCACAAAATTTCAATAAAAAAAATAAATAATTTTTTAGTCCGGATTAACCGGATGTCCGGACGAGCGAGGTCCGGATTAATGAGACTCCACTGTAGTTATTTTATTAAAATTTAATTCCAGAAAAATTAACGTATGAGGCGTCACACTATGCACTCGAAGATAATTTTAAGATAATTTTTCATAACGAAAAGTAGATTATCTGCAAACTGCTCTAACTGCTTCCCTCTAGTTTTGAAAAGAAATACTTTAGGATCTACTATGTTCTATGTACTACAAAAATAAAACTTTATTAAATTATTATCAGCGAGGATTCAAATCTTGTTTAAATGACTTAGGTGCAAAAGAAAACTTTTAACGGAAAAGTGAAATAAACATTAAATGCAAATTAAATATAAACACACTATATTTTAGATATTTGTTATTATTATTATTATTATTATTATTATTATTATTATTATTATTATTATTATTATTACTACTATTATTATTATTAAACTAGCCTCGAACTTCAATTCTTATATTTTACTACTAATTAAATATTTGGCAAAACAGTTTAAATAATTTAATTGAAAAAAATATTGAGGGTTCAATTGCGCACAAGCATTTTTGTTGTTAAGTAAATAAAATAGAAGTTACCTTTTAGTACGTAATTATACATGATGAAACTTAGATTTTTTAATTTTTCATAATTAGTCACTACTTACAGAAAAAAATCGTTAAAGCAATATCGATGGCTTAAGTGCAGAACGTCCTAACCTGTAATATCAAGAAATCACAAAAAAACGATATCCAAGAGATCCTAAAAACGGAATGGCGACAAAATAATAGTATAATACTATACTTTATCTACGATCATCCATACAAAATTATAAAACAAATTCTTAGTTCAATATTTTTAATTTTTGAACATGACACTACGACAGTTAGTTTACATTGTCCAAAAAGAAAAACATGAATATTTTTCTGCAAGCATCACAACATATTTGAAGGGCACGACGTTCTCCCATTAAGGCATCGGTATGTATGTTGATAATACAAAAGTATTGATGCAAATGCTATTACAAAATTGTAATATAATTTTAGTCAAATTTTATGTTTTGACGTATTATGAATGAACAAAGATATCGTTAGTAGATTGTAAGGTTCTATATGTTGCTACAGGTTTCTTAGATAATATTTACCGATAACTTACAAGGACAACTGTTTCAGTCATTCGCCACGAGATGGTAGCTAGTATTTCATTTCGCACTTGAGTTGTACGATTTTAGAAATGTTGGTCGATATTTAATACTTTAGCCAGATTTAATTATAACTTTGCATTAACTAATCATAAAATTTTGACATTTTACGGTAATAAACGTAAACAATAGTAAATATTACAATGATAAATTTTCATTGCGTACAATGTGTATGACTGTCATTATCATTTAGTTTTATTTTTAATGAATATTGATATAAATCTGTAGATAAAAGTGTATAATACATTACTGGCAACGTAACTGCGTACCGGTATGAAGATACACGCTTTATCTTTGAATCAACTGTTCACTATTGTTAATAAATGAATAAAATTGTCACGAATCGTCCGTTCTAGTAATTTCAAATTTATTCAAATATATGGGAATTTGAATTCCATTGAATCATAATATGTTTACTGCAGTGAAAGCTTTACGTTTCGTATTAGTTATTTCGAGGAAATTATAAATTTTACGGTACAATACAGGACGTTCAAATTTTGTTAACTTGATCTTACAATTTCTTTTTTTGTAAAAATATCTGAACGTTTGTTTTTCACAGCAATATTAACAAGCTTTGTGTATAAGCTTCCTCTATTTTTTGAAGGCTAAAAAATAAAGAAATGTAGGGCTCATAAGCTAGTAAATATGAAAATTCTTTATGGAGTTACTTTCAAGTGAGATTAGAAAATATGGAATAGTCAAAGTTGCCGTAATCCCTGTTTAAGCTTGATAACGATGATTATTTTTTTTCTCAAAAGTTGCATATTAAATTTTTATTTTAAGTTAAGTTTCGAATAGATTACAAAAAGCCGGTGTACCTTATATTTTTATTTATCCTTCTGAATTACAAAATTGATCAAAGTAACCTCATTTTACGGTATTCATTTTAGTACATACGCACGAATAAATTTCAGTTCATACGACCGTAAAAGTAATCCGTTGATATATTAATTGTAGTAAAATGGAACACTAACAACACAAAGCTAGTATGTAGTGAAGTTTGTAACTTTTAAAAACTTACTATAAAATTGAAGTTATACATTTTTTTTACTTTAAGACGCCATTCATAATACGGAATCTACAATGGAGTTTTGTTCTTTTATTGCTAAGAAAATCCACGAGTTATACAGCATTTTATTTATTTTATACAAGCTTCTATATACATACACCGTGAATCAATTATGGCCTACTTCTGAATTTTTCTTAGACGCAACCAAACATACTAATTGAAACAAGCACTAGATCTCTAATTTTTCAAAAATTAAAAAATACATCTAGCATTCCATTGTTCTGACAATATTTAGACGACAATTTTACAAACGTTTGGATAGAAAGAGGTTCCGATAACCCTTGGCCACCCAGAAGTCCAGACTTAACGCCTTTAGATTTTTTCCTGTGGGGCTTAGTAAAATAAAGAGTCTACCAAACTCCTTTCCATACAGTCGAAGAACTCAGACAACGAATTTGTGAAGAGTGTATGGCCGTAACACCAGAGACATTACAATGCGTTCAAAGGCCGTTTTTAAACCGGGTCGAAGTTTGTTTGCTCCACAATGGAATGCATTTTGAACAATTTTTGCGTTAGTTTTCAAGTCCTTTTACGTAATTTTGCTGATTAAATTTCTTACATTGTCATTTTGACGTTTGTAGCCAATAAAGCAATTTTGATTTCATTTATAATTTAAATCAAAGGCAGTATCAAGTGGTAAGTGGAATTAGTATGTTTGGTTTCAACTAAGAAAATTTCAGAAGTAGACCATAATTGATTCACGATGTATATGTACTTAAAAATAATTTGTAACCAACACATAATAAACATGTAAAGAAGCTTAATTGTTGCCTATTAACGTTCTTAGAGATAAAATTGTGTATATTGATTAATTTTAACAATAATATTTTTAATCTAAATATTTGCTACAGATCTAAACGAATCACTGAAAAATAAGTCATCAAGGTATTTTATACAATCGAAATGATCTTTGTATTGGCATGCTCCGAGTTTTTATCGAGATTTGATATAATTGTCAAGTGCCAAGACGTTATATATAGACTCATACATCGATCAAAAAAAGTAAATTTACAATCGTGAGATTGTTAATTAAACGCCTAAACAATGGGTGACACTAAAAAAAGAAAGAGTTCGGTTGTGCAAAATGGTTACTCACATGATCCAATGGCCGTTACCTGGACAGAAAATTATAGTGATTTGTTAGACAAAATTTGGGTAAAATTGCCTAAATATGTAGGATCGATCATAGCAACTGTAGCCATATTCACTTTAGGTGCCTCAATAAATGGTATGTAGTAAGTTGCTAAAACTTGGGTTCATCGTAATTAATTTTAGAAAAGTTAAAATTCTGAAGATAAAAGTCGCCATTGCTAACATTTAATTTTAATATAAAAGTAGTTTTTTGAGATTGTTACATTAATGAGAATGCAACAACAACTTTTACTTTCGTAATGCAGTCGAGATAAAGTTAACCCGCTTATAGTGAACTTCCGGGTATAATGAACGCTACTGCCAGTACCGTTTTTTTCCACAAGACTAATGTATTTCTTTACCGCTTATAGTGGAACCGTCTATAATAAAGTTCTTGATACAGTGATCCAAATTTTATTAAAGGTATAAAACTTTCCGTTTGTAGTAAACTTTTCGGGGGGTTCTCCGGTAATTCCCCGGATTTCAACTTAGAATTTTCAGTTAGTAGCATTTCAGAATTTATTATGAAAGGAGCAAAGCTTATGAGTTTAGTTTATTGTATCAGGTGGGACGTTCAAAATGGAAAAGCAAATAAGTAAAACTTTAACACTAAAAGATGATATCATTCAAAAGATAGAAATGGGGATTAAACAGAGTGATATTTGGCGTGAAACGAATTCGCCGAAATGAATTTTTTTCATACCTTGGAAAAAACAGAAAAGATTTTATTATCATATGATGAAGTTAATGTAATATGGAAAAGGTTGAGAAAAACAGTCCATGAAGGGATTGCTTAGGGATTTTTACAGCGGTTTACTCAAAAAAGACAGGAGTTCACTACTGTTTGGACTGACCTTGAAAAGAACTATGGCAGTAAAGATATTTTTAATGCGGACGAAATTCATAGGAAAAAACTGTGTTAGTGAGAAGATGTGTAAAATGAGAATTACTGTTTTGGAAGCTGCAAACATGCCGTTCCGCATATAGTGAACCTCTGATATAGGGAACCTATTTTGATTCATTTTTCAAGTTCACTATATCCGGACTTTACTGTATAAAGCTTGGAAAATATCAAAATACGACAAGCTTTGAAAGCGTTGAAATGTAACCATAAAACTTGCATTAGATCAAATTTTGGTCTAACACTTTTAGTTTAAAATATATTTGGCATTAAAGTGTTGAAGATTGATTCGAACTTTCGCTTGGTTGGAACTTATAACGCTATGGAACATATAGTATTGCCTTACATACTCCACGCAACTATTATAGTTCATTTTTTAATTCGAGATAAAAAATAAAAAGAACAAATTAGACTAGAACATTGTTTATAACATGCTGGATGCTGTTCTTCCAATGATCACACGTAATATTATTTATAGCTTGCAAGAGGAGTGGTTTAACTTGTGCTAACTTAAATGTTTTGTTTTTCGAAGCTACCTCATTTTTATTTTTTATCTCGAATTAAAAAATGTACTATAGTTGCAAACAGAAATAATTGAATTTTAAAAAGTTTACTTTTGAGTGAAACTGAAGACAACAAGGCAACAAGAGATTTAAAACAATAAACTTACCCCTTTTCACAAGAGAACTATATTATCAATTTATGAAATATTGAGGGAGCTGTAATAATATTAAATGTTTAAAATTCTAAATGAAACGTTTGTTTGATGAGGTGGTGGTGAGCTGGTAATTCTATTTAATAAAATACAACATATTCCTGACCAGTTAACCCTGGAGTGCTCACGCCCAAGTCTGACAGACTTCGCAAATTTGCAATTGTTGATAATAATCGCACTGATGCGTCTATTGCATTGCATGTTTCAATACCTTCCGATCATTCAAATTAGTTTAATATTATGTATTGGTACATCCTTTATTGTCTATTGGTTCTTAAAAAAAAAGAGACCGTGAGACTCCGCGCGAGTGGTCACGTTCTAGCGCGGAGTTATCAACGTGATATTTTTGTGGCATAATATTATGTTTAAAATAATTACAGCAACATTTTTTCGTCACAAAATTCCTTATAAGTGTTTTCTTTTTAACTAGTTGAATTTGAAAAGTCCCCGAGACAGATATTGTGAACTGCGTTTGTAATTATTAGTAACCTATTTTATTACAACCTGAGAAATGGACAATAAAAAGGATCAGAAAAGGGTATCGCGCTTTCTTGAGAAAGGACGGACAACAAAAATATTGTGCTCAGTGTAAAAATAAGAATAGGTCTCGGCCTTTTGTAAAATCTGCAAAAAGTGTGTACGTTAAAAACATGGCATAATTTGGTGTACCTATTGTACAGACGCCAATGTTAATGTTGTGCCTATTTATTCATCTAACATTTTAGCCTAAAAAATATTAAAATTTAAATTAAAAGTTTAAATTTACTATTATTATTATATTTACAATAATCTGGCAACAACGAGAAAAAATTGTTTGTTTTCAACGCTGCACGAAATTACACTTTTCTTAATTTTTAAATATTTCTGTTAAATTTTGCAAAATGTGTTGTTATTTGCCAATATACCGTTCAATAAACGTATCATTAAAACTATCAAATCATTTTTATTTATCACTTCAAATTAAAATTTTATGCAAACAAAAGTGGGAGTCTGTCAGACTACCACGAGTCCTCGTGTATCAGAACAGAGCGCGAGCGCTGCCGGGTTAAAGTAACTCTCTTGAGTGGTGAATAGCCGGTGCGGTATTTTCCGAACAGCCTTTATTGCGCTACTCTGCTAGACATTAATTAATTTAATGGTTTGCGAAAAAAATTCACAATTTTTTATTCACGTTTTCACTGGAACAAAATAATGATTAAAGTGAATCATTGTTATCGTAACATAACGTGCTTAGCAACGACGGAATCGTACAAAATTGAAGTTCTAGATATTAACGGGAGCTTAAAAACACCTGTGCAAATAATTTGATAAGATTTGATTAAAAGTATATATAGAATTACCGGGAAGAACGGTTTAATTATTTGAATTACTTATATTGTTACGCTGAGAAAGAAGAATATTTTGAGCAATAAAATTTAAATAGAAACAGATGTGCATTCCAATAAAATTTTGTTCTAGGAGAATGGATCCATATAGTTGTGCATATTGCAAAGCATCTTGGATACAGCAGCCAAGAAGCAATTTCAAACAATGCCACATTCAAGTGGTCCGAAATATCTTTGGAATCTCTAAGATTACAGGGCTTGTTATATTTTTTGCTTCCAGCCGTTTTTGTATCTTACGCCATTTATTTTATTATTGGAGGATTTTTGCATGTACGTACCCAAATAATATTTTTACATTATTACGAACATATTGATTTATTTTCAATGTTGCATCATAGTTGTCCCTCCATTTACGCGGTTAACTGATTGCATTAAAACAGTTTATTAATGGAAACAGCATAAATGACGCATTTAAAATATTCTCAAATCTATTAGTTATTGAATTTAAGGAGTTGTATTAAGAACAGGGTATTTTACAGCAAGAGATAAAAATTAAGTATTTTTCATGAGGTGAGAATTCATTAATGATCATGTTTTTGAATTTGCGGTAACCAATTTTTTTTTAAATTGAAAATTTTTAGTTTTGAAAATAAAGAATTTTTCAAGATTTTATTTGTTTAACGATTTTATTAATTAAGTCGATAATGACTGAAAATAGCCAGTGTATTTCTTAATTAATTTTAAATTGTTTCAATTATACTTATACATACAGAGTACTCCATCGTATAGCATTTTCACGAAAAAGCATCTTACTCTAAAAAATTGAAAACCCGTTGTCAATTTTATTTTTTTGAATTTGATAATTCCAACGGCGTCAAAACGTTATAAAGCCAAATAAATCAAAATAAGTTGTTTACAGTCGATCACAATTGAAGGGGTTAGAATAAAAAGGGTATCAGTAACATTTACATGGTTTGGATATATTTGAGTTTGAAATTATGTAACTATAGAAAAGTTCAGACTTTTTTTAATAAAATCTCATTTTATATTAGTTAATGAAAGAAGAATAGAATATTAATTATGAAGTTGTGTTTGAAGTAAGAAATAGACCCGCCACTTTTAACAACACGTACTTATCTCATAATTTAAAAAATACACTTCTACCCTTCTTATTCTAACCCCTTCAATCGTAAAAAGAATCTATCATGCTTCCGATAATTTCTGATTGTAAAAATATTTGAAAATGCATTTTATTGGAAAGAATGTAAGGATTCAGTACTCATCCTCGTTTTACACTAAAACGATTATTTAATTATTGCACTGTTTTATAAATTAAAATTATAATTTGGCTTTAAATTGTTACGCGACTTGAATACACTGTATGAATGTAAAGTATCTAGAAAATTATGTCTTACAATATCTCCTTCCAAAGCTTTATATCCTTGAGCTTTCCTCTTAACCTGTAAAAGAAAATATAAACAGGAAGACGTGCAAATTGCTTTTTATAGTGTACACATAAACATTTGTCGCGCAAGGAAAAGAAAAGAGATGGGGCTATCATAAAATTTTAAAGGTTGTTTTCGTGCATGACTAATCGGACATTTTTGTCCATTTGTTTCTTTTCAGTGGTATTTTTATGTCCGACAAAGAGACAGGCCGCATGAGTGGAAGTGCCAACCGGAAAAATGGTTACCACCGGATTTGGAAAGACATGAAATTTTCACCGGTTCTTTAACACTGTTTTGTAATAGTGCATTTTCCGGAATATTATGTTGTTACATCGCCAATGGCGGTTATAGTACAGTTTATTATAAATGTGATGAATATGGTTGGTTCTGGTTTTTCGCACAAGGAATTTTCGTATTTCTATATCAGGTAAATCTCGGATATTTAAGAGTAATTAACATATGAATGTAGTTTAGTTTGACGTATATTCGTTTTTCGTCATATATAAATTTATGTGTTAATAATTTTGCAACAGAATACCGTAATCAGTATTAACTAACCCTTGTTGTAATAATAGGATTATGTAACGTACTGGTTACATCGAACGTACCACACTCCGTTTTTGTACAAAAATTTCCACAAACTTCATCACAAATACAAGCAGCCGACAGCATTTTCAGTAACTGCAATCCATCCTGTTGAAGCATTACACATCCAAATGACATTATGCTTACCACTTTTTGTAGTTCCAGTTCATTGGGGTAAGAGCGATTTTTCGACGTTTAATAATTACCATATTTTGCATTGTTCAAGTTTAAAATTGTATTTAATAATGTATTACTTTTCAGCACCATTTTATATAGTAGCTCTCTACACGTATTACCATGGAATTATAGATCATTCTGGAATAAATTTTAAAGCGTATTGGTGGCAACCATGGCAACCAGATGCAATTTTCCATGACAATCATCATCAATACTTTCATGTGAATTTCGCATTTAACATTGAGTATTGGGACAAGGTAAAAGTTAGTTTCATTCATTGCTATCGAAATTTAATGGCAATTTTAAGTTACATGGAACATATCGAAGAAAAGATCGTATTTATACAGAAGATATATTTTATGGCCGGGGCAAAGCAGTAGCCGAAGCAACTGAAGACGAATTGAAAACTGACATAACTGAAAGATTATCTGAAAATCCGGCAGCGTATCGTGGAAATAAGCTTGTTTATAAATTAAGTAAAACCGACCTTCAGACAATACAGAAAGATAAAAAACAAAACTAAAATAAAATATTGAGCTTCTTAATTAAGATTAATGTATTATTTGCAACTTCAATAATTGTAGATAAACTGAAATTCGAAAAATTATTTTTAAAGTTTCGTTATTAAGTTATCAATATCAATTTAGTAAATCCCATAGGAGAAGGAAGAGAGCAGATGCATGGCGATCTCAATGAAATCGATAGTTTCAAACTTTAGTATTACGTTTTATGAACCATAAAGAAACTTTGATGTGTAAGAACATTTTATATGGTTATCTAGTTCCAAGCTATCGTCGCTTTTAAAAGTATGCACCATCTAAGGCATTAGACGTCTCTTTTACGGTATCTATCTTTATAGCAAACAGTTAACCGTTTTATAATAATGTCACGTATTAATGTCACTTGAAAGTTTTACCGGGAATTTTTTTTTTTCGTTTTATTGAACTGAAAGCGAATAAAAAAGATAATCTTTCACTTGGTGAAAAATTCGATGTGGCTACTAGGCACAGTTTAAGTTGATCACACAAGCACTGGCTTCGAAAGTTTTGTCGATTTTAGATAGTTTTTGGTAGAACTTAAAATGTTAATATAGGTAAGGGAATTTCAAGGTATGTATTTCCATTAAAATTAGAATCAATTTTCTCACAAAAAGAAGAAGAGTGGTCATAATGAAGTAAAATTCTGGTAATGATAAGACTATAAATATCTATGTTAATGGCACTAAAATGATGCAAGTATTACAGATTTGTTCAATTTGATCAACTCTTCAGTTTAGTGGTAATGAGTATAATGTTTTGAATTAATCATGAATATACAGGTTGTGTTATAATTAAGTGTCCATCATTGGTAACTTTGTTATTATTGAAGCTACAAAGTCGGTTAAATTAGCAAAGAATTAGTATTTTTTCAGCTCATTCCCATAATGAAATTAAAAAAACTGTTTGAGATATTCGCGAAATGACAAGGCGTTTAATTTTTTATATATTTCGAAGGGATGTTTAATTTTGTAGTAAAAAGTCTTAATGCACCAGTACTATTAAATTAACTACCTAGAAGTTACAAACAATTTAAGCTTTTATTTTCATTATCTACAAAAATCATGTAGGCAATAAAACAGTTGAAAAATGTATGTTGTGAAACATTGTTTCCAGGGAAAAGTGAGAATGGAAATTTAGAGAAACATATTGACCAAACCAAGACATTATAATAAATGTTGAATACTGTGCGCTGCTTTCAAAATTTTTCTACCATCCAATGCATTAATTATTGTTAAAACTTTATTCTCCAATTCTGTTGCATATCTCTCCTTATAAACTAAATTTTTGACATAACCACATAGATAAAAATCCATAGGGGTTAAATTTGGCGAAAGTGGTGACCAATGCACGGGCCCATTAGTTCCTATCCATTTATAAATGAATAATAATAATCTGTTTTAAAAATTGGTTGTTCCTTGATAATTATGGGCGGTTGCTCCATCCTGTTAGAATTAATTACGACTTCTTCACTAATTACAAATTTTTTCTTCTTTCTTCCCTTTTGGAAAATTGTTTCGTTACTCCTAAATTTTTCTTTTCTTTCCTCTTATTTAGTAGTTCTGTTATGCTTTGGTTCTCTATTCGGTACACGTGTCTTAACCATTTTAATTTTTATCCTTCAACCTTTTCTAGGAGTAGTGCTGTATCTAGTTGTATTCTAATATCTGCGTTGCGGAGTTTGACTGTTGTCCGCAATTGTACATACAGCATTTTGTTACTACCTCTACCAAACTTTGTATTTAAGCTTTTCTTAAGTTTTGAAACAACTTTCTGAAATAACATTTTTTACGAAAATAAAAATAAGACTGGTTTGCTTAATTAACCCATTAACGCCCATTGGCATATACATAGATCACTGGATATTAATTATTATAAACAATCAAGTTATTAACAAAAGTTATATTTATGGTATTTATAACATTAATGATAGTGTATTTTATTATTATTTAATATAATATGTTTCAATTTTTAATTTATTATACATGTTATTAATTTTTTAAAACTTGCTGTTCGGTGAACTTCTGCAAGGTATTGTAAATTCACTTCTAATTACTTGACAAATAAACTTGCGGGTTTCATATTTTGCATTTATATTAGTGAAATGTATATCTAAATTCTAGTGTAGTTAGTTTTTCTTAATTGTTGATAACAACAATCTTATACACAATTGATTATACTGATCTATGTATATACCACTGGCCACATACAGTATCAAAATTGCACAGCGGTGCAATTCATGCAACTCGTTTTATTTTTGAACGTGTTTTATAGAAAACGGCTGGCGATAAGATAAGCCTGCTCGCCGATGAGCAGTGTTGACCAATGCAAGGTATTACTTTAACTTTAACTTTAACTTTAAATTCATCCATTAGTGAAGCAGGACTACCTTAATTTTATTTTCAAGAATTTTGCGAGTATGCAAAAATATAATTTCGGGAGTAGTTATCAAATATCAAATATCAATTTCTTCCACTGAAGTATAGTTTAGTTCAGTGCGAAATTTTTAACCGTTACCATGTCTATTTCGAACATGGATTCCCGTTGGAGTTCACGTAAAGCTTTGACCATGCATGAGTTAGAGGACATTATTAACGATCCGAACTTTTATGCCGATGAAGAAAGTGCAACTATAGATGTAGCAGTGATTCCACCTGATACTGATTACCTTACTGATGAAGACGGGCAAGATGACGATGTGGGTGTTGTTGAGGTAGAAGAAATTCCTGGTCAATTTGAAGTGCAGCAGTGCACCAACGATATCGTCGAAGACATTACTTCACATCCTGGACCGTCTTCTAATAAACGTCAAAGACTGTCGACTACAGTAGCAAAATGGAGGAAAGTTAATCCGCAATATTTATTTCCTGATGTTGATTTCGAACAGCTTCAAGAAAATAAATTATGTGAATTGAGGAAGAAGTATGGTGCAATTACCCCATTGGAACTCTTCGAGTGTTTTATCAACGCCGATATGCTGGAACACATCAGGGAGGAAACATTACGTTATGCCGCCAACGTAAAAAACGGTTTAACTTTTGGACTTGACATTCATGAACTGAAATGCTTTCTGGGAATTCTTATGCTGTCCGGATACCACCAACTTCTATCAGAACGGTTGTACTGGGCAACTGATGAAGATTTAGGCGTCAAAATTGTGCAAAATGGTTTGTCAAGAAACCGATTCACAAAAATAAAATCAATGTTGCACTTTGCAAACAACGACGAACTAGATAAAGACGACAGATGTTTCAAGGTTCGCCCACTTATCGAAAAGGCGAATAAATCGTTCCAACAGTTTGGTGTATTCTCATCGTATCTATCGGTGGATGAGATGATAGTAAAATATTATGGACATCATGGTCTCAAACAATTTATACGTGGAAAGCCGATACGATTCGGCTATAAGTTATGGGCATTGTGCGGATCCAACGGATTTTGTTACAAATTCATTCTCTATACCGGGAGAGAAACAAAAACGCAACCTGGGTTGACACTAGGTTCCCGTGTCGTGACGGAATTGTTATCCTGTGTAGCAGTACTGTGTTCTTCGACAATTTTTTCACCAACCGAGATTTACTTGTACATCTGGGACTTCGAGGATTTCGAGCTACAGGAACTGTACGAGAAAATAGAACTGATAAGTGTCCTTTGAAAAACGTCAAAGATTTATCTAAAGAAGTACGTGGATCATTTGACTATAGATTCGACGTTGCATCAAACATCCTCATGGTACGATGGCATGATAACAAATGTGTTATTGTTGCAAGCAATTACGATCACGTGAAGCCATTAGCTAATGTGTCACGCTGGAAACGAAAAACCAAAAGTAGGGTTGCGGTTGTCCAGCCTCAATTGATAAATAACTACAATAAATATATGGGAGGAGTAGACCAACACGACTGGTTAGTAGGAAAATATGGTGTAGGTATTCGAGGAAAAAAATGGTACTGGCCCATATTTACACGAATAATGGACATGGCTCTTACCAATGCTTGGATTTTATATCGCCACTTACATGGAAAACAAAGTTTGAGCTGTTTAGAATTTCGAAGAGCCGTAGCTGTTTCCTATCTCAAAACAATTTTTTCTAAGAAGCGACTGACGAGGATTCCTGGGACAGTTATGGATGCAAGATACGATGGATTGAATCACATGCTCAATTTTCGAGATCAACAACGACGCTGTCAACAAATTAATTGCAAAAGTAGACCAACATCATATTGCGTAAAATGCAATGTAACTCTCTGTGGAAAATGTTTTGAGCCTTATCATAATAAATAGAATTTGTTATAAATAATTTTTTTATAAATAAACAAATAAATTGTTGAAAACTATGCATTATTTTCCATAGAAATTCAATTCTGCAAAGGTAAGAAATATTGAATTTGAATCATATAAGCTTGGTCTGGTGCCCAATACTATAGGAATATTGATATCGTATGTGGCCAGTGATCTATGTATAGATCACTATTTATATAGTAAACCTGAATAGTTAGATTTTTTAAAGAATTTTTTCCAACTTCTAAAGATGCACTTTAGTTGATATTTGAACAGTATTTTGTTAATTTCCAAAATTTTTCGCCGTGGGCGTTAATGTGTTAAGGTCAATTTCACGTTTATTAATTTTTAGAATGCCCCGTACATTTTAATAAAATTTTGGTAATAATTGTTTGTGACTTTCAAAGACAAGCAAAACTTTTTATAAAGAATAACTTTTTGGCATAAAGTTGAAAATAATTTTTTTCCTCTTGTCAACCCCATCCGTGGACACACAGGGTAAGTCAAGTTTTACCGTCGCGGTCATAATACCTATTAAAAATTTATTTCAAAATTTGGCAAATAAGTGCAATTTGATTCGTAAAAAAATTATTATTTTTTGAGTTAAATCAAATTTAAGATAAAGCACCAAGCATTCTTTTATTTATTACTTTCCAACAATAGATAATGCGGTTTACCACTCTAACAACAGTTTATGATCGATACATCAAACTGGACGAGACAGCTTTTCAGATGTTGCCAGACCCGCACTTTTAAACTAAATTTAGTGACCGTCATAAATATAATCTTTCAGGTACTCTAAATTAATAACATTGCTCGGTAAATTGGTCTACTTATGTCGTAAGTCATTTAACAAAATACCTTCCAATACGGAAATGGCTTTATTAATTTAATAAACGCAAATTAGTAAAATTATTTCAATTAGACTAAATTGTGTGAAAATATTTTACTGTTCGTACATCAAAAAAACTAATAAATTGAACAACTAGTAATTGACATAAAGCCAAAATTTTACCTGATTATTTTTTTTTTCATGTTTCAATGCCCATTAATAATATAAAATTACTCATGCAATTTATGAGAATTGACAAATTGTTTGGAAGGACTATTTTGCCACAGGTGGTAAAACTTGACTCACCCTGTACATATATAAATAGGTATCCACGGTGTCTGACGCATTCTGCTTTTCATTTTCCAAGTTTGCCTATTGACCCGGTCATTTTCAACTAGATCTCTTTCTGCCCTAGCTTAGCAAATTCTTTGAAATCATGTATTTCTAGGTCTTCCTCCTTTTCTTCTCCTACGTAAGTAAATAGTTTCGATGGACATCATTTTGCTTTGGCTAAATCCTTTAAATACCTCGTGGATTAAAGACGAACAGTTTCATTTGTTGCGAACTAAATTACGTTCCCACATCGAGAAATTTTTCGATTATTATCGAATGTCGATGATTTCAATCAGGAACAAAAGGGTTTAGAAAATTTCAACAGGAAACGTTTCGCTGTTGAATCTTTATTTAAATTAAAAAATAAAACTGAGAGAGCTCTTAACAACCTGATCGACAGTGTGCGGCTCGTCCTTATAATGTTATGTAATTTAATACTTCAGGTAGCCTGACAATAAAACCTGATATTGTAAACGGCATAAGAAATTGTTAGTGAAGATTTACTTTGAAATAATTTAAACTGACTACATTGCAGTTTTCAATTTTCCATGTTTACACTTTTTGTACGGATTGTACCCGACAAACAGAACTAGCGTCAACCACCTCCTGCCGAGTTGGTTATGTGGTCGGTAGATGTGTAACATACTGTTTTGTTGTAAAACCAAAATATGCAGCTAAAGTTAGACTGCGAAATTGTTCGAAACGCATTGTACAATTTTCGTTCATGTACATTAATTTACTGACAATTGTATTACAGCTTTGTGTCGATTTTTGTTACCAAACCTCATTAAACTGTGTAATGACTGAACTTCATAATTTGAAGGGAGTTACAGCAATCCTTATATTATCACTGAATAAATTACAGAGATGACATTGTATTATTAAACTAATGATTGTATTTTAATTGAGGCTTGTGAAAGCACACACGAAACAGTAAATATTTTAACTGTTTATAACTTCTGTGCGCTTTCATGTTTCGTTATCAACCTATTATCTGTACTCGACAGAGTAATGTATAATAATTGCGTTGTAATAACGGTAGAGTTGCGCAAGTAGCTGGTAAGTCCAAATACGCTCCTGTGGGAGCTGACAAAGCTAATAGGAGAAGCAACTAGACAAGTCTTTGTAGTGTAGTTAGGTTGAAAGCTGCTTGTTGGTGCACTTCGTTACTATATCTACTTTTCTGTTCCTATTAAAAATTTCAGTGAACAACAAAGTTTTTATATATTTTTCGTTCTAAATCAATAAGTTTAGGATTGTTTGTGTGAATCAATCAAGAAAATGTACGTTTGCTATTATAAGTTTATTGCAACGATACAGTGTATAATTTGTTATTTACTAATAAGTTATTAAATAAAAATGTTGTGGTTATAAAAGCTTTTTTATACGAATTCCTTGCCAACCCGGGAATACGAAATGGTCTTGAATAATGCCAGCACTAAAATTTTCTTCGTAATTAGCAGATTTGTAAGCTACGGATCCTATAATTACCGCAAACTCGTGGAACGTGATTACTTACGAAGAAACTTTGACTTTATATTTAAATTTAAAACGCAAATAACCGTTACTGTAAAAGTTATTACTAATCACCTGATATTAACTTCACCGTCAACGCTCGAAATATCCGGCACCTACACATTTGAAAAGTTATATTTTCCTTTTTTTCCAAAGGTTGAGTCAATTACATCGTAAGTAGAATCTAAAGTAAATCGAGTGTGATTTGAATTCACAAGCTCGCGGCAACATATTTTTATAAAGTTTTGGCGGCACCCGTGAAAAAAGTAGAAGTTATGATATCGTTATCCACCTCATTTCATTCTTTACCTAAATGTACAGATGAACTTCCAATCCCATTTTTTCTAAAGCAAATCAAAACTGAACACGCGAGAAACACATTGCGAACTCGGCACGCAACGGTTGGCGTGAGTGACAACGCGAACCGTCCAAAAAACCGACCAAAATTATTAGAACTAAACGTGGATAAACGCCGTCGCCCATTGGAGTGTTCCCGTGAACTTTAAATTCGTTTTCTGGCAAAGGAAATGTCGTGTGGTTAAGTATAAATATTGTTTGTTTACCGAAATTGAACTGTCCATGAAATAATGTCTTTATATTTAGCGCTGGTATTATTGATTTTCTTGGTAAGTTGTCGATTCGGTTAGGGTACTGTCACACATCATTACAGCGATGATAAGAGATAAAAGAGCGGGTGTCGTGCAAGGCAGTCGCATCAAGAATCGCAATATTGCCGTGGGGAGATGCGGCTACTGATAAATTACTCTCGTTGCTAACTGCCTTACCAATTTATTTTATCCCTAGGCACTCGGTTCGGCTATCAACAGTTACACAAATAACTCAAAAATTATATACCGATTTCGCGTTCGTTTATGCGGTAGTGCGTAAGAAATAAATGCTGAGAATGTATATCTCAAGAGACCTGTTAACAGTTTCCCGAGGTGGCCTATTAACCTTTTAGAGCACCCGCCAGCCATGATATTTTACAGGAGCATTGCTCGCAGATAATGAAGGTGTTTACATGCGGACCGCCAGCGTCCGCTCAACGTTTGATAATTAGGCAACCGTAGAATGCAAGGCGCAAGCTCTTCATTAGCAGTCATGCCGTTACGAAAGTAACAAATGTGATCATATCACAGGCTGCTACCATTTTACAAAATCAGCAGCTAACTAATGGCTTCGTATCGTATTTCATACAGAACTGAAGCGAAGCTCGAAGTAACATTAATAAAACGACTATTGATCTCTCTGTTACCCCGAAAAGAAATAAATGGTTGCATTAGAAAAGGTCAGCTACCCTCAAACAAAAGCAATTTGTTTTTCTGAAAACAAACAACATTTCAACTACCAGTTATTAAACGTAAGATGATACAAAATTTTAACGTAAACTTTATAATTAGTCCTGTTTACAGAAAGGTCTCCTTTTTATTCTAACGATTCAGTTTATTATTGAACCAGCTGTCGAATGGTGTTTTGCATTTTAATAGCTGCAAAAAAAACCAAATGCAATTTATTCGAATATTGTAGCCGTATCGTAGGTAATAAAAATGATGACGGAAAAAAACTGTAGGAAGAAATAAAATTTGTTTTAAATTTATCAGCGTTTTTGCGTGCTATTTTTGTTTTGGCGGTTTCATACCTTTTGATTTATCATCGCAAATTAAACTTTCTTTTAAAATTAATGTTGTTTTGCTCGTTCTCCTATATTATAAACATTAAAAAATCATTTATGAACAAAAACTGATAAAACAAATCGATTAACAATACGTCAAATAAAATTATTTTCAGTGAAACATTCATATATTTTTATGCGTTTGAAAATTCAGTTGAATGATAAATAGACTGTTAATACGAAGCGAGCTTTATGAAAGTTTGCAGCTAAATCAAATTTTAACGCTTCAACAATTTCAAATATATTTAACGCCATTCGAATAAAAATACGGTGTGTTTTTGAAACCCTCTAACGGTGGTCCATCGGGAAATACAATAATTTATTGGGCTTATTGTTTGATCCATTTTATAGCATCGCGTTTTGTTTAGCGAGCAGTCTACATATCACGCTGAAAGCACTTTCCTGCCGGACGTCCAATATTATAGGCGATGGACAGTTCCTCTTTGTATCTGTATGCGTGTTGAAAGTCGCTAGTTTAAAATAACAAACAATTTTGCACCAAGTCTGTGCTATAGTGATTTGTTAAAAAAACAGTTTAACCCTTTAACGTACACTTTTTATGATAAAAATCGTTAAAAAAATCACTTTTTTTTTTTATTATTGCACATGTTTATTTGATTATTTCTTGGCGCTTCATTTATTTCAATCGCGTTTGTACATTTGTACATTTTTGCAAGTTTAGCACGGCCTAATAAAGTAAAATATAATTTATTAATTTCATCACAAATTCGAACAAATTATTACAAACGATTAAATGAAACGATAACATCCCTTGGCAAACTGCATTTACTTTTGGATGCATCCGAATCACATTAACTCTTATCTTACTGTGTCGCTGCTCAAACGGTAGTGATGTCATCTGCCAAATGAGAAATGAACTCGATTGCCTCATGACCCCACCATATAGTCGCATTACTGTGGTAGATTAGTTACGAAGATAATTATGAAATCATTAGTCTGCAAAGGCAGCCGCTGTTATTGCTGAACTAGAAGTCTTTGTCTAGTTAGCTAAGGGTGCCTGCAGGTTCAAGATGACCCAACTTATGATCAACTTACATGGTTCTTCCATTTTCTTTACACATTTTTATTAAGGTGTTTTATTTATAATGAGTTTTTCAATAAAACAATATTGTACATTTGTACTGTTTAATTATGTATTTACAGCATGCCTATTTTACATATACAACCAAATGCAACCAATCATACAAATTTCACTGTTATACATGATATAATATTATTTTAAAAACTACAGATTGTACACAAAAGAAGTCTAAGAAACTACTTGAAAATTTTCAGCTGTCAGGTTTAGTTTTTGTTCCCACCTTATTGAAGTTTTGTAGCAGTTTTTTTACAGTTTTCGGTTATTCGTTTTAAACAATCTGTTGTTTTTTTTTCTAATTACATTGCATTACATAACAGTTAATTACATTACATTACATTATTATCATTAAGCTTAACAATTCATGAGAAGCGGCAAAATAAGCAACTCTTCAAATTTTTAAGATCGCTTGAGTCATATTCCTTTGTGTACAATCTATAATTATGAATTTATGATTGTTTCAGTTGGATATTCGTCTAAATTGACAGTTCTTTGTATATTCGAACGATGAGAAAACATGATTTTCATGCAGGTTGAATATAAAAAATGTACACATCAAAATACTATTTATATCTCTTCTTACCGTTCAAATACATCTTGAGAACTGTTAATTTTCACAAATCTCAAACTTGAGCTATCATATTCATAATTAGTTTCTAAAATACAGTAGACTTCCGTATTACACGGTTGATCCGTTACGCAATGTATGCAATCGCGTTATAGGAAAACGTGTTAGACGAGAATTTTCGTCGAATAACATGTTTGGGATGACTATCGTCATATTCAATTTTATTTTCTATATTTTATCTATTAAGATAGTAAAATGCCTTTATTAAAAGAACATAATTATTCATAATTGAGCATACAATGTAAATATTCCTATGTTTAATTAAAAAAAATTCAATCAGTAGTGTATATCCTAGCAATCCTTTATAATACAAATGATTTGACATTTATATCAATTTATGAATAAAATATTTGATTGTTGAAGGGTCAGTTTGGAATTTAGTTATTAAAAGTATTCAAAACAAGAAAAAATTAATTTTGTGAGTTGGTAGAAAAATAACAATTCAGTTTCAGACAAGTCACAGATTTATTTTCCATCAATTATCCCAACAACTGTCGAAACAGTTTGTAACCTAAAATAAAACCGGTGTGCATAATGTGTTGTTGCTTGTGGTAGTTAGCAAAAAGAAAACAAAGCTATGCCCCACTAAAATATATGGGAAATTTCCCCATTTTGTTATATGTACGTTATACGATATATTTTTAGAGCGTTATAGGAATTCGCGTTGAAGGAACTCGCGTTATGCGGGAATCTACTGTATGTACACAGTAAATAGAGAATGGTTGTATTTGTAACTACTTGCTAGCATTATTAGGTACCTCTCATAAAAACATAATATTTTCAAAGACAACAATCTGTACATAATCTACGAATCAATATTAAACTTAAATCAAAAGTTGCTTTTTCATTTTGTGAAACTATTTATTTCTAACTTAATATGTACATCGACGAATACATTGACTTAAACTTAAGATATGAACGAAAATTTCTTTTTTTGGTTTTCAACTAACATCAATTTAAGCATAAATTTACATTTTTAACGTAAGCAAAAACTACCTATTTACAAATCATTAACAAAACCGTTACGATAAAAATATAACTAAGCACCTGTTTCTGGACAGATGATGATGGAAACACGAAATCGTCATCGATGGCGTCCAATTGCTCACTGTTGGGATCGTTTGGGTTGCTTCGCAATCGTAGATCTACATAAAATATTGTTATTAAACTGGCACGTTATGCCTTACAATAACAGAAGACTTGGCATGCGTTACGAAATAAAAATAGAAATAAGTGCGATTTAAAAGTAGAATAAAAAATTTAGCACTACGCGACTTTAGTTATTCTAAAAAAAGTTATAAATTTAAAAATGTCGACGACATGACCATTTACCTCTTTCTTTTGTTGTTTCGGCAACGAATATTTCATTGTTACTGAGGTCTGAACTCGTTTCTTTTTGCCGACTGCGCTGTTTTATGATATCTGCATAACAAATATACGGATACAGAGCTATATCATCTGTTAGGCACTATATGATGCGATTTAGTTTTTACCTTTAGTTGTAGTACTTTTCGAAGGTATTACGGTCGTGGTTGCTAATTTTTGAGGAGTCGACGACGACGGTATGTCTAAAAGCAATTAGGAGTGGCAATTACGAAGAAGGTAACGAGCAAAAAAATGCACATGCGGTAAAGAAAATATAATAAGGTGAATTCCAATAACCAGACATATTTATTTGAAACGCTGCCGAGTTGAAGTACACCTTTATATTTTTGCACATAGATAAAATCAATTGAGGCTTTTTATTTTCATTAATAATTTAAGGCGAATAACGGCGGCTGTATTTTTTAAGAAAAATTTTAGGATTTAAAAAATGAGAAATCTTGTGATAATAAACAAAATTTTCAACGAATTTGTTTCGATTTAGCGAGCAGGTAAGGAAAGCAATTTAAAAATGCTTTATTTCTTAAAAATGTGCTTATTGATCCAGACGAAAGCAATACTACTAAGAATATACGTGGGAGTCAAAGTATTTTGCCATCATCCTGTGAATGTCGAACAAGCAGAGGGGTATGTAATTCGCACGTCTAAGTGTAAATGCGAGATCCAAACGTATTCTGTTTGTCTGTCGGAGGCACGTGATGTAGTGTTGAAAGGACGCGAGTACCGACATGGATGACTGACGATCCCGTCACCGACAGTTACACTGCCTGCTCTTCTCAGTGAATCGCATCCGATTTCTAAGAAGAGCTTTATCAGATTGCGGATAAAGCATTTGTGAGTGCCATAAGCTTAAAGGTCGTGCCAGCTTTTAGCTCCCGCTTTACATTTAGCCATTTGTCGTTTGAAAATATACTTCGGAAAGCTAAAGGGTAGTCTGAGAGTTGCACCAAAGTAAAACTTGAAATCATAAGATAAATGGATGGATATTTAATAGTATGACTTACGGTAAAGCTTTATGGTGCCGTCTGTTTCTCCCAAGGAATTTTTCGAAACACATTTGTACGACCCATAATCGGAAGGCCCGACAGAACGGATGGTTAACTTCATGTGAACTTTGTATGCATTATCCACCATCACTGGTTCGTATTTTGCTCCTGTGAAGAAAGTGATAGTAAACTTGTTATTTTACGGTTATGGAGTCTGTAATGTATTACTTCCAAAACTTTGCGCAATAAAATGAAAAATATTACTTCACTAAAATTAACTAGATTCGCGGCGTAAGGATGAGAAGTAAACTTGATATTAAATCAAATTAAAGTTGCATAAACTTGAGCCAACGTTTGACAGACAAGGGATAATTTTGTATTAGTTTATGTTTGAACTAAATATACCGCGCAACTTTAGTAATCCCTTATCAAACTTGCAGTATTTATTGCTGCACTGCACATATGTGTTTCAGTGATGTATATCATAGATTGGAGAACGTAGTTTAACATTAAATCATAAACTCTCCATGACGTAATCCAGGTAAAACACGTAAACTCGAAACTGAAATACAGGCAAGAACATGTCGGCTCGATATCTCATTTTCTCGAGGAAAAGTTCAACGTTAATTTTTGAATATTTTTACTTAAAAAAATTTATTTAAAAATTGAAGACGATGAAAATGCTTTAGTTGGCATGACTAGTTAATGATTTCAGCTGCGATGGCAAGATTTCCTAGTTGAACCTGCGACACGCTCTGAATTTTCAACATCCACAAGATATTTCAGATTTTATTGATGATGCTCGTTTCAAAATTGCTGTATATGAATTGTTCATTAGTGATCGTTCAACTGTCACAATTGGAAAAATATTTGAAATATTCATAACGGCACATGTCCTACATCTTCCACTTTCCATTAGTATTGACGTCTTCTATCAAAATACGAACCGAATTCGATAAATGCCGCCGATCTACGAGCCTATAAAGTTTATATTGTCATAACCAATAATAGGGGATATTCATCTCCTATCAAAAGCGTATCAGTGTGTTCTTATATAACATAATATAAAGTACGCCTCGTAAAAAAGTTAACTTTTAAACATGCGACGCAAGACTAGCAAATTTGACAAATCGATTGCAATGCTAGAAGAACAATGGCATATCACGAAATTACTTTATTTTTTGGTACTTTAGGTAAAACGATTAAATATGCATCTATTAAAATGTCGATATGGAACA
Source organism: Dascillus cervinus (assembly GCA_949768715.1). NCBI lineage: Eukaryota > Metazoa > Arthropoda > Insecta > Coleoptera > Dascillidae > Dascillus > Dascillus cervinus. The sequence continues at coordinate 18,852,997 of OX458316.1, forward strand.
TGATTTTATAGCTGCAGTATTTTAATATAAGTGCTGTCGAAAGCTGGTTAATTTACAATCGGTAGGTACATACATGTGGTTAAATATGTATATTATATCGATCGTTCTGCAGTAGATTTGCCAATGACAGTAATTTACTAGTCACGAAAGTCATTTACCTATTATGAAAACATTTGATGTGGAATGGCATTTAAACACAAAAAAATTCACTATTTGACCGTACATACATTTATTAATAATAAGAATTTAAAAGCTGGTTTGTTTTTGTCACATATAATTGTGGAACATTTCTTGAAATGGTACGGCTAGTAATGACGAAAAGACATTTCACAGAAACGTTTTATTAGTTGGTGATAGAAGGTGCCGCATCAACTTTAATAAATGTTTTATTAAAACTGTTTTTAAATATAATTTTTACACAATCTGTAAAGTATGACTTTAAAATGAATACGTAACAACGATTAAAATTATAAAATCAAGAAACAGAAAAGTTTACATTTAGTTTAATCGTACGATACATACACCTTTATAACTTTCATCACAAGATATTGGTATAGATTGAAACCGTTATTTTCTGAAATAGTATTAACAAATTCAAGACTTATTTGTACTGTTCGAGCAATTTCCTATAGCTCTTTGAGTTTTTCTGGCATTATTACGAGAGGACACTGCTATGTATGTCAACATTTCAATATGAAGGTACCTAACACGTATACAACACGTATATAAAAATGGGTTCGATTATTGGTAAATTACCATCGCAATTTAATTATTTCCATCTCCTGAACAATAATTGATATTTTTCATATTTTTTTTTTTTAGCACGAGGCATATGTGAAGCCTATTCTGACTTTGCAAGGCATTGAGTTTTAAAATGAACAACGTATAGATACATATTTGCACCAAAAACTATAGAATACAATTTGAATTCTTTTTGTACTTATGTGATAGTAAAGAATTAAGTTCTAATGACCCAATGAGAAATGTTCAAAATATCGTGGTAAGTAAAGGTAAGACATTCAAGTTTTAATGTCCATAAATTCTGTGTCTTTGTAGAATTAAAGGGTGGTTTGTTTACATTTTAATATGAATGAGCTGGAAAAGTGCTTGTCATTCAACTTTGAGTAATCGCCCCAGTTTATAGTTTTAAATAAATGAATATAAACAAGTTAAATTTAATAAAAGTAGAAATTACGTTTAAGGTGTGAACTGTTCATTCTAAATTTTATAAAATTTAAAGCATTCGTGATTTTACTACTATAAACTAATTTATTTGCGAGGTGAGACTACGGAGATTTGAGTTTGTCCAAGAAAAGTTCAGTACATAAAAATTGAAACCTACGGTCAATAATCTACAATTACCGTACTTTAAAATGAAAGTTTTATTTTTTTGATAAAGAATTTAAAACATTATGTTTAAAATATCACAGAAAACACGTTGCCGTCGATTTGATATTAATAAGCGTTTAATTTGTTACCTTGAAATATGGCAAATTTTAACCGGCAATGGTTGCGTTAGCGGTAGTTACTCATCATAATCACAAACAGAATACGTGCCATACGAGTCTGGATATGGTTGCTTTGTTCCTTGGAACTAGATGTCCTTCTGCAAATGTTTTTATTGCAGACGTAACTTTACGAGCGTGTAATTTAAGGTTTTTGTCATAAATACACTAAACGATACTAGAATACGATTTATTCAGTAAATATTAACATCTAAATTTGGTTATTATTAAAATCTACACTGTAACGTAGATAAGACTGCAAAAACAAATTCTTGATAGCTTTATTAGTTTGATAATAAATCGTTGTGTAATTCAGTTTTCCCAGTGATTTGTAGTGTGGTAATTGAAGAATATTACTCCCAATTTGCAGAATTTTTCGACCATTGGAAAAAGATTTTATCTCAAAAATGCTATACGATGGACCCATGATATATACAGTGAGCGGCTAGAGCAGTATCTTTTGATTGATTTTTGTTACTAATAACATCTACAATACATTTAATAAAATTTACTTATGTAAGGTATAAAAAATTTCATGCCGTCATTTAGATAATTGAAAAAGCAATAAAAATCCAGAAAAAAATAGGGGGGTTATGATTTTTAAAAAAGACCGATGACGTTATTATTAGAAAATAAATTATGGTTAAGATTGGATTTGGTATTGGACGCTATGACAGGCCACCTGATGTTAAAGTTTGACATCACTCAAGGAAGTAACTTCCGCCGCGACTACCGCGCCGCAACCGTTATTATTGAGCCCAATATGAATGTGTTTTTATGAATTAAAATTGATTTGTCAGAGGTATTGCGTTAAAAATGGGGTGTTTTAAAATTTTTTGAAAATTTTGTAGTTTAAGATTTATCGAATTATTGTGCCGCTTACTGTATATGCGAGGCGAATAGCATAGTTTATTTACAACTTAATGAAAATCATTTACTTACGAGTTTATATAACATCTAATCTGTCATTCATTGATCTGCAGTAAACTGTTTTGTAAATTAACCAACAATCCAACCAACAATACAAACAACAACTGAGCAACATATCCATGGAACATGAAATTGTTTATTATCCCTTGGGAGTATAGTAGGTGATTACGTTGACAGCTAGATACTAAATACAACAAACTCCCTGATTTTGCGAGAAAGGCCTGTTTTCGGTTTACGATATTCTCTAACCAGTAGAATTGTAATGATTCAGACAAGAAGAGAGACACCTAGACCTGTATCGCAGCGACTTGAAGCACCACATAACCGGAAGATCAAGCTTTTCGTCTTTCTGCTCAACTCGGCGAGCAATTTTAAACGACCGGATGGTAGCAAATGAACAAAGAATATCTATACAGGTAGCCCTCGGTTTACGCCGCAGTTCCGTTCTTGCAAAAGCCGGCGCAAATCGAATCGGCGTAAAGTGAACCCATATTTACAGTTATGTATAGGGTTAGGTTCTACGTAAGTGAAGAAGAAGCAAATAATTTTGTTTTTCTACTTTGCGTTCGTACTGAGATTATTACGACACGTATTTGCGTATCGTACTAGACAAAACGCGTGCGGTAAAAAGAACACTAAAAACAGTGTAATTTATTTTTTTCATTTTGGCAACTTGTGTCTGTGACAACCTAACATAACTGTCAACACTAAATTAACAGTGTAAATTTTCAAATTCGCCGTATTTTTTTTTCGTAAATATGGCGTGATTTTGTGGGTAGCAAATTACCAATTGTATTTTCTGCAAAAAAATCGTATTTCTGGGGGCGTACATTCTAAAACATCTTCAGCGAAGTTGATTTTCAGAATTTATTAAAATAATGACATTTTAAATTCATTTCCTTCCATAGCCGCCTTTAATGTATTTGCCGCATGCCGCGAAATTCCCTAGATTTTGAAATTTTATGTTTTTGCTTAAAAAATGTGGCAAAGTAGAAAAAATAGTGTATGATACCTCGTTTATAAGGCATTTTGTCGCACTTTCTCTTTTAGGGACACTCCTCGCAAGCTCGTCGTGGCCTAAACACGTGCGTGCGACAAAATGCTTCTTATTAAACTCATATCATAATATACTATTATTAATACAATATAATGCAAAATACATATACAGTCGAACTTCGATATAACGAAACGTTACGGTGACCTTAAAAAAATTTGTTATAGAGAAACTTCGTTATATATAAATTTATATTGAGAAAAAATTTTCAGTTTAGCCCTTTCAGGTTCACAAGAATTTTTGAAGTAATACGATTTTAGGTATTAAAATGACAGGGTATCTATTTAACATAAAACAACGTACTTTCAAAATTTACATTGGGACACATTTTTTCTCAAGGTCGTAGTTATTTAATTAATTGAATAAATAAGACCACCTCAATGTTATGAAACGATTTTTAAAAGACAAGGAAAAGTATGGTAATAAAATGAAAAAAATTTGATGCAGTAAAACTTTGTCGATTCCATTTAATATTGTAAAATTTTTGCACGCTTAAATTAGTGTCACTTACTTCGTCGGCTAATTCCTCATAAAATGTTGAACTCTGGATACATCTAGGAATATTACTACAACCGAGTTTTTTCCGAAGTTACAGTGAAACAACAAAAAAAAAACAGTTTTAAATCTCGAAAATTTGTAAAGTTGAGGGAAAAAAATTCGTTATACGGAAATTTTTACTTTGTTATAAGGGGTATAAAATGCATTAAAAACGTCTCCAGGGTTCACCAAAAAAATTCGCTATATAGAGAAATTCGTTAAATAGAAGTTCGTTACAGGGAAGTTTGACTGTGTTATAAACTTAATTTTTAAAATGTATTTTATGATAAAGTACAATGAAATGTTTTTATTAAAAAATTTTAAGAAAAACAAATAAAATTTCAAAGTTTCGGATCTCTTGCATTTTTTGGAAAAAAAATCCCCACATTGAAACGAAAATCAATCTAGCATAGGGAAAATCGGTGAATTACCCAATTATGTACACGGCGAAACGGTGAATTGCACAGCGGCGTTATTGTGAATCGGCGTAAATTGAGCCGGCGTAAACCGAGGGCTACCTGTAGTTACCACTTTTGGAAAAATTTTGCCATTTGGTATCAGATAATACCGTCCACAATTTGTGTCAGTCGCTAATTTCACGTAATCGTATTGCATAACTTGAATGGTGTACATAGAGGCAGCACTGGACGAATGAATGGCAATAAATTGTCTTCACTAGTATATCTAGGTATGGCTTGTGGGTCCATAACCGCAGAAGAGTGAGATACCAACGCGATGAGAGTCATAATTGACAATTTGTTACTAAAGACATATATAGCTTTAGTTTGGAGTTGTGTCCATTTAGTGCCATCCAATTGTTCCCAATTGATCGTAAAGTTAAAAGTCGGTCTGAGAAAGCAAAATGACGAAGAGATCGATCTTACGACTATGTAGCACTGTATGGCACTGTAATCCAGTTCTAGGTGTGATTTTTCTTTTTGAAATCATGTTGACCAATCACGATGAAAGGTTGGTACATTACAACCTACTGGTTGCAAAATATCGCGAACCAAAAAAAAGGTCTCTTACTTATCAATTTGCGACCTTGGTGAAATGTTGCAAAATTGCGTGACATTGATTCGAGACATCTTTCGAAACGTTAAGAACCTAAAGTTTTAAATAGTTAGTGACTACTATTGTAATCTATGTATTGCAGTAATCACACTGTGCTGCATACAGTAGCGACATAATATGCCAAAAATTGCAGCAGCCTGCATTACTTCTGCTGCACAGTATTAAGTAAGTCATGTTGTAAAAAAGCAAAAATTGTATTATAGGCGTTTTTCAGTTAACCTTGCACTGTGAGAGTATGTATTAACAATGTTCTTAGTTGAAAGTAATATGAAAAAAATAAAGATCACAATAATATCATTATATAATAAATAGTAAATAAGTAGACTCAAGAAGGGTGTTTCTAAATTTTTATGCAAGTAAGAAGCACGCTGATCTTACACAAGCTAACTTAAAAGAAAGAAAAATGAAAAGTAAAGATGAAATTGAAAGTACAACTTCATTGAAAAGGAAACAAATAAAGTGTATACTTCTTACTTACAATAATAGCAAACGATAAGTAAAGAAACTTCACTGCAATAATTTAAGTTAAACATAAGTGAAATGGAAATAAACTTACCGTGAGATATAATATTGCCAGTATCTCTGCTCCAATAGTTGATTGACTTTGGGTAAGCCTCGGAATGACATTCAAGGGTGATTTGTTGACCCTCGTACGCCCCTACCAATTGATTTTGAATCCAAATCATAGGAGGAACTGTTAAAATAAATTCTCATTATATTTCAGGCAAATAAAATTTAAAGCTGTTACAACTTACAGTGCACAATCAACATAATGCGCTTACTAACTGATGGGGGTACACCGTTAGATGCAATGCATAGGTACGGGCCCATGTGTAATCTATTAACTTTGCTTATATTAAATAGACTTCCTTCCACGCTAGAAACTGCAATAATAGATTATGCAATTACTAATGATCTGTAAATTACGATAAGGATATTATTGTTGCTGAAGGAAATGGCTAATTACAAGAAACTCTATACAGTGCTTAATTTCTTCCATTAATAATTCACTTACCGAAACGTAAATTACAAATCAAATCGTAAACGAATGAATGATTTATTTTATGGTAGCTTAAGGTATCGCAGGTGTATTCTAATGAAATTGACATTTTCAGGATATCGTGTTCGAACGGGTGTTATTTCTAATCTGATGAATTATATTCAGTCGCAAATATTAAATTAAATTTCAATTGGATTTTTTCCCATCGCAGCCATATGAATGAGCAAAAATGATGGTGTCACTGTGATACATGGGCATGTGTGTAATTGGATGAGAATAGCACGCACTTGAACGCACGCAATCACTTCGCACGCGAAAGTAAAGTGTTAAAATATTATCTTGTTATCACAATTACTATACTCTAATAAATTATGGCCGCAATTTCCGATTCATATTTAGTTAAAAGTCGTTTTTTCATTATTCTTTCCTTATTTTTTAATTTGTGTTTTTTCGTTGTCAATATAACTTTTCTGCATCTGGTTTTCCTTGTTTTCACGCTTAAAACACGATGATAAATTCCGCGTTTAAAATTGTTTTATTTATGAGTCATTAGAATCGTAAAATTGCCGGTAGTTGTGCTATCTAAGCACTTCATTAAGGTTGGAGGGTGTTCAAGACAAGTTACTAAGTTATAGCGGCCGCGATTATCGAAAATCTTAATGAATGCTTTAAACAATAGTCTGTCCGAGAAACAACGCGTTGTAGAATACACAATGTAGCCACAAAACTAAATGATGCAAGCGTTAGGTGTAAATGAGGGTTGTTGAGGGTGGAACGGTCGGCTCTTGGGCGTCTGACCGGAACTCTTTACTTGCACGCGTCTCTGCACTAAATCATTAAATTCTTTTCACGTTTAGATGTTCCTGTCTGTATTGTTTCAGAATTTCAAACCTAAATGAAAATGTATGCATCATGCATACATTACGTCCAATTTCAGAACTCATTGTTTTGTAATATTTTATATAACGGGTTGCATACTAATATTGCTGCGGTTAATATGTTATCCGCCCCTATTGAAGGTTTATACTACATTCGGTTTGATCGAAGTAATAGTTTCAGGAATGCAATTACAATTAGCAATCAGTTCGAGCGCTATTTGTTTCGAGATATGTAAAAGCAGGGATATAGACTAGGCAATTGGCTAAGAGCAGCCCTTTACTCTTTGATCCCTTTGAAGTCAAATAAATACTGGGCATTCGTATATCCGAAAACGAATTGGCCGAGTTAAAAGCTGAAATAAAATTCGTGTAAGTGAAAAATACAACCTACATATTTACTACTTCTGTAATTAACTCGTTTTTAATGAAACTCTAGCTTTAGTTTTTAACTGTACTTTTATAAGTACTATTTGAAACTGTAATAATAAATGGTGCTATCACTGTCCACGAACACAACTTAAGGTAGACTTTATCTGTAATATGTTTAAATTTAAAGGAAAGCTTAATTTTTACTTTGGAGTGTTGGAATACTGTAACTGTAAAAGTAATGAAGTTGATCCTCACTGTGAATGCACAAACAGAAAAAATATTATATAATAATTGCTTGAACTTTGTACATGTACATGTTTATGTCCCTAATTATCTATTTTGACTATCGATGATTGCTTTTGACGTATTGAATATGAACAGTTACAGTTCGTGTTTGATTATGTTTATAGATAATATTTAGTTGAATTCAACCTTTTCTAGATATTTAATAAAAACTAAGTTCCCCTCACATTTGAGCTGGTACAACTTTAAAAACTAATTACACTAATCGTTTTTATTTCACTAGTAACCGCTTGTAAAGGATCCGGCAATGAAACGGGATGATTTAAGGTGGGGTTTAGAGCTCGTAAGGTGGTGGTAGGGACGAAGGTCGACAACCCCTCACCATCAGCATGAGTTAGCATTTAGTTTACAATGGTCGCATTCAGCACACTCAACTGTTTAGAACGAAATTTAACTATTTTTTAAAGAATTAATTCTTTATTTATTTATCACGTGTCACAAGAATAATTCTTTGGCGTACAATATAAAAAAGCTAATTTCTAAACGCTACGTTTGCGTATTGAGGGGTATTGCATCAAGATCGTTGAATGGCGGTTTTTTATGGGGGTACCTAAAAGCAAAAATGTTTGAGGCCGTTCCACCCACAACTATCCAAGTCCTCAAACAACTTTTGTTTTTAGGCACCCTCATAAAAAAACCCACAAAACGAAATTGAAACAGTAACAAATGGCTATTCTTGTTACAAGTGAAAAATTAATAAAAAATTCATTCTTTAAAAAATAGTTAAATTTCTTTCTAAACTGTTGAGTGCGCTGAACGCGACCATTGTGAACTAAATGGTAACTCATGCTGATGGTGAGCGTTAGTTGTGTCATTGCGCCCTTAAAAGGTAGATAGAGTACGGTTTGCAATAAGATGTAGGTATAATGTTAGTCGTTCACTAAACACGAAACAGTGGTAATCATAACATCATAAATAGAGGATGATTTGTGTTTATTCAAAGTTCTGATTTTTTAAAACCTTCACTAACAAAATAGTATTAATTTCAACTAACAAGATAATATTGCTTTGTGTAAGCAAAGATAATTTCCATACTAATTAGTACAAATAACAAAAACAACAGTTTCCAAAAGTATATTAATTATATGTTTGTTGCAAACAAATTGAAATTGAAATAATTGTTTGTTTTCTTTCGGTTATTTGCTCCTTTTTTAAACTGTTCGTTTTGAAGTCATTGTTTGAAAATAATTATACAGGTTGCACTCATGACCCAATTTGGAGTGTTTCATATGAAACTTTTTGATCCCAATTCCCCCTGAAAGTTGCGGGTAGAAATCAAATTTTCATCTCTTTTCTTAAAAATGATTCAAATAAAATTCTTGTAGAGGTTGGTGTAGCACTTCCTGAAAACCATCGCGTTGATACATTTCCACTTTTCCTACTAGAAGGGAACAAAATGAGCCATACCTGTTAATTTTTCAATCAGAACTGCTTTAGTTTTTAAAATATATCCTAAAAATTTTGCATCTTAGTTTCTGATTAAGAAGTGATTTTTAAATGCAATTTAAATTTTATCGAAATTAATTGATGGATTTTTAACATAGCAGACATTTTGTCGTTTTATTTTAAAAACCTAAGCTACAGTTGTGCCTCGGATAATAAACTTAAGGGGCTATTCTAGTCTAGAGGCATGAATTTGAGGTGTTTTTTCGCGTGCTATAAATAAAAAACAAAAAATATTTTTACGATCCATTTTTTAACAAGATATTTATTCATGTTTTAACAATACATAAAAAAATAAAAAAGTGAAAAAATTGAAAACTCAAAATGTTATAAGCTGTTGAAGTGGGGGGTTGGAAAAATATGGCGCGCCAAGTCTGTCACGATTGCAACCCTCCAAATGATGTGAAACAAAAAAATAAAAAAGATTATTTATCTAGATAAATGCTGCTATCGTACTAACTAAAAAAAACTGAAAAAATTAATTTTTCGCTAAATTGCGGATGTCCGAAAAAAAAAATTATTTCTACTATTTCTTTGACTTTTCTGAATTTTTTAAAAATAGTAAAAAAAATAATTTGTTATAAATCATAGTTAGTACGATAGAGGCATATATAGAGAAGACACACGAAATTCCAAGTAAATCGGTTAAGTAGAACTTGAGAAATCATGACAAACTTTTTGAAAAAAGTAGTTTCGAGAAAAACGCGTTTAAAGTTTCGGGTAAAATTAAGCCCAGTGTCGTTCCGGCCCAACCGATTTGGATGTCGTGTCACTAAAATAGCTATATCTCCGGAAATAATTAAAATTTTGACAAATCCTTTTAAAGATATATTCTTGAAAGGTTAAGCTTTGAAAATATGAGAGAAAAATTTTTTTTTTCAAATTTCTACACTAGAATACCCCCTTAATTCGTTCTTTAACTTCGTTCGTTAACCGAAACGTTCGTAAACCGAAACAACTTTTCCCATTGAAACTAATGCCAATTCAATTAATCCAGAAACCTATTGTTTTTTGACTTTTTATGGATTTATGTATGGCAAATATTGAAATAAAATAGGTTTATAAAGATTAAATTTAAAGATTCTAAAAGGGATAATCAATAGTTTAGTATCATGTTTGTACGCACGTAAATCGAGACATTGTTCGTAAACCGAATCAAAATTTGTTAGGAAATTGTGTTCGTTGACCAAATTGTTTGTTAATAGGGGCGTTCGTTATCCGAGGTACCACTGTAGTTTTTTTACTCAAATTCGCTAATTCTAATTACGGTATAATTTTACGGTTTATTTTCAAACTTTGAGGGGTCGTAACTTTTTAGGGATGATTCAGATATAGAAGAAAATCTACTAAGCATGCCACCATTTCATTTTTGTCAACTATATCGCAAATATCCTGTATACCTAAAGGTAACAATGGAACATGTCGCTTTCATTAGTGGGTACTTAGTTGACTGAAATGGAAATATAGATTTATTATGGTTCCATTTACTGGTCACCGAATGTAAAAAATGAATTTAAGGGGAAAAATTGATTTAAGTATAGGAATATGATCTGTCACTACTATAACGACTATATAATAACCAGAGAAACTTTTATGGAAACATTATAACATTATCAAGTGCATTTTTTAAATCAGTTCTACCTTGTTTCTTAACCAAATCACTTAAGCATATTATCCAATAAACCCTTTAAAATTACACACAGAGAGAGAGAGAGAGAGAGAGAGAGAGAGAGAGAGAGGCGAAGAAATGTTTTGCCGAGATATTGAAAATCGGTAAACAAAAACATTTTTGGTTCTCTACTTCCCACAAAGTTTACAAATAAGTATTTAAAAGTAACGTGGTTAGAAATGTTGTATTGACCACAAATTGGGTCTCTACCCTATTACAAGATTGCTAAGCAAACATTTATCCAACTACAATTATTGTAAAGAGTTAATTGTCAGTAGTAACAAATAAGACAATTTTTAAGTTTGTAATTATATACTTAAATGACCAAAATTTCGCTCTAGTTTTTGCGATTGGTATGTTACAATTTCGGATTGTTAAAATCAAAAATCTAGGAGTTAATAGCTACCTTAGTTTAGCATTGTAAATTAAGAAAAATGTAATATATTTTCGGATTTGTATACAATAAAAGTTCCTGCTTTAAACATAGAGGAAGACTTAATGATTTGATTAATTATTTTAAATATGTCATTGAGGAATCAAATCAGTTTACTGTAATTCTATAAAATTAACCTTTCTAACAAATGTTTTTAACTGACCGAATAGTTTTGAGTACACCTAACCTTTCGATGTCAATTGAATTCAATATTTAAATTATTTAACTCTATCACTTCAAAAATTCATAAATCACTGCACTGCGCTCAGTTTGTTATTCACCGAATTTTACTAAGCTCAGAGCTCACAAATGCAACACACGCAGTGACTTATTTATTTCAGTTGTTTTTTCGATTTCACAATATTTTAATGACTAAATTTGACAGAAAGAAGTACAAATACAATTTAATAAATGGGTATTACAATTTAGAGTCTTACTAAAGAACCACAATTAAAGTAGGTAGGTACTTCAAAATAGTTTTCGGTTGTACTTTCACGGCGAATATCAACTTCAAGGAACCATTGAAAGATGTAATAATTATAAATAATCTTTATAAACATTGAAACGTTCTCAAATTATGTAGATACCTTCTTGTCCATTACCCACAGGAATTGGTTCACCGCCTTCTCTTCTCCAAGCTATGGTTGGGTTAGGGGAACCTGTCGCAGCACAACGTAAGCTGACATTTGAACCTTCTCGCACCACCATATCTGTGCTTGTGGGATAATCCAAAATGTCCGGAGGGACTAAAGAAATGAGCAAAAAACCATTGTTTAATCTATTGCGGTGTAAACTTGCATTATCTACATCGGAATTTCAGTGTGCATGAATTTCACTAACCTACTACATCCAGATAACCAACTTGACTTTTCATGGGATCGGTGTTAATCTGACACATATACCAGCCACGATCTGATTCCCTCACATCACGTATATGTAAGTACCAAGTTTTGTGCTCGCTATGTGTCACTCCTATGCGATGGTTTTTTGTAATTACATGACCGTGAATAGTTAGAATTGTCTGGGTGTCGACCCTCAACCATGCGACCTGAAAAATTAAGGCAACCAATTAAGCTGCATTTAATTTTGAAATTTTAAGTTTAACGAATTTCTAATTTGCAATGTTTTATATCGAATCTGTTTTGTCCTTGTTCAGTTTGACTTTCAAAGATATGTCTGTCGCACACGTTTCCATACAATTTCAGTTTTGAAATCAAAAATTTTCTGCTGAAGTGCAAAGCTTTTAATCTCCCGTTGCAGATAATTTATAAATAGATTCAAATAAAGTTTGCATGTACCTACGTATATTTCATGTAAACTTTTTTGTAGGTATGTTCAGAAAATTAAATTTGTTTTGTTGCTTCATATTTAGTTTAATATTTTAAATATTGACAATTAATTTTTGACGTTTACAAATTGGGAATTTGTTATAAAAGGTGTACCTTTTTAACTAACTTTTTATTTAACCAATTAAAATTGTTGAAAACTTTGTCAGAGTTTTCATTATCCGCCTCTTGCTACCATATTGCATGGTGGAGTAGGTAATATGCAAATGAAAACAGTTTGGTAGAGTATTCTATAAAAATAAGCTCCAATTTGGGGCTCTTGTAAGAGTCCATACTCAACTTGTTAATTTAAGGGAGGGGAAATACTAAAATAAAAAGTAAGGTTGCGAAAAAATAACCCATAAAAATTTTGTTCTTAAAGTATTCTGTTGTCGGTTAAAATTATTATAATACGAAATAAGTATAATAATATAACATGTGTGAAGGCAAAATATTGCAAATAGTACACGACGTATAACTAAGTTGCAGATATGGTCAAAAATAAATAAGGTGTGCCATTTTGGTGGAAATTCCTCGAAATTATAGTCTACATAGTAGGTTTTAGCGTCTATAGAAGTGTGCATTTCTGTGACCGTGTTCATCGTGGGGACTCAATAGGACAAAAGATTCCGTGTGTTAACCAGATCCAGAGATGTAATGCCATCAAATATTTTCTTATGAGGGCACATAAAGGAGCTCATCTCTTCCACGCAATTTTTCTGAATTGAAAGAACGTATCGTGGTTTTCGTGTCAACTATCAACGGTAACATGTTTCACAGAGTTGGGAATGAATTAGACTACATGACCTGTCCCGTGTGACAAGTGGGAACGCATATTGAATGTTTATATAATTACAGTAAAATTGTGTGAGTTGTTTTTTTTATTGAATAACTTAAAGTGAAATATGATGTTATGCATTCATTAAAATTTTTTTATCGCAATTTCAATTTGTGATATGAAATTATATTAGAAAACGGCGTTTACTAATTTTTCAATTTTCCGATAAATCCAGATAAACTTAGGAAACAGTAATTAAAGTTATTGTAGTACTTCTGTCAGCAAAATCTGCTTCAAACTTTAAAGACTCGGCTGTTTTAATCTTGAAGGTAAACAGTACGTAGTTTCATAGTCTGAAATATATTTTCGAAGAACGTTGCGGTCCCCGCTTTTATTAACTTTAATTAATTAAATATTTACGTAATCCTCAATGAAAGAATGTTTATGTACAATCTACATCGGCTATAACGAAACTAAGGACACCATATAAATGAGTTCGCTATATGGGAAGTTCGTAATGAACAAAAATATATTTTTTTTACATTTATTCTACTTAAACATTTCTAAACTAAGTGAAGTATCAACAATAATAATTAATACATATGTAAATTTAATCTTAAAGCAATGCAAACATATCTACGGTTTTAAGAAAAGAATAATGCCTAACTAGAGCTACTTTCTTTCATTGCTAATTGAGCGCGTTTGCACTACAGTACGTGAACGGTAAACAATTCATTGAAAAATATTTAAACTATTATAAACAACACTTTGCAATTTCTATTCCAAAAAACAATTTAAATCGTACTTTACCAGTGTATTGCCAAGTACAAGTGACCCTTCTAGTCAATCTGATTTAGATGGGGAATATCATTAAGATTTGAACCAAAGGCCGCTAGTGCGCTCTAAGAGCTCTCTATAAAGTTAATTTTTGCTACTGTTTGGATTAAACTAGTTATTAATTAAAATGTCATAACTTTTCGAATCTCGCGTAACATTTTACACCTCCAAATTTTAAAATGTTTTAAAATTCATGTAGATAGGCTTATTGCTGAGACTTTAACGCAGGTCGCTATCATCGTCGTTTTTTTAATTTAATTAAAATCAGCACCTCGGATCGAATAGACAATTTTTCATAACTCGGGGATATTCTGTCACTAAGATTTAGTGCTCAAACAATGGGACTAATAGACAGCTATCAAGTCATAAAGCTTACTATAAATTGAATTTTGTAGGAGAGATCGTAGATTTGCTGGAATAATATTTATATTTCGGATGTTTTATAAAATTTTAGTTTCAGTAAATTAGGTACAAATCTTATTTTATCGAAATACGGTTTAGAAACAACACTTTTCACTTAGAATCGAGTCCAAGTGATCAACTATCATGAACTGCACAATCGGAGATTTTTCACAGTTTGTAGAGTTGAATACTTTACTTCACGACCATGTATAGTGATTACGTGCTGAGCACGCACTCTCCACCTCTCTCCAGCCATACAAGTAAGGGGTGCAAATAATGACCAAAACTTATAGTACGTAACCAATAGAAATTCAATTTCGGGTTTTTCTGGTATTATTACGAGAGGATACTGCTATGTATGTGAAAATTTTAATATTGAGGTCCCTAATATCTCATGAACGTCCTTTTAGTTACATTATACCCCGGTTCACGTTGATTAGCTATAACGCTGTTTTTTAAATCAACTACCGCGCAGGCGCACGATACAGTGCGCCTGCGCGGTAATTTTCTTCAGTCGCTCTTGCGCTCTTATTGCAAGTTAATTTAATTTTGTTTTTTAATATTTTTACATAATACAAAATAAAACAGTATTTCACGGTTAAATACTGTTTTCAACCTTATGGTATTTGTATTCCTGTTTTATTTAAAATACTTCATATGACAATTAAAAAAACGTAAATGACCCCGTTTTACGTTTGATTCGCTTAACGTTTTTTTTGCCATGTATTAGTCGCGTAATCACGCCGCTACGTCACTGTATATTGTGGTGACATAAATTACAGTGCATTTTACATCATACTGTAACAGTAAAATTATATTTTCCAGTGAATGAGAAGATGAAGTGACTAATTACACACGACAAAAAAAAAATGGTAAAGTAATAAATTACAGTATCATGCAATTGTTAAGTTCGGCATTTCCAGTCCAAATGCGATTCTTTGTTAGAACCGGTCACGCTGTAAAAATTTCTTAAACTGGTAAGGAACCATTATTCAATTTTGGGTTCAAGGGCGTGTAAATAAATTTTTACTAAAGTAATCGTAGATTTAGCATTGTTCTTTATTACGTTAAATAACAACCCGTTTCATAGAAATAACGTGAGTTAAATTACTTTAGTGAAAGGTAGCATTATTTTAGTCTTGTCTCAAGAGTCGCAGATAGTTGATTTTTCATAGTTTGTGGAGTTGTCAGTGCATTACGTGATACCATCACATTAAACTTGTATTTTCAAGTGAATAAGAAGTAGATGAATGCAAAAGGCAGAGAATATTTTGTGGAAGAATAAACTGCAATAGGATTGAATCAATATAGGGCTTTTTCATAGTCGTGGCTCGATGTGAAAATTCAACAATATTTTCGCTGCCCTTTTTTGTATTCATCTAATAATCCTCAAGATTTATTTCTAAATAGTGGTTTTAATTACTAATTATAATGATAAGAAAGTCAGAAAACAGAAATTGATGTATTAAAAATGTACTACGAATTTTTGACGACCCATATAAAAATAGTATGCGGTTTTTTGCTTAAGATTGATCACCCAAGAGGTGCAGAGACAGTTGGCAATCTACTTACCAAGAACTGTGGAGTACAAGCAGTAGAAGCAAAAAGTATATTGAACAATTTCGGTACGAAAGTATTGAATTTCGTTTACAACAACCAACGCAGAGAGAAAAAGCATTGACCTCAAACCAGCAATAATTGTTAATTATTGTTAATTATTAAAAATAGCATTAATTGCATTGGGTGCCCAATATTATCATGTAATTATGTTTAAAGTCCAGCATTTGCGGTCGAAATGACTTCTTTGTTAAAATTGACCAAATTCTGAAAATTCTTAAACTTGCAAGTAGCAATATTGTTTATTTAGTAAACTTTGTTTCAGGTATGTAAGAAATACCGTTTGATTTTACTGAAGTCGAATTCTATTTATAAAACGAGAATATTTACAAACTTAAAAATTTGTTGATTTTTATGAAATAGGCTCTGCTGTAGTATAGATAATTATACAAAAACTTTTACAGTTGTGATTTTGCTTGATTCTTTTTTGATTAAAATATCTTATCTTTGAAATAAACAATAATACATTCATTGCAAGTTCATAATTTTTCCAGTTTTTAATTCATATGTGTGTGTCTCTATTAAAAACTGTTTGTTTTTCCTTTTTCTATTTAGGCTTAAAGCCTGTGTCCCTCTTCGACATTGCCTTGCTTCTCTTTTCTCAATTTTGTTCTAAATTGTTACTCCATCGTTTTCTTGCTTTTTCTGTACTTCTCTTATCCATAGGTGACTTATCTCTCGCGATTGTTGCAATTATTCCCCGTCCTACTCTTTTGATATGAGCATGCATTTCTCTTTTTCTTTTATGCGTCCATCCTTCTATGTTTTCTACTTAACACGTTCTTTTCGTGTTCTCACTTCTTTCTTTATCAAATAAATTGTTCCCGGTAATTCTACGTTGTATTTTCATTTCTGCTGCTTCTAATGATCTTTTGGTTTAGACGTGTCGGGTCCGGTTTCAGCCGTTTCGGATTATGCTTTCATAAATTCTTCATATTGTTTTTATCTTCAGATGATTATTTCGCAAAATGCTATAATTTAGACAACCTGTAATTTTATTAACTTTTGTTATCTGTCGTGATACCTCATTTTCATTATCGTCGTAACTCGGTAATTCAGTATCAAACATTTAAATGCCATTGCTGGTTGGATGACATTCTGATTTATTTCAAGTTTACACCGAAGAGGCTATTAAAAGCTGAAGTGTATTTACACACAAAATAAGCAATATCCCGACGATCTCAAAAAGATTTTCGAAGGCTATAAACTTAATTTTCATTATTAGTCACCGATCTATTGTCAAAGTACTGCAACTAATTTCGACAAACAAATAATAAAAGTGTTTAATGTGTTCCCTGTATTAAGGTGTACTCTAAATTGCTGCCGTTTAACGACTTTCGGTAAAAATCCTCAGGGGTGGGTATCCTTAACCTATACTAATTCGGCACGTGGATACTAGCAGATTTTAACCTGCAAAATTTTTGAGGAATTTTTAGATTGTAATAACGGGAGTTAATTATTTTTAAGATCGTTAGAGATGGGAAAATTAACAGAAATTCTCTTATCAAGCGCGATGGGACTTTGGATTTGGTTCGTAATATGCAGAGGATCATTAAAGGCGCAGATTCCGATGTAGATGAATGTAAAAATAACTTTGGTAATCTTCTAATTTTTACAACCGCAATATTATGATCGATCTAATAAATATATTTGAATAAATAAACATTTCATAAAGATATATTTTACTTATAGTTTATTCACGATTCTATTGTTTTATTGAACATTTTCAACTTTTATGTTTTATTAAATTTGTTGCGAAATGTTTATTACATTAAATTAGCTTTCCACTTCTACAAAATCGACATTCAAATTTAATTTAGATTTTGCATCAGAATACTTTATATTTTACTAGTTTCTATAAAGCTTTTAAAGCTACCACTGCTATTTTGTAAATAATAAATTTACTAATCACAATTCAGTTTGATGTAATGTAATAGTAAATGTTATGTCCCGTATTATCATGTTCTATGTTTATGTTAGTTGTTTTTGAATCTAAAAAAGATTTTCATCCAATACCCGTGTCATTAACCGAAAAATACTTAGCAGCTAAATTTAATTACGTTGTAACATAAAAGTTTATTAATCATAGAATTTTATAATAATATAATAATAACATTTTATTTAGTGCAACATACAAATAAAGTTGTTTGTTGTTTGTTTTTGCATTCAAAAAAACACTACTAACAAAATATTACTCTATCCGTCATCAAATATGGTACATTATGGTATGTAAAATAAGACCTCGTTTAGCGCTCAGGATGCGTTCCTAGACATGAAAGCGCTAAACGAAATAGCGTTAAACGAGGCGATTTTAACACTTAGTAAATAGGAAAAGGGGAATACGAGACTGAAAATAAATAAATTTTATTTCCAAAATGGTTCATATAGTAGAAACGGACATATTTAACCCCTCATCGTGACTAGCACCCGTGTTGATCGCGAAATATTTGAATCTAACACTCTTCTAGATTTAATATCTTTTATTTATATTCTAATTGCTTAATATTTATGAAAGCAATAAAATTATTCCCTATGAACACAAGGGGCATCATTTGTTGACTGCAAATATCCAAGCGGTTGAGAGAGTTTTGCACTTTTATATCGTCTTTAACTCAGCTTTCATTAATTTTTATTAATAATTTTTTGATGTACTTCTGGTAAATGATTGTGGGAAAAAATATATCATTTAGAAGTTGCCTCTGCCAGCGCTGGCACTCTTACAAGTAATGTCTTATATTTTCCATTATGCTGATGTATAAATTGGACAAAATTTTATTTTCTAAAGATGCATACTTCCATCTGCATGATTACGTGAACCGTCAACATTGTCCTTACTGATCTGAAGAGAATCCTTAAGCTGCTAAAGCTATTTTATTAGCAGTATCTGAATCCAAATCTGGAGCTTGGCTTGAATCTTTACCTTCTTCTAAATTAGGCACTTTGTTAGAAAAAAGCACTTTACAAATTGCTGTTTCTCTAAGATTAGGCATCAGTATTTGTCATCGTCATATATGTAATTGTGGTTCATCAGTAGACACGTACAGTCTTCATGGACTGTCTTGCATAAAAAGTGCAGGAAGAATCCCAAGACACAACTGCATTAACGATATCTTAAAACGTGCTTTCTCATCTGTCAACATCCCTTGTTTACTTGAACTCAACGGAGTTCTGAGAGATGACGGCAAACGTCCAGATGGAATCACCATTATTCCCTGGAAGGAAGGCAAATCCCTTGTCTGGGATGTCACCTGTACAGATACGCTTGCACCTACACATTTAATTGAGTCGTTCATATCTATTAGATCTGCTGCAAACAAAGCAGAAAATCTTAAAAGAAGAAAATATAGTTCGTTAGCAGATCACTACATTTTCGTTGGCTTTGCTGTTGAAACCTTTGGCCCTTGGAGTATGAGCGCTTTATCGTTGCTGGATGTTTTGGGAAGACTTATTATTGACGTCACAGGTATTCCTCAGGCGAAAACATACTTAAAACATCGAATTAGTATTGCCATTCAGAGGGGTAACGCAGCCAGCGTTCTGGGAACTGTGCCTATTTCTTCCTCTCTGGACGAATTATTTAATTTAACGTAATTTTTAGTTTGTATTTTGTATTTTGTAATTTAATTTATAATATCACTTAAGATTTTTAAAATATATTTCCGATTAATTTGAGAATGAAACAATATTTCAGTACATACAATAATATTGATACAGTGCTGGCTAATGAATTCCGGAAATTTACCCATAGAAACTTTTATGAACAAAATTTTACAAATTACAAATTAGTTGATCTTACAAAATGTCATCGATTTCTTTGCTGATGCGTTCAAAAATAACACCAGAAGAAGAGAAGATTTACATTCTGGATTATATTTATTTTTTGTTATAGTCGCATCCAAGAAATATGAAGGCGACGTTGAAACCGTATGAACTTATCACAAACTAATTTATAAGTATATGCAAAACTGTTTGTAATGAAACAGAAATAGAAAGTAATCCGGAAGTCTAGACTTTTTAACAGCGCATGCCCATATGTTTGTAATTTTCATCCCACCCCTAATCTTTTCTTGATGTGACTATAATGCAACTTCAAAACTTTACCGGATGGCCATTTTATTTGTTCACGCCTGAAGATTCAAGTATAGGAAACGCACCATACACTTCATAGACATAATAAAAATGTTCAAAAATCATAGTTGCTGTCAAAATGTTTAATGCGTTGGCCCTTTCTGAATCTTCAGGCGGGAAAAAAATGAAAAAAGATTGCTTGGCTTTTTGCATGGATGGTTAATGCTCGTTTTTCACCTTTTCTTAATAATGAGTTATTGTTTGGGGGTTAATGTCCGGAGCCTTTTCTTCAATGCGTAATTATCTTGTTACGATTAGAGAATGTGTGAGATTCGCCTTCGTTCCAAAAAGTAACCGTCGCGTCGGTATGATCAGAACTCCCTCCATGTTGGAGATGGTTGATGGAAATTTGTCATGATGTAGTACAGTTAGTTGATTGGAAACTGTGATAATTCCTAGTCGAAATACATCACCATAGTCTTTTCAGTTTGGGATCCGATTAATGGAATATTGTATAACTTGATAAATTTAATTCTACATATTTCTCAAAAAGTTTTTCACATTATTGTCATAGTTGGTCATTGCCGATTGTTATATTCGTACAGTTTTTTATGTTTTTAAACAGAAAATTAATACAACAGTGTTCTTCAACCCGTGGTCTACGGACCGGTGCTGTCCGCAGAACATTCCCGCGAACCGGCCGGCAGATTGCGCCGTGCATTTGTGTTTTAGTTTTCAGCCGGTCCGCGAAATATTTATCCCATTTTCACCAGTCCGCAGGAGCAAATAGGTTGAATAACAGTGCCCTACAGCGTAAAGCTACACTACGTTTGATCATACAAATGTAGCACCAAAAAGTAAGTATAAGAATCGATTAAATCATGTCCGTCCTTACTCTTAGAAGTATAGTGCAGAAATGGTAAAATCTGATATTTGGTGGAGGATATTATCAGTCACCACCGACTGTACTGTGAACTGTAAATAAATAAAAATTCTAAAACAATACTGAATTTTTTTAGAACAAATTTGTTTACTAATGTGCAATAAGTGCAGTTCATAAGATTGTCAAGTAATAAGATCTTGAAGCTATAATTGTTTAACCGGTATTTTAATATTATATTTTCTAAACTTTTGTAATGTCGACAAGGAAAAAAAAATAATTACAAGTAAGATGGAAGTTATGACGCATTTCTTTTGGCTCTTAACTCGTTCGTGCCTTTGTTAAAATTAGTCTTCTTAAAACGACTACTACTATATATCTTTTCCAGTATATTTTCAACGCTCAGGAATTCTTTTAATGAATCCTGCGAGTTGACGTGCCGAGTTCACGGAAACAAGTTCGTCGTCGATGCAACGCTCTTGGCAAATAATACAACGTGGAGTCAGTTCCTGCAGGTAAATAAGTTTAATTTAAGGAAACGTTTCTTTATTTTTTAAATTTACAGCGCGACATTCCGTCGGAATACAACGGCTGCCTGTAACACTATTCATATAAAAAAGCTAAAAGCTTTCTTATTGGATTTAATTAAGTTCCTTTTTTGTTCGTGTAATTATACTCAGTTTAGATTTAGATTTAAAAAAAGCGTAAAGTTTACTTACCTTATAAGTAGACAAGTTATCAACTCCACATTCTATTACCGCTTCTCTGCCTACAGGAACGGTTACGTTTGCAATTGGGGTGTTAAACTTAGGTGTCTCTAAAACAATAAGAACACATTTTAACATCACTGTCATGAAGAATGTGCTGAAATAACTTATAGAAACACATTCATTTTGATTCCAAAGGTCCAAATTTACTTTATACAATATGGAAACGATAATTTGTTTTCTCTTAAAATAAGAACGTTATTATCAGGCAAAATAAATTGGATATTACTTTTTCTGCGCCCATATTTTAATCGATTTATTAGACATCTACCACTTGTACTTTAATGAGATTCATTACGATACAAAATTTTCATTATGATATAAATTTATAACCAATGGAAATGCAATATTCGGTCAATATCAAGTGTTGCCATGAGCATGACGAATCTAAAATTTATCAATTTTGACAGTTATAGTTACTGTTAACCTAGTAAATTTCTAAAATTTGTGCTTTTTATAAATAAATTCGGTAAAAATTTGCGATATTAATAGTAAAATTGAGAATTTAACTCCACCAGAAGTTGTGGAAAACAATTTATTGCTCGTAAAATCAGCTAAGACGCCCCATAGTATATTACATACTGAGGCGGAAAGTATTCCATTCTTGTCTAGAGAATTATAGTTTACCAAAAAGCGTAGCCTTTTGAGGTGAAGTAGTTGTCGAGACACAGGAATGGTACTTTTGTCGATGTTTGTATACTATTTCATTCGCAAGCAATATTATAATAATAAATAAATAATTGATTACGTTTACCGTCCACACTGAAAAAAAAAAGTAGTAAATAAAACTACAATTGTACAAATTTTTACCACAAATTGTATTAAAAATACGACTAGTTACAAATTGTATCATTTTTTTCTAAACAATTGTAGTAACTTGGTTGTAGCTACATTTACAATAATTTGTGGCATATAGTACTAACGTGTATAGCGAGATTTTCGACAAATATAATAGTAAAGTGTACTACACAGTCATTGCAAAATTTACTAAAATAAAGACTAATGTGTTCCAAATCTTTACAGTAAAAAGTATAAGATTTTATACTAAAAATTACTATTTTAGAGATTAAATTTTGCGACAAAAAAGAGAAACAGTTACCATATACACATATCTTTTTCTATTATTATTGCCGTTATTTTTACTACAGGTTTTGCAGCATATTTTGCAACAATTAACAGACTTCTGCGCCTAATTAATGTAGTAAAAAGTAATATGTATATTCGTTGCAAAATACTACATTTTTTATGAATCACAATTTACTACTTTTTTTTGGAATGGAATTAGTGGTAAAATGAACCAGGTAAAATGAAACGCAAGAATTAATTATAACAGGATTGTTTCTTATATATTTTAAACAACATCTACAGTAATAATACAAGTAAATACAAAAAGAGCTTTTACTTACAAATTATGTTCCTTGTTCATAACAATTTTTAAATTTTTTTAACACTTATTACAAATCACAAACATTTTAAAAAACACATTCTTTAAAACATTGTCAAATACACAAATTACATTTTAAAAACATATTTTTTAAAAACATAAGGGAAAAATTTAATAAATTAAATAAACAAAAAGAGCATGGATAATACATAACTTACAATTGTAACACATTTAACAACAATATTTAATAGAAACGAAAGTTTTTTCATTCATTTTCTTTTTTAAGCATGTTATGTAATCATGTAAATCGTTAAATAATATAATTTTATTTGCCACCTTGCTAGTAAATTGGAATTAATTCCTTGAGATCTTCTCGATCAAGATTGAGTAAGGTCTGTTTGTCGACTTCGTTTACTGTAAAACAAATTTCATAATTAATAGTTACTGTCAAATAAAACGCGGTAAAACAATAGAGGTATGTTGCAACGATGGACTTTATGAATACTTTATTAATGAATAGTAAAAACTGTTTCGATAGTACTTACCGTCAAAGCTCACCCTCAACCGGTCTAACAAGCCCCAGCTTTCTAAGGTTGTCTTAACGAAGTCATCCATACCTAACTCACACAAAATCACAACGCAAAACTAATAATTATTAATAAACTTATCGCACTTATAGTCAGTAAGTTAAGACTTTATTAATTTCACTTTACTAACTAATTATAATTAAAAAGATTGATACAAAATTATGCGTATTAAAAAGAAGTTGTTCGTAAGCTCTCGAAAGAATGAATGACCGTTTTTAATCAGTTTGTTTATATTGCGAGGTTGTTTATCACTCCAATTGCTGGAAGGCGCTCTTCACCGGCTCCACCGACCAGCCACAACATCCTCCTTCACGCATATCGACTACACACTGTTTCGGATGTATAATATAAATAAATAAATGAAAAATCAGCAGAAATTCACAACTCTTATCTGTAAACCGCAATATAATCAATATTGATTAAAGCCCAATTTTCCGTGGCATTAACCTATTAACTCCAATGACGGTAGCGTTCTAGTGTTAAAGGCGTATTTTGTGTGACTTAATACTGTTTGGGTCAGAAGTCCAAATATACGTTATACACGGCTTGTAAAACAGACAATGAGAGCAAAATCTCAAAAAATAGTTTTGTTACGATATTTTTCCCTTGTATCATATTTCCTAGCGGGGTGCGATCAGTGTAAATTATTTTATTGTCGGCAATTTTTCGGCAACGGGCCGCGTCCGTAAATCTGTTCCTTCCCTCTCGATCACTTTCAATAAAATACATTCGGCAAGCACGTGCCAACAATTATGAATTTGTATTGGCCAGAAATTTTCGAAAAATATGCAACAATTATAGTGACGTTAATCCATTTATTTTATAGTAAAACTCACTCAAAATATAATGTAAGTTGCAACAATCTTATAGCAAATATTAAAACAAAAGTAATACCATAATTGTTTTGAAAAAGTAATACACTTTGTAGATAAGATTGCTACAAAGTTTTCACTACAAATGTTTTAAAAATTGTATTACAATTTTAAGTAACAAATGCTCTCTTTGTAGCAAAAATTGTTACAAAATATGTGCTACATTATTGTAGTAATTTGTAACATACGATTTTTTTCAGTGCATGCACGTGAGAAAAGTTAGTTGCATACTATAGAAACTTTAATTTGACAATAGTTTAAATCGATAGCAACTCCCCCACAGATTGGAAATGGTTTCATTTCTGACCGATTACGTCTCGTTACTGACTCCATTTTTTACTATTTCTGACCGGTTGAAGTTTATCCATGGAATCGCTCACTTTATAACCTTTAAGGGGTTGGAAAAGTTGTATGTTACTAACTGATTGTGAACAAACTTATTGTAATAAACTTATTCACAATAAATACGTGAAATGTACGTACATTGGATGTACATGTGTTACGTGGGCTTATTTGACTGTACTATAAGCAATATTCGCCAGGAACTAATCGTAATTCGGTGAATCAGTTAATTCTCACTTATTATGTTTAATTATTGTTTAAAATATCGTGGATTGTACATCTTTATTATCTTACAACCGATTCGTGTGAATATTACTGTTGCAGTTCGTCAGATATTTAAATAATAGGTGTATTTATAACTTTACGATTAGAACATGTCATAAAGCAAGGTCAGTAAATACATATATTAATTTGACCAAATTAAACATCCTTTTGATTCTTTAACAATATGACAATATAACAATATTACCTTTTGAGCAATATTTTATTAGAAATATGTTGATGAACTAGGATTCTCAGAAACTTATAACTAATCAAATTTATGTATACTTGTACATACATATTAACAAATTTGAATTTTTAAATACATATTTATTACTTCCTAATTTTACTATGAAACTGATACTAAATGATGCATGTAGATAACTGCAGGTAATAGGTAACCAACAATCAAATCTTTATTAAAGTTATTTCCAACCTCCTTTTTGGCCATCTGAGTGATCTCTTCCATTTTCCTACTTTTTCCCACAAATTTACTTCTATTCCTTATTGTGATTTTTGCTGTAAACGGTTCGTACACTACATGATAATTTAAAACAAAATCGATGCACGGTTGCTTTCAAAATTTTTACCGTTTAAATTGCAAATTTCAATTTTTCACTTCGTACAACGTTAGCGCAAAAGTTTTGTATACGGACCTGGAAATTGACAGGCAACAACTTATACTTTATATTCCTCATTACATATATCAGGTTGTTCATACAGATTATAGGTATATATTTCGGCATTTTTTGTGATTGAAACTTTATGGTCTTTTTTCATTCCAAATATTCTTAATATTTGCTCACCATGTTTGGCACTCCACTCCCAATGTGAATATTTTTATTCCGTTTATTCACAAATTTTTCAGTATTACTTACCTACTTGAAGATATTAAAAAAAGTATGAACTAAAATTAGAAGCACTGTTCTTAGAGAAATTAGTTCGTTGGACACATAATATAACACAATTTGTTCTTCGATTAAGGGATTCTACTATTTAAATGTTTTATTTTAAAACTTTATTTAATAAATTAGGACAAATTAGTAAAAGGTATGTAAAGTATATAAGAGAACTGTAGCCAGCACCTGGAAACCATTTTCTTCCAAGCTAGTGGCCGTACTGTCGCATGGTGATTGCAGAGGCATAAGTGTATCTTTTAATTACGTTAACAATGATTATAAATATTGATTAAATATGTATTAATATAATTTTAAATTATTAGCAAGCCACGCTTTAGAAAATCGTAAACTAATTTCTACAGGTGATACTACTTCCGGAGACAACCTTTCAAATTTACCGGCAGACCTAGTGACTTCTGTAAGTAGATCACCGGTATTTTCAGATTTAGGTAGCCAAATGAAGCATTTTAACTAACTTTAAAATTGGAAATTAGTGTTTCGAGATTGATTTTCGAATGTTGTAGTTAATAATAACTGGTTTTACACATTCCAACAAAGCTATTAATTAATAATTATTGACATAACATATTTTAATTTTCAAAGTCAAGCTTGATTTCACTTTCGTTTGCTCACAAGTCAGTTACAATAACTAATGATAAATTATTTTAGGTGCAATATTATTTTCTGTGGGAATAATGTAATAACGCATTACTTGCGGGAACTTTAATAGAAAATATTTTGAAATTAGTAGCTCCTGGAGGAAACGTAGTTGGCCACCAAGATATCACAACAACAATAATGAACGTGTTGAAAGTTTTTTTGGTGGAAGATGGTAGTCTAATCTTTTAAAATACCCGGCATAGCTTAGAATGTTGTTTAAATAAATAATTTACATGTATGCAGTTAACATGCTGTTTGAAACTAATTATTAATCCCTGTAGTGACTATTCTTTTTCAATTTTCAAGCAAAGTAGAATTATTTTTGATTTAAATATATTGTCTACTCCAAATATATAGAACGATACCAAATTATTGCGTTCAGATAATTTTACTTAGGAATGGAATTAAATTTTACTCACGTTCCTTATTTTGAAATTTTAAATGATTTTACTGTGGGCGAACTAGACTATGCAAATCTACAGTTTAGCGACGGATGTTCTTTACACTAGATATTAGACAGCCACTTTTTTAACAATTTTGCACTGCATACTTGCCCAATTTAACGCTGTGCGATTATTTCTTAAGATTTAAGGTTCGGCGGCAACATTACATTATCAACCAACAACTTCAAATTAGGATATGAAAAAAAGTAGAAAAATTTGTACTTTTGGGATACCTTTATGCTGAATAGTTTTATTTATGTTGCTATTTACTAAACAAACAGCTGTAGATTAACTTTCGATTTCATATTTTATAATTTTTTGGCAACAGCCAAATTGAGTAAGATACGGAAAGACAGAGTCATAACTAAAAACACCAAACTCGGACTTGCAGCACTCATATTTTCATATAAAAAATATAAATTTTGAAGTTTAAACAAATAGACAGAAAAACAATCAAAGTTTTTAGATGTTGGTGTATCGAAGGGTTCTTTGCTTCTCATTGACCAAACGACGCCCTCATGCATCTATTTTGCAAAAACTCAATATACTGTTAAGGACAATAAATCATATGTCCTTTAGTTATTTTGGTCACATTGCCAGAAAAACCAGGACAATGGAAAATTGCCTATTAGAAGGGAAGATCGCCGACCAGATGAACGGACAAAATGAAAATTTTAATAGGAAAGCTCTTTCATCAAGCTGTACATCTCGTTCAAAACCAGTCAATCTGGAGCAAACTATTTAACTATATTTAGAGTGTCAACACGCCCTGGACAAGGGCGAAAGGAATGATGATGATGCATTTTTAGATCGTCTTGTATTTTTTTTTATTACCTACCATGACAAGTAAAACTTTGCATCAGAGATGCCATTTGTGGCCTATACAAGCATAGAAAGTTAGTTTACAAGAGTATGCTTTTGATTGGGATTTCCGGTCTTTATTTGCAGTCGATTTTCACCCATTCTTGCTCTAGCCGATCTGAACATGTTTGGTGCGTCACATGTTGTTTGGTTTTCTTGGTATATTTATCTCCACCGATCTCATGATCTGCCCATATCTAGCTGACATTACAAGAGGTGAGCTCTGCCCAACGGCTTCTACAACAATATGCTATAAATCCACCTTTGCCCAATTCAATTCTGTTCACCGAGAAGTGGCATTTACGTGAGATGGCGTTACAAACTTTCACAATACGCACACAATTATCGGGAGTGTTTGAAATAGTGAGGAGTCGATTAGAATTATGTGCAGAGATGCGAGGTGCATCTTTTGAACAACTACCCTTGATACGTAACATAAACATGACGTAATTGTCATCAATATTACTTTAATAAGGTTTAATTTTGTTAACTTGGTTTGATAATTTTAATACAAAAACCGCTTGTAACTCCGAAACGTATGATTTTCTGAGTATGTAGAATAACACTCTTAATTTTGGCGAAGAATTTTAGAGACTGTATATGTATTGAAACTTTATAATCTTTCAGCTTATCCAAATTCATTACAGTTTAGTTTGTTAACAGACATCATTATATTTAACGATCCTATACAAAGTTACCCAATAGTTAAATAGAAAATAGGCGAATCATTTCAAAATGAGGTTGATATTAGGTTAATTAATAATACTTTACTATTTCCATTATATTGGTTCTGTTGGTTGAAAGCAAATTGTATATTTTAAATGCAAGCTCTCAAACTTGATCACTGATTACAAAAAAGAACAAAAGAACAAATTTGAAAATATCGTAATGTCATCGGAACTACGTATGTGTGCAACGTTTCAAGTCAAGCGGATATGTAAAAGTGGTCCAAATTGGCTTATACAAACCAGCAATAAAAGCTAGTAAAAATACAAACACTTATCACAATGCGCCTGCACATCGACGGCTTTTGCATTAAGTTTGTGCAAATTTGATATCATTTGTTTTCATTTTAAAAATGAGATTATTTACATAGTTACATTTTTCTGTCTAATAATAATTAGTAAATTAGTTATAGTGGTACCGATTTTTCAATAAAAAATTTATACATAAATTTGTAGCCATATAAAAGAAATAATTAATTAACCTGATCGCAAAGGGTTACATAACGCTGTGATACAGTAATAAATCAAAGCCTAAAAAAATAATTAGTTTTTCTGGTTGGCTAAGTAACGTATGACATTTATTCACTCGAAGACCTTTCAAACATGAATAACAATGTCATTCTCGGAACATTAAGCACGGCTATACGATAGTAAGTAATCCGGTTTAATCTTAAATGTCAAAATTCGATTTAAATGTTTTCGTTTTTTGCAGTCATGCCACGAACTTTGTTGGTAGTTCATATTTCAAAGACATGCGCGTGCAATAAAGAATTAATTAAATAAAAATCACTTATTGGGTAAAAATGTTGCAAAAAATTCATTTAGCTTCTACAAATACGGCTCGGCTCGATGGTGGTCGATGGTAGTTAACGTGCGGGGTTCGCGTGACTGCTTGCTGTCTACTAGCTGTCACTACCGCCCTCGCAGTTCTGAATTGCTGCAACAAGCTTTGGGCTCGATTTTAGTGCTATAATTCTTGATGTAGTCAGGATCATATATCAACTTATCATCATTGATTAGTTGCGTTTAAATTTTGACGTTACTATATTAATTTCTTGCACGTACAAGAAGAAACACTTTAATTAAATATTAATTTAGTTAGTTCAATTACCAGCTAAGAAGCAAAGATGCTATTTACTATCTTGATGTAAACAGTTACTATAATTTAATTACGATTGCGAACTTTTACCCGTGACAAGTAAAAATAATTTTAAGATAAATGTGAATAGTTAGAAACAGTAAAATATACTTTAATAATTAAAAAGCATTTTCGCTAAATTTTTATTGCGGACGTTAAGTTTTCTGGGAAAATAAGCAGCGCTACTTACGGCTATGATGACTAATTAAATTCAACATTGACTGTTTAATCAAAGAACTGTTCAAAATATTTTGAACTATTATTGGTACTTTTATTCTAAAAATAATACAATATGTACAGATATCAAGTTTTACCACTTTTTAATACATGTAGTTTCCTTTTGGGGAAATAAATTGAGGGATTTTTTATGATAATGTGGAATATTAATCAATGATAAATTAACTTTCATTTCAGAATACCTATTTGCTATTAATTTAATCAGGGTGATCAGCGATTATCCATAAACTAATATACAGGATGTCTTACGACAAATGCATCACGTTGTAACTTTGTTATTAAAAACCACATAATAAAGTCAATAAATACTGCAGAGAATCTACTTTAAAAAAATAGTGTGACATTTTGATGACACGATAGTTTTTCTTTTTCAGATAGCAACATATCTTTTTTGTCCTTCACTTCAGTAGAGTTCTTTTTTTTAAATTCAAGGGGCTATTTCCATTTAATTTTCAAAAACTTTTCAGTAATGATTTTGCGTTTTAAAAGGAATTTTAAGTGAGTATTGGAATTTTATCAAATTAACACTATTTATAGACCTGCCTTATTTTATTTTTTCATCGTTAATAAAGAAGTTATAGCGCGGTGAGTTTTTCATAAAACGCTCCATGCCATGCAACTTGTTTATTAGTTAACCGATTCTAATTTTAAAACCGAAAATGGGAGGTGGAGAATTGAAATAAAAAACAAAACTGTTTTTCAAAAATATTTTTTGGAATCAAACAAATCTACTAAATTATTTTACAAGATGACGAAAAAAAAGTCTCCATGATAAGACCATTATAGACGGTTTAAATAACAAAACAAATTTGAAAACCAAAATGGAATTTGTTCTTTCTTCACCAAGATAGCTTTCCTGTTCAGACAAAAAAAAAATCTATACGATTAACAATTTTATATTTGAAGGGCTCTATGCAAAAAGTACCTAAGTGACTTTTTCATATTTCATATTTAACAGATTGTTTAACACATTGTTTTGATTTTGAATGATCTGTTTTTACTAAAGTAACTAATCTTTAGTAAAAAAGGATCAGTCAAAATCAAAACAATGTGTTTTCTAGTTCAAACTGACACATCAAAAATCAAATATCACAGAATATGAGAATTGACTTATTGTTAGGTACTTCTTGTATAGAGCCCTTCAATTATTTCATTGTTAGTGTCTATATTTGATGCAGTTGAGGGTGATCTTAAAAAAGTATAAAAAATCTATTGAAACCAACTTTATTACAGATGTTAGGGTACCGTTTCTTGGCTCCGACGAAAATTTATCAATGTTGCAACATCGCAAATGTCATAGGAAACGGTGGCAACAATAATTCACTTTCGAGGACGAAGCAGGTAATTAGAAGAGTGGAGCAAGGATTAAGAGAAAATGGCCCAATAATGACGATTTCTGTAAACCGTGGATGACCTCGTGAAGTTCGTACACCAACGTTGGAGGAAGAAGTTGTGGAGGCGATTGAAACTGCACCAGCATGAAGTATACGAGGATTATCGTGACAGTTTCAACTAGATTACCGAAGAATACAACGTATACTCGTCGATGAACATTATCATCCTTATCACTATATTAAGGTGCAATCTCTTCGTCCAAGTAACTATCTTTCTAGAGTACAATTTTGCCAATGGTTATTTGAACGTCACGAGAATGACCCTAGGTTTATTGAGTACATTTTATGGATAGATGAGTCCTATTTCTCTCATGACGATATATTCAATCAACACAATAATCACATCTGGGCAACGGAAAATCCCTTCGCATTGCATCCTTGTGCACATCAGCGCCGCTTTAGAGTACATTTGTGGGATGGAATCATTAATAATAACCATTTACGTTATGTACATACAAGATTGAATGCAGAAAATTTTCTATAATTTTTGCAAAATGACTCAAGTTTTGCTAGAGGATTTGCCTCTTGCTATTTTCAAATGTGGTTATAAATGGATGGCGCATTTCTTCATTTTGGTAGAATAGTACGGGACTGCTGTAATGAGGCCTATCCAAAAAGATGGATTGGTAGAGATGGTGCAATTGCATGACCTCCCCGATCACCTGATCTTAATCCTTGCGATTTCTTTCTCTGGGGTCACCTTGAGAATTTTGTATATAGCACTCAGATAAACAACATAGCAGAATTAATGGTAAGGATCAACGCAGTGGTTCGTGCAATAAATGCCCCTATGGTTCAAAGAGTACGGGAAAACTTAATTGGAAGAGCATATTGCGCAATGAAGTTGAAGGAAAACATTTTGAGCAGTTGCTATAAAATGTAATTCAACGAAATGAAATTATTATAGAGGGAAGCTTATATCTTGGTAAAGAGAGGACAAATTCCATTTTGCTTTCAAATTCGTGTTTCGTTAGAAATCGTCTATAACAGGAGTGGCCAACTTTTGTGTACACTATTGGACAAATTAAATGAGACACGGCGTTCGAGCGCTCGCAGGCGGTTTTGCAAGGGTGTTTGGATGGTTGTCTACAAATTTGAAGCCCGTACTCAGTAAAATTGTCGGGGCCCCATCAAAAATAAAAAAATTATGGAAACAATTCAAACGGTGGGCGCGTTCAGGAAAGTTGACGTATATTGGAGAAAATCGTTTGTCTCCGAAATAAAAGTTTGGAATTTTTTTAAAATGTTTACGGAAACGACTTTATATAATTAGTTTTTATACATAGTTTATGAATAAAAATGTTTTAAACAAATTTTCATCAACTTTAAAAAATAATTTTTAATTTCGTAAATTTTTGTTGGTGAAATAAACAAATTTGTAATCGGGTGTTTGTTAACAAGAAACATATTTATATTCGAAGCATTTTTTTTTTTAATTCTGTAAAATTTAATGAAAAGATATGCCACTGTTTTTATTAGTTATGCAAAAAACTGTTTCAACCCATTGGTGCATGAAGTTAAAATATTTGAATTTCGTAATTTTTTGCTTTCAGATTATCTCCATTATTAGATTATTATCATAAAATATGACCGTCCCTTAAAGGGGACACTATGGACTAATGGTTTAAACAAATATCGCTGGCGTTAACAATTTTCTCATTTGTTGTGAAAAAATCTTGAAAGTTAAATAACTGATCCGAAATTGACTACGAAATAAGTTGGATACAAATTTATTAAAATCGAAAATTAATTCGCCGTTCAACGAAATCATTTAATCTTACGTTCAAAATTTTATTAATTGTCACACAAGTCTAAATTTTACTTTCCCTTAAAATAAAAATCAAACGACTAAAAAATTTGCTATACAACAGTTAGGTATTTTAAATCTATCGACTGCAATAAGTTACGGTCGAAATGAATAGAAAACCGGTATTTAAGGGCGAATCTAATTGTTTGGTTCTTGAAAGTGAAATGTTTATTTTCAACGAAGAACCAAAATATGTATCAAGCCGTCCAGAACAATTTGAAAACAATTTGCTATTTGATTAAAGATGAAAAATCACAATTATTACTTCTAAATTCAATGACGAGTAAATATTTTAAAAAGAAATTTGTATGATCTGGTTTTATGTAGGATACTGACGTTGATTTGGAAGTAATAAGAATTCAAAAAGATAAAGAATTTTCGGATAACTGCATATTGCCAAAATTAATCGAGCTTTATAAAAATTGCATGTTGCCCGAATTGACAGATTCCGATACAATAGTAACTGTCCAACAACGACGCAAACCAAAAGATTACAGCTAAATATGGTTAATTTTGTCTTATGACATTTGTCACGATTTTGTTTTTGTGAAAAACTTGATTACCTTGATTTGGGAAAGTATCGTTACGTTTTCATTTTTTATAGATCAGCAATATTGTTGGTACTTTTTAATAAATTATTTATCAAGGCCAAATAGTTCTTTTTCAGAAATCTGTCAACCGATTTTTTAAAATTTTAAAATTTTTTTTAATCATATTTACCCGCGTACAGACCTTCCCCGTTAGTAAGCCTCCTCCCTAAATTTTCAGCAATGTTTTTCGTAAAAAACTCAATAAAATAGTTATACGAATAAATACGGCAAGACTTAAATTTCAATTTTTTCGATATTTTTATTTATTGTTACAACTTTTCACAGTAGGTAGGTAGGTAGCAATAAATTCTAAAGTATACTAAAAGAAAGCACATAAAATTTACTACACATTGATGTATTTCATATTTGTCTCAATAAAAGGCCATAGTTTTTGAGAATTTTCAAATTTAAGATTATCTCTTGGGTGTCTATTACTGGGACACCGGAAACCGCTATATCTGGGTTAAATTAATTTCATTCTATTTGAAATTTTGATGTTTAATAGCTTAGAGACTATATTTACTGAAAATGATAGTTAGCTGATGATATAATAGGGGTAAGATCGTCAGTCAGACCGTTCTTTGAATTATTTAACGTTGAAATTGTATTCGCGTTAAGCAGCTATAATGCCCTAGCTGACGGTCTTTTCCCTTTTGGAAGCTCAGCTGATTATTGTTTTTATCATTTCAATAACATAATAAATACGCTGTAAAAATTTGGTATGGGATGAAATGATTTTACACCCCCACTTTTATTTCCGGTTTATAGGGGTAGCTGACGTATAATCCCCCATTTTCAGTGCAGCTGACGGTTATATTTATTTTTAATATTATTTAAACTAAAGATTGACAAATTTTCAAAAGTATTGAAATGACTTTTTTATTATTTTTTTTCGACATATTTCCAATTTTGTCAGCCAAATTCACTCAGATGCAAACAGCTGACGCTTGTTTTGGTTAATAGA
Organism: Dascillus cervinus; assembly: GCA_949768715.1. Taxonomy (NCBI): domain Eukaryota; kingdom Metazoa; phylum Arthropoda; class Insecta; order Coleoptera; family Dascillidae; genus Dascillus; species Dascillus cervinus. The sequence continues at coordinate 18,888,030 of OX458316.1, forward strand.
TATATTCAAACTATCATTTAACACGAGTCCATACTTCGTAGACGGACCTCAATAAAGTATACCTGCTAATAGTCCCGGAGGCAGCGTTGTATTTTTGGTTTTTTCATCCCTCACAATTTTTGTCTGTAATCTCTTGGTTTGCGTCGTTGTTGGAAATTTACTATTGTATCGGAATCTGTCAATTCGGGCAACATGCAATTTTTATAAAGCTCGATTAATTTTGGCAATATGCAGTTATCCGAAAATTCTTTATCTTTTTGAATTCTTATTACTTCCAAATCAACGTCAGTATCCTACATAAAACCAGATCATACAAATTTCTTTTTAAAATATTTACTCGTCATTGAATTTAGAAGTAATAATTGTGATTTGTCATCTTTAATCAAATAGCAAATTGTTTTCAAATTGTTCTGGACGGCTTGATACATATTTTGGTTCTTCGTTGAAAATAAACATTTCACTTTCAAGAACCAAACAATTGGATTCGCCCTTAAATACCGGTTTTCTATTCATTTCGACCGTAACTTATTGCAGTCGATAGATTTAAAATACCTAACTGTTGTATAGCAAATTGTTTAGTCGTTTGATTTTTATTTTAAGGGAAAGTAAAATTTAGACTTGTGTGACAATTAATAAAATTTTGAACGTAAGATTAAATGATTTCGTTGAACGGCGAATTAATTTTCGATTTTAATAAATTTGTATCCAACTTATTTCGTAGTCAATTTCGGATCAGTTATTTAACTTTCAAGATTTTTTCACAACAAATGAGAAAGTTGTTAACGCCAGCGATATTTGTTTAAACCATTAGTCCATAGTGTCCCCTTTAAGGGACGGTCATATTTTATGATAATAATCTAATAATGGAGATAATCTGAAAGCAAAAAATTACGAAATTCAAATATTTTAACTTCATGCACCAATGGGTTGAAACAGTTTTTTGCATAACTAATAAAAACAGTGGCATATCTTTTCATTAAATTTTACAGAATTAAAAAAAAAAATGCTTCGAATATAAATATGTTTCTTGTTAACAAACACGCGATTACAAATTTGTTTATTTCACCAACAAAAATTTACGAAATTAAAAATTATTTCTTAAAGTTGATGAAAATTTGTTTAAAACATTTTTATTCATAAACTATGTATAAAAACTAATTATATAAAGTCGTTTCCGTAAACATTTTAAAAAAATTCCAAACTTTTATTTCGGAGACAAACGATTTTCTCCAATATACGTCAACTTTCCTGAACGCGCCCACCGTTTGAATTGTTTCCATAATTTTTTTATTTTTGATGGGGCCCCGACAATTTTACTGAGTACGGGCTTCAAATTTGTAGACAACCATCCAAACACCCTTGCAAAACCGCCTGCGAGCGCTCGAACGCCGTGTCTCATTTAATTTGTCCAATAGTGTACATAAGATCTACTTTTATCTTAAAAATGTGTCGTGATTAACTTCTCCTGAGTAATTATTAACATAACTGCATCCATACGTTACGTTTGCGCGTTACGTTCGGTTACAAGTGTAACACATTCTCAAGACATCACGAGCGATCGACCAAAAGTGGCTTCGCGATCGACGTGTTGACCACTCCTATTCTATAACATGTAGCTTATCATGGACACCTTTTTTCATCACCTTATATGTATATGCAATTTTATGTATTATTCAAAATTTAAAGAAAAATTTCAAAACTTTCTAATTTAGAATACCAAAAACATTTTCTGCCCGCTAAAATGACAATATAACGTGGCATTTTATACCCCCCAGATCGCCGCACTTTGGCGGCTTATGGGAGGCGGGGGTAAAGGCGGTTAAAGGTCATCTAAGGCGCATTTTAGGCAATGCGATCCTAACATATGAGGAAATGTATACAGTGCTTTCCTCTATTGAGACTTGTGTAAACTCCCGTCCAATAACCCCCCTTACGTCCGAACCAAATGACCTCTCCTTTTTGACCACTGGTCACTTCATAATTGGAGACTCACTGACTGCACCGGTGGAACCTGAAGTCACATCGATTGCGATCAACCGATTATTACGATGGCAACACGTCGAGAGAATCCGGCAGCATTTTTGGCAACGCTGGAGAAAAGAATATCTATCGACTCTTCAACAACGATCGAAATGGAAGACAACGCAACAGGGGCCTCAAATCAACTACGTCATTGTCATCATTGTCGTGTAGTTGAGTGTCATCCAGGGGCGGACGGAATAACGCGAGTGGTGTCCGTTAAGACAAATTCAGGAGTGGTAAAGCGCGCCATCACAAAAATTTGTCCCTTACCGATGAACAATAACTTGTAGCTTTAGAACTTTACTATAATTAGCATTATTGAAAGGAAGCTGAGCCTTTCAATGGGACGCGGTATGTCCCGTCCCACATCGCGGCACGGGCGCAGAGAGAGGGGGACATAAGTCCACCCCCGTTTTTCTAAGTCATCCCTAAAACATCTAAAAACGGTAGATTAAGGTTATTTTGTATACATATAGTGTATCAAAATATAAGGTTAAGTTCAATCGACTATTTTTTGGAGTGTCCATCTTCACAACCTGGAGAAAGCAATAACTAACAGAGTACTTACTTATAAAAAACATTTCTGAGGAATCCGAAATTTCGACGAATTTTAGGCTTTATTGACTTGGCTATTTGTAGCATTTATTGAACTATAAATCACACCGCGTTAGAAAAATCGATAATTATTTAGCCATCTAATTTCCAAAAATTTGAAGTTTGGAAGTTCATCATATACAAGGTGTAAACGAAATAAGTACATTAATTTTAACTGGTAATAGAACTCTTCAAGACCAACAACTTTTCCTAACAACTTTTTTTGAAAACGTTTTTGTTTTTGAGTTAAAATTATTTTAAAATCTTACACAATTTTCTTACACGCCACTGGAAGCAAAGTTACCTAATCAACAAGATTACCTTATGAAACGGTTACCATTAGTTGCGACTATTATTGTCGATCTTAAACAATAAACCAATAAACACAAAAAAAAGGTTTATTTCAAATTTATTTTTAAACATTGACGCGAGAATTGCGCTAACGAAAATAAAGAAAAACGATAATAAAAATTGTTCAAAGTGTCCACCGTTGTTTTGTACACATGCTTGAAGACGCCGACGAAGTGATTCTTCTACCCTTTGTAACATGGCACTGTTGTTACGAATCATTGCAGCAGCAAGTTCCACCCGTTCTTGCAACATTTCGATGGTATCAATTGATATATAGTATACTAAATCCTTCATGTACCCCCACAAAAAGAAGTCGCAAGGGTTCAAGTCCGGCATTCGGGCAGGCCAGGGTACAGGACCGCTTCGTCCTATTCAACGAGCACTTTTCGAACATGATAAGGATACAATTGCTGTTCTTTTAGTATTTTCCAAATTGTAGCATGCGATTCTTCATGTGGCAGTGCTAGCCTTCTTGAGCTGAGTCCAGGTTGAACCTCGATACTGTTCAGTACAGCCTCCTCAATGTTTGCAACTTGAGCTGGACGCTGCTGAACACGATCGTAAGCTGCAGGCTGAAAAGATCCGTGATCTCGAAGATGCTGCACCACATTTACAAATATGCGAACATTCGGAAGACGACGGTTCGGAAATCGGTCCATGTAAATTCTTCGAGCTAAGGCTGCATTCCCTTGGCTCTCACCATAGGTTTACACAATATCAGTAAATTCGTTATTGGTAAATCTAGAATTTTTTTCAGATTTCACTTGACAGAAGTGACAAATTAATTTTCAATAATAAAAAGTCATTATTTTTCTTTGTTCGAGCATTTCATAGAAGGCTCGTCAATTTGTGGGGGGCGAAAATGATTTTAAAAAATGCGATTTCGAAAAAATGGTACATAAAAAGGGGCTTATCTCGATGAGTTCTGCTACTGGTAAAAATTAATGTACTTATTTCGTTTACACCTTGTATATTATAAATATATGATATATATTATATAGTTTTCTATAAGGGAGGCAATTATATTCGAGAAATAACGGTTAAATAATAGTTAAAACAATCCCGGTAATTGTTTGTTGTAGAAGTAATCGCCATTTTCCTCCCTAGTCGTTCCAACGGATATATAAGCCCCAAACTTTGCATTTAGAAGGAAGTTTTATTCCGTGGCAGTTTGGTAAACGACTCTGGGAAGTTATTCTTCCGTCGACATTCTGAAAGGATCTGTGGCAAGAAGCTACGTCCGCCCGCTCTGCCCACCTGTGTGTTGGTTTCTTAGATTCAAGAGACAGGTTCAATCTATTAATCCGCCTATTTCGAAATACACCGTGCTCCCCGTCGTCTTCAATATTGTGAATGTTCTGTTATCCCAACGTCTAAATATTGCGCATGTCATGGGTTTAGTGGTTATTCAACCTCATCCTATTCCCTGAATTGACCGGAGTTCAAGAGCTATAGGTAAAACCTCGTAACCCTTCTGTCTAGAAATATACAACATTCTCCGCCGTTTGGAATACTGTTAATACCCCATTATTTCAACCGTTTCGTCGCCGTTTGAAGCGCTGTGAAACTGACCTAAGCTCAACGTTAAACTGCCCCTTTGTAATTGTGCCTGTCGTAATACAGAAAAACCTGTATTTGCATCATGTACAGTTGTCGCCACGAAATAGTTTCGAGACAACTTGATCAAAGTAGTTTTCGAATTTTTAGCATTGTAACTTAGGCCTTTTAAAGCAAAATGACAAAAATGACAGTTAATAAATAATATTACTAAGCAATCTATGATTATGTAGTTTGATTTATAATGAACAAAAATGGTTGCAAAGTATTCCGTGTCCGTAACTATACATCATGTGAATCCTCGTTCAAAATGAAACAAACAACTAGTACTAATTTAGTGTTAACTCGTTGGTTATAGATTCATTAATGATCATTTGTTTCAATTATGTTTACAAATATAAATTAGATTATTTCGGTAATTAGTTTAACAATTGAGTCTTCTACGCAAAATTTATTTTGAAAATCGTAGAAAAATATCATTATAAACAGAATCACAATAAACAGTACAGGGATAAATGTTCAAGTTCCACACAGTTGTCAAACTAAAAAACTTTTAAATTCAAATAATTTAAAAAATATTCGCCATGTAGTCGGTATACAAACGCTACAACACAAAAGGCGCCCAACAGCGCATATATTCCACAGACCAGCGTCAAATTGAACGCAATATTACAGAATAAAAAATTAATTACAGTTACAATAGCGAAAATATTTAAAAATCAAGGAAAAACTGTTTAAAACAATAGGGGCAGAATTACAAACGCTAGTACATACTTACCACTTTATGAAAAATAGGTTTTGATTACATATAAAATCAATTAATTAATTAAAATTAAGATAAATATAGAGTGAACATAAATGAATGTGGGTTATTTAGTTTATTTAAGCTATGAAATTTGGAAACTTCATTTTGCAGTTTCTAATAAATTGTGAAATTTTTAAGGTTATGAAACTAATTTAAAATTTGCAGATGCCGATTATCAAAATTACCTTTATTTAATTTTTTGCTTGACTTAAAAGGCCTATTCATTTATATTCACTCTGTATATTATTTATTGGTAAAATAGCTTTTCTTGAAAGCCAAAATCAAAATTCTTAGTTAAAATCTTAAGGCTAAATCATGCGCATTATGTAATTTTTAATTTAATCTTGCGTTATACAGTAACAAATAAAACTAAATTTTGATTTTTATGAATGGCAGCTTTAAAAGTAAAAATATGTTGTTCTGTGATGAATTAATCTCAAAAACTTTCAGTTTTTACCTTTCAGACCACAACATCAATCAAATAACATAGTTTAATAAACTATAAAGCATTAATTATTGTGCGATCTCGTTTGCGATTTTATCAAAGACAAAACATAAAATAATTTTGAAAGCATTAATAAAGCTTGTACCATGTATTTGCTACAGCATATGGTAAATGTTAAAGCAGTGCATGTGTAATAAAACACAGTTAACGTTTAACGTTTAAGTTAAATGGTACTTCTAATACATATTATCAATATCACCCCTTTAACTGATTATTAACAAAAAAACGTATTTCGTTATAATATAAACAAAGCTGCTTGAGTGGCTTAAAAAATTCCCATCTCCCTCCATTAGTCGACTTGCATAGCTAATGAACCACTTGAAGAAAGAGAGAATTGAAAAATGCGAGTTGGATTATGCTTCAATTAAAAATTTGAAAAGCTTCTATAAGTTGTTTTAATGCCGTGAGTGCTGGTTTCATAAAGATTTTTTCCGATATATTAATTCATACTTTAAAAACGTAGTCACAATATACAGTGCCCGCTCTAAAGTAGCCAACAACCGTAACTTTGGAACGACTCGAGTAATAGAGTGCGGACAAAATTGAGGTTGAACTATATTTCATGAACCATTTTTTGGCGATTAATTTACTTTTGAAAGTTTACAGTTTTTACAGTTAAAAAAGTTAAAGAATAATGTCTCGATAGTAAACATTATATTTTGTGATCTATCAAATTTAATTCAATTCTGCTCGTTTTTAATAAATTGTTAATTTCTCTTTAACTTTCTATCGCTTTATTACTTTCCTCTTAAACTATTACGTTTAAAACATTAATCAAAGAAACTTAAATTTTTTATCTCTTAGTCTATTTTATGTAACACATAACTCACTAAAATTTTGTCAACCAACAAAAAAAATACAGCGTTAAGTAATTCATTTAATGAATTTGTTTATTTTTCTTTGGCTACAATTTGAATATATTTTATAAAAATTAAGAATTTGCTGAACGAAAACAAAATCCCATTTTTAAGCTTTCTATTCCAAATAACTTTCGAGAAAATAAGTTATTAAAATATTTTACCGCCAATTTGAAAAACTGTAATTTTGTAACGATATAAGGTGAAATGGAGTAAGTTTGTAAACGGGGCAAGTTCATAAACGACTTGTATTTATTTTAACATAAGTAAAATTGTAATAACCAATTGGCAGAAATCTACATTGGGTTTTTATGAAGCGATCGACAAATATATTGCCCAATTAATAAGAGGATGGCCCTCTTTATATCAATCGGTAAATGAACATTACATGTGATTGGTACACCTGTACCTGTGCCTGTGCCTCGAAATTATCTTTATATGCGGCAAGTGCAGGCTATACAGCGAGGTAAAAGTTGCTGCGTTTATACAATTCAAATACATATTGGGTAATTCGCTTTAGTAACACCCGAATTAAGGTAAAGCGACTTGGGCCTGTTTATTCATTTCGTTCTAATGCCCTTGAAGTAATCCAGTTTTGAGGTGTGCCAACCCAACAATTTATTTAGTTATTAAAGTAAGCAACCAGTAATTATCCGTACGGTGAAAAAATCGCTAAGCACCGGTCTTACGCAATTTCTATGCAATTACGGAGAATTTTGGAGATCTTTGAAAATGTAACGTTCGAATTTTAATTAAGATTTATTAAAGTATCATAAAATTTATAATAACAAAGACACAATTGAAATGAATTTCGTGGCAAATGCAAATTATACAAAGCAGTCAAGTAGATAATGCAATGATTACTGGTGAAGTGTAGTACGAAACTGAAAGAAATAAATGTTTCAGCCTAATCATTGTAAATTGACAATGTTTTAAAATGTGTTTTTAAAATGTTTGTGGAGTTAAATTGATTGAAATTTTTTTCAACATTAATTATAGAGCAAACACTCCACAGTTTCTTAAAATCGATGCATGATAAATAGGTATATAATAAATTCAAAATAAATGGTTGGAAAGTTGAACTTAGCAAAATCCGGTCTGCACTTACCCCACTTCACCTTATTCCTTTTTATTAACTATTTTAGTTTTTTCATGATTTACGAAAAATGTTGCGTTAGTATCAGAAGAATCTGCATTTAATAATAAAGTTCATTACTTCAATCAGCACCTATACAAATTTACGACGTTGAAGTAGATATTGTGTTACTGTTTTTTTTTTTTTTTTTTTTTTAAAGAGGAGGTAACCTGTGTGACTACTAACTTCCTCCCCCATACGTCTTCCTCACCACGGGAACCACATTAACATTACGTCAAGTATTACTTCGAGATGAGTGACTGTTTAGTTCCATTTACATCTTATCATTAGATCACATCTTTTGGTAAGCTTTCACTCACACTTTTTCACCTTTCGTTTTCTTTCCCTTTTACCTATCATTCACACTCTCTATCACTCTCTCCCTCTTTGATCATCTTAGATTGAATTGTGAAGAAGGCATCCCTTGACTCCCCTTGGTAATGGACCCTCTGGCTGTCAAGGCTTCACATGAACTTGCATCTTTAATTGTGTTGTTCGCTACAACCTAAATGACTCAATAAGATTGGTTAAATATGATTCAAAAATAATTAAAAGAAATAAATAAATGATTAAAAATTTTAAACCTAGGAGGCTTAGAATTTTTACTATCAAAATCAAAGTAGTATATTGAATAATTTTTTGACGTTTCTAAAATTTTTACATTTTTCGACGTAACTTTACAAATAAACCGATGGAATCCGTCTCGCGACTTTACAAAAATTAAATGAAACTTATTTGCTCCTAATAATTACGCTTCACGAGCAAAAAATTACAAAAATCTTCAATTGGTAAATTTTGACGTTTCTAAAAGATTTTAAACAGATCGAAAAAAAAAAAAAAATCTACACATACACGTGCCAACTTTCAGGAGTTTAGGAGAATTTTGACGTTTTCGTTATTTTTGAGTCCGCGCCCCGTTTGGAATAAAATTGCACTGGCTCAAGGGTGTCAGTAGCAAAAAAAAAAAAATTACACTTCTGTGCCCCATAAGCTGTCACGTATTCATGGAATGTAAAATTTTTGAGATTGGTTATAATGGGCAGGTTTGAGAGCACACTGAAACCGTACTAAAAATAGGAAGTTTTTTCAATAATTTTCCAAGTTTGATTGCTCGCCGTGTGGTCATTTTTCATCCAATTGGATTAAACTAAAAACCATAGTAAAGAGCCTTTAATGCCCATTACAGTGCCATACTATTTTTTTCGATGTAACCAGTGAATCATACAGGAGCGCACGAGACGTGAGATAACAACAAAAACAGTTCATTTGCGGTTTAAGCAATCAAAGTGGTGAACTTCAAAAAATCGTAGCTCATAAACTATTGGTCCTAGAGTAGCGGTCTCGGTTCGATTCTGAATGCCCATATCGTCAGGTATTTAAATGGATCAAAAAATTTTTTTTTCTAAATAGCCGTTTGCGCAGCGTACTCAAAAACGTGTTTTTCTTAAGTTGAAACGCCATGTTCAAAACCTTCCGGAAAGGTCACGAGGTCAAAAACTAGAAATTAACATTAGGGGCATTTATGATAAAACATATCAAAAAACCAAACCTGACCGACCATTTGCAGGGTAACCCCCCTTTTGGCGACATTTTGCTTGGACTATGTTGTAATATTGATAAAGTGCAAATTCGATTACAAATCATGTGGGAATCAGTCTTTAGAAGTGTTGCATTAATTTTTTGAGCAGTTTAGTTGTGCAACTTCAATAAGAAAATGATTTAGAATCTCATTTATAGGTTTGAATAATTAATGATTACAAAAGTGACGAGATAGAAATTTCTTCTAATTGCAATAAATGTAATTATTATTGCCTTAATATCAAAGATGAGTGAAATTAAGCTCAAGTGTTCCGAATTCCCCTTAAACGGAGATTTTCTTAATAACATTACTTTTGTAATGAAAAGATTTTACTTTTATATGTACCTACAGAAAGTTTATATTAAAAATTACTGGTAATGTCTAATTGTTTTGAAAGTTATAATTACATTCACAAATTTCTTTCAAAGAATGATGGTATATATCAGGGATGGCCAACTTTTTTGTACATAAAATCTACATTTTATCTTAAAAATGTGTCGCGATCGACTTGTCATAGGCTTAGCCTAATTTATAATTGCATGCATAGTACTGTTGCGTTTGCACGTTACCTTCACACGTTGCGTTCGGTTACAAGTGTAACACATTAAGACAAGACATCGCGAGCGATCGACTAAAATTGGCTTTGCAATCGACCGGTCGATCGCGATCGACGTGTTGGTCACTCCTGGTATATATTATGCAGCACGTTTATCAGACCTGGAAAATTGTGGAAAAAGTGTAACTCGAAAGTGTCGAAGGTGTATCTAATCGATCGAACAAAAAGTGCAATACGATATTCTATGCCTAAAATTACAATAAAATCTTAATAATTGGTTTGCGCTTTATAAATTATTTTTGTACAATTGGCAACGTTGCAAATGCAATGCATTAGTAAGTAAGTTGATAGGTATGATATTGATATGGTCTGGCGTGCTAGATAAAATAATACTGTCAGTTTGACTTTTTGATTTTAGAGGTATGTATTAATTTAAATTCTGCTATAATACCAAATTTACCAAGTCTAATTTTATTATGTAAATAAATAATAAATTTGAAATAAAATAAAATAAAACATTGAAAACATAAAAGAAAAAACTAAAACACTTTTAAGAATGTTTCACTGAACAATTGGCAGTGCGACGTTGCCAAGATGCATTAGTATAGTAGTAGCTTACAAAAAAACCGCATGTTGCAACAGCGCGGTAGAAGTTTTTAGGTTGTCTTGTAATTTGGGTTTAGTGTTAATGTCCATTTTGACTATTGCTATTAAATATAGGAAAATGTCCCTAGTACTGGAAAAGTTGTAATAATCACAGATTCCGCGCTGCAAAGATGGTATTGCGTTGGTGTCTAAAAAATCGTGATATCCAAATTGATAATGAATGTGTTTTTTTCGAGTATTCAGAATCCCTTCGATCGCAAACAGCCGAATTAAGCTGATTTCTTCAAGAAATTAGAACAGGTTTTAAGTTTTTTTAAATTCAGTACCGAAATTAGGATCCTGTATTACGGGCCTCAAAATTGTTAGGTCTACAAAAATTAAATTAAATTAACCAATTAATTAAATTAAAGCCATAATGTCAAATAAATCTAGTTCTCATAGTTGCAGAAAAAAAACCATTTGTACATTGCAATATTATTGAGTATTTTACGAAAAGAAAGTGACGTTTCGTGCAAAATACTTAATGGCATCCTAACGCACAAATTAGATTTTCTGCGTAAATAGCAGACCTATGCCCGAATTTATGAACGCTACCCCTCCACTGGTTTAATACTCAAGATTCCGTAAAAATGACCGAAAACGTTCGAACTCGAATTCATGACAGGAAATTATTCGTCGTCACTTTTCATAACTTCGCATTTGAGCGTCTTTGGGCATTTCTACGAAATCTTGAAAATTAAATCAGTCCAGTGTTCGTAACCAGCTTTCGTGAATTTGGAGGCTAGCTAAATTTGACTAGGATTTTTTATTCAGAATGAAATATAGAAAACGCCAGAAGCGCATATTTATTGCCACCAAAGAAAACATGGCAAATTGGACACAAATTGCAGAAAGCTCCTATTACAAAATAAGAGAAGAATGAAATCTACTAAATAGAAGCTGAATAACAAACTTAATAACACAGAACAATGAAATTCAGGTTTTCAGCATATATTTTGTCACCGAAAATTTATAAAATGCATCATTTCATTTTTTAACACATTGGTGTCGGGTATTCATTGTCTGCGTATTAAAGCTGGAGCGGGCTGTTTTACGAATTCTGTTGAAAATTCAGCAAATAAGTCTAATTCAATACAAATGAAGCTGGAAAGAAAGGACTTCATACCTCATATATTGTCGTGAGGATAGTTATTGAAGCCTTATAACAAATATACACACGTATATTAACCCGTATCCCTACGTTTCCCGCGTTATACCACGAGCCCCGGTAAAAACGTATTAATACGTGACCTGCGCTCCACGCACAGTCTATAAAACACGTATTTATACGTGTCCCTCAAACAATGTGTTAACTTTATTTCCAATAGCTACGCATCATTTAGATAACATAATGGTAAATTTTAATAATCTTTGTCAATGTTTTCTCTTCTTTGCACGCCATTTTATGGCAAAATTTAGATATTGTCTTACGAACAATATAAATGTATGTATAAAACTACCTAACTTAATATAAGTTAAAAATTTAACATCGTCTTGCACGCCAGGTGGTCTTCCACGCTAGTATAAGTAGGTACATATTTTCGCATATTTGTGTAGCTTATTATAGGGGTTTACTAGACGGTGTTAACGTCACATTAATTAATAATACAGTTAATTGTAGTTCAAATGTAGTTTCACCGTCATACATTTCATGTACTACCGCGATCTTTTTTTTATCTCACTGTATAACAATAGTTACTTTTCTTCCATTATTCTCTAAATAACAGTTTTCTAACCTACAATTGGTTCACAAAGTCCTGTACCGATTCCGATTGCTAAATAACGAAAGATAGCAGTGCAGGTATATACTTCCTGGCTTAGGGGTCAATTTTAACTTGGGAATCGCAGCGCAATTTTTATAATGTAAATTGCTATCTCGGTGCGACTGTAAATTGTAGACGGTAGACGCGTCAGTTACTAGAGGTGCGGGATAATTTTATACCATTGCACTGCGGCACCTCGAGTGGCAGACGCAGCGATTGTCGCATCTACATAAGCGGTAGAGCAATTTGAGTCGTACCGAGATAGCAACTTACATTATAAAAGTTGCGCTGCGATTCCCAACTTGAAATTGACCCCTTACGCCGGGAATTATAATCGTAACCTGTACTGAATCAGCGCCTGCATCGACTAAAAGAGGATCGCCGGAATCAATGGTCCAAAAATAACGGACTTTTACTGTTTCGATATTTAGGAAAGCTCGCAGTTAGTAATGCATCCTGAGTATAGATGATTTATACTTGATTAACAATTTAGCGAAACAAGTCAAATTAACGTTCTCAGAAAGCTACTGAATCTTCATTTTGGCAGTAAACCATAAACTTGATAGTTGCTATCAATCATCACGGATGCAAGATGAAGGAGTAATTAAATTTTTAATATCAGACCGTAAAGTACATACAATTGTCCAATTCATTTAATAACCAAGAGCATTTAATTCACTACGAAATAGTTACAATGAAAATTCATATTTATTAAATTTATTACGTTGTCTGGATATTTAACGCCGCGTTGGAAAATCATCTTTCTTTTGCCAGGGTCATCACTAAAGTTACTTTCGTCATAGTTAAATATTGACGCAGGGGGAATCCCCTCCAAAGTTTTACTTAATTCATTAGAAAAATCTGTTAGCATTAGCACTGGTAGCAAAAATTCCAAACAGGTGTTTGATTTTGTCGAAATACATATGACCAAACCTTTCCGACAAAAATTCAGACCATTTACTGAAGATAGGTGACTCTATTGAAGCAAGTAGAAAATTGTTTGATGGGTACTGGATTATACCGACTTAACAACTTCTTGTCGATAATTCAATACGATTCAAAATATATCAACTAAAGTCGCTTATTGTATGCAAGCAAGGTGTCGCATCGACGTACTATAGCGGTCTAGGGTTAAACAAAATTAGGTTAGGTACTTACAAGACATGCCGAGTTTCAACACGTCAGTCAGCTTCACCCCAGAATCATCAAAATATTGCACAATTTTTGTAATTTTGACGTAACTTCACGAAGCATCAACTATGTTAAAATCTTAATGTATATTTGCGACTTAGAGTAGTTGGATGATAGTTGAACTTAGAAATGATATTTGAAATTTTATTACTACCACTTTCTGCAGATAAAAGTTTGAACACCTAATTTTTAGGTATGTTTTCAGCTCGAGACAAAATATTTTTTTTAAATTTTATTTCATCCGAGAGAAAAACTGTGTTATATTTGCCTGATACTGTAATATATGTAGCAGCAATTTAACCCCTAAGAAACATAAAACCTTTGTTTATTTTAAAACTATAGCAACAAATATCTTTTTTCATATTTTTAGTCATGTTCACCCCAGCGGTCAGCTTAACCCCGTTTTACGGTACGAGAAAAGGAGTGAGAAAAACAATTTTTTTTACGTAACAATATTATTTCAGTTTAAGCACTACACAATTTAGTGGTTACGTTCACCCTTATGAAGGAGTAGGTAACATGCTCGTTTTCCTACTGGCAATTATATTGTTATATGAGTATTATATATTACATCGCTCACCGGCGGCAATACTGACAACTCAAGAAAAGTAGTTTTGAGATAAATTAATTTAAAGTTTTTAGTATTATGAAAAAATATTCTAATTTGGATTTAGAAATTAAAAAAAATTGGTGAATTTTGAGTGGTGCCACTATTGCCACCGGTCATCTACCACTCTAAACAATAATTTTTGTAAGGTTGAGTCCAGTTTAGAGGATATTTGAAATTTTTCCAAGCCGCGTTTTTGAACATTCAAAAATGAATTACTTGAAAGCAAAACGGAAACTTGTTGTAATATTTACATTATACGATACACAATAGATTAACGATGATCCCATTAGAGGTTTCGTATTGTCTCTGAAACACCCTGTAGGTAGGGATCGCGGAAGAGATCGGTGGGGTCGGTGTAATTATAAACCTCGGGCTTCTTCATGCATCAAGGATACACCTCTGAAAAACTTTTGGAACCCTGGACATGCAATTAAAAACAACTAAATGATTTTTGTTATAATATTTGCAGTCATTACGAAATTCAGTTAATATAGAAACGGTAATAAATCCATTTATTTGAGCTAAAGTTGTAAGACGATTAAAGAAGCAAATAAAACATTGTGTCTAGGGTATACGTTTATATAAGTTACACGACTGAAGTAAATGAGACCAAATGTGGGTTAACTACACAACACGGTAATCCATATAAGAGCCCCTTAATTTAATTGGTTAATGGTCGACTCTGAGTACCCAGCTGTGATTACAAAATTCACTTATACATCCCTTAATTGAAAACAGAACGAAGGATTTAATTTACAAGGAAAAATTTTTAAAGATTTTTGTTCTTTGGGTAGAAAACCGAATTTCTGTGTTTCTGAATATCATAACCTTTAATATTTATCATACTGCTGTTGATTTAACAACTTATTATTAAATTATAACACAACTTTTTGTAAGCTTCAGTGAAAATTTATTGTACGATATTAACTATAAATTTGATCACTGATTGTGCAATTAATTTAGAAATATGTCACAAATATTATCTAACATAAGATAATTTTTTTAATAATTTTGTAATACAATATACTTACTTATGTATTCGTAAAACATATGTTGATAAAACGTCGCCATAGGTAATTTTCAAAATTATTCTTAAATCTGGACATTAATAATAAAGTGGAAAACGCTGGACATCTGTCCCGTTCAAGTTAGTAAATAGAATTAGTATGTAAGCTAGGAGGAGCGAATAAAGGAGGAAGGATAATCGTGTTAAGGTGTCCGGGCCGTGATGCATCACGCTCGTGGCAAGTTCACGGATAATTCCCAGAGACAGATCACACGATCCATCACTTAACATGCCATCAAAGACTACCTGAGAAACAGAGCTCAGGGATTTCTGTTTAAAAACTTCTTCCAAAAAATATTTCTAATTTGTTAACAAATTAAAAATGTTAATATTGCTGTATAACTGTTAATAAGAAATTGTTTCGTTTAAAGAAAATAAATTTAATGGAATAGTGCAGTTTTCTTTATAATATATGCTTCACTAGTTACATTAAATATTTTGTATTCGATATGGTCTTTGGGTTTCAATTCCTGCACGAAAAGTAAAAATGACTTGAGAGGGTGCATGTTTTTCTTGGAAACAACCCAACAAGCAATTAACTTGCAATTTTGCCCTAATTCTTTGGATGTTTAAGGGCCAGTTGCAGAAACGAAAGTTAACAGCGGTGTCAGCTAACAAAGCGTTATGTAGATCTATGATTGGCTGCAGTGTGCTGGCAGCCAATCATAGATCTACGTTAGCTCTGTCAGCTGACATCGCTGTTAATTTTCTATTCTGCAACTGGCTCTTAATCTTTTTGGAAGCAAATAAAAATAAAATATTCACATTAGGCGTTACCTTATCCGACACTATCAAGCAAATCGCCCAAAAATATTTCGTTTTTCACCGTTGTAACATAAAAATAAAAACAAGAACCTTTAATCACAAAAAATTTTATATAAAATAATATAAAATTACTCACATAGACGCGTTTCGGTGGCTATGCCACCATCTTCAGTACATCTACATCAGTAGATGTACTGAAGATGGTGGCATAGCCACCGAAACGCGTCTATGTGAGTAATTTTATATTTTTTTTATATTATTTTATATAAAATTTTTTGTGATTAAAGGTTCTTGTTTTTATTTTCATTATCGACATCACAGGGTCCACTATATATATTTTATCGTTGTAACATACATAACTATTTTTACTACAAAAATAAATTAGCGCATTGTTACATTACCAACTGTTGAAATCATTCTTGCGGGAAGAAATAGTGACCCGTTTACTTCCCTCTTCACAATTGATTAAACAGACACATTTTCACTATAATTGCATTTGTAGAAACGCTACAATTAACACACTAGCGGTTCGCAAATATTTGAGTAAGTTTGCATTGTTTGGTCATCTGTATTGACTTTACGAAACCCAATGTTTGGCGAATAACGTATATACTTGATTTCTTGGGGATTAATTAAAAATAAAAGCTAAAAAAGTCGTACAAATTTTTTAAAAAACTTATGTCAATGAGTGGTTAGTTTTATACTTAATTGTATTGAAAATATAACATTGACTAGATATGATAAGATATCACCCGATAAAAATATTTTAACATAGTTAATTACTATACAAGTAAAATAATATTAATTGCTATTAGTGGAATTAATTATCGATTAAAAAATTGAAGATTGTTTTTATTCCATCATGATTGGGAAATTTTTAGGTAATTGGTTATCCACTTTTATTAAAAGTAAAGTATAATAAAATTATGATTAATTTGTAAATTGGATTTTTAATTAACTGTTTACATTTTATTTACATATTAATTTGTCCTTCGATTTAAACACCAAGACTTTAATAGTTAGCTTGTGCTTGAATTATTGAAAGTGAGTCAGATAAAAGAAAGCTTGCAACTTCTCCTATTCCGGAAAAAACACGATCTCTGAGCGTCTTAAGCCGACCCATTGTGGCGCCCTGAGATGTGGCGCCTTGAGATGGTGCCACCGCAGTACAATAATTAGTTACAACTGCCCGTATTTTCAGAAATGTTTGATTTAATATAACTGAATTGAAGTTACCTGAGTAAATTTTTTAGAAATTTTAAGAAATTATCACGTCCACAGTGTACCACGGAGCGATTTCCAACGTTCTTCCCGTCCAACGCAAGTGTTTTAATAGTACGTATATTGCATTAAATGAGTTGGTGCACATAACCGCTGTGTTGCCGCAGAATTTTATAAGAATAACGTACCCGGCTACCCCAATATTCAATTTTTAGATTTGTGGGATGTCGTACTCGTAGAGATTACGTACTGTTACATGTTCTAACACGTACTTTTATTTTAAAAAATAATTTAGGCCCCTCTTGTGACTCTATTTATAGATGCAATTTGAGTATTTGCGAATTTGCATAAAGGTAATTCAAGAGTTCTGGCTTATGATAAAACAGCTTATAACACTGATTGATAAGTTTCGTTTCACGAATATCGATGTAATTAAATAATCTTGCATATCGTCGGTGAAGAACTGACACCTCATAAGTCGCACTATGGAGAACTCGACAAATTTTTAAGAAATGACCGGCATATTTTTCTGAATTAACTGGTAACAATAATTCATTTTTGCAGTTTGGTTAGTTACTACGTGTCACTTCTTGACTGACGATATCGCCTATTGCTTTTTTTACAAAAGTGTTTACCAGCGAGTCGTTTCTCGAATTCGCTGGAATATTTTCCAATGAGAGTGATTCCACTGAGATATTTTCTTACAGAACAGAGGAATTGCATTTTTGAATGTTGTAGAAACATTTTTCAGTGGAATACATTCAGTTGTTGATAGATTCACATGAATTTACCGAACTAGTCAATCCGACGTTTACCTTTCAAATTTAAATATGGCCTACCTATTGCATAATTTTCAAAAACACCCAAAACTTTATCAAAATTTCATATGTTAGTAATAAGAAATATTCCAAAACGCAGCATTAAACAAGTTAAGCTTAGTTACTGACCGAAGATAATTAATTATTGTCATTTAAAGGAAAATATATTTTCAAATATAGAACAGTCACTTCTGTCACCAAAAGGGCTGTTGACATGCGACAAATATACACAGTGACGAACACTATTCCACTGAGAACGCATCATGTGAATGTTTTGTGGTGGAAAAATTCTAACAACACAATTCGAGAATACGAGTTTTGCATTGTTGTGGGAAAATCCGTCACTTTCCTATGAAAATACAATTTCATCGAATTCGAGAATGGACCCCCTGGTAATTCAACTTGAAATTAGAATGTGACTTGTAACAAATTGTTATGAGCCATTCCCATTATAACCTCGATTTGCACCGTTACAACTCTGACATGAAATCAACCCCTAAATATGCAAGAACAACACGATTATTTAAGTAGTCGCTACTACATCCATTTTTGATGGCAGAATAGTATATTCTGTAACAAGTTTGGAATGAGGCATATCCACACGAATGGAAGTTTGACACCCGATCCGAAGGCGAGGGTGGCGGTTCACGAGTGTGGAACAGCCATTTCAAACGTGTTACAGACTATACTTTCTCTACGACTTTATGTGAAAATAAAAAATAATGATAATAATAATAGTAATAAAATAATAACAATACAATAATACAATACAATACAATAATTCTCTATTTATATATTTTCGTTTTTACTTACTAAATTAATAGTAATATTTTGGCAACGGTTAAATGGGATATTTGGTAAGTTACAAACATTTGATGTGTGGTATTTACCACATAAGAATGTGATAGCAACATTGTTGAATTCTGTATGGAACATGCTGGTGTAGGTTCGATATCTAAATATTCTAATATTTTATTGGCAACATTTAAGCGATTTTGAATGGAATTGTCGGTATAGCCTTCGGTCACTTCAAAAGATTTCCATCCACCATGTCTTTTTAAAGTTTCTATATTGGCCCCAGCATCTATCAACATGGTGGCAGATGTCCGTATAAAGCAGTGGCTGGTGTAAGACTCTGAATTTAGTAGTTGCAACAAGATAACCACTTGTTTAGCCATGTTACCTAGTTTATTTATACCCATGACTTGTTTGGTGCAGCGACCTTTTTGAAAATTTACAAAAAAATTGTCTGTTGTAATGTTTGGGGGCCTTAAATCTGCATATTTTTTAAATGTTATAAAATTCTGCATTGCTGGTGAATTTTCTAGCAACCCTTGTTTTGGCATCAGGTACACTAATTAATACTGAATTTTCTAAGTATTTTATATCTTGAAAAAACAATTAATAGCAACTCTTCATTTTCTGTATTTATTTAGTTAACTTTGTTGAAAGATATTGTTTTTAAACTTAAATCATTAATTTATTAAATTATATTACACTTACACTGCACAAAAAGTATATTTTTCTACACCTATTGCATTATATTGCAATTATTAGCATTCTTTTCGTGAAAAATGGTACCTATAATTCACTGTAGTGAATTATGAAGTCATAATTAACTGTATCCAGCCAATCACAAATACTAATTAAAAAATTGCTACTTCGCTGATCCAATGATATTTTACATCGTTCGCGATCAACTCTTTCTATACGGCTGACAATCGACTAGCGTGACAGCTAAGTGTGTGCCTCTATTTTCTGTTAACAATCGATAAATTAACATTGAAATGGATATTAGCAGTGATGAAGAAAATTGTACTCCGCCAGAAATACTAAAAATGGCTCAAACAACAGCCGAGAATCTTCTGCCTGCAAAATCCAGGAAAGCCTATGAGTGTGTATACAAATCATTTATGGAATGGCGTGATCACAAGAAAGCTAGTTCTTTCTCTGAGAATGTGATATTAGCTTACTTTGGTGAAGTATCGGAAAAATATAAAGCGTCTTCACTATGGACGCAGTATTCAATGCTAAGAAGTACGCTTGAAATTCATCACAACATCAAACTAGATACGTATGGGAAGTTAACAGCATTTCTCAAACGTAAATCTGAAGGCTACCGAGCAAAAAAGCAAAAACTTTCACTCCGGAACAAATAAATGATTTCAATAAAAATGCCGATGACCAGAAATATCTTGGAACCAAGGTAGGAAGATCTTAAATTATTCGTTGTTACCGATAGCTCCACATTTTCTTTTATTTAAGGTGGCACTAATTATGGGTATTATGGGAGCGTGTAGATGTAATGAATTAAAAGAAACGAATATTGGGAATCTTCAAGATCTTACATCAACAATATTGGTGAATGTGCCCAACACAAAAACCAAAGTCGTTCGCAGCTTTACAATAACAGGGAATTTCTATAAAATTGTGAAAAAATACATCTCTCTGCGTCCGCCAGATCTTCAGGATTCCTCCTTCTTTTTAAATTATCAAAAGGGAAAATGCACTAGTCAGAGAGTTGGTATTAATAAATTTTCAGCGATGGGGAAGCAAATTGCCACCTTCTTAAATCTTTCTAACCCAGAACTGTACACAGGACACTCTTTCCGTAGATCTTCGGCGACCGTGTTAGTGGATGCAGGAGGTGATATCACAGTCCTAAAAAGACACGGGGGTTGGAAGTCGACTGCAGTGGCAGAAGGCTACATTGACGATTCGATGTAGAATAAAATGGACATATGTCAAAAAATTTTACAATCTGTCCAAACTAATAATTCAACCACTAAAACTGCCAATCAAAATTTAACAATGGACATTACCACTCCATCTTTAAATATTACTAACTGCACAAATTTTAATATATATTATCATCCTAGTAGTTCACTTAATGGAAAATAAAAATTAATTATGTGTATTATACAGTTCCATTAAAGTTATCAAATTTGAGCCTAACTTATCTGCTTAATAAGTGTAGAAAAAGCATAGTATCACATTCGCGATTATGACCATTATTCACTCTGATGATTTGCGCCACTCGCCTACGGCTCGTGGGCTCAAACGTCATCCTCGTGAATAATGACTGTCATAATCGCTCATATAATAATATACTATTAAACAGAGATAATCACCAAAAAGACACAGGACAGTTCAAATTGCTTAAATCGTGTGACGCGATTTCTTAAATCAAGTTTTGACAAATTGAAAAAAAAAACATCTCATAATAATAATTTGTTTTCACCTCCGATTAAAAAAAAAGTAGTTGCAATGGAGGGCGCTGGTGGTAGTCATTCCATAACAAGTAATGGTATGAATATTCCGTAACAGGTGTAAAGAATAGCCCTATTCAATGTTCAAAAATGATCGCAGAATGCATGTATTCTAAAACAGTCGTAGAGAAAAAACATACTGTTTCTACGCTTATCAGAAACCACGTGCCCAAGTTGCTAGACAACCGCGTGTCCGACGCTCGTTTGGTGCACATAACTGTGGGGTGGACGCGCGACGGACGCGCGTTCGACGCGCGATTATGTGCACCGGGCCTTAAGCTGTTATACGTTAAACAAAAATGATTCAAGCCATAAAATGAAGTGTACTCCCCACCAATCGGAATAATGTCAACCCACAAACGTAAACTGCAAGGTTGAAAGAGTTTAACCATAAGAAACTATAGTGACGTGGTTTGAACCATTATTGCTAAACAGCATCCATAAGAGGGTAGGTACATTTACGGCCACCCAAATGTGCACGATACCTGACACAAATTTCCCTATTTTTTCATAGATTAAATCTGGCTGTATTCAGTGACTTTCGTGAAATAATATTTGTCATAAAAAAAAATATTGGCATTTGGATTATGTTTTTAACACGCCTATGATATAAAGCAAAAATTAAGTTGCTAAAAAAGATCGTGCACATTTGGGTGGCCATAAATGTACTTGTAACTTTAAAATTTAGTTTTAATGTATCTAGTGCAGCGATGTCCAAAGAAGAAAACAACTATATATGCCGTTGAAGACGCTACTAAACGTTTCATAAAAAATGCACCATTACAAAACTTAAAGTTGCCTATAAAAAATGAATAAAAACATCGTATCAAACTTCTAGTTTTACTTGAAATCTTACCTACTTATCCATCGTTTTCTTAATTTTTCAACGGGGTGTGTATTTCTTAAATAACACCAAGGAGTTCTAAAGTATATACAGACAGGTTTTTAAATTAAAAATCATATTACAAAACAGAAAAGTCAGAGCACAGGAACACAAGATATGACGTTTTCTAAATACTGATGTAAATACTGACGAAGGGCACCTTACTGTAGCAGTAATACTGTCAGTATCTCCTCAATCCTCACCACTTTCGAGGCGTGGTGCAATGCTGATGCCACGATATCAAAATATCCGGATATCCTTCAGTATTTTCATCATTCCATTAGTATTGACATTATCAATAATACTGCCAGGATTTTAGAATACTGACAGTATTACTGACAGTCTAGGGTGCGCTTTAACTTGTATGCAAATTCAGTAATTTTGGAGGGATTCTCAAAAATGTTTTGGTAACAACCTGTATATTAGTCCCTGGGACAAAATCAACCTCCAACGAATCACTTGACATTGACATTTAAATTAAAAAACTAAAGATACAACATTATGTCATATCACATGAATAACTGTGTGACATACTTTAAACAAAAAAAAATGGTAAAGTTATATAAGTAAAATACGGCCCCTCAAAGAAACACATTAAAATGTATGAAGTTTGTCAAAATTTCGTATTTCAAATAAAACATGACGGAGCATAAAAATGACTAGTGATATAAGTATTAATTGAAGTGAGTAACTGATAATTGATAATTTTTATTGCAGTAAATATCTCCTAACTATTTATAAATTGTTTTCTTGTATGCAATTGAAGTAATTAATACAGTTTTTTTAAAAAAGACAATCAAAGAAACTATATCTAGTACTCTATGCATTTACCTTACTTATTACTAAGCTGAAGTTGAAAATGTTTCAACCGTACTGAGCTTGGCGGTACATACCATAATATGTATTCATATTCCGTTAAGTAGGGTAGAGTCACCATCTGTAGCCACTACATCAACTTTAGCCACGTTACTTATAAATAGGTACATATTTTTAGGGTTTAGATAAGTTAAGAACCAAGAATATGCTTGATTATCGTTTTTAAATACGTCGCCAAAACATCGGCCTCTTAGGGCTTAGGACTAATTAAAGTTTAATCAATAAAATAACTTGATAATGTTTCGATATGTTTCGCTAGTTATGATACGGTGCGATCCAAGTCATCTGAACGTGACACTACTATGATAGTGATATTTTGCGTCCCGCTCTACTAATATTTCAACCAAACTTACTGCTAGTATGACATTTTGATAAATTTGAAATTTAAATTTAAAAAGCAGTCTTCTTCTCAACTAAGCAGTCTGGGAATAGATTGTAACAAATAAGGTATCACAAAGTAGTTATGATTATGTCTTAATAAATGAAAATATAAAATTTTAGACAAAAATAGTGTTGTCACAAAAAGAAAACAAGTTTGTCTTGCGAAGTTATTGTCGTAATAATATGCAAAGCGAAAATACTTGGTTCTATTCTGCACATTAATGTTACTTAGAGTTTCATCCAAATCGGGAAGTAGTTGGGTATGAAATTTCTGCACAGCATGTTTGAAGACTAGTTACTCGCTTCCAAGCTAATGGCAGCGTATTCAAAGGAAGTCCCCTGATAGATCTTCTACTTTAAGTGAATTTTGTAGAAGTGCCATGGAAGCAAGCCCGATTAAACCATTGCATCAGTTGTCGGCTCAAACTGTTTAAAAATTTCATTATCCTGTCTTTGTTTATTTTCAAAGTTGCTTTTAGTACTTTCTTTTGAATCACGTTACCGAGCGCTAAGTAAATTGGATTTATATGCGTACAAAGTTTCTGTTGTGCAGAAATTATTACCACCTTCATCTCGCGAAAGAATAATCGGACCTATTGTTTTTCACGAAACAATTAATGCTGCAAGATAACGACATCAACCTTTACAGTCACTTTTAGACCAATTTCATGACGATGAGCAAATCCAAGGAAACCTTCAACAAGATGGAGCAACAGCGCAGCGCGCACAGATGGTACCACATTAGAATTTTGTCGAGAATTTTAGGATAATAGTGTAATCAGTCAAAATTTGTGCCCGTCACGATAACGCTTTGGCTCTTATTGGTTTGGTTCTTTGAAAAATTCATTTTTTGCTAATCGTATTCATACATTGGAAGAATTGCAAGATACCTCAAATAAGGATACCCTCCATCACAGTTTCGACAATTTAGAAAGAAGGATAAAACTGGTTCTACAAAGTAATGAACAACAATTTAAACATATGATGTAAAATAAACTGATTCGCACAAAAACCAAATCACGTACTATTACGGCCAGCGAAATGTGCACGATACCTGACACAAATTTCCCTACCTTTTCATAGATTAAAGCTGGCTTTATCCAGTGTCTTTCTCAAAATAATATTAGTCATAAACAAAATAATATTGACATTTAGCTGATTTTTTTAGAACGCATATGATATGAGGCAAAAATGAAGTTGCTAAAAAAAATCGTGCACATTTCGGTGGCCGTAATAGTACTTCAGTGAAATTGAGTTTATCTTTAATATTTTGAGCTAAATCTTCAGGAATCAGTATCAATAAGTATATCTCGGCATCTCTACTCACTCGAAATTTCATCCGATCATGTCAATTTAATCATTGTTTCAAGCCACAGCGTTTATGTTGTGCGTTGTTGTAACAGATTATACGATTCAGAAGCAAATCCGAACAAAGACGAATGATACTTTAGAAAAAGATAAGTGACTTGGTTAACGTTAGAAAACTTGGAATGAACGCATGTGCAAAATATGATTTGTTTATCTTAACTCAATCGCATTTCCTTCTTTAAAATGTGACACTCGATCATGCACTCATTTTAACCCAACAAACTCATACGATTCAGGCCTGTTTATGCCGTAAAATTCAAGTCGATGGACATAATCGGATGAAATTTCGAGCAGATCGAGACACTTAGATAAACGTATTCAATGAACCTTGTTATTATTCTCAGAATTGCCGTTTTTCGGACTAGTAAAAGGTCTGTATAGTCATATTATTCTCTTTCTATGCTTTGTTTAGCTAAAAATATTAGTGATAAATACAATTTCACTGAAATGGCTGTAAAATATAAGATTACAATGTAAACAAAACTTGATTAATGAAATTCTTGTCCTGCCATTGAGATATCATTGAGATATGTTGTGTTCGTAAATTTAATTAAATAATTTACTGTTCTTTTATATGTACCCAATACATTTTTCGTGTGCACGCCCATGGTCAGCGCAAGTGACGGAAATTATAACAACGGGACAGAAAATATCACTAAGAAGTAGCACGTTCAGACGATTTGAAACACCCGGTAATAATGACGGATCAAATGTCTGTATACTATTTTATTCGCAATCAATAAAAATTAAAAATAATATTATCGTTGCACGACTGACATTTCATTAAATTGCTTAACAAAAGTCACATCAAATTTGTATTTGCTGTTTCTTTAACAAGCAAAATGTCTGATAGTGAAATAGAGTGTACCCCCCCCCCCAATTGCGGAAATCCGCACAAAACTTAAAACTCAATCTCTGACCTGAGAAAAGTAAACTGCGATACGAAAAAACATACAGAAATTTTCGCGACTGGTGCTCCAAAAAGGGGGTCCAAAAGTACGTTTCTGAGAGCATTATACTCGCTTATTTTGGTGATTTGGCTAAGACTCAAAAACCATCCTCCATGTGGTCTCATTATTCTATGTTGAAGAGTACTGTCAACTTTAACGACAATGTTGACATTTCGAAATATATGTTAATTTGACATTTGTAGTTTAAATCGATAATAACGCCCTCACAGGTTGGTTATGGTTTTTTCCGACCGATTACGCCTCATAACTGACTCATTTTTTAATATTTCTGACTGGCTGAAGTGTATTCATGAAATCGCTCACTTTCCAACTTTTAAAGAGTTAGAAAAGTTGTATGTTACTAACTGATTGTGAATAAAATCAATTGTTTCCCCTTAAATTTATTTTTTAAGTGGGGTGGTCAAAAAGAGAAGCAAAGTTATTTACTTTTCCCATCTCTAGTAACAAACTGATCAGTGATGGAACAACAGGTTCTATTTCTTGTCACCTTACATCTTCAACGCCAAAACTCAAAAATATAAAAAAGAAGTAACAGCCAAAAGAAAAATTCTACCAAATTGCGAAACATATTACTTTTTTATTTTTCGGATGATAAGACCCATACCAAAATTTTGAAACGTTTTTATCAAAACAATACGGTATCACTTACTTTCGGACCATAACACGTACTCCAACTTTTAGTCGATTTTTTTTTCTAAAAAGCGCGTCTTGTGGTTCAAAAAATACGGTAGATTAAACCGCACTATTTGCAGGCTTAACTTGTTTCTTAAGAAATTACCAACAGTAACATAACCTAAATAATTTGCTTACTTTGTTCAAAAAAATGTAATCTTCAGGCAATACAAAAGCATGCAATCTAATTTATTCAACATCAGTTAGTAACATACAACTTTTCTAACTCCTTAAAGGTTGGAAAGTGAGCGATTCCATGAATACACTTCAACCGGTCAGAAATAGTAAAAAAGGAGTCAGTAATGAGACTAATCGGTCAGAAATGAAACCATTTCCAACCTGTGAGGGCGTTACTATCGATTTAAACTATAAATGTCAAATTAACATATCTAGAGTATGCAACCAACTTTTCTCACGTGCATGAACGGTGAACGCAATCAAATATTTATTAATTATTTTTTATTATTATAGTTGCTTGTTTTATTAAATGATTGATTGTGAATAAAATAGTATACAAACCTCGGCAAAAGTACCATTCCTGTGTTTCGAGAACTAGTTCACCTCAAGGCTACGCCTTACGGTAAACTATAGTTTTCTCGACGGGAATGGAATACTTTCCGTCTCGGTATGTAATATACTATTTATTATCAGCAGCTATGTCTCAAACTTTCTTACTGTTCACCCATTGTCTGTATATGTGCCACGAAAGGTATAGAATTTTCGATACATATCGTATTTTGTGATAAAAAGGAAACACTCTTTGAAGGGCCGATTTAACAAGGGCATAATTATTATAATTTTCATAAATAGTTTCTGCCATTTTAATTGATTTTGTTTAAATTACTGTAATACAATATTTCTAACAGTTCTAAAAATTTACAATCAATTTTAATTGTTTTTTAACTATTAGTAATTTATAAAATAGTATTATTCTTGAACTAAAATAATAGCTTTTAACCAAAAATAGCGATAAATCAATTTAAAACGTAGAAAGTATTTATTAACACAAAAGTTTGCCTTTAATGGTAAAACGGTTTCCACTAGAAACAATATGACACATGTGATTCTGGAAGTGACATTCTCGCCACAGATCGGGTCCTGCAGTGATTCATCACAAGCAGGGTGACATTCCCTCGTCATACAGCCAGTAATCATTGATATCAAATTCCTCCCTTGTGATATCCTGCGTATTATTGCGAACCATTCCCCTTATAACTGTCAGTATATTCGAAATCCATTTTGGGTATCAACATTTTCAGTAATGCTAATAAATGCAAAAATACTTTAAAGCACACAAACCATGAGAAGTACCTATAGGTAAATGTCACAGAAAAACTTTGCATTATTTGATTAAGTAATTAATTAATTTTTGGAAATATAAATGAGGAAGATGGAAGAAATACTCGAAAATGCAGTTCGATAAATGAACATGAACTTTTCGTTTCTAGTAATTGCAAACGGTAAAAATAAAATATTTTGATATTGAAATATAAAATTATCTGTGGAATATTGCCAAGGCGTATTTTCCGGTCAGGCGGTAAGTAATAGATGCACGTAAACCATGCGCTTTATTAGTAAGTTAGAGTTTTATGTGCAGAATTTTATATTGGTCCAAACTTGTCAAAGTCGTAAAGTGTATGAGGCCATCCCGAGCGACTGATAGCAAACAGGTGTCATAAAGAGGGCTCAGAGCAACACCGCATTGCCACCCTCCGGGATCAAACAGTTTAGAGACGGGGTTACGTTGCACATAACCGTCATGTCATAAAACCACTCTTGTAGGTATATCAAAAGTGCAAGAAGTAGTTTGAATATAGTTTTCATGTGTTTGAATTATTCACTCTCGCAATTCAAGTTTATTTTACGCATTAAAATACATTCGAAAAGGTATTATGGCTGGTTAAGTTGGAAAGCAAAATGTAAAATCGATAACTCTGCAAATTTATTTTACACGTGGGGTTAGCCACAGCATGCAGGTTTGCCACATAACTGCAAAAATATGTGCAATCGAGCTTGGATTTGTATCTCAATCGAAGGACCTGGCAAGTAAAGCGGTTTACTAAGATATGGCCGAGATTTGGCATTGTGTAGTTCACTTCGGTACTTACTTTCAACGTTAAATTTATAGGATACGTTTCGATAAAATATAGTGTATTAATTAACAGCTTATCTTTGTTTTTTGGTGATTTTCTCTCTTACAAAGTTTTATTTATTCTTTATGGATGTTAGTAGGTATTAAGTTTACTTTTAATTTCTTATCAACTACAAAAAGTTTAATTTAAATAGAGAGACTTATGAATATAATAAACGTCTGCTTTTCCCATAATATATTATAAAGTTCTAACAATTGTTGCTTCCTAAAGCAATTTTTGGCTCGTTAATGTTAAGATCTGTTCAAAAATTTGAAGTTCCTATTCTGGTTAAGTTTGCTTGGTTATTTACTTTCAGATTGTGATAATTGTTAAGTACACCTCTAAATTGTACAGGCATTGTCTTAAACACAGGGCAACATTTGTACAATAACTTGCAATTCGAGAGATTTGTTTAATAAATTTTAGAGTTGTTACAGACTTGAAGTAGTTATTTTGAAACTAAAATAGTATTAAACGAAATAAACCATCGATCCTGTTTAATTAACGTTCTCTGGCGTAAAGACAAAGTTTGCAGTAGTTTCAAACAATGAAAGTTTGCTGATTTGTTCTAAAATCGAACAATGTTACACCTGTCTCGAAACGACACGGTCTGTGCATTATACTTCATTAGTAAAGCAGATCTATTGTTGACAGTTTCCCGTGAAAGAAGAAAAAATACCGTCTCTAGAGTGAATATCTACTTCACAAAAGGCGTATACGGTATTTACAATGAATGATATTTGTCCGTCCTTTTTACAAGACGTTGGATCAGCGGCGGATAAGTTTAGATAGATAGAAACTTGATAAACTTGCATCCTGCCTTCACAAAATATGGGACAAACTGAGAGAATCAGAAATATAAAACATATACGCCCCTCAACTTTATAAAATACTTAACAGCAAGTGTTAAACTTTTAATAATGGTGTAATCACAAACGAGACTAAATTTGATGTGATTTACGACATTATAAATTGAATGTATTTTCAGAGCAGATATCACATCAATGAGAATGATAGCACGCCTCTGGAGACTGTCGTTCGGACATCCGCTGGAGTGCGACACTCTTCGATATCGCACCCTGGGGTTGTTTTTGTTTCCACAAGCTCAAGGAATAACAAAAACAAAGAGCTTCATTTCAAACTTCTTCCACTTCCAGAAAAACAAAATATATTTTTGACCAATTAATCTTCCTGAAAGCATTTCTCAAAGGTATTGTTCAATAATGAAAGAAAATTTATCGGAAAAAGTAAGGTCTAAGTCTTCCGAACGAAATTTTAAAAAGAATGCGTCAATCAGATTTTAATAAAGTTGATTATATGAAATGACATATTGATCCATTTTTGAATAGACGATGACAGACTAATATAATAACATATTCAATTTCCCCTTTTGAATAATGATCTCGCTCATTCAACAAAGGGTTTAATAGTGACAGGTCTTTCGGTTTTCCTTCCGTTTCCGTTGACAGTATTGACAACATTCACTTTAACTACTTGGTGGACTGTGATGCAAACCAACTCGTTCAGTTTGAGAAGATCGCTTTGTCCCCGCTGTGATTGTTATGTGCGATAGGTAATTCAAAGGAGCTTGCTTTGGTCAGCGGTGGATTAACGACAAATTCTCTTGGGACGAACGCAATGTTATCGACTCGTACTCAAGGCGCTGCTCGTTCGACACCCATGAGACTCGTCTCGTGGAACCGCAATCACCACAGAGAATTTTAGACATACTTTAGTCTTTTTTCTACTCTCGGGAATTTAACTATGAAGAAAAACTGGCCGTACGTTGGTGGCGTACATATAAATATTTATTCGTATGATAAATCATTTTATGATTAAGTGTGAGTGCTTACGTAGACAAAGTTTTCAGTTTACAATCGTCTAATATTAAACGTCAAATAATTTTTGTGATTGTACATTTTATGTTTCAATTCAGTAAAGTTAATTGATCGTTTTGTTTTTATTATCGTTCTTCGTTGAGCTGTTCCTTCTTTGTGCTTTTTTATCTCTACTTATTTTCGTTTATTGATATAAAAATATTATACTTTTTTACGATTCAATACAAAATGAACATTTATATGCCAATTTATCCGCTAGTTACGACGAATGAATTGATATTATTGTTGGTTATTGTTCATTTTGGATTATATCAAGCAGATTTATGATACAATACCGTAAGAATTTGAATAATTCCCTCTGTATTTTAATGCTAAATAATGCAAATGAACGTAAACAACTTGATGCTTTAGATTTGAGAGACATTTAATTTCCTGAATTCATTTGCGCGAGCTCCCCCTAATAAACTAAAATTATATTATACATTTTCCGAGAAGATAATAATATAATACCTACCGGTGGATTCTTTAAGAATGTCGTGACCTCTTTAAATACAATAATTGTTTTAAAATTCCATTGTGTGAATTTGTGCCCATTTGAGATCTTTGTTAATGGAATACAAACTCAACCATTCTTACCTTATTTGTTAATGCGCAATAAGTCTGTGTTTTACAATTTAACGTAGTCAACGGCCTAATGTGGAAACTGTGAAGACTGCAAACAGCATGCTTCATTAATATCGAAGCGCTTGGTTTCTGAAGTTGAACATCGCAAAAGTTTACAAATTAAAATTGCAAAATCTGTCTTCCAGCACCAAACAGTTTAAACTTGACTATTTCAAACTGCGATTCATAATTAAGTTTTACAACTTAGTAGGTATATTACTTCCAAAAACTTTTACCGAAGCACTCAGAAAGTATTAATTTTATTGTCATTCAAATTTCTATTATTAATTAAAATATTACTTCTGAAAGTTTCACCTTCACCTTTACAGAAATTTTCAAAATAAACAGAAACAAAGTAACGTAACTAAAGCTACTTTTTTAGTATTAGAACACGTAAATTAGTTTGGACGAAATAAACTTACATTCACGGTAATTATACCTATAATTACACCATTACAGTAACTTTAACAAACCTATTTTGAAAAATTGTATGACAATTATTTCGTTCAAATTTTATAACCAATTTACCTCAAGTTTTTCAGACATTATTATTTATCTCAATGTTTATTAACCACGACGTTGTGACGTTAAAATTGTTTAATAACAATTACTTATAAAATAAATATGGTTGTATTTTAAATAATAGTACAGTAGACTGCCGTATAACGCGATTTTCGTACAACGCGCAATATAACAAATTATGGAAGTTCCCCGTGTATTTTAGTGGAGCATAGCTTTGTTTTGCATTTTGCTACCTACCGTCAGCAACAACACATTATGCATATAACAGAATTCAATAAAGTTATAATTCTATTTTAATTTGGTGTATGAAGGGCTCTATGGAAGAAGTATCTAAGTCACTTTTCATATTCTGTGATATTTGAGATTTGATGTTTCAGTTTGATCTGTAAATCGTATTGTTTTGATTTTTAATGATCTTTTTTAACTAAAGTAAGTAATCGTTAGTAAAAAAATCAGTCAAAATCAAAACAATATGTTTTTCATATCAAACTGAAACATCAAATCTCAAATATCACAGAATATGAAAAGTGACTTGGGTACTTCTTCCATAGAGCCCTTCATATGTGATTTTAACAAATATATTTTACTATCTTAATGGTCATCCAAACATGTTATCTTTCTTATCCATGTTACACCAGAAATTTTTTTGTATAAGACGAATTCCTATAAAGCGATTTCATACAATGCGTTTTATGGGAGTCTACCGTATATCACATATTAATAGTTGCAAGAAACATATTACGCACGAATAAAAAGGCGTCGTTATAGTAACAAAACCTGCGTGAATATTTTGCCTTGTGATTTCAAGTAACTTTTTTATGGACTGCACTGAGTTACATTTTCTGTATTACCTAGGTAAAGTATTTGTCTAGAGTGGTAATTTTGCAAATTTGCAAAATAGTAATTTTTGTAAGGCCTGTAGTTGCTTAAAGAGGGTGCGGTTTATAAAAAATTCCATTAACTTACAGGTACGC
This sequence comes from Dascillus cervinus, assembly GCA_949768715.1. Classification (NCBI taxonomy): domain Eukaryota; kingdom Metazoa; phylum Arthropoda; class Insecta; order Coleoptera; family Dascillidae; genus Dascillus; species Dascillus cervinus. Next base: position 18,920,619 of record OX458316.1, read on the forward strand.
TAAAATGGGCGAACGTCTTATAATTTAGAACAGTGGTAATTTCACCACTATGCTTCATAGTTTTATTTCTTCAGTTCAACAAAAAGTTTGAAAAAAATATCTAATTCCAGCAAGATATTTGCATACTAAAAATTATTAATGAAAATTATTGATGAAACCTTTGTTAATTAGATATGTAAATTCACAGACATGATTTACTGCTTGGCTTACAATTACAAATAGAAAGTAAGTAACCATGGAAAAATGTTATTAATCAATTACAAATTTTGTTTACATTTTGACCGGGGTTTCAGAGTTGAACGGAACTGTCACTGCGTTTTGAACTACCAACACAATTTAGATGAAAGTCCCTAACTATGCGATTGGTTTGGTTACTCACTTTACCACACGGCGTGCGTAAGAATACGCTTACCTAGTTTACAGTTTTGATCATTTTCAGTAGTAATCGTAGAAAAAATATAAGTTTTTAGTGATCAATATTATTGAAATTACTTTTGTTACTATGCATAGTTATTGGTAAAAATTTGAATTTGTAATATTTTCCTTCTACATATTTTAATTTTGTAATAAATTAATGAAGTGTATATGGTGGCTGTTTCAGAAACACGTATGTTAATTTTACCATATGGAAGAACTCTTCAAGTTAATCGACTTGTCTCTGAAGTAGGTATTTTCCAAAAAAACGTCAATTTGTTTTGCCTCTTAAGGTTGACCAAGTAAGTCGTTGGTTATGGCCTCCACGATACAATTTATATTCTGTCATTATGATGGTTAACTAATCGCATTTATCTTATACAGGCATGTTAACCATAGGCGGGTACACGTTTTAATAAAAACATATTTCCAGTTTTAAATACATTTGTTAGCTTTTTTTTTAAATCAAGTAGGAAAAATATTTAAATTGATATTAAAATTAACATACCTATTTCTGAATTACCTAGCCACAATAGCATTCAAATTTTTGCATAATTATTTCTATTTTCGTACAGCGGGAATTTCTTTTAACGCTGAACATACAATGTAAATATTGTTATGTTCGATATTAAAAAAAATAATTAAATCAGTTAACGTATGGTAGCGTGTGCAATCAACCAAATAATTTGTATATCAAAGATTGCTGTGCTATACACTATAATATAAATTTGATTGAGACTATATTTTTCAATGTCAAAGAAAGGGACGGTATGGTAACAAAGTACAGTAATACGTTTAGGGTCTAAATACCAGGACAATTTTTACTGCTTTTAGTTTATAGTTTCAATCGAATAGTGTTTCTAAAATTTTATTTATGTTATTATAGCGATAAACTTATCCTATTTTGGAAAACTAAAAAGAAAATAACTATATGCTATTTGAATACCTATACAGGGTGTTCCGTTTTGTATCCATGCAAATTAAATGTGCGATAGAACTTTAAATTTTGAAACAAAAGGTTCATACAAACATATATCGAAAAATGATCCCTAAGGGAATTACGCCTCTTTAAAGGAATCCTTTATAAAATCGATTTTTAGTTTGCTACCCAACACGAACATTAAATGTTAATGTTATTTTTTAGCTGACAAACTAAAAATGTGAATTATGCTTAAATTTAGGAACAAATACTTTATTAAAAGTAAAATTAATTTAATCTAAAAAAGGTGTTCAAAGTGTGAACGATTTTGGTTAATGCATAGTTGACTTCTACGTATCAGTGAACGTCTTACATTAAACAAATGTTCTGGTGTAATATTGCGTGGAGCATTTAGAATCTTCTGTATTAAGCTCCTTTGGAGTATTAACATCCATTGGGGAGCGAAGCGGCCAGACCACAGGACCACCCGTCCCAATCCAGTATTCTCTATAATTGGTATTTAACCTATTTAGGACAGGACCAAAAAAGTGTACTGGGCACCCACCAAGTTGGAAATAGAGGTGATTTCTGACATGTAGGGATACATTTTTCACGAATTCAGAACAATTTTTCTCTAAATAAGATTGCCCATGCAACCTGTGTTGCGTACCAAAGTAAAAACAGATTTTACAAGGATTTCTTGAAAGGGGCGTAACTTCCTTAGGAAGCATTTCCGCATTTTTTGATATAGTATGTTTATATGAACTTTCTGTTTCAAAATTTAAAGTTCTATCACACATTTAATTTTCATTGATACAAAACGGAGCACCCTGTATAATAGCCCTTAAATATTTATGTTGTTTATAATTTTTAATTTAACATTCGAAACGAATACAAACAGAAACCTAATCGATTGTTTTCGGACTTTTTTTCTTTATTTTAATTTTGATTCTAGCAATGCCTGCAATTATACCCAAAAATGCAATATGGTAAGTTTTTAATAGTTACTTAAAATTAAATAACCTTTTAAAATAATCAAATAGCTTGATTTATTGACGTTTATGTTGAAGATCTTTTTTAAATTGAGGGACTAATTGCCGCAGCCCTCTGACTCACGTGTTCAGTGAAACATCCAAAATTATGCGATTTTAGTTTAAACACAAATCAATCTTATGTTGGACCTTATATCAAGAGTACATAACACAGTCAAGAAATAACCGACCAAGTCAATTTTTGATCATTGCACAAAAGAGTAGACGAATGTTTTTTTAAAATGTACAATTCTGGATATTAACAAGAATTTTATCTTTTCATTTGGTTACAATCACTCTAATGGCAAAACTTGAAGGGCGAAAGTTGTGAAGATTAGATTATAGATTAGCTTGACTATACGGAATTTTGTGCAGTTTAGAAATACGGATAACCGCCATTGCCTTATTTTTAAAGTTACAACCGTTCTCGCATAGTACGAAAAAGAATTATATGCTGAGTAAAAATAAATTTTTAACGCAACTTCAACCAAAAACTGGGATGGCCGGTGGGATGGCATTATGCAAGTTCGAATTTTAATAAACCTAGCCAAAGCGACAGCGACGTAACCGAAAAACGTTCACCGTTCACAACTTGTCTCTCAGTTTGCTCGTTTTTTCTTCCAACAGTAAATTCTGTCAGGTCTCACTTAAGATTCTTATTGTTAGATTTACTGTTGACCGCGCCTTCGTGCAATTTGCCATTTGTAAGATCCTGAAGATTTATTTTTAAACTGAAAATGGTCGGTTATTCATCGAATTATTAAAATTTCTACACATGGAACTTGGAACTTCGAAATAACAGGGAATAGTCTAGCCGTTAATAATATTTCATATTTCATAGAAAATATGCACGATTCAGAATGTTATGCATTTACACATTATGTAGTCCTCGACCACTTGCAATGCTTACGTGCATACACCGTTGCATATCGTGTAAATGTGTCACCAAAAGGTTGATTCAAAAATAATCACACGTATCTTTCTAAGTTTATCAAAGGAAAGACGTCCGACTTCGGCCGTTTAACTTGTATGCCCGGTAAACGCCGATTTACGTTTAACCAAAGCATATACAATGCACTAATATGAGATAAACGGAGTTTAGCCTAACCGGTAGTGTAAACTACTGTTATAAAACCGACCCTAAGTCATCAACAATTAAGTAGTGCACATCAGAGTGGTGAAAATCGTCGTGTATGTGATACCTTGTCAAGAGCACGTCAAATTAACTACTTCCAGATCTTAAGGTAATTAATTCTTTACTTTTTAAATAAAATGTAGATGTGTGTTACGATTAGACAATCCGAAAACGCAGTAAAAATTTAATAAAAATAATAATGAACTTAAAAGAATTGTTGAATAATGTGTTAAAAGTCAGTAGGAACTGAATAAAACTCCAAAATAAAAAAGATACCTATTAATTATTCTCTCTAATTAAAAACTCAAAATATTTAATTTTCTAACTAGGCATATACAACTGTGAAATGAAATAAAGCGAGGGTTCTGTTACAGTTTTGGAAAAGTGCTTTTGAACGAACTGGTAATCGAGAGTAAAAGCACTCATACGAAGTGCTCTCGTAACAGACCTGTGAAAAGTTACGTCCACAAATTGATGTCATTAAAAATAACAGAGACGAGACTGACCTGTCGTATGTGAGTTTTAAGCTCAGTTTATCATAATTTACATAATGTACACAGTGAAATTGTGATAAAAAGCTTAGAAAATATTGTTCGTCATCTTTCTCGGTAGAAATGTAACGATTGTGCAATTATATATGCCCAAACAAAAATGCGATAGAACGATTTCAAAATGTAGTTGATAATAAAGTGTTTTTTACCTTCTTCAAACAAATTATGAATTAATAATTGATTTTTGTTTCAATTTTCAAAGTTAAACTTGGTTTCACTTTCGTTTGGTCACATGTTATTACATAAACATTACGTTTCCATGGAAAAGCTTTTTCTCACAATTTCAGTGTGTACATTCTGTAAATTTTGATAAACTGAACTTAAACTTTTAGTATTTCAATTTACTAACTTCGTGTACCTTCTGCGAGCATATTTAATTAACATCAATGGGAACTTTAAAATTCAATTAAAATAGTTAGGTGTTATTTCTTTAACTTTCGGGAACACCTACTGTATAAAGTGTAGATACTTATGCACGCGTATAATTAGCAAAGTTTGGGAAGTTTCTATCGATCAGCCGATAAACATGAGGTTTAACCGTTCTATGATCTAATCAAACGAAGAACTTTACCAACCAGTTACGTGTATGTTCTAAACCTATCACTTCAGTTAGATTTTATAGCCCCGAGGGCAATGTCTAATTTATTATCAATATTTTGTGCAATAGAATTATGCTCTACTACAACTGTGCAAAATTGATGAATTACGATGATGAAATCAAATGTAATAAACCTTTTAAATACAAAATCATTGGTCATTTATTTACAAAGCATGTATATACAATTAAAAATACAATACGGGACAGAAAAAAATGAAAAATCATGCGACCTTTTGAATATAAAATGAATAATGAAGATAAAAAATTCTCGTTGAATCAATTGACATTTTCCAACATCTTACAATAGCAATTCAATTTTTTTCTCTGAAACAAAAACAATTTTAAATTAAATATGAAAATATATGTCAATTTACATGCGTCTCCTATAAACATACCGATTGAAAACAGTAAATGTAATAAATTTTCTTCAAAACATTTCTATTTCAATCTTACAGAGTTTTTCATTGTCGGCCCACACTACTCGACCGCTTTTGCGGGGTCGGCCGCTTTTACTCATATTCACGACTATTTTTCACCTATTTCGCTGCATTTTATGGAAAATCCAAGATGAACCTTTTGTTGCTGTGTACGTCTAGTTTCCAATTCTCTTTTTAAAATTTACATCGAATAACCACAGGAGCAAGAAGCCCTCCTGGAAAATTTCGCAGAAAAAAATTGAAATGGTGATTGTGCAATAACAGTTAGTCCGACAGAAACTGGGTTTTGCACACATAAAATACATATAAATAGCTATCTGTGTGCACGGTTTCAGTTCTTAAAATTAAAAAATGTCAGAATTGTGAATTTTTTTAAAAAACACTGAAATTTCCGGATTTTCCGGATTTTCTCCGGTTCTAATTCTTCGATCGAGACATTCGACCTCTTATTCTCTTCGTAATTTAATTCTCTACAATTCGTCTATTGACAACATTAAGATTGCTTCATTAGTTTCCATTTTACAAGCAAAAAACTAAAAAAAAAACGAGTTTTTCTTCTAAATTGTTCATAACTAATTAAAAATTATGGTCCTCGAGTCTAAAATTATGCCAAATTGATCTACTAACTGTCCTTTATGTAATCGCACAGTTGGTTTCCGGGTAGTATTTATGGCATGAAAAAATGCTTGGCCTAACAATTGTATTGACTGGTTGACTATTATTTTTGCAATGTTGAACATAGGAATATTTACATTATCCCGATTCTCAAAAGAGAACATAGGGAATATTGTGCAGTATATTTGTAAGTATTTTGCCAGTATCTCAATTTTGCATCATAAGTTAGAATAATGATTAGTTTAGATAGTTTTTAATATAAACTCTTTGGAAAAACAAGAATGAAAAAACATACCTTATATTTTATTATATTAGTCAACCGAAGGATAATTAACGTGCACTCAGCAATTACTGCGTTTCCATGAGGGATTGAATTCGAATTGAAAACGGTATTGGGATTCAATACTGCCATGGAAACACTTTAAAATCGGTACAAGGTCGATACGGCAAATTCTGGGATCGTAACGGAATTGAAAGTACACTCTGCCGCAAATTAAATGTCACACGACGTTTGGGCGCTTTGCAGGCCATGTTACAAGGATGTTTGCATGGTTGTGTCCAAATTATCGAACCATGCGCAGTTACTTTGTCGTGCATTTTTCAAATTACGAATTATACTTCTTCTGATTCGACGGTAAACGGTCAACATCATTTGATGTTGGAGCAGAAAAATCCTAGGTCGGTTATTCTTGTTTCATATTCAAGCTCTTTTTCGGCGATAAGTAGTAACACAAACAGAAGAAACTGATATAGCACCTTGCGCAACATGGATTTTGCAGCTGGATTCATTTTGATATTATATATAAGTAAATTAACAAACAAGCCACTAATTTGCACTTTGCTTTTGGTCACAAAATAGTGATTTTTAGGTTATGTATACAGTTTGACATTAACGTTGTAACTGGATTCAAATCGTTTTGAATTCGATTCCAAAGTACTTCATGGAAACCCTTAGGAAACGTAGTAAATGATTGTGTGTGGCAAAGAATTAATTTCTGGGTGACGTCTTTTAAAAATTTTACTTTTATGGTGGTCTCACAAAAAAAATCACATTGTGCTAATAAATCATGAGATCTACTAGACAATTTATAGCACCACCTTTACCAATTTGGGAATTGATCAATTAAAAAACTTCTAAGGCAAAATGAGCGGGAGAGTCATCTTGTTGGAACCAGATCTCCTGATTTTCTCTTGCAACTTATTCTAATGCGGTCCCTAACTTAGTTATTAATAATTGTAAATATGTTGGCGAATTTATATTTCCTTCAATTTCAAATGGCCCGATGATGTTGCTATTAAAAATTCCAGCCCATATATTAATTTTTTTGCGGATACTGAACCCAATGCGGAGTGATTTGAACATTTGGTTCGTTATTCAATGTAAAAGTACAAATCGAGGATAGAAAGTTAGCACCACTTTTACATGCTCTTGCATTTTACAACAAAATGTACTTCTACTGTCCTCATCTACAGCAAAAATTTCTTGACGACACTGTGTCTTATTGCGACGATATTTTTGTACTTTCTCAGCATATTCCATGGCATAGGTATATTAAAAATCATCATATTAAAATTATATTAAAAATCGACAATACAATAATTCCTATCGCACGTTGAGTCTTATGAAATTTTTTAACTTAAATCCTTAGATTCAATTAAAAAGTATCGTGCACAGGATTGGTCTTATAATTACGAAGAAATTTGTAAATTTATGGATATAGTTTTGATGAAATTAATTGAGTTTGTATTTGTTATTAAGGTTCTGGAAATTAACCGTTTATACACATTAATTTCATTATGATTATTATTAGGGGAAGAATTACGTAATTATGCTATATTAATACTTGAATAATTAATTATATAAGGAAAAACCCAATAAATGGTGGGGTTCATCCGAAAGAGAAGAAATTTATAAAGATATAGTGGAGAAACTATTTTCAAGTAGATGCGCAATAATTGTATGCTTCCATTGATGCCACTACTTTTCTTATAAGTTGAATTGGCGAACAGGAATCAGCAAGAACGTTCAATACATTGTTAAATTCCTGTCCAGGTATCGTTTGAAAAATGTAAAAAAAAAATTATTGAGAAAGGTAAGGGAAATTTTTTAAAGATTTTTTGTAGAAATGGTGATTGTTTGAACAAAAAATCAATTTTTACGAATCATTTTGAGCTTTAAAAAATTATAAAAAATGTAAACGGCATCTAATCAAAAAAAAACCAAAGCTACATTTTAGATATTATTATAAAAATTATGATATAAGTTTTATCAAAATCGGTTGAGTAAATCTCGAGATATCTTGCCCACCAGTTTGATAAAAGTAGTTTCGAGAAAAATCGAAAAGAAAGTACCTAAGTACCGAGATGCGGCGTACTCTGTTGCGTTCACTTAAAATTGCTAGAACTCCTAAACTAATTTGAATTTTCAATCGGTTAAACACTTAAAATATTATTCCAAGTATAAACAATAAATCTAGCCAAATAGGAAAAATTGAAATTGATTTTCTGAAAATGTTAAGGTGGTGTAACCCCTTAGAGGATTTCCATTTTGAATTCTGATGTGTGAGGTAGAACTGGTGTGAACTTGGAACTGGGAAGTGCCATGTATACAAATCGAAATCAGAGCTAAAAGTCATTCAGCTGTGTTTTATTTTACATAACTGTAGTGGTGGTGAAATATACTTCACAATTTGCAAATTTGTTTTATAGGAGTTTTTTATATACTACTCGCATTGATTTGTTTTACAAAAATTACATGATACGACGCCGGTTTTGGTTGTTTCCCAAATGAAAATATGTAAGTTGGAAATGGCAGAGAGAAATTACAATGATTGATGATATATCAGTAGCAATGACCTACTCCTAAAGAGAGGAATATCTTTTTGTATTTCCGCGTTTTAGTTGGCGTATTTTGACTGTTCTTTTACCTTAAGGGGGTTGGGTGCGCTAGGCAACTTCCTAAGCTACTGAATAAAGGATTCTCAAATTTTTTTATTTCTTAAACTCAAAAGTCTTTATGCAAAAAAAAAGAAAAATATCACACTGCAGAATCTTTTTAAGCAAAATCTAGAAATTATTTTTTAAATTCCTCTATTCAATCGCTTCAGATATATGTTTTACGATACAAAAAAATTTCTAGGATCTATCTCTATTCGTCGTGCAGAAAAATGTACCTAAGCGAAAAACTAACTGACTGCTTTGTGTAAATCGCACGGCTGGCTTTGTCCTCAAATTTGGGATCTTTTTAGTTATCGTAAAACTCTCGGAATAGTTTTGCTCAGAAAATAATGCAGTTATTAAATGTACAAAAACAAAAAATTGCGCTTTTTTGAATTGTTTCGTGTCCAACCCCCTTAAGTCGCACACACTGTAGTTCAATGTTAATAAAAATATGCGGCATAAAAGATACAGACAAACAAAGACATTGCGTATATGGTAAAATTAAGGATACGTTGTATAATTTTCATATACCACCTAAAACCATATAGTAATGAGTTAAAATAAACTGAAGAACCTCTTTAAAAGAGGGAATGGGTAATACTTCTATAATATAATTTTAACTAAACAATGCTTATGAAATATGTTTGATGATAAAATATAAAATATTATTGCCTGAGTTATCAGTATATACATTACCTATCTAAAAAGTATGGCGAGCACTCAATAAATCACAATAAATCACATTAAACATTGTTTAACGGAATATACCATCTACAGGAGAGTTTGTTTAAACATGAAATAAATTTACTATTTCAAGAAAATATCTTTTTAGTATTGACTATAAATGATTATTAAATTGAAGCTGTGGTGTATTTTTAGACCCTGATAATTTTTTACACGAATCAAACAAAGTTAAAAGCACTCCTTTGGGGAGTGGCAAAAAATGCTAGTCATACGAACGATTTAAGTCTAACAGGAAAAAGTTAAATTTGACTAGATACACTATTTTTCATTGATGAATTACCTAAAGATTTATATGTCAAGATTTCAACTCTATAATTCGTACTGTAATAATTAATAATTTATTAATAATGGTTTACTGTTATTTAAAAATGCTTGTGTTATAAAATCTGACGCGATCAGAATGAAACAGAGGTTATAATATAAACAGTTACTGCAACTGACAGAAATTATAAATAAATATTCGAGTAAATCGTGTTAATCGCAAATAATCATATTTACAAAGAAAAGGTATATCGAATTCATTAATCAAAATGTAATGAAATAATGTTTCACTAAATATGCAGCCATTGAGTTGTCATGCACCTAATTTAAGTTTGTGACATGTGTACTTTAGCTACCACCCTATTCCGAGGGTGAAAGGGTTTAGATGGGTCACGCCACCACTCGACATGCACACTAATTGCTTCACTCTATACATAATTAATCTGATGTTGTTACAGCTTATCCTCAAGAAATCACTGTTACCAAGATATTCGGAGGCTTTTATGCCAACTGTGGAAGGGTACAATATGTTTTCAGTAATCACATCTTGGTAATTTTAAATAATTCTAGGTAATTCGAAGATTAACAAAATTCTTTAATGATATTTATTAAGTTAAATAAAATAAAGTTTCAGTTCAAATTGCATGCACGTTTATATTATTAATTACGCCGCTTTTTTATTTTTTGTTCTACCGTTTTCACCCAATAAAGTATTTCTGTCCATCCTATTAGTTTAGTTTGCAGAAATCAAATCATTTATAATGTAGGTAATATTCTTTTTTGCATATCAGCTACACATATCTATCACCAAATCAAATAAAAGAAACAGCTAATAATGAACTTCTGCGATATTCATTATAACATTAACGGCAAAATTTTCCTGCTTTATTTTTTATCCGTTTTACACAAAAACAAGACAAAAACAAATAGTAATATAACACTTTCATCCACTCAAACAATGCGTTGACGCATTTTTTTTAAAGTAGATACAGCGCTAGTCAAATGATATAGTTACTTTGAAAATCAGGTCATACACTATCCTCGTTATATAAAAAGTTAAATATTTAATAGACGACTGCATTGTCTTTTACCTGTCTTGTTTGCTTGATAAATTAGAATTTTAACGTTTTCAGCTAAATTACTTAATAACATTAATTGAATCAAATAAAATGTAGTAACAAGGAGGCAAGAGTCTATTGCAGTTAAGGTTGCATGTGATCAGATATTCCAATTAACGTATGTTGACTAGCGCTGTATACATATTGACAGAGAACCGCATATAAAGAATTCGTACAAAAAGATGATAAAATTAGGGACATGTTCGATAATTTTCGAAAACCGCACAAACCCGAAATAATGAGTTAGACTCGCCGGGAGATGAGAACGAGCATTGCGTGGGCGAAAATCTGCGCGAACGAAATTCCCCAGTGGCGTAGCAAATCCCAGTAGCGTCACATAGGAGTGGTTTAAAGGAAAATATTATTTCCACTTTATTAATTTTTTTTTAAATTTTGATGTTTATAAATCAATGATTTGATTCATACTTATTGATATTAAGGCTTAATCAAATAAATCGTTCAGAAGATAAATAAAAAGTCGGTTTAAAATTACAAATGTTATATTATATACAATTATATACAATTATTAATATATAAATCCACTTTCGGCAAACAGGGTCGAATTGTACATAGCCAAGATCGTGAAATTGTCGACAATATTATCAATTTCACGAAAACTGAAGCTGAAAATTTCAAACGTTGCAATCAGCCGTTGATACCATTGCAGAACTTTAAGGAACGATTTAAAAAAATGGCTGGAAACCCAATTAATTCCTAATTTGGCAACAAACTCGGTTGTAGTGATCGACAATGCTTCCTACCATAATATAAGAGTTGCATGATCCCACCATGAACACAAGAAAGGCAGACATGATAAGTTTACTCAAAAAACGTAATATTGATGTTAACGAAGATCTTACTAAGTCAGTACTCTACAATTTGATTAAAAATATGAAGCCAGCTGATCCCAACTACAAGGTAGATTTGCTACGAAGCCAACATGGTCATCCTGTTCTACGCCTGTCTCCATACCATCCGGAGTCAAATCCGTTTGGATGGAAGTGAAACAAAAGGTTGCTTCCAACAAAATACGACCGAGCGCATTCAATTGACAATTTTTAATCAAATTGTAGAGTTCTGACTTAGTAAAATCTTCGTTAATATCAATATTACGTTCTTTGAGCCAACTTATCATGTCTCCCTTTCTTGTGTTCATGGTGGGATCACGCAACTCTTTTATATTATGGTAGGAAGCATTGTCGACTACTAGAACGGAGTTTGGTGGCAAATTAGGAATTAATTGGGTTTCCAGCCATTTTTTAAAATCGTTCCTTAAAGTTCTGCTATGGTATCAATGGCTGATTGCAACGTTTGAAATTTTCAGCTTCAGTTTTCGTGAAATTGATGCCCCTAAACGTACGCTCGCTGTAATTGATAGGGATTCCTCTTTGATTCATGCATTCCATAATACCTAATACAAAATTAATTAAATTAATGTTGATTTAATATTTGTAATTCTCACCTTTTACAGTTGGTAATTTTTTAAATCGTTCCTTAAAGTTCTGCAATGGTATCAAAGGCTGATTACAACGCTTGAAATTTTCAGCTTCAGTCTTCGTGAACTTTATAATATTACTGGCAATTTCACGAGCTTGGCTGTGAACAATTTTACCCCGCTTGCCGAAAGTGGATTTCGATGGTTTAAATTCTTCATTCATTTTCAAGTAATCTGTAAAAATGTAGGACACTAAACACAAATTTGATAAGTTTATTAGTTTACTTACAGGAAATACTGCACACAATCGATACAAACAAGAGTTGCATCGTCAGAAAACCATAACCTTGCCATAACCTTAAACATGTGATTTTTAACGTCGGCTGGGTGGGAAAAATACACACCTAATATTTAAAATATGAACTCGTCCGACTAAAATCGGTTTATGGCGCACGCCCCCGCACTACTCTAACTCAAATTTCGACGACTCTAACACAAAGATTCCGAAACTTTGTTTGTTTTCTGTACATTTTTTTCGCGGCTTGCTACGGGTTTCCCGGCCGCGTAGAAATGTTTGCTTGGCTAAGCTCAAGTCGGCGAGGGGGTAGGTTGAAATTTAATCCTCGAGGTTATGTGGGAAGCGTTCTCTCATTCTTCTCCGGAGGTTGATAGGGCGCCACTGCTTTGGGGTGGTCGAAATATCTCGAGAGTAGACAAAGCAGAATTCTCTCTCGACAATGGGGTTACAGAAACAATCACGAACAAGATAACAAGTGTATTGACTAGTTAAGTGATTAAACAATTTACAATTACTGATAAAGTTAAATTAAAAAGTTAGGGTACCCAAAAAGGCTGAAAGCCATCAATTTGCAACAATGCAACACAAATGCTCGAATAACATTAAATACAAGAAATGATTGAATTACACGAAGCATCAAATTCGACAAGTATCAATACGGTCAACTTAACTACAACATCGACACGGCTCCATGCGCTGGCGGCTTTTCCTCAATCATCCCGCCCTGGAGAAGTCATCCGTGTAGATCGCCTGGACTGCTGGTATCCCGGTGGACCGGCAGATATTTACGGCACCGTATTTTTCACTACTTGCACTGCGAATTCCCTTTAGGAATACCTCAACTTGTCGACGCTGAATCCACGCGTGACCATCATTCAACACACCCAGTCAGGTTCTGTCGCTCACTTTCAATTTTTGTCGAACTTCGCGCACTGACCTCAACGACCTTAAGATTCCCTGCTTGTCGAGAGAGAGAGAAATTGACTTCCGCGCGAATTTGAAATTAATTAATGAATCAGTACCGTAACAAATTCCCCCTTTTCTCCCTACGAGGAATTCTGATGAAGTCAGGATTCCTCGACAATCCTACCATCGCTAGACCTAAACTATCCATATCCTAAATCTACTATACAGTGATAACCCTATTATCGCTAGTCCTAAACTATCCATATCCCAAATCTACTATACAGTGATAACCCTATTTACAACCAACCCCAAAAAAAAACAAGCCTTCCCCGGTCATCATGACCAAGGATGACTCCCAACCCCTGTTAGTTTATAGACACCAACGACGACTCATATTATACGAGAAAACAATTCCTTTTTCCCTAATTAGCTTGAAGAGCAAAAATCGTCACGTCCAGAATAACTCGGCTCAAAGCCTAAAACTTAAAATCGTCCCTCGAAGGGATCGCCCTCAAAAGAAATCTCAACCAAATCAATAAATCAATTTACTTTCCACCTACCATGGGTGAAAGAACAACAACTAGGCCTCTCCTGCCTACCAACTAAATATTTGTCCTCGACTTTTTTTTTTTTCAAAAGTCAAATCATGTTATGGTTAAATGTGTAGGCTAAAATCCGACAACGTCGATATGGTGCTAGAGGTAAATTCCACTACCCACAACTCTGGCACCTGCGGATACTACTACTGAAATCCTGAACCTAGCGACCCTATTGGTCCTTAGCAGTAACCACTACCTACCTACTATCATAAACCCGTCAAATCCATTTTGTGTTACTGTTACATCCGAGATCACATTCATACTATTCGAAGTAATAAGCCAGGGCTACAAATCCGGCAAGCCGATAGTTGAAATCTGTTCCACGAACCAAAATTTACAACCTACATCGTCCTGGGTGAGTAAATCCAAATACCGTCGCTCCCGTTGAGCTGATTCACCCGAGGACTACCCTGCTTACTTCGCATTCACACTCACACATACTCACTAGTTCTATCCAAAGTCTGAACACTCTAAGTGCAACACTCGACGAGGCGCGTATCTTCGAGAGGGTGCACCGAGCGTCACGAGATCAGCTTGCTACGGGTTTCCCGGCCGCGTAGAAATGTTTGCTTGGCTAAGCTCAAGTCGGCGAGGGGGTAGGTTGAAATTTAATCCTCGAGGTTACGTGGGAAGCGTTCTCTCATTCTTCTCCGGAGGTTGATAGGGCGCCACTGCTTTGGGGTGGTCGAAATATCTCGAGAGTAGACAAAGCAGAATTCTCTCTCGACAATGGGGTTACAGAAACAATCACGAACAAGATAACAAGTGTATTGACTAGTTAAGTGATTAAACAATTTACAATTACTGATAAAGTTAAATTAAAAAGTTAGGGTACCCAAAAGGCTGAAAGCCATCAATTTGCAACAATGCAACACAAATGCTCGAATAACATTAAATACAAGAAATGTTTCAAATACACGAAGCATCAAATTCGATAAGTATCAATACGGTCAACTTAACTACAACATCGACACGGCTCCATGCGCTGGCGGCTTTTCCTCAATCATCCCGTCCTGGAGAAGTCATCCGCGTAGATCGCCTGGACTGCTGGTATCTCGGTGGACCGGCAGATATTTACGGCACCATATTTTTCACTATTTGCACTGCGAATTCCCTTTAGGAATACCTCAACTTGTCGACGCTGAATCCACGCGTGACCATCATTCAACACACCCAGTCAGGTTCTGTCGCTCACTTTCAATTTTTGACGAACTCCGCGCACTGACCTCAACGACCTTAAGATTCCCTGCTTGTCGAGAGAGAGAAATTGACTTCCGCGCGAATTTGAAATTAATTAATGAATCAGTACCGTAACAAATTCCCCCTTTTCTCCCTACGAGGAATTCTGATGAAGTCAGGATTCCTCGACAATCCTACTATCGCTAGACCTAAACTATCCATATCCTAAATCTACTATACAGTGATAACCCTATTATCGCTAGTCCTAAACTATCAATAACCTAGACCTAACTACTATCATTAACAACCCTATTTACAACACACCCCAAAAAAAACAACAAGCCTTCCCCGGTCATCATGACCAAGGATGACTCCCAACCCCTGTTAGTTTATAGACACCAACGACGACTCATATTATACGAGAAAACAATTCCTTTTTCCCTAATTAGCTTGAAGAGCAAAATCGTCACGTCCAGAATAACTCGGCTCAAAGCCTAAAACTTAAAATCGTCCCTCGAAGGGATCGCCCTCAAAAGAAATCTCAATCAAATCAATAAATCAATTTACTTTCCACCTACCATGGGTGAAAGAACAACAACTAGGCCTCTCCTGCCTACCAACTAAATATTTGTCCTCGACTTTTTTTTTCAAAAGTCAAATCATGTTATGGTTAAATGTGTAGGCTAAAATCCGACAACGTCGATATGGTGCTAGAGGTAAATTCCACTACCCACAACTCTGGCACCTGCGGATACTACTACTGAAATCCTGAACCTAGCGACCCTATTGGTCCTTAGCAGTAACCACTACCTACCTACTATCATAAACCCGTCAAATTCATTTTGTGTTACTGTTACATCCGAGATCACATTCATACTATTCGAAGTAATAAGCCAGGGCTACAAATCCGGCAAGCCGATAGTTGAAATCTGTTCCACGAACCAAAATTTACAACCTACATCGTCCTGGGTGAGTAAATCCAAATACCGTCGCTCCCGTTGAGCTGATTCACCCGAGGACTACCCTGCTTACTTCGCATTCACACTCACACATACTCACTAGTTCTATCCAAAGTCTGAACACTCTAAGTGCAACACTCGACGAGGCGCGTATCTTCGAGAGGGTGCGCCGAGCGTCACGAGATCAGCTCTTTGCAAGTTTCCCACAAGAAGAGTCACGACACCTCGGGGTACGAATGATTCATAAAACTATGTCCGGATGTTAAGACCTAAAACATTGTGTTCTACCACGTACGTCTACGTGCCCCATTCTTACAAGTAGCTTATCACATCGACCTTTGATAACAACCGAACGGATTGGGAAAGCCGAATATAAATCCATGTCAAGATGATATGACCTATAAAGCATTGCGTTCTACCACGTGTGCCTACGTGCCCCATTCTTACAAGTAGATTAACGGATTCTACCGTCAACAACCGAACGGTTTGGGGAAAGCCGGATATAAATCCATGTCAGTATGATATGACCTATAAAGCATTGCGTTCTACCACGTGTGCCTACGTGCCCCATTCTTACAAGTAGATCAACGGATTCTACCGTCAACAACCGAACGGTTTGGGGAAAGCCGGGTATAACTAACAATTATTTCCGTTCATACTAAAAATGATCAAACGGAACTCACATTAATACAATTGTGACGAAGGACAACGCGAAGATTTTAAATTTGCATGCTTAAAAATATTGTATAATCTCGAAACCCTACTTCAACCTACGGATAACCTCAAAATTCTCTACCTACAAACTCAAAAAAAAAAATCCTTTTATGCCGACCAGAGGTTTTGGGACATGGCTCCGCAAGCTCAGAGGTCTTGGAACATGGTCGCATAAAACACAGTATATCCCAATACTCCTACTCAGTATATCACAATACTCCTACTCAGTATATCACAATACTCCTATTCAGTATATCACAATACTCCTACCCAAATCTCAAAAAAAAACAAAAAAAAACTACCAGAGTTCCCAATCATGAAGTTCAATCCGTAACAACCCCGTGGGTTCGTAACATGGACTTACAGGCACTACATCATGCAAATAACATACCAGATCTCAATTTAAACCGTGCCATGAAAGATTAATACAATAACCGAATACGATCTAATTCAACAACCAATATTCTCCACTACACTACGCTACACTATACTCCACTATAACAAGTACCTACTAGTACCCTTAAAAAAAAACCTAACCGCTATAATACACCAAAAGTGTTCCCCTATAGCAAGTACCTAGTAGTACACTTAACAACCAACAAAAGGACCTGCCCCTTTACTGTGCTAATAAAAATCCTAAGCTAAAATTGATTTCCTACGGCACTGTCGCAAATTTTTAAACACAAATTTTTAACACCCGATAACAAACTGGTCCGATAACGATAACGGACCGGTTTCCGTGGCTTAACTAGACAAAATCGTGACCCAAAAATTCGACCACCTAATACAATGTGAAAGAGAGAGAACAACTTCGAACGCAACCCCGAGCTACAAAATACTAAGGTTCCACGTTGGGCGACAAAATATTGCTACGGGTTTCCCGGCCGCGTAGAAATGTTTGCTTGGCTAAGCTCAAGTCGGCGAGGGGGTAGGTTGAAATTTAATCCTCGAGGTTACGTGGGAAGCGTTCTCTCATTCTTCTCCGGAGGTTGATAGGGCGCCACTGCTTTGGGGTGGTCGAAATATCTCGAGAGTAGACAAAGCAGAATTCTCTCTCGACAATGGGGTTACAGAAACAATCACGAACAAGATAACAAGTGTATTGACTAGTTAAGTGATCAAACAATTTACAATTACTGATAAAGTTAAATTAAAAAGTTAGGGTACCCAAAAGGCTGAAAGCCATCAATTTGCAACAATGCAACACAAATGCTCGAATAACATTAAATACAAGAAATGTTTCAATCACACGAAAGCATCAAATTCGACAATTATCAATACGGTCAACTTAACTACAACATCGACACGGCTCCATGCGCTGGCGGCTTTTCCTCAATCATCCCGTCCTGGAGAAGTCATCCGCGTAGATCGCCTGGACTGCTGGTATCTCGGTGGACCGGCAGATATTTACGGCACCATATTTTTCACTATTTGCACTGCGAATTCCCTTTAGGAATACCTCAACTTGTCGACGCTGAATCCACGCGTGACCATCATTCAACACACCCAGTCAGGTTCTGTCGCTCACTTTCAATTTTTGACGAACTCCGCGCACTGACCTCAACGACCTTAAGATTCCCTGCTTGTCGAGAGAGAGAAATTGACTTCCGCGCGAATTTGAAATTAATTAATGAATCAGTACCGTAACAAGCTCTTTGCAAGTTTCCCACAAGAAGAGTCACGACACCTCGGGGTACGAATGATTCATAAAACTATGTCCGGATGTTAAGACCTAAAACATTGTGTTCTACCACGTACGTCTACGTGCCCCATTCTTACAAGTAGCTTATCACATCGACCTTTGATAACAACCGAACGGATTGGGAAAGCCGAATATAAATCCATGTCAAGATGATATGACCTATAAAGCATTGCGTTCTACCACGTGTGCCTACGTGCCCCATTCTTACAAGTAGATTAACGGATTCTACCGTCAACAACCGAACGGTTTGGGGAAAGCCGGATATAAATCCATGTCAAGATGATATGACCTATAAAGCATTGCGTTCTACCACGTGTGCCTACGTGCCCCATTCTTACAAGTAGATTAACGGATTCTACCGTCAACAACCGAACGGTTTGGGGAAAGCCGGATATAAATCCATGTCAAGATGATATGACCTATAAAGCATTGCGTTCTACCACGTGTGCCTACGTGCCCCATTCTTACAAGTAGATCAACGGATTCTACCGTCAACAACCGAACGGTTTGGGGAAAGCCGGATATACTAGTCAGACCAGACGTCGTAGTATGGCTTCAGATCTTTTACGTGCCAATTACCGGACGAAACTCCTCGTTCGTCTTCTAGTTCGTAAATGTAGTGTCCTATTTGTCGTTTAATCCTAAACGGACCGGTAAATTTACCCGCTAATTTGGCGGCAAAATGAGTCGCTTTTTGCGAGAGAGCGAATTTCCTTCGCCAAACCAAATCGCCTACAGCATACTCGACATGCCGATGTCGTTGATTGTATCGTTCGCGAACACGTTCAGCCGCTAGCTCTAACCGACGTTTAATAGTAGCGCGGAACGCGCGGAGTTGTTCCGGCGCTCGCTCGGGTTGCTCAGCGACCGCGATATCGTCAATGATCCGATGTTCCTCGCCGTGAGTTCGCATCTCCTGGCCGTACAAAATAAAATACGGGGACCGACCGGTTACTTCATGCCGGGCTGTTCGTATCGCACAACCGAGCTCCGGAAGACACCGATCCCAAGTGCGATGATCGTCATTGACATAGGCGGCTAACATGGTTTTCAACACACGGTTGACTCGTTCCGTAGGGTTCGCTTGCGGATGATAATTCGGATTGAAAATGGCACGAACGCCATATTTACGCGTGAGGCGCGTCAATTCTCTACTCTTAAATTGTACCCCATTATCGCACAACAAAAACTGAGGTACACCATAAACCAGGAAAATCTGTTCCTCTAAAATTCGAGTGGTTGCCGAAGCAGTTGCTTTACGTAGTGGAAAGAAAAGATTGAATTTGCTGAAGGCATCCGTCACTACAAATATCGACGTATGGCCGTGTACACTTCGCGGCAAAGGTCCCATCAAATCAACGCTGATCACCTGCCAAGGCCTACAAATTTCCGGACGAGCAGTCATCAAACCCGGCGGAGCGCGCTGCTCCGGTTTAATACGTTGGCAAGTTTCACAAGACCGGACATAACGGGTGACATCGTATTTCATGGCCGGCCAATAATACAATCGCGATAACCGGTGATAAGTTTTATAAATGCCGAAATGTCCCGCCGTAGGTACATCATGACACTCCTCTAAAGCCTGTTGACGTAACTCCCGGGGAACTACTATCTTCCAACGCTCTTCGACTCCTTCGAGCTTCGGCAATTCTGGCTCTAAATATTTATATAAGCGAGAGTCTTCAACTCTCCATTTTCTAAACGACAAAGGGTCCGCGCGTACCCTATCAAGCATACGCAAATACCATCGATCTCGTATTTCTCCAAACTCAATCAACGCTAATGACGGCTTATCGTTCTCCGGAATCGCTCGTGATAAAGCGTCCGGCACTACATGTTCTTTTCCTTTCCGGTGTTTAATCGTATAACGAAATTGCTGTAAACGCAATGCCCATCGTCCTAAACGGCCTTGCGGGTTTTTAAGATTGTCCAGCCACAACAGAGAATGGTGATCGGTTACGACGGTGAATTCGCAACCCTCTAAATAACAGCGTAGATGTTCGACGGCCCACAAAACCGCGAGACATTCTCGTTCGGTAGTGGAATAATTACGTTCCTGTGCCGACAGGGCTCGTGAAATATAACAGATAACGTGTTCCGACCCGTCTGAGTGCGTTTGTGTCAAGACGGCCCCGATACCCACAGCGGAGGCGTCCGTCTGTAAAATGTACGGCAAAGCCACGTCGGGACATGTGAGTATGGGTGCGGTCGTTAATGCATCCTTAATTGCGGTTAACGCCTTGGCACACTCGTCGTTCCAAAAGAACTTAGCTCCTTTCCGGAGTAGCTTCGTTAACGGGGCTACTGTCGTCGCGAAATTGGGAACGAAACGTCTGTACCATGAAGCCATACCTAAAATTCGGCGTACGCCAGTGACATTCGAGGGAGCGGGAAGATTCACAATCGCTACCACCTTACCCGGATCTACATGCAGACCCTTCCGATTAATTACATAGCCTAAATATTTTAACTCGGGCTTACAAAAATGACATTTCTCGCGACTCAGGGTCAAACCTGCCGCGTGCAACCGCCTAAATACTTCCTGGAGAATTTCTACGTGTTTTTCAAAGGAGTCAGCCACTATGACGATATCATCCAGGTACACAAAAACAAAAGGCTCCAATTCAGGACCAAAAATCGAGTCGGCGAGTCGTTGAAAGGTCGCCGGCGCGTTATGCAAACCGAAAGCTAAGCGAGTAAATTGAAATAAACCTCGGCCAGGTATCGCGAAAGCCGTGAACTTCTTACTCCCTTCCTCCAAAGGAACCTGCCAATATGCGTTTTTAATATCTAAAGTCGAGATAAATCGCGCCCCCCCTAATTTGCTCAAAATGGATGACATGAAGGGAAGTGGATACGCGTCTCGTTCGGTGACCCCGTTTAACTTCCGAAAATCCACACAGAACCGCCAACGTCCGTCCTTCTTCGGAACGAGCAGGACCGGACTGGCCCACGGGCTATTGGATCTTTCTATTACCCCTAACCGCAACATTTCGTCTAATTCCTTATCAATTAATGCCTGCTTGAAAGGAGACACCTGATACGCCCGCTGGCGGATCGGAGGCCCTTTCGCATTAATTCGGTGGCTAGCCATGGTAGTACAGCCTAACTTAATATCCCTAATTCTAGTAAAATAATTCTCTACGACACAATCGAGTCGCGCGCCCTGCGTGTGAGTTAAATCCCCCTGTTCCTGCAAACTCGCTAAATCAAGTGGTTGAGGTATTTCCGCGCTAAACAACCATTCCCCTTTCCTAATATCCGGCACAATGCCCATGCCATACCAAAAATCGATTCCCAACACTAGGGCATGGCGCAAAGCCGGTACTACATACAGGTCAAAATTCCTCACACGTTGTTTCAGCATAATTGGAACCCTCACCACTCCCACACACTCACAATTGGCGTCGTTTGCGACTCGACAAGTTGAAGTCCGTGTCCTATCTAAAATTATTCCCAGGCCCTGTAAAATTTCCCACCCCTTACGTCCTAAAAAAGTTCTGTTTGCGCCAGAGTCCAATAACCCATGCACCCTGCGCCCCAAGATTTCTACCTCGACATAAGGGCATTCATTGTCCTTCGCCTGAGACAAGATATAATTTAAAATGGGCCGCTGCCCATACGTCCGTACCGAGTGGTCGCTTCCCTCGAAATTCCCAGCTGGCGGATCGCGACCTAGTTCCGCCGCTGGCTTACGTTTCCCGAATTCCGGGACTGGTCCCGCCTGTTGCAGAATCTGGCCAAGTGCCCGACCTGCCTGCAGTTCCAACAAATTGGCCCGGCCGCGTCATTCGTACGATACGGGGACTGCTTAAACTCGGTGGGGTCACGCCGCGTAAAACTGGGTTTCTCGGGCTGAGCGGGTTTGTATTTGGCCGCACGCGTTTGTGACTCCTCAAGTCGTTGACACACCGACGTCAATTCTTCCAGGGTGGGAGTGTCCACCAAAGCCAAATGGTGTATAAAAAACGGGGCCAAATTCCGTCGCACCGCCTTGATCTGTGCGCTGAGCTGGAAAGGATGGGGAAGTCGACCCAACAACGCCCTCATGGCCGTGATATAAAAAATGACAGGCTCTTCGACACCCTGTGTGCGCTCTTTGATCTCCTCCAAAATTGCCTCCTCGTAGTCATACGGAAGGAAATCTCGCCTTAATGCCAAATCGATATCCGACCAGTTAGTAAAACTCGCACGGTTGGCCCTGAACCAGTCTAAAGCCGTTCCGGTGAACAGCTCAACCGAAGACTCGTACAATTGGGCGGTTGAAATTCCGCGAGCCGAACGCAATTCTCCGACGCGTTTCAAAAAATCCAGTAAACCCATACCCGTTTTTGTTCCGTCGAAATGAATGTTCCACTTGTATACTGGAACGCTAAGGATCGCTTGCGACGAACGCGGCGAGCTAACGGCCGACGACGGCTGTCGGTTGACGGTAGGGGTGGACGACGACATAGGCCGATCGTTCGAACGCGATTTATACGCTAAAGTACCCTCGAATCCTAAGGCGAGGTTAAACAGGCAATTTTTTAATGCCTCCTCCTCCTCGGAGTGCGCCTCCAACCGATCCACCCGCTCGGTCCAATGGGTTAAACGCGCGTCGATTCGACGGTATCCGTCGTCGAATAAAGCGCCCCTGAAATCGGTGAGCAATTCCTCCAGCTCCGTAAGGCCCGCCGAAATGGCCTTGATTTCCGACGCGAACGCGACTGGTTTCGGAACGAAAGCGAAGGAACGATTGAGTGATTGCCTCCTCAATGCGCCCGCCAACAAGGTCCGCTGCTCCTGCACGGAGCCAGTGGTACATGAAATTCCCCGAACCGCTAATTCGTGTTGAACCTCGTTCGGTTCTAAGAACTGCGGATCCATCTTAATACTATTAAAAAAAACCTACTAATAGTAACTAACCCTAAAAAAAAACCTAACCGCTATAATACACCAAAAGTGTTCCCCTATAGCAAGTACCTAGTAGTACACTTAACAACCAACAAAAAAAAGAACCTGCCCCTTCACTGTGCTAATAAAAATCCTAAGCTAAAATTGATTTCCTACGGCACTGTCGAAAATTTTTAAACACAAATTTTTAACACCCGATAACAAACTGGTCCGATAACGATAACGGACCGGTTTCCGTGGCTTAACTAGACAAAATCGTGACCCAAAAATTCGACCACCTGATACAATGTGAAAGAGAGAGAACAACCTCGAACGCAACCCCGAGCTACAAAATACTAAGGGTTCCACGTTGGGCGACAAAATATTGCTACGGGTTTCCCGGCCGCGTAGAAATGTTTGCTTGGCTAAGCTCAAGTCGGCGAGGGGGTAGGTTGAAATTTAATCCTCGAGGTTATGTGGGAAGCGTTCTCTCATTCTTCTCCGGAGGTTGATAGGGCGCCACTGCTTTGGGGTGGTCGAAATATCTCGAGAGTAGACAAAGCAGAATTCTCTCTCGACAATGGGGTTACAGAAACAATCACGAACAAGATAACAAGTGTATTGACTAGTTAAGTGATTAAACAATTTACAATTACTGATAAAGTTAAATTAAAAAGTTAGGGTACCCAAAAAGGCTGAAAGCCATCAATTTGCAACAATGCAACACAAATGCTCGAATAACATTAAATACAAGAAATGATTGAATTACACGAAGCATCAAATTCGACAAGTATCAATACGGTCAACTTAACTACAACATCGACACGGCTCCATGCGCTGGCGGCTTTTCCTCAATCATCCCGCCCTGGAGAAGTCATCCGTGTAGATCGCCTGGACTGCTGGTATCCCGGTGGACCGGCAGATATTTACGGCACCGTATTTTTCACTACTTGCACTGCGAATTCCCTTTAGGAATACCTCAACTTGTCGACGCTGAATCCACGCGTGACCATCATTCAACACACCCAGTCAGGTTCTGTCGCTCACTTTCAATTTTTGTCGAACTTCGCGCACTGACCTCAACGACCTTAAGATTCCCTGCTTGTCGAGAGAGAGAGAAATTGACTTCCGCGCGAATTTGAAATTAATTAATGAATCAGTACCGTAACAGGCTTACCAATTTTTTTTAAATTGTAATTTTGGCTGACTGTGATTGGTTGATGGACGATCGAAGACGGAATGGATATAATCGGGTATTTTTATTTCCTGCGGACCGGCACCAGGGCGCGGACCACTGTTTGGGAAACGCTGAATTAACGTATATATAAAATCGTATAGAAAAATTAGAAAAATCAGTTTAACCTAAGAAGCATGGTGTAAACTGATTCGAAAATAGGTTTGTTTTTAAATTTTATTTATTTGATTTTTTTAATGACGGCTTCTCGAGTGCGGATGTACGCAGCCCGTTTTATTTTTAATAAACAAATTATTGTGTTAAACAAACAATAAAGCGGGTTCGGTCAAAATTAGTTATCTAAATATATGAATTTGGAATTTCGAACTGACAAAATATGTCACAGTGCGGTGTAGCTAAACATGTTTAATTTACCATTAAAAAAAATTATAACAACTACTTAATTACGCAACCATATCAGTCAATAGGAAATACAATTTTAACACTACAATACATCAGAATCAGTCTGCAAATATTTCACAATATGTTTATCTAAACTCATTTATCCAGCAGTCCAAATTGACGCCAATACTTTACAACCCAGTTCTTGTAATGAATCAATTTAAATTACTGCGAATACCACAGTAAATGTCACAACAAAATTGTATACTTCCAATACAGTGCATCAGACTAGTCTAATATTGGACACAGAAACATCAGACAGTAACAATAAAAATTTCTTGAAATAAAAAAATTGTGGCAATGTACTACTAATATTAAAGCTACTCAAAAAGAAATACCACAAAGCAATACATTTTTCCATCTCCAAATTGAGGAAAGCAACAACGACATATAGAAAGCTAGTTATTTGTATGAAAGACAATAATATTAAATAGCATATCAATTAAAAGAAGATGGGGCCTTTAGAATGGTTATACGCAACATAACCAAACAGTACCGACAAAACATTTAACATTTAACACAGGTACTACATACAGAGGGTTTTCCAGTAAGGGCGATAACGAACTTAAGCATATAATAACAAAATAAACTTTACCTATGTGTTATGGTGAACTTGAGCCTGTAGAGAATATCGCTCATAAAGGTAGTACCATCACATAAAAACCATTTAGTAGTTCAATGTATTAGTTATCAACAGTACCATCATACTAAAGCATATTGTACCCTACCATTTGCCTGCGTAAAATTCGGTCGTTCGCATGATACAAAAATCTACCAAAAATCCAGAAATTTGTCACCAAAATATGCTCTATGTAAATGAAATCATTCTGCCAATCGTTGTTGCACAGTATAAAAAATACAGTAAAAAATAAGACCAAGAATGCATAGTGAAAGAAAAACAGTCGAACAAAAAAAAAAAAACAGTTTACAATACACGTGCCCCACAGTAAACCTATAGTCAAGCAGTTCAAGAATTAAGCATGTCGCAGCAAAACGAACGAAACGAAATGTTTACCTAATTCATCCATCAGAACCAAATGGTAATGAATATGCTCCCCACTATTATTAATATATTTGTCATCTAATGACTCAATCACTACGCATAGCAATATGGATTGTCAATGGCATTCTATCAAGGCTACCAGAGGTAGAACTATTTTTGAAATTAAAAACATTGATGTACTCCTAGTTACCGAAACTCACATCATTAGCAGAAATTAAATGAAAATACCTTATTATAATATCTATCACACAAAACATCCAGATAGCTCAATTGCACACTGTGTATGTACTCCCAAAATATGAAGCCAAACACTTGCAAGCAAAACTCCCTGCCCCAATCACTCTTTCATTTGTATATTTTCCACCCAGATTATTAAAGATATCATTAAATCATTTTTTGAATCGCTTGGAAACACGTTTACTTGTGTAGGAGATTCTAATTAAGCGTACTCATTGGGGTCCTAGAATGTGTACAACAAAACTTAAAGAGTTTTATAAGTTAATGCAAGAGTCAAATTATCAGTACTTATTGAGGGGACCGTTAACTTACTCCGACTCAAACAAAGTTCCTGGCTTAGCGATTTTCGGTAATACCAAAGGATTGTCGAGAAACTTTATGGATATTGTAAATAATTTTGATTTGTTGTCAAACCCAACACCTATAATAGTAACCATACGTGCAACAATTATCAAAACCATCCCCAGGTCATTATTATATAATAAAAGATCAACTCGGATCATTTTAGAGAATTTTTTTGTTAAAATGTAAATTTCAAAACACCACAAGAAAAATATGATGATGCAACGGAGACATTTATAGCCACACTACAAAATTGTGTATGGGCTGCGACCCCAACGATTACAAATAAAATTAGAAACAAAATCAATATCCCTATTGTGGTGATGGAAATGGTTATAGAGAAAAGAAAAGCAAGAGCAAGATGGCACCGTTCACGAAACCCCGCCGATAAAATTTTTAACAAACTGCCCAATAATTTGAAAAATAAACTATAGTAGATACATAAATAAACATAATCAACATTATTTAAGGAATCTGTCAAAAGCAGTACACAGCATTTGGAACGTAACAAATTACAAACTTCCCAATAACGAAAAACCCTAATGAATGGGCACGGTCTTTTAAAGAAGGACTCAATGCTTTGAATAGGTTCTTGCTCCTCATATGAATAATCCAGATGGCGAAATAAGCAGTTTTCAAGACATTCCACTGCAAATGGATCTGTCAATTAAAAGCTTTACATTTACTTAAATGAAAGTTAAATTCAATCACCTCAATAATAAGAAACCTCCGAGGTATGATATAATAAACGGTAAAGTATTGGCCGAATTGTCTGGTGTAGGAATATAATTTGTAAGAATACTTTACAACTCCATGGTAAGAACCAAATATTGGCGGTCTCAACTGAAATTTGTTTGAATAATTTTGATAACGAAACCAGGCAAACTTCAGCAGGAAGTTACATCCTATTGACCAATTTCTCTGTTTTCAGAAATTTCAATAATTTAAAAAGAAAAAATATTGACAATATCCTGGAAGAAATACTTCTTGATCATTAATTTGGATTTAGAACGCAGCACTTCACTATACAACAATGAGTTTGTCCTGAAGTGTATTGAGATATTCAACGGGATTTTGATAATGTTTGTCATCCAGTTCCACTGTACATGATTAAAACACAAATGTTAACCGAGTTTTATTAACTACTTAAATTATTTGTATATTTTTAATTGTAATATAATTTTTTTTATTACAGTTTCTAATAATGAAGACCATCACAAAACTTTTGTAGTAAACAAGAAATTAGTTTTGACGGATAACACGTTTTTCCACTATAAAATAATCATGAATCTGAAATCTGCCACGTCCTCATCATAGATTCTGGGTTTCACCGAGAGTAGATAGTGCAAAAACGTTTTTGCCGCCATAGTTTCGGTTACAACAATTGGAAATTGAGAATATTACCATCCGAGATATAAAATACAGTACAACTTCACTAATCGGGACCGATAAAGGGTTCTCCTTCCAGATTTGCAAATTTTACTAATTGAAGCCTTCCCTTCAAGAAGGCCTTGTATTATTTTATGATCATTATTATACTATTTTTTTGACATTTCACGATTTTGAGGAAAAACAATATACGTATGTCTTAATACAAATCTGTGTGCACTTGAAATGTCTGCAACTACAACAAAACAACAAAACTGTTTTTCAATAGTACCTAACAAATTAAACGTTTTTTGCAATTTCTGAAATCTTATCAATTATACAAACCTTTCGTCAAGGAAAATATTTTAAAAACGACAAAATTTTTACAAATAAGATATGAACGATACCCGGGAAGAACGATATATGTCACATTTTTGTTTTATCGAGATACACCCATCCCTCGATATACGTAGTAGTTCGGTTCCCGGGAACTACTACTTATATCGAAACTACGTGTAACGAATATATTTTAACATTATGTTATATGGGTTTGGGACATTTGTGCTAAAAGTTGTATACCTATAATTAAAAAAAAACTAGTTAGTTTAATTAAATTTATCATTTTTAAATGACACAACAAAACAAGCAATGGTGTCTACGTATGTTTAAAAATACAAAAATACAAAATGTTTAAGTTAAATTTTCTGCTTCATCAGGGATAGTGTCATTAGCTAAGGCTCGTTTCACATTAACCCGACAGTCGTTTAAAAAATATTTTAGCCGGCTGCGATACAAAGCTCTATTTACATATACCCGATAACAACCCGGCACGTTTAACCGGTTTCAGGTAGATGTGCAGCGCTCCATTCTATGAATCCCCCATGCGGATGGCTCGGTTAGACGCGACAGCCGGCTACACCACTGGGAGTATCGTCGCCCCATCGTGGCTATCCGACTGTCTGCCGGCTAAACGTCTGCGACAAGGTGTCGGCCTAGTGTGAAAGTTCTCATTGCTTGTTAATCTTTGTGTCTTGTACCCGGCGTCGTTTAACCGATTGTAGGGTTAATGTGAAACGAGTCTAAGGCAGAGACTGGTTGGATAAACGATTTTAACGTCAGCTGCGTTACTTGGCCTTTTTTGTTTATAGAGTTGTTTGTAGCAATATATTTCTTAGTTGACACCACGCGAGATAAATCATTCGTGGTAACTGCTTCTGATTATTATTTGTTTGTATATTCGCGTTCGAGCGTATTAAGTTTCAAGGTCTCAAGAAATTGACCGATTGAAATGATAAAATAATAGTACGTATATCAAAACTTTGCTACATAACACGAGACAGTTAAATATATTTGGGAAGTTACGTAAAGCGAAACTACGTAAAGCGAGACTACGTATAACGAGGAATGGGTGTATTTGAGTTTTAATGTTTGAAATTCCTACATATTTCGGTAAGGTTCAAAACTTTACTTACAAAATAAAAATTCAATGATCATATTTCGAAAGCTTACAAATTTCTTTACCAAATGGTATTAAAAGCTGAATTTCAACAAAAATGGACTTATATCGCTCTTCCCGTGTACCCTTCATATGCTTTTAACACATCTCAGCTACTTAAGCAAAATAAATACATCGTAATAAGGCTACATTCAAACAGAATCAGGTTTTGTAAAATAACCGCTGATTTTTTACTGCATTGTGTTGTCGAATAAATGCAAAGTGGCTCTTTCCTTCAATCTTCGTAATAACAAGACATTCTTTATTGGTATGCCACAGAAGTACTGAATATATGACTGAACAGCATCTTTGCGATAAATTTTATTGCAATAAGATTCTTCTATAAATTCTACAATTAAGTATTTATTTATAAAATTTGCAGCTGTCTCATTTTGCTCGGTATTCCCCGAAGTTCACTTACGGTGGAAACATTTTTGCATGTGTCGGGATTATAGAGGTAAGACATCAAACTGCCCGAATTGTAGCAATGTTTCAACGACTGGAGTGTCTGAATTATCATATGTTCAAAGTGGTAAAGTTGTACTGCAGGTATTTTATTATTTTCAAATAATCTCGTACCTATACAATCTCAAAAAGAAGTCAAGCTTGGCTTTGAAAATTAAAACATATTATCAATTATTAATTCACAAGTTTATTTAAATGTACGAAAATAGTTCGGAAATCGTTGTTAATCGTAATCATAATTCACATATCTCCGAGTATACCTCCGTTGCTTTTAATGCAAGCTTAATTTTTGTTGTCATTTGCAAGTACTCTCTTCGAATGTTTTTGAAGCATGTATTCTTTATTTATCAGTTTATTGGAAATTGCATTCTGGTGTCGCAATGAATACTTCCCATTTGCAGTGTCGACCTAAATTCTTTGCTGCGGCCATTTAAGGCGCTGTAATCGGCATTATCTTTTCCTTACGGTGGAACTTAGAGATTTCATTGTTAGATCAATATTTTTCAGGAAAGCTTTAGTGTTATTCACTAGAGATTGTAATGTTCTTCTTGGGAAACGTTTTTTCGATTTAAGAAGACTAAAATTGCATATACATACAGCGGGCGGTGACTTTTCAACCAGGGGATGCTGTTAAAAAAAACAAACCATTCATAAAGCAACTTGAATGTAAATATAATACTGTATGAAAATACTCTTGACGTTTTAAAATTTTAGGGGATACACTCCATCCACAGCATCCATGGACCGCACCCCGCTGTTTTATCTATCAAGAGTGTTTTATTGAATGTCTCTATCAACAGTATTGATTAAAATAGCCAAGAAAAAAGTAAATTTAATTTAAGTGACTTATAATTATCTTAATTGAAATATTCCCTCACGAGATTAAATATTTACTCACATAAAATAGCAAATGTTTTTTTGTTAAATATGTTGTAATTAATTTTAACCGTTTGTCCTATTTGATTGTTTTTTTAAATGTGATAAAAAGGTGGACGATAAGATTTTTCCAAAGTTGTTCACGGGAAACAAAAGGAAAACATTTTTTGTAAGTAAGTAACTGATAATTATTTAATTACATGAACAGAAACGTCGGTTTATGTTTAAAGTACGAAGGTCGTCCATAAACTAAGTTTCCCTGGGGCGGTTTATAGAAACAAAGGCAATTTTAAGGATAGAGAGAGAGCAAGTGTTCACCTAATTTTCAACATATTCACCACCGGAATTATGACATTTGCCCTACCGTGTCACCAACTTTTGAATACGTGTGTCATAGAAGTTTGCCGCCTGGGATTGGAATCATCGTGCGACAACCACCTCCGTTTCACCGGACAGAAATTTCTTGAGGTGTAAAAAAAAATGTAAATGACGGGGCGCGAGGTTCGGGGTGTAGAGTGGATGATTGAACACTTCCCAGTTGAACTCCTGCAGGGGCCTTGCTGTCCGTCGAACCGTGTGCGGCCTAGCGTTATCGTGCAGGAAGATGATACCGGCACTAAACAGCCCACGCCGTTTGTTCTGAATGGCCCATCTTTCCCTACACGTCAACAAATTCCTGCCCGGTGAGCATTAGCGTTTTGAGAATGACAGCGAGACGGAATGGTTGTCACACGGTGATTCCAATCCTAGGCGCTAGATTTCCATGACACAGGTATTCAAAAATTGGTCCCACGGTACGACAAATGTCTCAATTCCGGTGATGAATATGTTGAAAAATAAGTTGAAATAAATACATCCATAAAATTGTGTTTTGTTTCTATAAATCTCCCTAAGGAACTTTAGTTTGTGGATGACCCTCGTATATTCCGCCGTGGCGTACCAAACTAATAACGGATTTTATAAGAATTCCTTACATCAACTATTTGTTTCAAAATTTAAAGTTCAATCGCACATTTAATTTTGAATGATTCAAAATGGAACACCTTATATACCTACCCTTATTAAACATGGATACTATGGATGGTTTGATGTTGTGCCAAACAGGTGTAAGTTCCTTATTAATACAATAAATGCGAAAAAAACGGAATGAAACCACTGCAAAATTTCGAAGAAAACGTTGAAGTTGGACTAGACAATGGTTTCTTCGTTGCGATAAGAACTGTGGTGGACTATCAAAAATGATTTGTCTAGAACTGCAATTAGAAGATCGGTGCGGTTTCGAAAATTTTACACGTATGAGCGTGAAAACTTTTTATGAATTATTGTAAAAAGTGGAACCGTTTATATGACGTGAAAAAAGGTCCTTCATGAAAGCATTTCAGCAAAAACTAAAGCGTTAGTTACGTTGAGATTCTTAGCAACAGGTGAAACTTACAAAAGCCTTCACTATAGTTCTCGAATGTCAGTACCTATCCTTTCAAAATTTATACCAGGACTAATTAATTAGTAAAGATTTATGTGTATTTAAATATTTTAATATCGACGTCACTTTTTAAAAATTCTAATAGAATATCCTTAAGGTTGCACTAAAAAGTAAAGACTAGCACAGCGTGCAAAATCGTATGGAAATCGAATCGAAAATACCGCTACGATTCCTAAAATATCGCATGGAAAACAGAACGTGGTTACTTGAACGCCAAATTAAATAGCGTGAACGCATAAATATGAAATCGAATGCGATCGAATCTCAAATTTAATGAGAAAATCTAATAATGCAGACACACTTTAAGAATGTTAAGGTTTTCAATTTTAGAAAGGATTTTACTTCAGAAAAGTTAACTAAAAGCAAAATCACTTTAAAATTTTAATTCTAAAAATATTATCGCAAATAAAATTGTTTAAGTAAATGCACTATGTACGCCTAAAAATCATTAGATTTATACTTTCTGTAGAAGCAATAAAGCCATAAATGAACACACAATAATAATTATTCTATTAATTATTAACATTTACCTTAAACTAATGATATTATAAATTTAAATAATATGCAAATGGAACTGCAACAATAATTTACTGAAAATAAGAAATTTATTCGAAGAACGCATTGCAGCAGTTAATATTAATAATTCATTTTCGAAATGCTCTCGAATGCTCCGTTTATTATAAAGATACATGCATTAATTTACGTGGGGTACAACTTTATACAGAAATTGAATTAGAACCACAAAACACGGGCTTAACGCGTAACTATGTTCAATCTCACGGGAACCTACAAGAACCAGCCCTTCTATACGCGGATTATGTTATAAATATCCCGTTTATTCCACAAAACCATGCAAACTGAACGTATCTGGTATATAATCTGCAAGTGTGAAACCTATCTCGCATTATCACCCGCTCACACACCCCCGACGGTTAATAACCATGCCCACACCACCCTCTTACTCTGGATTAAAACTGGAAAGGGACTCCTAATTATACAGACGCGTCGCCTCTGGGGAATACAGAACTATGTTCTAAGTGGAGGTACCTCAGAGAGGACGGTAGTTTAAATATTATATTTTACAAAATGCCCCGGGATATGTCGTGATTGTTTCTACATTGTTTTGCAGATCATAAATCTTTTGTCTGCTTTTAGTATTTGCATATCACGTAAGTATACAATAAGACCAAATCAGCAATATTTTACATTTATAGTTTAGTTGCGTTGTAAATGAATGATGTGACAAACTTAACACTTTCGATGACACCTAAAAATAGGAACACAAATAAATAATACCAGTAACAAACTGCGAAATGAATAAAAAAAATTTGTACGTGTATGAACGGAGCGAATGACTGGTGCAAATACAAGCCCGCAATCTATTCGTAACATCTGTTCTGATGCACGTATTCGTAGGGGTTGTTGTTCAGAATGTTGTGCAAGCATAAAAACCAAAAGAAATATCTTACATATGTTGCGGGTCATATTTAAGATATGAATTCGTCTATTTCAAAGGTGTTTTATTGCAGTACTTGCATGTTTAAATGAACTTTACAGCAGGTTGCGCCGATATTTAAAAGGAAAGCTTACATAAAAAAAAAACTGTTGGGATTGATGTAGCCACAAACGTATACATTAAACTTTCGATATGCAAGAAATTATTCCGACTTTTGCAAGTTTCTTCTGTTTGCTGTTCGAGAAGAAACAATTTACTAACTTTGTCAACAAGATGCTTTTTGTTGAAACGGTTAAACTCTAATGTCGTTAATACAAGTAATTAATGTATGGAAAACTGACTAATGCAATTTAAAGTTGGTTTTGTAATTATCTACATCCGCCTAAAAAATTTAATTACGATATATTGAAACAGATTTATTTAGAAAATCCTTGCACATATTTTATAATAAAATTATAGAATCCTTTTAGTTATCGTAACGGGGCACGAAATGCACCCCGCATTTCGTTTCATTTCTATCGGTTGCTAGAAATATAGTTGTGGCATTGTAAATCAAAATAAAGTAAAGCAATGAGTGTTATTTCGGTATTGTAGTTACAGAAGATTTAGATGATCGATGTAACCAAACTAAATCCGCTTTAGATGCAATTTGGACGTGTATGCCTATTTAGAAGAAAATCGCGTTGGTGTTTTGTTACACAAATGTAATATTGTTTTGCGTAAAATTATCTTTAATACTCTCCTGCTTTGCTTTCATATTATGTCTTTCTATTTTTTAGTTTTTGACCATACTGAATGATGATTTTTTTTTCATAACTGCAAGTGACGTTTCAAGTATTAATCAATAGATTACAAGAAAATGCTTTTTCTTGTACTACAAAGTTTGGAAGAATGGGATTTAGTGTTGGATAGAGAAATAATGACAATAAAAAAGAACGTCAAATGCAATTATTAATATTATTCTTTCCTAGAGATTTTACATCTCCTTTTACGGGCGATTCGTTAAAAAAATTTAACCCCTCTACTTAACATAGCATATTACGTACCGAGGTGTAAGATGGCTCATTTTAGTCGTGCGCAGAGATAGATTATGATTATGACGCGTATTGTCGAGGTCAGATTCAGTGTGAGTTTGGAAGGAAGTTTTTCACCGAACTATTTTATTCATAATTATCAAATTTCGATTGTCAAATTTAACATCGCCATCTGTTAAAGTATTTCCGAATTACTAGAAAGTTAAGAAGTAAATACTTTCAGGTCTCCTACACTTCCCAACCGGTTGGGAAGAGAAAGTTACTAATTACTGACTTTCCAACTTTTTAAATGTCAGGAATTGATGTATTCTAAAGGTGCCTTCACATTATAAGATTTAACCTAGGGGACTAGTATTAAGATAAATCGCAATTCAAGTTCTAGGATTGATAGCATTTAATTTACATGAATTGAGCCGTTTACATTGCGCGACAAATATTGCGACTAATCATAACTGGCAAGTGTCAAAGTACAATTTAAATCATAAAAATCTCAATTTGAAAAATCCATCCAAGGATTACTTTTTGTTTCTTTTAACTTATCTTATCTTCCGCATTCGTCATTAGGATAACCAGGGACTCAATTATCAAAACAAATTACGAGTTGCAAGCGAGCAGAACCATATGCGCATGCGCCGAGCCGAAACTTCTAGGATTTGTCGTAGCAAAGTAGATGTAGCGTTACTTTCATAAAAATCTTAGGACTGGTCGAAATCAAGAGTAGCGCGACTAATCCTATAGTGTAAAGGTATCAAAACTTGCTAAAGCGTATTTCTGAGATATCTTTCGGTTTGTCACTATAACATCCTTGAAATTTGAAGGAGTGCCAGTCTCAGCACTCCGCAACTTTACCAAAATATAGATGAACACGTGATAGTAATCTTCGACTTCAGTAAAAATATTCACCCTCTAAAATTGTAAGTTTAAAGTGTATTTTGAAGTATGTTTAGAAGTTATAATTACCATTACTTACTTATAAAATATTAAATCAATGTATTTGTAATATATAATTGTATGAGGAGATCTCATTCCTATCGGCTTACTGAAATTCGGTGCTGATTTTCTTTGTTGTTCACAAAGTACGATTTAAAAACGTAAACATATTGACTGTCTTCGTTCTTCCCGCCCTCAGAGTAAAAAAGATAAACATACAAGTGTAACGCTTTTGAATGCTGGATGGAATTTAGAAGTAGTGGAAATAAAAAGTTTTAAGTTTGTTTATTTTTCAAACTGGAAAAAGTGACTGCCTTAGTTTTGGTTGAAGTGGTACCTATCAAACCTAGAGTAGGTTAATGACAAATCGGAAAGTATCTCAGAGATGCACTATAAGCGATTGGTCGTAGCATTAATCTTGCGATAAATTTTATAATGTGAAGGGACCTTAAGAGATTGTAAATAAAAATATTCACTTATCAAATAATATCAAAACTTATATCATTTATTTTTTTTACACTTATTGTAGATACTGTATTACAACACCTGTAAGTTTGTGTAGGACACGATATTGTTGCAATACTAATTAAGTGCTTCTACTGGACAGTAATAATGATTCTAGGACAATAACTCTCAGGACAAAAACCGCTGGGACATTAAAACTCCAGTATAAAAATGGGATGAAATACCTCAACAGTATATTGTCATCCTCGTATAAATATGCAGCGTTGTTTGAGAGGTTATGAGAGCTTGTGGTAATAACACCCGTTATTACTTCTTATATTTACAATTTATATTTACAATCCTAAAATCTCCGTTTATTTTAATTGATTCATTTTTTTTAAGCTTTTTACGTTGAGAACATTTAATAATCCTTATGTAAATATAATCATTCTTGGTTTCTGTCCGGGACAAAATAATGCAACTGCAGCCCAACTCCTCTATAGTATTGTTCGAAAAGCCAAGAAAAACATCACTAACGATGCAGAAATATGTACAGAAATTCGAGAAATGCGGACATCTTTCGGCAGAATCGAAGGCACGAAATATTGAATAACAATAATTTTTGGTCAAAACATAATATACAAAAATAATTATATTGGCGATGATATACATGGAGATTTCTCATGAGATAGGTTGATTTAAAAGGAGGATGTGGGATATACTGAGGAAGTACAATTATTATTACAGACGGATGTACTTTTGCATTGAATAATTAAAAATTTGTTCAAAATACTCGATATTGGACTCAGAAGAACCCTAGAGTTAATATAAATTAATATCTGGGCTGAAAATTTTAAGAACAATATTATCGGGCCTTTTGAAATTGAAGGAAATTTAAAATTATTAAGAACCAAGCTACTTGCAAGAGAAAATCAGGAGTTCTGGTTCCAGTAGGACATCTATCCTGCGCATTTTGTTTCTTAAATGATTCAGTTGGATTAGTTGGCTTGGTAGAGGTAGAAGTAAAAAGGAA
Organism: Dascillus cervinus; assembly: GCA_949768715.1. Classification (NCBI taxonomy): domain Eukaryota; kingdom Metazoa; phylum Arthropoda; class Insecta; order Coleoptera; family Dascillidae; genus Dascillus; species Dascillus cervinus. The sequence continues at coordinate 18,957,848 of OX458316.1, forward strand.
CCCGACAGTATAACGTTAAAATTAGAAATGTATTGATAATAGTATTTATATGCAACTAATAAATTTAATGGCAAAAATAAAAATAGAAAACTTTTATGTTTAATCTATTACAATACGATAACTTATAATATCATACCTACATAATGTGAACAAGTTTCGCCTTTATGGTAAACGGTTCACCAAACCCTAAATCAAACCGTACATCAATTTTTAAAATTTCACAAAAAGTAAAACGTTACAGAAAAAATATTTGCCGTTATTATTAGATGTGTGTCTGGCCCAGTACATCATTCATATTGCTTTTGCAAGTTCATTCTTTTTTTCACAGACCTACTGTGGGTCGTTCTTTGTAAATTGTGTGAATATACACAAATGATATCACCTGGACTCGAATGGGCAATAACATTCAGCATAAGTTTTCCTCTTGCTTTATCTTTGAAATTAGATACTGTGATAGATAGAAACAGAAAATCGCCTGTAGTTTGTATGTTAGAGATGTGTAACATGTTGCAACAATGTAAAAAGCAGTAAAAATGTTATAAATTAGTATAACAGTGCATTTTCTTGAATTTATACCTGCTGGGTCAAATTCGAAACAACAAAATTGGGCCAAACCGCAAGAAGTAATTATTATACATTGCGTACGTCGAACAATATTTAATGATCAATAACTCCAAACGGGTATTTTAACTTCATTTTGAAAACATATATATCAAATTAATTACTTACCTCCCATAAACCCTTTCTGTGGTGGGCACGTACCTAATTTTTCGACTTTAAATTCATTTTTTTCTTGTACCGTTCATAACTTTGCTAATGCACTATACTAAAAATTAATTAATTATGTGTAACGAAACAGGTTAGAATTATTTTTAGAAACCAAAATGTAAGTAACATAATTAAGACCATAACAACATTTTCTCATCATTTTGTGCATTTGTGCTAAAATTGGTATGCGATTGTGTTAAAATAGCTGCACCTTATGTTTTCGTAACTGAGCATAGACAACAATTACGACAAAATGTAATGAATGCACAATTTTAACAATCAAATCTAATTAACGGAGAATTAATTTTTTTTTTGTAAAATATGGTATTTTATTTATTGCCAACAGCGTCTCGAACAAAGCTCGAAATAACTAAATCTACACTCGATTTTAAAAGTAAATAATATCAACGAATTCCCAAGACATGTTGTCAAAGGGACGAGATAAAAAATAATTACGCACAACCCATTCGTGATCAATTCCAAATTAAAACGAATGCCTTGCGTTGAATTGGTATCTGCATTGCGTAGATTACACATTCATCACCGAGTCGATTGCTAACATGGATGCTCAAGGGAGTCTTTTTAATTCTACAAAAATGAATATAAAATAATCAGGATTCCAATCAGTATTTATTTCGCATTTTATAATAAAGAATTTAAAGTCATGTGGTTATGAAATCACGTAAAGCTCTTGAATAAAATTAAAAGTGAAAACAGAATTTTTCAATTAAATAAGAACTTTCAGTAAATGAACTCCATTTTAAATGGTGCTGAATAAAATATAGGTATGCTGAACAAAACGGATTATTCGAGAATCATTTCGAAAAGAAAGGCATCGCGAACAGTCAATTTCCTCCCCAGAAGTGAAGTAAATAAATGGGGAGTAACGTTAAAAAATTTTGGAATATTAAATTTAAATTCTTGAAACAAAACAGAGGCAAATGAGAATTTTCTTACGGATCCGTCATCTTAAAAAACATTCGGAACGTATTAGATTTCTTCTCGAAACTGTACTGAACTTCAGAATGTAGCTTCGCTTGACTGTAAGGTTTAAAAATTATTAGCTACCTGTCACGCGAGTGATGAGAGTGGAATACGTGAGCGAGATCATTTGTTAAAAATCCATCCTACATGTGATGTAATGCAGACAAGAGCATCGAAGGTAAAGCGCGCAGCTCCTAAATCAACTAAGTGGATCATTTTTACTGCGCTCTAAGAAGCCAAATAAAATATACCTGCAGCCTTGTAATTGAACGGCGTAGAGACGTACTTGAAAAACCTAAACGTCTGAACTTCTGTCGTTTCTTTCCTTTAAAATCTAACTTTACCGTATTGTAGTCAGCATGAGGTCACTTCCAAGAGTCTCTGGATAACTTATTGTACTTTCATGATTCTTAATAATAATAAACGAAGGTTTTAACTTGGGAATTTTAACTTTGAAGAAGAAATGCTCGCGTAAGTATTAAGTGTGAATTCTTATTACTTCATGAATTGATGATAGTAATTAAAGTAGTAAATCTTTGATGTTTACATAAAAATTAGCCAGTACATAATTTATTGGAAAAGAAAATTTAATGAACTTTCATTCGGAACCAAATAAATAAATATATAGCTAAAGAAAATTGTAGTTTTTTCAATATCTCAAACAAAAAAATAATAAAACTGAGTGGAATTCCTCGGTGTATTTCTATAAACACGAAGAGCATGAAAATATCGTAAAAATGAAATTTTTTCCGGTTCTTAGGATTTGATTGATGTCGGGCTAGAAGGGAACCGTCAAAATAATAATCACTTACTATTTGTTTCAGATCGAATGTCGATGAAAAGAATTTTAGTAATGTTCCAGTAAATAACACTATATTTCGGAAATGTGAAGTTTTTTATTTAAGGATCGGCGAAATTTCTATTACTTGATGTACATAACAATATATTATGTATACGACTATGGGTAAATTCTAAGTTATAAAAGCTGTTGAATTTAAATTGTTTACAGTCAAATTAATTTCATTTATGTGATTCTTGACACTCATGGTAAAGAATATTGTATTACATTGTATTGTATTATATTTTTTCAAATAGTGCAAAATGAAATAAAATCGCCGTAGTCTGTGGGATTCCAGAAAAATTATGGAATAGCGTACTTTATAACATGTTAAACCGATTAGATGCATTTTCCAAACTAAGTGGTAGTTAATATTTCTCCATAGGATGTCAACTCCATTTTGATTTTGTTGAACGGTGCTACCAAAATATCCATCTATATACACCGAGATTCACGTAACTTTCCGAGGGATACGCCTAATGCACGCAACCCAATATTCAAAAATCACAACATGCTATGATACAAAAAACATATATTTACGTTTCGTATGTTTGGAAATCCATGACAGAAATGACTGCCAAACTGACAAATTAAATTTGCAAAATGTATTCAACCGATGAACGAGTGGATATGATCGTAATCTTTTAGAACAGTGGAGTGGAGTGGAGTGGCATCGGGTGGTGTTCAGTGATGTTTAGGCATGCACGATGGCTGCTTGAAGATTAGACGAAGACGTGGGGAACGTCGCGGTATTCAATTTTCTGTTGACGAGAATGTGTACCGAGCCGCGGGAGTTACGATGTAGGGTGCTACCTATCTTTTTCTATTTCCATTTCTGTCGGGAGTTTTCTAAAATATGAAACTTAAATATGTTTCTTGTATCTAGCATGTTGTGATTTTTGAATATTGAGTTGCGTGCTTTGCGCGTATGCCCGGAAAGTTACTTGAATGAGGGTGTATAAAAAACTGGATGAATGTGTGCGTGTGGGTATGTGTGTATTTTCTCTATAGACTCCGAAACCGCTGAACTAATTTAAATGAAATTTTCAGGAAAGCTTTAGCATAGTCTGGAGGGTGTTCCTGTGACGTTTGGTGCCGATCGGACTAAAAATTTTAAAAAATTCCATCGTGAAAAAATGGACGAGCGAATGCGTTTCTTACGAACGCTTCCTTAACGGTAAGAGATATATGAATGTTTTCTATAGAAAAGTTGTAGAGCTAAAAAAAACCCGAAAAAAGTCCGGAACGACAAATATCTATATGTTTAGGTTAATTCACAAATTGATAAAATATGACTAAAAGATATATATATAAAATTAATTTTAATCGGTCGGGGGTAATTTAGGTAGATAATGTTAAATTCTTATCAAAATAAATTTGCTTATCGTCAGGGAAATTTTATGTAGATAAAAATTGCCTTTTACACAACATTGTTTGGACGAGTAGTTTAGATTTTACGATCGTGTTTTTGCAAAAACAAAATAAAATACGCGTCTGACTGAACATTTACCTATTTATCGCTTAAAATAATGAATATATTTTGCCCCGTATGCGTTCCTAAAACATTCATATAAATTAAAAGATATCATCAAGGTCAGTGATATATTTTTGTTGTCAGCGGGTGGCGAGAGGCAAGATGCGAATCTCTACGGATATCGCTATTGTCTATATTATATAAAAATGAATGTCTGCCTGTTTGTCTGTTTGTTTGCTATAAACTCAAACATTACTCGACTGATTTTACTGAAAATTTCACAGTTTTCACAGAGTGTTTAGAAAATGTTTGGGGGGAGGGGAGCGAATCGCCCAAATAGATCCTCGCATGGAAAGAAGTGTTCTACAGCCACCAAACTTTGTATAGCGAGCGAAGTCGGGTACTTCAGCTTTATATGTATCAATAATTTTGTTAAAGTTTTGGAGCCAATTTTCAGATGATTTGCTTTGTGGTAAATGTAAATTTTCATAAAGAGAAAATATATGTCGGATATTTTGTTCCGTAAGTAACTCCCAAATGTGTGCTTTAAATTAGGTATATAAAAATATCAGCACTTTTGAAGACATGAATTGATATCAAAATATCAGTCCTTTTGAACAAATGATGTGTGTTATATCCAAAATAATATCTTACGATAATGTAGCAAATATTTATGAATTTATTTTTACCGCTTGCTTATTATAAACTCAATTTTATCAAATAATACTAAATGGCTAAATTATTTGCATTAGCTCTAGAAGACGCTTTCAAACGTATCGATTGGAAAGATAGGGGAATTAATAAAACTGGAGAGCGAATGCACCATCTGAGATTTGCGGACGACATTGCGATCTTTGCAAATACCAAGGAAGAGCTCACGATGTTGAAGGACATACGATGAGCTTTCCAGTAGGGTTGGCTCAGAGTTAAAGATTGAAAAAACCAAGTACATGACAAACCAAATTGACATAGAGATATGTCCATTCCTTGTCGAAAATGAGATAACGATGTCATTTTGTAGCAAAAATTGAGTATTATCGCATGTTTCAAGGTTAAATTAAAGAAAATAGTTAGTCCTGAACAATTTAGAAATATTGACATACCTCCCTCTTGCTCTGTATTCTTCAAAATATATTGATAAAGTCGGTCACCCGATTTACCTCGGACAAGAACTGACTATAGGAAAGTCTATTCAAGAAAATGAAATTGAACGAAGATTGAAACTTACCTGGGCCAAATTGAAGGACGTGTTACAAATGGATATACCCCAATCGTTAAAAACCAACTTATATTACCAATGCATTCTCCCTGTTACCACATACGGAGCTGAAATTTTGACCTTCATCAGGGTTAACATTGAAAAGCACAGAATCAATCAGCGAGCTATCGAACGTAAAATATTAAAAATCTTGCTGAAAGACTATAAAACAAATGCTTGGTTAAGAGAAAAAGTGGTGTCCAGGATATTGTCAATGGCGTCTTTGAAGTGGTACTGGGTGAGTCATGTTGCTCGACATCAAGAGAACTGGACTGGTAAGATAGTGAGATGGAGACCATGATCAGAGATGCAGTGACGACATTAAACTGGTATGACATCTCATTGAATCATGAAAAATGAAAAGCACCCAAATGTTGGAAAATCGTTAAAGAAAGAAGATGCTAAACGTAACCAAGATATTGAGAAATAAATGCTCATCGTGTTCACGTGATTTTTTAAAGTAGTCTTCTTATTGGCTTACGCTTCGCTTTGTGCTACCTACGTTTTGCTCCCTAACGGGCATTTTGTACTGTAATACTGACTAGAACCGGGGCTAGTTGAAGTGTTCATGCAATTTCTTCGTTGCGTTTAGTCAGTCCTTTCTTGAAGGCCTGTAGATATTAATTCATTACTATTAGCTCTACAGAACTGATGAGCTAACTTGACGCTTGTTCAATTTTGTTCAATTTTATCAACAGTTTACTTCTGTCGATCGATAATTGTATTACATATTTAATTATTAATTAATTATTAATTATTATTTTGAATTATGATCTATTATACTGTTTAACGTGAAGTTGATGCTAACCTTCAAAACTCACGAACATGTAATTGCTAATCGTCCTTAAGTTAAAGTTTAATGGAGAATACTCTTATTTATAAAAGATTTCTATGAAGAATCTTTTCTGACAAATTGCAAAAGTGATAGTACTTTTTCTTCGACTTAACAATAGGTAATGTATCTGTAAGTTTCCGCAGATTATATCACGCAAAATACATTTGCCGCCCTGACGAGCAAAGTGGCGAAAAGAACGTTAAATTCTCGAATTAAAAAAGAACTAATTGTCGTAATAACGAGCTGAAATAAATTAAGTTAAAAAGAAGCAAAATAATGCAAATGAATCTCAGGTACGAAAAGTGAAGCTTAAGTAAAACAAAAAAAAGTTAACTTTGCGTGCTCTTTTGATAACGGAAGAGAGCGTTTCTTTTGATAGCGAGAGCACAATTACATTTTATGTGTAGACAGCGGCCCCATTAGCAGGATAATAGTATTTATGCGCCGTCTGATATCAAAGTGCTTGGAGTGCAACCACGTGACGTGACATGTATTGATATCTGTGCACGCTACGTTGTACTTTACCTGTCACCTGTATTTCATTTCAAACACACCTTTATTTTCCGCTATGATTCTATTTACACACTGTATTTACACGATTGTCTAATAAAACAACGCAATATTAAAGTCGTTGGTGTTGGTGCTTACTTAGGTAGCGAAATAAACTCTTTTTGGAGGATAAAAACGTCTTCACAGTAATTTTGTACAGATACTAGTAACAGTCAATGATGTATATAATATATTTATATATATGTCATTTAATATCCCTATTAACGTTTATTAATCTGTATGATAAGCTTTTATTCGATTTTTCAATAAAAATTTTCAATAATAGTAAATAATAAATAACTCAACCTTTCAAGAAAGGATAGTGCTAGGAGCGTAATGTACCTTAATTAGGTTAAGAATTCTTCATATACCACATGTTTGTGTTAATGAACATTATTAAGTACGCTTACAATTTTTAAAATTGGTTAAATTTACAATTATGGTATCAAAACATATAAGACGACTGTGTTAAAATGACGCAGGTATTTGAAACGTGCGTAATAAAAATTGAAATAACAAAATAAACATTTAGAAGTTTTAATGTGGGTCAAATATATAAGAAGATTGAATTTGACAGAAGCTCAGGGTTTAATAAAAATGAAACATTCCAGTTTGAAACCCATTTTAATGCTCAGTCAACGTTTGCTGCATAAATGAATTAATTTATTAAACCGTATGGTTTTGCAGTTTATGAAACAGTAATTTCGGCACTCCAGAATTTATTCTGAGCTTTAAATTATTTTATGTTTTAATATTACGCTACAGTGAAACTAAAGCAAAAAACCAATTACATAAATTTTTACTGAGCTTTCGAAAAGTCTAATATTAAAGTTAGCAATTTAATATATAACTAGATATTCTGCTGTAATGAAAAGTCTCTTATCAAAATTATTTAACGGGGCTAGGATTAAAGAAAAGAATTCGTTCCCGAGTTTTCGCTGAATTTCAAATTGCGAAGTAAAAAACGCTCTGCAGTTCTACTATTATTAGATGCATATCTTCTAAATTATTGTTAATGATTTCGTTTTATATTAACACAATTACAATTCGCAAACTTTGCAAGTGAATAAAGAATGTTTTAAAATTTTGAAATATTTGTCGTTAATTATTAAAACAGTTTGTATTTCATTGTTTTATAATAATCTGAGTGAGTTATTATGCAATAAATTTTTATACATTGGTGATTTTATAAAGGTATTAATAGTTTAACGATTTGTAACGATTTAACACAACTTAGTCCAAAAAAAGAACATTTTTGCATTTAAGGCTCAATCAGCATCACTTTCTTTTATGAATGCATTAAAATTGACTAATGTTTTTGTTTTGTACTTACAAACATGTACCATTTAGTTACGGCTTTCACGGTTGCCCTACTACTATCAGTTAATTTTATTTAAGTGGGCATCTCATGTGCTTTAAATAATTTGCACAGCGAATATTTGAAAATTACCTAAACAAATAAATGTGATTGCAAATTATGCGTTATACTATGAAGAAATTGTAAGCGTTTTAAATATTTTTATTGATTAAATGGCTTTTCCTTGGAGTTCGCTTTTAAAAAGGTAGCAATACAAAAAGGCTAATTAAAAGTTTTAAATTCAAAATATTCCTGCTGAAAAGCAATTTGAGATTACTTTCTCAACCGTTAAAACCCGCGCGAATTGTTTTCATTCGTAAATTCAATAAATGTTAAAAGTCAGGGCAAATTATTTCAGCTATATGGGCAATTTCTATCAGATCTTCAAAATTTTATTACCGGTTTCGCAAATAAGCTGTGCAGATTTGTGTCACTATGCGGTGCGATAGTAATGGCAATAACTTCTAATAAGCAAATTAGTACGGCGTAATTAGGGGCTATTAATCCGGCCACTGACAAGTGGTACTTAATTTCTCATTAATAATAACATTGATTCAACTCCATGTGCACGTCTTAAATTCTTGTATAAAATATGTGAAGGTACTAAATTACCAATTTAAAATTAACGGAATCGTTAAGATCGGGAACAGATTAATTTGGAACTTGAAGCAATGTTTAAATCTATAGTATTACGATTAAATCATTGCATACGTGATATGAACAAATTACAAATAAATAAATAAACAACAGCTTAGAAAGTAACAATTAACATACCAACACTCAAATCTAGAACAGCCATAGTCTGTGCCCAAAACGTTAGAAGTACGACGGACTTGAACCATACACGTCTACCGGCCATGAGACTGAACGCTGACCGCGTGCCGCATGCCGACTGACGCTAGCGTCGTGGCGCTTTTGCAAATGTAGAAAATTATAGCGCTTGCGTACGATTCAATCCTGACCTATACAAAGTAGCGGTACAATGACTTACTGTAGTGCAATATTGTTAACTGGGCCTTCAACAATAATATTAATGATAACATTAACGTTATTAACTGGAAGATTATTACATGTCACTAATTGAAAAAAATGTTTTCACGGTTATATATGGATATAAAATTATAAGAACAAACAATTTCGGTGAGAAATATCTATGAGTAATTGGATTTGCATGCAACCCAGTAAGAAATGGAATTTAAAAAATCATATCTGAGAACCAATTCCCTTAGCTAATTTCTTCGTTGCAAGCGAGTCCAAAGACCGAAATGAAATTAATTCCTCTCCACAAATCACAAAGAATTTCGTAAAGTAAATTGAGGGAGCATCAGTGTAATTCAGATTACTAGAAAATCGAGGACGCTGTTCAAGTTAAGTGAAGCCGAACGATTTAAAACATAGCATTAAATCAGAGGTTTGTAAACAGACAGTTCATTTAAAAAAAGAGTCTTTTCCATTTTCGCTTTTGTTCTATGGAGCGGCGAGAACCTCATAACAACCATTACGTTATCATTTTGAATTATTACCGACTTTATAACCTCTGCAAAATCGAACTTTGTACCACCTGCTACTTCATTTCAATAAAATATTTCGACCGGTTTCCTGAAAAGTCTGAATTCAATTACCAGCAAAGAAATACTTCTATCGGAGCTTTAAATAATGCGTCGTATGTGCGCCTATCACTTTACTCTCCGTTCGACATTTTTTAATATATTTTTGATACTACGTTCAGAGTTTCGTGAAAGGCCATTTCTCGCAGCTAAGCAGAAACGCAATGTTAAAACGTGAACATTTAACATTCTGATATCACGTCCTTGAAGAGATTACACGAAATCGATTCGAAAATACTAATTTCGTTTTAGGTAAAAATTTATTTCAATAGAAAGTAGCGTGGAATGTAAAATAGAAGGATTTCAACGAATTGATTTCATTTCATTTTCAATTAAAAATCTAATTATAAGAGCGCGAAAAATAAAATGCAGCAAAATGAAATACGATTATATCCGAATTATGACTCATGCAGGCACAAACAACTTATTTTTGTTAATTTCCTTGTCGGCAAGGTATTTGAAATATTGAAAAAGTATTTACGAAAAAAGGATTTTGAAAATTCTAAAAGCAACGGTGAAGAAATCTCGCTTTTGTTATTAACGGAATTAAAATTATTTTTGTTGTGCCGATTGTAGCAGCACAATTAAATTATGGTGGTAATTAATTCCAAATATATATATATAAAGAAGTTTAGTAATTCTTTTAACATGGTTAATGTAGCGTAGATTATCACTGTTTCGCCTTCTCCCGGGTTTTGTTTTTCTGCAAAGTATAGTATTCCCTAGAGTTGACCCGATCAACCGCTCTACTTGTTTCCTTCGCAAAAGATCTATAGACCCTTTCAGGTTGACCACTGCTATATTACATTCAAACCCGTAGCAGTGATTTCAGTCGATAGTTTTATATATTATATTTACCCTAAAGAAACAACTGAATCTGAGGTTTCTTTTTATTCAATTTATATCGAAAACATTTCATTGTGTAAACTAGGAAGGCTACCAAAATGGGGGTGATTTTTTATGATTTCTACAAGTAAGAAAACTAATGTTTCAATTCAGTCAATAGGCGGTGAATTCTTTTGATGACATAACGTCTAGTGCAAACTGCGAGGTGGTTCCTCTATAAACTTTTCATTAATCATGGGTTTTGGTGTAAGGCAAAAACATACTTTTCATCAAATTATACTTTTAATATATATTCTACATTTTGGAGGTTTCTTAAGAGAGCTTTACCTCTTTGAATAAACTAAGTTGACTTCAGTATATTTAAATTCTGGTGTATTTCAATGATAATGGAATAACGAGTGCCTCATTCTGGGAATGTCTCGCTGTTGAAACGGGAAAGCTGTGAATGCTGTGATAAGCTATGTAAGCCACTCTGTCGAGCTTCACCGTGAACATAATGGAAGACTACGAGATTTCACACAAAGGAAAACGCTTGGTGTTTGGTTAGTAATCCTACTCAATGACACCTGGGAAAGTCAAACTTTAGTGTTTATTATGCGTAACGTAGATATAAGATAAAAACTTACAAGGTGTGATTCTCGTGTCGAATGAGAAACCCATCTAGACAAACTTAAGCGTTAGGAAAAGCTTCGGTTGTACTTTTATTTTCTTAAGGTAACTTTGCTATACTTTAAGCTGTCGCGATCTGTTGTGCAAAGTATTGTGTATGATGAACTAAGTTAATTTCAAGTTCCTTTAACCAATGCAAAAAAAAAATGAATGCAGAGATAATTAGCTTCAGCATTTAATTCTGTTCCAAATTTTACATATCATACAAAAATGCTTTCAAAAAGTAAAGTAGACTGAGCTATTTCAGTTAGTGAACTAATACAAATTAAAAAAATTATTTCCTATTTTCATATTCGGAAAAAATAAATTAAAACTTCATGACTCAAACTTCATCACTGAGATTAATGTTAAAAGAAAAGTAGATTTTGTTGGAAAACTAAACTAATTTGAAATTTAATTAAAATATCATTATGAATCGATAAGCAAAGATTGAAAACGGATTTTCCATTTTAAATTCATTTAAAGATGAACGTCGAGGTAGCATTCATCTCGTAACTTTACAAACTGAAATTTTCAGGATTATAATTAAAAATTTAATGTCAAAGCAAATTGTTTTGTTTACATAGAGACTGTTTAACTAGCATTCGGCCATGTATTATATCCACGACTTACGACATTTTCACTCAACTTGGATGTGAATAATATTCTGTCGCCAACGTCTTATATTATTGTTTGTAGATATTTGTCCTTACGGCACATTTTCGAGGCGCCCTTTTGTTTTAAATTTAATTATTCAGGATTATACTAAATCATAAAGATATTTCTGAATGTTGCAAGTAAAGAATACAAGATATATAAATGTTTACTTGCAATAAAGGCTTAGTCTTACCTTAAAATACAAAACATGCTTTAAAGGTTTATCCTTCAAGAAAATCACAGATTTGTTAAGATACAATAAATCAAAACGTTTCGTTTCGAAGATAAATAATGAACGCGCTTTTGACACTTGAAAATTGTCTCTTATTTATCATTAAAATTATGTTGAAATTGTATGTTCCACACACAACGTACACGATCCAAAGATAGGCACTACGCTGTGGTGTATTGAACAAACAAAATATTTTTACAATTTTTTCGTTTATGTTATAAAAGTGTTAGTACCGTCATTACATGCAAAAGTTGTCTTGGTAAAAACTTTTCGGAGAGGTGTGAAAAGGATTACCCGTACTTTTCATTCATTTTTTCTTCCTTCCCTGGGTACAGCTTGGCAAATTTAGCTTGGCGGATGAGTCATGGATGCGCCGTAGACCGAAAGACCGCCCCTTAGCGGACCTCAGTTCTTTATTGGTGGTCGCTCGCCAATACTAGCTATATCTTTATCTTAAGACACTCTCTCGCTTCCTTTTCTGCGCAGGGTCATCCGCCAAGCTATTTCTGTCAAGCTGTACATCTGAACAAGAAGAAGCCAATTTGATTTATTGTGCCCAACCTAAGATATTCTTCAGGCTCTCTCAGTGACTATAGTATCTCCTGTACCAATATGTACCTACAGGTCTTTCACGGGGTGTGAATTAAAGTCTTTCGATTCAACTTGAGGAAATTAGAAAATGCATTGTCCTTGATATCACAGCTGTAAAGGATGTGCATACCGAAGAGTCCGCAGGTGTTCCTTAACAGTCGTGTGTCCTGTGAGCAATCCCGTAATGGTTCTGCGCTACGTCCTGCTAGAGTCAAGCAGTTCTGTAGCTCTTGTATTGCAAGGTTACATTATAAAAATCTTTCAATGATGAAGGCTTATTAATCCAATAAATTTTCTGTTGTTCTCGCATACATTTACCATTGCGACTTTGGATTCTATTTTTAGGCACTCCCAAGGTGGGTTCAGGGCCATGAAATGCCCTAGCTGATTCTAGCCTTGCGAGTCCATTAGCATTTTCGTTTTCTTTCATTCGACAGTGTCCTAAAACCCTAAGCAGTCTCTCAGTGTCTTGCTCTGCTAAATCACCGAGTGCTTCAAATATAGATCTGCCTACGAGTATATTTATATTCAAAAACCAGAGAGATATTTACACAGCTCCAGCACCCGTCTCCATTTTGGAACAGTCCGTGTACCAAATTACGCTCCCAGGAGGGAAATTCTGTTTGGATTGTGTCCACTCTGTATGATCCTGAATTATTACCTAAGAGCGTAGTTACAAAATTTTGTGGAGTCATATGGTCCGCCCTCATTTCAGGAATGTGAACCCTTACTACGCCAATCAATTTCGTAGGTTCTGCTTTTTTCCAAATTGTGCTTCTTCTCTGATGATGAAATGAACCAGAAAAAGATCCGTTGCAGTCGTGAGTGAAGTTTTCATGATGCCCGTAATATTTTAGCAGTCCAGCCATTATATCTTTTAATTTATTTAAATCTTCCCTGGTGTTTAATTCTGTAATCTTGGGTCATCAAACCAAGGTTACATACATTATGGTAGTTCTGATCGCCTCGATGTACAGCCAGTTCACCACGCTCGGTAAGATTCAATACCCTGCTAAACGAGTGTCTAAGTTCCGTAAAGGTAATTGCCGTTTTTATGATTACTTTCTCTATTTGTTGGTTCCAGGTTAAAATATTATACCTCGAAGTAATACTTGACGTAATGTTAATGTGGTTCCCGTGGTGAGGAAGACGTATGGGGGAAGAAGTTAGTAGTCACACAGGTTACCTCCTCTTAAAAAAAAAAAGGTTAAAATATTATACCTCCCCCGATAAAAATATTTCATTATCGCCAAGGATAAGCAAAGATTAAAGACATGTAGATCAAGATAACACAGTGGGTCTGTTTCCGTAAACATCACCAAAGCACCGCCCAATTTAACTGAACAAAGATTTAAGCGCCCCAAATATTTGGTGATACCTACTTTGCTCTTATTGACCTGCGATAAATGAGCACGCATGCTCATGAAAAAACCGTGCCATACAAATCGTTCAGTGTCGTATCTTTACGTTCTCTAATCTTTAGTATAGGAGGGCTTAGGTCTCCTAGCTTTCTCCTTCGCGTGAACAGGATGATGATTGTCTTTTGACGAGTGACATTACGACCTGCCCTTTCCGACTATATTCAATGCCATTTACAATATTGTTTCATGGTTGTTTTTGTGAATCTATCTTCAACTATGATGACTATCGCCCGGTTTCTGACAGTGATGTTATTCTAACTTATATCTCAAGTTAAATGTCTCGGTTGCCATGGTTACCCGTTGTTGCGACTATCGTAACCATGGTAATTATTGGAGACATAAGTTAACAGCTTCTTGGGAAACCGGGAATTAGTAATCCTAAGGTTGAAAAACCATTGTTAATGAGCTTCACGAGTAGCTTGTCGTCTTACCACCCGGACGGCCAATGTCTGGCCCTTCTCTTTAACATACAGTCTATCCATCTACAACAAGTCGTCTCAAGCTCTCGTTTCATGATGGCTGAGATCGTGGCGTAGGATGTATTATCAGGAATGCCCCCAGCCCTCTAGAAGGATTCTCTATTGTCCAAAGTCTTTTCCACTCTCTTAGTGAAGTGAAGTGGTACCTGATGATACTTCTACTTTATAGGCAAACTGGTCTTGTTGGGGAGGATGGTTAGCAAGTACAGCGTCCCTTATATACCTATAGAGCAACTTCTTCATTGTCTTGAATAAAAGATATAAGACTAACCATTCTGCATGATTTTGATCGTCCAGTCCTTCCTAAATACACCCTCTGGTTAGTCTCCAAATTCTCGGAAAATAACTAAGAACCATTTCGGTACGTAGAACCATACAGATTCTATAATTAGAAGATCTGATTCGTTCTGCATGCTCGCCCGGTCACTTCATCTTAGATAACGTTATCACTTTCTTCGCTGTTTTCTAGTCTGTCTTAGAAGCCCTATGAACCCCTATGAAGCCCTATGTTTTCGTCCGTCAAAGGGACATTGCTCCATACATTCTAATCCAGGAAAATGTACTCGAAAGAGTTCGATCATTGTTTCTTTTTCTGTCTGAGTAAATCCCCAACACTTGTTGCTGGAAAGTTTATTGAGCACTGAGAGTCCTTGACCTCTCATTTTATAAAATCTAGCACATTCAGCATATCGGTCGATGTCCTGACAGTGCTTCGTCCACCACAATCTTCGACCCTTTGTGCTCAATCAAGGAATGAATGAGTGTACTTCTCTTTGGTTGATTTAAAAAATTGAAATGACAAAATTTTTGTTAGTGCAGGTGGTAAATTTCGTTCAACAGCACTTGTCGCTTGCCGGGTAGTGCGAACTGCCACGACAAGCGTTTAGTGACGAACTGAAACAGAAGTGAACCCATGCGTTCATTCGTTTTTGTTTTGTTTACGTGATATTTTCATTCAGGAATTTAAATCTTATGAATGTTTATGGAACCAAAAATTGGCTACATATAAAAATAAGCATGCGAGAGATGCAGCATTCCAGAAACTTGTTAAAGAGATGTATATTACTCATTTCTCAAAACAAGGGGCCGACGGTGGTCCATTCCGAACGGATGTTTTACTACTAATACCGTTTTCTAACCACAACGTTTAAACGATTACTTCTCACTTGTCACTAAGCAGCTTAGTACTAAACGGGAGTACGAATGACAAACACTAAGCTCGTATAAATTTAGCAGTACTGATATTTTTGTTTATAACTAGTTTGGCTTCCAGCATTAGCATTAGCGGATAGAAGTCACCATTTGTAGTTAGGTTCGACAAAATTACAAAGTACGATAAATCTCACTGGGACATAAATCCTGCGTTTACCCTATGTTAATTGTTTTGAAATTGTATCTGTAATTTGTTATTGTTTTGTCCGTGAATGCATACAATTTGACGGTTTCTTGTTTTGTTCAATCTCATTTCCCGTCCTTAGGCGAATTCTTTGTGAGGCTTAAGAATTTATTTTATTTTTAATTTTTCCTGTTACAACAGTTAAAATGAATTTATTGTAATTTGTGAAATTTAGTCTACCACAGTCACATTTAATAATTGGTTATTGTTTAATTTTACAGCCTATATAATTTATTTTGAAGTTGAATGTTTAAAATTCAGCATTATTTGATTGTGAGACAAAGATACTATATTTACAGTATATTTTATGGTAGCCATTGAGCTTACACTGTAAAAGGTATGTGTAACATTACTGAAGATATTATAACATTATAACAAATTTATTATTAGATTAAAAGAGTTGCTTTCTCTTAGCAAAACAGTGTTCCGTTCGTGTTTTCGGAATTTAAATCACCCAATGGAATGAACTTGGGAGTAAACTTTTACTAAACCGATGGTGAATGCATTTTACTACACTATCTATCGTTGAAAATTTTTTCAAATTTCCCAACCAACTTTTATATGTAATCTTATGACTCCTGTGAGTTATGGAATGCCTTTGGATACGGCCATTTATGTCTTTTCAAATTCGTAAATACGTAAATGTGCTGAATTCATGAATTCGGTAATTTTAGCTATACAAATAAGTATGTTTTTATATTAATTTGATGTACTTAATTAAAATCCATCAATCTAAAATCAATACCACATTTTATATGCTGGTTATTACGTAGAAGCTTTTCCCATAAATCGATTACTAACCTTTTAAAAATTATTTCTCCAACCTAAACAAAATTATAACAGAAAGTTATAAGGTATCTAAAACCTCATTTGTAACAGTTTCTAGGTAACTCGAAATATTCATATTTTACTTTTATTAGTCGGGGCGATTCAGCAGTAACACAAAACTTCTTTGAGATACATAGTTTGTTAATCTATATTGCATCGTCTAATTTGAATATTATCACTAGTTTTATAAGAAGTTCTCTTCTAATTTTTTAAAATTATGATTTCGCCCTGATCATGAAATTGACGTCCACATAGTGTTACAAACTTACAGTGTAGGTAAGGGATACAAAAAGAATCTATTTTTAATAAGATACTGGTGCCCACACAAATTCACTGTTTTCAAGCTAATAGCTAAACGTTGATTTTTTTTTAATGAAGACGTCTTACAAATTTACAAACAAATCATTTAAAATAGACTCATTTTAAATAAGAAACTGATATTCGGAAACCCATCGTTGTCGAGCTACAGGTTCTTATAGTAATAGTTACTACCTGATAGTTGAGAAAAAAGTTATTAATAATACTTGTATGTTATTCAATCTTTTCTGGTGATACATTTATTTGTATAGGTAATTGGCGGTGACATGTCACATTGGTTTGTGAGATTAAATTTTATTTATTTGTGTCCTTGACAGTAGATTTTGTTGGTTTGTGGTCGTGAACTTATTGGAGGTTTAACATGAAAGTCCATACTGTTCGCGAGTATGGTAACATTATGTTAATGTACGGGAAGCTCGCTGGAACGGTAGACTAGCTCGTAGATTCTATGCAGCTAAAATTCCAAATCATTCAATCCCATTTGTGTGGCAAAGCATTTCAACAATAGCAGAAGGCATGGACTTTTAAAGTCTATAGGGTAAATTGCTTCATAAAATTGAGCAAAATTCATCCAGTTGGGCGTTAATCATGTAAGCGTCTAGAAAGTTGTATATAATCAACAGCTCCACCCATTTCATCAGTTCAAGTATTAATTCTAAACAATTTTTAATCGCAACATCTTGCCACTTGTAACCCCGACCAAGTGTTATTCTTGCGTCATGACTTGCATCTCTAGATTCCATAATTTCCTTAATCTTTTAGTCTTATAATTATATTCTGATTTGCAATTCTTAAGTTTATAGTTACGTAGCACCAATTTTTAATTTTAATTTTAATTAGCGACTGGTTTCAATCATAATCTATGATTAACTATAATTCTTGAGTTTTGATTCCGAAATGTATAGCCCGGGACTCTTAAATACGGAAATTTAACATTATTTTTAGTTTCAAATGCGCGATACATGCTGACTTCCTTCCTAGGGGCCGACCAGCACCATACAGTTAACAGTCACGAAACAATCAACTTTGTCCTGAATGTCCTACTTCCGGATGATGACCCGGAAATTAACTGTGACCACCATGCACTGATCTTTTCGGAGCCTAGTCGCATCCCGGATTACTCCGGAGATGGTATCCCAGGCGATGAGCTTGATGCTCTCGTCGACAGTCTAAATAGAAAGAAGACCCCAGCGTTATCAGCGTTATATAAGAACGTTAAACTTGGCTCTTTAAAAGTTAATGTTTATGGGCAACTATTTAGAGGTTCAATGTTCTTACTTCCTTGTTACAAATTTTACATAGTAAGCTTAAGTTAATTTAATTACAGTGCACATCCTGATAGGTCGATCACTCACTTGCATTGGAAAATAGTTGCTATAATCACAAATTATAAATTATGTTCATTTGCACGGAAAATCATTCACACAAAGAATTAAAATTAAAAATCCATGTTTGAAATTTCAAACATTCTGCTTGGCGGCAATTAGTCCCCTATTGTTGGTTGCAGCTGGAACGCGTCGATCGGTGCGGATCCATCCCTGTACTGTTCTTGCTGCGGCAGCGGTTGCCCTTTGCGTGGTAAATCTTTCCTTTAATTGCGAAGTCCTCGTTTGATCCTCTTCTTTGCGTCTATCATCCAACCTTTTCTTCCTATGGATGCTGCGGTTGTTTCAGTTCCTCGTTGTCATTTGCCATCGGGAAAGATACTCGGATTCTTCTCTTTGTAAGGCAACACCGAATTCTGAAGTATCTAAGAAGGATATTTAGAATAAGCCACTTCCTTCTGGTATCTACTTTGTTTTCTGTTCGTAGATCCTTAATTTCTTACCACGTATCGTTAGCTCGAATTATTCTCCCAATTTGACATTTTCCTTTGACTTTATTGCGGTCCGATATTCAGTGGTGGTGTCCTTATTTTGACAATCCCTGGTCCTTTATTTGTGCTTCTTCCACCGCCTCAATAGTTCATTTAGATCATCTTCTACAGTCACTTGACGCTGGGTGTAGTAACTTCCCCGATTTCTTTCGTCCGCCTTCGAGCCTGGTACCACATGTTGTAATGAGACGTACTCTTGCACGAACCCCTTGTATTATTCCTCTGTTATAACCCTAACTTTTTCTGTCCATCGTTGACGACTTAGCGTCTGCTGGACAACCCTATGACTTTACATCAGCTCTCCAAATTCCTCCAAAGTGAGGAGTTGCCGGGGGAATAAACTGCTATTGTTTCTTTATGAGACCATTCTTTTCTTCTTCCACCATCTTGCTGCTGCATTCTTTGTTTTCCTTATGCATCCTGCCTTCTTCTCCACTCTGAATGTGGCATGGACTTTTTCTTTGCCTCCCTCAGGCCTTCTATCTTTGACGGAATGTTAATTTTGCTTGTGCCCTTGGGTTTTTCCTCGACCCCTCAGGCCTTTTTTCTTCTTCTTCAACCGAATGCTGACTTTAAATTCCTGTTCCCCCGATGGAACATTAATTACAACTGCTCCCCTTGGATTTCCCTTATCCTCTGACAATACTTCGAATGCGCCCCTTGAAATTCTTCATTCTCTGAAGATAATTCGAATGTGCCTCTGGGAAATTCTTCATTCTCCGACGATAATTCGAATACGCCCCTGGGAAATTCTTCGCATCCCTGTTCCTCCAACGGAATGTCAATTCCTCCAAACTGATGAGCTGCCGGGGGGACACACGCCTTGTTTCTTCTAATTTTTTTAACCATTTCCAGAAGCT
This sequence comes from Dascillus cervinus, assembly GCA_949768715.1. NCBI lineage: Eukaryota > Metazoa > Arthropoda > Insecta > Coleoptera > Dascillidae > Dascillus > Dascillus cervinus. The sequence continues at coordinate 18,977,670 of OX458316.1, forward strand.
GAGCTTGTCGATGTGGGTTCCCATTTTCCTTTCTTGATCTTGTTTCTTGTTCATCACGATTTGTTCATCTTGGCCGACTGGATCTTGTTATAGTTCGAAGGACCAAATCAGGAGCTTAAATTCAAAAGGAATAATATTCGTTTTTAATTTATTGGAAAAAACAAAGGTTTTTCAATGATAATAATACTAATACTAATACTAATAAGTTGTAAAAAATAAATACATGCAAGGAACTACTCGATCCAGTTTAAGAATACATATTGTACTTTTAACAAAAATTGAAAATTTCAACTGCGGGACTGCTCTAGTACACAAGTGAAATTTTTGGATAATATTCCTTTTGAATTTAAGCTCCTCAAATGTTCAGCGCAGACCAGTGAATTGATTCGGGGGGGGGGGGGATTTTGGAGTGAACAATTAAAAAATTGTTAAAAAAATATACTTTTATTTCCACATTGACCTAGTTACAACGACTACCACCTATCCTAGTAGTAATGTGACTACCACTACAGAGGTTATAGTAGTAATAATGGATTTTAAATCACAAGAGTTATTTATACTAAAATATTAGCTGATTACATTACATTATCAGCGTTATGTAAGAATGTTCAACTTGGCTTGGTTGGTTGGCTCAATGTTCTTACTTCGTTGTTACAAATTTTACGTAGTAAGCATAAGTTAATAAACTTAATTACAGGGCACATCCTGATACGTCGATCACTCACTTGCGTTGCAAAATAGTTACTATAATCACAAATTATAAATTAAGTTCATTTGCACGGAAAATCACTCACACAAGGAATTAAAATTAAAAATCCATTTAATTTAAATCGAGTTTCCCTTGTTATGTAATTAATTGTTATAGTTACAATTTTTCCTTTTTTTCCATAACAACACTTTTTAAAACCTTTTCACATAGTACAAATTTAACTCGACAAACATTTTAAAAACACATTTTAAAACATTGTCAATTTACACATTAATTAAAAAACATTAAAAAACATTTTAAAAACATTTTAAAAAGGTCAATTTACAATGATTAGACTGAAACATTTATCTCTTTCTGTTTCGTACTTAATCAGTACTCATTGCATACTCCATGCTCCATACTCTGTTTGACGGTGTTGTTATTCAATGCAAGCAACAACACAAAAACCAGTTTTTATAATGCCACCAATGCCCGCTTCGATTTGAAATTGGTGTAGCAATTATACAGGGTGATGAAATAAAGGTGCCCGTTAGTAGCTACATGTTATAGACGATTTCTAACGAAACACGAATTTGAAAACCAAAATAAAATTTGTTGTCTCTTCACCAAGTTATAAACTTTCCTATTCAGACAATAAAAATCTATACGATTAACAATTTTGTAATAATTTCATTGTTAGGGTCTAAATTTGATGCAGTTGATGGTGCTTTTAAAAAAAAGTGAAAAAAATCTATTGAAACCAACTTTATTAGCGATGGCAAAAGTACGGTTTCTTGGCTCCGAGGAAAATTTATCAATGTCGCAACATCGCAAATCTCCTAGGAAACATTGGAAGCAATAATTCACTTTTCAATGTCAGTTGTCTTGTCAAATTTGAACGATACAACTCAAATATCCTAAAATGTCTTAAAATGGAATACAATTTCAGTGAATATCTAGACATGTTGCTCCGATTGGGTGAGACAGATAATAACGCATCGGAAGCTGCTGGAGAATATGCTAGAGTGTATCCACATCGACATCATCCAGATGCTAACGTAATTAGAAAAGAGGAGCAAAAATTAAGAGAAAATGGCCAAATAGTGCCGATTTCTGTAAACGGTAGACGATCTCGTGAAGTTCGTATACCAACGTTGGAGGAAGCAGTTGTGGAAGCGATTGAAACTGAATCAGGACGAAGCATACAAGGATTAGCGCGACAGTCTCTAAGTAACTTTTTCCTATTCTGAGATATTTGAGATTTTATGGTTCAATGTGATCTGGAAATTACATTATTTCGTTTTTACTGATCTGTTTTTACTAAATAACATGGTTAGGGGCCTTTTAAACGGAAATCAGTAAGTGCGACCGAAAGTTCATCCACTCTTATCGGAAGAAGCGCAAATAGTAGAAAATCTACGTCACTTAGGGACTTTTTCCATACAGCCCTTCAATTACCTGTTTGTTGTGTATTCTTGTTTAATTACATTAAATTCTTTTGAAATAAAAAAAGTTATGTCAACGTGACAGTTGTTTGTCTTACGCAAGTGACAATATCTGTCAGTGTTGGTTGCTTAGATACAAGAAGTAGGCATATCTGAAAGTAATTCTTTAGAAAAAGAAATATGTGCAGTATTGTCACGTTGTGCGCTTGGACAAACTGTTTTAATTTTAAACAGAATTTTTTTGGACCACTTTTGTTGCGATTTCCACAATGCTTCAACAGAAAGCATGGTCCCAATATCAATCATGGGCTCCTTTTTTCATCACCCTGTATTTGTGCACTTTCTTATGCTACGAAAAAAATAGATATAAGTACGTGTCACCTAACTTGGTTGTTTCTAATTAATGGTCCTGTGACGTTTAGTATTTTCTAGTATTTTCGGATTTACAGAAACATGTGCAACTGCTAATTCTCTTAGAAACAATTCAACTTGATCAGTAGGGTTATCGCTCGACACTCTGTCTGGTCGTGCGACATAATTATCATAATGGTTTCAGCAAATTCTGTCGAAATATGTAGATTTTCTTTTCGATTTTGTGACCTTACTAGAAATTATCCAAAAAACAAATCGTTGTATATTGTCGAGTGTTACGAAATTTGTAATGTAGGCTTGTTCTTTAAAAATTCTATCCATATTTTTATCGAGGGCTCTTTAAACAATTTGAAAAAGAAAATTATGCATCCATTGAAAAGTATTTTTCCGAGAATATCCATCCTAATTTTGTAACGTTTTCATAAAAAATAAGCTTAGGAGATGGGAAAACAATTTCTAGCCTTAAATAAATAATTTAACGGAACTTTAGCAAACATAAATATTTTACAGTACATTTTCGTTTTCTAACAAACTGTTCGCTTTTATAAAATTTTACATTAAATAAACAATTATAATAAGTAGGATAATTTGAGTAAAATTGGTAAGATAAATAAAATCATTACATAATGTAGATTTCTTGTAAATGAGCGATAACCTAAATTACGCTGTAGTTCAATATTGCGATTGAATGAGGAAATATATAAACACTGGTTTGTTTTTGTCTAATGCTATGAATAGTGTCACACTATCGTTTAATGATGACGTTAAATTATATATAGATGTATATGATAACTTAATTATTAATTTTTATAATGGTGATTACAACATAAGTTGGTACGCGCAGACGTTATAAACAGATTTGTAGGAAGCGCCGCGACGTTATACCTTCAGTCGACATGCGGCACGCGAACTGTATTCAGACTCATGGCCTCCACACGAATTATATTTATTGTCGGAGTTCAATCTATCCTGTTTTGCTGTACAACCGCCTTTAACCCGTTAGGTAAGACTTATTTATTGGTTATTTTTTACTATTTTTGTTAAACGTTATCTTTAAATTTACAGCTAGTTAGATTTTATTTTTGGGAATATATAATAAAGCCAAAACAATGGTAGAGGTAGGTAGAATTAATAACAAACAAAGAATTTTGGAGTGGATGTAATAATGTGTGAATTACAGAATGAAGTATGTGATTTTTGTACTCGGCTTTGACCATCGTATAATAACAAGACGAAAACTAAACAGAATTGTTTATTCAGTATCAGATGTACACATATGAAGCAGTAGAATCCTAAGAGCTGTTTTCTTTATCATGAAATTTGATTGATATGAAATAATATAAAAATATTATTGTTACCCTAACTAAATTCATTGTATGATTTAAAAAAAATGTGATAGAATTTTCATTGCGCCGTGGCACAAAAAGCTTCAATAAAATCGATTTCTATATTTATAGAAAGTCATGCATGGAAATTAATTTCCAAAACCGTTTCAGATTATAAATTAATTCGCGAGTAGTTTAAGAACCGTTTAAAATATTAAAGTGGGATACGGCAGATCTTCATTTAGAAAACTGCTATAAATGTTTAGTAGTTTACTTTGAATTAAAACTTTGTTACTTGCTCAGGCAACCCGAAAATTCTTCTATTAATATGCATTAAAATAGGATTTTGATTCTTAATTTATTTCGTAAGGGCACATTGCCATTACAGTTGAAGCGATCCCTTTGGAAAAATTACTTTAACTGTATTTACCCGTCTTCTTTAATTTCCAGCGCGTTTCTCAATCTTCTCTGTCATATGGCAACTCGTTGAACTGCGAGGCCTCGATATTTTATTTGAGCACGTATTTAGTTATAGCTGAATCGTAAAACTACATGGATGAAATGTAATACAAACTCACATGGAATTGATAACAACACGATTGAAAAATACCTTCAAAATATGCGAACCTGTAATTGTTGTGAGAGAGTTGTTACTGTGCACGAAATATATTTTAAAGCACTTAAGCAATTTAAATCTATTAAACTTAATTCTGCGATACGCGGAGCGTGCCAGAATTATACGAGAATAAAGACAATAATGTACAGTAAGACCCCGCTTAACGTTCTAAACGTTTCAGAAAGTTGCGGCGCTACACGGAACAGCATTAAACTAGGTCAACTCCGATTATAAATAATCTGTGTGCGATTTCGGAGAATCCCAATGTTACCGCGTAATACTGAAACAGCGTTAAGCGGGGTCTTACTGTACTTAATTATTATTTGTTTTCATCGCTACAAAGTTTCCAACCAATCCTTTTTTTCGAGATAAATAAGAAAATTGCGTTCGGTATTATTAACGAGATCTATGATTTAACTAGCAGATAACCCGGCTTCGCTCGTAATACATACAGTGATACACCGATTTACGCTACTCCGGCTAGCTTGAACTGTGTAGGCGAATCGGTCCATGAAATAGTGAGGTTGTAATGATGCGTGCTGCAACACAAACTTTGAGTTTTGAAGGGTTTATTTTTAAAATTTTGCATAATAAACAAATTTTAAATTAATTATAATTATTGCAGGCTCCTTGAATCAGTGTATTGTTTTAACATAACTTGTGCACGTCGCTGTCATTACGGTCACTCTTATTTTGTGTTGTATACTATACCAACCTTCCACGTGCGTTGTTAACAGGTAAGGCACAAGAAAAAAATTGTATCGCCAACACTGATTCTGTGGGATTTTATGAAACCATCCACTATGAATGATGCTACTTTTGTTTTGTAGTTATACACAGTATGTTATAAAAAAATCAATTCTAACTACAATTGTCATAAATAAATTAGCATTTTCTTTACAGGCTTCGTTATCAAAGAACTTCACATTATTATAGGCTTATTATACTTTTCTGACTTACCCCATCAACACTGGTCCCACTTATCGTGCCAATATATGGAACAAGGAATAGTAATTAGTGGTACTTTCGTATTCAACAATAAACAATGAACATCTTATCTTTATAAGTATGTAAAGGGTTTTTCAATACGGACGCTCGAAACAAGTTGTGTGTGAGATATCCACTCAATGTTTTTTTTATTTGAAAGTATATTTTATGGCAATAAGTGTGGAATATCGTCGTTCAAATGTTTGTCGCGGCTTTGCTTGGTGGCACGTATTCGAAAGGTTCAATTTTTAATGACTTTGTCGCATAAATCTGTCTGAATTTGCAGGATGGAGTTTGTTATGTTGACTTTGAGAGTGTCAATTGTTTGCGGTTGATTCGCATAGACCTGTGATTTAAGATAGCCCCAAAGGAAGAAGTCTACAAGCTTTAAATCGCACGAGATGACCATGCCCTCAAATCGCTCCTCCAGAATGTCCATCGTGGCATGTGCTCTGTGGCACGTTGAGTTGTCCTGTTGGAACTACGTGTTATCGGTATTCATATCGTCCAGTTTAGGCCACAAGAAGTTGCTTATCATCGATCTGTAGCGCTCGTCGTTGACGGTTATGGCAATGCCAGTTTCGTTTTGGAAGAAATACGGACCGATGATTTTGCCAGGCCAAAATCCGCACCAAAGAGTGATTTTCTCGGGATGTATTTTGTGCTGGTGTATCTCGTGTGGGTTGGTATCACCCCAAATCCGACAATTTTGCTTGTTGACATATCAATTTATCCAAAAATGGGCCTCGTCGCTAAAGATGATCTTATTGGCGAAATTTGATTCAACTTCCAACTGCTCCAGAGCCCAATCAGCGAATACACCGTCGTTTAGCTTAAGTTCCTGGGTTAGTTGGATTTTATACGGGTGCAGGCCCAAATCCCGACGCAAAATTTGCCAAGTTGAAATCACAAAAAGACCAAGTTCTTGTGAACGACGAAAAATTGACTGCCTTGGGTTTTCCCGTACACTCTCACGCACATCAGTGATGTTTTCAGTAGATCTTGCGTTTCGGTGACGTACTGGTGTTGGCTGATTATTTATCGAACCGGTAGATTGGAATTTGGCCACCAAACGTCGAATAGTCGATTCGGCAGGACGGTTGTGTCGAGAATAAAAATGCGACAAAGTCGTTGAAAATTAGACCTCCTAAATACGTGCCACCAAGCAAAATTGCGGCGGACATTTGAACAACGTTATATTCCACACTTAATGCCATAAAATACACTTTCAAATGAAAAAAAATTGAGTGGATATGTCACACACAACTTGTTTTATTTACACTTTAAAATCGAGCGTCCCTATTGAAAAACCCTTTATACGCGAATTTCGTCGCTTTAGCCTAATGATTTCATTGAAAAAGTTGTACGGAAAGATTAAAGCAGACAACTGATCTTTTTTGGTAGCTCGCCGATTTGTTTCGTGTTGACCTTTTTAAGTTACTTTCATGTTGTGCTTACAATTCACAATCGTGATGTATATCCTTTCGTCTTTTTTTTAATCAACATTGCGAATAAACGTTGGTTAAATAATTGTTCGGTGCATGCCTGTTTAGTGCGGATCCGCCAAATTTTTGATTTTATTCTATTATTTATCTATACAGGGTGCGCCGAGTTTTGCCTCCACCCCACTTTTTGGCCTTAAATATTATAGGAAACAAACAAAACTTATACAGCATAGGTATTAGATATTAGCCTTTATAGAGTGCATATTAGTTTTTTAAGGTTGTCATGGAAGGCCCTAAAATTAAGAAAACAGACACTTTTATAATTACTGGCCTTCTCGCAATTGGAGCGTCTAATGTTGCAGTAAGTAAATGTTTCCAGGACCGTAACGTAATTTTTACATTTCGAATAGTTAAATATTCTCTGGTTAACTTTAAACAATAATCATAATTACCCGTTTTACTATCCAGTAAATCAGTATTACAAATTTTACGACTATAAATAATTTGAATAATTATGGTACAATGGTTAATAATGCGTGAAGAAAACACCAATCCTATCCTGTAAACCTTTCCTGCATTTGTGATGGGTTTGTTCGATGGAACGTCATAAATAACTGACAGGAAAAGGTTCCGACCACAGCTAACCGCTCCATTGTAGAGAAATTGTCATAAATTAATCAAATATTTAGTGTTGAAAGATTAAACTGGATTTTCCTGAGAAATTAAGATATATTTTTGAATTTGAATTTAATGGCGTGGTGCGAAATTGCATAATGAACATTGTAGCCAAAAATAAATATGTAAAAGTATTAACTGCCCATATAAAACGAAAAAAAATCGTATTGACCCTAAAAATTATTAAAAATAAATAAATTTTCGAAATAAGAAGCCTCATTAATATTCAATTAAGTATGTAAAATTTGGGTATACTCACATAATTAGCAGTTTCAATTTTCGGGGCGCACCATGTACAGGGTATTAATGAATACGTCTTATAAATTTATAAGCTATTTAGATAGTTCAAAATAGATCCATTTTAATACGAATCTCATATCAGAAAACGCATCGTTGTCGAGCTTCAGGTTCTTATAATAATAGGTACAACCGTAAAATAGTGATTACGTGTTTATAATTTACTGTTCATTTGATTCATTTGTATGGATGCTGATAAAAAGTCCACTAATGCTCGGTATTTCAGTCGAGGATTAAACCAACCATTTCATGGTAGCGATGATTTCATGGTTACGAACAACCAGGTAACCCTAGCTTTCACCTCCGGTTAACCCTTTTTGAAGGTTACTCTGTACTGAAATACCGAGCGTAATTGAATAAGCTCCAACATTATAATAACCAATAGAAATTCAAGTTTCAAGTTGCACGTGAGCAAAGGTGGTGCGAGTAGAAATATTTACACGTTACATAGTATTCATAGACCTGTGTCACGTGTATGTTAGATTTTTTGTAAGTAAGTGCATGTTATAAATTATCTACTAATCCGATTTAAATGGTACTATCAAAATCCTACTAATTGCAAGTTTAGCATCCAAAACGGTTCTGAATAAAGTTAATGCAATCTTACTTATATTGAAGTAAGGTTATATAGGATTTGCATTAAAAGGTGGCACTTTACATGTCCCGCCCTTTTGAAACGTTTATCATACATCTTAAGTAAGGGTTATACCATTTAAACCACAGTTATTACCTTTTCTCAATCCGGTCTATGCTTGAATGTATATGTCTCGTCCTCCTTCTTGTATCTTCATTTCTAATATATTTTCGTTGTTCTTTATTTTATTAATAATGATTTTCCATGTTTCTCAATTTCAATAGTGATTATTATTATTAATAATTGAAATTGGTTCGATATGTTGCCATTTAGGTTTACAATAAACTGATAATAACATAAAGCTGGATCTACCTGGGATTTGATATGTGAACCATCTAACCCACGCATTATAGCCATCTATCTATATCTACATTTTGTTTCCAAGATACCAATGTTAAACATGTTTAATTAATAATTAAACAATTCATATTTGTATATGTAATAATAATTTTCAAAATGTGGTGCATGGTAATAGTTTTTCTTTTATTTTATTATGTATTTTAATAGTTCTTTTATTAACTCTATAGTATTGCAGTACAATTTTTTGCTTATTGTACGATCATTGTTGCATTCATGTGTATATTCATGTGTATACCAACGACGACCAAATGCTTTAAGAGTTTTGTTGTGGCTTAACTAATAAATAAATAAAAAATTCAATAAGCATGTAAAAATTGGCAAATTAACTAAATTATGATGCTGAAAAAACTTTTTTATTTTTATAACAAGAGCTTTAAATGTGGCTCTCAATACTTTTAGGTAGATAACTAGAGCTGATGCTGCAAAAAGACTGCCCAGTCTCAAATAAGTGTGTGTCAGCTTTTGTGAATTATTTTATTTCCGACGATCATACATTACGCAGTTCACCTTAAAACTATGTTTAATTTTTAGGAGAAAATATTATAGACATTAAGCTTCAACTGTAAATTAATGTTAAAAATTTTTTGTTAGATAGTGAAGCAGTTAAATGTTTCTACGATTTCAGGTAGACTTTCAGTAATGGATAATTCCTTTAATTTTTTTATGTATTTAATCAATGAAATGATATTACTCGCATTTGCAAAATTAGTGGGGTTCGAGTTGCAGCTAACTAGATTAACATTGCAGTCCAATATTATACCTTAAGTAAATCATTATTGCATCTGCTGTGAGTTCTATTAATTCAATGTTCCGTTTGTTGAATAACACTATTGTTGATCTAATATAGGTTCTCTTTCATAATATTACGTAATATGTAGCTGAATCGTATTTTAAATTATGTTAAAGTTTTATCTAGTGCTTTCAAAGATTCGATTGAATTCTGTAATAATTTCTCAATAGGTAATTTCCGAATAAAACGTTTTGCTATTTTTTTTTCTTACGTATCAAGGAAGTAAAGTAGTCTTGTAGAGTTAAGGCATGAATATTGTGCTTGATACAAAACCGAAAGCGTAATCATGTCGAAACTGTAATATTACTTTGCTCACTTGAGACGTACTACTTTTTTTGTATTTGTCCTTCTTCATACATTTAGAATATTTGAAACGTCAACCTTCCTCCACACGAGCAAAATTTTGTTCGTTGCTCCACGAAGAAGCATCCTAGTTCCTACAAGTCAGATTCAATCGAAGTACGTGCAATCAGTGCCCAAATCAATACCCGAAATTAAACTGAAAGTTAATTAATAACCAGGTCATAAACGTAAAAATTACTTGTTAAATACATTTTGGTAGCTACAGGTATACCACGAAATAAATCTAAAACGACTGTTCAAAAATTTCTAGTACTACTGGTACACTATAAGTTATGAAAAGTCATAAGAATGTAACGTTGTATGTGGCAGCGTTATATAAAACAGCAGTGCTGGTGCTATTGTCCCGGGGGTTTTTGTCCAGAGGGTTATTGTTCTGTTACGATAGTTAAAATATCTAAAGATTTCAGAAGTTTATTTCAGAATCCCCAGATAATTCACTTTTAGTAATAAAAGTAAGTTGAGCTCCTTCATACAATTTACTAAATATTTACTGTAGGTTTCCTACAGCGTATTTCGATACCGTATTATATTTGAATAGTTGAATGGTTGAATGGTTCGTTGACAGCATTCCCTGGTTGAAAAATCATCGCCCGCTACTGATCTGGTGCCTGTCGACGAGCCGAGCTGGTGCGCATGACCGTTAATGACATCGAAGATATGCGGTCGAAAATACACAGCAGTGTGTCCAACAAACTGCGACAGTTCTGTTTTTCTTTTAAAACTATAACGAGCGAGGTCGCCGTAGAGTAATCCACCAGTTTGGTAAAATGGCTGATATTTTTGCCACTTTTTTAAATTTTAAAAATCTCAAGGAATATACTGGGCGCTGTTTTCGTCGCACTTCTGCGACTATTTACAGTTATAGTGGTGTAGATTTAACTTGTCTTAAGAGACATGGGGGCTGGAAGGTCTCCTTTGTCGGAATATTTGGACAAATAAATTACCAAAATTTGTTATAAACAGAATAATGTGATAGTTGATGCGAATAATGCTTGCACTAATAACCACACCAATAACCAGCAATATTGACATACGCCAATAGTTGTAAAAAGTTAATAGTAGTAATGAGTTGTACTTAATGCGGCTTGTACAAACGCAAAATGTCTAAATCACGCGATTCCTCGTTGAAAACCAAGCAAAAACTTTAATAGATGTGAATTTAGTGTTAATAGATAAAAATTATAATAACTCCGCGGCGTAGAATATTTTTTCTGGAATTTTCTTTCAGTAGTTTTCCTTTTGTCTGCTTAGCATCCATCTATTACACATTTACGGGACTTCAGATAGACCAATACTGTATTGTTTAATTTGAGAAGAAGACTTACACAGAGCGCGCCAAAACTGCAGGCAGCTGGCAGCCAATCATAGATCTACCTTTTTGGCGCGATCTGATTGAATCTTCTTCTCTATTTAAAAAATACGGTATAGATTGTGTAGTACTCCCATCAAAGAAAATTTATTTTTGCGCGCGCTCATTATATAACCGTTTGCATTATTGTTTCAAAAATTTAAAAAATATTAAAACGGTTTTCTAACAATGAAATTTCCACTTTACAGGATATCATGTGATAGATTATAAATGACGTGCTTCGGGATTTTTTCTCAATATGCACAATAATTGAGATACTGAGTTTATTCCATTTGGCTGGTGCGCACTATATACAGGCAAAACTTCAACGAGATGCAAGATAAGGAACGTAAGGATGCATTTTCTTCGACAGCACAACTTTTCAGTTTTTTGTTTCCATTAATGCTCAGAAGCAAATCAAATTACGGTGTAACTTTAGATGACAATAAAGTTCAATTTAAAACTATTTAGCATGTAACTTATATTAGTTTACATTTTTAGTAATTTCATTGTCAAACGACTTTATATTAGACTACATAGATCACACAACCAACATTAAAATACTGTGCTAACAAAAATTGGTTTACCCTAATTATAAACGAACACGTAATTTCCCGCAAACGAAAGATATTTTCTTTTTTCTTGCGTTGTGAAACTTTTAACACATAATCGATTTCCACCTGGACAAACATTAGTTCTGTAAACATGTCAGCTTTAATCTGATTTGATCGGATGACTCTTCGTAGTTTTATAGTTTATACTTTAGTTTTCCAAGTTCATTCTTTCAACCCTCTCAATTCCCATGTAACAACAGACAGTTTACTTTGAGCGCCTAAACTTTGATGACAATCGATTATTGGAAATTGGTTTTTTATACGTTAAATCTTAACTAGACTTAAGTCGCTCGTATATTCGATTAGTTGTAAATTGTTTTACTTTCTACCATAATGTATGTAGGTATGCACCACTGGCAGTTTTGTTATTATTGTAGCTACAAAATCGGTTAAATTTTGCAAATAAATGTTACTTTTCCTCTGCTTACCATAATGAAAACAAAAAGCAATCGAACGGCAACTTTTTGAGATATTCACAAAAATAATTTTTTTTAGACGAAATGCATTTTTGCGTATATCTAAGGAATATTTTTCTGACTATGGATTTTATTTAGCAATAAGTCAAAAATTGAGTGGAAACGTTTTTTTTTTGGCGATTCTGGTTAATTTTAAAAGAAGAATTTACAATTAGCAGCTCCTCTGCCAGCTCCGGAATTCAGTAAAATCGGAATAATTGCCGATTTTAATTTATAATAGTACCAATTCTTATACCAAATTCAATTTCCAACCATAATTTGCTTTCGAGTAATGGCGTCATTGATATTTTACAAATAATAATTTTTGTTGATAATTTTTATGGTTTTTCAATATTGTGGTCAATATTTTGAAAACACAATTGAAAATTGAAAACCTAAAATTTATTACTATCAAAAACCAACCAAAGCTTCGCGTTCAGTCATTCTTATTAACTCTTCTGGCATTTTTAGATATTTTATCGCAAGACACTTCTGTCTTCTGTCAACTCCTTCATAAATGTTTTTGAAATAAATGAACAAGAAATACAATACCACTTTGCATTTTCACCAGAATTTGGAATATTATGGATCAACATAATTTTGTATGAAACGTGTTAGGTATTTTCCTACAATCCATTCGGAGTATTTATTTAGTTTGTCTCTTATAACACCTGGGCGTAGAAAACGTCTTATATCTATTCTTATAAAGCGGACATAATTATCAAGGTTTGGAACCAATCATTAATTATCTGGTATTTGTTCATTTCCCAGAATTCTCTTGGATTTTGTCTTCAACATTCCTTTTGTAATTTCCTATTCACCTAGGCTGTCCGCCAAAACATAATCTTAAATGCGAAGACTATAAAACTTTCCTACAACACTCTGGAGAGAGATCCATTACACGAGGTGATTTCAATGCTAAACATATGGATTGGGGATCTAGGCTAATCACTACTAAAGGCAGGGAACTAAAAACAGCCATCAGGGAAGTTGGCGGAAAATTTCATTCGACAGGTAAACAACTGCCCATCATATAGGAATAAAATACCAGACCTGTTAGACTTTTTCATCTCAAGAAAGGTTTCACCAAACTTTATTGAAGTGGAGGAAAATTTTGATCTTAATTCCGATCACTCGGCGGTGATACTAACGCTGAGTGGAGAAATAATAAAAAAGTAGCAAGACTAGCACTTGTAAATAAAACCACAGACTTGGAAAGCTTTAAAATAAACCGGCAAGAACGAATTAACTTAAAGATCAATCCAAGAACAATAAAGCAATTAGAACCAGAAACTGAAAATTTTATTACGCTACTACAAAAAAGAGCTTATGAAAATAAGAGATAAATCATTCATATTACAAAAGGCATAAACTATCGAATTGAAATCCGAAATTTGGTGAGAGAAAAAAGGAAAGTAAGAAGACGATGGCAGCAAACGAGAGACCTCTCTCACAAAGCCATCCTCAACAATAAAACACAAACTCTAAAAAGAGAAATACAGAAAATAAAAGAAAAATCAATAAAAACGTACCTAGAAAATCTGTCAGTAGAGAAAGAAACAGATTATTCTTTGTGGAAAGCGACAAGATATATTAAAAGACCTACGATGACAACTCCTCCTATTAGAAAAGTACAAGGAGATTGGGCCGGAGATAATAAACAAAAAGCAACCATTTTTGCAGAGCATCTAGCTGAAGCTTTCACCCAACCAAATACAAACTGACAATATATTAGAAGAAATTGAAAACAAGAAAACAGAGAACCTCCCACTTGTCACACCAAGAGATGTAGCAAAGCAAATAAGAACAAATCTGAATGTAAAGAAAGCGCCAGAATTTGATCTAATCACCGGAGTAATTTTTAAAAACCTACCCAGAAAGGGAATAGTTATACTCACGTATCTATTCAATGCGGCGATCCGACTTAGAGATGAACCATCTAGTTGGAAAGTAGCTGAAGTAATCATGTTACTAAAGCCGGCGAAGCCTCCTAATGATGTGAAATCATATAGACTGATTTCGCTACTACCAGTTATCTCAAAATTATTTGAAAAACTAATTCTAAAGAAGCTAAAGCCACTTATCGAAAAGCTAAAATAATCCCGGACCACCAATTCCGCTTTAGACAAAGGCATTCAACAATTGATCAAGTACATCGTATTACGGACGTCATATAACAAGTGTTAGAAGAAAAACAAGTCTGTACGATTTTATTCCTTGATGTCACACAGGCCTTCGATAAGGTGTGGCACGAAAGATTAATTTATAAATTAAATAAAACACTTATAAAGCATTATGTAGAAATCCTGACTTCTTACATCGCAAACAGACTATTTCGCATAAAGCAAGAAGATTAATATTCTGGCCTGCAAGAGATCAAAGCAGGAGTTCCACAAGGAAGTGTCCTTGGACCTATCCTCTACTTGCTATACACATATGACATACCAGATTTAGAACAAGTCACTTTGGCAACTTTTGTAGATGGCACAGATTTACTTCCGACTCGATTAAAAAAACATCCGTTCATCATTACAAAAAGCCAGCGAAGTGGTTTACGACAGGGCTAGGCAATGAAAAATACAACTGAATGAGACCCGGTTAATTTACATTAATTTTACCAACAAGAAAAGCAAAGATATAATGCATCTAAAAATTAACGGCACAACAGTGCCATATGTGAATAACGCAAAATATCTAGACATGACGTTAGATACCATGCTTAGGTGGAAAGAGCATGTCAAGAAAAAAAAACAGAACTTAACTTAAAATATGTACAATACAGATGGATTTTGTGAAGAAATTCCATTCTGTCACTGTACAATAAAGTATTAATTTACAATCAGGTATTTAAACCGGTTTGGTTGTATGGCATGCAACTATGGGGGTGTGCCAAAGAAAGTAATATCAAACACATACAGTCATTTTAAAATAAAGTGCTACGTGCCATAGTAAATGCTCCATGGTATTTAAGAAATCAAGATATCCACAGAGACCTCAAAATACCGACGGTTAAGGAAGAAATTAAGAGATATGCTACAAAACATGAAGATAGGCTTCACTTACATGACAACGCAGAAGTTCTTCAGCTGTTGGAAAATCAACATCTGTTCCGAATACTGAAAAGAACCAAACCTTTTGAACTCGTGTAGTGTTGTGCCAAAAGTGGTATTGTGCGTGGGTAATAGTGTAACTAAAGAAAGTCATTGGACTAAATTTAACTGATAAGTACAGGTAGCCCTCGGTTTACGCCGCAGTTCCGTTCTTACAAAAGCCGGCGCAAATCGAATCGGCGTAAAGTGAACCCATATTTACAGTGATGCATAGGGTTAGGTTCTACATAAGCGAAAAAGAAGCAAATAATTTTGTTTATTAATACAATACAAAAAAAGCGCCCAGAATTGATATTGGAACAATGCTTTATGTTGAAGCATTATAGAAATCGCAACAAAAGTGGTCTAAGTAGATTCTGTTTAAAATTTAAACAGTTTGCAATACTGCTCATATTTCTTTTTCTAAAGAATTACTTTGAGGTAGGGTTACTTCTTGTATTTAAGCAACCAACACTGACACTGATACTGTCACTTGCGTAAGATAAACAACTGTCACGTTGACATAACTTTTTTATTTCAAAATAATTTAATGTAATTAAATAATAATACATAACAAACAGGTAATTGAAGGGCTGTATGCAAAAAGTCCGTACGTGACGTTCTACAGTTTTCTACTATTTGTGCTATTTCTGATAAGAATCGATGAACTTTCGATCGCACTAACTGATTTTCGTTTAACAGGCCCCTAACCATGTTATTTAGTAAAAACAGATCAATGAAAATCGAAACAATGTGATTTTCAGATCAAATTGAAACATAAAATCTCAAATAACTCGGAATATGAAAAAGTGACTTAGAGTGACTGTCGCGCTAATCCTCGTATACTTCGTCCTCGTGTAGTTTCAATCGCTTCCACAACTGCTTCCTCCAACGCTGTTGTATGAACACACGAGGTCCTCCTCAATCTACAGAAATCGGCATTATTTGGCCATTTTCTCTTAATCTTTGCTCCACTCTTCTAATTACGTTAACATCTGGATGATGTCGATGTGGATACAGTCTAGCATATTTTCTAGCAGCTTCCGATGCGTTATTATCTGCTGCACCCAAGCGGAGTAACATGTCTTGATATTCACTGAAATCGTATTCCATTTTAAGCCTTTTTAGAACATTTGACTTGTATCGTTCAAATTTGACAAGAGAACTGACATTGGGAAGTGAATTATTGTTGCCACCGTTTCCTATGAGATTTGCGATGTTGCGACATTGATAAATTTTCCTCGGAGCCAAGAAACGGTACTTTAACATCGGTAATAAAGTTGGTTTCAATAGATTTTTTACACTTTTTTCTTTTAAAGCACCATCAACTGCATCAAATTTAGACTCTAACAATGAAATTATTACAAAATTGTTAATCGTATAGATTTTTATTGTCTGAATAGGAAAGCTTATAACTTGGTGAAGAGGCAACAAATTCCATTTTGGCTTTCAAATTCGTGTTTCGTTAGAAATCGACTATAACATGTAGCTAATCACGGGCACCTTTTTCTCATCACCCTGTATAAGTAATGCAAAATACATATAAATTTAATTTTTAAAATGTATTTTATGATCAAATAATGTGAAATACTTTTATTAAAATTTATTAAGAAAAACAAATGAAATTTCAAAGTTTCGGAAAAGAGAATCCACAACGATGCGGCTCAGTAAATTCTTCAACACTGAAACGAAAATCAGTCTAACATCGGGAAAATTATTGAATTACCCAATTATGTACACGACGAACGGTAAATTGCACAGCGGCGTTATTGTGAATCGGCGTAAATTGAAACGGCATAAACCAAGGGCTACCTGTATTTAGTATTAAGAGTTACCAATAATAAGTTGATGGATGGTCGTCCAGACCAGTTTTAACATTTGTAAATTTAAAAAAAAACAAAAACAAAACAAAAAAAAAACCTTGACTTCTATTATTCTTTCGCGGTGCTTGCAAAATCACTTCTACCATCTTCCTTTCATTGTTACGTAGGATTTTCTACCGCCGATGTTTTCTGTTTTCACTTTTTTAATTTCTTTGTACTGCAATCTTTCCTCGATAGACTGAAGTTGACAGTTCAAAGGAGAAGAAATGTAAACCTAGAAATATGCATACTAATCCGTAGCAGGCCAAATTGAATTGATGACGTTGATACAATATCATCATTGTTTAAATTTTTAACGAAACTTTTACTGTGGTCACAGTTCATGACAGTTCATCTCAAATCAGACATTATTTTTCAATAACTTACATATTGTTAGTTCATTTGGTAGTCAGATAGTGCAAATTTCCAAAATTTTGTTAAATCATCCAGAAAAATAACAATCAATTTTATCATCGTCGTTCCACTTCGTTCTCTTTTTTTATCGTTGTTGGATTCGTCCGATTAATTTTCTGATACTTTTCAGTCTATTTGATAGTCCCTTGAGCATTTAACAGGCATGTAGGAAGGTTTTGTTTATCTTCTTGGGGTAATGATATCTGTTCTTTAATAATCTTAATTTTTGTTTAATTTTTATTTTTAATACTTTATTATTTTTATCATGTGCAAGAAATAAAATTATCGGATTGAAGTAAGTTACAATATTTATAAAACATTCGAAATAGAAATTCATTACTTTTCCAGCTTATAAATCTGAATTTTGTTTATTTTATTTTAACCAACTCGATTTCAGATATGGTGGGCTAAACTGTTTCCAAGCGTAAAAAATAAAAATACATTTTGGTTCTTTCTAACCCGTAATTTAAAGAAGGTAGCATTACGCAGCAAATGTTGACCAGCAGTCGCAACGTCTGCCCGCAGCTATGCGACAGTTCTAATTGAAATGAGAGCTGAAGCCACGACGTCTCCATGAGAGATTTAATTATGATGTACAACTTTAATTAACCATCGCAGAAAGTCAACACGTGTTTCATAAGTCACATATCTTTTGTGAAGCATTAAATTTGTATAATCTCACTAATTAATTTGTTGTTTGTTACTACTTAACGAACATGCGATTTAAATTCATTGTTATTTGAAAGGTTACTCTATTAACAAAGTTAAGTATCTTTCAGAATTACAAAAACGATTTTAGCGGAAAAATATAAACTGATTACTGTAATTGTCGGGAGGATGCAGCAATTTTCGCGAAATCGTAAATATATATGTAAATGGTTTCGTAAACTCCACCAAAAGCGGAATAATAATATAATTTAAACGATTTATTTTTGAATGTAAATTGGTATTTTCTTCCTTATGAATATAAACGCTAAAGGTAAATCTTATCGTGGGAAACAATAAATTCGTTAAGCTGATTAGCTCCTGAGTGTCGCAGTCAGCCGGCGAGTTTCCATTCTCGCAATCGAGAGCTAATCCCAATGAACTGCTCAAGTAAAGATACTGCTTTTAATAATAGAATTTTCTGTTAAGTGTGCTGAGAGATAGCATCCATATTTATATTCGGAGTTAATTTAGATTTGAGTTTCTTTACGTTAATAAAGAAAATTAAATTTCAGCTTATTATAGAAAAATGTAAACGTTGCTCATTTAATAAGTTTTGTATTTAATCAGGTCCTCTTGTTACAGCGAATCCAATATTTACCGAACCCATTTCCAACATTACGGTTGCTGTTGGAAGAGACACCAACTTTGCCTGCTCTGTGAGTGACTTAGATGCTTATAAGGTAAAACATTTTATTTGATCAATTTGACTGCGTTGCAATTTATTACAAATTTTTGTAACAATTTCCTTAGTTTTTATTACTTTATTAATACCTGTACATTATTAACCAAAAAAGTACTATTAAGTTAGAGTAACCTGAAACAATGCCATCTCATTGTTTATTTCAATAATAATAACTTTTCATATTTTTAAAGTGGTAATAAGTGTCTACTAAACTCTATTAAAATGCCCGCTTCTAAATGAAATGGAACAAGTTTTTCAATTTTTTTTACAATTTATTCTGAGAATTAAATAGGTATACGAAGTCACCTAGAAGTTAGTAATGAAAAATCCAGAATGATTTATTTGAATTCCGTGAATGAATGTGGACAGGGTTTGTGATTTTCCTTTTAATAATACCGAAACGACGATATCCTGAATGGAAACTTCATAGTTAATATCAAATATCCCCGAGAGTTTGAGTTAATATATAACTTGCCATAATAAACACATTACGGACCAAACATGACTTGACTGGCCATGGGAATGAAATTATTCATAATAGAAATGGTCGTATTGCGGTTTATTATACAGTTGCGGTTAACTAGGAAGTTTAAACTGTAATTTACACACACTTGTTTGCTTTCAAATAAATGTATCGACAGTAATTAGATGTTGATAAATTCAATGGGAAAGTCTATCGTTTATTAACGAATCTAATATTGAGTTACTTGTTTGAAGTTAATAAACTTGCTAATGTACACTTGCAGCCACCGAAATGTGCACGATTATTCATAAGCGTCCTAAAAACATCATCAAAATGTCAATATTTTTTGTTTATTATGGCAAAAATTATTTGAAAAAGAAACTGTATTTTGTAAAAATGCCAGCACACCTTTCGCGAGAGCAAACAAGTATAGCCGTTGCGAAATAGAAGATAACTGGTCGTTAGCTGCTGTAGCTACAGATTTAAACATAAGAAAAAGTTTCATTTTTCAATTGAAAAAACGTTGGCAGGAAAATAGACTGCAACGATCAGTTAGGATAGGAATTGGAAGAGTATCTGAACCTCATGAAGATGAAGATTTGGTGAATTTTCTACAGCAGCAAAAACTCGTGAAGAAACTCATTTTCCAGGTTCCGTTAGAACGTCGAGGCGTCGAATTAAATATAGCGATTTAAAGAATTATGCAGCTGTGAAAAAACCATATTTCACTGATGAAATCAAAGCAAACCGACTACAATTTGCTAATCAGTTTTTAAATGCCGATCAAGAATTTTCTGTAGTTCTGTAGTTTTTTCAGATAAAAAATGTTTTCAATCTTGTAACGGAAAATTACGCGTTTATAAACCAATAAATTCTAGATTTCATGAAAATTACACACATTCCTCAGCAAAGTTTTGGTTGCTTTTCGGTTAATTTTTGGGGATGAGTAAGTGTTCATGGACCTAGAGTACGTTGAAAAATAGATAGACGTTTAACGGAGGAACACTATAGAGAAATATTGGAAAATGTTATGTTAACATCCGTGAGAACTACTTTTTCCAACAATATCGTTTTTCAACAGACAAGAAATATCTTTTTTCTCTCACAGGACAATTGTTCAGTTCACACTGCAAGGATTGTAATGGCCGTTTTCACCAACGCTCCTTAGCACACTACTTAGTTCAGGAATCCTTAATTAAAGGAACATTCCTTAACAGTTTTTTCCTTAAGACATCATTGCTTAACTAAGTTTTTTTTTACAAGAGAAATGGTTGTAGCAATACTGCTTCCTGTAGGATTTAGTTTTTTTTTTGCTTAAATTACTGCTTAAATTGCGGTAAACGCTTCGTTTTAAATGCAACGTGGTTCTGGGTAGCTTGGCTGTTTAATTTGTAATTTTTGTATTTATGACAATGGAAGACGGTGTACAAGAAATTTTTAACATTTTTAATGGAATGGATCACATAGATCATAGAAACAAAAGAAACGGAACATTTTTTTCTAACTCATAATCTGTTGCAGTTTAAAACTACTTAAAAATGGGTATACAAATTGAGCACATCTCTCTCGGCGACGGTAAACCAACTATCGAAATATCCGGTTAGTTATTGCTGCAATATTTCCGAAAACCGTCTTAAGGAAGCCAAACACACGACTTAACTGTAAGGAAAAGTTGAGGACTCCTTAGAGCTAAGGTGTGTTGGTAAAACTGAATTTTACCAAAAACACTCCTTAAGTTGATTTAAAGGATTCCTTACATTTAAGGAACGTTGGTGCAATCGGCTCTAAGACAGTGGATGAAAATGAAAGTAATTTACTACTTTGGCTTTCCAAAAGTCTGAATCTAAATCCGATTGAAAACATCTGGGAAATATGACAAAGAAATTATATTCTAGAAATGCGGTGGAACATCAGGACACTATTGAAAACGCTTGGGACATGAGGACACTAATTTTATCTATGCGAAAGCGGCTAGAGCTTGTGATTGCAGCTAACGGTGCTGCTGTACGTTATTAAAAAAATTTGTTAATTTTTTCGATTTAAAATTTTTATTTAAAAATTACCTGGTCTGTAATTTTTCTAATATTTTTTTTAAAACTAATTTGAATGTATTATTGCGTCCAATTTATTTGTTTTAATTTTGTAATGTTTAAATTATATAATTATATAGGAGTATATTTTACAAAATGAAAATTTTTTACCCACTTTCACGAAAGTGACTGGATAAAACCAGATTTAATCTACGGAAAAATAGGGAATTTCGTCTCGGGTATTGTGCACATTTCGGTGACTGCAACTATACGGAATTATACAAAATTACTTGTAACTAAGAAACTATTCACCGAGTTGCCATCATATTATGGCTTACATAAATATTTCGTTTTTCTCCGTTTCGATGCAGTGAAACATTTTACTCTGTTGTTATATTTAAACTGTATCGAGATACTTAATGGTATTTTCACGGTTGTCATTGCAAATCCTTTTCGTGTTATGATAACGATATGATAACGAAACAAGATTGCATTATTAAATGTACGGACTATCGATTACCCTCCTGTTTTCGCCCCTATATAGCGGTTACTTCTGAAATGTCAGTAATGCTTGGGTAGTGCAAATAATTTCGTAAATGTCAACCCACTTGATATCTTCTGGGGACATATACTTTTAAAAGTCAAAATTTAAATTACCTACCTCGTCTGTTTGTAACTATTATTATGTTTAATTGGTTTTGTTTAGGTCGCATGGGTGCGTGTTGATACGCAAACTATATTAACAATTGACAAGCATGTGATCACAAGAAATTCTAGAATATCTGTTGAGCACTACGAAGATACTTGGTATCTGCATATACGAAGAGTTCGTCAGTCTGATGCTGGACAGTACATGTGCCAGATTAATACCAATCCTATGATCGGTCAATATGGATTTTTGTATGTAGTAGGTACGGAAAATATAGTTGTAAAAGTATACTCAAAAGATTTTAGTCAAACTTAATGAAGTTGTGGAGTAATTTCATAAATAACAATGTATTCATGAAAAAGTTTGCGTCAGACGTTTTCTTTTACATTTATGTTCTTCCATCTGTAAGATGGGGACGAAAATTAATTCTTTTCTATTCTTAAAATAAAATAAATTTAGAATGAATGTAGAATGTTTTAATTTCTTTATAAACAATATTTTATTACAGTTCCTCCTGATATTTTGGATCAACAAACAAATTCAAACATAATTGCTAGGGAAGGCTTCAATGTAAGTTTGTTTTGCGCAGCGAAAGGTACACCTCAGCCTTCAATAACCTGGAGACGTGAAGATGGCGAGCTTTTGCGTTTATTAAAGGGAGTTGATGGTTAGTATGAATAAAGTTTGAAGATTTAGAAAGAATATTTTAGGGGATTTTCAGCATATACCGCGGAAGGTTCAACGCTTCAAATAGCTAATGTAAAAAGAGAGCACACGGGATTTTTTTTATGTATAGCGTCGAATGGAGTACCTCCCTCTAAATCGAAACGGGTCATGTTGACGGTAGAGTGTAAGTTGATTTATTGTTTTATTTTTGTATAATTTTTTTATGGGGTATTTTTAGTTCCCCCGGCCATTTGGATTGCAAATTCGTTACAGGGTATTTATGAAGGTTCACAGGCAATTTTAGAATGTTATGTAGAGAGTCATCCAACTGCCGTAACATACTGGATTGAAGAAAACTCAAACAGCTTAATTTTTCAAAGTATGCTATATATATTTTTTTCATTTTGTTAATATGATTATTTTAATTGGTAAAATATAATGAATGCTTTGTTTCACAGGTCACAAGTACGATGTTACGGTCAGGGCGACAAATCACTATAAAATCTATTTGAAACTTGTTATAAACAATGTAACTGCATCAGATTTAGGTCGATATAGCTGCATTGCGAGGAATTCATTAGGCGAATCTGACGGAACTATTATAATTTATCGTATGCCTACGATTTAGTTTTTCAAAATAAATAATATTTTGCTTTTAGGTCTCACAAAAAATATTACGTCTGGGGAAGCGATACAAGTATCTTCAGAAAAAGGTAGGTTTATTTCTTTCTCGTTTATTGACAAATTGTATAATATTCTTTAGATGACTCAGATCAATTCTCCTTTGTAAACGATCAACGAAGTAATCGAGCTCAATCATATAACACGGATCAGCTCCTATTGACTGTAACATTTACTTTCATCTCATTGTACATTTTAGTTTCGAATATTTCTTGACACTGTATTTTGTTTGATTTGTAAGTAGATTGCTGTAGAATAAGTTCGAAAAGAATATTGAATTGTACAATATTTTTGTATGCTTGACAATGTGTAATTAAATCAAAATAAATTATTAGTTTCTACAAAAAGTATGAGATTAATTTTGACAAATTCCTTTTACCATTTCTTAAAGGTTGATAAAATGCACAAAATTTTCGACAATAAATCGTTAAATGTTTAATGGAAAAATCCTATAAATAAAGAGACTGAAAGTGTATGATCTAACACTGAAAAAAATCGTATGTTACAAATTACTACAATAATGTAGCACATATTTTGTAACAATTTTTGCTACAAAGAGAGCATTTGTTACTTAAAATTGTAATACAATTTTTAAAGCATTTGTAGTGAAAACTTTGTAGCAATCTTATCTACAAAGTGTATTACTTTTTCAAAACAATTATGGTATTACTTTTGTTTTAATATTTGCTATAAGATTGTTGCAACTTACATTATATTTTGAGTGAGTTTTACTATAAAATAAATGGATTAACGTCACTACAATTGTTGCATATTTTTCGAAAATTTCTGGCCAATACAAATTCATAATTGTTGGCACGTGCTTGCCGAATGTATTTTATTGAAAGTGATCGAGAGGGAAGGAACAGATTTGCGGACGCGGCCCGTTGCCGAAAAATTGCCGACAATAAAATAATTTACACTGATCGCACCCCGCTAGGAAATAGGATACCAGGGAAAAATATCGTAACAAAATTATTTTTTGAGATTTTGCTCTCATTGTCTGTTTTACAAGCCGTGTATAACGTATATTTGGACTTCTGACCCAAACAGTATTAAGTCACACAAAATACGCCTTTAACACTAGAACGCTACCGTCATTGGAGTTAATAGGTTAATGCCACGGAAAATTGGGCTTTAATCAATATTGATTATATTGCGGTTTACAGATAAGAGTTGTGAATTTCTGCTGATTTTGCATTTATTTATTTATATTATACATCCGAAACAGTGTGTAGTCGATATGCGTGAAGGAGGATGTTGTGGCTGGTCGGTGGAGCCGGTGAAGAGCGCCTTCCAGCAATTGGAGTGATAAACAACCTCGCAATATAAACAAACTGATTAAAAACGGTCATTCATTCTTTCGAGAGCTTACGAACAACTTCTTTTTAATACGCATAATTTTGTATCAATCTTTTTAATTATAATTAGTTAGTAAAGTGAAATTAATAAAGTCTTAACTTACTGACTATAAGTGCGATAAGTTTATTAATAATTATTAGTTTTGCGTTGTGATTTTGTGTGAGTTAGGTATGGATGACTTCGTTAAGACAACCTTAGAAAGCTGGGGCTTGTTAGACCGGTTGAGGGTGAGCTTTGACGGTAAGTACTATCGAAACAGTTTTTACTATTCATTAATAAAGTATTCATAAAGTCCATCGTTGCAACATACCTCTATTGTTTTACCGCGTTTTATTTGACAGTAACTATTAATTATGAAATTTGTTTTACAGTAAACGAAGTCGACAAACAGACCTTACTCAATCTTGATCGAGAAGATCTCAAGGAATTAATTCCAATTTTGAGCACGCGGAAACTGTTTGGCCAAAAATTAGAGAAAAAATAGTAAAAATAGTTTTGTTCAGAATTAATTTATAAAATCTGTACCAGAGAAGCAGAATGATGTATGTCCACTTTTTCCAATCATGAAAATTTGATGTATATTGATTAAAATATGTCCCATCTACACATTACAGCGGGAAATATGTTCGAACTTAGAATTTGTGTTGCATTATGATGTCTCTCCAAGCATTACTTTAAGGCAACACAAAAGATATCAAGCCATTAATTTAAATTTCCTGAACATCGTCACTTTTGGACATACATCGTTCTGCTTCTCTGGTACAGAAATTATCAATTAATTATTTTTTGTTAAAATTCAATAGTGAAAATTTTTAACCCAATTAGTTAGATATTTATAAAAATTGTTATCTTTTAGATTCCTTCTCCACTGGATTGTACCAGATCCGTAAGTGAGGCCAGCACCAGTTCTTCCTTGGATTTATCAATATGGGGAGAGGCACCGTCCTTTGGTAAACACTTTTTGAAATATTTCCTCCATAATAATTTATTTAATTTATTTAAATTTTTGCCCTTGTTATGTAAAATGTATGTTTACTTACAAATTTGGTTCCTTTGTATTGTTATAAACAAAGGAACCAAATTTGTAAGTATTCTCCATAATAATTTCAATACATTTTATTTTTCAGATAATTCACTACCGTTAACAGAAGATTCCCAAAAAAACGCACTTGGTGTTGTACCATATACACCACATACATCTTATATAAACGTAAGAGTTCATTATTATTTTTGTTTATTTAATTTATTAAATTTTTCCCTTATGTTTTTAAAAAATATGTTTTTAAAATGTAATTTGTGTATTTGACAATGTTTTAAAGAATGTGTTTTTTAAAATGTTTGTGATTTGTAATAAGTGTTAAAAAATTTTAAAAATTGTTATGAACAAGGAACATAATTTGTAAGTAAAAGCTCTTTTTGTATTTACTTGTATTATTACTGTAGATGTTGTTTAAAATATATAAGAAACAATCCTGTTATAATTAATTCTTGCGTTTCATTTTACCTGGTTCATTTTACCACTAATTCCATTCCAAAAAAAAGTAGTAAATTGTGATTCATAAAAAATGTAGTATTTTGCAACGAATATACATATTACTTTTTACTACATTAATTAGGCGCAGAAGTCTGTTAATTGTTGCAAAATATGCTGCAAAACCTGTAGTAAAAATAACGGCAATAATAATAGAAAAAGATATGTGTATATGGTAACTGTTTCTCTTTTTTGTCGCAAAATTTAATCTCTAAAATAGTAATTTTTAGTATAAAATCTTATACTTTTTACTGTAAAGATTTGGAACACATTAGTCTTTATTTTAGTAAATTTTGCAATGACTGTGTAGTACACTTTACTATTATATTTGTCGAAAATCTCGCTATACACGTTAGTACTATATGCCACAAATTATTGTAAATGTAGCTACAACCAAGTTACTACAATTGTTTAGAAAAAAATGATACAATTTGTAACTAGTCGTATTTTTAATACAATTTGTGGTAAAAATTTGTACAATTGTAGTTTTATTTACTACTTTTTTTTTTCAGTGAAGAAAAAAGTTAACTTGGATATTTTACGGAAAGTTTACTGCCCTACGTTGATTATAACGTTATAATAGGGAATAATAAAAGGTGTGCAGATGATTATTTCCAATCTCTTTTAGGGGTGGAATAGTATAATTGCTTAGGGTTGAGGGGTGAAAGTCGGCGGTGACAGTAAGTAGATAGCGTGTGGTCACGCAATCTAGCAGTCTCGTCATAAGCCCCGGAGCTTAAAACAGGAAAGATATTGCTGTAGTCTTTGTTCGGTTAATGGGGTTGGGAAAAAGAATTATATATTTTGATGAAGGTATATGATAATGTAGGTAAAATATAGATTTTCATTTTCCCGAACTAACGAAATAATTTCATAAATTGATCCGATTTAGATATCGGATATGTTTCCCGTGAGAAAATTATCGACATAATTACGCCAGTTAAAAAAACGAGTTGCGTACGTAATAAAAATAAAATATTAAAGAATAACTTTTGTTGCAATAAGCAATATTGGAAATTTTGCGTTAAATTAGTGACACTTTAAAAATACTTTCGGAAATATTACCTACGGAGAGTGTTCAAGTAGGAGATGAAGTTTTCTACTTTCCGCGGAAATGTTCTTTTGCCAAATCGTTATCTCCCTCGAATACGCGTGCCAAGAGTTTTAACTGCCACATTTGCACAAGTGCTAATGAAATTTATCCTACATCGGCAACCTTTACATACAAATAGGTTTATTGTACACTTCATTATAATGTTAATATAATAAAAAAACGTTCAAATGCGTTAGTTATATAAAACTATTTTTATTTTTAAGCTATACAATCATTCCTTAAATAAAAATTATTACAATATCAAACATAAATGTTATTAGAAAATTACAGTTAGCTGAAATAATAGATTCAAATAAATACACAGTGTATACAGCTGTATAGTTTATTTAATAAAGCAGCTATCAGTATTTTTACGTACCTTTCCTACTTGGCATCGCTTCATAAGTGCGCTGCCTACAAAATTAACTATATACCAATTACATACCTATTCAGAAAATATTCAAATGATTAACAAATGCATACTAAAATAGCAATTTGGTTACTATCAAATGAAGAATTCAGTCCATAGATTACTACATCTAAATATTTATATGTAGGTACGAACAATCCGTTTAAAATGATATTTAATTCGAGAAAAATATGTTAAAGATATGTATTTATTTTTTATCCTTTAAACGGACCGCATTACTAAACCACTTGTAGCGAAGGAAGCATATAAAAAACAGTCCAAGAAAGGGGTAGTCATGGTCTGAACACAGCTTGTTTTCATCAAGATAGATCGGTTTGGAAATTTTCTATTCCTATATATACAAGTTACAACACCACAAAGCCGTTTACTGAAGTATAAAAAGCACTGAAGTTACAAATAAAAGCAAAACTAGTTTAGATTTTAAATTTGTGACGGAGCTGTATTCATCTTCTAAGTAAAGCGAGTCTGGCTGATCCTCTACATCTGAAATCCGACAATAGAACGTTAACGAGTACTCACATTAAATATACCGGTAATCAAATTTCTTTTTGACTAGCGTGTAATTTATTACTTTCAATATTTGATATGTCCTCAACGTCGTTTTTAAAATCGCCGGCTAATTTCTTCCTCAATTTTCCTGCAATAAAAATAAATACTTTATAATAGAACAATTTACAAAATGTTGGACGGGCGTTGATTCGTAAGTGAAATAAATTATATAGTTGCATGTTTACAGGACGTTTAACAAGTAAAAATTATTCTTGAAAGTGAGGAACCAGAGGCGGTTAATCGTAACAGCCTGCACCATGCTGTGTACCCAATATTAATCACCGAAGGCCCTTCGCTAACTTTCAAATATCGTATTGAATAAAGATGAGAAAAGTGTAGGAGTTCGAAGTTAAATGTCTTTTATCCTTTGCTATATAACCATGAAAAGTTGAAAAGCTCCAACAAAGTCATAATAAATGGGCCAGCAAACTTAGAATCACGCCACCAATTTATCTTATAAAATAATTAATAACTGGCATAATTGATTGTCAGGAACCTTGTGTACAATGTATTCAACATAATTTATAAGTTTGTGAAGTGTACGAGTTATCTACGCAATTATTAATTTTAATTTTTGTTTAAATTTTGTTTACACATTTTAAATTTAAAATAAATTAAATTTTCTCAAGATCAAAGAATTTAGTAAAATCTATCAAGGCTAAAAGTAGAATCAATCGTTTAAAAATGTAAGCATTTGTACGACATAATTAATGGGCTTTTTATTTCCATTCTTAATTACATGAAAATAAGAATCTAATGTAAGTAGTAGTTTTTAATAATTAAAAATTAATGTTGAAGTTTTTCAAGAACGTTGTTGATGAAAATTAATTATAAATTTACATCATAAGTACTCAAATGCTTCAATACCGTTTGTTAATGAAATATAATTTGCAAAAAGGGCAATAATGAAAGATTATTATGGAAAATAAGTTAGTGCAAATTGTATGTAAACAAAATGAAAAATTATGTTTGTGCGTGTATTGTCATTCAAGTCGCTGATTTTGCGCTAGTAGTTTGAAAATAAAAACCTACTCTTACCACCGCTTTAATTAAATTTTTTACGGACGTTGTTCGAAATTGTGTACCTATTTTAAACAGCATTAATGTGAAACGTATTCATGGGACATACGTTACTGGATTACCATATGCAATACCTACATAGCTTCGTAATAGTATCGACACGGACAGCACAGATAGCGAAATTTGGTTACATAAAATTGATGTATACAAAGACGAGACTTGTTGGTCAGAAGAATAGTCCCATAGATGGGAATTTTTCAAACAAGACTTTTCCATTTCATTCCTTAAAATGTAAATATTTCTTTGTTATGGTATTTATTTATAGTGTTATTGTAATTAGTTTAGAGAATAAAATATAATTATATTTACTTGGAATGGTTATTTGTTATAAAAAAACAGCAAAGATTTTAATTAGTGATTAATTAAGATTTAATTCAATAAACGACACCCCAGACTTTTGATGCAGAAACCACATGGGTTTTCTATGTCGAGAGCACATAGTTTCTAAGAGGGTCCGATGTAGGAATTGCATCGGTATCCGTCGTAGTTCCGACTGGGAAAAGCCGTTACATGCCGATATAGGAACGAGGTCGGCACTATAGGTAGAAACTGTATATTTGTGCTACGAGGGATGCGTAAAACAAGATATAAGGCTATTCTTTTCAATTGACTTTAGTATGTAGAATAATGCGTTGCACATTATCTATAATTTCAAGATGATAGCTTTGACCACTAAAATACATAGAATTGGGCTTTCACTGAAGATGGTACTATTACTTCTGAAATACGTGTCCGACAATGAACATTTGTAAATGTTGTTATGCTTTTTGTTCTGTACCTTTTAAATAATAAAATGATTTTAAAAATTCATATCATTTGAACCTGCAATAGTAAAAGAACGACACCTATACCAGTTGATAAACAAAGCAACTCTCTTTATTTTGGTTGTCACTGAAAAACTGAACATATGAGCAGAAGAGTATTGTGAAATTAGATAATCTTGTTTGCAAGTTCATACAGTCATTCGAGAAAAGGTAAGATACCAAACTGAGTGTCAAAATAATGAATTGACTCGGAAATAATATGAGACTAAAAATTAGTAGTATAATATACTACATAGCGCATCGGGAAAATAAATCTCAAAAGTGATGAGAACATAGAAAATATATTTGTTTGTTTTTATTATGTGAACTTTGAAAATATGTCAAGTTTCAATATTGTATATTTGAAATATACATGTTAAGGTCTTTCATTTGGTATATTGGTAGTTGTATATGGAACAGTTCTTTTCAAAAACAATTATAAAATAATCAATAAATGCACTGAATTTTAAAATTTTGAAAGGGGGAATGTGAGAAAGGAGAAATCGATTATACTTATTTATTGCAATTTTTAAAATCTCCATTAATACGATACAAAGAAAAGAAAACCTGTCTACCTTGTAATGAAAAAAAAGTGCGTTTTATCTATAAATTAGATTGTGCATTCTTATTCGGACACTTTAGTATCATATCTTATAAATACATAAATGAATTAGAAGTGCAATAACGCGCTTTTTGCTGGTTTTTGTCTAATTTTTTTGAGCCATACAGTAGAATCTCTTGTTCGAAAAAATATTATTTTTTGTTCGATTTTTGACTCCCAAATGACATTTGAATTTCACTCCTCACCGAGACATGATGAACGCTCTCTCTAATTTTTTCGCGTAGAACTCGAATTCATAAAAAAAATATAGCATTTCATTTAAAAAGCTGACTTCCGGTCTAAGTAGGTCCCTTCCGGTGGGAGCCGGAAGTTGAAAATATTTCCAATCGAACTGGTACGGTCGATTTACTACTAGGTGACGTTGAATTTTCAATTTTCTTCAATATTCTAAATTTTAAATGGGGTGTACGGGTGGTTTTGGACACCCGGTATAAATGAAACGATTACTCTATTTAGCTTTGTTGAAAATATTTCTACTAAAATCATTCTTGCTCGTGTTTTTAAAACATTGATGTAAATATTTGACAAAAGCTTTTATTTACCTTTCGTTTTTATGTCGTTGGACTTGAAAGAGTACGGAGGCTTCGGCATTGCTGAAAGAAAATAAATTGAAAATACGATGTCATCAACAAAAATTTTAAATCTGTATTGTTGTTTTGCAAAAGATGAAAATTAATATTTTACTTTTTACGCAGTGTAAATACTAAAGTGATGTTAGTCATAACATTTATGTATAAACAATATAATTAGACAAAAGCGTTACGTTAATGGAAAAGTAAACTTTAATATGAAACGTAACTAATAGAATTATTTATTTTATATTTAAAAGAACCTTTGATGCGAGTGTTATTCAATTGCCTGCTTCAGTAATCAAAGTTGTCTAAAATTTTCTTGAATATTAATACATTAAATATCAAGCTAATGAATTCACTGTGAAAATTAGCTTCCATATTGGTCTCTTGGCTACTGGCATTAATTTATATTTGAAAACTTAACTTACAGTACAGTTTGATGGTTCCATCAGTATCCCCTAATGAATTTTTAGATACACATTTATACGTGCCATAATCAGCCGTACTCACTGACCGGATCGTTAACTTCATGTGGACTTTGTATGAATTTTCGAGGATAATTGGCTCATATTTTCCACCTTAATTGAAAATTTTATTATTAATTTTCATTTTGTATAATTTTATACTGCATATTTACTCTGAGGAACTATTTCTCCTTTGTCTCTGGTCCAGTAGTTAATACTTTTTGGATAAGCTTCTGAATGACACTCGAGTATAATCTGTTGTCCATCGTAAGCACCGACTAACTGATTTTGAATCCATATCATCGGTGGAACTAGAATTTAGGTATAAGTTAAGGCATATGTTTATTTAATTTTACTAAAATTTTAACTTACATTGAACAATTAACATAATACGCTTGCTAACTGAAGGAGGAACTCCATTTGATGCGATACAGAGATAAGGACCCATTTGTTGTCGTGTTACTCTAGTTATATTTAACATCGATCCATCAATGTTAGGTACTGTAATGATATAAATTATATAGCTTTAAAGCCTTTTCATACAGATCAATGATCAATTTTGAATGCAAATTTAAATTATGTAGATATTTTTCCTGCACCACTGTGCCGATTAAATCGATTAAACAAAGTAATGTTCGCATGACTAGTCTACAGTATTATGTGTTAACCGAATCTAATGTGTAAAATAGTGGAGAACAGAAGGGGCAAATAATGTTCGCCGACTGATTGGAAATGGTCTACTACTTCGTATTAGTACGAACAATAAGTTGAAGTTCAGAAGAAATTGAGATACAAATTATATTACGGCGTTTAATATAAAGTTTTGGCAACATTATAACTTGCAAGAAACTATATTAAAACAGATCACATTTCGATACAAGACAATTTAATTAAAATCTTACCATCCCCTGTTAATAATGGAATAGGTTCCCCTCCTTCCCTTCTCCAGTTGATGGACGGTTCTGGAGAACCTTTTGCTACGCAACGTAAATTGACATTGGAGCCTTCGCGTATCACCATATCTGTACTAGTTTGATGGTCCAGAATATCGGGAGGTACTATTGAACAATAAGTAATAAATTAACTTTTCATTTTTTTCTAACCGAACAAAAAACATGGTATCAGAAGACAGCTAGTCTATTGAAATCAGTTCATTAATCTCTTGAAACCTTTATATATAATAAAACGTTCTTTGTCGAGTATGACAAAGAAAGGTCCAATGTAATATAAATCAATTAGTTTGCTAAACATAATCCGACATTAAGCGCTTCGGTATCTAAACTGCGCAATGTTAAAACGTTCCCATGATTCGGTGTTATGTAATTTGATGGCTGTTTTACATACATTTGCATGTTATTGGATGGGTAGGTTGTAGAGGTGTACTGAGACCAACTACCTAACCGCGTGTGGCAGCATCTATTATACACCAAATTTAGTGGCTTTTCGAGAAGTGGTTTGCTTGACATCCGAATTTTAATGATAACGTAGAGGTGAGGATCATTTAGTGCACGTGAGACAAACGCATTTATTAAATAAGTTTTTTACGATTTTCTTTTTGGGAGAGTGTTCGAATTGAACATCAGTGTCTAGAGAAAAGAAATTGTTGCGAGTCACGCAAAAATAAAATTATCCACTATAACTGAAACGACTATAATAATTCCATTTTTTCGTTATGAAAACTTTACAGATGTGTTTACTACGCAAATTAAGCATACCTAAACTTATTTTATTTCTTTCATAAGTTTTTAGTATGATTATAAACTTTCTATTTAAATAAATATTAGACCAGAAGACTGTTTTTTAATATGTTCAATTTTGCGTATATTCTAATGAAATTATCACTTTCCTGAAGGATATATCGATATTATTTATACCATGTGATACTATGTCAAAAACTAAACTAATTTAATTTAATTTTAAATTATTCTCAATGCTGTGTTACTTGAACATACTTAGTTCCTGTGTTTAATTTTGGTAATTTTAATTAGTGTATAATTTTACTCTTGATTTCTAATCTCAGCTTTGAGCGGTCGTATCTCTGCAGGGACAGATTGGATCGAATAGCTCCACATGAAACATTCACGTTAAAATCAGTCTTAAGTCGTAAGTTGCCAAAACGGAAAATTAAGTTTATTGTAGTTTCATTTCTGTTCATTCATTTAAAAAAAAAACACATTGTAATTTTAAACTTATGACAGATGATATGTGTGCCGAAGAAACATTTTGGCGAAATATTGACAAGTGATAAATTCTTGGTTTGCTACTTTCCTAAATCCTAATAAATACAAACTTACAAGTACAGTGACTAGAAATCCAGTAGTGGCCACAAATGGTGGCTCTACCCTACCAATGACTAATTGCAGCTTAACCACATCTTAACTCAAAATAAGTCGAGAAATTCTAGAAAACACACTATAATAAATTTGCATGGTTGAACTAACGGGCCAAATCACACAGTCACGGACTGTTTGAACCTGGAATAGTGGAGGAATTAAATACATACAAAAAATGATAATTGCTTCCAAAATAATTAATTTCTCCGTTTTTTAATAAATAAAACACGATTAATAAATTCGATGATCTTTATTAGAAATAATTTAAACCTCAGAAAAATTTAAATTTCGTATAACTGGAAACCGCAAAAAAATAAACAGCACAAAAAGAAACTTGACTGTGTAAAGGACAAAACCGATCATTTGTGTATAAAAAAAATAATTTTGTGTAGGTATTATTTATTTTGTTTAATTAAAATTTACTTTGTTTTGAAATTTTCAAATCAGTGAATCCGGACTGATCGAAGTCGGACTATGCGAGGTATGGCTGTAATTGTGTTTGAAATATTCATTAGCCCTCGATATTAAATTTTTTGTTAAGTAAATGGCAGAATCCGTGCGGCAACGATAATATTTCCAACCGTCTAAACCAATTACAAAGGTAATTTTTGGATCCTACCACTGTAACATAAAAAAAACTATAGACAAATTAAAACGGCTCTGGAAAGGGTAGCATAAGACTTTATGTGCTATAAAGCTTCATCTTAACTATCTCTCAAGGACTTAAGAAAACAACATTTTTGCAATGTTACTTAATTTAGCATATTGTTAGACATGACATAAAAAATTCATCGGACCTTAAAATACAAATTGTAAGTTATATTCCTAGGTAATAATTTATTAGCAACGTGCTCTCCGATCAATGTAAAGTCATTAAACTGAACTATAAAATAAATATAAATATAACAAGCAGGATATCGTTACATTTAATTTATGATAGCTTAATAATTGCTTTCGTGATTTCAAGCTTACAGAATAATAAAAAGTAAATATGTTGGAAATAATTTGAAAAAGAGAATAGCTAATTAGCAGGTTACGTGGTGCTACATTCTGACCTATACCAAACTATATTTATACTTTCAATTTGTTAGACAATTTTTAGAAAAAAATACATTGTTTTCTCTCGGACTATAAGGCGCATCGCAATTTAGTAATAACTTCTATTTACGGCAGCTCTAAATAATTCTTCCTCTATATACTTATCTACCTGTCAAAAAGTCGTGAGGACCTGGACGGTTATGGATTGCAAACTGTTCTTTTTATATATTTTAATTAAGATTAATTAAGAAATTTTTGTATATAAATATCAAAACGTAAAAATAATACAAATGTGGTCCTATGTAGGTTTGCGGGCCACCCAGAAAGTCACGACTTCTTGAAAACTTGGTAATAATCTAAACACATAAGAGATCGGAAATTCGTTTTCGAAAACCTAATGACAAACAGTTATTGTCAACTAAAGCGATTATACAAATTTTATGTAATAAGCCACAATTTTTCCTTTATTCGCCTAGGCCCTAGGTCTATATAAAGAGTGATTCAATAGAAGCGCCGGATTTGATTTACCTATAAAATGCTTCATTTATTTAAAAGTGCTGGTATTTTTTCAATTTGAGAATGGAGTTAAAAGTTTCAATGTGTGTATAAAGTGCTCAGAAAAAACTAAAATTCCATTACATGATGTTCTTGTACTTCAATGGTTAAAAGAAGTGGCTTTTATAATGAACCAAAATAGGATCAAGCAAACAATATTACACGTACTTCATAAAATAATATAAAATTTAATAAGTATGTTTTAAATAATTTTTATTTATGTACTAATTTCTAGTTGATTTGTATTAAATATTTCTCTTTTCAATAAAAAAAACTGCCTCGTTTCAGTAATTCGAATTATTTACTTACCAGGATCACCGCGGTTTTAATTAGTCCGGATTATTGAAGTCGCACTGTGTAATATATTTTTAATACTCATGCAAAATACAAATATTAACAATTCAACTCAAATGTTGTAATTATATAATTTTTAGCTTTTTTTTGGGATATTTACTGAATGTATTTCAAAACATGTTTCCTAGATATAAAAAATGTGTATCTAGAGAATGTTCATTTAATATCTGTTTTGGAGGTCCACTGGAAATATTTCAAATACATGTCCTGGATATTAAAGATGTATATGAACGGAATGCCTATCTTATATTCTAGATATGCATACACATAGAAATCTAAGTAGAATTAGACATCCAGTAGATATGAAATGTTGTGTGGGTTTGTGTAGGTATTTTATTTTAAACTGAATTTCTGTCCAGCTTTCGGTATTACTAAGGCATCGATTCTAGTTAGTGATCAGTCTCAATGGTGTTGATGCACCCCCACAGGAAGTTCTGACGGTCAACAGATATCAA
Organism: Dascillus cervinus; assembly: GCA_949768715.1. Taxonomy (NCBI): domain Eukaryota; kingdom Metazoa; phylum Arthropoda; class Insecta; order Coleoptera; family Dascillidae; genus Dascillus; species Dascillus cervinus. The sequence goes on from OX458316.1 coordinate 19,014,566, forward strand.
ACAGAATGTGATGATTCATGAAGAATCGGTCAAATTTCAGAACTTATTCAATTCAAATCAATTAACAGTATAAATGTATTGATTAATACTGTAAAACGTATTTTAGATATGAAAATAAAATCAACTGAAATACAACTTTTTGACACATTTGTAGAATTATTGTGTTACCTTATTTTTAAATGACTAATATGGTAAATCGGTTTGCATACAAATTTGTTGCATAACACAGTTGTGGTATTTTCGCAAATGTTTATTTTTGTACATTTTGCATTTTAATTGTAAGAATTATTACTTCTTATTTGTAATTGAAAAGTATGACTTTTTGATTGCCATTTAAATTTTAAAATGTCACTTCAACCCACTAGTGTGAAAAGTTTTTATTACAGTTGTAGTCATTTCTTTAATGATATGAATATCAATTCACTCGATGAGGTTCTACATACATTTTCATTGAATTATCAGATCGTTTGTAGAGAAAACTTCGTTTATGGTATTTGCGCTATGTTCATTTTGCAAATTGCGTGTCATACACATTGGCATTGTTTTCACCCTCATGTCATGAATAGCTATTATATTATTACGTGAGAAAAATGAGAGAGAAATCAAGTTCGGCTTAGAAAAAACAAAGTCATGCCCTCTGTTACTTCTAATATTTTTAATTTAAACCAGACCATGTTTAATCAATAAAAAAAGGTTTTTATAATCCAATAAAGTGATTTTCGAAATTTAGAATGTTTTTAAAACTAGAAATTAATGTTTAGAGAACGATTTTCCATCGTGGTAATTGGTAATAATATTTTGTTCTACACATTTAAATACATTGTGGCTTAATACGTTGATGTTTCAATTTTCAAAGCCAACCTTAATTTCTCTTTCGATTGCTTCTATGTGAGATTACAGAACAAGGATGCCTATAAGATTGATCCTGATGAAATAGCGTAATTAATGATTTTTAGTCGATGTCCAATAAAACTGTTTCATATAATTAATTATACACAGGACATAACGCATTGTCGCTTTTCTCACAAAAGAAATTAACGGCAAGTAACCATTTGAACATTAATTAAATCTCCCGGAAAAAAAACGGTAGACATTGTCATAACACAAATGTATAATTAAGTATCGTCGGCTTACCTGGTGCAATATTTATTTATTTTTTGCACATACTTAATACACAACTACTTTTTTAAAAATGGTCACATTATAGTATTTAAAAGTTATTGATAGTGGAGAAAGAAAAATTCCTTAACCAGTAATAAAATCACCGAAAAATACGTAAATATGAATTACACAAAGTATGAAAACTTATCTGTGAATTGAAATATTTTATAGACATATTACAATATTAAAAGAAGTCTAACAACTTTTTACTTAAGATGACCTGACTACTTCCACAATAGCATTTTAATTTCTATTCGCATACTTTCTATGTCGCATTTACGGGAAGAATAGAGAACATTTATTGTAAATTAACGAATTGTCTTTGCATTTAACAATAAATGATATCGTATTATTGACAATTCACACTAATAATATCGTACTTAATGTGACGTCATAATTCCGATACGGTAATCTCAATTTATTATGACGTCATATTAAGGAATCGCTGCCAGTTTTCAGGGTCTCAGTGTTATTTGCGTACTTCAGTGACTAACACTAAGTTTGAACGGCATAAAACTAAGTAAAAAAATTAATTTTCTGCGTTGTTTATAGTACAGTAGAACATCGGTAAAACATACATTAGTAAACTGGATTCTCAGTAAACCGTGTTATCGATCGATTAAGTTAACCGTCCACAAACAATCTTTATGGGGTATTTTTTTTAGTACACCGTGCGGCGTGGGGGGAATAATTCCAAGACGCTTTCTTAGAATTGACATATGCATTTAAAAGCATTGCAACTTGCTCGTTTATTTTATTTCTAGTTCCTCACTAACTGTCATCATGTCAGGATCTCAACGTAAAACACTCGAAACATAGCTAAATTAATAAAGACGCGGAAAATTGTCATACATGATTAAAAACAAAAAACAAACTTGTTTTACAGACTATTTCAAATAATAAATAAAAATTTATAAGTTTATAAAGCATATTATTGCGTCTTAAATGCTACTTCAGAAAACTGTGTATATCAGTTAACCGGCACTACATCAACCAGTCATTAGCACGTTTTACCGAGGTTCTACTGTAGTTGCATTAGTTATAGTATTGGAATTTTATTTCCGATATTGATAAACGTACTTTTTTCTGCTTTCTTTGGAAATAAATCAAACAGAAAGTCGGGATTTTTTTTTTAGTGATTAAAATCCATAAACAGAGCAGTTGGTGTTACACATGGATTTGTGAGGAAAACAATATTTTTTTGGCGTCGGACATCCCTGCCTTTAATAGTAGGTACCTAATGTGACTTCACAAAATCGTAATTTTGAGTTTTTCCCATAGGTTCGCATTTTTAGTGTGAATCGCGAATAGGCTCTTATTCACAAAAATTAAAGCTTATAATACGATGCGAAAACAAAGGTTTACAATACGAAGCGAAAACGAATACTTTAACCATTCGAGTAAGTAATAGCCATTATGTGCAAATCAACTTGTTATCAGCGACTATTTTAAGTAGAACATTTATATGGGAGCGTTTAACATCACAAAATAATCACTACATCATTGAATAATGATCCAAAATATAAAATAGCAACCAATCAACAATGCCGTAAAGTCACATCAAATGAAAATATAGTTTAAATATAGTTTTGTAAAATGCAGCCGTAATTCCATCAACATTATAATTTTTCTTTTTTCTTTTTCCTTTCCTTGTGTTTTTATGTTGTTACAATTATTTATTTCGGATTAACATTTAAAACCATATTTACGCATAAAAAATTATTGAGTTAAACATTCCCTCTTAAAATTTGCTACAGAATTTTTTAAAGTTATTTTAGAAAATTGTAAACTGTGTTAATTTTCCGACTGTACTTACATAGGAACGTCGTAATGGCCACAAATCTGAAAACGTTTATTTTGACCCCATTCAGTTTTTAGGGTCTTCTGATTATGGTTGTTTTTAGTTTCTTGATTTCTGTACTTAATTAGTCACTAATAAGAATATTTCTTACAAGCTGTATTTATATGTACATTGATTTTTTTAACACACTGGACTGCTTATAGGTTGGCTTATACGTTGATTTATAACGAGTGTATCAAAATTCGAGTATTTTGTTGCTGAAATTATTTTAAGTGACTTTCATTAGTTGAAATTAATGTATAATGTTCGAATGAAATGTTGTCAACGCGTACATAAAACTGTAAACTGTTGTAGTACTATATCTACAGTGCGACCTCGATAATCCGGACTTCGATGTACCGGATTCTTCAATAATCCGGCCAAAGTTCAATCCGGATTAATAATTATGTAGTACTAGGTAATTTGGACCTGGTTTCTAGATGTCTCCGTCATTTAAGAAGCCTCACTCAATTTACCTAAACGAGCCGTAACATGATGTTCTTGTAGATAAAGATTAAAAGAAACGGCTTTTAAAATGAACCAGGAAAAGATCCAGCAAACAACAATAAATTACAGTGTACTTCACAAAATAATATAAAATTTATTAAGTAAGCTTCTGTTTTAAATAATTTTTGTTTATGTACTATTTTCTAGTTGTTTTGTATTAAATATTTCTCTTTTCAACAAAAAACTGGTTTGCCTTATGTTATTTGAGTATCAATATTTACCTTTTTTTAGATTTTGCTTACCATAAAGTTTCCAAATAAGTGTTTTTGACCGCATAATTTTGATATTTAAAATCGGTATAAATATTTTGGAATTTCAATATTATTTGCGGCAACTTTGTGTTAATAAAAAGTAACTCGTATCAGATGAAATTTACTACGAAAGTTTAATAAAGGAAAGCGCTGGGAATTTTAAAAGTTCAAGTGTAATAGAAAGCTCATGAAGAGAAGCAAGCATGGCTGTTGTTGAAATTATACCATTGAGTTACAACAAGAGACTTCTTTCAACGCGGGCAGGTTGTTCAGGCAATTCAGTAACGTATCCAAACAGATGTAAAGCTTAGAGTGAGAAACAACAATCTGTAAGACCTAGATTTCGCACACTTACTATTCATTACATGTCTCAAGAGCACTTTCGCGGCGAACCAACTCACTCTTATAAGGATTTGGTTACAATTTGCTTTAGATCGCCTGGTGGTGCATCAAAGTTTAAGTATAAAAGCCGGACGCCAATTAATGATGTACTAAAAAGAAGTATTTTCGCTTACCAACAACATCTAAATAGCCAACTTGGCTTTTCATCGGGTCAGTATTAATTTGACACATGTACCATCCCCGATCGGATTCGCGCACTTCTTTGATGTGCAAGTACCATGTTTTATGTTCACTGTGCGTTACACCGATTCGATGATTTTTTGTTATAACATGACTGTGAATTGTTAAAATCGTTTGTGTATCCACGCGTAACCATGCAACCTGTAATGAAAAAAAAAATACGGTGTCTTTTTGATACAAATATAAAAGTAAGATAATCAGATAAATACAAGCGCTTTTTTACATTGAGGTAATATTTTCCAAAGGATACCCTTCTATTGAATTATCCTTTGTATATTCATTCTGAAGTCATTTGATCCGACAGTAACAGTTTTATTACATTTGGGTTCGCCTCTCTGACAGAAAGTTTTATTTTACTTTTCACATACAATTTTGGTAAAATGCTATTGAGACAAAGATTTTTGACGTTAGGCATATTTTTGTAAATCGATATAAATTCATTTCAACGTATTTTCCACATTGTTGGTTTTTATTAAATTTATACAAACAAGAAAATAAACCGTACAGACAAAGTAGCAATAACACCAATAATTACAACAAAACACTACAATGCTTTCTACGCATTGTATAATTTCTCGCCTTTTTGTTCTTGTGGTTTGATGTAGTAACAATAAATAACGTTTGAGATTACTTTCAACATCTGTTGAGAATGTGGAAATACAATTTTACTTTATTCCTCATTATTATCTCTTTGTAACGGCAGATCGCATGCGGAAAATTAATACTAGACGGCGGTTACATTTAGTCATCCTGTGATCCTACACCGCTAATGAGACTGTTACTGACGGAAGCCTAATGAGAGAAACATTGAGGTTTTACTTTTAGGTTCATTCTAATTTTTTGCAAGTTTTACCGTAGATAAACGTATAACAAGTTTTACTTAAATAACCTAACTTAGATAAAAGAAAAACAAGAAAAATGTAGCTTTCGTTAGGCTAATATGTAAAATAAGCAATTCTTCAAATCTAATGTGACATGTGTACTGTCACATTTGGTTGCCGAGAAAATGTGACATCCCATTTGCGACTTTACAACCAATTTTTATATTTACTGTAAACTGAGAGTAAGAAAAAAAACCGGATAAGTGATTATGCATGGAAAATTGGAACGCATGGGATATTAAAACAAATATTCTGTAATAATACTTACTTTATATGCTGCTAAGTCTTCTACTAAACATACTAGAACCGCTTCTCTTCCGACGGGCACCGTTACATTTGTGATGGGAGCACTAAATTTAGGTTCTGTAACAATCAGAAATTACTAAACATTAATTTATTGTTTATCAGTTGTAATTAAACTAAACGGAAATTTTTTTTTGTGAAAAGAGGATTTTCTGTACTTTTATTAAATTTAGTATCTCACTGTTGTATAATACGTTGTAGGAGATAAATAATACATATATAAGGTATATGTTTTAATACAAATGCTGCTAGTCCTTGTCAGAGCTTTAAACCGGAAGTCCTGAAGAGCTTTGTGCATTTGATAATCTGTGTCGCTCCGGTCTGCCCGAAGCGGGTCATTAACACACTCCATTAAATTACTACATTTGGGAAATTAACCGACACTGGTATCTGGATTTGATTACATTCATAAGTTACGCAACGCTTATTAATTTTTTACTACATTTTTCATAAAAAAATGTTACCTGCACGATTTGTTGAAAGCTCAAAACTGAAACATAGGTAGGTATTAAAGTAGGTACCTATTTTAGGACAGTTTCACCATAAATATAATTTTATTCAAATTGAACGTCGAAAATAAAACTAGCATTTTTAACGACACCATTCGAGTACCTATTGTCAAGCTCATGGTAGAAAATAATCGTAGTACGAATTTTATCTTCTATTTTTGTTTTAAGCTGGATGAAAAAAAGTCATAAAGAAAGTTTGATTCTTATTTAAATAAAATATAATTTTTGTTAGAATGAAGTGAAAATGTATGTACGTTTGGTATTTTTCACTAATTAGAAGCAATTAAAAGATTTTTTTACAACAATCAGTTAACATACAATAGCAACCAATTTTGTAGCAGTCATAAGATCCATATTATTCACCGGGGAGTTATAAAAACACTTATTAAACTAATCGAATCATGGTTTACGCCAGCGTTTCCCAAACATTATGCTACAATGACACACTTCACAAATGCTAAAATTTTAACCCGATATTTTAGTTATTTTGTAGGGTTGGTAAATATAAATATTAATTAGATTAAATGAGTAACTCTTTCGCGTTAACGGAGTACTTATTTTTTATTATTCGCATGACATAGTTTGAGAATCTTTAATTTATCTATACAGGGTGATGAAAAAAGGTGCACATTATCAGTTACATGTTATAGAGGATTTCTAACGAAACACGAATTTGAAAGCCAAAGTGGAAGTTGTTGTTTCTTCACCAAGTTACAAGCTTTCCTATTCAGATAATAAACTTATGAGACATACTGTATGTATAAGTTAGTAAACCTGTATATACATGAAAATAAAAACAAGAACCTTTAATCACAAAAAAATTTTATATTATTTTATATAAAATTTTTTTGTGATTAAAGGTTCTTGTTTTCATTTTCATTATCGACATCACAGGGTCCACTATATATATTTTACTGTATATACATTTTCAGATGATTTTTATGACATGAACGCATTTTGTCTACAAAGAATACTGTCATTACGCAGGTACTGCCATTTCTGTATAGGCCGACCGGTCCTTCGAGGTAATTTTAATGGTATAATCAGGACTGTATTGGCCAAAATGTTTTTCCCAATGACACAATTTCTATACGTATCATTCTGTATTTTGTAAAATTGGAAAAAATGCCAAATGATGTGATAAGAACCTTCGTTTGTTGTCTTGTTAACAATTTTGCATAGAAATAAATTTTTATTCCTAAGGACTGCCCTGAACGTCGCGTCGGTAGTTCGTCACAGACGCGTGCCGTTTGGTGTTATTTAAGTAGGGTAAGTAGAAACGAATAATCACTATTGCAGTGTCGTAAAAATCATCCGAAAAATGCATCACTAGACATCTAAATTTTTGTTTGTAATATCTTCTCGAACAAATAAATGAAATTCCTTGTAGGAGTAGTGCACTAATTATGATTTATGGGCATTACTACTAGTCCAGCAGTCGGTATATTTCCGAATATAAAAAAGCATAAACAATAACAACAATAATAATTACAAAATATATACTACAGCTTAAATAAAAGCAATATAATTTTGAAACGCGGAAAACATATGACCGACATTTCTTATTCGACCTGGACGCAAGTACTTATTTCAAAAGTTTTAAACGCTGTTGTGGAGCATAAGTAAATTGAAATAGTGCAGCAATATATTTTGCCTGGCAATAACGCGTTCTGTTTTTTTAACCATTGATTAATGCACACATTCACCACATAACGGTTATATTAAAGTGGCACGACATCAGCTACCAAAAATCCCACAAAAGAGCACGAAAATGTTAGAGGGATAACTTTCGAAAACGGCAAAGAAAGCGCAAAACAGGCATTGTGCTTACATAAATATGAACGAAGATGAAACTGGAGACAATAACTTTCGGCGGGAAATTATGTTAGACATTTCTCGTTGGCGCAAAATCACATCTGGAAGTTATTATAACGCTATTGAACTAAAACTATAATCTCTATCTACCACTACCAATACGATTTAGAAATGTAATTAAATCAGTAATTAAAGTTCCGGTGTAGGTGACGACAGCACCAAGGGAGTTTCTAATAAACTTTATTTGCTAATACCGAATTTGGAATTGAAATAACACCTGAAAATAATAACTCGTATTATATCTATTTGTTTCGTTTTATGAGTACTAAGTAGATAAATAGAAAATATCAAAACACAATAACGTTAACTTTATTGAATGAACATGAAAAATATTTAGTTTCTTAAAAGTTTAATTTGGTCATCAAGCGCAAAATATTTTCCCTTCTTTTCAGTCACCTTATTATCAGTTTTATATTTGCACTTATTTCATGCAGCGTACACAGATTTCAATGGAACTTTTAATTATTATTTATGCCCTAATACAGTACAACGGAACCACCATATCCGCGGTACCGGTATTCGCGATTTTGCTTATCTGCAGTTGAGTTTTTTTCTTCACATTCCATCGACAGCAGTGGCGCCTATTGGTTAATTTCGCTAACGATTCCCGAATACTCAATAGGCGATGGTAACAAGTATTAAAATTTTTTCTGTAAACAATACCATTAAAATTTATAACGTGAGCGTACGTATAAGATATAAAATTTATAGCTTTCACAATTACACACGGTTTCCGCCATCCGCGGTTTTAGTTATGCGTGATTTTCGGTATCCATGATTTCCGGTATCCGCGAACAGCCTTAGAACCAATTAACGATTAGCGCGGCTTCACTGTATGTGTTAAATATGGAAAATGATTTCAAAAATAATTACCATTGTTTTTCAGTTAATTTTAATCAAAAACGTACCGAGTTAAAAATTTTTAAAAATAATAAGAAAACGATTGCGTTAACTTGGGTCAATTTTGCACCAGGAAGAATAAAAAATTACCATTGATTGGTTTAGATGACATGAAATATTATCATTGCCGGCCGGATTCTGTGATTTATTTAACAAAAATTTAGTAGCGTGAACTATTCAATATTTCAGATCAGACACTGTAAGCTAAGCCTGCTACTACAAACTGTTACCAGACATAAAGGGTATGACTCCTAATTTTGTACGTCATCTGTTCAAAACTTTATTTCAGTACGTTCTCGACTTACGCGAATTTGTTTTCCAAATTCGTCCATGCGTGATTTTCCTTGAATTTCTCAGAAAAAAATGTATACACAAATAAGTAACAATTTTATTTTACGCTTTTATAAATTTTTGACGAAATATTGTTAGCTCACTCTCAAATATTCGAAATTTGAATTTAAAACTTAATTTACTGCTACGGTTTGTAAATAATTCTTAATTATTAATTTAACTTTAACTTTCGGTAGGTTTCTGGTTATTGGGTTTCTGGAAAACGCTAACAATAAGTAATAAAAAGTCGCTATTTTGTTTCCCTTGTACATTCAGCAGTACAAACTATGAAATGTTTTAACAAAACTAAACTTGGCAATGTTTTGATTGAAAGAATGAAAAATAGGTCAGCTTTAATACCATTTCTATAAGTTAAATTAAACAAAGTTATGTTTCGGATTGAACAAAAAATTATAGTCGCTCTTTAACTTGTAACCAATGGTATTTCATATTTTCATTGTCTAGTGTCTAATTCGATTAATCGTAATGCTTGCTCATTTGGACCACAGGATATCTTTAGGAAACTTTCTGCACTCAAATTTCGAAAGCTTACCAACCTATAAGATGTTACAATAAGAACGCAAGATTTGAATTGCGTGTCATTTTGACTGTCATGCTTTGATACGTTAAGAATTCTGACAGTTAGGAGTTAGTCAAAATGGAGCGGTACGCGAGATAATAACGCGTCATTATTGTTAAACATTACTATAAAAATGGTGAATATTTGTTCGCAACTATTCGTAAAATTCGTCCAATTTTAGGTAGAAATAACGATCAAAATTCATCAATAGTGAAGAGAATAATCAAAAAATTCGAAAGTACTGGTTCAGTTATTGTTGTCAAACATACAACAAGAGCTCGTAGTGCTCGTTCAGAACAAAGCATCACAGCAATTCGCAAGAGTGTGGTTGAGAATTCAGGGACCTGATTCGTCATCGTGCACAAGAATTGGACGTTTCAATAGCCACCCTGCACCATATTCTCACTAAAGATTTACATCTCCATGCTTACAAAGTCTAATTGACTCAACAACAGTTGCCAACATACCATGCACAGTGAACACCGATTTTGCGAACAAAATCATGTTCAGCGACGAAACCCATTTTCATCTTGATATCTTCGTTAATAGGCAAAATTGCCGCATCTGGGTCTCAGCAAATCCACGAATGATTCATGAGAAACAAATGCATCCCCAACTTGTCACTGTTTGGTGTGCATTGTGCTCTGAAGAAATCATTGGACCATTTTCTTTGAAAACGAGGCAAATAATGCATTAACGGCAAATCGTTACATGATAACCCAGTTCTTTGTGACTTAATTGGCAGATATTGCTCTTGAAGACACGTAGATGTTGATATATTTTTTTTGTATCATTAATTATTTAGTTATGATCGAGATCTCGAATCGTTATTTTTTTTGTTGATTTTGTTCTTTAGTATGAGCGTGTCGTATGTGTAGTAACTTAGCCTGTTTATTAAAATATTTCTAAAAAGATCCAGTGATATCCTATTGAACCAACCAACCCGATACGCAACTGCAAGGATTGCACCCTCACGTCTGAGTGGACCGGTGCAAAGTGCAACTTGTATGTGCGAACATATTGTGCGTAATAAATTATAAAATTTTATTAATATTTTCTGAAGATTCCATACGACATATGGAATATTTTCATTAAGTTTTACAAAAATACATTTTTGTTCGCAGATTCCATTACCTAACATTTCAACTTGATATTTATATTAAGAATATTTCTTGTTTTTTTTTTGTAAGAGTTGTATGAATAAAATCAGTTTTTTTGCTTCCTTTCTGGCTGAGAAAATCCATTCTATCGAATGAAAATTTCTATTACAGAAATATTAAATTGTAAGAATTGCGGAATTAATTAGGCTAGCTGTTCATTTCATTAATTTTAATTATTTTTATGTGTCATGGCTATATTAAAAGCCGTTCACAACTCGTCGGACATTTGCACATTTCCAGATCGCGTTCAGTGCGATTATTAAAAGAACCACAACCTGATTGTCACCTGATTGACCATTTTCAAAATACAGAACGAGTTCTGAGCGTAGGTAGGTCTCGGAACAATATTATAAGTTACACGTACGAAAATCATAAAAAGAAAATACTTTACACCGATAACATCAGTGCAATTTGATTTTGCTGATTCATTAGCAATCAAAAAGTATTGGGACGGTGTTGCTGGTTCTGGCGTGCCACGCTTGACAAGTTATTTACTTTTAAACTAATGAATATAATTAAAACGGATTAATTTCGTAATATTGCAAGCATTAGTAGGTAGTACAAATGCCACTTATACTTATGCTTATACACTTATAAAAAACCCTACAAAAGTTAACAATTTTGTTAAATCGTATGTACCAATCACTAGCCTGATGCCCTGTAAAAAGAGATCTCAACAACAACAAAAGAAATAACATTCTTGTTCAAATGACGTAATAAGTTCCAACCCATAAATATTCGAATGCCCTTGAATGGGCAATTAACTTCAACTGGGTCTCGCAAATGCACGATACTTTTTTCCATTCATCGGTTTTATGACTTGAGACAACTTTTTTATCTAAATATTAATTCATAATGAGTTCACTACAACCACAAAATCGTTAAATTTATTTCATCAATATTTAGAAAGATTATTTTTTAGTAATTTCATTCACCAATCGTTTAGCAGTATTTGGGCACACGTGTTTAATTCTGTCCAATCACAACATTATTATAGTGAGAATTTTCTTCTGTAGAAAATTCCCGCGAGAATTATCTGACATCTGTCACCAGTTTTACTTTAAACTGTTAAACTGTATTTATTATGTTGCATTTTTGATTCAAACATTAAAAGATAATCTTCCGAATACCACTCGAGAGTGCGAATTAATTACAAAATAATTCTCCAGTTATTTTTTCAAACTTGTTGCCAGGGAATAGACACGAGAGCCCGTAGGGCTCGAGTGACTATTCCCTGGCAACAAGTTTTCGAAAATCTGTCGAATTATTTTCAATTTATTCTCACTCTCTTGTGATATTACTTATGATTATAATTTATTCATACATGACCAAAACGAAAATTTTTCATTTCTTGGAAAAAATTGCTAATGGCTAGTTGCTTCTCGGAAAGTTCGGAACGTACGGAAATTGATTTAGGCTAACATTGAGCAAATTTCATCTATTGTTATACAGCAATTGTAAATATTCACATGATTATTTAGAAAGAGTATGGTATTATCAGTGGTTCAATAAAAACTTGAATAACGAATAACTGGATCGTATTTTTTCACCGATAAAATTTGGTTTCATTTATTTATTATTATTAGTCTTACTTAAAACCTTCACGAATTTGTAGAAACTGTATCACATCCTCTAAAAATTATAAGTCTGAATTCCAAAGACAAGAAAACATAATTTGATTGTATATTTAGTGGTATAATTTCTGGTTCTACGAAACCCGTTAAATATTAAGTTTTACTATTTTATACAATGATTTAGATAATAAATGTTACTTAAATTAAAAACAACTTGTGCAAAATCATCTGCGTTTCAACCTTTGTTGAGGAATCGATGAAATACTAGTAAATTGATACTTCGTACTAGATATAATAAACAATCTATACCGGGTCTCTTTTTAACATTGAAAATACGATGTAAATGTAAAACTATTGACAATTAGTCAATATATGCAACCAATCATATTCTCGCGGCAACTTATTTTAGGTTACGTATTATTAAATTGTAATGCAAGACGTTGGAACAGTAGAACGATGTATTTAATTCTTATATCACTAAAGATTTTTTTACCTTCTATTGACTGAAGGGGTACCTGGATACCCAAATGCTTTTTTCGTGGGTTCGAGTCGTTCTTATCATTGTAGATGACTTTTTATAGATGTAGAGAAGGTGCCACTCGCCAAAATGACACCCACACGCCTGTCTAGCGATTGTGACGTGGTCAGTGTTAGTGCTGGGGAGGAGGGAGGTTCAGCACACAGGCTGTGCAATCAAATCAAATCTTCAATTCAGCATCATTTAGTCTTTGGTTCCTTTTGAAAACGTGAACGTGTGTGATTCTTTTCCTCGTTGTATTTTTTTAGTTTTAACTTTTATCAGTACATAAAACACAAATGTCTTCTGAAAAAAGTGACTCAAGCCAACCCGTGGTAGAAGATAAGAATTGTATTGTTTTTTGTATTCATTTTGTTATTCGCTTTTCTGGCTTTTGAAGAATATATTTTGACTATTTTAGATGATGATGAAGATTATATCCCGAATGAAGCAGATGGTGATGCATCTGATATAGAACCAGACGGCGAAATCGAGTTTGAAGATGTTTACGATTCAGATGAAGAAAATATTGATGACGAGGAAAATTCTGATATTACCGTAAGCAAACATGGTACCCAATGGCGTTCAACTCCACTCTCACAAGCACAGGCACTAGTTAGGAACGTTATACGTGAGAAGGGCGGTGCTGCAAACTTTTCGAGGCATTATGCTGCAAAACAAATTTTCAAGTCCTTTATTACAAACGAAATGTGCTCAATTATTTTACGAGAAGCAAACAGAAATGGTCAAAAAATAACAGATGGTTACAATCAGAATACAAATGGAAGAAAAAAGATTTTCCAGCCCTTTTCGGAGCAGAAATTTGATGCGTTTCTCGGAATCTTACTGACTGCAGGTGTACATAAATCAAATAAGGAGCATATACGTGAACTGTGGAAGCCCTATGCTACTCCAATTATTCGTGCCTCGATGTCCAGAGACAGGTTCAAAATGATGCTCAGATTTATTCGATTTGACAACAAAAACACTCGAACTGAAAGACTAAAGCATGACAAAGCCGCTGCAATTAGAAATATTTGGCTGATGCTAAATAAAAATTTGAAAAAAATGTAAGCCAAAGGAAAACATTACAAAACAAAATGTGGCGTAGACGTAATGGATCAAATGACGCTTTTACTATTTTCGTAGAAAATAACCTAAAAGTCACAGCAACAAATAAAAGAAAAAAAAATGGAGTCATTGGGAAAGGAGTTGTGCATTGCAGCTATTCATAAACGTAGCCAAAATCCCCTAACAGTTGGAAAATATTTTATTAGAACTGTGATGGAGGAGGTTTTGGGTAAATAATTTTTTCGTCCAACAGCTAATAATTTTGGGGAACAGCCTATACGAGACTCTTCTGGACGTATTGCAGTGGTTGGTAGCTGTTTTGGCTGTCGAGATGATGAAAGTAAGAGGAGAGCAACTAGAAAGTTTTGGAACGAATGTAAAAAACCGATGAACATTCAATAAATCGGGCAACATGTTATAAGTGTGTAACTAATAATTACATTAATTATTTCATTATACTGATTATATTCATTGGAAAATGATATGCAAAAACAAAACAGGAAAAAATTTTTAATTTATTGTTGTCTCATTGTCAAATCACTTGTGTTATCAAGGATTACTGGGATATGCACTTCTGATTGACAATATTTTTTATCAACAATCATGACATAATACGTTCATGTAATATGCTAGCCATGGGTACATAATAAGACTCCTAATTCTCAGGTCACGCCCCTTCAGTTTGATTTTCATTATTAAACCGGGTGGAATGTTGGTTGTCTACGCACGCGATATAATGACAGTTTTGACAGATTTCTTCGGTAAAAAAACATGTTTCGTTTTTAAAATTCAGGTTTAATTGTAATATGTAGGAGTAATATGTAATAAGTAACTTAATTTAGAGGCGGGCGTAGTTTAGCAGTTTGTGCACGGCTCCTTAACCATATGTTTCGGGTTCAATTTCGGGCAACAGCAATATCGTAGTAAAATCATAACCGTCTCTCCTCGCAAGGCAATGGCAAAACACCGAGGTATTCTGCCTAATATCTTCTTCTTTTGTCTTCTTTTAGCTAGGTTTAAAGCCTGTTCCCCTTCGACAAAGCCTCACTTCTCTCGGACTTCCTATACTTCTCTTGCCCAAAGGTTTTTTATTTCTCGCGATTCTTACAATTCAATTTCATCCCATTCTTTCAATATACGGATTACATTCCTTTCTTCCTTTTATGCGTCCATCCTCTTATGTTTTCTTTTTTGCACGTTCTACTTATATTTTCACTTATTTGTTTATCAAATAAAGTAGTTCTAATTATCGTTTTGCTTTAGAGGTGTCGGATCTGGTTTCAGCCATGTAGCTCATAATCAGTCGTATTGTAGCTTGATAAATTCTTGAATTTATTTTATATCAAGGTATTTATTTCTCCAAATGGAATCATTTAGATAACCTGCAATTTTATTAGTTTCCATTAGCTGTTGGAATACTTCATTTTTCATATCGCCATAACTCGATATTTCGATTCCCAAACACCTAAATGACATTACCTGTTGGATAATATTCTGATCTATTTCAAGTTTAGATCGAAGAGGATCCTTCGATCTTGTCATATATTTAGTTCTTGTCTTGCTGATGTGTTGAAAATCTACAAGTTTCTCTTCATTTTCAGCTATCGCTACAGGCATAGAAGAGAAGCGGCTAAGCCTTGAATACGATACGTCACATTACGATTGAGGATTAAAATGTTGATCGTAGATAAACAGCTGTATTTGTCTTGCACATAATGTTTGCAAAATACTTGTCTTCGACTAGTATTTACAAATTTTCATCTTTGTTAATAATAGCCTATATTATTTGCTCGATAAATAACATACTATTGTAAAATGAAACATAAGAATAATTACATTGTATGTTCAATTTAAACTAAAGAGACGGTATAATACTATTTTTTACGAAAATTATTATTGCAAATATGTAATATTACAACATGTTAGAAAACTACAGTAGAAACATTCCTGCAAGCAGGCAAATGATGAATTAACATCCCATAGTGTATACGTCGTTTTTTACTTTTCTGAAGTCAAAAGGTATTTATCATTATCATTCTTCCAAATCTCCAATGCACGTCCTTGGAGAGGCACCTAATTGATTGAATACGCCGCTAGTCCCTTGATATTTCCGTTGAGTTTTCGAACTTCTAGGTTTAACTTACTAAATTATTTTCTAATTTAATATGGTTAAACTTTTACGGATTTAGTTCATTACTTTTAATATGATCCATTAAACCAAGGTAAATGTTCTTTGTGCAGGTCAAAATAATAAAAGTAGAAACACTTTTTATTTTTGCGTGAATAGTATATTTTGAAATCGTTGCACGACCTGAAAACGAAAACGTGAAGGTTCAATTTTAGTAAAACAGGTGTCATAAAGTAAATACGTGGGATTCCGTTACTGCGTCTTGACTTTATTTTTGCTTTAAATACATTCAATAATGTTGTAGTCTTTCTACAATTTTATTTTTAACTATATAAGTAACCATCGAGTATAAACGATACGGATAAAAACACTTTATGTGTACGCAGACCCATTACAATTTAAAATTTTACCGCTTTACGACACCTTTTTTTATTAGTATTTGCGTGCGTAATGAATGTATTTTAAGATAATAAATTAAATTATTCCAACATTTTAACAGTTTTTAAAATAACTTTACGCTTCATGTTTAGTGCTACAATTAGAAGTGTATTTATTTATTCAGTGCCGGGTCTTTTTTGAAAACGTTATTAATAGATTCGTTTAAAACATTTATATGAATCGATATCGCAAGTTTAGTCAGAAATAAGTATAGGTGGGTGGGACAAAATGAACTAGCTAATGTTTCAATAGTAAATACGATAACGTTTTGGTTTTTTACGTATCAGTATACGATCGATTATGTTAGGTGGATATTTGTAAATTTGTACGAAGTTTGGTTTGGCCTTAAATTGTAGTAAATTCCATCTACTTTGAAAAGGAGCAAGTATCTTTTTCTGTAGGACTCATAATTTAGGAGTGTATTTTCAGCGTTGAATGGCTTTTACCACAGAAATATAAAGGTTACCAAAAAATGGTTCGTAGGCTTTTACTTTAATTTTATACAACAAACACTAATTCAACCTCATCGGAGCCTCAAAAACGAAATGCTCATTTCTAGGTAAAACACTGTCATGTTTGATAGTCAACGAAACTAAAGGTTAGTTGGCAACAATATTGCTCTTATTTCAAACACCATAATTCAAATAAAATTATTTTACTTTGCCCGGATATTCCACAATGCGTCACCTTCCTCTACATATACAGTTACAATTGAATTCAATAAATAAATTTACTATTGAAAACATCAAATGATTCAATTTAAAGATTTTTAATTTACTTAATTACATTGAAAATGATAAATCAAAGGAAGCTTTGTAATTATTGTTGATACAAAGTAAGGAATTTTTATTTAATCAAATTACAGTGCTAAATTTAACTTTTGACGTATCAGTAAACAGATCAACAAAAAACTTTTTCCAACTATAAATGTTTTGTAACGATTAGGACAAAGAATGATCGTGAAATAGATAAACGCTAATTCTTGAATTAAATATTCTTCGAGTTTAGACTGTTACTTTTTAATGTTAGTTCAACTTTTAATAAAACTTCAGATAATATTGTTCCAATATTATATGATTCTAATTATAAAATTGAAGAAATTTGCTGGGCCTCCACGAAGTTCTCAAATTTGGACATCCAGGCTTTTAATCAGCGTTATTATTCGATATTCGATATCTGTGTTGTAATCTAACAAAGGGACTTAAGGTAATGGTCATATTTCTGAGGAAACGTTAGAAAAGTGAACACTGTAGCGTGTGCTCTCACAATTTATAATTATGGTTGTCAAACTTCAAACAGTAATAACTTTTTAATTTTTGGTATACATTAAATTCAAAAATACCGTTAAGCTCTGAATTTAATTCTTCATGGAAAGGTACTGAAAAGTATAACGTAAAAAATCACTTTTAGGTTCCTTTTTTGCAATCACATTTCCTTCCAGAGCGTTTTCAAACATCAAAGTGCTAACATATTTTTAAATTCTGATAGAATAATTAAAAAAATACAGAGTGAACATAACAAATTGTGGGTCAAGTGAGCTAAAAAATTCAGAACTTATTAATTTGCCGTCTCTCATAAATTGTTAAATGCTTGAGGTTGTGAAACCAACCTAAAATTCACAGCGGACAATTGTCAAAATTACTTTACTTAAACTTCTTTTCATCAAAAAAATATCCAAACATGAAATTGTGTGCCTTTTTCAGATAATAGGATTATTGTTTTTAATTAGGGGCTTCAGCAGTTGAAAATAGATTTCCGCACTAGTTTTGCTGTTAATTAAGAGTTCATCTTCTGATTTCCAACTACTACAACAGCTCGTGCTGCTTTTTGATGTGGTTGACACTATTACCAAGGACATAAAATTTTAAACGTGCAAAATATCACAACTTGATCATAAAGAAAGATAACAGTATTTAGTTAAAAAACTGCCGTATTCTGCACGCTATAAGACGCACCTCAAATTTACAAGATCATCTTTAAAATAAATGCATTGTTTTTATTCAGATTATAAGACTGGCCCCAATTCTAAGCATATTTGTTTAATCAAAAAAGTGTATCTTATAGCCCGCGAAATGCGGTAATTATTAACAAAAAAAAGTTCTGACCGGCAGTGTTGCTAAGTTTGTTTATATTTTTGCTTTGTATTAAGATAAAGGCCATGGAGAGTTTCTGTCTACGTATCTGAAATCTGCTGGAAGTGTACAAGAGGGTTATTTGAAGCTATTTTGGCAAGCTTGGGGAAGAGTCTGAATTACCTCTTGGATAAATATAGCACCCATACAACGACAACAACAGAGAAAGGAAATTGGCAACATCAATGCAACCAAATATTTTAATTTGTTATTGTCGAATTTTTACACCTAACTTAAAGTATGTTAGGGAAAATTTACATGTTGCTTTTGCGATTGGTTATTTTCTGTTGTGAATAAAATTTACATTCTTAGTTTATTTAATGTGTATAGTGAAGTTGAGGGTCTATAAAGGTTTTATTCATTTTCGCCAGTTGACTTACAATAACAAAAGCTCTTGAGTTGAAAAAATAAAATAAACATATCTGATTTTATTTCTTGAAGGGAACAATTTCATGAATGAATTTCTAATTAATTGCAATTTATTAGGAAATACATTTTCATTCTTTTATTTAATTATATACTTTTTTTGAAATTGTAGAAAAGCAAACAAACAATTCCAATAAACCATTCTCGACTAAGCAGTCGTTGAGTTTAGACGTGCTGTGACGTTTTGTGATAGCCCGTGAGTTATTTATTGATATCAGTAAGATAAAATAAAAACTAGTTCAACGAGTGTCCTTCAGCACATACAGTGCGCTTATTAAGTGAGGTGTAACACGGTAGTTGCACGTAAGTGCAATTACAAAACACCATGTTGGCCCCTGACTACAGGAGCCAGCCTCCAAATCCCCAGTCTCAAGTATCTAATGTTCAAGATTTATCACAGAGTAGAGCAACGACGTATTCAGCAGTGACACAGAAAGACCAGTTTCCAAAAAAGGATCAAGGTATCATATTAGAAGCAAAAGAAGGCATCGAGTTAAAAGAATTCATTTTCGCTATAGGAAATATTATAGGCCCAGCTAATGTTCGATTTGCGTCAAAAATTTCCAGAGGAAGAGTCGGTATGTTCCTCGCTTCCAAGAAAAACGTTGAAGATCTTGTAAGTAACCATTCGCATGTAAATATCAACAACACTCAAATTGGAATCAGACCTTACATCATGCAATACAAACGCGTAATCCTATCGAACGTATGTCCATTAATTCCACATGCAATAATAGAGGAAACTATTGATAAATTAGGAATTAGAAGAGGATCAGCAGTTTCCTTTTTAAGAGCAGGATTATCAGATAATGAGTACACTCACGTTCTGAGTTACCGCAGACAGTTGTATGTGCATCCTGAGGATGTGCACTTATTACCCGAGTCAACTAAAATACATTACGACGACACTGCGCATTGGATCTTTCTCTCAACAGATTCTGTTACCTGTTTCATTTGTAAGGAGAAAGGACATTTAGCTAAGTACTGCCCGAAAAACTCCGATTATCCTCCCAATACAGACAACAACATTGATCTCGTAGACAATAGTGGAAACATTCCGGTGGAGGTAAACGAGATTGTTAAAAGTCAAGAAACCAAAAACACACAAGATAATACTAATGTTAATCAAACTCTCAAAAGAACCAATTCAGCCATAAGCTCCAATGATTCACAATCAAACGATTTCCCTTCCCTTAATCCAAGTTCAAGTAAGTCACCTCATAAAATAAGGAAAAACATTATTTCGACAGAGTATGAACAAACTAGCGAAGAGATAATTGACGATCTAACGACAGACAACAGCCAGGAAAAAATAGTAGCTAACAGAGAAAACACCATAGATAGCATGTTAGAGCCCTTAAAAAAGCAGTTTGGAAAAAATGATAAAATCCTAAATTTTGAGCAATTCAAAAGCTTGATCGAAAATTTACAAGGCAGCCCAAATCCAATAGAAATTGCGCTCAACTACACGGAAGATATTGATGCACTTGTCCAACTAATGAAAGTAGACCTGTACCCTCATCTCACTAAACGTGCCATGAAAGCTCGTTTTACCAGATATTCCAAAAAGTTATCCATGCAAATGAAAGAACAGAAAGGGGAAGATTATCCAACAGATGACAGTCGTGACACAACACCAAATCAAACCGATACCGAGTCATAAAATCCGTTCAATATTGCGCATCTCATATTAACAAAAATATTAATTATGGATAATATTATCTTGCAGTGGAATATTAATGGCCTAAACTGCCATTTTGAGTATCTTAAAAAATTAATCAACGACCAAAACCCAGGAATATTATGTTTACAAGAAACAAATTTCAAAGATTATAACTACACGAATCTTAAAAGTTATAAAAATTTTTACAAAAATAGAATTAACTGCCTAGCAGCTAGTGGAGGCGTTGCCATATACGTGAAAAACTACATAGACTGTGAAGAAATTAAATTAAATACTAATTTAGAAGCAGTTGCTATCACATGCTCCATTTCCTCAAAACAAATATGCATTTGTAATGTTTATATTCCTAACAGCTACAATGTAAACAAAAGAGAAGTTCAAGACATCATTGAACAACTTCCTTATCCATATATGCTTGTCGGAGATTTTAACTGTCACAACATAATATGGGGTTCGAACCATACTGACACAAGAGGCAAAATTATTGAAAAAATTTTAATTGACCAAAATATTTCACTACTAAATGCCAATAAGCCAACGCACATCAACATCTCTAATGGAACGCTAAGTAATATCGATCTTTCCTTGTGCTCGCCCAATTTAGCCTGTACATTGGAATGGAACGTTATGGAGGACAATTATGATAGCGATCATTTTCCTATAATCATGTCATTGGGCAACGAGCAAATTCTAGAACCACCAACTCACATACCTCAGTGGAAAATCAGTAAAGCCGACTGGCCCAAATTTCAGCAGATTATAGAAAATGAAATCAAATCTATTCTAGATCTTCAATGTACATCAAACAGTCAAGTTAATGAGATTGTTAATAAACTTGAAGGAATAATAATCTATGCTGCCAATCAATCTATCCCTAAGAGTAAAGGGAAACCTGGAAAAAAGGAACTGCCTTGGTGGAATGAACTATGCGAGGAAGCAATTAAAGAATCCAAGCAAGCCTTATATAGATTTAAAAAGCATAATACTGTAGAAAATAAGTATTATTTTAACCGCAAAAGAGCTGAAGCCAGAAGAATTGTTAAGCAGTCTAAAAGAGAATCGTGGATTAATTATATAAGTACGTTAAAGAGAAATATACCCATGGTAGAATTGTTCAACAAAATACGTTCAATCAACGGGAATAAACAACAATCAAAAATTCGAAACATTACCCTACCAGATGGCACCGTCTTGTCTGAACCTACAGTCACTGCCAACACAATGGGTAAAATGTTTGCTGAAAATTCGAGTGACTCCAATTTCGATGAAAAGTTCTTAGAATACAAAAAAGGCATTGAAAATGAAGGGAGCTACTTAGATTTCTCGGAGGCCGAGCAGAGCAACGATGAAAACCCACTCAACTACCAAATCACTAGTGAAGAGCTTAAAACAACTTTAAAAAATTGCAAAAACACCAGTGCTGGCCCAGATGATATATCTAATCTGTTTCTAAAAAATTTGCCAGAAATAGCCCTGACCTTACTACTGGAAATCTTCAATAGTATCTGGTCGTACAATATTTTTCCCGACAAATGGAGAGAGGCAGTCGTGATCCCTATTCCAAAACCAGGAAAAAATTTACAACAAAAAGAATCGTATCGGCCTATCTCACTTACATGTTGTATGTGCAAGTTATTAGAAAAGATCATCAATTACAGACTCAAGTGGTTTTTAGAATCAAACGAACTACTCTCCCCCTTTCAACATGGATTCCGACAAATGCATTCTACAGCAGATAGTCTCACATACATACATAAAAATATCTGTGATGCATTTATTAATGACCAACACTTAGTAGCAATCGCACTTGATATGGAGAAAGCATATGACATGTTATGGAAAGAGAGGATTTTATACTTGCTGGCAAATAACTATCAAATCAAAGGTAATATGTTCAACTTTATCAAAAACTTCTTGAGGAACAGATCGATGAAAGTGAGAATAAACGGAAACCTATCAGATAAATATGAAATTAAAAACGGAGTTCCCCAAGGAGGAGTGATCAGCGTCACTCTATTTCTAATAGCTATCAATGACATTACCCAATCCTTCCACGCTCCGGTTAAATACACAATGTACGCTGATGACGTGACCATCCTTCTCGCAGGGAAGAATTTAGGAAACTCCCAAAAAATACTCCAAAATGTCCTAAACAACGTACAATCCTTCTCAAATGAGACCGGTTTCAAAGTATCCAAAACTAAAACACTTGTTACCGTCTTTTCCCGTAAAACTAAAAATAATAACAATATTGTATTATTCCTTGATGACCACCAACTTAAGACTGTTGAAGAAATCAAAATATTAGGAGTTACATTAGATAAAAAACTAAGATGGGAACCCCACATAAAAAATCTTAAAATTGAATGCTTCAAAAAAGTGAATATTCTTAAAAGCTTAGCATCTATTGAATGGGGAGCAGATCAAGAAATCATTCTGAAAACTTACAATGCCCTTATCCAATCCAAAATTGATTATGGCAGTATATTGTATGATTCCGCTACTCCACATCTATTGAAAATATTAGACCCCATTCAAAACGCAGCAGCAAGATTAGCAACTGGCGCTTTCCGCACGTGTCCTACAAATAGCATACTAGCTGAGGCCAATGTACTTCCGTTAAAATTTAGACGAATAAAACTCTGTCTAAATTATATGTTATCAACTAAAGCGATACCGAGCAATGTATCATCTAAAACCATTGACGTCAATACATACTGCGATTGTTACATAAAAAAGCAATCCATTCCTAAGCCACTTAATATAAGAGTTAAACATTACATCCAAGACTTCAATATAAACGCACTTGAACCAGAGCAACGACAAATTTCTAAAATACCTCCATGGACACTAAGAATTCCAGAAGTCATCATTCCCGATATACAAAAGTATTCTATGGCTCTCATAGAAATCAAAAGCAAAATTAAAGAAATAACAGATAAATACTCGAACTATACACACATTTTCACGGATGCAGCCAAACTAACTAACGGTGTAGGCTGTGCCGTATTAACGCCTCATGAGCATTTTATGTACACGCTCCCAAATGATACTTCAGTCTTTCAAGGAGAAGCAATAGCCATACTAAAAGCTTTAAGCTATGTCCATATCAACAAACATAAAAGCATAATATTTTCAGATTCCGTCAGTGTACTATCAGCAATAACTAGTAAAGAATCAAAGAGTGCTATAATAGCTAGTATTATAGAGACATTCAATCAAATAGTAAATGAAAATAACGATGTTAATATTATATTCTGTTGGGTACCGTCTCACGTAGGTATTGAGCAGAACGAAAAAGTAGACGAACTAGCAAAAAAAGCTGCAGTATCTAAATCAACTAAAATAATTAACATTCCCCATGCACTAGAAACGATTAAAAAAATATGTAACTCAGCCATCTACAAAAAGTGGAACGACGACTGGGTGCTTGCCAATAAGTCCAACATAGTAAGGAAATCTGTTTTTGAACAAAATCCAGCTGTTTTCTTCAATAGAAAGGATCAAGTAATTATCAACCGACTCCGAACTGGACATACAAATATTAGTCACCTGCATATCATCACAAAAGAAGAGCATGAGATTTGTAATAATTGTGAGGTGCCACTATCAGTACAACATATAATTATTAACTGTCCTAACTTTGTAAACGCTAGGAATAAATTTAATCTTTCAAGTGAGACCTCAGATAATTTGGTTAAATGTTTATCAAGTGTTAAATCATGTAAAAATGTAATCGACTATCTAAAGGAGATTAAAGTGTATGATCGGATTTAAATATTTAATTTATCTAGTATGTAAATAATTAACATCATTATTATGTATATTTATATTCCGCTATACACTCTCTATATTCCTTAATCTACAACTATTGCATTATTATGTCATTATACACAATGTAATACTATGTAAAATTAAGTAGTCGCTAATGACCCCAGATGGTCGATGCGACTTTAAATAAATATATATAAAAAAAAATAAAAAAAATTCCAATAAACGTGAAAAAGGGCATTTACTTTCAAACTATTATTTTAGAACATTTCGGCATTTACTCTCTGACACCAATTTTATGTTCTTATGTTAGAGCTGTTTTCGCAGTGATCGTTGAAGCTTTTGTGCATTTTTTTCAGCTAGAAGAATAAGCAGACTATAACAAATAAGATGTCATGGCGGTTCCACATTCTTTTTAATTTGATCTAAATTAATGTAAAAATATTAAAATCAAGATCATCCTTACAACCGTCTCCAGAGAAGGTCGAATTTGAACCTCCGCATGACGTAGTAATGAATATTAGAAATCTCTTACGCTTTAATTCAAACAGATAAGTTTCAAGATAAGTCTAAAAAATTAACAACAAGTTACCAAAATCTTACTGTGAAACGTTGAATAGTCGAAAGCAAGAGGCAGGACTACCGGCGGCAATTTTACGACAAAGGTTTGTCGCTTGAGGAGTAACATTCCGATTGTCGACTTGTTAGTGGAATAGTGGTAGTGTGAGTCACCGATTCTGTGTTCCAAATTTGTGAATTTGTATTAAATTGTGTACTTCTCTTCAGTTTTTCAATAACAACTGATAAACCATTTATAATTACAAAATATTTTTAGTGAATTGTGTGGTGTAAATTTAAATAGAGTACAACTATATTACTATAAGAGACTATCACATTTGCATAATGCCAAAATGCAGGAAAGGTAGGTTTCCTAGTAAACGTCAAGCAGCGATTAGGTAAAACTAAAACATGAAGTATTTAGAAAATCCATATAATTACGCTGCCACTTAAATTTGCAGAAATTTAGGAAAAGTTAAATGCAAGAAAAATGAGCTTGCACTAAACACTAAACACTAAAATGAATGATAAAGTAGCACAGCCATCAATGTCGTTAATAGAAAATTGTTTTTTTGCCGACTTTATTTGTATTTTCACGTACCGCAAGTACTGTGTATGTATTCGAATTCGTAATATTTGGTGTTTTTTAAATACATGTTTTTTTATAAGGGTACAATCTAGCATACTTCAGAGAACCCCCAAGAACCAGAAACATCATGTTCTAGTACAGAAAATCGTACTTTGTCGGGTTCACTAGCACTTTTACATCGTAGTGATGAGTATGTGTTCAAATTTATAAATTTGTTGTGTTTTTTAAAATGTAGCTGTTTTTAAAAGCAGAAGTATACCAGAACATTTTTCTAGTTGAGAAAATGGAAATGGAAAATGGGTTAGGAAATATTGTGCGGCAGGAGACTAGTTGATATTGCACATTTTTGTGATAAATATAAAACTTGTAAAGCATTTTATTTATTCGAATAGTTAATAATTGTAGTTACTGAATTTATATCTATTCGAATTTTACGAGGTTAATATAATGCTATTGCTGGTCCGGCCTTGTTAGAATAATTATGTGCATATATCTTTTAGATAGAAAAAGATGACGAATTTTGTAAAACAATGATGAAGAAGTTACAAGAATTTTATCTGGAAGCTATGGTACCCGTTCTATTGAAGAAATGACTGAAAAATATAGTTCTTTATAAATACAGTCGAACTCCTCAATAGTGACCTCCTCTATAATGATTTTTTCTCTATAATGATGTTTTTGTCAAGAACGTACATTTTTGCACGTTTTGCCTATAACAATACCTCTAAATTATGATGTTAAGCCTCTATATAGTGATTATTCTTAAAGAAAGAATTTTCGGTAATAGAAAATACAATAAATGTATTGAACAACTGATTTTTATGGGAATTTCCATTTTTAAAAGTATTGCTGTGCAATCAACTTTGGACAGATTTTTTCATTAATAAGTACATGTTACGTAAGTATTCAATTACATACGATAATGCTTATTAATAACTGTGTATTTCTATTTTTTTTTAAATTTAACAGTTTATTTGCAATCTGTCATAATACATCAGACAATCAGTAATTTTTGTAGGATATTGCCTACATTAGCAACATAATAAATCTTAATTGTTTTGTTTCATTTTGAATTATCGATTGGTTTTTAAAGTGGGTGCCAAAACTGTAAAATTATACTTAAATTCTATATTGTGAAGTTTCCCTATAGTGATGTTTTTTCATGGCTTTTCGAACATCACTATAGAGAAGTTCGACTGTATTTGTTAATTTCTTATATAATAAATTAAATACCTACCAAATACAAGAACCATTTTTTCTAATCATTGCCGATGGTATGTACGTAAGTATACGAATTCCTATTCGTACGTACACTCTGTCGCACTTTAAATGCGACACGATGTTCGGCGCTTGCAGGCCACTTTACAAGGATGTTTGAATGGTTGTATACAAATTATCAGGTCCGTATACAAGATTTGTTATTGAGGATCAGTGTTATGAAGTCAAAAATCCAAATAAGTAAGTGAAACGACAAATACAACGAATAAAATACGTTCGTGTAATAGTCGAACAGTTTCAAGAAAACAAGCTCAAATTTGTTACTAAACAGTATTTATTATTAACAAAAGTAACAAATCATTAATTTGTTGTTATTAAATAGATAATAAATATACACGCATTTAATAAAATGTTATTGTAACGCATCAAAAACCTTAATTTACATTCTTAGTGCTTCGTTTACGAGAATATGGAAGATTTTGCCAATTTTTTTTTTAACGGCGTTAATCGATACTTAAATGTTTAATCTGATACGAAACAAATGCAACTCATTAATTTACTGGAATAATTAGTAGATATCAAATGAGGAGTGATCATTCAAAACGAAACGTCTGTTTTCTTTTGAAATTTAGATTTTATGCGTTTTAGATTCTTTTCCAAAGTTTACATCGGTTTTCGTGTCTAGATTTAAACAAAACAAAATATAGACATATCCATTGTGATAGATTTAAAATTCATTTTTATTTTCAACCTTGTAAATATATTAAAGTATTGTTCGATTTAGGTACATTTGATTAACTAGTAACATGTATATAACAAACAAAGTAAAATAACATAACATAAGTAATAACTAGAATAAATAAAATAACTCATTAAGAGAAGAAGAAAGCGGGGCTGTGCCAAGAACACTAGCAACGTTACCTCTTTGTATAGCCAAACTTATTCGTTGCTTCAAATATGTTTTGGCTTGAGGAATTCCCGTTGTTTGCACAATACGCCTCCCCAAATCTTCAAGGAGAGAAAGGGCATCAGCACTCCAAGGACCCAAAGTTTCCACAGCGAAGGCGACAAAAAAATAATCATCAGAAATTGACTTATATTTCTTTTTCTTAAGATTTTCTGCCAAGTGGGCAGCAGATCTTGCAGAAAATGAAGAATCAGTTAAATGAGAAGGGGCAAGTGTATCCGTACAAGTAAAATCCCAAACTAAGGATTTACCTACTTTCCATGGAATAACTGTAATACCATCTGGACGTTTGCCATCATCCCTCAGAATACCATTAGGTTCAAGGATACAAGGAATGTTGGCAGAAGAGAAAGCACGTTTAATAATGTCATTAATACAGCTGTGACGAGAGAGTCTACCAGCACTTTTAATGCACGATAAACCATGATGACCCAACGAGTCTACAGAAGAACCGCACGAGCAGATATGAGGATGACAGAAATTGATCCCCAATCTAAGTGAAATAGCAATTTGTAAGATGTTTTTTTCTAAAAGAGTACCTAATTTACAAGATGGAAGAGCTTCAAGCCAAGCTCCAGATTCAAGTTCAGATCCAGCTAATAAGATAGCCTTTTCTGTAATATTTGAGGAAGATAATAAATTTTGAAATATTTTCTCACAGATAGGTAAGTCCCAATTTCTTTGAATAGAAAGTTCTTTTGGAAGTAAAGACGAATTAGAAATTTCCTTCCAATAATCAACAGCCTCGTTAAGGGATGTAATTTCAAAATTAGAGAAACTAGAAGGTAGAATGGACATAATAAGTTCAGAATTAGAAAATATAGAAGACAAAAAGGCAGGCGAGGAAATATCAATTATAGACCTTATACCTAATCCACCAAAACGGATTGGTAATTTGGCTTGAGTCCAAGATCGAATTGTAAATTTAATATTCAAAATTTTTTCCAAAGAAGAAATAACAATATTATCCAATTCAAGACACTCATCTTTAAATTTCCAAAAAGGACAACATCTGAGATTATAAGTGAAATTAGGTATCCAAAAACAATGGCGGAGTAAAAATAAACTAATATGAGGATTAATTTTACATAGATTTGAAGAAAGTAAAGAGAATGAATCAATTTTTTTAGAAATGAATGGAGGAATTGCTGCATCGAAAATAGGACAACCAAGAATAAAAAGGTCTTCAACATTACAAACGTGAATACAAGGAGCTAATAATTCGAATCTTTCCAAAATTGAAGACTTGTCTAATTCCGAAACATTATTAAGGAAGAAAAGTTCGCATTTATTGAAATTAAGAACTAAACCAATTTTCTTAAATTCAGAAATTATCGTTTCTAAGTCTTGTAAGACATCCAAAGCCTTACCACCTAAAGAACCATCATCCAAGTACCAAACATTCAATTCTGAAATCAAACTCTTAATAATTTGATGAATCGATAAACTAAAAATTGCAGGACCGAGAGGGTCACCTTGTTGACAACCTACTGAGGATTCAATAACATTTCCATTAAAGAATAATTTTGATTGATAAGCATAACATTGCCAGAGATAAGGATATATATCTGGAGTAACAGCCTTGACAACAGAAAGAAGGGAGTCTCTTTCGATAGAATTGAAAGCATTTTTAACATCGATTTTAAGGAAAACCTCAGCATCAGATTGATTATTAATATAAGTTCTAATTGAATGAACAGCTCCCTCACAACCACCCTTAATTCCAAAACCTAATTGAATAGGATGAAAAAAGGAAGATAACAAATCCTTAATGTGGAAACTGCATAATTTAGAAGATAAACGTCTAAAAGTTGAACCTATTGCAATAGGACGGATACCGCCATCTTTTTTAGAAAGGGCACAAAGAGAGGCACCATAAAGAATAGGTCTAATATCAGAAAGAACTTCACCAGCTAACATGAGATTGCAGAGAATACAGATGGCTTTCAATAAGTGACGACCAGAGTCACCTGTATTACCTAATAAATCTTTGAGATGTTGTGGTCTTATTCCATCCATTCCAGCAGCAGAACCATTAGGGAATGACATAATCGCTTTATAAACTTGATCTTCAGAGACAGTGAGATGTTCTACCATTTCTTCAGGTGGATCAGGAAACTGGAGTAATCTTGAAGGAATTGGATGTTTAGATTTCAACGATTCAAAAGTATCAGCATTATTGTTGGCAAATGAGTCATCAGAAGATAATAAGCGAACTGCACCCTTAATATCACCATCCGCAATTTTGTTCTCAACCGATTTATAAATTGAAAATTTTGAGAAATCGGTTTTGGAATAAAGTATGGAGTCCACGTTAGAGTCAGCATTCTTCTTAACTTTAGAAGTTAAAGATTCCTTTTCATAACCATTTTTAATAGGAACATGAAGAACACGAAAGGCAAAAAGAAAAAGGTCTTCCCAGGATGGTAAAGAATTAACGGAAACACATTCATTTATAATTTTGGCTAGTTTACTAGCCACGGATATTCTAGCTCCACGCGGAATTCTTCTAAGAATACAGACATTCGATTTTAGGTAACCAATTTTTTCTGTTAAATTGAGAAATTTAACAGGAAGTTCCGGAACAGGCACATTCTGTTTATGACATCTAGAAATGTGAATTTTGAGACCATGTAAACTCTTGAAAAATTTTGAATTTGGACAAATATGACATTTCATAAATAAACTGTCAAAAAAAAAAAACCGGACCAAACCAAAAAGTAGTCACAAGATAAGCTCAAGATAAAGCTCAAAGACCAATCCAGTATCCAATTACTCTCCAAAAAGAATCGGCAAGAATTTTTCAATGGGAAACGTCAGTACCAAAGTTCTCGATTTTCCAAATTTCTAAACGTGCCCTCACTTAGTCCACGACCCAAAGACAAAGAGTCCCAAATTTTCTCTTCACAGGCAAAAAAAAAAAAAAAAAAATCACAAAAGTTCAAAAAATCAAGAACACTTAAAAAATTAGAAAAATGTCAACGGAAAACGTCAAACCCAAAAATACAAATTTCTCCCCAGTTCCACACTGTAGATCGACGAAAACCAACAAATAACCAAACCAAAACAGTAATATAACGCGTCAAAACAACTCTACAAAATATTTCTCGAAAAAATAATCCAATTTGGTCAAACCTTCACGGACCGAAAAATTTTCACATACACACTTTGACGGCAATAATATTTTTTTTTTTTAATTCAAAAATGAATATTTACGAAAAACATTTATTGTTCTATTATTATTATTATTATTATTATTATTATTATTATTATAAACAACACATCCAAAATGGTTTATTTTTTTAGCGTGTTTTCTTTTCCTGTGTAAAAGGGTTGATTCTTGATTTTAAGTAAAAAAATGTTCATGGAATCGTAATTTAGAGTCGAATATTATTCCTAAATACTTAAATTTGGGTGAAATTTCCAAAATAATTTCATTAAATTTAATTAATGGTAATTCATATTTTAGTTTTCTAGTAAATAGTGTGGTTTCTGTTTTACTGGTATTGAATGTTAATTTATAGTGATCCCTTTTGTAAATAGATTTAATATTTTAAATTCTTCTTTCCGTGTCCGGTCAAACAATGTTCTTCCAATCACCAATGGCCTTGAAAAGGACCGATGCAATGGCATTCTTAAGGCCAGGTTAAAGAATTTTCGCGGACCGAATGCGAAGACTCGTCATAAAACTGCCAGTGCGAACCAGCTGCTGAGACGGTCCCTTGCTAGGTCACAATACAGTAGTTCTGGCTTTATTACTTGCCTAATAGTCATTCTCAACCTGCATTTCTGTTTTCTTGTTATGCCAAAAATTGCAGTGTTTTGTGACAGAATTTTATTTTAGTGTGTCAACGAGTTCAAGTTTTGAAAAAGCACTCGTATCATTGCTCCGTATGATTTGCTACTATGTTTTAGAAAAATTTAAAAATGGAATTTAATGAAAATAAAACAAATTAAAAAATTTAAATTTATATTTGTATAATCTGAATTTTAACTTACAAGCAGAAGTATTTTTTAATTAATATAATAAAAACAAAAATTAGTCATGTTGAGGGGCAGAAACATTTCATCTACCTATCTTTGCGTAGTGGCATGTTTGTAGTGTGTCGCGGATCAACTAATTCGGGAAGTACACAATTAAAATAAAGTCGTTGTAATTTCGGCAGCATTTTTTCGCTCCAAAATTTATTGTCTCTCCATATCCACTGTGTTTTCGGTGGACAATGATCCCCTAACCAAACACACAGTAAACAT
This sequence comes from Dascillus cervinus, assembly GCA_949768715.1. Taxonomy (NCBI): domain Eukaryota; kingdom Metazoa; phylum Arthropoda; class Insecta; order Coleoptera; family Dascillidae; genus Dascillus; species Dascillus cervinus. The sequence goes on from OX458316.1 coordinate 19,046,772, forward strand.
GATTCTTTGTCAGCTATTTGCAACTGTCCTTGAATTTGATAGTACCAATCATGATTATGGTTTATTGTCATAATACCTGTCCGTTTTTCATATTTCCAAAAAGTGGCTTTTTTGGAATCAAGAGCTTCTTCAATTGATCCTAAAAGAAAACAAAAAATCAAAACCACCTTTTTAAATTTAAAATATTGAAGTACTTATGTAGATAGTACGGTACAGTGGTGATACATACCGATATCATTATGGGAAGTTGTCACGGTATCAGAAAAATCAACATTTAAATCGGTTTCTATTCGATTTATCGAAACTGCATCTTCAGGTAATTCACTACTAGTTGATATCGACTGTGATCCCGCTGATTGATTTTTCAATAAATTCTAAAAATTAGTATAATGTAGTATAACTGATGTTTTTAAGAAATTTTTCCCAACGTATTTTGTTCGAAGAAGGTTAAAAAAGGCCGGTTCGTACCCATGTCATAAATAGTTTGCGGTTTCACTTTTATGATCTGTTGTAAATCACCAGCGAAATATTTCTGGAAGTCTATCGCAATTTTAATAATCGTATAGTCAAAATATCTTTATTATTATCAAGTCTATAAAAAAAGTAAACATATCTACTTCTTCAAAAAAAAAAGTACAAAACGGCTTTGGAGTTTTCTAAATTCAATTTTTTGTAAAGATTTTACAGTGGTTGAAAAATTATTATCGTTCCTTATGTGTATGTATTTAATTGCGGCTCGCGAAAAATTTCAAATTTTGAAAAATGGCTCGGACTATCAAGGAGCTTGGCCACCCCTGCCCTATATAATGGTTTGATCGTTAATTAAGCTGAAACGTAAAATTAAATTAAATATTTGAAAAATTATTTCACCCAAATTTAAGTATTTAGGAATAATATTCGACTCTAAATTACGATTCCATGAACATTTTTTCACTTAAAATCAAGAATCAACCCTTTTACACAGGAAAAAAAAGAAAACACGCTAAAAAAATAAACCATTTAGGATGTCTTGTTGGTAATAATAATAATAATAATGTAAATGTGATTTGTTTGTAAAATGTGACGAGGAAAAAACATTCCGAAAATAAAAGAAAAGAAGATATGGAATAAGGAAAAACACATAAGTCATACCTAAATAAAATAAAATAATTAATTCCATATCGGGACAAAAACCGTTCAATTTGAATTTTAAAAAGCTCAAATTAACTAGTATAATAATAATAATAATAATAATAATAATAATAGAACAATAAATGTTTTTCGTAAATATTCATTTTTGAATTAAAATGAATTTTAAATCTATCACAATGGATATGTCTATATTTTGTTTTGTTTAAATCTAGACACGAAAACCGATGTAAACTTTGGAAAAGAATCTAAAACGCATAAAATCTAAATTTCAAAAGAAAACAGACGTTTCGTTTTGAATGATCACTCCTCATTTGATATCTACTAATTATTCCAGTAAATTAATTAGTTGCATTTGTTTCGTATCAGATTAAACATTTAAGTATCGATTAACGCCGTTAAAAAAAAAATTGGCAAAATCTTCCATATTCTCGTAAACGAAGCACTAAGAATGTAAATTAAGGTTTTTGATGCGTTACAATAACATTTTATTAAATGCGTGTATATTTATTATCTATTTAAAAACAACAAATTAATGATTTGTTACTTTTGTTAATAATAAATTCTGTTTAGTAACAAATTTGAGCTTGTTTTCTTGAAACTGTTCGACTGTTACACGAACGTATTTTATTCGTTGTATCTGTCGTTTCACTTACTTATTTGGATTTTTGACTTCATAACACTGATCCTCAATAACAAATCTTGTATACGGACCTGATAATTTGTATACAACCATCCAAACATCCTTGTAAAGTGGCCTGCAAGCGCTGAACATCGTGTCACATTTAAAGTGCGGCAGAGTGTACCATCGGCGTGAATTATAAGTAAACACTCTGTACCATAACGGGAGCGGCGAACCTATGACAAGGGTAAGGCGATTATGAACTCAAACTCATAAACAGTGCAGCGTTCAAATGGTGCCGTGACAACGACGAAAATGCTAAAAAGAAATTCGAAGCAGAAATGCATCTCAGAATAGAAGACTGTGGACTTTTTATAGATAAGGAAAATTGGTGTAATACCAACAAATTATTTGTGTAAATTCAAGAAGGTCCGTCCGCAACGACTTGAGTGACATATGTCAACAATTGATTCAACCAATATCGCACAAAGAGCATTCATAAATTAGATTACGTAAATGGTCCAACATAAATGAATGTTGCATCTTTTTCTTAACGCGTGTGGTGTGTACCAATGGGCTTCCAAAACGTATGTCGGTGAATAAAAATCTTAAGAATAAGTGACATGCCCACTGCAAATATTTGTTTCGGCAAACTGCGAAAACAGCCTTAACCGTTATCTGAATAAGGTGTCCGAATACACATTGGCGTTAAAAAAAAAACGTAGCTTACTGACTTACTCGATTTATTTTACAAGTTTGTTCAATTCGCTAATGCAACTTTCAAGATTAAGTGTTTTGAGTAATTCCAAATACAAAAGTGCAAAGGAGTGAAGCCGAAAAATTTGAATTAATAAGCACGTTCAATGATTTTAAGCTATTGAAAAGGAAACCAAGTGATATTTTGAAACCCGTTGACTTGTCGATAACTATACAATCAAGGACTTTTAATTTATTTTTGATTGTGCTATATACCTATAAATATTTGACCTTTAATTTGTAAAGCCCGACCAAGAACATTTTTGTAGATGGTGTATTTAGCAAACAGCAAATCAATTTTTTGGTACCTCTGTTCTACTTACTGATGAAGCTACATTTACGAGAAATGGACCAAAGTGTAGTTCGACTTTTCCTCACCAGTACGTGCAACGTATCTTCAGTTGCTCTATAACTTAAAACTTCACAAATTAGCGAGTAGTTTCACAAAATTCACATTTATTTTGCCGACTACTGTAATGACGCTGGTCTGTGGAATATATGCGCTGTTGGGCGCCTTTTTGTTGTTGTTGTTGTTGTAATGTCATGTATAATGTAATGTACATATTAGTGTTATATTGTGATAAAATATTTTTTTTTAAATTAGAAACAAAGTTCTGCAGTCCAGAGTATAGTTCGATTTATTCACGCCACCGGTACGGGCTACGGTTTGTCGGACTGCCCAATTGTAAATCTACGCAACCAGCATCATTGGGCAGAAGAGAATCCTTATCTGAACGTGTCTAACTTTATGCACAACGGACGACAAGTTCGTGATTTATTCAATCAAATGTATTCCGCCAAGTGGATAGGCCGATCAGAATCAGCATGACTTTCAAGATCTCCTGATCGCAAATCTTTGGATTTCTTTGTGGGAACACTTAAAATCTTTGGTTTATGAGGTTCCAATCAATAGTGCGCGAACCTGTCATTGATACCTGTGAATCATAAACCGCCCGGAAATCTTTGAAAGGGTTAGAGGTTAGGCAGTCTATGATTCGACTTGTATGTGCATACATTTAGTAGCAAGGAGACCACTTTGAACATCTAATTTAAACTTTAGTTTATAAGTGATTAAATGTGACCTACTGTAATTAATTATTGAGAATTTTAAATTACTTGACTTCTAAATTGACAGTTCGTTTGTCGTGCGCATTAACTCGCCTGCGTATTCCTTATGATGTATTCTCTTTATAAAGCAATATTTGTGGGGAATACCCAGTTTGGTGCATATTCGCTGAATTTTTTATTATACTCAAATTTTTAGACACAATATTTACCGAACAAAAATTACTGTGGATACTAACGAAGTTTGTTCAAACGCTCGGTATAAATTTTATCGTTTGTGCCTTCACATCATTTGTCAACTTCACAGATCAAAGACAGAATAATCACAAATTTAATAAAAGAAAATTGTGGTCTTATTGTTTTGTTAATTTCAAATTTATTTCATAGTACCTCACAACCAATTTACTGAATCTTTACGAAATTGCTTACCGGGATAAATCTTAATACCTACATCTGAAACGAGTTTGCTTGATGTTTCTCTGGATTTTTGTATATTTGCCACGCCACTAGTTACGCATTTTATAATTAAAGTCATAAAAAACCATTGTCATTATTATATGGTAAAAAAAATAAATGTATTGCATTAAAGTGTTAGTCGAATCCATTCATATACAATTATTCCGCACACAAAGCGAAATTGTAGTAACCCACCTTTGTTAGGGATATATTCAATTTAACCTCGGCACAACTGAATTTGACATTTGTAGATTTAAACGGACTGTGAAAATAACAAATAGCTAATATTGTGAGCAATCATAAAATCCCGAGAATGTTGCCATTTTACGGAAGTAATATGGATTGAAATCATTGGACCGTTGCGAGCATATGTGTGTGGTGCGGAGACTATGACCTGCTTGCATACATATATCATAACAGCCGGAAAATATATTGAATCGACCGTCACCGAGAAATTTTATTACATCAGCTTTCAGATGAGGTTAAAATTAGAAAATATCCATTTCGTGGTAATTTCTTCTCATTGTTACAAGTCACGCTATATTTTCAATTTTCTTCCGTTTTTTCGCTTTATTTTCTTTGTCATTTTTTAATACATTGTAATGTACCTAAATTAAAATTGTAGCTGCGTGTCGTTGATTTTATATTAAATACTTTTGTTGAGTTCCTTTCGTTACGTTCCAAGTAATAACAAGTTATTGTTCAAAGAAGCACAAACAATTTTCTTCAATCGGATTTATTAACTCTTACGACAGAAAAATTTTTGTTACAAGGCACATAATAAAACTGTTTTAATTTATAATTTTAGAATAACCATTTTAAAAGTACTTTTAATTTTAATTTTTTAATTTTTATTTCTGTGTTATTTGCATAGCTCGAATTTTCTCTTTTCAAATAGATTCACTTTGTTGAAACGGGCAGAATTAATTCAAAATATATTATCTACATACACAACTACATAAAAAAGGTTACACGGCTATTAGCCAAAGTCATGAAAATACACGTTAATTTTACATTGCAACACTGAATAAAACAAACTAAGTTTTTCAGTTTTACATTTTTTTCTTTTTTCGTCGTACATTACTTTGGCCATAGCTTTACAATTAAGGTTGTTTACAGTTCTATCGCATAGTATTTTTGAGATAAAACCTTTTTTCAGTAGTCGAAACATTCTGAAAATTGAAGGCAATATTCTTCAATTGCCAAACTACAAAATGGCTGAATTATTCTTTTGAATGAAATCAGTGTAAAAATTGACTTTGAAGGCGATTTATTATCAAACTATTAAAGCTATCAGGAACTTGTTTTTGCAATCTCATCTATGTTAAAGTCTAAATTTTTAATAGTAACTGAAAATCTTATTTTAATATCATTTATCATTATGTATGGCAAAAGTCTTTAATGGCAGGATCTTAAAGAGACTGCAGTAAAAACAGTAGCTATTCTAATATGAAATTTAAAACCATCAGTACGAGTAAAACTTGATTTGAATTTGAACGATTTGTAATGTATTTAGACGCACATTTCCTGAAAACTTTCGATAATAAAATGAAAGAAAAATGTTTTCTGACTAATTTAAGGAGGGCGTTTGCAACTCTGTATATAACCAGAAGGTCGTCATTTTCAACATCTTATGTAATTTCAAGGCAATTACAAAGGTTTTTATTGTGTTTACAAGAATCCAATTTATGAAACCAAAATTTTTAAGTCCGGGTCTGAAGTGAAAAGTATTTGCCTTGTAGAGTATTATATTCGCGATAAGGTTTGTAACTAACGGTTAAGCGACCATTGTCTACCAAGATTTATGATTTTTGTCCTGAAAAGTTTTAAGGATTTGTTAATTTGAAATCGACGGCTCTTTTCAGATTTTAAATTTTGACAACGTGTTCTCTGTGATATTTTGCAATTATTGACCTGAAAAACAAAAAAAAAAATTTTTAATTTATTTAGTTTTATAGCATTATTGGTCACAGGTTTTCCTTTTTTTAGAGCAATTACAAAGATGATTTTTCGCATAAATGCTATACGATGGATCAGTCTGTATATGAATCATTGATATATCAAAACCTACAGTGGAACCCCGATGTTCGAATGACTCGGTATTCGTCCGCCCCGCATTCATTTAAGTTTTAGAATTCCCATTTTGTTCTTACCCCGCTCTTCGGGCCGTTTTGAGTACAGAAACCATATGGGGTAATTATCTCATTGACCGATATACTCCATATCTAAAATGAAGACATCGCCAATTATATCAAATACTATAATAAACGATTCTTCATAACTTGGTAACGTTCTCATTGACGGACTATCAAGTGAACTGATATTTTCATTCATTTCGTATAAGTACATTTATTAGTTCATAGATTTTATGTATGATTTGAAGCAAATAAGTATGAGCCTGAAACGGATTAATTCAATTTATATCTTTTTATGGGAAAAATGAATTCGTTATTGATATGTGGACGCGCACATGTGCTTCGGGTTCTAAAAGTACCTGAAGTGTCCCTCTCCCAAAAATACCCTTAAGGTCCATAGAAAACATTTAAGTCAGTTACTTACAATAGCTCAAAGTTTCAACATCATAAAAACACTACTGCATAATTTAGCGTTATTGTGTATATAGTATTAATAAATCATACAATCAGAAAAGGTGTCTCATTTGGAGAATCTAAGCAAAAAGAGAAACAGCCAGGCAATTCGGCCTATACAATATGCACCGTTATGTCATTATGCGTAAGTAGCGGGTTTCCAGTGTACATATAAATACTTGATTATACTACACAAAATTACGCACACATAACGTATGGCCTGATGATTTTGCTGATCCAACCCAATACTATAGGTACTTCGCGATTTTTAAATTCAATTACTTTTTTTCGTTCAAGCTCAGTCAATTTATACACAAAAAAGGCTCGATTTTGCAAAGGGTGGGGATGTTCTAATTTTTTAATATGTTAGGATCTATGGCGATAGTAAAAAACCGATTATGCAGCTACGAAAGACCTGCGCGAGCTGTGCATTGCCCAAGAAACAGTGAAATATTTGTATTTGTTTCGGTTTTTGCTCAATATCTTCTAAATTAGGCATTCTACAGAGAAAGTTGTGGATTTATTTTTAAAGCTGGTGAAATTTGCTATAATTTTGGGCCAAAACAAGTTCCGTACGTTGAGAACTTTCCGAGAAACAGCAAATTCTAAAATTTTTTTTCTGTTCAAGAAATAAAACTCATGCATGTAAATCTGTAGACACAATATTCATACTCAAAGTTTACTATTTTTATCCAAATTCTACATAGAAAGTTACTTTATAATCAGTTAATTAAATGACCAAACTCGAAAGCACAAAGTTTCTACAGGTACTATTATTTAAATAAATCTTCAAAGTACTTCTGCACTTAGCAGTAACCACGGATAAAAGGTAATTGTAGTAATTCATTTAAGCAAACAAAATTATCTTATTAAATGCATATTTAGTTATTGCTTAATAACAATCTTTTGTAATTATTGCTTGAAGATGAATTTTAAAGTTTCTTTTGCACTAATTTATTAATTAGTACTATTGTACAGCCAAATAAAATGCAACAAGGATTCAACTTCGGAATGAAAGAGAGCAAGCTGTATTTTTACGTAAACCTTTGTTTTGATGTTCTAAAGACTGGTTAAAAAGTCTCATATAATCTCGTGTCCACGTCACAAGATATTGAAGGTCAAAAGTCACAAAAATAGTTTTTTCGCAATTATCTCATTTTCATAGGGTAGGGTAGATCATAAAATTATCTACAATTTTTGTTTCATGCTTGGTTCCGTATGGTTAACCGTTCTCGAGATACAGCGCGGAGAGTGATACACGCGCATCCAAATACAGGGTGATTCCTAAAAAATGTCCCACATTCTAACTCAGTTATTTATTGTCCGATTTCAGAAAAAAATACAGTTAATTAATCGTATAAGTACTACAAGAAGGTATTAATTTGGATTTTTCCCACATTAACTTCAATGCGAAGCGACAGTCAACTGTTTTTTTTTCAAATGGCGATGTATACATTTTTAAATTTATTGTGGTAGAAGATTTTTTTCTAAATCTACTGGTATTTAATAACTTGACCTTGAAGTAATATTAAGAAGAAGAAAAATAAAATATCTTATAAAAATAAGTCGGGCTTCCAGTAAAAAAATTAGCATACCTTGTAAAATAATAAGATCCTCACGTGACAAATGTCATTTAAGTGTCAATATAAGAGTTTCATTCAAATTTTTAACTATTTTATCATTCGAATTGCCTCTTGCGGAACTCAATGGACTTTATTTTCAGCACCCCCACACAACACCAGAATTACTAATTTGATAGAAGTTAAATTTGCTGAAAAATGGTAAGGAGTATATTGATCAATTCGGTGGTCAGCACGTTCGCCAAACCTTACGCCTCTCGATTATTGGCTTTGGGGCTATGTTCAAGACCGAGTTTATCTAACCAATGCAGAAAACGTAGAAATTTTGAGACAGAGAATTATCAATGTTTGTCGCGAAATTCCTCCCAATTTTATATTGAATGCAACCTATGCAGTGACTGGAAGGTGCCAGTTGTGCATTCAACAAGAGGTGGTCAATTTGAACAATATTTAGAAGGACATTTTATAGTTTTGCTTGAACTGGTTTTATTTGATTAAAATATTTCAGTCAATTCATTATTATTTCTGATCACTGTTATTTCACATAAAAATTATAAATTCGAATCATAAAATAGCTGAAAATTTGAATGAAACTCGTATATTGACATTTAAATGACATTTATCATGTGATGATCTTATTGTTCTCCAAGGCATTATAAATTTTTTTATTAGAACCCCGACTTATTTTGATAAAATATTTTATTTTTTTTCTCCTTAATATTAGTTCAATGTCAAGTTATTAGTTATCATTGAATTTAGAAAAAAATCTTCTACCACAATAAATAAAAAAATGTATACATTGCCATTTGAAAAAAAAATTCACTGTCGCTTCCCATTGAAGTTAATGTGGGAAAAATCCAAATTAATACCTTCTTGTAGTACTTAATCGACTAATTAATTATTTTTTTTTTCTGAAATCGGGTAATAAATAACTGAGTTAGAGCGTGGGACGTTTTTTAGGAATCACCCTGTATGCATACTGTTTAGCAGTAATGAGTTAACCCACATTGCATAAGAAAATTAATTAACAAACATGACAACGTCCTTAAGTTGCTATAAGTGAAGCAAAAATGATTCAAGCCATAAATTGAAGTGAACTGTATACTAATCGAAATAATGTCAACCCACACACGTAAACTGCAAGTTTGAAAGAGTTTAAAACCATAATGAGTTATCGTCTACTCGAAACTGTAGTATGTGGCTTGAACCATTATTGATAAACAGCATCCGTATATAGGATTACGCTATGTAAACTGCAATAATAATTTTGTATTGCGAACTATATACCTAGGTATATAGTTCGCAATACAAAATTATTATTGAATGTACAGTGGCTGATCAAAAGCTATTATGCATATTTTTTGTCGGTGTGTCTTATATTTATAGCACCCTGTATACTGTGATCATATTACTCGCAGAAAGTTTTTTTGGAGTCATCAAGTTATACCAAATATATTTAAATGTTATTTATCTGAAAGAAAAAGCTATTTAGTGCACCAAATCGATTGAAGTTGAAATCCCTAAAAAAATCTTTCTTTACATAGTTGCATATAGGTAATTTACATACTAAGCAGTGATTACTTCTTTCTACAAGTGCTCATAATTTAGAAACGTAACTTTGAGAAAATACCATCGATGTCTCTATTTACTTTAAAAAATTAAACATGAATTGCAGGCGTTATTATTATTTCGGCGATTATTCCATTTTAAGGAATTTTAATTTTCAAGGCCTGTTAAGAAACTACACAGAATTAAACCCTTGGCTTGGCTTGCTTATTAAATTGCGAGTAGATAGCATTTTCGCTTTTCCCAATTTTTAAATATAAGAAGTTAAAAATACGACTGCTGTATAAATGTAAGTTTCATTTCAAAACTTGCCTACTCCATTTATGCTCATTTTGAGCAAAACGCCGATCTTCTATATCGTATTATACGTTATTAAAGGTACGGTCCACCATCCTATAACGCGATTGATTCGAACAGCCTTATAGTGAAGCCGCGCTAAAAGAAACTCGGAATTAATAACAATCAGATTAATTCATACCGTGTTTTTTTAAGCAATTTAAATTGTCGGAATGTTGTTTACAACAAACTAGCAACTCGAACAGGAATGAAAGTTAACATTTGACGCGAAATCTCCAATTTATAGGATTTAAGTTTGAATTGATTAAAATTTATTGAAAAGCTGATACACCACTAGAATACATGACGTTGTTACTGTAATAATCCTTTTATTTTATTTGCATATTTGTTGTATTATTTGATAATGAGGACAATTTTCAAAAGTGTATCACGTTTCATAAGGGAAACCCTCGTTCTTCAATCCTTTATTGAATATTTTTTTATCTTAAAATTAATTTTCTGAAATATTGTTTTAATGTTAGTATGAATTCTTATACAAATTGTTGCACTTTTCGATGTTAAGAAGTTTGTTTATTTATCCCTTCTTTCGTAACCTGAAAAGGTGCTTTTTTAATTGTTAATAAATTTTAAAATTTTGTGGTCAATATATGTGGCTAAAGCGTCAACCGCAAGGCCTCTGGAAGTTGCCCGCGAATCTGACGTAAACATGTCGTTGCATATGAGTAACACCAAAAAACACCAATTCGTAAGTAAATTCTTAAAAGATATAGTCGCCCTCAGGTATACTTTCATCAGAAAATTCGACCTCAACATCTGAATGTTTGGCCACCCCTGATCTATAGATTCACAAGTAAATAGTAAAATTTTCTCGTTTTATTTAAGCATAAAAAGATGATTTGAGCTTAACGAAATCAATGAAATAAACCATCAATTATACAAAAGCTGTAAACCACGTAAATAAAATTATTGCCTTTATATAGGATGATTCATCGAGTACACCGGATTTAGACTAACCTTCATTTTCTTTGTATTTCATTTGGCAGCCTTAATGTGGGATATTTGTCATTTGTTACCATTGAAGTTTTTAAAAATGGATCGCTGGATGGTTTTTGGGAATGAGTCTTGTCAAGCTGTAACTGAAAATGGAATACGCACGATATCGTGCCATGTATCGATTTTGTCAAATAAATTGAACGCATGGATCTCGAATAAATGTGGTTTCAACAGGTTAGTCCACATGCCATACAGCAAGGAACCATCGATTTGTTAAGACAAAATTTTTCTGGTCCTGTAATTTTCAGAATTACTGACTTAATGCAAGCGATTGTTTCCTCAGAAATCCAACGCGTTATTGCTGAAATTAAACCTACTGCATTGCAAAAAGTTTTCAAAAATCTTATCGAAAGGGTCTCGGTGTGCTAGCACAGCCGTGGCGTCTACTTAATTCACATCGTATATTGTACTAGTAATTAACATCAGCATGCTTACTTTATAAGTCAACAAAAATTGTCCAATTAAATAATAACTTACTGTGTTTCATTGAAAATTTAAATCCGTTTTATCCGATGCGCCATTACATTGAATTTAGTTGAATGCCTTTTAAAAAAATCTCAAGTATGTTTAGAAATTTAAATAATTGCAATCTAAAGTTGAAGCGTACTATAATCCGTTTATTAAAGACACGATGGTTACACGTGGTGCATAACTAACAACACTCTGTTTTCACGTGAGGACTTAACGGTTGCGGCCGAAAACTGATTTACACTACTCAGGGCAGAAATATATTTTATGCGGAAAATTTAAATTCATATAGGTTTACTTTAACTACAAAGTCAACAAACACGTGTTATTATTGGAAATTTTTAATAATATTATAACTTACCAATTAAAAATTATTTTTATAATAAAGTCTAGAAATTACGGAGCTAATTATAACCATTGTCGAACTGTACGAGCAGTTTGTGTTTATTACAGTGTAAACGGGAGTTCACGCGAAAAAAGTTATTGAAGGAAACTAACTCCCAAAATTTTAAGTAACCAATAGAAATTCAAATCCTTATAGGCATCTGCGACCTTGCTTCGAGTTTCTAATAAACGCAGAATATTACAGTGATAAAATTGAAAACTAAAACAATGGAAAAAAAATTGTGAACTCACTGCTTCGGTTAGTGTATTAATTGTAGGGTAAGTAAATATAAATAAGAAATAAAAATAATGCATAAATCTAAGCGCGAACAAGACACTTAATCACTTGCTGGAGTAGATTTGAACTGAATCGTTTCATTCAAGTTTTAAAGATACTACTGTATGCTTAGAAATTAGAAATGCTTCGAAATTGTAGACGCACGCACCTTGAAATTCTAAATGCATTTTCGGAAATAAATATTGCACTTTCGGGGCTGGATATGTAATATATACTATTATATCAGCCGACGCATTTTTCAGCTTGAAGCTATAAATCGTTCAGAAAAAATCATTTATGTGTATTTAAGGAACAATTTAATTTTCCTATATCCTCTCTTACTGTTAGTCGTATAAATTAATGTTTGCGTACGTGCTATTTACAAAGGTATATGCATGGTAGTGTAGGCAGTTCGTACCAGCCTGTAATGCGGAACTGTCGTTGTCATTAAATAAACTTCGACACAATTGTACATAGATTTATCTATATCAATCAATATTTTAATTTGTAACAGTTTAATTTAAAATTTTTATTTATTTTTAGTTTCTAGCAATTTTGTAGTTTGTATGTTTCTTAACTTTATCTTTGAGAAAACATGTTCTTATCCTGAATAGATTAAATTATAGTATTGTGATCTAGGCAAGATTATACTCCAGTTATGTTATTTTATGTTATGTTAAATCGTTTGGGTTTTTCACTTCATATAATTTTAACGAAATGTTGCGCTGTTATTATGGTAACATAATACTGTACTGTCTATAAGGTATATAATATGCAATTTAAAGAAATAGTGGTTATTAATTTTCAACCTTGTGAACAATCAGTATAACTGGAAAATCTTCTATTGTACAGCTATCTACCATTAACCTAAAAGGTACTCCGTGACTGTGTTTTGAAAAGCTGCTTTTTTGAATTATTATTTAAATTACACGTCTAATTAAAGCTGTACTTCATAATATCAAACTCGTTAGTGTAATTATGAAGAATACTCGCAGTAGAATGTAATAAAAATGGCACCAACAACAGACATAGCTTATAATTATTTTCCAATAACATTGGAAATGAAGTAAACTATTGATCATGTTGTAGGTAGTCATATTTACTAATGGACTTACAGGAACTCATCAAACGTAAGGACCTACTAATGGATGGGCGTTTTGAGTGGTATTGAAGCATGTCAGCAAAACACGAGAATTACAGTTCGTTAACGTCTTATGCCAACAATGCATTTCTTAGTGAACTTTAATGAATCAAAATGTAAAATCAGCTTAATAATAATAAAGGATTATAAATTGCCCTGGTAATATTCCCTGCTGTTGCCGGATGTACATTTAACTGCATCTGTTTTTAGGTACCTTTAACTGTCATACAGTAAACATTTCCGATATCAAAGTAAATTGCGTTCTACCGCCTGCGGACCGTCAGTACAGCAGTTGGTTCGGCTATGGACCGGTCGTTAATGAGGATATTTTGTCTGGTTTTAAGTTTTATGTGTGTATAAAATGTTTTCCAATTACCTAAGGTTAATTGGTTATTCTATTTAAACCTGAACGTTACCTTACTTTCCAGGTTTTTTTAATGGCGGCTCGCTTATACGCTCACGCTATTTTTATTATAATGGGGTAACAAATTATTCTAAATGGGTATATTAATTGCAATTTATTTATATTATATGATTTAAAAAAGGTAACGAAAATCAATTCAATATTGTTTATGAATGTGAAACTCCTTATATGACATTTACTTTTGAGCAAATTGCATTTGTACAATATCGTTTTCTCATAATTTTTTCTTATCAAATGTGTTTTCTATCTAGCTTCTACATTTACTACCAAAAAGAATGTTTTTCATTGATTATATCATTAGTAACAGCAACGGCAGTTTCTAAAAATGGGTCTCAAAATATGAGAAGAGGAAAAATTTCACACGATATTACAATCGATTCAGACTGCGTCGCTGGCAGTTTAAATTGCGTCAGCAAAATTTAACAGTAAAAGTATATTTCTCTGAAAATCTAATTAAAATTAAATTACAACAGAAATTGATATTTTAGAAAAGTCGTTCACAATCTTACTAGGGCTGCAATCACTTCCGAAATTCGTCCAAATTATTCAAGGAACTTTAGAAAATCGATTACAAATGCCAATTCTCAAAAATATATAGAGCTTAGCATAAACCGGCCTTGCGTCCTAAAATTTAACAAGGATTACGCGCCCAATAAAATCCACATTACACAGCTTGTTAGAGGCCGTAACCTCACATTAGGAAGCACTGCCTGGTTTATTATCTGACCAACTTTATGAGGAGTTTTATTTGGTATTATAGAGCCATATTTTATTAACATAGCTACCTTTCGCGGAGACATTAAAACGAATTAATGTAATAAAACTCGTAAATTAGATTATAACTTGCTAAATTGGGGAAGTATAAAATATTTATTAGATTTGAAAGTTAAAAATTGAGATGTAATTGTTTGTATGTGTTGGAATGAGTTAAAAATACCTTTTCAACAAGAAATAACTGTTAAGGATTTTTTATTAAGTAATAAAATGAGGCAATGTTTTCGTGAAAATACCAACCTCTAATTAAAAGACTGTTCATCGGAATTTATCCAAGATAAATCAACACTTGTTCTTGTTAGCGAGAAATCTGAGCACAGCGTCTTGATTTTTATAGCATCTTCTTAAATCACTCCCAGAATGGTATTTTATTCTCTAATTTTGTCAGAATTATAATATAATCACGCTTTTAATGCATCACGCCTATGCTGGCTACATTTTTCGTACTAGATTAAGATATTAATGGTGCTATACATACATAGAGTGTAATAAATAGACACAAAGCGGCGGACTTTAACTGCAGTTTCTTTACTAAGTGCATGTGCATTTATTTGTGGTAGTAATGCAAGCACTCAGGCAGATCCATTTCCCGCTTAGCCTGTGTTTTCTCGACGGTAAACGTGTTGTTTATCCCTAGGGAGCTCATAAAAGTGATCCAATCATCTCCCACATCGTCAGCCACCACCGGTGGTCTACGCTGAACGTGCTGACCCCTAACTCCAAAGTAAATTTTTAGATGTTCAACTTGATATCGTATATTTCTAATACAAATTCTTAAAGGAATATAAAATTATTGGCTTTTTATTATATTAACTGCAATTTTGTATGTATTTACTATTATATAGTGCGAACGAGCGACACCTAATAATGCATGAAGTAGTAATTTGACAAATCAAACTTGCTTAGACATGCAAATAACGATTCTAGGGGAAAAACTTTCTTATGCGCAATATATTTATAGAGAAAATTCAATTTATTTTACTTCTTAGTTGTAGTTAATGCGCAGTTGTCGAGTACAAACATCAGTGCATGCGAAATGAATGAATTTTAAATGTTTAATATATCTTTAACATCATATAGTGTGATGTGTATACAGCAATAATAAATAAATGAAAACACTTCGGGGTTGCATTATATTTCAAAATCCTGTATTCTCTTTATAGTACGAAAATTTCGCTTATGCGAACAGACTAAAATTTTTCGTGTTGGCACTAACGCGAGTCTATTCTATTTCATTAGTAATTACAAATGTGCGATTGTATTTCGCATTGAATCAACTAAATTATTTTGTGTTTTGTTGATTTTTAAATTTAAACTGTTGTAGATGTTTAACGGTGTTTGAAGTTAGTGCACTAAAAATCTTTCTTAATAAATTGCAAAAGTATTGATTATTAATGTTATTAAGTAGAAAGTGCAATTAAATATTGGTTTAAGTACTGTCGTGGTAATTACAATATTTTGTTTGTTTAAACAGTCAATAATTAATTTGAATTACATCATAAAATTACTTAAATAACCTTTGCAAGCTAGGAGTAATTAAGTAATTATTTTCCTTTAATTAAAGAAACCGTTTGTTTTTTATTTAAATAGCTCTTGGAACAATGTTCAAATTGTCAGCGATTATAATGAAAAAATGTTTGACACTAAACAAATTGGCATATGCCATAAATTTTTTAAGAAAAAGAAAATCTGAAGTGTTATCTTGTTAACCCCGAATGCCCTGAAAAGGTTCAATTAGGATTGGGCAACGGAGCGAGTTTTGGAGCGGTTGGATATGAACGCGTGGACCTCTTCTGAACCCTTACACCAATATCTCATAATAGTCTCGAATATTGAGGTGCTTTTTTTGACATTTTATGAATATTTAGTTCTTCTTTTCCCCTAAAGAATGCAAAAGGAAAATCCGTTTATTCCGAAAAATTATCATCCGTTCCACGGTATTGAATTTATTATAGCTTTTACTGCCAAAATACTTGTATAAATATCGATCTAGTCTTACAGGAAATGGTTATTTATTCAGTGCAGTCTGTACCGATTGTGAGTCATAATATTGCCAGCCTTTGACCGGAATTTTAGAAGTTTATTACCTACTTCCACCTACTTTTGAAGACCACGCATAATACGGCACGCAAGTTTCAAATTTTCCATAATAAAAACTGAAAGCGAATAACTCTAAAACTTCGTGCTAAATTATGTAATAAGTTTTACTACTAACTATATATAAGTAACTGTACTATTAACATACCTAAAAGTTCTGCAGTTATTGTTACAAACATAAACACTAAGGTCAAACTACCGAAAACACAACGTACACGTCTATCTGCCATCGAAAGAACAGGCGTCAACTTTGTGTCGTAGCCACATGCCGACTAAGGTTTGGCGTCGCGACGCTTACTACACTAGCGTATGACGAACGCCTGCGTAATGTTAAGATCAAACAGTTTATTAAGTACATGTGATTTTTCAAACGAGGTTTTTGTTCATTGATTTATTACTGTGATTGTACAAATTTCCGCAAAACTTTCAAATCAATTTTGCTTAACTGTATTATCTACTTTTTTTTGTTGAAAAGGTTTTTGTCTTATTCATTTATTTTACTATTTGCTGTTACAGTTTTTAATAACAAGAGATTTTATTATCCACATTATATAAAAATTAAACCTACAATTTCACAAAAAAATATACTTCTAACAAACGATGATTAAACATAAGACGTACGTTAATTAAAATCACAACTTTTGAATTAGCGACCGTTTTTATGCGCTTAAGATTAGTTTGAAATCATGCGCCAGTAGCATTATATTAATGTGGAAAGAATCAGAGCCATTGCCCAAAAACAAGCCACATCAAGTTAGTGTATTTTAATCGGCCTTAACTACGTCCTTGCAAAATTCCAGACATCTTGGCAAATATACTGCATGATTTGTACTTCTCCGCACATATTCGCTTTGGATCATACAGCTGCACTTCTGAGTAATTTATAAAATCAGAGATTTGAAGATAGAACAACACACAACAAATAATTAATTTCGTAACAGCAAAATGTACTATTGTCACACTTACTTATAGGGTAATTTTCTAATTACACGATGTAGCAATCTTTGATTGAAATTAACTTACAATTTGCAACTTCCAAATACATCACTGGTCATGTTACTGTACCCGTAAACTACTCTGTAAATGCTGTTTATACAACCTAAGTACATACTTATTAAAGATTTAGCTTGATTTCAAATTTTATGTGTTTTTGAATTGTCAATGAATATTCGTTGAAAATCCATAGGACAAGAAAGGCTCTTAGATTCGCACCGACATCGTGAGCGATTATAGTAATATATAGTTGATTTTTAAATAATAGGAACAGTTAGAAAGCTCTGAAACATGTTTTTATACGTTATATTGTTAGTAATGTGTTCTTAATAAGCTGTACAATTTTGCTAGAATCACTTAAATGTTAGTGAATATTGAAGATAAAGCTTTCCTCATCGGAAGTTTCTTTTAAAATGGCCATATAGCTTCGACAGAAGCGTTTTATGCTATATTTTCTAATTTTGAAGAGATATTATTAATACGAAGTTTGACAATTAAGTTCCAGGAATTGTGTTATCAGTTCCTTCCTAGTAACACTGTACCGTTCAGCAACTTTGCGTTCGAAAGATGGGACCTTCTTTTAATACTAAACTAGCTAGGTGAAATTGTACCGATTTTATTAAAGTTTTTCGAAAACAAGTTTTGTGGAAACGTCGTAAAAATGGTTAACCTGAATATAAAACAACGTTGCACCATTGAATTTTTGGAAAATGCGAGGGGAAAACCGGCTGAAAATTCGGCGGAAAATAGTTGAATTCTCCACCGCGACAACGCGCTAGTGATTTCTCTCTTTCTCTGTGCGCGACTTTTTCGCCAAAAAAAGCCCGGATTTGGCCTCCTGCGACTTCTTTCTTTTCCCATAAATGAAAGTCCAGCTTAAAGCAATCCACTACTGGGGCCTGGAAGAGGTGAAGGAGGCTGCGACACGGGTTTTGAAAAGCCTCACTTTAGCAGAGTATGAGGCATGCTTCCAGGCCTGAGAACAACGGCAGAAACGTTATGTACTGTGTACTGGAACGGATTATAAAGGTAATTTGATCGTAAATTAATTTAGTTGTTGAGTAAAGTAAATTTCCGGGAACTTAATTGCCACACCTTGTATAATCTTAAACTGACAAGTGTGAAATGCCAATATCGGTGCCTTACTATAAATCTAAAGTAACGAAAATATTTTTCTAACTGCCTCTCATTTAAAAATCAAATAGGTACCCTCAAGAATATTTAATGTCATTTTCATTTGCCAATTTCAAAATCTCTGTAAAGTTTCATAAGTAATATCACAAGAGAGTGGGAATAAATTGGAAATAATTCGACAGATTTTCGAAAACTTGTTGCCAGGGAATAGACACGAGAGCCCGTAGGGCTCGAGTGGCTATTCCCAAATGGCAACAAGTTTGAAAAAATAACTGGAGAATTATTTTCTAATTAATTCGCACTCTCGAGTGGTATTCGGAAGATTATTTTTTAACGTTTAAATAAAAAATACAGCATAAAAATACAGTTTAATTCATTATAAACTAAAATCAAACTGGCGACAGATGTCAAAACTAGAAAATGTGCTGTCAAGTAACATATGTAAACAAAATACTAGAAATTATGCTCGCGGGAATAATGTACAGTAGAAAATTCTCACTATAATAATGTTGTGATTGGACAGAATTAAACACGTGTGCCCAAATACTGCTAAACGATTGGTGAATGAAATCATTAAAAAATAATCTAAATTATAAACTGTATGTATGTAATAGGTATGTAATTTAGGATAGGGTGTAGTTTGAAGTTTTTCTTTTTCTTCTTTTTTATATTTTTATGTTATTATTTGCGAACAGATAATTGTCGTATCTCTGCAGGGTTTTGTGGGGTGTATTTTTATGTGCACTCTGATATTCTTTTCTGGTAAATAAATAAATAAATAAATAAATAAATAAATAAATAAATAAATCAATAAATAAATAAATAAATAAATAAATAAATAAATAAATAAATAAATAAATAATTAAATAAATAAATAAATAAATAAATAAATAATTAAATAAATAAATAAATAAATAAATAAATAAATAAATAAATAAATAAATAATTAAATAAATAAATAAATAAATAAATAAATAATTAAATAAATAAATAAATAAATAAGTAAATAAATAAATAAATAAATAAATAAATAAATAAATGAATAAATAAATAAATAAATAAATAAATAAATGAATAAATAAATAATAAAATTATCACTATATTCATAAGTTTCATAATAATAATATTAATTGTCTTAAGTGCCTTAAATGCATCTTATTAGTTCAATGGGTTATCTCTGTTTTAATAACTTATTCCATGGCTGAGTTCACAGACATTTGTAGACAGCCTGTATTTAAAACTGTTTTAAAACAACTCCGTACAAACTTTGTCTTTGATCAGCATCTAGGTACTTTCTTGTAGTCGCTGTAATCGTGGATAGTTTGAACACAAAGTTTATCTTATTATAAAAATTTTGAGGCATGAATAACGTTGGGTTTTATAATAAAAAGATTTTACAGACGACTGCTTACACTAAAGGTTGTCGTCACTTCAGCCACGGTCAGTTGTAAATTTTATTCTTTATTTTTGTTTCTTACCTAATTAGCGCCAAGAATTTAAAGTTAATAATTTTTTTCTAATCCACTTCAGAATAGTAATATTCTTACTTACTTTTCTATTATACAGCATTGCGAAAATATATATCTTTACTGTTATAAACAGTTATCTCTGAACTGTCGGAGAAGCTGATATTATTCGTTTAAAATAGACTGGAATTGTCCAAGTAAAATATTTTCACTTAAAATAATTCTTGAGTTATTGCTATTACCACCAATCAGAAAAAAGTTAATTAATTATTAGTGAAAATATTTTTTGGAAATAACTTTAATTACTTGCATGCTTACAAAATTTAAAACGTTACCAACAATATCGTCAAATAATTATTCGTTTTCGGTTTCTCAGAAGCACAAGCCTCATATGCTCGCACCTGCGTTGTACCAACCTCAACCTCCAATCATGAAATTGTCTATTATTGGTCAATTGCATTTCACTATAGTTTGAAAACGATACAGAATTTTTTCTTTGTAAGAATCAATCTTTTTATTTCAAAGAATCTACAGTTAAGAGCTCCTTGGGTAATTCTAGACTCACCCTGTATGTGTGAACGGTAGTTGAGATTCTTAGTTTCTAAAGTGTGTTATGTAATAATTAGAAACGCCCAATATATTAAGCTAACTGATAAATATATTCATGCAAAAATAAACCTTCAAAGTTTCTATTAATATCATATCACTAATTCAGATCAGCAATATACATATAAAACGCGTTCTGCTCAAATGTTCCTCCTTCATTTAATTGCCTTAAATCTTATTTCAAGTAATTATCTCAAAACACGCATTATCAAAAACGTTTTTGTTCAAATCAACCATTCATGTGTTCAAGGATACGAGTTTCAACGATGTTTTTCAAAAAAAAAACAGCTCAAATAACTCTATTGTAAGATGTAATTGAATGGTGAGGAAACAAACAGTTTGTCATTCGATTGAGTTTAACATACGGAGAATAAAGTCTACAAAAGAATTAGAATTGTGTTTTGGTGTTTGGGGGATCGCTTGTTCTAAAATTAACTTTGCCCGTAAATTTAGTTATTGTTTAATTATTATTATTATTCTAATTTGCGGGGTCGGTATTCGACCTAGTCACCATTCGTCATTAGAAGTGCAATTAATGACGCTTCCCCTAAAATATCTGGACGTTTCGGGAAGTAGCAAGCCCTGTAGACAATACTTACACACAAACATTAGCAAGATCTGCACCAACGTTGTAACTTGCATGCGAGCCTAGTTGGTGGATGATCTTTGTGCTATACCATGAGGTTATTAATGGTGCCCAGAAAAAACTACCTTCTAAGGATAGTCAATAATATTTTATTTTACTATGATTTTAGAAACACAAACCAATGCAATTGTTAAGCTGAAGTTAAACGGTGGCTTCTTGTTTACGTTTCTTAAATTTGCCTTTTTGCCTTCTTGTACGCTATTATTATTGTTCAAAACAGTTACAATAGAACTCCAATTATCCGAATCAATTGGGGCCGGACCCTATTCGGATAATCAAATATTCAGATAATTGGATATTAATTTTCGAAACGCACACAAAACAACGAGAATACAGAGCGATTGACTATTGTAGTTGTGCAGTTGCACGCATGTTTCATCGCCAGCCTATGCCCTGGCACTACACATATTCTCTGTTTTTGGACAAATTAAAGTTATATATTTAATTTTTGTCCCCCTAAAACCGGTTCGGATAATTGCCGATCCGGATAAATGGAGTGCGGATAATTGGAGTTCTACTGTACTTTCAAGACTAATTAGGTACCTATCATTAGAAATTGCTAACTTCATTTCATATTGAACAACTGGTGGATGTAAAGATTGATATAGTTATTCTCTGTAGAAAGTAGTTTTTTCTGGACTAACAACATTAATGATTTTCCGGTACATATTTTCAATGGCAGTCAATGTTTTTCGCAGTCAAAAAAATCCATATTAATGAATCTGTTGGTTGCTGTATAACCGCAAATAATAAGTATCTTCAAGTATAATTTTTATAAACCATTTATTGTACATAGCAGCACTACTTTTTTACTTTAAATTAAAATCCCCTCAAATATGCATGTCCGTTCTATTCTTGTGGAAATGGTTTTGCGGATAATCTAAACTGATGTCCTTTGTTTAACTGAATGCACCGAATGAGTTACTCGATTGTTCACTGTTCCATATATTCGTTATCTTTTATACCGTGTTAGCGTGATGTGTGTTAAATATTGGGTGTTGCTATTGTTAAATTTTCATTCTACAATTTTTACGTTAATTTTTAAGTGACTATTATATTTTACAGATAAAAATGAACATCGTTAAAATATGGTAAATTTTAAACATGTCATTCATTCATGCGTTCATTCATGCATGTCTTTGCAAGTATGCTAGGTAGTTTCAAATAAATCCGTTAGTTCTATTTTTACGAATAACGAAACTTTATAAGTCCTTTAAATATGTAAACGAATTATGAATCCAAAAAAACCGTTGATATTAATGAAGTAAAACTTTATAATTACTAAAGGAATTAAGCAATATTATTGCGCAGATAAAGTTAAATTATTTTTTAAAATTGCATTGGCTGTAACGTAATTCATCAATATTGGAAAATTGAAATTGTAATGTTTCGCGTTGTATAAAAACTGTTAAAAGATTTGTGGTCATTGAGATCGGAGCCGTATTTTTAAGCTTTTAAAAGGTTTCATTTATTATAGAAATATTTCCAGTCTTCTTCAATATAGGTATAACATTTTATACGACTTCTTTAAATATGAATATTCAGGAAAAGACGCTTTATATGTGCATATAAAATTTATAGTTGCTTAAAACTTTGACAGATCCAGAAATTAGCTTTATAGTTTATGAAATGCTTCTATATATTCTCCTACGACTTTATTTTAGTCTTTATTTCAAAAATGCAGTTCTGAGATCTTTTTCGTGTACAATTTAGAAAATATTTTCTGATTGCACCTCGAAGAAAATAAGTTATCACGATGACGTTAAACCTGATTATGAAATGATTAAAGCGATTATTCATAGTTTAGAATAATTTGATCATGATTGATTTCAATCTAGACTTTACTCAAACACGCTAAAAAGTAGCATATTTAATATCTATCCATAAAAAACATTGAGTAGGTACGCGTGTTGAGCGGTGCATTTCAGTCGTTTCAAATAAAAAATTGCATGCATACAGTTATGATTGTTAAAGTTTTAAATGTCAATAAATAAAGTGGTAACGTTCAAAAAATAGTATTCGTGACGGTTTCCATAACAGTTGAACACAACGCCAAGGCGATGGTAATTTGTAAGTTCGCTAATGAGGCAGCTAGCGTTGCTCTCAGACGATCATATCGATATTAAAATAATACGAAGGCAATAAAACCTATTTACATACTCCACGAATAAGAAGTTTGTGCGTGCAAGAGATTTCAGGCTGATGTATTTTTAAAATATAACCAACACACTATAAAACCCCTTACAAATCCATACTAAATTGGTAGTATCAAACCTATTATTATGCATTTTATTGTGCGCCATTCTAAAAAGTTTTGTTAAAAGAGTATGTGTAAGTTGAGTTTGTACTGATGTAGAGTTTGCGAGATCGTTATGGAAAATTTAAAATATTCCAGTATATGTTCGTGATTTTCGGTTACACGCCATTCGTCTTAATGATACCTCCACCGGGGTCGATGGCGATACTAATGTGACTAAACCATGTACCTAAAGTATCGGTATTGTCAAAATACTGTTAGTTTACATATTCCTGCTACGAACAAATTATCACGTTTCCAGAGGAATTTTATTTTGTACGATTTATTTTCTGCATTTAATTTTATGCGTATCAAAAGTGTTATCTAAAGATTTATGTTTTCGTGAATAATCGAATGAAATATTAATGTGTAAACGTCGTTCGTGAGCCTTCCACATCTTCCAGAGCAATATTTTGCTACTGAGCTCTTTTTAATGTCGTTTCATCTACTGCTTTTTCGATAATATATTCTGCACTTATCTTCTTATTAATTGAAATCGTTAGCACAATATATTCCCAGCTTTGTAATAAATAATTAACGAAAACATCTGAAACTCCAAGTACCTTATTGTTTACAATTTATTGAGTGACAATATTAAAGTGTGCCTTTACTTTACTATACGTAATATGATAGTCAAATTCAACTTTGAATAAAGAACAAATACATTTTACAATCCATAGTCGCTCAAGACGTCACGAATCACTTGTACGTTCATCCGCAAGGATTCGTTAAGAATGGTCGAAAAATAAATTACAAGTCCTTATTTTTATTGTATCATTTTATCTCACTGTGAATCTATTGGAAAATTATGCAGAACTAAAGTTCTGGATAATTATATAGATATTGATGCATATTCTATAACTTTACACGTTGTTAGTGCTCACGAAGAACGTAAGATAAAAAGCATAGGCAATGGTTTCGCAGCTCGCGAACAAAACCCTGGTCAAGCAGAAAATCCATCATGCAATTCCAGTGACTGCGTAGGACGCCTAGGCGCTCTGCGGTGTTTTCACTATATGCGCAGGGCGCGCATGTACGTCTTATTGCACAGTGCGGTGAACACATGAGGAGCGTCCATGCAAAACTGCACATGTCCATTAAAGGTAGTTTTGTGTTATATGACAATAACCTCCCATGACGTGCCATTAACTTTAATTTGTGAAAACTGTAAATAAACGTAATCATGTTAGCACTACTTCCTAAGATGTTTACAAATTGTTTTTTTTTTGGTAAGGGACTGAAAATACAACCAGAATCCATAATTAACTCACTTTGCACATGTGGACATGTGTAGTTTTGCATGGACGCTCCTCACATCTGCGCTATTGCAGCACCGGGTTAAGGGCACGTTTTGCGCTTACGCAGTGGTAGGCTTAAAAAAGGATCCTTTGAGGCTTCGCTTTAGCGGAGTTCTAACTATGTTACAGTTTCGGGATGACACCTGTACCGACCAGTTTCGGTTAATAGTGGCTTTGAAAGACGTTGGCACTCTCTTCGGTCGGAAGATTTGAATTAGCCTAGACCACCAAAGGCTGTCAAAAGCGCCCGAGACGTCTATGAAAATGGATAGTTATATATTTATGATTTGCAGATACCAAGGTCCGAAAGCTGGCAAATGCAAAGTACTGTCCTCGGTGGTCATTTCCGTGATTTTGTAGGGCGCCCCTGCCTGGATAAAGGCCCTAAGATTCGAGCGTTATAAAAACATGCTCGATAGGGTCAACAGGAGGTTAGCCATTAGAATAACATCCGCATATAGAACAATATCCACGAAGGCAGTGCAGGTGCTTGCCAGAATGCCTCCTTTGTGGATGAAAGCGAACGTAAGATCGGAAATTTATTTAAGGGGCAAAGATCATACCTCTTTGGCAAACGAATCCTTAATGATAGCTTGGCAAGAACAATGGGACGATTATTTAGGTTGGGCAAAAATTTTCGTTAAAGATATTAGAAAATGGTTCAATTGTAAGTGGGTAGAAATGGATTATTTTTTAACACAATCCATGTCCGGACACGGAATTTTCGGAAAATATCTCAATTGGATAAAAAAGGCGGATGTCGATACTTGCTGGTTTTGCCAGCAGGTAGACACGCCAGAACATACCATATTCATTTGTGACGAATGGGAAAGCATCCGAAGAGATGCTAGGATTAAAATGGGTTGTAATATAGACCAGAATAATATTTCTGAGTTATTATTGGATTCCGAGGAATCTTGGAGAACTGTAACCAACATGATGCGGGACATTATGCGTGGAAAACAGCAAGAGGAATTTCGTAGGGAGGAACTCCTCGTCAGAGATGATGTGATATCAGATTCTGACGAAGTTGAAGGTTAAAGGTTGTGTGATTTTGAATATTTTGAATAATTTTTTCTTTTTTCTTTTTTCGATCTGTTTGAAATTTTTTAGAAACGTCAAAATTTACCAATTGAAGATTTTTGTAATTTTTTGCTCGTGAAGCGTTTATAGTAATTATTAGGAGCAAATAAGTTTCATTTAATTTTCGTAAAGTCGCGAGACGGATTCCATCAGTTTATTTGTAAAGTTACGGCGAAAAATGTAAAAATTTTAGAAACGTCAAAAAATTATTCAATATACTACTTTGATTTAAATAGTAAAAATTCTAAGCCTCCTGGGTTTTAAAATTTTAATTATTTATTTATTTCTTTTAATTATTTTTGAATCATATTTAACCAAGCTTATTGAGTCATTTAGGTTGTAACGAACATCATAATTAAAGATGCAAGTTCATGTGAAGCCTTGACAGCCAGAGGGTCCATTACCAAAGGGAGTCAAGGGATGCCTTCTTCACAATTCAATCTAAGATGATCAAAGAGGGAGAGAGTGATAGAGAGTGTGAATGATAGGTAAAGGAGGAAGAAGATGAAATGAGTAAAAGTGTGTGTGAAAGCAAACTAATAAGAGGCAATTTTGATGATAGAGGGAGAGAGTGATAGAGAGTGAGAATGATAGGTAAAAGGGAAAGAAAACGAAAGGTGAAAAGTGTGAGTGAAAGCATACCAAAAGATGTGATCTAATGATAAGATATAAATGGAATTAAACAGAGTCACTCACCTCGAAGTAATACTTGATGTAATGTTAACGTGGTTCCCGGGGTGAGGAAGATGTTAAGGGGTGGAAGTTCGAAAGATTTACCTCCTCAAAAAAAAAAAAAAGATACCAAATTTGAGCAGCTGTAAGAAGGCAGTCTCGAATCAACTTTTTTAAGACTTTGCCGTACTCCGCGATCAAGGTGTTGGAATGATGTCTTAACAGAGGAAAGGTAACCGTTCAGATCCTTTATTAGTACCTTTAGGTTTCCTCTTTTTTAAACTTCAGGAAAGTGCTTCGCATGCAATTGCGAGGATAAGATTCGGACGAGGATCGGCCGCCTCGTGAGGAGGTCTAGATCAGGGAATTTCTTATGTTTCCAGCTCCTCCTCGATTTCATTCTCGGAATACTCAGGTATCACACTTGGTAGGTTACCATGTAGAATCTTCTGCTGGGCGGAGTTGTACATAGGATCGTTATCTGGGAGCAGCAAAAGGAAATTCATCGTGTCCAGAGTGATGAGGATGTGGCTCCGATGAAAAGAGAATAAGGCGGTGCCCGCATGATCTTCGCGGCCGGTTTGTATATTACTCTCCACGGATTTTTGGCAAAGTCGTTCTCAAATTTGTTTTCTGTGCAGTCTCTTTAGCGAAGTTTCTAACGCTGAAAATTTTTTTCTTAACAGGAGCCGGTCCCATTCCACAAAGATTTCGGTTGAACGGAAGATCTTTTTCCGGTGCCGATAGAACTTTTGAAATCGGTATCTCTTCCGCCCTCCAGCATGGTTCTGCACAACGTGATCAAGGCCACCATACAGACTGTGCACACAGCAATCAATAACACTGGCGATACGAGGATGGGGAATTCAACAGTAATGTGGTTCACTGTGACCTGATGTGCAATGTCTTCAACTCAGCAGCTGTCTCATTTGTCTCATTTGTCCCACTTGTTTGGTAATTCGACATATTTGCTCGATGATTCGTACAGTTTACATCACTTAGCACCTCCAAGTTCACAGCAGGTTTGAAATGATGAGGACGTCCCAGACTGGTTCAGCAAGTAGAGGTCATAATTTAGAATGATCCCCTCAAGATGCGGCATGCATAGAAACTGTCGTGCCAAACGGTTAATCCGCTGTTGAAATCCCCATTATTGTATATCGATTTGTCTTGAAGCCTTGTGAGAATGTTTTCAATGAAATTCAGTCCATCTGTAATGAAGGAGCCTGGAAAGGGGAGGCACATACTTATTACGTACAGTTGGATGGACCAAGAGAATACACGAATATTGTAATAACTAGATTTAATGTTTAATGGTTACTATTTGGACTTGTAAGAAATATCTTTAATATTTTTTATATTTCTAGAATATTGTTTCAAAGTACTTAAACGACCAATGACGTCAAAGTCGGTCATTAAATTAGGAAAGGAATGGCAGTCGCTGGTTAATCACGTCATTGGGCGGTTTTTGTCACGGCCTTTGATCGTAAGATATAGAATTAATGAATCATCAAATAAAATATGAAAAATGATTAAAATATTTTATTATAACGAGATTTTACTTTTAATCGATCTCAAAAAGGTGTTATAAAAAGATCTCCTTTCAAACGGTATTACTTAAATCTGCTTACAATCAGTCAAAGATTTGAGTGCAATTATTGCATAAAGCAGGCCGAGAAAATAATAAATGATGCAAATATCAAGCAATGTAAAAACAAATCATAATAAAATAGTTATGTAACCAACATGCGCGTTAATGAAAGCGATTAATAATCGAGACAGTTTAACGCGCTCGCTCCGCTCACGCGTTAATATTGTTGAGATTATTAATCGCCGATTAACTCAAAAGTTGGTTACAATATTTTTCCGTTGATCAAATCTTACGAAATTGAAGAAAATGTCATTTGTTTCCGTGACAAAAATTCCAATAGATATTCGAATCAATGCATGCCAAATATTTTAAATCAATATATATTCAAACCAACGGTGCCATGACTTACAAAAAGTGTCAAAATCCATCTGCACTTTTTATCAATTTTACTGGCTGTACGGTTGCTAACTTCTATATAAATAGTATTACTATTAATTAATTAAATTTGTATTTCTCATTGGTATGTTTTGCATTCATTTTGTCCTCCTATATTTAAATAAAGTGCCATTTGAATTTAATGGTATATTTTGTTGCCTAGATACCGAAATCATGCATTTATAAGAAATCATTCATTACAAGGGATCATAAATGCATGGTTTCCTATTCATTAAATCGACCCGTAAATCAACGATCACCGGAAAAGTATTTAAATAAGGTATTCTCCGATGTTGGTAATGAAAATTTAAGAAATCTTAGACAAGGAAATCTCCACAAAGCTTAAACTTTAATAAATCCCTCTAAAGTCGCGCGAATAATAAAATTACCTGAAACAGTAACGTAAAAGAACGATTTAAAATGGAAATATGAATTATACAACAAAATTTGCATCCTTTGTTATTTTTACTGTACGGCAATTTTGAAAAATAAATTTAAAAGACAATAATAGAACTTTAAAATTAAATTTTAGAATACTTACAGCAAAACAATCAACTGCAGTTGAATTCAAATTTTAGTTAGGTACATTTTGTTAAAAGGACATTGAAATTGTGTGATTATGCTTACACTATGGCAATTATCATCAATTGAACGGATTCAGGAGAGGTCGAATTGTTGACTTAGTGCAAGAAACTTACAAAGAAATTGCAGACCGTCTTAACCGTTGGCGTAGAGAAGACCAACAACGACACAGAAGAGGAATAGGAGGTCAAAGACGGACACAGCGGCAATCTTCGGATAATGGAGCTAACGAACCGATTCTCCAGTACAAAATCAATTGCTGATGATGAATAGTTTGATAATGGAGGTCGTCCTGTAACGCTCCGAATGGTTTACCGTTGTATCCGGTATTTTGGCTTGTGTTACTTAATATCGAATAGGAACGTTTGGATTGGTGTAAGCCAAGACTGGGTTTGGCACGTTGACTGATACTCAGTGGTGAGAAAAAGCACTTATAACATTTTAATACATCTGTGTTTATAATAAAAACGAAAATTGAACAATTTCTTTTACATAATCTCTGTTCACATCCAAGTATTTTTTGTCATCGGGATATAGCTTGACTATTCCGTTATTAAAGAAATACCAGTTTGTGACAGTTTCCTAGATGTTATTAACCAATTGTATCAGTTTTCCAGTCAAAGACTTCTACAGCTTGGGGAAAAAAACCTGTTCCACGTACGACAACGTGCATCCTCATGTTTAGGTGGGAGTTCGAATCTACTACTCTCTTCCCCATTTTAAGTGATTTCCTATATTTGTACAATAACAGAAAAATAATAATGGAATAAAGTTAAACGTAAACAAATCTAGGTACTAAGTGATAACTTGAAAGTCGATATACCTACTAAGAAGTAACAGTTTATCTTATCTATTTAATGTAATAAATTAAATATTGCTTTTCAAAATCATTCGGCAAACTTTTATGTTGGAAGTGCTAATTGTTCTGCGCACGAACAAATGTTTTTTGATTGTCACAAGCACAGATACACCAATGTTTTAATTTTCTGACTAGTTTTCCTAAATTAACTTTGAAGCTCTACTCACTTTAAAAGCTATATTGAAGAAAAAATGTAATTATAGGTATTTACGATATCACAAATCGTTCCTATTTTATCAAATGGTGAGCTTTCTCAAAGTATAAACTTTTCTAATACGATAACCATTAAGATTCTGTGTTATTATTTTTATTAGAATGGAAACAAATAAGTGAATTACTGAACTATCAATAATGTTGATTACATTTATTGTGAGAAAAATAATGACTGATGATGTAGGTATTATTTATTGCAGAATTTAGCAAAGTTTTTATGCACTTAATTAAACAACAAATTTCTTGTTTACATTAAACAAGTCAAAGAGTAAAAGATGCCATAATTTGACATTTCGTTTTGTTGCACTAACAAGCTAGAATAAATATAAATTGAAGCTGTTTCCCGATAACATTTTGTCACAAATTGTTTCTTAAATTGGTCACAACATTTCAAATGAAAACGTCACAATCAGCTTTAGCCACAGCCATATGCAGATTTGTTTTTTGCAGTTTAAATTGAACTATACTGTCGAAAGTTTAATTGAATTTTTCCATACAAGTTTGTGCGGTTAAACTAAATTTTATATTTATTTAATTTAACACATAATTTATGTTATCTCGTCGCAAATAAGTAATAAATTTATCAGAAATATGCAACTCAATTGATTTTTATCTTGGCAGCATTGCTTTTACATGGAATCTTATAAATTGCACCCGATCTATGTTCCAGGAGAGTTTTGTTCTTTGATCTTGTAAAACGGTTTCTTACAGTTATGTTTGGTAAATTGCAATACAACTTTTTCAACCAAACAAAAATTTATTAATGGAAGTTTTATTGTCAATTACATTATTATTATCATTATTATTATGGCTATCAATATGATTGTCATTATAATTATCATTATGATTATCTTCATTATTAATTAAAACCGCGGTGATCCGAATAAATAAAATAATTCGGATTACTGAAGCGAGACGGTTTTTTTGTCGAAAAGAGAAATATTTAATTCAAAATAGCTAGAAAATAGTACATAAACAAAAAGTATTTATAGCAGAAGCATACTTATTAAATTTTATATTATTTTGTGAAGTACTTTGTAATATTGTTGTTTGCTTGATCCTTTCCTGGTTCATTTTAAAAGCCGTCTCTTTTAATTTTTATCTTCAACAACATTATCATGTAGAATGTAATGTAGAAATATTAATTCGATTTCATTTACTTCGTAACAACAAGCATTCAAATTATTAAAGTACTTGGAAACTACCAATTTATGATTGATTATTTTAAAATAAAGTAGCAGCCATTGTCATTCCTAATAAAACTGATTAACCATGTTTATTCAAGCACATGTCATACATCCTGTTTCGACAGGAAGCACAGGATGTACAACGGAAAACAGGAAATTATGTCCAACTCTATCCCTAAACGTCTATTGTCTCCCCGTGCTTTAAATCATTGTTGTGATTTAGTACATATTGGACACAAATTGATGTAATAAATTAATTTTGCTAGGATTTCATTCGTTTTTTAAAACCATTTCGAATGTCATAATCATTAAATTGTTCCAGTTGATAAATTGCTGAGTATTAAATCCAAATACAGTCAGTTGTATAATACATATTAAAAAGAAATGCTACGTCGGTATTTTTGCAGTATGCAAATATGTATTAATACAGCAAGTCGAACTGAAAGATAATGATTGGATTGGATACTAATTTGCAATAAATAATAATTTCAAGCTTAATCGTTATGCGGACGTTAAAGCACAACTGAAATAAAACATACGCAGGGTAGTTTATTGACAAATTACAGTGAAACTTCTCTAAAGGGTCGTTTACATCCAATTAACGTACGGAAATGAAGAAGTTTGTCAAAAGTGATTGGTACAGTCTTTCCAAACAAAAGTAATATGACCAATCACTTTTGCCAATCTTGTTAATTTCCGTACGTTAATTTAATTTAATTGGATGTAAAGACCCCTTAAGGCGAATCTTCAAGGAACCATTAAAATATGTAACTTCGAATGTAGCAAATGTGCATAATTTGATCATACCTGGTGTATCATTTCTCGTTTATATAATTAACACTTTCAAGGTAGTTTCTTGACAGTATAGGGATTCTTCTACTTACAACTATCAGTATTACTCGGTGGAGGTAAAGTGCGATTAAAGTTTAATTGATTTCATATATACCTGTATGCTTGATTTAATGCATTACGGTTACGAAATCTACATTGTTTCTTATATGAAAAATGGATTCGTTAATCGTACAACTCGTTATTCGAGCTGTCCCGCAGAACAAATTTTGTCCAAATAGCGAGGTTTTACTGTATAATAAATTATGAATAATAATTGTAATTATTATAAACGATGATCACTAAATCAATTGGCCCAAATTACCGAAATAGATAATTGCAAAAGTGAATTAGCACGAGTGCTGGTGTGGCATTATTTTGATATTAGAATATGATTTAATATGGTTCTCTGGAAAAAAGTCTTCTGCAGTCATGGAAAAAACTATGACGTTAAATCGCTATGCATATCGCATCGGTTTCGGCCATAATGTTAATGTTGGTTAATCCCTGTGGGGCGTCCCGGGTTTAATCCGCTCATCGCTGTGATATTAGCCGAGTGCAATATTAAACAGCGGGCTTGCGGTATTGAATGAGAGCCCTACGGTACTTCCGGTTTAGACTAGAGGGACGGCAACGGCGTAACACTATCAGAAATTCAATTTTACACGACATCCTATGTATGAGTTTATTACGCATTCAAGAAGGTGTAATTATTATTTCCTTATGAAATTAAATAGTAAGAATCGTTAATGAGAACTGTGATGCATGACTTTTATTCGATTAAGGCAAAGCAGTAATAATTGAAACGTAAGTTTTGGTTCAAATCTAAATACACTGCGTCGAAAAATTAACGTATTAAACGTAAACACAGTACAACCTCTCCGTAGCGGATACTCATTGTTGACAGAGCGTCTAAAATAAGATGTTTTACGTATGTTGAATGGAACCAGCTACAGAACAAAAATTAAGCATTGATTTAATATTGTTAAGACAAAAAGCAAAAAAAATAACGAGAAATCAATAATAACCAATATATGGTTGTATGAAAATTCTTGTGCAGGGGAAGAACAGGTAAAGAAATGAAATTAGATCAAATCAAATTTACAAGAAATAAAGCAATTCTACTATAAAGCAAGGAATTGTATCAGTCACGCCTTGAAGAACGATTGAATCTGTACTACTGAAGTGTGTGGACAAATATAATGTGTGCATGTGGTAGTTTACGAAGTTCTAAGATTGAAAAATAGTAGAAGCAGCTCTTCCAACGAACTAAGTGAAGCATTAAAGAACCTAATTGAAATAAAAAGGCAAAATACGCAGAATGGCTAATGAATAAAACAGCCCTCACAAGATCAGAATAATGTGATGGCGACAAATAATAAAACAGAGAATGATGGGAGAATAGAATGAAACAATGGAATAATATGTGTAGACAGATAAACAATACTTTAGGATTTGGAAGTCTCGAGAATAATAAAGAGGGAACACGGAATAACACCACGAACACCGGAAAAATATCGGTCATAACAACACAAAACGACTCAGTTTCGACTCGGAAAAGCCGTTACATGGCAACCTACGTCCGACATCGGGATCCTACGTTGAGTGTGCTACTAGGGCTGCAAAAACACAATAGCAGAAGTAAAAAACGGACAATTTGTATCACAAAACATTGAGATCAATAAAGTGCTTAAACAAGGATGTACAGTTCTACTACTATTATTCAATATAAACAAAGTTACCAATTCAACCGTTTATCTGAGTTTTTCTTAGCAATTAAGTGACAGACTTAAAGAAAGCTTCACATTTTCAAAGTTAGTTATGAATTTTACTAACGTATGGGCGAGCAAACGGCAACTGTAATTTGGCTCGACGGCTTTATGCTGAAAAATTTCTGAATCGAAGATGTTCAACTAAAGAAACTTTTGAGGCTATTTACCAGAGTCTTCATGAGAGAGGAACTTTTAAACGGAATATTGTCGATAGTGTGGTTCAAAAAAAAAAAAACAGAACGACGGACTTTGATAGAATTTTGGAGACTCCTAAAACAAAATTATCTTTAGATCTTTAGATCTTAGTACGGTATGGAGCATGAACAGCTACTGTTCCCATATGAGGCCTTAAATGAAACTGATTTTCGACCACGAATCCTATTTTGTAACTGATTTCACAACAGTGTATCAATCTGAACTTCCAAGCTGTTGTGCTTTTTACGGACGAAGCAAACTCTTCTCGCAATGCAATTTTTAATTTTGATAATGATATTTTTACCAGACCGATTAAATAGGCCAAACTAGAGAAATTTTTTGGAAAATAATCTACTTATCTTACGTGAGGATGTTCCGTTGGAAACAGGTTGTGACTTGTGGTTCATGCAAGACGGTGTTCCACCACATTTCAGCATTGTCGCTAGGAAGTACTTAAATAATAAATTTGGGAATCGATTTGCACAGTTGCGTAGCCACCGCGCTCTCCAGACTACAATTCGTTAGGTATTTTTTTATGGAGTTACCCAAAAATCTTGTTTATTCTACGCCGATTCTTATCTTAGAAAACTTCTGCAACCGAATACAACATAGTTTACGTGTAGTCAGGAATAACTCCGGAATTTTTGAGCGAGTTCGACAATCAATGGTCCGACAATGCGAAGTCTGTATTGCTGCTGAAGGAGGACATTTCGAGCAGTTTCTCTAATGTCTCCCAACAGCACATTTAATGAACTGTATTAAAATCTATGTAATATGACATTTGTTCTTGCTGTTTCAATAAAAACTGTTTATTGATTACTCGCAATTTTGAAATTCGCACGTAACTTTTAAGGAAGCATACTTATTGTTAGACTGTAAAATGATACAAACGTATCTGAACTGCTCTCTAAATTTCATCGATGTTCCAGCTTTGCCTATAACCTAGAGCTTCAAAAATTTTGATTATATTGCAATATTAGGTCATCGACCCTTTTAATTAAACTTTCCTCGAGCGCGGTCTCAAACTCACTGATTATTTTACCTAATTATGTAAACTTTTCATCTTGATATTAATTGATATGATTAAACACTCATAAAACAAAATCGTAAATCAGTTGCCATTTTTATTTGGTCCAAGGGTTTATTTCCTTCTTCTAGGTACCCTTCTTTTAACACAATAGGGTCAAATACAAGCAAATACATTGCTCATCTTATTGCGATAAGTTTCTGAAAAACAAAAAAAGCAAATTTTAAAAAGGACTGTGAACTATTCCCAGGTAACACAGGACGTCCAATGGACGTACATGTTGGTCCATTTCTTATCCACTTATGGACGATCCACAAGCGGATCTATAATGGACGTCCAATGGACGTCCAAGCTCATCCATAAATGTACATTACAGTAATGGATATAAATGGACGTCCACTGGATGTACATTTATGTACTTAATCTGGACGTCCATCAACGGATCAATATGAATGTCCATTGGACGTACATTCATGGACATAAACGGGCAGTACATAAATGGATCAGCATGAATGTCCATTGGACGTACATTCGTGTACGTGATTTGATCGGTCCATAAACGAATCTAAATGTATCAAAAAATTTGAAATTTTAACTAAAAGCATTATTAAACTCAGGTATTTTACTGATGATGGAAACGAAACGCACGTAACATTAAGATAAAATAGGTGCGTTTAAAGTACCTCAATTAACTTTATTAATTTATATTTTTAATTTTTAATTTGTGAAATAAATGACAAACACGGTCTCTGTGTGATGTAATTTTTAACAACTTTTAACAATTTTTTGACAATTTTTAATGTGTTTAATGTATGTGACAAAGTGTTAAATATGTTAAATCTGTTAAATCTTGTTTAGTAAAAATTTGTGAAAGAGCAATTACTTACGTAAGTGAAACATGAGTGAAAATGATGGAAATAATAACAAAATGTAAGTAGTAATAACTAAACTCAGTACTTTATGACTTTATGACTTTGATTTTATGAAGAATGCGGTGTTTTGATATCCTGATTAGATCTATGAGATAAAGAGCTTCTAATAAATTATTACTTATAGTTTTGAACGATTTTTAAGCAAGTTGTATGTAAAATGCGAGATACAACTTTCCATTTTTGCTTTGTGTTGTAGTTAGTCAAGGACATTTGCGCATCCGGTTTTACCTGGGTTTCGGTAAGGGCCTCGAACCTTTTCTTGCAGTTTCTTGCAAATACCAGAGATTCAATTTGACCGCCGGGCGTTACGAGTAACCAATGTTTCATGTGAATTGTTAAGTTTTGTTTGTTACAAAGGTGTGTAGTTGAATTTAATTGCAATAGTTGCAACGGGTTAATTTTCGTTGCGGCAAGGCTCGTCGGTGAAACCCTTCGACGAATCGACACGAATTTTAATGTACAACATGGAAACTTTATGACTGCCGTAAGTAAAAATGACAATGTATTTAAGTTTTTTTTAAAAATATTTTTTACATGTTTTAGGCAACTCTTTGCCCCGATTGGAAGAAATAGTTTATTATCAATTTACGAAACAAATCCCAAGTCCGTTTGATAATACTTACATAAATTTGTATTATGCAATTTGAATTATGCAAAAAAATGGGTTTTGTAATTGCAGCTTTGATTATATTGGTAAGTTCAAATGATTTTAAGAAAGAGGTGTGTAATATTTTCTTTTTTTAGATAGTGTAAATTTAATTCCTCCGAAAAAAACATTAAAGCTGCAATGGGAAAATGTTGGCGAAGAACCGATGTTGTCTTGAAATGACTTTTTTCAAAGTTTCTAGTTATTTAATTTGTTAAATTCTGTATGGTAATTATTTTTGAATATGCATATTTTTTAAGGTTAAGTTTCTAGTTATTTAGTTTGTTAATAGTTAAAGTTAAATAGGTAAAATTTACATATTTCTTTATGCGTATTTTTAAAGAACAAGTTTCATGTTATTTAATGTGTTAATGGTTAGTTTTAATTGTTAAAGTTTGTTATTGTAACAATTTTTAAATTTTGAAATTTTTTTAAGGTTATTTATTTTCGAATATATGCTTTTTTCCATTTTTTATTTATTTATTTTGTAATCCCACAACGTTTATAAGTACGTTCATTAATGTCCATAATTCGGGTCCAAATGGACATACATAAGACGTCCAGTGAACGTCCAAAACGAATCCGTTTTCAATCCCAAAGACGTCCAATAAGCGTTTGTCGATGGACGTCCATGAACCGGCACGATATGGACGTACATTGAACGTACGAAAAGATCCCAAATGTAGTCCCAAAAACGTCCACAAACTGACGTCCAGATGTACGTCCAATTTAGTCTCAAATTGGACGTCCATTGGACGTTCAGTGATCCGTTTGTGTACGTCTAGTGGATGTACATGTGTTACGTGGGTTAATTTTGAAGAAGGACTGACATCTTTAGAGGACCAAAAGATTTTAGCCTCTTAGTTTAATAGGTTTAGACTAGTTAATATCACCTGAAATTTCGGCGTCTCGGTATTAGCAGATGCAATTCGGTAACTTTTGTCATGTGATTCCGCATCTAATGTAACCAAAGTAAGTAAATTTCGTGCACTGACGTACTACAAAGTTTAAGCATCCAATATCAACGACGCGGCGTCAGGTTTCTTTGTGACCATTCAAATTGCATTTAAGTAAGAAAGCCACATCAGTGCCACGTCGATATGTTGTCATTTACTCACTAGATGTCATTCGACATTTTTCAGCAGACAGACGTCAATATTTCAGGAACAAATATTCAAAACGTATTTTGTCCAAAAAATAAGGTTTTGATATAAACACATAGCGGCATTCATTCGAACCTCTAGAATCAATCTAAACCGATACAGTCGATAAAAAAAAAATTATGTCCCGTGTAAAACAGCCTCTGAAAATGAAACTTTAGGTACTTTTGCGATTTACTGGAATTGGCATCTCTGTGACAAAACTCATTTTGAATGTTTGCTCCTCATTTTTCCAATTATGCATTATGCGTTAGCGTTACAATACCTACACTATATTACTACCACAATACAAATCGCAGTGTTAAAGAAATAAATTTAACCAAGGTTGTATATTTAAGCTAAATTAGCATTATTCATAATAAGGCTAGGTATTTTTAGATTTCTTGCATTCAGCAAGTTAAAAATATTTTTATCTAGAAATCACAAATTTCAACATTTACACGAAAATCGGTCATTAATATAAAAACAGTGTTTACTTCTTAATAGAAATAAATGTTCTTAGTACCAAAAACATTTGGAAACTCATCAGTTATAATTGAAGCATCAATGAAAACTTTGTACATTATCGCACAACTAACAAACAATTATAAAGTTATCCATCTAAGATAAAATCTTTTTAATTGCAGTAAGTAATTAGCATTTATTTTCCGAACTTTGCCACTTAAAAACGTAATTAACAATTTCGTTGATGGTAGTAAAGTTGATGTATCGGTGTCACGCCAGGAAAACTCCTGGATCTACGTAGACGTTGTTAATTCTGTGTTTTTGGTGTGATTGGCTTTACTCGCGTGAGTCTCGGACACGACACCATTAGTGGTCGCAACTCGCAGGATCAAACTAGGATTTACTTTTGCTTTATTGCTTTTATACTTTTCTTGTTCGTGTCTCACTTATTCGTCTTAATTGGATTCGAAAATCTGAGTTGATTTAACGTTGTTGTATTTTATTCGTAATATTAACTTGCAGTAATTTTATTCTTTATTACCATTATTAAGTTACTATTATAAACATAGTTTATGATTGGATTTAACTAAAAGCGTCAAATAACTTCGAATGTATTCCTAATCTGAACATTGATATGTGGTAAATCAATAGATAATTAAATTTTCAAGACTTGGTCAGGACCAGTGGGAAAACAACTTTGTAATTATTACGGAAATAGCACCAATTTGCAAATCAAATGTGACATAACAAGGCACTTTAGGGTGGTCGAAGTACTGTTTCGTACCTTGAGCCCTTCTAGATAGAAACAGGTCTAATAACGGTAATTGAGATTACCGAATAATCCCGCTACTAATCAATTTAACTGGAATTTAATTAATTCACTATGCTTTATAAACTGAAGGCAAGACATCCGACTTGTTCAACTTGCCGCGTAATAGTATTGTTAAATGCAATCTTCTGGTTAGCTTTGATGCAGTAAATTTTGTTATAAAAACGTTAGCAATTTCAGGCATTTTGCGTGTTGAATGGCGGCTATTTATGATAGCTATCTTTTAGAAATATATGTGAATTTCCTTTTTAAATGTTTATATTTGGAACTAAACAATAAAAGTTTCAAATCGATTTACCACAGTGGTATACAAACATTAGTTTCTGAGAATTGGCAGCCGTGAGTATATTTTGACATGCAATATGTATTCTAATAACAGGTAACAGCTTATTTTGCTACAATATAGTGAGTAACCGTATTATAACCAGTAATTCCTTGTGCTGTTTTAAAAATAGGATATTATTCTTATCGCAATAGTTGATCTTTTTTGCATAATGATTTGAAGGGGGTTAGTCATGACTTTTTATTACTTTTTTGTACTCATACACAATTAAACGATAATAACTAAACAATAACTCAATAACGTTTCCGTTCCATTTAAAACGAAAGAAATCTTTGTTTTACTTCGAAGAAGCGCTAGGTAAAAATTCAATGATGGTGTGACACTGCCACTGCATGAACTTAATATCTCGCATTTCCATTAGTACAGTCATACTTGAACTTATGCTACCTCAACTGACACGAACTCGAAGTTACACCCCTCACCCCCGCTGTAGGCGTTGCCGACCGAGTTTCGAGATTACACGAACCTATATCGAGCTAGGGATACCAATCCCGCATCAAAACTTCAATCCCGAAAGCTTACGAGCCTGACGTCATCAATCCCGCGAATCCCCAGGATCCCACAATGCTTTTTTCAGTTGCTAAGAAAATTAAGTACCAGAAGTCAGTTATGCAATAGAAGACAACTAAATTCAAAATAAAAGTAGCATTTGTTAATTAAAAAAAATTAAGAAAAATTATTGAGATTTCTTTTGGAAATATTTTCAGAGCAATGATAAAGTATTTAAAGTTTGATCTTGTAAATTTGACCTGATTTAATCGCAGAAGTACTCAGCGGCAGAAAACGCGCGCTCGGCATACAAAATTTTTCAAATTCGAATCCCGCAAAAAGCATGCGGGATCCAGCGTTTTCGGGATTGGTATCCCTAACGCAACATACATTTTTAGTTAAAAACGATTTATTTTTAAAATCTTGCATTATAAACAAATTTTTGATTGATAATTTTATTATTTATTAATTATTTTTTCCGGTGATCGTTGATTTACGGGCCAATTTAATGAATAGGAAATCGTGCATTTATGACCACTATAAATGAATGATTTCTTATAAATGCACGATTTCGGTTTCTAGGCAATGAAATATACCATTAAATTGAAATGGCACTTTATTTAAATGTAAGATGATAAAATTAATACCAAATATATCAATGAGAACTGCAAATTTACTTAATTACTTAAGTTATGTTTATAGTAATACTATTTATATAGAAGTTAGCAACAGTACAGCCAGTAAAATTGATAAAAATTGCATATGGATTGTCAAACTTTTGACATTATTTGTAATTCATGGCATCATTGGTTTGAATATCTATTGATTTAAAATGCATGGTATGCTTGATTCGAATATCTATTGGTATTTTTTGTTTTTTGTAAGATTCGATCAACGGAAAAATATTGTAACCAACTTTTGTGTTAGTCGGCGATTAATAATCTCAACAATATTAACGCGTATTAGTGTCTTCAAATTCCAATCAACTTTACATAACTTGTGAAAACGTACGTTGCCGTCGATATGATGACTTGCATTTTTTATTATTCAGATGCGTTCTAGATTCACATGTATTGTATAAAAGCGAGGTATAAACATATCTGTTGCTTGTTACAAAGGGATCTTGCGTGAAAAGAAAAAGGCTTTATCGCGCCATAATTTTTTTTGTAGTATGTTGTAAAACCAAATTCCAGTTATAATTAGTTTAAATAAATAGTTTCCTTATACACTCAAAAAAATGCCACTTTAGAATTTGTTAAGAATCCGCTTCTAACATTTAGCACGCTAATTCTTGTCCAGCGACCTCAGTCCGGGGTACTGTTTGCGGCCAGCTGTGGAACGTTTTTTAGGATACAATTGGATGGAATGTTGTTTATTGCTTTCTGGCCGATATTTTTTTTTCTCGGAGGGGCGTTTAAAGTGTTACTGACAATAGATGAATTTGACAAGTAGAATAAACATTCCTGAAATCGAGCATGACCCACTGTTAAATTTGACAACAAGAATGAACATTCTTAAAACTCAAGAATGATCAATTCTTGGGCCAAAATTAAGAACGCGCAATTTTAAATTTAAGCCCGAATTTTCTTTCCTATGAGAATTTTTTTCTGAGTATAAGCCTTGCTATAGATTTCTATAGTATAGAAGAACCTATTGCCTCACGTTCATATAGATTTAGATGGAAATTCGTGCCGGTCTCAGCTATCGCGTAACTTCGTGGTATTACTGTCATTGGATATATTAATATAACCTCGTTGTTTTTTGGTTGATTAAACCGCTCTTTTCGCTTGTTATTTAACTGGAAGCTTTTCATTTCTACTGAACAGTAAATTAATTTTATCGTTACTTTCTACTCTCTTCAAATTCTTGTCTCACAAAT
Source organism: Dascillus cervinus (assembly GCA_949768715.1). NCBI lineage: Eukaryota > Metazoa > Arthropoda > Insecta > Coleoptera > Dascillidae > Dascillus > Dascillus cervinus. The sequence goes on from OX458316.1 coordinate 19,089,053, forward strand.
TTCAAGATTATACCGCACGGCAATGAGCAAAATCTGAATTAAGGGATTTTGCCTTGTTTTAAAATTATATCGCTTCAAAGCAATTTATATTGTTGTATTACTGCATATACATATGCAATTAATCTATTGCTATGTACCTGGAATTATCAAGGCTTAGGTAATAATTGATTACAATTGGCGATGATTCCTAAGAATTAGGATCTTTATAATCGATAACGAGTTTCAAACTATAATGTCCATTTTTTCAAATGAGTTTTATGACATGAACGCATTGTATCTACGCGGGTATTGCCACTTCCGCATAGAGCGACCAGTCCTTCGGAATAATCTTAATAGTCTAATCAGGGCTGTATTGGATAAAAATCTGTTTCCCAATGCTACAATTTGTGTACCTATTTATTCTGGATTCTGTAAAATAAAGAAACGTTGTATTAATGTTATTAGAAGTTTGATTAATTTGAAGATAATCTGATCTGAGGCAACAATATTCTGTTTCATCTTTTATATTGAATAAATGAGATATTGTTGCATGTTTCACTATTAATGCAAACAGACATTAGTAAACCAAATATTTGCACCTTTTGTGAAATTATCAGTCTGTTGAATTGTAATATATCTTATTGCCATCGCAGATGCAATAGATACCGAAAATATTAGACCACGAATTCATTGATACCTGTTTCGTTTTTAATTTCTTAACAGACACGTTCAACTATCAAGTTTTCACAAACCATAAAGTTTAATTTGGTCCAAAAAGACAGTCTGTGGAACTGTATAACTCGAACAGTTAAAGTTTGTGCGGTTATACAAATGTAGTTAAAAGTTCAATGATAAATAAAAAATTAATAATAATAATTAAGTGAAGAAATTAAACCAGTACCTACTGTAAATTTTAAAAAATGTTTCGCCACTAGGAATAAATTTGGTAAATGTCTTGTTAAAAATATTGTATAAAAATATTTTTTTATTCCTTGAACTTCGGTAGGGTAGTTAAAAACGGATCACTATTGCACTATTAAAATGTATTGCGAAACATTTAAATTCATAGAGACAATTAAACAACTGAATATATATATAAATACAGAACGTTTTTGAGACAAAACCTTTTTTCAGTGGTCAAAAATTTCTGAAAATTGGAAACAACATTCCTCAATTGCCAAACTACAAAATAACCAATTTTTTTCTTAATTAAATTAGTGTGAAAAATGATTTTGATAGCGTTTTATTATCAAACTTCTGCAGCTATCAGGAATTTGTTTTTGCAATCTTACATACGATACGCTACAGATTTTATTAATACGCTAATTGGCACTTAGATTTTAATAGTAACTGAATAATCTATTCTAATATCGTCTTTTATCGCAGAAGTATTAAATGCCTCGCTCGTAAAGCTTGTGACTTGTCAGAGTGATTTAAACGCGTCTGGAGTAAAGACATCTGTAGTAGTGGGTCTCATCGATAGATAACAATATCCAAAGCTGAATGAGGCTCGTTTGAATGAAACTTTATTTAAATTTTAATCAATTGTAGTGCAATTAGACGCATATTTCGTGGAAACTTTTAACAATAAAATGAACGAAAAATGTTTTTTTCAAGCAAAGTTTAGAAGGCGTTTACGACTGCATACAATAAGAAGGTCGCCATTTTGAACATATAATGTAATTTGAATGTAATTAGGAAAGTTTTTATTGTGCTTAAAAGCAAAACATACCTACCTTGGACGGTACTGTGTTATTACAGTTAAGTGACCATTGTCGATGAATTGTAAGATTTACGCTCTTTCATTGGGAAAGTTTTAAACACTAATTAATTTAAAATGGACGATTCTTTCAACATTTTAAATTTCGGCAATGTCTGTAAAATTTTGAAAACAAAAAATTATTTTGATTTACGTATTTAGCTGCATAGCTTTTAATTTTTTATTGGGATTAGAAAAATGCTTTGTCGCTAAAAGGCTATTGGATCACCCTGTACAATAAACATTTTGTTAAACGTCATTTCGTTGAACGTTGTGATTTTTAGGTTTCAAACTTATTGTACCTGTTGGAGTTACAACTGATGACACAACTGTTTTTTCAGTTTTATAAATAACTGTTTTCTATTCGCTGTTTTGTAGAAAATATAAATTTCGTTCTTATTTTATCTTACCTTACAAAACTGGATCAATAAGAAACCAATTACTTCCTTCCTAACAAAATATTAAATATTGCTACTTTTTTTAAGCAGTAAGAGAAATATTTAACTTAATTATAGACCTTAGAAGAGTGTCTATATCCTAAAACCTGTGGTAGTACACTGGATTGGATTTTAGCCACTCTTGTTTCACAAAATTGAAGAAAATGTAATTTTTTTCCGTGACAAAGATTCCAATAGATATTCGAATCAAGCATGCCATGCATTTTAAAGCAATAGATATTCAAACCAACGGTGCCATGATTTACGAATAATGTCAAAAGTTTCACAATCCATCTGCACTTTTTTCAATATTACTGGCTGTACTGTTGCTAACTTCTATATAAATAGTATTACTATAAACATAACGTAAGTAATTAATTAAATTTGTAGTTCTTATTGGTATCTATATTTTGTATTCATTTTGTCAGATTACATTTAAATAAAGTGACATTTTATTTTAATGGTATATTTCGTTGCGTAGATACCAAAATCGTGCATTTATAAGAAATTATTCAACAGTAATATCACAAGTGCATCAAAATAGCCGATTAAATTTTGACGTTTCTGTCAAAATGTTTTGCCTAAAAATATGTCGAGCAAATTTGCCACGTAACAAAATCTCGAGTGCGCAGCACGAGGGATTTTGGGTGGAAAATTTACGAGAAATATTTCTTTATGGCAAAACGTTGCGACAAAAACGTAAAAATTTAATCAGGCTATTTTCATGCACGCGAGGTATTCGGCATGATTATTTCCTGATTATTAATTTGAATAAATAGATTTTACAACGAATTATTTATTTACTTGTCGAGGAATCTTTTTTAATGATTGCAAAAAAAATTAGGAAGCTATTAAACGTCAAAATTTAATCGGGTAAATTTTGACACCTTTGAGACGTCAAAATTTAATCGGGTAAATTTTGACACGTTTGAAACGTCAAAATTTAATCGCTATAAAACTGAGGAAAACCATGGTGACTGGGACTTCTTATGTGCATGAAGGAAATAATCATTTATAGTGGTCATAAATGCACGATTTTCTATTCATTAAATCGGCCCGTAAATCAACCGGAAAAATTATTTAAATATGTAATTTCTTTTATTGCTAACAAACAATTTGTATTAAGTTGTTCACCGGATAGCTTCCGAAATTCCCCTTAGCAAATAATGTTTTGATTTAGTACCAATTAAATCAACCGCAGTTATTTGAAGATGCCTTTTAAAAGATGGGTGAGCGGACTAAACTCCTAAGAGCTAAGTTTGAAAATGATGTGCCCACTTACAGCAACGTTAGGGAACTTTAACTAAAATTGTGTATTTTTATTATACCAAATTTACTAAGTTTTTGTCAGTTGCGCAAACAGTAGATTATTCCAAAACTTAATTATTTATAAGATTACTGATACAGCTAATTCCCGATTATATGTGCTGTACTGGTGTTAGAAAGAACTACACAGTTCAGTAATGACTTTGATGGTTTATGTTTAGTAATCGTCTGTCACATTTTACTTTTGTCAACAGCAGAAATTGTATTTTTATGTACAACTATATACCATATACTTGGGTAATTTTTTTAGTACAAAACCGAATTATCTTTTTTTTTCATGAATTTTATATTTTCGAATAACGCTGATGTTATTTTAAGAAACTTGTTATTTCATGAAAAATTTTAATGTATTATGCAAGTATTACTATATTAAAATAAAAACGAAAAGGATAAAAATAATAATTGCAGCATAAAGATCACAAAAGAATAGGAACTGATTGAATGGCAACATATAGAATAATTAATTGGTTCATTTCGTTACATTTTATAAAACTTTGTTTCCCGAAATATGAACCACAGGGGCTCGGTACAATTCCACAATGGAAGCTCCAGTAGGACATAACTACCAACAAGAAAACCGCATAAATGGTATAGACCAGCGTTTCCCAAACTTTTTTGACCGCGACCCGGTACGAGGTTTTAAAATGTTTCGCGACCCACCTTATGAAAAAAAAACATTTATTTACAAAACAAATTTTATTTTTTGATAACTATTCCTAGTGACTAACCGATATAAAAGAAATAATATGTAAAAGAAATTTTTTTCGTTTTTACAATTTTTGCCGCGACCCATCAGAATTTTTCTGCGACCCGGTGCCCGGTCGCGACCCACACTTTGGGAAACGCTGGTATAGACTACTTTACAAGGAAACATTTCATCGAAACGAAACGTTTTGTGTAAACATCTCACTGCAGAAAACTGTGTGTTTATAATAATAAATTCTAAATAAAACGATACATCCAGCATTTATCGAACAATGAAATTGTCGGAATTTGGTAATTTTAACGAAATATGAAAATGATTAGAAATTCAGTTGTTTTAGTTTTTATTTAAATGGTAGTGTTTTTCTTTTTAAACAGCAGCTTTCAAGATGATGGTAAATAATTACGTTTTTTCAACTTTCTCCAAGTTAATTGAAATAAGTTGGTGACGCACAAGCTAACATCTCTGACCGACGAGTACCACGTGTACTAAAGTATTTACCAAAGTCGTTTTATTTTACACACACACGGTCCATTTAATTACCAAAGATATTGAAGGAGACATAATGAGAAATGAAAGTATCTACAAATACTAAGGGGTGGTTATGAGTAAAGAAGAAACAGCGTGTTGAGATAAAAATAGAATTGTGTTTGGTAGGATGTTCATTCGATAACTACATCCTATAATATGGAGCTACAAATTAACGAAACATATCAAACGGAGTATTTATTCACCATTGTAGAAAGTATAAGTACGTATGTGGCCATTATCAAAAGGCAAGAACAGAAATTGAAAGCTATAGATATGGGCTATTGACGACGAAGCTATGGGTTAACAATATTAGATCGAATTAGGAACGAGGAGATAAAAAGAAGAGCAGAGGTGATTGTAGATTAACAGCAAGTGAAACGAAAAATAATACTGTGGTATGAGCAAATGAATTGGATGGGAGAAGCAAGATGGTCTAGAGAGGATAAACCAGCACAGAATAACCAACTTCGCTAAAGACAGAAAAGCAGCATGACGAAGGGCAGCGAGAAGACCGCCTGAGCGTTGGAAAAACGGCTGGGCTTCTTCTTCCCTGAAAAATTATCTATATTAAGAACAACCTTAGGAAAATGAACAGACAATGAGATGTACTTAAAAAAGAAGTAATTATAGAATAAGTAGAAATTACACTAACCCATCTTAAATTAATCCAAGTTCGTGCGAAATTATGAAAATTTTAATTTATTAAATGAAATTCTCACCTGGTTTCTTTCTTTTTACTCGACTGCGGCGAAGCCAAAAAGGAAGGGTTATATTTTGAATAGCAGTATGTGGTATGTTTGTATTTACGTATGTTCCACCGTAGCGCCTAAACTACTCATCCGATTTTGATAAATGAGGTGTCAATCGTTTCGTTATTATGGTCCGGGTGACAATAGTGGGGTTACAGTCTTTTAAACTTTTTCTTTTTTTCCGTAGTCGGGTTAAAGTTTTTTAAACTGTTCATCTACTTCTTTGGTTTTAGGCTTTAGAATGCACATTGAGAACTAAGTTTTAGCAACACATTTAGCGCAAATCAATTTTATTTTTTTGCAGTGTGAAAGTAGACTTAACGCTGTACAAAGTGTTGTATTTAAAATTCACTTCATTTCAAAATTAACGAAGATTTGTTCAAACAACGTGTATTTTAGTAGACTAGCAACTTACATAAATTAATTCCATTCCGTCTACATTCAAATTAAAAATATTCGAATTGACTTACATAAGCGCTAACGTGAAAACTAGTGTTATAAAGAATCTTCAGAATTTTCTAATCGGTAAACAATAGAAATTTAATTCTTCAGCAATATCGTAATATGTCATTTTAAGTAATAATCACTACCATCACAATTTTTTTCGTTCACTTTCTAAATTTTCGGGATATCGAAGAACGGGCCTTAATGAATTATTTTTTTGACTTATAAGTCGAGCCCCGAGCCACATAAGATAATGTTTGAACTGAAGATGATCCGCTGGTATAAAACGTTAGTCACGAAAGATTTGGTGAAATTTAAATTTTTGTTAGAGAGAATTCTGGGGCACCCCTTAAAGATTTTTCCAGAAATATCAAAATGTTCTGGGAGAGCTGCTGTAAAGACTATACTATTATAATTATTTTTATTATACTCGAAACTTTATTTGATATCATTATAAATGAGACGCTGAGTTCCAAAACTCTCCTTCTCCCAAAATGTGAGAAATTTAGTTAATGATTGTTTTCTATGAAAATGGTACCCCTGATTTCAAATCTGCACTTAGGTTTAATCAAAATTATTGCTATCTGTATAAAAATAAAAAAATCCGAATGAAATCTGCAAATAATAAAGAAATACAACTGTTTTCAACTTTGTAAAACATGAATTTTTAGTGCGGATAAGAACAGTTTTGGAACTCCGCGCCTCAAATATAAATTTGAATGAGTTGAACATAGTTTTAACTTATATGATCAATAAATTAGTTAGTTCAGTTATATTTTAGATACTTTTTAATGATATATTTCGATATTATGTCAAGAATAAAACGAGTTAATATAAAACCAAATTATATAATAGGTTGAAGAAAATAAAAACCTAAAAAATTGTACTGGCAGTGCTGAAGTATACAGTGAATCAAATTTTCAGTATTGTCAACACAATTTTCTAGTTTGTTTTTTTTTGTCCCGTTTTTACTAAAGTTTGAGCTTAAGAGCCGGACTCCCTCACCGAATTTCGCTTTAGATTCTGCGCAATACATAGCATCATCCTAATCAATTTCGGTAATTATTTATTTGCTCATTAAATATTTGAAAAAATGAAAATGTGAAACAACAGTCGTTTTCTTTTTTATGAAACCATTTTACTCTTATTTTTTTAAAGCTAAAATATTTGATACATTGCAAGCAATAATTATTTTTCGAAAATTGTGGAGCGTTTTCATCATATTTTTTCTATCGAGCAAAATGGCCGGAATCGTGATTTCGAAACAACAGTCGTTTAACTTATATTCTTGTCTACAACATTACATATTTTGTGACAATTAATAACAACTTTTGTAGGAACTAGAGTGGTTTAAAAATTCGCTTTTGAGGTAGTTCCGCCTCTTAAGCCTTCACTGAACAACCGGTCATTGGCCGAAATATTATGAAAATTGAGGACCTTGATGCAAAAAGGAGATAAGTCATCATTTTACCAATATCGAGTTATGTTTGCCATTTGAATGTATTGTAAATTAGGTATCGTTTGATGTAAGAATGGGACAAGTTAGGCGAGTCATAATGGAGTTTAAAACTACTTTTGACTCATCCCATAACGCGTCTTTGATGCAAGAAGGCGATAAGTCCAATTTACATATTGTGACTTATCCCCTTTTTGCATCAAACTCCTCAATTATTAAGTTTCTAACTGTTTAATTGGTTGTAGTGGATACCAGGTATATCTATAAGAAGAATTTTCCCATCTACTCAAAGTTACTCATGCGTTGCACCATGCAGTTACACTACTTCAAAAAATGGTACACCTAAACGGAAATATCTTCTTTTTTTTAATTCGATAATTTAGAAGATCTTCAAAGTCATATATATATATTTGTACATAGACAAATTCAAAAATGCCGTTTGATTGTATACATAAATATTTTTATCCAAGAAATTAATAACAATTTGCTTACTCAATGATTATTAAGTAAATTTCAAGTTCGGTAGAAAATTGAATATCAATTTTTACACAATTAAATCTTATTAATTCTTAATCATTTATTCGTAATAAGAAACTACTTGTTGTAATATGCTCAAAATACCATGCCTTTACTTATCACTTACGCTACCTATCATGTAGATGTATAAGACTTGCGAGTTTGTAGGGTCTATAAATAGAAATAAAATACACAACTTCCTTCTAGACAGCCGAACACGTTCTTTCTATTATAAATACAATTTATTGAAAATATAACACTCCTAAGGTTAAAAAGTCAGTTGCGATATTTGACTTTTTGTCGAAAACTTAATTTTTTTCTGATCGTACAAAATTAAGGGTGGACTGAAATTCAGTCATGAAAGAGATGGCGCCACATAGTCAAATTATTCGATATTGAAAGCCTTAATTCTTTTAGTGAAAGTGAAATAGACGTTTTAACGAAATACAATAAATTCAACTAAGTGAACTCCTTGTTGTGACGTCACGTCGTGCCACGTGCGTTTTTTATTGTTCGAGTTTTGTAATAATTTGATTAGTTTTCGATAATTTTAAAGAAGAAATGAACTAATTTGTAATTTTGTAATTTGTTTGTTTGATATCAAGTTGTAGGCCAGATTTAAAGTGTCAGTGTTAACATTAACCATGAATACATCCGAAACTAACCTCACGATGAAGCTATTGAGATTGTTCAAATATCTTCGGCTATGGTTCATATTGAGAGGTCTAATCAGAGAATAAAAACGTTTAAAATATTGGTAAATCGCTTGCCAGCTAATCTAGTACCAATGGCAGATGATATTTTTGTAATGGTATGTTCACTTGTAAACCTTTCAAACTCAATCCGAGCAGATGTTAATTTTATTGAATGAAAACGAATCCTACTTCTATTAAAAAAAAATTCTTTATTTCATTTACACAAAGATGATGCAACATTTGTGTTAAAGAGTTTTATATCGAGAAGCTTTAAAGGTTTTAGATCAGATACTTTGCGCTGTTGTTAATCTTTCAAATCTAATTTTGGCAGATGACAAATTTGTAACATAATTTTCCCATAATTTTCCCAATTTTTATGCCACATATTTACAAAAAGTCACTTTAACCGGCGACGTGCACTGGCGTTAAAAATTTCTATCCTGGATATGACGTCGCAATGCGACAGTTACCTATATTATCGATACGCGGTAAAACTAATTTGAATTCCCAATTGAATGATAGATTTTAAAGGGTTTCTCTTAAATATTTTCCGGGATATAAGCAGAAACACGTTTGACATTTACCTAATGAAAAAAAATTGTACAGAAATCAGTGAAACTGTTTCATGCAATGCATTATTGATAGAAGATGGAAAATGCAAAATATTGCAACTGACTGAGTGGTATTTATGGGGATTTAAGGCTTTCCATTTAGACTTTCCATTTGGTTATTATGTCGCAGACGAGGCTGTTTCAAAATGATATTACGATCATTCATTGCCAACTAATAGCGATTTATATCAACAGTCTCATTAAAACCAAAAGCACTATAGTTTTGATATCATGCAAGCATCATCAACAGTTTAGCGACAGGGGCAGACGTCTTACATCTCGACCTGACACGAAAAATAGTATTACCAGTGTTTAAATATTACGTATATATTTAGATATAATTTTTTTTTAAGTTTAAACGTCACACCAATTAACTGCATCAAAATTTATTTATAGCAGGTTTTCCACCCATAACCCCAAGCAACCTCTATCGTTACTATGGTGAAAATGTACGAAAATTTGTCTATCCCCTCCCTTTCAGTGCCGCTCTTAACGCAAAATAATTGAAGGGTTCTATGCAAGAAGTACCTAAGTCACTTTTCATATTCTGTGATATTTGAGATTTGATGTTTCAGTTTGACCTGGAAATCACATTGTTTTGATTTTGACTGATCTTTTTTTACTAAAGAAGACTTACTTTAGTAGATCATGCATTATCAAAACAATGTGATTTACAAATCACATTGAAACATCAAATCTGAAAATGTGATATGAAAAAGTTACTTAGGTACTTCTTACATAGAGCCTTTCAATTAATAAATCGTTATGTAACTAACCTCTATTTAACACTGGCGTTACTCCCAGGAATTATAGGTGAAATGTCGGTTTAACACTTTGCTAGTTAGGAATTGATTTTCATGAAGAATACAGATATCAAAAGAAGTTGCGATACAAACTTTATTCGGTAGATGACACAGCACCACCTCAGTTTTTCAAGGAAAAAAATAACATTTTACTAAATAATACTGTTTATAAATTACAAATCGACTTTAATTGTAATGTTAGTTATTATTTTGAATTTATATTTTAGTAAGCCTTTCAAAGATGATATAGCGATTTTATATATTTGTGAGTTGCGCCAAGCGGTTAAATTTCTTCAAAAAATATTGTACCTAAACAAAAATACATTTTTTAATTCAGCAAATTAGGTAGATAAGAATACACAAAGTCGACAATAAAGATCGTTATATGTATTAATATTTTTGTACAAAAATGCCGTTTGATTGTACATATAAATATTATTATCCAAGAAATGGTAAGTTTAAAGTTCGGTAGAAAATTTAACTTTCAACGGACGAGCCGCAGGCCACTTTTCTAATTTTAGGTTTTGTATATTGGACGGTCACGTATCAATTTTTTGCATTTCCTCTATCTGTTTGTTTTATTATTTTGTATGTGTTTGTTTCTGTTTATATTGCATACAATTTTGTTGAGTTGAAGTCTGTCTAAACACCGACCCGTTGAACGAGCAACAATTTCGTTCATTTTCATCATGGGGTCCAACTGAACTCCGGCCGGTTTGTTTCGTAACTTTTTGAAGCTCGTACGTTGAAAATTATAGCTTAATTCTTAACCGTTAAAAAGTTAGTTACGATATTTTACTTTTTCTTTGAAACTTTATTTTTCTTGTGATCGGGCAACAGATTAACGCATAAAAATTATGAAATCATTATGGTCGTGGCATCTATTTAATACTGGCGTAACTTCCAGAAATTGTAGAAGAAATGTTGGTTTAACACTTTGCTATTGAAGATTGATTCAATGGAGAAAATCAATATCAGATGAAGTTGCGATATGAACGTTATTCGTTAGATGGCACGACACTCCAGTTTTTCAAGGAATGAATGAACATTTTACAAAATAATGCTGATAAGGAATTATAATTCTTTTTTATTTGTGGAAGTAAAATTTTCAAACTGTTTCTAATATTTCTATTTACAAAACAAATGATTATTTTTAATTTCATTTGTCTTATTCGTAGTAATAATTCGCGTTTAAACGTTGTGCGACATCGTCCAATGCGTAATTGCTAATCTCGTTTGTCGATGCTAATCTTTTTAAATTAAGCAATAATATTTGTAAATTAATAAATTATATCACCTACAACGACCGACTAATTGAATATACAGTAGAACCTCGGTAAAACGTGAATCAGTAAATCGTGTTTATTGGTCGATTCAGTTAACCATCCAGAAACAGTCTTTATGGGGTGTTTTTGTTCAATAAACCGTGCGGCATTGGCGAAATAATTCCCAGAATTAACATAAGAATTTAAAAACATTTCAATTTGCTTCTTTATTTTATTTGTAGTTCCTCAGTAACTTTCATCATGTCAGGAGCTAAACGTATAACATTAACGCTCGAAAAAATGCTGAATTAATAACACGGAAAGTGGTGCTACGTGATTAAAAACAAAAAACAGACTTGTATTACAGACTACCTCAAGTACCTACTTAGTAAATAAAAATTTATATAAGTTATATAAATTTCTGTCTATATGATAATAAACTTATTTAAATAAAACATGTTATTCCGTTTTAAATGTTATTACAGTAAACCGTGCATATAAGTTAACCGGCACTACATCAACCAGTTATTAGCACGTTTTGCAGAGGTTCTACAGTAATAGCAAAAATTATAAGTTTAGACCCAGATTTCGGGCGTCATATCTGTTGTGAACTTCACACTTCTTGTCTTCTATTGACGCGCTGCCGGCGATGGGTGCTTCGCATCCTTCTTTGATCTTGGCTACGTCCACGTAGATCACTCTGCTGGGCTCATTTCCTTCCGCCTAGTACGGGCACCAGTGCTGGGTGCATCAATTCAACCCCTTAGAGTCGTCTCTCCACCTGTCTCTCCTCCAGTCTTCCCTCATTGGTGCCCTTTTATACTATTTCAAGCATAAGTGCAAACTACGCCGTAGATGTGGTCTTGTATGCCCCTGAACTTCTGAGCGGCGTTCAGATGTTTCCTCACCCTTCCATCGTCGGTATACCGCTCTTTTATATCTCACAACCGTGCATTAGCATGGGGATGATAGCCCTGACGTACAGATCTCCGACTTTACGCTCAACGATCCTCCAATCAATGGATTCAAAACTACAAGTCATCAACTTTGTGGTCTGCTTTCAAATCTGTATACAACTGGTTGTGTGCGAGAGTTTTCCCCAGTTGCATAAGGCCATCCGATTGACGGATTGACTGGTTTGCAATTCCAGTTGAAAACTGATTTCAGACTAGTCACACACAGAACTAGTTTGCATTCAAAACGGAACCTCACACCGCGCACGAGTGCGACTGAATCTGAATCAGTCAGATTAAAACTCTCCACAAGTTTGTAGTCCCAAAGCTATTTTTGGCAACATGTCAAGTAGTAGTTCAGTACCACAGAGTACATTATATAATTGGCATATTGGCATATTGGCATATTGGCATATTGGTGTCATCCCTTTATAAGAGAGGAATATTAAGTCAAGATTGTTTGCAGCTTCATGTTTTTCGACCTTTCCAACAAAAATTATATTCATTTTTTTGATCAGTCATGGTGAAGACATGTGGTTTTAGTCGACCCGTGTGTGGAGCGCCACTGCCGTACATAGCCAGTACATAAACAGTTGCACTCGCAACTAGTTAGCAACTAGAGTTGCAAACCAGTCAACCCGTGTGCAGATGGCCTTACAGTTTAGTTGCATGGTTGCACGTGTCTTAGCTAAAATATGGCTGATCAAAAAATAAGTATGTTTGGACATTCTATAGAATGCCATAAACTTGCTCTCTGTTTAATTTCTCTGTATATAGGGATAACACCAATATGCCCTTATTATTGCTTTTCGTACTTTTTGGTACTGATAATAGGTAATAATGTCTTCTTCATCTGAACTACTACTTGACATTTTGCCAAAAATAGCTTTGGGACTACAACCTTGTGGAGAGCTTTGATCCGACTGATCCAGAATCGGTCGCGCTCGTGTGCGGTGTAAGCTTCCATTTTGATTGCAAACTGGTTGTGCGTGTGACTTGTGTGAAACCAGTTTGCAACTGGAATTGCAAAGCAGCCAATCCGTGTGCGGATGATCTCAATGTTAAAGGTAACATTATTTGTTTACAAAAAAGCAGAGATTAGGAAGTAAGTTACATAATGTTTGATTTTTAAATCAGTAAAAAACAAGTCCAAGGGATACCAGCCGGAGAAAGATGTGGAGAAATTTATAAATTAAATTCCCGATACAGCATTTTTGATGATGAATATGGTTGTTGTTATGGTAGCGATGGGCGTTTGTCAATGCGACGAGCTGGTAAATCATAAAATAATGGATATTGAAGATAATGATTCCATTTCGGTTATGGTTTTGGGTTGCCGTGGTAATCTATGGAAAAATAAAGAATTAACACTTTATATAAGATATACAGAACATGACAAATATGTTAAACCTTTCAGAGGTCGCATGTATTTTTAAGACAAGAATGGTTGCGCGCCGGCCTGTCCTCCGTAATAAGAATAACATATAATTAATTCAGTTTTCAAAAAAAAAAATCGGTCAAGAGCGAGTCAGGCCCGCACAATTAGGGTTCCGTACTAAAACAACAATTGTCCCGCACCTACTAGTTTGTCGATATTCTACGCAATTTTTCTGTAATCTATGGCTTAATATCTACTAACACTATTAAAATCAACATTTTATCTTTAGAAACCTAGGAAAACAGGGGGGGGGGAACGGTCATTTCTTGTATTTTTTTAGCTATATCATTAAGACCACTGACGGACCCCGAAGTGATCTAATAAGGGTTCCGTTTTTTCCTTTTAAGGTACAGAACCCTAAAAACAACACAATTTACTACAAAGTCACAATGTATTTCTGTTGAAACTTCTAATTTAAACATTTTGAATAAAATAGAAAACAAATTTATTCGTTTTCATCTTCAACGAATGTTCCAAGCATACCGATTTTTGACACTTGACACACCAAAATCGAGTTAGTCTGTTTTTTTCGATCACAATAGACACAACGACCACGAGCGTTATTTAAAACCGGTGGAGGTAGAGGTTCTTCTAGTCCTAAAATCCCTCTTATTCGAAGTTTCATGGTAATTGGAATTTTTTGAATTGCGCGGCGACGAAGACGGCCATCAATTAGTTGAAACGATAACATTCGTAGAAACTGTCGTCTTCGAATGTCCCACTTGGAATTTTTTGCAGAATATATGACGAGAGAATTAATTCCAGAAACATTTAGCAAGGAATAAAATACTACCATGTGCCACCGTCGAGTGTTCCTTGAAACGTCGTCAAGGAGCACCATACTAGTAAACCAGTTGTCTACTGTAACATTTCGGCCAGTTCCTTTTCTCGGTTGACAAAGCCTTTGAACAATATCGTTAGGCGAATTACATACAAAGAAGGGAACCTCTGGCTGCCGATCAACGTACACTTCCAAACTGATCGTACAAAAAGTTTTTGAATCAACCAATGCAAACACCTTTATGCCATATCTAGCTGGTTTGTTGGGTATATACTGACGGAAACTGCACCTCCCGCGAAATGCTTCAAGTTTTTCGTAAATCGTTACGTATTCATTTCGATATAAAGTTTTACTTATTATTAACAAAATTATCAAATATTTCTCGTATGGGAACAAGCTTGTTGCAAGAGAAAACGAAATCTTTGTTTAGACATCGTAAGTCGAAATAGCTCCACTCCTCTACCATTTTTGTCCCACATTTCGTCAACTTTCAGGCGACTAGACTTTAACGTCCCAGATAAATACAGAAGCCCAATGAACGCCTTAAATTTTAATAAATCAGTGTATTTAGTATCTCTTTGTGGTTGACAGTGAACACGATTTACTTGTATGTGTTGATTTGTCCATTTTACAATTACATTAAAATTATATTATTGTATCAAGAAAAAAGTGAGACCAAATTTCTGATTCATTTTTCAAGTGCTTCACTGGTTCTTTTACACCAGGAAGTTGTTTTATTAAGTTCTCTCTCCTAGTTCTTCCGTGTCTGGGTATTGGATGTTTAGAGCATATGGTTGTATTGTCTTTTCCAATGAATGTTGGTCCATGAGGTGGAATTTCGTCAGCGTCATCTTAGGAGTTTGAAATTTCTTGTTCTGTGTCACTATCACTCTTTTGTGTTTCTATGTTGTCTTCTGATTCATCTGTGACATCGTTAAAATCAATATCTTGTGCACTATCCTCATTCGAGAATTCTGACATGAGGTTTTCCAAATATTTTTGATATTTTTTGTAAGAACACATCTAAAAAAATCTGAATTGATTATTTATACATTCTTTTGCAAAGAAATTATCTCAGACTTACCTTTGAATAAGATACACCCAAGAAATGTCGCACGCGGACTGGCAGTCCGTAACAGATATAAAAACGAAACAAATGCACGCAGCTACCTATAACTGTACTGATCATGATTAGAATATTTTAGGATACTACTATCAATCCCAAAGGCGCCAGAGAACGCATTAAGATATTATTCAAAAAACGTTAACGTTGCGGAATGAGAGTCCGCATGCGACCTCCGAAAGGTTAAGGAATACAGCAAGTAAGGCTTAAACCCGGCGCACACGAGGATTGAAACGTGATTGAAAACTAGCATGCAGGATTTCAAGCATGCCCGTTTTGCCGCAGCAAGAGAGCTTGCTTGAAAAATAGCACCGAAGCTATCAGCTAGAACATGCACCGGAGCCTGCACCGATCATAAACGGTGACGTCACGTTCAATCAGCGATGCGCGCACAACCTTGCATGCCAGTTTTCAATCACGTTTCAATCCTCGTGTGCGCCGGGTTTTAGTAGAGCTAAACATAAAAAACCTGCTAATAGGAAGCACAGAAGAAGATATAACAGTAAAACAACACGAGTACCTAGGAGTAAGTTTTAGCTATGACGGTAAAGATGACAAACATATGAGAAAAATAGGCAAAAGGAAAAATATAATTATAATGCTGCATCTCATACTGTGGAATAATGCTAGTGTTGTTTTTTTAGAGGTTTGTTTTTCCTATTGCTAACACTTTTTCCAGTGACGGCCAATTTGACAGCTAACAGTTGATTTGTGCTTAGTTTGGTTAGCCATTTTACCATGAATAAACTTACGCCAGAACAACGGTTGCAAATTGTGCAAATTTATTTCGAAAATCATGGTTCACTTCACTAAACTTACCGTGCGCTACGACATTTTAGGGTCTGCATAATCGTCAATTCGAACATGTAATTCGAATAGCTGTGTATCATTTTCGCACCACGAATAGTCTAATTGATAATATACATCCGTAGAGACGTCGTACAATATGCACCGAAGAAGTTGTCGCTGCTATGGAGCGTAGGATTGAAGACGATCCGAATGAATCGATTCACAATCGTGCACAGCAATATTGGAGCTGAGTCCATCCACTTTATGGAAGATTTTGAGGAAAGATCTTGGTTACGAGTTTACAAGATCCGGCTTGTGCAAGAATTGAAGCCGCTGACCATCGTGTTTGTCATACGTTCGGTGAATGGGCCGAAAACGAGATTGCTCTTGAACCTCATTTTCATCGCAAAATTTTGTTCAGCGATGAGGCTCATTTTTTGTTGAATGGCTACGTCAACAAGCACAATAGCCGCATTTGGAGCGAAGAAAATCCACAAGTCATTATTGAGACGCCATTACATCCACAAAAAGTCACTGTGGAGAGCGCCGTGGAGAGCGCTACAGATCCATGAATGCTAATTTTTTGGTTCCCCAATTAAATGGCGGTAATGTGGAAGAGCTGTGGTTTCAACAAGACGGTAAAACATGCCACACAACGCGCGCTACAATCAATTTATTGAAGGAAACATTCGATGAGCGTATAGTTTCATGTAATGGATCTGTGAATTGGCATCCAAGATCATGCGATTTAACACCTTTGTATTATTTTTTGTCGGGACATGTTAAGTCACCAGATTACACCAATAAACCAGAGACGATAGATGCCTTGGAAAGCAACATTTCCCGTGTTATTGCCGATACGCGGCCTAAGTTGCTCGGAAAGTAGTCGAAAATTGGACTTCAAGATTGCGCTTTATTTGAGCCAGCCGTGAGGCCCATATGCCCGAAATCACATTTAAACACTAATGGCATGAAATTATCTTTCCAATAAAGTTAATACATTGACCATTGCCACAATTTTATGTGTTCTATTTTAAAGTTATATACCCTTAAAAAAACAGCCTTTATAACATAAACGACAAAATGGATAATATCTAGAGCAATCATAGAACCAACGATAGTAATTTATGACTCTGAGATGTGGGTTTTGAAAAATACTAAGTCCTCAGAAATTCTCTACTGGAAAAGATGTTCTGATTTAACATTATTGTCACTAGTAAAAAACGGGGTGGCGAAACAAAGAAAAGAAAGTAAAAGGGCCTATCTACAAAAATTTGGCTTTAAAATATCCAGACAGAAATGGAAAAAAGATTTGTAACTAGACGATTGGACAAACAAAACCACATAACATTTATTTTTCCAGAAGTGTCAATTTTCAAGCTGGAACCATTTCTTACCAAACAATTATGCACCTATTCGGGAAATCTCAGGACACTCCTGATACCATATTATCATTAGGAGCCATCCCGTCTTAGTCAATTTTTAAATGTCGGCCAAGTTGGCAGACAACTCATATATTTTTTGCAATAAATCAAGTACAATTTGTACTTGCGATGTTGCGATACTGATAAATTTTCCTCGGAGCCAAGAAACGGCACTTTGTTTTTAAAAGCACTATCAACTGCATCAAATTTAGATTCCGACAATGAAATTATTACAAAATTATTATTCGTATAGATTTTTATTGTCTAAATAGGAAAGCTTATAACTTGGTGAAGAGACAACCAATTCCACTTTGACTTTCAAATTCGTGTTTCGTCAGAAATCGTCTATAACATGAAGCTAATCATGGGCACCTTTTTTTCATCACCCTGTACATAGTAATCTTAATATTGTACAAAACTTTGAAATACTATTGCAAACTTGATGTGTTTAAATTCATTTATTATTATGTTTAAAAATATATTGACGTCTGTAAGCAACTGCACTGAAACTGCAAATAAACGCAATAAATAAATTTAATTTCCTGAAAAAATATATTGCACATGAGAAGATTCATTATGTCTAAGCAAGTTTCATAAGTCAAATTACTTCTGTTCGCATTAGACACGGCGTCATTCGTTCTTCACATTGCATACATTTTGATGATCGTATTATTGAATAGTTCGTAATAAATTAATTTATAATAACCGATTAATTTTCAAAACTATTAATGATATTTTTTTATTGATTCGTAGTCTGTGGTTGTTTTCAGAAAAGTTAAGTAACAGCGAACGTCTTTAGAATCTTTTACCTTTCATAAATTTGAAACGCGGGTGGTGTTATCTAACTGCTTCGCTTTGCTAGTATTAAAGTCACGTAAGAAAACTTGCATGAAATGTTCTGTTTCGATTTGGGACTATTGCAAATCCCTCACAATCTTAGAGATCTGTTGCAAGCCAATATGGCCGCAGTTGATCCCCAAGCTGAACAAAAGGTAATATCCACTACGCGCCTTTCCCATTTCTATTTATACAAAGCACGACCAAGGTGCGAAGTTTTTGTTGAACGGCTATTTTGTAAACAAATTACTGTTCAGATAAAAGTTTTAACGCAAATCCTTTTATCGCGGCCAATGAATAATGCAGCACACTTACGTTAGATATAAAAGCGCGGCCGCCTTCAGTTCACATCAATCATCGACTCAGAATCTCATTTATAATTCTAATTTCAGCTCCTGAAAATATTTTGTTCAATTAATTTTCTGTTATAATTATGCACACTCGCTGGTTTATCAAAACTCTCATACATTTAATTTAGGTAACTAAATAATTAAACCTTATCCCGCGGTTTCTTCTTTATTAAATCTTTGGTTGGATTTAATAGCAGCAAGAACTAATCTTGCCTAAATTATATTATTTTACTTAATAGCAATGAGCAATTAATTTAACAATCCCTGCAAGACCGTTTCTTAATTAAATATTTATGAATTATGTTTAGCAAGTTGTGGAGGTAAAAGGATACTCCGTTATATATGACTAAGTGGAACTTTACTTCAACAAGTGGTTCCCCCTTGATTAGTCGTCCTTTATCGAGCACATGTAAGAATACCTGCCATGTTACTGTAAATCCATAGCAAACATTGAAATTATCTAATTAATTTAAATGTTTTTTCGTTTATTGATAAAGTCAAATTCCAATTACCGTGGTAGATAATAAACAAACTTATTCAATTAAACCTCTGTTGTGATTTTCCTATAAATTCAATGAATTGCCAGAACTTTAATTTGAATTCCGAGGGAATATATGTTTATTTTATATTAACCTGTAATAAATTCTACTAATGGTAAGGAAATTGCTACTACACAATGTTTCAAATTTTAAAAAAATAGTTGGTAAATTTATGACGAATAAGTGACACGTCGCATGTCAATGCACGTACATACGTCGGTGTTGTACCAAATGTGAAACGAGTTTTAGTTGAAATATAGAAGCTATAAATAAATACATTGTAGTGAGTTATCTGAAAATAGTTTTCGATTTTGCGACGTAATTCTTTTGCATGGTGATGCTAGTGAGGCGTTTAGCGTTATTTCCGATCACAGGTGCAATTTATGGTTCTCAGAAGAACGAATTTCCGAGATTTACAACTTCTATCTTCCAAACTATTGCCTGTATTTCTTATCTTTGGTATATCTCTAGAGATCGGCCATTTATCAAAAATCGGCAGCGTTAGGTTTCTATAGATTTTTATTAGTTAAGGAAAAGTGCGACCGGCTTGTTATGACAGCCAACTTATTCACTATTAGCTTGTTCAGTGTACAACTCGTTTATCAAAACGACGGTTTTATGAAGAGTTGAATCGTAGCACGGATATTACTATCCATCAACGGCTGCCTTGCACCCGTCTGCTAGCCACCACAAATCATCCAGCCCCAAGAGACGTGCAGTCACCTGTCACAACGCGAGAATCTTCCGCGACACACGTTTCACAACAATAGAATCACGACGTGGCTGGAAAAGTAAACTTTCCTGTCGGTTATTCTCACGGGGATGTATGTAGCGATGTAGCGTGGCATGTTTAGAAGGTGTCATTATTCCTTCAGCACAAGCGCACATTGAAAACTTTTAAATTTTATTGTAGATCCATTTGATGTTTGGATATTTCACGGAAAATTATACGAATGACGGGAAAGGATGTTTTTGCAACTTTTTACTTTTCGTTTTATCAATACAATCTTGCAAACGAGGGCTAGAAGAACGAAGGCACAATGCAATATTCAAGATCTTCTGTTTGAACTAAGGAAAATAAATTGTCTGGCTTGTATAATAGATGAAGGGAGTTCACAGCGTAAAGCGATGGCGTGCCGCTGAGAAATCTTGAGCCACAGAACTCCACTCTTGCTCGAGTTACTTTTACTCTAGTTCATTTAGATTTAGAATACACACAGCATTTAATATCGAGCTCATAAGGATCCTACTTTAATAAAAATATTTTACCAACTACTTTTCCAGTTACGTTCGACGATGTGCTCTTGTAAATTTAGCTTCGAGACAATAAAGCTTCCTTATTACTGCGGAACCTTTAATTATACCCTCAAGCTTGTCTTGTGTTAAAACGTTATACTTTCGACAAAGAGATGCTATAGAGATAAATTAAAACATACAATACAAATACATATTGTGTATAATATGCAAATTAATCATCCCTTTTATGAATTAAGAAATGATTGAAGCGTCTGTTTACATAGAGTAAACGGCAAAAGTAACGCCACAATTCGAAAAACCTTAAGAGGGATCCTCATGAACCTAGGCCTTGAGAATTTTATAAACTCTTATAGCTGTTAAATTAAAATTGATGGTTTCATCAGAAAACAATAATAAAATGAAACAAAATAATAGCTTGTTGTAAATCTTCCATCGCTATTCTCATCTCAAAGAAAGAATAGTTCTGCCATTATAATTCTCATATTTATTGAAATGTTTTCAATATCTCTTAAGTTATAGCAATAAAAATGTAATATCTACATTTTGGTTTAAACAAATATCGAAATTTAACTGTTGTTATATGTTATAATTGAATATGCTTGATATTGGCATTGCAGTGTAAAACTAATTGTTCCATTTTTTATATTATCAAACAGAAATTTGCAACTTTGACTAAACCGTTAAGTAGAAAATTGAATGCAGATTCAGATGATACCGCACTTTTTAGGATTTTTGTTTTTTACTCGACGGTATAGTGGCAGGCAAATGTGTTGAGTTTCCCATAAGAAATTTAAGTGAGGATCTCTCTGAAACTGTTGAGTTTTGAACAAAATAAAAAAGGGCCAATTTTTAAATTTAATTTCACACTTTTTAATATAATACTTTTGCATACAGAGGAGATTTCTGTCAAAGTAATTACATTACTGATTTGTTTAAATGGCAACATATACTTTTTTGTCGTGATTTTAATAGGTTCTTGAGACGGATCATGACAAAAAATAAATAAAATAAAATAAAAGTGACCATGAGTATAACAAAGGAAATAAGGTAAATAATTTTTTAATAAAAAATAACGGTTACTATTTTTAATAAAATCTATAATAGCGTAATTACTTTGATAAGAAATATCTTGTATATAAACATGTTATGTTAAAAATTGTGAAATTAAATTTGAAAAATGATGTTATGAGTTTTGTTCAAAACTAGACAGTTTAAGATTTATCTACGGAATTGTTGCATTACCTTTGCAGTTCGCTTTTGGACAACTTTTTTCTTTATTTTTTCTCAAATTTTATGTTGTTTCAAATATCGGTAGCGGAAATTAACAACAGCAAAACATGATTTTTGAGTAGAGAGCTTTAAACGATTTATATCTTTTGTTTTCGTTTTCTTGAGGGCGTAATACCATTTTGGGTTTGAAATTTGATGGAAATTCACTTATTTTAACTCGCATACTATTCAAAAAAAAAAGAAGATATAAATCATTTAAAACGCTCTACCCAAAAATCGTGTGTTGCTAGTTGCAATGTTGTTAGTTGCGGCTATCGAAATACTGTTCCTTAAATCACCGACAGTGCCCACTCGAGACGGATACACGATTTATTTAATATGCCTTCATGCCTCGAAACAAAGTAAAATGCCCGTTTTGAAGACAATTTAAGCACGGTGCGCCGTCGACACACAAATGAGAGTAAAGAAAAAACAATTGTTGAAATCATAATGCCAGTCTTCTAAATCATAAACGTCTTCCTTTACATATAATTAGTTATCGTTAATTCGTTAGTTAAGGATACATTTGAATAGAATGATTTTAGGACAACTCCGCCTTTGGCATTCAATGCGTGGATTGTTGGATGTTGCAGCCGTTCTTAAGCTCTGAAAATGGAAGAAGGTTGACTGGCTAGTTTACGCCCAATTGCACCACTTCAATTTAAATTATAAGCTATTAGGCCAAGCAATAAAGCATTTTTTCATGCCATAAATACTACTCGGAAACCGACTGTGCGATTACATAAAGGATAGTTAGTAGATCAATTTGGCATAATTTTAGACTCGAGGACCATAATTTTTAATTTGTTATGAACAATTTAGAAGAAAAAATCGGTTTTTTTCTAGTTCTTTGCTTGTAAAATGGAAACTAATGAAGCACTCTTAATGTCAATAGACGAATTGTAGAGAATTAAATTACGAAGAGAATGAGAGGTCGAATGTCCCGATCAAATAATTAGAACCGGAGAAAACCGGAAAAACCGGGAAATTTCAGTGTTTTTAAAAAAAAATTATATATATTTATATGTATTTTATGTGTGCAAAACCCAGATTCTGTCAGACCAACGGTTATTGCACAATCACCATTTCAATTTTTTTCTGTTATGGAAGGAAATATTGCATGTCTATATTTATTTTGCAAACCTATGATCTATCGGAACCGAACCTGACAGTACTATGAGTAATATTCGGGAACTTCGATTACTCCGACTATCACACATTACAAACGGTGACCAGAAAAATACGCACCGTAAAAACCGCACTGTCATTGAAACGTACAAGAAAAATGCTGAATCTGAAAAATGTGCACACGGAAATCGCGTTTTATATTGTGAGCATTTTTCCGTGGCGCTTTCTTCTATGTGCGTATTTTTTGGTGTTCGGTTTTTTTCGTATGCGTATTTTTCATGGAACCAGTACAAACATTTTTGATATTAAGGTTCCTTGTAGAATAACTATCACAATTTTCCGCTGCCCAATGAATTCTGGACACCTGAATTTTTCCATTTTAAGGTGCTTCATTAACTTTTTAATACTCTTCAATGTTTTCGTCTTTCGAGATTGCACATCGTCATCAAATATTCTTGCTAGACGATTAGTTGATGTTTGAAGAATAGTAATTTCAGCCAGAAGAGTTTGCAGCAGACTAAATTCACACGGTTTGGTTTAGAGAACAACTGCTGCAGGTCCTCTATTAAGCACAGGGCACCGAAGAGCACAGTGTACTTCAAATTACCAGACGTGCAGGATCAAATCTGAGGAACACCAGGAGAGTTATACAGTAAATGTTCCGTAGTTCGCAGGGTCGTATTTTATGGTGATGTGGAATGGCATACTTTTAGAGATTCACACCGAACTGGTGTGTGCAATTAACGACACAATATCAGCACATAGACACACCTTAGTGTGTCTACAACCACCCAAGTAACACAGGACGTCCAACGG
This sequence comes from Dascillus cervinus, assembly GCA_949768715.1. Classification (NCBI taxonomy): domain Eukaryota; kingdom Metazoa; phylum Arthropoda; class Insecta; order Coleoptera; family Dascillidae; genus Dascillus; species Dascillus cervinus. The sequence goes on from OX458316.1 coordinate 19,113,031, forward strand.
ACGTACATGCTGGTCCATTTCTTATCCATTTCTGGACGATCCACAAGCGGATCTATAATGGACGTCCAATGGACGTCCAAGCTCATCCATAAATGTACATTACAGCAATGGACGTCCATATTGATCCGTTTATGTACTGTCCGTTTATGTCCATGAATGTACGTCCAATGGACATCCATGTCGATCCGTTGATGGACGTCCAGATTAAGTCCATAAATGTACGTCCAATTTAATCTCAAATTGGACGTACATTGGACGTACAGTGATCCGTTTGTGTACATCCAATGTACGTCCATTGGATGTACATGTGTTATGTGGGCACATCTGGTTTACGATGTCAATTTATTGAAGTAGATTATGTTTTTGTAAGTGGCAACGCCTGTTCGCGCGAAATTAAAGTTGTCGTTTTGTGTTTAGAACAGCTTGGTATACAGTGTATACAGTATATAGTGTGGACCTCAATTAAACAACACATTTTTGAAACTTTCTGAACTAACGGATGAGACGTCGCAAACCTCGACCGGAGACGTTGAATGACTTAAGAGAGAGACTGCTGGAAGAATGGTACCAAATACTGCAACAGTGTAGTGTATCCCTCATAGAAGTATGCGAGTTTGTGTGAGGGAGGATATGAGAGTTCACAGTAGTAATACCCGTGAGTATTTTTTTCTCTTGGTTCTTCTATAATTATTACAGCATTAAATTTTTTTCGTGTACGACGGCAACAATTTTGGAAGTGTCGGAGATTCGTCGGTCAACAATGTAATCTAAAAATAGGTAAATTTTATTTGATAATTATTATTGTAATTTTTGGATTTTAACACCCAATACGTATTATGATATTTTAATTCAAATTATTTAGTTATTTCTATTAAACAAGTTTACGATGATGACGTCAACGAAATAAAACATTTTCAAGGTTTCGAACTTTGTTAATTACATAGATTGAAAGACTGGTGATGTCGTTTCTCTCATTAACGGTCTTTTATTGATTCAAGTCTTGCTGTCAGAAGAGCTTTACAATTTTCGTTTATTTTTATGTGAAAGTTGTGTACTGGGCATCGCATTCACCGAACTTATTTGGAGGATCAATCTGTTTGTAAACTGACAAAAGCTGTCTGCTCGAGGAAATGTAGCTTATTTTCATTAAAAGAATCGACTTTTGTAGATTCTACAGCTTTACAGAAAGGGTTATTTATGAAAGCTTTACTGCTGCTTCTCTTTGATAGATATTTAATGAATTAATGTAATTAAGAAAACTATTTAGAAAATAAATCACCAGGTGTGTCATTTTTATTAAATTCAATTAAATACAGAGGGGTGCACCAGTATGTGTGCAGTTTCTGTTCAATTTCAGTATTTCGTGAACTTTTTTATTAAGTATTTTAACCTCAATTGCAGAAATGTGTCATAATGAGGGTCATCATTTTGAGCTATAAAAGAGTTTATATTATTTAAAAACCGTAAGTAGGTAACTATTATATTATGCATATCTACTTTTTTATCCCTCTATATAATAATTGAAATCAGATTTCCTTGATTTTAGAAATTCTAAGCATGTGAATATATTTTTCTTACCTACTTTTCATTTTTTACCGCGTTTGACTTTATTTCTTATCTATTATTTATGTATTTGTTAATGGAATATTTGAAATCACGAAAGAAATAGATAATAATAAATTAATTTGAGAAAAAATCTAGTGGTATAAAAATAAATGAAACAATAATTTTACAGTTTCAAATAAGTTATTGCTAAACACAACCTGTCTTTCAGATGACGAGAAAACCATTACTCATAAATTCCCGATGGAATTGGTGTAGGCTGTCAGTTGTTAGAGCACCAATCCTTGGCGACAGATTGGTCCTGAAATGTACACTGAGCGGCACAAAAACTGAATCACTTAAAAGTATCAATAAAATTGTATTCATTTTTGTTTTGTTAGCGAAATCCGATGCTATCTCATAACCAAGCATCGAAAAGGAGTAATATGACTATATAGACTTTTTACTAGCTCAAGAAAAACCTACAATAAAAAACTATCAATGTTTTAAGCAAACGGGAAAATTGGTTGGTTCCAATTTCGAGTAATTGTCAAATTTCTAGATTCAAAATGTGTATCACTTTCTCTTTAACATCTTTTCCTTCAATTACTATAGCTTTTTCAACAATTGGTACTACTTGTTTAGGGATGGTATCAATCTAAATCAACCACAAACCTTCATTCTCTGGATCATAACAATATCCAATGAGAGTGAATATTACACCAAGAGAGTTGGCGCGAGTCTAACAAAGTCAACATTGACCTTCAATGATATTTTTGTAGTTAATTGTTCTCAAAAGTAAGAACCGGAAGAAGTTATAGCTGTCAGCGTAAACGAAAGAACAGTAAGGGGAAGGCTAAGAGATCAGGAAGGTCTATTAATAGCCCAGAACTTCTCCACAATAGCCAAGTAGTTCGCGATGCATTTGATCAGGATCACTTGAATCGAACTTTTAACCATGACAGCCAAGTACGCTTCACTGATGAGTTAGCATTTTGTTTATACTCTCTTGCTGCCATCATCGGGGTGTATCGAAAATCTTGACTCGTCATTGAAGCGTATTTAGTTGCAATGGTCAAAAGTCCATTCAAGTGTTCCTCAGCGAATGCAAGGCAAAGTTCTGAACCATCCAGTATTATCTAACCTTTTTCTTATTGTTCAATTACTAATACTGGCACTACTAACTTCTTTGAAAACGGCCAACCATAAAAATTATCATGCCAGATCGATGTTTACCTTGTCAGATTCGAACCGGTTCTTAGTCTCATTGAACTTCATTATGATCCTGAAGATGGTCATTTATGATATCTCAAGAAAATTAGGGAGGTAATGTTAATTTCAACCATTCTGAACAACAGTGAATGCTTTTAATAGCCATTTATAGATTTAGAAATGTGACAATAATTTGAAATGAAAACAAACCAATTATCTAATTTGCTTAAATCACTAATAAGTTTTGATTGTTGGCCTTTCTCGAGCCCGTTTGGTCATATTATTTTTTCTATACTTGGTTACGAGATAGAATCGGATTTAACAAAAAAAAAAACATTAAAATAAATACAATTTCACTGAAATATGATTCGGTTCTTATGCCGCCCAGTGTATTTTTTGACGATGTAGCATCAGATAGAAACGGGACACTTTTCCATCACAAATCCATCCAAGAGGGAGTACAAATTCGACAATGTGCTATCAAACTGTTTATTAATTCAGGAAGCGAAGCGAAAAGCATACCTAATTTATTAGCGAGGGTGAGGGACAACCAGTTGAACTGGAAATCGTGAATCAACGTCACTACACTTGCACTCCTCGTAATGGTCATTTAACGTTGGATGTTTTCCAATTCAGAAGCGAACGTCTCAATGAATATCATATTATTGAATTAATGTGATCTAGTTTCGTTTTAGATTTACATTTTATTATCTTGATCCCTAAAATAATTGCAGGTATAGAGAAAATGTTTGTAGTACTTGATTACGGTAGTTCTCTTTCACGGTGTTACCTGCGCCGCGTATAGCGCTATGCGTTATCCAAACTTCTGTTCTGCATACAGGCCAATCTGTTTCCAGCTAGGGACCGAGGAGCTCATGCATAGTAATGAATTACATCCCAGGGGCAAATTAAAATTACAGATCTTACGTCTTCAAAACTTTGCTATTTAGTGCAAAGATTTCTTTATGGAGATTAACTTCGGAAAGATTTTAATTTTATTAACGTTTTATATTTTGCTGTTTATTATTGATTAATATTTCGTAACGTATGATATTAATAGAAAAACACTTGTAATGAATCTCTCGAAATAATTATGTCATATAACCATCAGCATCAATGGCCATTTCGGTCGGTTCCATCTGATATTTGTGCGTGACTTACATTATTAATATCCCTAGTCGGACGTTGCGGGAGTAAATCGGGAATTTAGACGAAGCTACTTGCGAGTTTCTCTGAGAAATGGACCAGCAAATTCATGTTACTTTTATTTGACTAGAGGGAATAAAATTATCTTCTCCTGCTACTATACGTTGACTGAGATGTCCTAATTATCCCAAACTGCTTAATAATGCATTTTGTTGGGTGTTTCCATTTCCAAAGCAAATAAAACTAGACCGTTCTTTCTGCAGCATTTTTCATAATTTATTTAGAACAGTTGATTGTCTAACTGTACCTAAGGCTTATGCATAAAAATTTCCAACTTTAGCTTTGTTTCGCGAATCGCGTTACGAAAATAAAATCCTATAATCCTTTAAAGAAATGCTGTAAAGAAAACAGGCGATAACTGCGTGAAAACCTTCGACAAAACATTTTATTCATTGTTCCTCCAATTTAGACGCTTAAAGGAACTTAGAGGTTGTAAATTTTTTATTTGTTTTATTGATTAAATGTGATCTTCGAACGTAAGCGAATTTTAACTTCTGCTAGTGGTCTGAATTTTTATCTTTAATAAATAACGAGGCGCAATTTTTTTTTAATGTTTAATTCACGTATACACAAATACGGTTTCAAGAGTTTTCCCGAATTGAGGACATAATGTTTGGAAAGGTTGTGTTCTGTTGTAGAGCACGGCACGCTCGGTGCCAGCCGTGTAGCTTTGAACCCCATAAAAACAGCGAAATATGAAAATCAAAGAATATTCCAGCGATTTCGTGTATAGTACGTACGGCACTACTATTCTTCGATTCTGTTTATGTCGATTTTCCAACTGAAGAGAAGCATAGTTTTCAAAATCACACAAACATACCATACTTTACTTTTTATTGATTTCAGTATGTATTATTACATGATTTATTTATGTTACGCATTACCTATAAGTGTATACATCAGCCTGTTTTATTTCTTTGTTAATACTATTTGTATACGCTATTTTCTAAATGTAAATATTCGTTATTACATTATGTTATAATTGATGTATATACAGTGAGGACGCGTGGGTTGGAATAAATTCATTTAAAATTCATGGGTTTGGTTTTTGGAAAAACGCTCGGACACGTCGATTTTTGTTTTTACTACTGCATCTTTTTTGATATTTATAATTTTACGATCGTCTTTTGTTTTCGCACTATGGCGTCATCAATAATTTTTTTAAATTGCACCCCATATTTTTGTTCACGAATTTGGATGCCGCACATTTTTCTGAGTACAGAAATGTCAAATTCGTATGACCTTGAAGAGGAAAGTTTTCGAAATAATAAGTCCTAAAGTTTCAAAAATTTATGAAAAAATTATTAGAGTAGACCACTAATAATATCATCAAGAAAGCGCTGGAAATCGAGCAAAACATTCAATTGCGTGCTTATTTTTCCGGCTTATTGAAGTAGACTTTAAATTTCAGATAACCCCATAGATAAAAATCTAATGGGGTTAAATCTGAAGACCTAGCTGGCCATTCGATAAAACCTATCCTTCCGATCCATCTGTTTGGGAAAATATTATGAAGGTATTCTCGTATTGTTCTCGAATAGTGTGGGGGAGCTCCATCCTGTTGGAACCATATTGAATCTGCCGGTATATTTGGGTTTTCATTATTCAGATAGAGTGCACTTACACTAGGTATTATGTCATTTTGTAGTAAGTCTAAATATTTTTCAGAATTAAGTGTTCCCTCAATAAAAAAAGGAATCACAATTGAGTTACCCACAATTCCGGCCCAAACGTTTACTTTCTGAGGGAATTGTGTATGACTTTCCATTCTCCAATGTGGGTTTTCTTGTGCCCAATATCGAAAATTTTGCCTGTTTACCGAACCATTCAAACAAAATGTTGTCGGAAAAAACTATCTTACGTAAAAATTCCGGGTTGGCATTGCCTCTATCCATCATTATTTCGCAAAATTCTAATCTGCCGTCGAGATCGTCTTCAATAAGTTCCTCAACAAAATGTACTTTGTATGGGTGCTATTTGTTCTTGTGTAAATATTTTAGAACAGAAGATTTACTTATTGTTAGTGACTGTTCTGCAGCTACTTGTCGACTTGATTTGTGACGATTTTCTTGTAAATCGAGCGATACATTCAATTGTGTGCTTTCTTGAAATGTACCATGGTTGGTTTTGTAATTGTCTCTTACGTGGCCAAAGTCTCTAAACTTTTTCTCCATCTTACTAACTACTGATTGTGTAATAGGCTTCTCCGGGTACTTATCATTGAAAAATTCGCAAACTTCAGCTTGTGTTCGAGTATTATCGTCATATCCTACCATCATCAACATTTCTATTCATTGTTTCTCAGTTAAACGCGCCATTCTTCAAGCTTTGAAACTGTACTTGACAAGTGCCAACAATCAAAAAAACAAAAAAAACACACAATTGAATGTTTTGCTCGATTTCCAGCGCTTCCTTGATGATATTATTAGTGGTCTACTCTAACAATTTTATCATAAATTTTTGAAACTTTAAGACTGATTATGTCAAAAACTTTCCTCTTCAAGGTCATACGAATTTGACATTTTTGTACTCAGAAAAATGCGCTGCATCCAAATTCGTGAACAAAAATATAGAGTGCAATTTAAAAAAAATATTGATGACGTCATAGTGCGAAAACAAAAGACGATCGTAAAAGTATAAATATCAAAAAAGATGCAGTATTAAAAACAAAAATCGACGTGTCCGAGCGTTTTTCCAAAAACCAAACCCATGAATTTTAAATGAATTTATTCCAACCCACGCGTCCTCACTGTATATATATATATATATATACAAATCACTTTAATCAAATAGGTACATCTCAAAATAAATTAATTACACAAAACGTTTTTACAGAACTTACAATCATACAATTCAGTCTCGCGCACAGGATATGTAAATATCACCCCGTAACTCGATGTGTTGATTTTCAATTATGGCAACCGAATCACCTGAAGGTATGTTGCAGCATCATCAATATGAAGAAAAATGTAAGGGGTAGACAGGTTATGAATTCGGATGCGTTATTGAACGCTCCGGGCGGCTCTCGAATTGACGGAGGGCCATTTGATGAAAGTATATATTCCTCATCGTAATCGTATCCTAAAAAATTAAATCGAGTAAATGATTTAATTTTGAAAAAACCGTTAAAGGATTTTACGAATAACGCTTTTTTACTGCTTCTCATTTATACAATTGCCGCAACAGCGTAGCAAATACATTAAATATTTTTATTTTTATTTCTGCTTTTGCATTTAAATTTTAAACTTAATTGCCAAAGCATTAAATAATTAGTTAAAAGAATATTGAATGCGAAATCTTGAAATTTTACGTTTGGGTAGATACATTAAATACGAAATAGTCGAAAAAATCAATGTTTTTCATACCAGAGCTGCTCATTTCTTCCTGACTTCTTCCCTCCATAATACGATTTTCAACCGATCCGCCTCTTTCTCGCCGTTCCCCACTTGCAGTTTTACCTTACAACACAAACTTCATTAAAATAGTATAACCAAAATTTAGATGAAATTGTATAATAATGAATTTAAGTAGTACGTCTAAAACAAACTAGGAACAACTACTGGAAGTTTTTACTGTTTGGTATATTGTTATATTTCTATTTTGTTCTTTCCAAGCGGCTAACAGTTACATAAAAAATCTGTACATAATTTATTAATTTACCTTTATTTTTTGGAGGTATGCTAGTGAGAAGAGTTGTCGACTTAAGAGTCGTTGGTGCGGGAATTTCTAAAATTGCATCAGCATATTTATATACGGTGAATACTTAATTTGAATAAAATGGTAAATTACCTTCAAGTTTTATAACCCCATCTGTTTCACCAAGTGAATTTTTAGCAACACATTTGTAAGAACCAAAATCGGAATCACCTACACTTCTTATTTTGAGCATCATATTCTTCTTGTATCCTGTGTCTGTTGAAACTGTTTCGTATTTATCACCTGATCAGAACAGAACAGCATTAGAATAAATTACGAAAAAGACGTAAAAAAATTATTTATTTCGTTACACTTATAAACACAAAAGTTAATTCGCTAACTAAATTACCTTATGCATTACAGGAATAATTAATTAATCGAGGGTTAATTGAGGTCCGCTGGCGGTTGGTTGACAACTGTGCGTACTGAGCGCGCTTATACCGAGACAATTTCGAAGTGAACTTGCATGTTCGTTAGATCAATATAACAGTAGGAGCATTATAAATCAACGAGATCGTTAATCACACCACAAAAGCATAACGAAACTTGCGTAACAATTGTTTTTATAAAAGTACTCTGTAATCAAATGCCCTTTGTAGAGTAAATAACATTTTTTAAAGAAGTCTCTTTTCTTGATTAATGTTAGAATCCCTTCAAAAAGAAAGTTGAAAAGTTTACAGCATAATAAATACAGAAGCGAAATTACTTTTTCCCTGTTAAAAATACTCGCTTTTGTGGGTTTTGATGACTTGGTTAATACATAAGTTTGTTTATTCATCGAGTCCAGTTTTATGTGCGTTTGCTACCGTTTGCAACTACAGAAACTAAATTTATACATCCACTATAATTTATAATGTCTACCTGAAATAATCATGTCTCCTCGCTCTGTAGTCCAGTAGTTTATTGAAGTTGGAAAAGCTTCGGCATGACATCCTAAAGCTACGTCTTGCCCAACATAGGCACCTTCTAATTGATTGGGGATTGATAGCATTGGTGGAACTAGACAAAAATAAATATTAATATGTACGTATTAATACTTTGTATGTATAATATAACTTTCTATTAATTATACAACTAAGAAATTGTTAAGATATCTGACGCTGCCTTCATTAACTCATTGCTAATATTTCTAGGACCCGGAGATTTGCCATTTTTAAATTTAAGTACGCTTTGTCTGCTGGTGATATCGTGTCTTCCACCACACTCGGCTTTCTGTTAGAAGCTTCTGATAGTAACTTTTCCGTTCTGAGACACTTATGAGGTTTAGTCCTGCTGTGTCTTTGTTCTGAGATCTCAGTTCTTCCACGCCATATTAGATCGTATATTTTAAGTACAGTTGTTTATTTTATTGCATGTCTTTTTCCATATACACTTTCCTTCTCTCGGCTGAGGTCCAAGTCCATAACATCGTTGTTCACTTATTCTCATCCATGGGCTCTAGGTGCTCATACCACATTAGTCTCTGTCGCTATACCATATCTATGATGATTCTTTCCACTCTCAAGACCCTTCTAATTTCTTTGTTTCTAATGTGGTCTAGCCTTGAAAATCCGGCACTTTGTCTCCAATAATCTATTTCTAGGATCTTTACCTTTGCTTCCTATTTCCCATACCTCCAAACTATACGTACATGTACTTCCACTATTGTCTTGTAAATTGTTGTTTTCGTTTTGTTGGTGATTTTATCAGTCCAGGAAAGGAAATGTAATTGTCTGATAACGCGTTTCCTTTAACCTATCTTGCTTCTACAATCTTTCCATCTGTACGTAAAGTTACACCCAAATATTTACAAGCGGAATAATAATAATTTAATAACAATATCGTAACATTTCCAGCACTTAAATTGTGCTGATCGTCACTCTCTACTGTCATATGTTCAGTATTTTTCTGCAAGTTGTTTTATTGTAAATATACCATCTACACATGACCTGAATCCACTTTGAGCTTTGAATCTCCGGACTTGCTCATATACCACAAAGCCTTACTACCACTCAGCACATTATTTATTCTAATAGCCCTGTAGTTTTCTTTTACTGTCTTAAACATAGAGAATATGGTCGGTTTTGTCCATTCAATGGGCGGGTTATCACCATTAAGACATTTAGTAAAAATGACTGAAGCGTTTCCATTAAGGTTATGAATGCTGCGTTGTACACTAAGACTAAGAATGTTTTTTTAACCAGGAGTTGTGTGTCAAATACGACAAGTTTTGCAAAAGTATGAATGAGATCATATCATTTGTGAAACTTTAAGAATTTGACAAAAATTTGTGCTTCATTCTCTTCCAACTCTGCAATATCAACCTTCTCTAGGAATGGATCGACCAAAGAAAGCCCTCGAGAATCTCTTAACAATATGGCAGCATGGTGTGGATCTAAAAACGCATCAGAAGCCCTATGTGGCAAGACGGTTCCCAAAAATTGACTTCTCCTATCAGGATCTAACGATGTGCGACGTAAATGTGCCCCTTGCACCAGCTGCTGCTGAACTGCTTTTTGCGTCTGTCTTACAGTGGCATACTGGCATGCGACCGATTTCTGAATATGTCCATTACCTTCGTCATTGGACTATGGTTTGAAGAGACGGCAAACACGGTGTGATAGTATTGAGTATGGGAACCGCCGTCTTGGTGTTTTGTTCCGTGGATGCATCAAACCGGTGTGAACCATTAACCAATTATACAGTTTAACCTTTCTGACAAAGAATATTCCTTACACTTCGAACTCGAATAATGTAAAAAACTTCAGGACCGGAAAATTGGCCATTTTTTTGATTTAAGTAGCTTTGTCTTATTTCTGCTGGTGATATGATAGCATGTCATCCAACACATCCCCTTCAAGACCGAATTATGAGTCGTCTTTCTGAAATTGTACTCAGCCTTCTGTTAGAAGCTTCTAATAATAATCTTTCCGTTCTGAAACTCTACGAGGTTTAGTCCTGCTGTGTATTTGTTTTGAGATCTTAGTTCTTAGATGACTTATTAGCTCTTGTATTTTCAGTACAGTTGTTTATTTCCTTACACATCTGTTCTCAGTATTTCTTTGAATTTGCGATATATTACAGTGTATTATTGTATTATATTATTAATAATTGACTGATAGTCTAAAGTTACAAAAAAATGATTTGCGAAAACAAAATTTTCTTTTATAACTAACATAAATATAGTGCGCTGAAAGTTTTGTTTGCTTTATCTATTCAGTAGAACTTTTTAAATTTTTTGAATTAAATTCTTTTGGTAAATTATCGTTCCTTCATCACTCTTAAATATTTACCGTAGAATTACATCTTTAAAAAAAGTTTAAAATATAAATTGCAATCCAGTAGCATTTCGATTTTAAGTAAATTAAATGTAGAGCCGCTATTTATTACATAACGGTAACGACAATTATTAAAGATTTGTGGATGAATTTCAATATTTCAACATTTGGATCGATGCTAAAAGGAAAGTTTATAAGTTATTTGGCCCGTTCTACTTTTGTTTGCAGATAAATTGATTCCAGTAATAATGTATTATAAAAGGAATTTTTATTAATTGTACGAATTACATTTCTAAATAATATTTCTTCATAAATTTGTTAATAGTACATTTAAACAATTTGTTCAGAATACAATATTTTTCCTATAAATCATACACATTCAACAAACAGAATGATGGAATCACTTTCAAAATGGTTAAAAAGTAATTTAGCCAAAAGCAAATTGTGTAACTTATATAACTGAGGTAATTTTACCAAAAGCAGTTATAGGTTGCTTCAATTTTGAATTATTTATATAATTGTTTTTAAGATTTTTAGGGAAAAACAAAAATATTTCGATGTAAAATTCATATACCGGGTTTTTATTTTAAAATTGAACATACAATGTAAATATCCCTATGTTCAATTTTAAAATAAATTTTGTCACTGCGTCAATGTATTCATCCAAACATACTTTTAAACGTTAAGTTATGTGTTTTTAAATTTGTAAGAACCAGACGTTAAAACAATAAAACGATTTATTTAATGGAAAATTACAATAAATTTTCGATTTGGTCTCTTTCGCATTCTAAACAAATTGATACAAATGTCGAATTATTTGTATTATCAAAAATTGCTGGGATCTTCACTCAATTAGCTCAACCAAGTTTCCAGAACTCCTCCGGACACAGATTTTACCCCAAATTCGGAATTTAAACATTGATAACGTGTGGTTTCAAATGGATGGAGTGCCACCCGATTCTGCGGGAACCATCACACGTTTCTTCAACGATACATTTCAAAATAGGTGGATAGGAAGATATGGCCCTATAACTTGGCCAGCTCGGTCACCAGATTTAGCCCCAAACGACTTCTTTCTTTGGGGTTACCTTAAATCACAGGTGTACAATAATGTACCACCACAGAATATTGCACAGTTGCGATAGCGAATACTTACCGTCTGCAATGAATGAAATCCCGTTCGTTTAACAAACGCTGTACAAGGATTTTACAATCGTTTGGCGCATTTTTTAGAATGCGAAAGAGGCCAATTCGAAAATTTATTGTAATTTTCTATTAAATAAATCGTTTTATTGTTTTAACGTCTGGCCGTTACAAATTTAAAAACACATAACCTAAGTTAACGTTATTATTTTCTGTGGTTGACGTTTAAAAGTATGTTTGGTTGCATACATTGACGCAGTGACAAAATTTATTTTAAAATTGAACATAGGGATATTTACATTGTATGTTCAATTTTAAAATAAGAACCCGGTATAGTATACATTTAAAAACAAATTGCTAAGAAAAAGATTATTGAGTCGGTTCTTTTACCTTTTCCTTCGCTATTTTGATTAACTTGTAATTTTTAAGAGCAACTGTTTGTTATATTGAATTAAATTTTTAATTAGTAAATAATCAGGTTAAGAAACAATTTGGAAGATTCGATCAAATTTTCATTTAACAAATGTGCTTACTTACATTGTACTTTTAATTGAACCCTTTTGCTGATTGATGGTGGCACCCCGTTTGAAGCAATACATAAATAGGCACCCATATGTAATCGGCTTACTTTCGTGATGAATAGGATCTCTCCATCGACAACGTTAACTTTAGAAATTAAAAGTAGTTTTTAAGAAAGTAGTAAATCTTATTTTAATTGTATTAATACATAAATATAACTATAAATGTAAATGAATTACCATTTTCACCATTATATCTGATATCATCTCCGTCTTCTCGTCTCCACATTACGTATGGTTCAGGATATCCTGTTGCTTTGCAAGTTAAACTTACATTGGTGGATTCTAAAACCACCATATCTGAACTAGTTTCGCGATCGAGAATAGTTGGAGGCACTGAAATAGATAAAACACAAAGTTAGTTGTTACAATTTGAAACCGTAAGTTTTTACTAGGCTTACCAACAACCTGTAAATACCCTTGGCGACTTCGCATCGGATCGGTATTAACCTGGCACATGTACCAACCTCGATCCGATTCTTGAACATTTTTGATATGTAGATACCAAGAACGATGATCGTTGAAGCTCAATGAAATACGTGGATTTTGTGTGATTACATTGTGATGAATTGATAGAATAGTTTGTGTGTCGACACGTACCCACGCAACCTAAATATACCAATCGTCACTATAGCAATAAATTCAATAAAGTGTACGGTGAGCTAAACTTGATGATATAAAAGGTACACAGTAGGTAAAATGAAAACATGCCCTGGCGGTATCTAGGAATCAGTGAAACTGTGCACGTCTCTAGTCTGTCGAGACCCGAAAAAAACCCTGCAGCGAATTCTGCTCACGAACAATTCCTCACTCGTTTTCTGAGAAATCGCGCACTTCCATTTTCAAGTTTGTTTTCTTTTCTACCTCTTTTATTGTTTATATATGGCCTGCCTGTACGCTAATGTTATTATTTTTCAGTTGATCCGTGAAATCGATTCCCTACGCCTAACTCTCATAAATCTGAAACAGCCCATCGCATCGTGCATAGTGAAGCTGCTAAAGAAACTCGATTTCTAGACGGCGTCCCTTGTCGTTTGTGCAATCCAATAATCCCTCTTAAAGCAATCCATCAACGCTCCCCCTCAACTTACCTTGAATCCTCGCAGGTTGTCGACCACGCAAGCCAGAAGTGCGTCTCGACCCACAGTAACGGTTACGTTTGGAATCGGTTCCGCAAATCGAGGAGATGTATTTTCTGCAACGTATTCATTTATAAATAACATGCTTTTTCATAACATGTCTAAAATTATTTAATACGGAGATATATGATGGCATTGGTTTAAATTAACCGTTGCTACTCACGTTAAAATGAATAATCAATATATTACGAGTCCCAAGCTTTGTGCAAAAAACGCATTACTTTTTATATTTAGTATCACAACAAAAAACAGATCAATTTGGTTAAAACTTTTTGAGGAATTATTTTCATTTACAGAATAGTTAGAATTTTTATGCATGCAAATATTTAGCATATATATTTACTAATCGCAATCAAAGTTATAAATGAAGATGTTCAAGCATTTCAAGCATTTCAAGCTTAATTGCAAATAATGCTGTAGATGTAGTGACATCAAAAATAAATGTAATCACTGGCGCCCGTGAATTTAATGTAATCTAATAGTTTAATTTGTAAATTTGGTATAAATTACACGTTTCTGCTGATTAATAATACAGTTCAAATGTGTTATTGAGTGCAGTCGTAAGTGCAGAGAGTGGTCATAATTTTCATGCGCTACCGCGATAAAGTTTATTTTTGATCTTACTGTAGAATGAACGTTCACAAAATTTTCACAAAATCATCGTTACTTTTAACGGTACAGTTGAGAATTATGTCTTACATACTGTTATGCTTATTTAAGATTTGTGCACTTTAGTCAGAAAGCCTAATACATACATCATTGTTAAAAACTGATTTCCACGTAATTTGCTATCGAAGCGAAGTCTAGCGTCTAAGTTGAATGAGTTGAAACAAATTCTATAGTTTGACAAAAACTCTATAACCAACGTCAAGTTAAGTTGGTTCAAAGTTGTTTGTCTAGTTTGCATCGAACAATCGGATGATGTAAATATTGTGCTTAATTTTTGATACACCCTATATGTAGTTGCGTTCCTGTTAGCTGAAATTTATCTAAACTAAATAAAAAATTTGATATCTGGTAGGTACATTTGAATTACACATTGCAGTATATTGCAAACTATTAATCACTTGAACCAGCATTATTAATAATTTATAAGATTTTGTGAATTATCTAATACATCCATACCATTCATCAAATAAATAGTACACTTTATAAAGCTTTGTCTAACTTCATATTAACCCTCATATTAAATTTGGCCCTCTACATTAAATTTTGAATGCCTCTTCTTGTTAAACAATTTTATTAATTAAAAATAAACAAATCAAATAACATCCCGGATAAAACAAAAAAAATGGTCAAACAAATAAAGAATAAAGAATTGAAGTTGCACAAATAACGGAACAATGTTCATTTAAAAATTAAAAATACGAGGTAACTTTCAATATTTAGATTTGTTCAAAACCTTTTTACTATTTATACATGTATTTGAAAAGCAAAAAAAAAAAATTGGTTAGAACGAAATGCAAATTACTTTAGTGGCCGGTTTCTCACTCAAAACGACTACTTAATTGACCGCAGAGAGTTTTCTTTGGTCTAAACAGCAAGGAATGGTCTCCATCTAATTCGGCGCCAATATTATGTACAAAAGTCATCATTCATTTTGATAAAATAGTGACCGCCTTTAAAAATAGTAGCCGTGGGTAATTTGTAGATATTGACTTTCACGCAATTTGTAATCGATCAAAATTGATGCCTGAAATTTTCCAAATTAGTTTGCATTCCAATAGAAAATTATTTATACGAAATTTCCTATACCTAGTAAAATCCTTTTCTTTCGCATGAAATATATACAGGGTGTTCACGAAAAAACGCCCCAGCTCCTAGCGCTATTATTAGGAGTCCAATTGTAACAAACGATACGTCAAATTAAATGGTTCAAAAAGTACTACAATGTGTAGCTCAAACATAATTTTTACCTGTTTCTCCATTCAAAGGTCAAAGGTCAACTTCATTTTTTCAAATTACAACCTTATATTTTTCTTTGACAATTTGATAGAGATTTTTTTTCTGAATTCAACGATGTATCACAATCAATATTTCTGATTTATTTTAGGGTAATAAAGAAATTAGAATAATAACTAATATTATTAGCAGTAGGCTTTGAAATAACAAATAGAAAGAAAATATTGATCATTTGTGTCGACTCCGAATGCAAATTTGATTCTCAATTTTTTATAATATTTACAGTTGATTTCTTTTTAGTTTTTTCGAAATAATATAGCTTTTATTTAATCTGTAATATATATTTTGTAATTATTATTTTGTTATTATTTTATAATTTATTCATTTAAAATTCTTGTCTGATATTACAATTTTGTAGTAGCAATAATACAGCGAAGCCTCTCTAACCGAACACACCGGAAGCCCCATACAATTTGAATGCACCAAACTATAGCATTTTATTATCATCAACGGACAGTTTCAGGTTCTCCGTTTATGTCCATTACGGGGAGATTTCACTGTATCAAACTAACATAAAATATATGCATCTATATTCTCCTGAAAAATCGGTTAATATGATTGCTTTAATCGTTTGATATCTAATTTATTTACCGAACGAAAGAAAGGAAGTCCGAGAGAAGGTCAAACATTGTGTATTCAATGGGCTTCCTGCATTAACCTATTCTATTTCACAGCCTCCGAACCTTAATCTAGTTTTCCGTTTTATTATCCATATAAGGCCTCCATATGAAAGCAATAGCAGAGTTTTTCCAGAACAATAACATCCGAAAGTAAATTAATGCATCGATTTGTTTAGAAAAATGCTTACCGTGATTAAAATCTCCAATGACGGCAATTCCGTTTGATTCGGAACTTCTTGTTCTTCTTGCTGTAAAAGAAAAAGGAATTTATTTTTATATACTAAAAGTGATAATATCAGTACCATATGGGTTATTAAAAACGCTTTGCCCACATTACGATAAAATTTTCTACTAAAGCACTACCTCTATTTTTACTCTTGTAGAATTTCTCGATCTTTGAGAAATGTCAACTTTTTCAGAACTGAAACTTCAATACAAATAGTCCAAATACCAACAAAAAAAAATGTACAAGTACACGTAAGCATTTAATTAACATGAACATTTTTTAATAAAACATCGCCGATTTTGTTCCATAAAGTTATAATTTTTAAAGGTCTTCTAATTGTTAAAATGGCAGGATACAATTTTTTGCGCCTTACTTGCGATAATTTTTTTTCCAATATTGAGCAAACAATTGCTGTATGTAAGAGGCTAAAATTATTGCACCATTATTTTAACAATTAAAAAACCTATCAAAAAGTAATTTACATAGACCACCTCCTGGAATCAGTGCTACGAAAAGTGAAAAAAATAAAAATTAAATTTCATTGTGTTAAGGTGGGTTTGGTAGGTCTAGAAGTGAGGTTAGAATTATTGAATTTTCAATCCAAGTTAATTCAAATATTACAACTTTAAGAAACATTTACTCAATGTTACACTGTAGCCTACTTAATACCGAATGAGGAGACATACTTGAGAAATTTTGGTAATGAGCAAAATCGCTTGAAAATATTTTAATATAACATAATAAACTACGAAAAGTATATGTCATCATACCTTCATGCCAGTGGTTTGCGATTTCTACCTTTTGAAGCTTATCTGTACATTTTAAATTAACTTGGATTGAAAATTCAATAATTTTAACCTCACTTCTAGACCTACCAAACCCTTAATCTTTTGTTATTTCTCTTTGAAATTCTAATCATTTATTTACTTTTGAATAGTTATTATGTTTTTGTCAAGTTTAGTCAAAAAATTTGCACCCCTTCTTGGTGTTGCAATTTCCATATCATTTAGTATACATTTATCTTTCTACACATTAGTTGTTAGTGGACGTTACAATTCGTAAATGCCTACCTATACTAACGCATTGTTCGAAAGGATTTTCTATACAATTTTTAATTGTTCGGCGCAGTTTTTTCACCGACCTATTCATTTCTAAACGAGAACAAATTTTAAAAAAATGTGGATGTGCGTTTCTACTTTTAATTGTTTTACAAGTACACATTTCGTCGTTTAAGAAACAACGTCAACAGTAGCCCCGACATACTGGTAACTTGTGCATTCCAAATGCTTTGCTGTGCATATTAAATAATACCGTTCTCCCAGGTAAAAGTATATATTTTTTTTATGGTTTTATGTAGGAAAACGATAGATACGGGAACGATAAGTGCGGGCTATTTTTGCTTGATTTATATGGAGTTTTTTTCGTGCCTGTATCAAACGAAAGATAGCTACATAAGGGAAAATAATCATTCGCGGAACGATCGATTGAAGCTCCACTGTATAAGTGAATTTGAGGCTAATTACAGCAGTAAATTTTTATTTGATAGCTCTGTTACCAATCTCGCAATCATACTGATCCTAAAAAGTGAAACTTTACAAAATTCGGAAATATTATTTTTCCAAAAAATCAGTTTTCATCTTTTTCGTGAAAACTGATAACAAACAATTAAAACCAGAAATTGATAGCCTTATACCAGAGCCAAATATGCAAGAAATTACAAAAAAATAACTTTCAATTGAAGCTCAATTTAGTGGGTGACCAGTAATTTTGGAATACCCCATATAAGTAATCCCATGTTGTAAATACTATACACCATTTACTGTACATCCTGTTTGAAACCACTCTATGTTCGTTTTTTACATTTTAGAAAAAGACAGTAAACTTACTATTGAAATTAAAATTAAAAGCAAAAGTTAAAAATGTGGATACTCATTCATTACTAACTTGTATATATTTTTATATTATGCTATTAAAATGTAAGAAGGTACTAAAATAGTATACACACATCTACTAAACCTAATCTATTTTACTTGAATTACTTACTTACTCCGATATTGATTTAATTGCACCATTAATGTGTATAAGTACCGGAAAACGAATAATTCCCAATACATTAAGAAAGGAAAAGAAAGATAGTTAAGCTATTGGTAGACAATAGATAAAGTAGGAACTTTAAGTTTCTGCCCAACAGGGATTTAACTTTTTGCTTATATTACATAGCAACGAGCCATAAAATTATCTCATTAAGAACAATTTTACGACGTCGCCGTCGGTTGAATTGAATCGTCTATTAAATCCACAAGAACAATTGTTGTTGTTGTTGCTTTGATGTTGTTAGTGAAATTTCCCTTTATTCACAATTCCGGTTAACAGGAAGGCGCTACCTAGAGGTAGTTTCTGCAGTTACAGTTCTAGTATCATGGTAGTGTTCTGTGAGTGCATATGCTGTAACATTATAAAATTGCAAAATTTGTGAAAAATGCCTTATTCTAAACCAAACAATAAGAAATGTTAAGTTTTTAATTGCTTTTGTAAAACCGGCAGGGAAACAGACTTCACTTTTCACCGTTTTCCTTCCTCAAACTTGAATAAAGTTAAGATAATAAATAAATTTGGGAACGAAGAAATTATCCATAGGAGAAAAGCACGGCAAAGTCATTAAGCCCGGTATAAAACATAACAACATAAGCGTACTGACAGATCTTAAAAAGAGGATTTTTTCCACCTGATAGTATTAAATAAGTATAAATACCCAAGTAATCGGAATTTTTATTTCTTTTTGGCCACGGTTCCTTTTTAGTTGTTAGTTGTAGGGCGAAAACTGTGTATACTAAAAAAAACAGACCGTACTGTCATTGAATTTGTCACTTAGAAACCATGAAAAAAATTTGAATTGGAAACTTGATCAGGTAGAAGTGGAGAAATCAGAAAATTAACTACCTTAACTACCTGAAGTGAGTCAATTGATTAGGAAACATACTGAAGTATCCATAAAAAATACAGTCAAAAGTTGATGAGCATTCTTTTACCGAGCCATTTTACTCGACAGTGATAAAAAAATAAATAAATGCTTTGACAGTTGTTACGAAGTCAATAAATATTATTAGATTCTATTATTCAGTGTGTTTCGAAAATTGAAACACCGAAGGGGCTTGCACCTTTTTAGAACAAAATAACGCGTAATCCTTACATTAATAAAACTAAAATGTAACATGTTGTTTGCAGTCTTGGCAATATTTCTTCGTACCGCCACCGCTTCAACCTGCAAATCGTTACTCGAGGGTACAATCTTTTTGCTATCTTCAGTTAATCTTCAAGCGGTCGCGCGGTCATTTGTACCGGCAGCAGTCGCGCGTAGCCATAAAGACCTATGGGGTATTTCAAGGATTTAAAGCACCAATTAATTAATAATCGTTTATATTTTTGTCTTCAGACACACTATCTTTATGCTAGAACACAATTTGCTGAAAAAAAAAACTTAAACACAAATAAAAACCAAAATATCAAATCAAATAACATAACTCAATTTTTCTTTGGATTAGAAAGCAATTTGGCAAGACAAAATTTTCTTATATACCGCTAACTAGCCTTACATAGTATGTATAATAAAATCAAAATAACAAAATCAGTTGGCTCCATGAGATCAAATAATTAAAATCAAAGCATTTATCATCAACTTAGGTCTCAAATAAACGTAGTGTGGATCCTACAAATATTTCTCAGACAAGATGTGCATTGCGTCTTTGATTGCATCCTTTTTTGCTGGGCATATTTTGCAACTTCCTCTCCGTGTGCTGGAACTATTGCTTGTTTCATTATCAGCGTTTTCAACGCTAACATTCAAATGATCTCTTATGTTTCTTTTGAGTTTCCTTGGAAAGTTCACCATCGTAGCTCTTCTTTAAACGTACTCTTTTGTCAATTCAAGGCCTAATTCACGTAAATACTTTTGCCTTTTCTTTATAACCACTCTATTTGCCCTCAAGATTACCATGACATTTATTCCAGCAATATCCAGAAGACGAAAGAAGATTGTCAACGGCCATCTTCCTTGACGTCGAATACATCTTCACTTTTTTATCGACTTCATCAACACCGGCTTTCGTTTTGTTGTAAAAAGTTACGATGCTTGGTTTACGCTTTTCATTCGTACTTTCATCAAGTTCAGCAGCAGAATGAAGTGATGATATTAGTACAACAAATCTTTTTTTTGGGCACGCACGCCACCAGCGTAGCCCTGTCCGAAAATCCAAATTGACTTGAATATTCAGGTAATTCTTTCTTGTTTTTAGGCATGGTACCCACAACAGAAATCTTATGATATTTGGCTAAATCTTCTACCATAGGAACACCGGTGTACCAATTGTCAATTGTTAAATTTCGTCCTGTGCCAGAAATTGGTGTAATCAGCCTCTTCACGACGTCTGCTGTAGCATTGCTCAACTGGTACGGGCCATCTGGCCGCTTGCCAGCATAAAGTTCAATGTTGAGGACATAAAATGTAGTAGCGTCTACTAGCGGATAAAGTTTTATTCCATATTTATCGGGTTTACATTTTATGTGCTGTCTGAAAGGACAATTTCCTCGAAAACCTGTCATCATCTCATCAATAACAACGTTCTGTCCCACAGAATAAGGTGAAAGTTTATGTATAAACTTTACCAAAATATCCCTTATTGGTGCAGCTTTGTCCTGAGTACGATGAAATTCTCGTGTAGTTGCATCATCAAACCGTAACGAATTTAGTAGAAACTTTGTTCTTCTCAGTGACATCATAGTGGGAAAAATAGGTACACCTGTGTCATCAGTTGCATATAAATCCTCTACATTCGCATGTGACATCCGCAATGTTCCTGCGATATAAAGTACTCTAAATAGTGCTCGAATTTCTATAGCATCAGTCGGTTTGCAGTCACGGGGTCTGTCATACGATGGCGCCTTTCTTTGTATGAATTCATTAGTATGTATGACAATTTCTTCAACAATATCCTCACTAATAAATAAATTCCAAGCTTGCACAAACGTTGTCACCCCCACGCAGTTTCTACGAGTACCCGAATTTTCACTGAGAATATTTTGAACTTGGCGTCTCACTCTGTTATTGTTAGATATTTGCCACTTTGTTACCTTATCACGCCCCGTGAAATATGTGCTTATATCTGATAGAGGCACATCCTCCTCGTCTGAATCCGAGCTGCTTGATTCTTCAACGAATTCGGCTTCCTCTGGAACTAGAAGGTGGTCGGAAGCTTCTGATGCTCTGATGCACTCTCTTCATCTTCTTGTTGTATTTGTGCAAGTACTGCACTATTAATTAGCGGTCGACGAGTCATTTTTATAAAAAAAGGATGATATTACAAAAAATATTATTTCGCGTTGAGCGTCGCGCGTAACTTTTTCGACGACTGGCGCGCGGAGTGCTTTCTACGTCTGTGCCGCAACTAAAACAAATGCTATCTGTGCACTTCGGAAGGCACGGGGAAAGTAGGTAAATAGTTTATTTCGTGCACCGAGAAACAATGACAGGTTACTAGGGATGAGAAAGACATGCGACAAGAAATAACGACATTATGAACAAAAATGTATCGAGTGCGGTCGATTCAACGCCGCGCGACCTTTTGAAGGTCAACTATGAACTCAATAATTGTACCCTCAGAAGAATATGCCGCATTGATTTCAAACTTTTGAATGTCTTGTTCTTATTGTGGTGGATTACACAGAAATTGGAGTTAACATGAGAAAGTGTTTGCGCTGCAGAATAAAAACTTATTCTAACTACAAATGTAAACAAGCCATTAAATTTATGACCGGAGTGAGCCCTGGTGGTCACTACTATTAACCACTTTGCATGCCATTATTAAAATTAGTAAAAATAGAATATATTATATCTCTCATTGCAAACCTAAAACGCGAGTATAAACAAACAACTTAAAGGTAAACCAATAAGAGAGGTTAGGTATGTTACTATACTGAACTTGACGGCAATATTTTATATATATATATTTATATATATTTATATTTCTACCTATTTTTAGGTCCGGCAGGCCAAATCGAACGGATGCGGATGTAATAAGTCGCAAATTTCGAAGTTCCCCCCCTGAAAATTGATCCAACTATTTTTTCTAAATTTTGCCCATTACCGACTATAAATAAAAGTATGAAATAAAATATTCAACCAAAATAGATACTACCATATATTGGTGAATTAAATTAAAAATATAAACTTATAAGTTTGTTCATACGTTTGTAACATCTTAAGAGTGTGGTTATATTGCAAGCATTGTCGTGCAGACAGTTTTCTTACGGCAAAGTATGATGTCATGCATTTCGAACGAAATCATCCATTCAAATGCGAGTGGTAATACTGCCTCCTATTTTTTCGTACGTTGTCGTATAAATTTTTTTGATACTTTCAAAATAGTTCGTTTTGTTAATAGAAATGCTGTTGGGGCTAGACCCAGCACAGAAATGTCCTTAGGCTATTCAAATGCTTTTCTAGAAAATCAAATTTAATATTAAAGAAGTCTGTGAATAATTGTAAATTGGTCCTGTTAATCAGCTTTGATAATAAATTTGAAATTAAAAAACAAAAGTGCAACCAAGCATAAGTTGCAATATCATTGACCTCGATCTTGCATATTTTATTGCTATATACCGTTTAAACTTGGTGATATTAAATCTTATACAAGTTTTGCGATTATATTTCAACCCTTTAAAAGTTTTCATTACGGCGTTTTACGAACAGTCTGTATATTTTATTTTAATTTTGTTACCATTTATACCTACCATCAAATCTATGTTTTAAACCGTTGGTTAACCCTAGCAAATATTTAATTAAAGTAACTCCGGCAGAAAAAAACAGATTTTTGAACCATTACCCGTTATTACATAAAGTGTCCATAAAAGTAGTCCTACATTGATTATTATTGCTGCTTTTTGATAACCTATCAAGTTGCGTTATGGAAGCTATATTCGTATTATGTTTTAGTAGCACTACAAAAAAACAGCACAATTTTTAACTGTCAATTGTACAATTCAGTGGTACAACCAATTCTCATGAATATCATGTATTCGATAAAAACAGATCTTTCTACTTCTTGGTTTCGTTCCAACATCCTTTTGTAAACAACTTCAGGGGCAGTTCTTAGGTAAACTAAAATATCCAATTAAAATACTAATTTCACATATTTATTCTTATCAATTAAATCAACCGAGCAATCAGCATTTGCGATTACCCATTTGAACAACGTGTCTAACACGTCAAAGGTTGGTGTTGGGATGATAGTTACCTTCCTTCTTCATTTTCTCAATAAAACAATATCTAACAATGTACATCGAGCGTTCTAATAATTTCGCCGAATGAGGGGTCCGTGAAGTATGCTGCTGCAGCATTGTTAATAAATTGAACATAAGATTAGAAACTGAATCCCTATCATTATTAAAGGTATTATCTTAATTTAAAAAGTTTTATCTTAATTTTAACTTACCATCGACTTATAACCATCGCAATCCTGTCGCATATGAATGGGTTCAACCAAAACATACAAGTTATTGTCCTTTTTGAAATAATTTAAGAAGCAACTTGATGTGACTAAATGTGTATTACGTACGGTACAGCAATTGAGTTTTAAACAATTTATGTTCGTATTTAAAGCTATATACTGTCCAAATCAAGTGATGAGCTATTAAATAGCAATTTTAATATTATAAATTGGAATTGCAGTTTTCAAACCAAATATACTCAAATGTCCAATGGAAATGCAATTTCCCAAATTCAATAATATTTTCAAATCTTGAGAATTTTAGAATTCATCGTTAGCGGGGGGGAACTGACCCAGAAACGGTGTTGCTCATCTACTTCACCCGACGTGACATCCTATCTGAAGCTTCACGAATTTTCAACAATTTTGGATAGAAAAATTGGCCTGGGACAAATCAGGTCCCTCCAGGATACAACTTGCACTCTACTTCTCCTTTTTTCGTTGTATTCTAACGAATTTCAGACATTCCTCTCCCTCTCAAGTCTTCTGTCTAGTATACAGAGCAGCTACTTGACAACACGTCAAAGCGCCGTAGCTACGTACTAAATGTTGCTCTGATTCACCTTTACTAAAACCAGACAAACTCATTGTGGCGGATGAACATACCTCCACGTTAATGGAGTCTGGGCAGCATCGTTCAGCTTCAACCAGGTACGAATGACGTCGCTTGTATGGCATCTGCAAAGAATCAACACGGAGTTATCCGCTAAACCTTTCGTCGGTGCAATACATTGTTCTATTTAGCTATTGTATTTTATGTTGGCATTTTGTGGAATGCTCCATATACGGACTTTCTATGTTCACTTATGTTTATATTTTTTCGTACAGCACTAATGTTTCATTTCAATGTTTCTGTGTTCATGGTAGACCCCACCCCTAATTGAAGCCTTAGACTTTCAAGGCCAGGAGCATGTTGGGAAAGTTGTTAGTTTCTAAGTTGGTCAGGCATACATGTTTAACGTGAAGGTCTAGCTCAGACAAGTATCACTCAGTTCTTCAATTGTGCAACATGTCTAGTGGTGAAACGTTTACCCGTTGTTACATTTTACCACCAACATTAAATAAACGTCAATACTACAATGGCTTCTTCTTCTTCTTTACAAACCTTCTTCTGCAAACTTTCGAATGTAGTTTTATAATTTAACCAACAATCCAACCAATCAACATACCCGTAGATCATTAAATATTATATTATTCTTTTGGTAATATGACCAGTTGTTTGCAGTGCTACCTAGATGGTATGTGTATTATTAAATAGTCGTAGATAAACAAATGTATCTTTTAAATTGTTAATAAAAACTAAAATTTAGGTTGATTAACCTTAGAACGTTAAGTGTATTTCAACACTCGTTTAGACTAACATTCTAAGCATTCGTAAAATATATGACCTTCTTTTTAAATTGTTGTTATTGAATTGAATCCAATACCAATAAAATCGATAACAGCTTATAGAGCAAACCTTCATTTATAAATACAATATCTTAAAAAGATACTCCTTCTGCCCAGAAATAAGTGACTAATTTATGGGCAAAAGCAAGTCTGAAATCGGTCGCTAATTTCTGAACGGGCGGAATAATTATTATGCTAATTTACCACATTTTTTCGGCTTTTTTGTATCTTTTGGCTTTGTATGACCCTATTCTTTGCAATTGCGTACTCTCTATCTTTCTCCGCCCATGCGAGTAAGCGAATGCGAGTAACGGTCCAAATTTATAGTAACCAAATGAAATTCAAATTTCAAGTGGCACGTGAAAGTCACGCCTCTATGTCACTATATTTCCTAAATAAATCGAGTATAATATGTACAAATTACCCGAGTGGTTGCACTGTTGATGAGAACACTGCTGATATGACAATTTTTTAAGACTAAGAAGAATAATAATAACTTTTATCTAACTGTATAAATATAACTAAAATTCCTTCTTTAGAATAAATTCGAATTACAGTGATATCGGCATAATATTAAATTTAAACTATCATCACAAAGAAGTATGGTGTTGAAAGTTACAGATATGATATTAAACATATAATCTTTTAATTGATTACATCTTTGGTTCACCGTAGTTTACCTGCTAGGACGTTATCAAAGCTCCACAGGCTTTTCATGAATGTACCGTACCAGCTGAAGATATGTTTCTGGGAGAACGATAGCTTGAAGTTCAAAATTTTGAATAATTTAACTCACGAGAATTTGCTATGTGCTATATTCACAAAGTTATATAACAAACTGGAAATGATCGAAAAGAAAATAAAACTATATCATCGTAAAAACGTATGAATGCAATAAATTAATAAACTAAACTAATGCTATTATTTTTTAAAATCTTAAATCACAGTTCTATGGTCGCGCATTATACTGTGTGTACTCTGAATTGCACGTGTTGTTTATCCGTGTCATCAAATCCTGGTCACATCTGATTTTTTCGAATTTACGATATTTTTTTTTAAATATGGTCTATCCCCTAAATATGTTAACATAACAGTGAATTACAGTAAAAATGATTTTGATGTGTCCGTTGTACAGAGGCAAGTGTCTTGTTTACTACTCTCTCATATAGTTTAGCTGATTCCAGATGATTCTTGGAGTAAACGCTTCAAATCTCCGAACACTGCCTAGCCGAATGTTCTTGTGAGGTCTTTGAAAAAACTCACTCTTTAGTACAACAGTACTTAATAAATACAATACTTCTACATATTATCCGCAACAAGATATCAATAAAAAACCTCCTCGGATCTTTTGGACAAACAACTTTAAGTCTTTATTTAAAAATCAATTACGTTATAGTTAATAGTGTTTCGATAATATTCTTTTTATTGAGAACATTTTATTAATTGTTTTGGGGCACTTTAAATCAAGTCGAATCCATATCGAACAGTAATGGTTTCCAAAAATGAAACTTGATCAAGTATAGCATTAATAATAACTGAATATTTAAGTTTTAAGTGATTAACCCAAATATGCCCAACTTTTGAATGAGCAGACAGATTCAGGTCTCCACTATAAAATTTTTATCATTATTACTTATGATGACGCATAAATGGTGAATTTATCGAGACATAAACAAAGGCCTCTTGTGGAGTTTTCTCCTTCAATTTGGGTTAAGTAAAATTTTCGTTATTTACTGCGAATCTGTTTTTAATTTTAAAGTTTATAAAAATACCTATTAAATTTTGTGAAATCATTAAACAAAAAATAAAATGTTATGGAAAGAAAAAGAACTAATGCGAAAGTAATTCAATGTATTAATTTATTTCTAATTCTTGACTCAATTCTTTCCACTTCAGGACTAAGGAGGGAACTATTTCAATTTGCAGTTCTTCTAGACAACTTCGTGTATACGCAGACCTATAACATCTTGCATTGTCCAAAAACGTATAAGACATTAACCGTTTGAACTAAAATTGTACAATGTCAACTGTGCTTTCGGCAGAACTAATAGGATAATTTACATAATATAGGAATAAATAGCTACCTAACGGTATGTTAACATCGTCTACAATAAGGATTCATACTGTATAATTTAAATTTTTCAAGTGACAAGATATATCGATATCAAATAGTAGGATTACGTTGAAACTATCCTTAAAGCATAAACATTCAACTACTCATCACCCAGTAAGTTAGGGGATAAAAATGTCACGACCCATTGAACCTTTCACAACGTTTTTACACCAAGCATAAATTCGAAGAGGCTATATTATATAGAGTCGGTCAAAAGTATGAATCTGATCGCATAATTGTGTAATAATTTATTCCAACTAAAAACTGTTTCAATAGAAGTTAAACTGGAAACTATGACGTTTATTTTTATGTAGTTATTTATTACTTAATGTTTTAGAATACAAAGTTCCGATGTCATCTATGATAAAGTTATGAAAGAAATTACAACTTCGACGGATTTTTTTTTAAACAGTAGTTAACCGTTCACTTATGCCCATAAATGCTACGCAATCAAGTTAATTAAATAGAATAAAAACAAAGAAATTGAAATTACACATTTATTTAATTGAGAAGTTAGGAGTTTTACAATACAAGTAGAAGTGTGGTCGACAGTACATATCCTGAAACTCCGAAGTCGCTTTGCAAATTAGAAGAGATACCATTATTGCCTGCTCCTTTGCTAATTATATTCCACTTTGCGTAATAACATTATTAATGGTAGCCCTTGTATTTACATTTCCAATAAATACTACCGATAGCATGACGATTTTCGAAGGAAAGTTATTTATTATCAAATAGGCATTAGATCCGCTACTCGACTAAAACTGTTATATCGATACCTCAGTTCTGTAGAGAGTAACAAGTCCAAAATTCAAGTTTTGAGATAATTGCATTTAAAGAAAATGGTTTTCTCGACTTTATTATAATATTTTTGTACTAAGAAATTTACGAATAATAATTGGCATACTTAATTATTAATTTATGATTGACTTAACAACAGTAAGTATTGACTTACACTTGTGAACATTTCCAAACAAAATTTGAGTTGTTACACTATTAAACTTAAAACTTTGCGCAAAATTTCGTTTTTGTGTAATCTACAAACGAATTATGAAGATTCGACTCTTTTGAACTGAATAAAATACACTTTTTGCATTTGAATAGTGTTTAACACAAAAATGATTTTTTTACTTGTTACACTATTGAACTGAGGCATCGATATGATGATGGTCTTAAATAAAAGCAAACAAAGATACAGCAAACTAATTAAATTTAAAATGTACCGAACAGAACGTTTAGAGCAATTTGGTTTAGAGGATCTAAATCTACTTTTAAATTCATGTAGGTATACGTCATTTAAAAAAATGGATTGCTTCCGACTCTGAAAACTCTAGGTCTTCGACATCTTAGGATCCGTTGTGGTTCAGATTAGCCACTGGAAGCACTGGATACTGTAGGTGAACCAGGTGAACTAACACACAGATAATACGGAAGATATGATAACATAAATTTTATAACGATAATACTAATATGAAAAACTTTTATAACCTTACTTCTCGCTTCTAACTGTCAAATTACTCGCCGAGTAAATTTTACTTAGTAGAAAAATCTCGAATAGTTTACTTTGGAGATTTACTAGCCAAGTAAAGTTATTTTGCGTTTATAATACGCAAATCTATAGAGTAAGTTAGTTTATTCTCAAAGTAAATTTTACATGTGAAGTAAAAAGTTTTATAAGACCGGGCATTAGTCGACTTCCTATTAACTCACATTATTCTAATAGCAACAAACGAATACCTCATTCATTATAAGGTTGCTGTAGTAAGCGCCATTTTTAAAATCAGTTTTACGACCAATTTTTAGTTTTGAAGTGAATTATGTTTATGGATATATCATCAGTGCTTCGAAAAATGTACTCGTAAAAGTAATTCATTCTATGTTAAAGTAAGATAAGTTTGGGAGCCATTAATTTTGACCAACTGAATAATTACTACTTCCTATTTGATATAGTTCATGATATGGAATAAATACATCGCGATCCCGAATTGAAGGTGACAAAACAAAAAAATTTCACGACTGTTTGTCGGAGTATCATGTTTCAGACAGCACCGTCAGAAAAGTCCACTGCGTAAGTGAAATATACAGGCTGTCCCAGAACTCGCGCCCCAGAGAAAAAAGGAGAAATCCTCATCAAAAGACAAATAAAAATTTCCAAAGAAAAAAATGTGTAGCTTGAACGGTATTCAAAATAAGAACATTTTTCCTAACATTGTTGCTATGGTTTTATTACGTTTTCAATAAATTGGTCGGCTAAGAAACTTTTCAAAAACTTCAAGATTTCGTTCGAATTCCTTCAATTATGTATTCTGCCGCGGATTATGTGGAAATGTTGTTAATTTACGGCGAATGTGGACGAAATGCTAGAAGCGGCAAGGATTTATGCCCAATGCTTTCCTAACAGCAATCATCCCAATCACAAAGTGATTCTCAGTGCTATCGTACGAACCATCGAGACAGGCCACATTTTCCCGAATAGGAAGGAAAATGGTGGGGCTCCCAGGACTGTACGCACTGTTGAAAACGAAGAGGCTATTTTAGATGCCTTTGAAGAAGGTACCGAAAGCATTAGAGAAGTTGCGCAGGAATTGAATATTTTGAAAACTTCTGTACATCGAGTCCCCCGACTTAAATCCTCTGGATTTCTTTCTTTGGGGCCACGTTAAAAATGTTGTGTACAGGCACCCTATTGATACAGAAGAGCAACTCAGGGGTCGCATTCAGGAAGGTTTTGCTACAATTACTCCTGAAATGGCTACAAATTCTAAACGGAGTCTGTTGTGGCGGGGACGGTTATGCTTGCAAATGAATGGGGGCCACTTTCAGCACTTGCTCTGATTGTATTTATTTTTCGTTTTGTTATTCCTCTTAGCTATGTAGTTTCTGTTGTTATTATTATGTTATACCATTTCTCCTGTTTCTTAACATAAGTTCACGCGTTATAATAAAGGTTCTTTTCAGAACCGCCATTTGTTGTTTTATTTAACAAACCTAAACTTGATTAAGATGATGACGAGTGTGACATCTTGAATGACATCTGCTTTAACCTAACATGTTGATGTTGACACTTTAGTGGGCATGTCATTCTGACATTATTTAATTGTGCCAATTTATAACCTTATCAACCGATTTTATTCACATTAACACCTCAGAGTTCCCTTTCTGGACTTGGTGGAACTTAAATGTCTCACAACTCTCTTATGCAAGCCATTAATTGTTTTTCGTTTGCATTTTTAGAATCGTAATTGTCGTCGGCATTTGCCTGTTTTCTCTGGGGCGCAAGTTCTGGGACACCCTGTATATACACTGCGTTTTTTTAACTGTTGCCACAGGGAATTGCATGGTAAATATTGTTCCCCTATGTTAACTTTTGTTCTGATAAATATATTTAAACCACTTTTGGATCAAAGTTGGAAGATTCTTTAAACTATCAAATAGATTACAATTCAATATCCTAAACTGTTGAAAAAGATTTGAAAAAAATATTTTTGTAAAGGCGTTTTTTTGCCACTATCATTTCACTTTGTCACTTTGTCACTTTGTTTTAAAAAATAAATAGCAAAAGCTGCTCGGGGCTATGATTAAATTAGCTTTTGAAAGACAGAACATATAAACATTTATTTATAAAAAAAAACAAAACGTAAAACCCATTAAAGCATAAATGACTCAACAAATTAACAAAAATTATCAGAAATTATCAAAGCAATTGTTCAAAGTGTTTTCCTTCGACTGCCAATGTCCCAAGCGATCCTGAAAATTTCTTCGAGTGTTTTGTAAAGTTTGCACTGTAATGGAATTACAAGTTTCAGTTATTCTTGCCCTTAGTTTTTCCACAATTTCTGGTTAATCTCTTGTGAGGTCGTAAACTTGTGTTCCTAAATGCCCCCATAAGAAAAAATCGAGTGGTGTTAGCTCAGGTCAGGTCGAACAGGCCAATGGAATAATCCATATTGGCTGATCCAACTATCAGGAAATGTTTCGTTTAAAAACTCTCTGACGATGGCGGCACTATGTTTGCCCCGTTGCATCTTAAAGCATCCAACTGCGAGCCTACCTCCATTTGAAGAAGATCTAAGTATTTATGCTGGTTCAAATTTCCCTCAATAGAAAATGGTCCTACTAAGTGATTTCCTAAACAAAGTGACACAAGTCAACTGACATTTCAGCTTGCTAGAAATTTTTTTGACAGTATAAGATATTGAATTGTAATCTATTCGATAGTTTTAGAATCTTCCAACTTTGTCTCAAAAATGATTTAAATATTTTCATCAGAACAAAAGTTAACAAGTTGTGCAATTTTTACCTTGCAATTCCCTATGGCAACAGTTTAAAAAAAACGCACGGTATATCGGCATGTCTTGCATTACAAGTTAGATACAACTAATTGCAGATATGTGGTTAAAATTCCAAATATTTGCAATAATGCGTTCAATGGGTGCGCTCCGTTTCGTATTACCCCGGCGTAAACTATGTCGCCGTCTACACCAATGACAACGGAGAATTATGGCTCCTATGCTAGCTATCGCTGCAAATGAAACGAAAACGCACTATAGCTAGCTAATTTACAAACTTTTAAATGATGGGGACGACTTTTCTGATGTAATTGTACGTGAGGGCGACTATATTTTTTTAGAATGTACTTACGAAGTGGTGTTTTTTGGTGTTTCACGTATGCAACGACATGTTCCTGTCAGATTCGCGGGCGACTTCCAAAGGCCCGCGTTCGACCGCGGGCGAATTCCAGAGGCCCGTGGTCGACTCTTTGGCCACCCCTGCTCTAGGGGAATTGTGTCTGAGATGGCTGCGTAAGATGACACTACGCAGTAGTCTTATCTAAGTCCTTGAAAGTTATAGAAGCATGTCTAATACAGTACTTTGTTGACTGAGAAGTTGCTAGTATTCTATGTTTATTCTGCTTGCTATTTTGGAAGAACGGTCTTTAGAAATGGCAATTACTGTTTAGGTGAGTACCGTATTTAGGCGTGTATAGGTCGTGTAGGGAAATTGTTTTTCTGAATTCCGTTATAGACTCAAAGTAGCTTCGTTCTGCGAAGTGTGGTAATGTTGTACATTGTTCTAAACTAAAGGGTGTTTACCCAAGTGGCAAGGTGTCGTCATAAAGATGTCAATTATTGGCCATAATTCGTCTGCGACGTCAAAGGCCGAATTAATGACGTACAAAATGACGTCTCTTTTAGGGGTCATTTGACTGCCGTCATTTAGACGTAACTACAGGACCAGTCTAGAATGTTCCTGTTTCTTCATTGTACAGAATAAACGACGAACTCTTATCACAAAAATATTTTAAGTGATTTAGATTCTATATTTTTATTTACTAATTTTGTAGAAATATTGTATTATTTGAAAGTAGATACTGATTTTAATACACCTGAACAAAGTATTAATTTCAGTGTTACGATATTAAGTCGTTTTTTCGAATCGTATCATTTTCACTAACTATAATTTTATACTGACAAAAATCTACATATTTTTTTAATCTAGCGCTCTCCGCCATGTTTCATTAAAGGCGAACCTACCGGAAACAACCGAGAATTCCCGTACAGGTAGCCCTCGGTTTACGCCGACTCAATTTACGCCGATTCACAATAACGCCGCTGTGCAATTCACCGTTTCGCCGTGTACCTACATAATTGGGTAATTCACCGATTCTCCCTGATTTACGTTTCAGTGTTGAAGTATTTACTGAGCCAACAAATGCAACAGATCCGAAACTTTGAAATTTCATTTGTTTTTCTTAATATTTTTTAATAAAAACATTACACTTTACTTTAGCATAAAATACATTTTAAAAATTAAGTCTATAATACAGTCAAACTTTCCTATAACGAACTTATATTTAACGAATTTCTCTATATAGCGAATTTTTTGGTGAACCTTCACCCTGGAAACGTTTTTAATGCATTTTATACCCCTTATAACGTAGTAAAAATTTCCGTATAACAAGTTTTTCCCCCCAACTTTACAAATTTTCGAGATTTAAAACTGTTTTTTTTTTGTGTTTCACTGTAACTTCGGAAACAACTCGGTTGTAGTAATATTCCTAGATGTATCCAGGGTTCAACATTTTATGAGGGATTAGCCGACGAAGTAAGTGGCACTAATTTAAGCGTGCAAGAATTTTACAATATTAAATGAAATGGACAAAGTTTTACTGCATCAAAAAAAATTTATTTTATTACCATACTTTTCCTTGTCTTTTAAAAACTGTTTCATAACATTGGGGTGGTCTCATTTATTCAATTAATTAAATAACTACGTAACTGCATATTAATCCTTTTGCAATCTTGCGACATAATGTGTCCCAACGTAAAATTTGTACGTTGTTTTATGTTAAATAGATACCCTGTCATTTTAATGCCTAAAATAGTATTACTTCAAAAATTCTTGTGAACCTGAAAGGGCTAAACTGAAATTTTTTCCCAAGATGAATTTCTATATAACGAAGTTTCTCTATAACAAATTTTCTTACGGTCACCGTGACGCTTCGTTATATGGAAGTTCGACTGTGTATGTATTTGGCATTAT
This sequence comes from Dascillus cervinus, assembly GCA_949768715.1. NCBI lineage: Eukaryota > Metazoa > Arthropoda > Insecta > Coleoptera > Dascillidae > Dascillus > Dascillus cervinus. The sequence goes on from OX458316.1 coordinate 19,147,198, forward strand.
ATTGTATTAATAAACAAAATTATTTGGTTCTTCTTCACTTATGTAGAACCTAACCCTATACATCACTGTAAATATGGGTTCACTTTACGCCGATTCGATTTGCGCCGGCTTTTGTAAGAACGGAACTGCGGCGTAAACCGAGGGCTACCTGTATTTCGAATTTCGGCCAAAAATTTGCAAGATTTGCAGAAGCTTATCGTAAAGTGCGTGGGTTTTAATTTTCATCAGTTATTATTTATTGTTTTATTATCTATGCTACATTGGACGCAAACGTTGTATCGGCTATTCTCGCGTTTTTTTTCCGGCTGCATGTGCTGAACACGTGAGTCATTAATTTTGAAAAGAAAAAAGAAGAAACCTCGGCATTTATATCCCTGTCGGAGGAAGATGAAGTCGATTTAGAGAATAATTTTCCAAGGAACAAAAAGCACTGTCCCAGGCCTCCCAGAATAACATTGAAAAATTGTACTTTAGGTAATAATATATCAGTTCAACGTTTTTACTATTATTAACTAATTATTGGTTTGTTTTGCAGGTGATGATTGTCTGACATCAATATTACCTTCAATCAGTTAATGTTCTCAAGCCAAACTCCGATAACCTGATGGTTCTTTTCTTGATTCTCATCAAACGACAGATCAGACCCAGCTGTTAACAGCTTCGCAAATAAACAAATCTCAATCTGTGGAAAAATTTAATAGAGGTAAAAGTGTGCTTATGTTAGTCATGAAAAATGTTCATAATAATTTTTCAGTGTTAATAGAAAAACCAAATGATGATGTAATTCGTTTATTAAAAACGATTACGGAACATAATAATCAGATTTTAGAGTGGATTCGAGAGCAAAATTGTGTCGGGAATAATAATGCCAATACTGCTTTAGTTATGTGAGTTTTAAGCTAATTTTCTATAGTTTTAAACTTAATTTTGTTATAAAAGTTTAATTCAACTTAATATACAGGGTGATGAAATAAAGGTGCCCGTGAGTAGCTACATGTTATAGACGATTTCTAACGAAACACGAATTTGAAAGCCAAAATAAAATTTGTTGTCTCTTCACCATCGCATCGGAAGGTGCTAGAGAATATGCTAGAGTGTATCCACATCGACGTCATCCAGATGCTAACATAATTAGAAAAGTGGAGCAAAAATTAAGAGAAAATGGCCAAATAGTGCCGATTTCTGTAAACGGTAGACGACCTCGTGAAGTTCGTACACCAGCGTTGGAGGAAGCAGTTGTGGAAGCGATTGAAACTGGATCAGGACGAAGCATACAAGGATTAGCGCTACAGTGACTCTAAGTCACTTTTTCCTATTCTGAGATATTTGAGATTTTGTTTCAATTTGATCTGGAAATTACATTATTTCGTTTTTGACTTATCTGTTTTTACTAAATAACATGGTTAGGGGCTTTTTAAACGAGAATCAGTAAGTGCGACCGAAAGTTCATCCATTCTTATCAGAAATAGCGCAAATAGTAGAAAATCTCTACTTCACTTAGAGACTTTTTACATATAGCCCTTCAATTACCTGTTTGTTGTGTATTCTTGTTTAATTACATAAAATTCTTTTGAAATAAAAAAAGTTATGTCAACGTGACAGTTGTTTTTATAACTGCAAGTGACAGTATCTGTCAGTGTTGGTTGCTTAGATGCAAGAAGTAGGCCTACCTGAAAGTAATTCTTTAGAAAAAGAAATATGAGCAGTATTGTCACGTTGTGCTCTTAGACAAACTGTATTAATTTTAACCAGAATTTATTTGGACCACTTTTGTTGCAATTTCCACAATGCTTCAAAGCATTGTCCCAATATCAATCATGGGCACCTTTTTTCATCACCCTGTATACTTGTTTATTGTATTCTAAGCATGTTTCTTATTACCCCTAAATCCGTGGATACGTCGTACACGAAAAGCCGTGAAAAGTCAATTTGACGTCGTGTGAGACGTACTGAATTCGTCAACATTTGACGTTAATGGGCTATGACATTAACCCGTCATTATGACGTGACTTTTAGGTCTTTTGCGACGTCTAAGTTGGACGTCAATGACCAATTATTGTCATCATTTTAACGGTACCTTGCCGCCTGGGTACTGTATTTAATTTAAAAATTTTGAGTATAAGCCGCACCCCACTTTTACCAGCCTATTTTTAGTAATAAAAGTGCAGCCTATGCACGCCTAAATACCGTATATATTCTAACTTCTTTTACAGTATTTATATTATTATAAAACCAATCGAGCATCCTGTGATAAAATTAGTATCGGTGCGTTGTTAGGTAAAATAAGAAAATAAGAAAAATATCGTAGAATATATGAATTATACGCGAAGTTAGCAGACTGTTCAAATTAGCTTAAGACGATATCGTTCGTCTTCGGATAAAATGGCGGCAGAAGTGTTTCCGGAAAATCTAAACATTTTACAAATCATTAGGTAATTAATTAGTTTTGCTTCATTTTTATAAAATACTTGAAATTTATCTAGAGTAGTCATTGTGAAAAAACAGTTAAATATCCATTTCATACAAGTATCACACACGCTTTATTGGATAGCGATATTTCAAATTTTCGATACTATTTACATATTTTGATCCAGAAAATATTTTTTTCTATAAATCAGATGGAAATGGGTTGAAATGTTTCTAAAAGCTTGCATATGATAAAGTAATCATACTTCTTTTGAATTCTTTTGTATGCATACAAAAAGAAACAACAAATATTTTCCACGAAATTTATTTTGATTAACCTGCATAACACCTGCGGAGAATACACAAACTTCTAAAGCCTTAATTTGAAGAATAGTGGAATTATTTTTAAAAAATGGTAGCGTGGGTCATGTTTGACCCGTTTCGGACGTCCGAGTGTTAAATATGAGAGTTTAATTCAATAAAAATTAAAAAACTGTTAAATATTCCATCTGAGACAAAATCCTACTATCTGAGAGTGATTCCATTAGGACTCAAAAATAAGATACTTCATGCACATCCAGCGGGCCTTATGCAACCAGTTTGAAATCTTGTCGGATTATTGCGCAACGGCATTAAAAAACGAAATTATATGGAGCCCTTTGCACAAAAAAGTCTTGTATCATTGCTCTAGACAAAAATGAACTTGCTGGTTTTCAGCGTTTTTTTTTGGTTTATAAAACGAAAATTAAAATTTCCTGCAATTGCATCCGTTATGGTTATTGCAGCAACGTAGGTGTGGCATTGCTAATTCAGACCACTACAGAATACATTTTTTTAAATCAATATAGTATAACATGGACATAACCAAAACGATCATTGCCATTTTATAACCATGTGCATACCTGCAGAATTGCGTTAGGTACTTATATTATAAGTCATCTTTAAAATACGTATTAAACGAATTAGCAGGAAAACAATAAATTTCTAAATTGTATAATATTTATTATCAAATTAATCACACAATATGAAAAAAAATTGATACAAGGTATTACGCATCACACTGCATGTTCCTTATCAAATTATAATTGGATTAGTTGTGGTTGAAAGGGGATAAGTTACTTATTAATGTTTTTTGGAAAAGTTTAAAATGTTATGATTTTTTTGGTAACGGTGGTCACTTCTATAAAGCCTTCAAGTATGTGTAGAAGATATCCAAAAATTTTGGAGAGCCGTTATCCATTTCATTTTGGAGGTCAAAGTTCCATAACTTAACCCCTTCAACAATGAACTCAATTTTCCTTATAAATAATCAGTGTTTTGTGTGTTTAAGGTAAATAAGCCATTATGTTTAAAAAATTTATTAATATCAATATGAAAATGTGAGCATACGAACCAGTAATGCAATCAAAATCTCATTTTTTAAATGGATTGTCAGTGACTTATTCCCTTTCAACACAAAACAGTTCAGTAAAAATCATAAGGGGCTAAGCCGAGAAGATCCATTTCAACACCAAGCTATGCGTTTACCTTGAAATATTAGAAATTCCTTAATATTCGAAAATGGCCAAAAGTGACTTTCAACAGTAACCGATTCAATTGGTTTCTTTCTATATAAATCAGTATTTGATTCGTTATAGTAAATTTTGATCGAACTGTACGTATCTTTGAGTAAAGCCGAGTAATTGTTTATCCGGAAAATGGGATAATTACAAACTTCAGTGAAATTATATTTATCTTTAATTGCTTTAATTAAATCCGATGCTATCTAGTAACCGATCGTGTCATTTCCATTCTTGTTTCAAGTCGCAGTAATATATATCTGGTTGTATATTAACGGATTGTATGAGCAGAAACCAGTCCCCTGCAGTTGAACAAAGACATAAGATATATTAGAAAAAATAATTATATTGGTTAACCTTGGAAGATTTGACGTGAACGCATGCGTCTTGTTATACTTTATAAATCAGCCGACTTGCTCCATCTTGCTGTTAATCCGATCGCGTCTTTATGGTTAAAATGCAACGTTCGATCCGGCTCCTTCCATCCAAGCCAGCAATTTTCAAGGATGGCGTTTACGTGTTGCATCCGATCGAGAATTTGGGTCGGCCCGTTTACGTCGTACAGTTCAAGTGGATGGACAGGATTGGATGGAGTTTCTATCCGATCGAAGCGCTTGACATAAACGCAATCATAGGCAAAGAGTAAGGTGGCTATGTAAACCTTTTACGAGCTTAGGAAAAACCTACAATCAACATATCGGTATTTTAACAACTGTTTTCACCAACTGATAATGCCCGGGGCGTGACTCTTGTTCAGGATGAGTTAAGGATGGCCGAAATCAACATTATGTCGCTAATCTTCTTGGGATGCCACAAACAACCATATTCAGTAACATAACAATCTTACACTAGGAGAGTTTGCACGAGTCTAACAAGATCACCATCAACCCTGAATGATCATGTTATAATATTATTATTCCTCTTAATTTATCTTTACTTCTGCTTCTTACTTTTTAGGGCACGGAAAAACAAAAATTATTGTAACCTTCAAAATGATGTACAGCAATTTAGGAGGGTCCATGGGAAATTTCAAAATTGGAGTACTTGGGGGTTAGAAGGTAAAACATAAAATTTAATCAACATAGGTCTTATACTTACCGCTCGATATCTCAAACGACGCGACGTGTTCTTCTTCAAAATAATGTTCATTTAAGATCCAGAGTTATTCAAGGTTAAAAGTTCCAAAAATATAACACTGCTAAGAATTTTTAGCAAAACTGAAGAACGACACAATGTATAGAGATTTAATTACATCACATATCTACTTCTGATATACACCTTCAAAAATTTTGGAACAATTTGATATTAATAACTCCCTTGTGATAATGGTTTACATGTTTATCTTTCTCCAACACTTGAAATAACGTTATTTCAGGGTATAAACCATTTTTGTACTGACGCCATTACAATGTTGTTTTTGTTTTTGTAAACATCCTAGCACATCATCGATTCATAATCGTTGACCTAGGACAATCTTAAACTTACTATAAAACAAAAGTTTTAGTTTCGTCAAAAAGAACCTGAGGTATTTCTAATTATAAGTAATTATATCAAGATGTAATATATAGGTAGGGAAGTTTATTTTTATTAGCTGAGGATTGAGTAAAGCCCGAAGTAAACAAGAATTCTTTAACGTGGTATACTATACGTATACTATACATTTTTTTTGCTATTAATAATATTTGAATTGAAAACATTATTTATTTCAAATTATCACAAAAATTATAGCTTGTTGTTTCATTCTCAGGGATTACATGATCTTTACCTCAGTCTCATGGTAAATGCGCGGTTTTTGCATTTCCGAATTATTTCAATGGCACAATTAGCTTTAAATATCACAAACGACAAAAAATACCCCGGTAACGTGACAACTAATAAATATTTAAAAATGTTACAAAAAATTTCATTCCACGGAAAGAACTTGCTAAAAAGTAAGTGAAAATTAGACGAAAAATCTTATTTAAAATTGTCCGCTAATGAGACGTTGGTAATTAATTACCTTAATGTGTCCTAGCTATTCTCATGGTATTTTTTCTTAACACAATTTAAAATCAACACACTTTAAAACTTCACAAAAACATTATTTCAATCTGTACACCCCCACACATTGAAAAATGTTTAGTCACAATAAGGTAATTCCGTTACCGCACATTTTCAATCAAAATAAAAATTTCAATTTTCATATGTAAATAAGGACTACTGTAAGGTGCTGTTTAGACCCGGAAATTTAAAATAATACTCGCTCCGTCCAAAAATATGGTACCTGTGTATTTTAATATTATTTTTGTATACCATATTTTCGGACGGAGGGAGTATATTGTTTTGAATTATTAGTCTAATCTCTCAACGTCAACCCAAGTGATCAGAAATTGTGTGGCAGGGTTGGTCAACCCCGCATCCTCCGGCGCATGTGCACTTGCAAATGGTCTTCCTAGCGCTCAGAACATTATTTTATTTTTGATAAAATAATAAGTTCCTTTTTCCTTGCACCCGCAACTCCTATTAAAATGTTTGATTGTGCAGATGTTTTCAATTGTATGAATAATATCTTTCATTAGTAACTAATAAATATTTAAAATTATTTCTACTTCAGAGTGCCTATCTACTAAAAGCATCATCAACTTGTTATCAGAGTAATACGACATAACCTTATCTTCACACTCGTTATCTGACGAAACGTCGATTTCAAATACGTCCGTGAGATTCTTCCTTATCTCCCTCCGGGCACCCCTTTACCACGTGGGACTTTCGAGGACTCTTTTCTTCAGAACTGCTTCTTATGTTCCTAGCCAGTCTTCTGCTTCTTTGTAAATCTCCAAGACTTGCTCAAAATCATTATTTTTAAAATACGAATGTCTAACTTTACACGATTCCATGCAAAATCGCCTCAACATTTCTTCAATACTCCTCTGCGATAATCAATATATATTCTTGATGGGTCATTTTCCTTAATCCGCTCCGTTACTTGGAGAATCCGTTCTCCCAATTCTTGTTGTTGGTCGAATAATTTCTTGTGGATTCCCATTTTCTTCTCCTGATCTTGCCCCTTGGTCTTGTTCCTCACCAATTTTCAGCACCAATGTTCATCGTGACCCACTGGATTTCGTTATTAGCTTGAAGGACCAAATGTTCAATGTCTAACCAGCGGATTGCTTGATATGGATGTGTGGTGAATTACTAACAAGACGAGTATTATAAGACACCCTTTATTTTTGCAAGATAAGCTGTTGTGAACACAGCTAGTACTCGTAACTGTATCCATGTGACTACCACTACACTTAGTCTAGTAGCAATGTTCTATGCAAATTACATTGACTATTTAAATACTGATATGAATGCCGATTCGCTACCTCATTTTCTTTGCGTTATGAGATTAGGTAGGTCGTCAGCTTATTTCTGACCTACAAATCATGCTGCATTATGAAAAATGCCTTGCAGTGCATATTGGGAACATAATACCTAACAAATACGTGGCGTAATAGTAACATAATACTGTTTGTTCGGCACTCCATTGCCTTACACAATAGTTGACATTATTTTAACATTATTCATAGGAACCTTAGAATATCACAACTGACCCCATCTAACTTAAGAACAGAATGAAACTCATGTTCAAGACTGAACAGTGGGGTTGATAGTATAACACACGCCGATTTTGACTAGACCTTTTATTAAATGCGATTAGAAATGCAATGCATACAATGCATGGTGCAAATCAACATGTATTGAATCAACTAACTCGGTTTAAAGTTGCGGACGGACTTCCCGAAGCCTATTGAAAATTTAGTATTTATGCAAGTTCAGGAAAGTCGGTAGTATTGTCCGAAACGACGATTTCCGGGAAGGCCCAGCGCACTTAATATCATCCAACATAATTATATGTGTATGTGCTGGACCGGATGTAGTTTGGCGTCGTGATTTGTTCCGGATCAGTTAAAAACGTTGGTGGTCGAAAAGGGTCGCCGGATCACCAGGAGTCGATCGGCACGGGAATGGGACTATTCGCTGCAGGTCGTTTCGCCGCTGGTCGTTTCGCCGCCGACCGTTTCGGTGCGAGTTGGTTCGCCGCCGGCCGATTTGCCAAAAGCTAGTTCGCCGTCAGCCGTTTCTAACGAACTGACTATTTACACGCGAATTTCGTTCCGTTTCCTGATAATATTTCCAAAATTGATATTAGTAGTAATCATTTTTAATTCAATTCATGTTAATTTGATATTTAAGAATTTATGTTGACTGACTACTACAGGAAAGTCTGCTTAAGCAAAAATCATTTCATCACGCTCATCATATTATTTTGGCCTTGTTTTGTATTTCAACTCACAGTGGGCTATAGGGAACTGAATTTAAGATCGCAGCGCCGAGCGGGTGATATTGAAACTACAGATTAGGAGCAACTTTCTTTTGTGTTGATACACGTGCAGCACGTTTTTCTTGTGTTTGGAAAAATCTTTTTCGGTGAAATATAAGGAACACACGAATGTGCATAGAAAGCGATTTGTCCAGTTCAAGTATCCAGGCCGTTTGCCGATCTATAAAGTCCTTGATTCCCAATATATTTTCCACTAGAACTTTACACATCGGTACGGAACAATAAATTTTACTCATATTTTTCACTTCAAACAAAGTAAACTATTAAATTTTATTTAAAAATACTCACACACTGTTAGTAAACATACAAACGTTAATCGCAAGCTTTAGTTATAGGACATGCCGCTAGGCGCCGTGTTGCTTCGCGCTTGGTGCCCTATTATAATTAAAAATTTTTAATTCTGCTACAAAAATCCAAACAGGCACCGAATGCACCTAAATCAATCAATTCAAAAATTTAACTCTGCCTTTCTGTACTTCAATTTTTAGTTATTCAATAAAATGAAATTACAAATTGTTATCTCATTATGGAAATAGAATGGTGTAGTTAATGGTAATAAAATAAACTCCGTTGATGTTTGTAAATCAGGCACCTTGAAGTCAAATGGTAATAAGTTCAGATTTAAGATTTTAAAATAGTACCTATATAAAAATTAGTTTTACAATGAGGAGTTTTATAAAACGAATGCAAGTTTGCTCAACAAACCACGTAATGGCATGTTGGGCAATATACGAGTTTGGTAAAACGGCATTGCAACTCGTGCTTTTTGTATTACGTTTTCTATTTCGCTTTAATTCATTAGTAAAAACGAAAATATCAAAAACCGAATACAGAAACACAAATTTTTACGGCAAGATCTAAACCATTTTTTCTACTTTGCGTTCGTACTGAGATTATTACGACACGTATTTGCGTATCGTACTAGACAAAAAGCGTGTAGTAAAAAAATACTAAAAACAGTGTAATTTATTTTTTTAATTTTGGCAACTTGTCTCTGTGACAACCTAACATTACTGCCAATACTAAATTAACAGTGTCAATCAACACTGGGACTCTTGTAATTCAATCAAATAGAAATAGTAAAAGGAAAAACTCTTTGCTTGATTTAATCGTCACAAAAGACTTCCAGACATATAAACATAACCTCAAAATGCAAGGGTGCAGGTATGTGTGAGATTAAGATTTTTATTATAACAAATTATGACTAAATTTCTAGAAAAAAGGAATAGAAGAGGATGCAGCATAGCATAGCAGCAGAAAGAGAGTACGCGTCCTGGTTTTTTCGTGCGATTGAAAAAGACAACACTTCTATACTGCCGTGAATCGTTTCGCCAATTCGAGAATAAGATAGACCTTATAGTGTGTTTCGTTTTGGTGCAAGTTAAATTTCGACAATAAAATACATAGTATTTTTAAGTTTTTTCTTCTGAGATACGTACATGTTAGCAGCACTATTACTAGAAAACAAAAATATCCATGTCTTAATTCTGTTTGCAGTATTTATACTTTCAGCAGAACTTTCGAATTAATCCACTGCAGGCAGGCAATTGCTTAAGGTTCAAACGCGCAACTATTCTTAAGACCAACCCTCCTCCTATACATAATCAACTAAAGTTTGCAAAATAAACTACTTAATATTGTGAAGCCATATGATCTACCAAATAGATTTGTTTGAGTGTGTTTTGTGTTTAGTGTAATTTAGTTTTTACTTTAGATTAAGTCATATCCATTACATTGTAATGTAAGTTATGGAAATTGTTAATGAACTTTTTCTATCAAGTTTCATATTATGTACTAAAACATTTACTCAATGTCAATAGACAAATTGTAAAGCATCCAATAAAAATTAAAAAAATATTGTGATGTCATAGTATTTACTGTAGCTATAAGTTTTATTCTATATCATTTTATTACAAATCAAACATAGGTAATCGATCAAAGTTTAAATTAAATTACACAATCTGAAATTTCTTAAATTTAGTGTAGGTTTCATTATAATTTTCCTCGCGATAATAATGTAAGGATAATTTTGAAATAGGAGGAAATACATTTTATTATCATTTTTTAGTTACAGTCGCAAACTTTTAAAAATATAAAAGTTTAATTTTAAATTTGAATACAAAAGTTCCAAAAAGGAAATGAAAAGGTACGATATTCTTTGTTAAAATAGAAAATGAATATTTATTTGTCGTATAAATTAGGGGAGTAATCATGCAGTTCGTGAGAACCGTCGTCTGTAAAATTCTATTGACAAAAGGAATCTATTTAATTCAGAACTTTGGGGATGTACGTTCCTTCTCATAATTGCAATTTTGGGAATAAAATATGAACAGGTTCGAAATTGGAAGTATTTGTGGATCGTTCTATAATGGAGCGAACTTCCACTAGCCAGTTCATTTTCCACGCCACTGAGCAGCTCATTACGTGAACGGATACAGCTAACTAAAGCGTACTGTAGTCCGGCTTGCACACTCTCATCCCGTTTTTCCGCAACGTCCGACTAAACTGACGCAGCAACGCGAAAACTTATAATCTGTTCAGATTATTTAGTAATTTATTTCACTTGAATTTTAGATGCATCGCGAATTTATTCCCCTTTTAAATTACGAATGACGATCGATCTAAAAATCAAGTTCCACGGTGATACTTTAAGCCGAGTAAATCTAGCAATCTGTGGAACATGATGTAGACCTTGGTCCAATTTGCGTTCGTTTACATTTTGTTCGAAGATTGGTCGCTGCGGAGCTCATCAATCAAGAAGCGGAGGTGAGGCCGACATGATGGGTAATGCTTGCAACGAATATTAATGAGACCGCCATGTAAACGAAACCTTTCATAATAAACCATACTTCACACCTAGGTCTAATCAAAACAAATCACAAACGAGTAGGCTAAATGTGAGTGCGTTACGAGCCTGAATTATAAGTACCCAACTACCATCACTAGAATCTTGATGAGACTTATTTACCAAATAGGATTTCCAATGCACCGCTGAGACAATATCTATGTAAAATAACCCAGGATTGTTCCACCCTCTCGATTCCTTTCGGTAACGTCGGAGCAGAAAATCGCTATCTTCTCTTTTATGAAACAAACTTTAATGAGATGTTTGTAGTTTTGTAATGCCAAAGTTGAAATAGATTTTAGAGCCAGAAAGCATTTCGATAAAACACCTTAGGGCTTTAAACCGGACCTTAACAGCGAGCGCATATAACTTACTTAATGGATAGATACTGCAATGCCGCAAATTTTGTTTCTCGTTCACTCTACAATTCATATGTTGGAAACTAGCCAAAAGCGCTAACAAATACCATCTTAAGTGCTATCATGAAGACCAACAGATAATTTCAAAATATTTAATTCATCGATTATAAATTGTACACTTCAAGTTTTTTTGGAAGTTATATTGACAATACAAGCCGGTATAATTCCAGCGTTTCAATCAATTTATGTTTTATGGGGAGGTCATGACATATCACTCCCAGTGTAAACATATTTTGTCCATCACGTAAGAATTTTAAACAAGTAATATATTGCATAAAAAGCATATTAGGAAAAAATGTCAAATAGAAAAACCTAATTTGTTTTTTTTTGGAAATGCACTCTCATAAGTGTTAGAAATAAAAGACAACATTTTAAAACTGTATCGTGAACAGAACAAGCCGGTTTAGAAAAAAAAAATTCTTCAACTGTTAATCTGACGAAAAACAAGTAATATACCAATAAAATATTTTCTACGAAATCCTGCATAAGAAAATGTTTGATTACTTTCATTGAATTTTTATAATAATTACTATTCAAAGTTATGGAAACAGCCATAGTTATGGAAAAGCAAAAATAACTTTTTTCATCAGCCGCTTTAAAACACCTAATTTTTAATACCATTTTTGGAAGGTAAACTGATTGTCTTTGTAAGAAGGAAAACAAAGTGTTTTGTCGCCAAGACAACATTCACTTTTAATCCTAGGCTTAAAATAATGACTTAAAAATATTGTTTTCCATTTTTGGTTTGAAAATTTTATTAATAATTACAGGTAAACGTACAACTGCTGTTACATCTGGAGGTAAATCTTTATCTATACAATTCATCTTCACTCATGTAAAATACACACATTCTTGGCAGATCTTTTTAGCTGACAAAACACTTTTTTTCAAAAAACAATGACAAAATTAAATAAAGTCACGGCCACTTGGATATCACTGTGTTTATCATTATCTTAGAATTTGTCTATTTTGTACTTTGCCGTGTATTATTGTCTGGAGAAGAAATAGTATGTTTCACTCGGATTAAGAGTTACTTTTTTTGGCTCGCAATGTTGTATTCACTCGGCTCCGCTAGTGCTCCGCCTCGCATATAAAAAATTTGCTTTCCTAAGTAGAAATTGTAAAAAGTAATATCGACAAAAACTGTGGAAGAGAATTTTCTCTACTATAGTTACTTGCACATAAGTTAAGAAAGTGAAACTTTATCTGCCGATAGTAAGGCAGAATGAGAGTGAATTCCAAAAAAAATCAAAATTATATAAGTTTTCCTCTTTTTGGCAGTGTTTGTTTAATGCCCCCTGGCAATTACACAATATGTGACGCAAATAAACCAATTTTATTGGAAGAAGCTGTAAAGGTTTATCAAACTAAATCGTATAATTTTTTACCCAATCGAAAACTGAAATTTCGTCGGCCTGCAACGCACTTAAAATGACCCAGAAATTACACTGATTTTAACGTAAATTGAGCTATATCTTTACGACAAATTATATTAGGTGCAGGTATATATTAATAGATATCGTTAACAGGAATACTAATGGCTTAAATTTACATAGATTTACATTACCGGAAAATGTCAGTTATCTTGATCTCTTACTACCCATTTTAAAGTAAAATGCTCGGGTATTAAATAGTCACAAATACGGCGTACTGTAATTCAGAGCAAATTGGTTTACTATGGTCTTTGCAGAGTTTAAACACGACGGCTTTTTGAAATATGTCTCTCGCGGTCTCTCCAACTTCCAAGATGTCTAAGTTTGTAACTAAGCTTAGTCTTCCCAAATATAAGCAAGTAGTGTGGTCTTCAGGAAGGCTAATTTGGTTTTCAATGATGTGATTTAGTAACTATTTGTACAATAGTCGTGCCAAAATAGTATATTTCTCAGCGGCTAGTAACAATACAACCTTATTTAATGCTTCTCTTTCGTGTAAGCCAACAAAGGGTATGAAAAACGATGTAGCAAACCAACGCGGATTAGCTGAAGATGTTAAATATAATTAGCGCTTACCGTACACATCCACAGCAAAGGCTATCGCCAGCGCCAACACAAGCAGCGCGAGCGTCATTGTACAGAGCAACTAGGCTCATCACCCGCACAAGCTCTCACGTCGGAGAACACGCGGAATCTGAACTTATTCGGGGGGTTACATCGTACTCGCGCAAGCTCCGTCGTCCAGACTCACGTGTATATCGGTTATGATCGTCCCGTAAGTCCTCCATATTCTTAGGGTAACAATGAGAAAATATTACATTTTCCGGCGTCCTTTCACCTAAACACTCACCACTTCAGTGTATTGTGCGCACTACAACAAAAGAACTTTTGTTTCAGCCGAATTACTGGCAAATTTGCGACTCCTTTATATGTGACGCTTCATTGGGCAAATATTGTTAGTATACATAAATTTGAAGAACCCAGATCAAGAAAATGGATAGTGAATAATAGATATAACGGTCTGTCGGCGCATGACATGAACGAATGGCGTAACGCCTCATAAAGCTGATCAAAGGTGAAAAAACTCAATCGTTTAACTTTTCAAAGCACCAAATCCACTATTTTTATAATAATTTTCTCGTTTCTATTCTTCTCCTTATATTGTTAGGAGGCAATTGTACGGATTGTTATTTCAAGTTCTCTGAAGGGTTTGCAACTCAGCATTTCTAACTAGATTTTGATAACGAATTAATGTTTTTTTTGTCAGTTTTATTTCGGCAAAATGTAATTATTTTCATTTTTACAATTTATCGATAATGTACCTTCAACAAAAAATGTGGAAATATTGTACGGGAGGTATGTAGGTATGATTTTCGCAGAACGTACATTTTGAATGTAAAAAATATATTGCTTTGGCAGCGAACCAATTCCTCGGAATTTCGTATGTTTTATCTTCGGTCTAATGCCTGGATCCCATTTCTAGCTCTATACTTTACGTAAAAAAGCCATCCCATTTTCATATATTTGCCCTTTTATTCGTTGCATTTTTACAGTGACAATTTCGCCATTGCCTCTTTCTTATAACAAGTGAAAGACAAACACATTTAACAAACATTTAAAAAGGCTTTTTTTGTGGAACCGCAAAAATTTTAAATTAAAATCAAGCAATAACTCTTTCATACATGTATAATCGTATCAAAGTTTAAATATATTTGCTGTATGCATTAAATTTTTATCTATTCTATTAAAAGTTGAAGTTAGTTAAAGTTTTCCGTTACAAAAAAGATAAATTCTAAAAATACCAATGTATTGTCTTGATTTATATTCAATAAATGCTTAAGTGCGTACATAAATGCCTCTAAATCTGAAGCATAGTGGTGTTACGAAGTAATTTACATAGTTCTAAGCAGGGCTTTATTGTCCGGTTCAGTTTGATTTCACCCACTTCACGTAAACAATATTCAGAAATGCCATACATAACCAGCGAAGCTTCGAAGAGTACCTACATTATTATTATTCTCATGGGTAATGTGAAATTGTTCTGCGATCTTCCCATATAGGAATAAATTTTCGTACGTTCCATTTATGTCATTGTGGTATTTGAGTATCCTAATAATAGAGGAACATTTCTCAGGAAGTTAGAACCACCTATAACGTATAGATCACTTGAAATTGGGGGTCCAGATGCGTCATTATTTATTACCATCCGTATATCGACGAGCTTTTTAAAAACGGCCGTGTCAATTTTTGTGTGTCCACCTGGAAGGAAATTTTAGTGTCTCAACTAAATATTCGCTACTTTCAATATTTGATATCCTATAAAAGGGATACGCGGTAGTCGTCAACGCCAGCTGTGTCGACTCACACTTCATAACTTCCACTTCTGGTATTTTCGCGCTATCTCACTAATATCTGAAGTCTGGGGTGATGATCGAGCGGTGTGAGCATCCCTTATTGAAAATTATACAGTATATCAACGCCACTGTAAATGTAAAGCAATATAAAAGCGTCTTAAAGAAATTAAGTAATCAACCGGCCGTGTGGTTTTCTTCATTCATCTCCAATCAACTTTTTATTATAAAAACATTTTCCAGGCTTTCCCAACTTCGCTCACTCAATCTTCTACTTTTCTTTTTTGGTATTAAATTTTCAATAAGTATATTATGCAGTCAAAACTTCTGGTCACGATTTTGCGTAACATACGGTACACCTCACATTTAAATAATATACTATGACATACACATAAGGACTACCAGAACAATGTCATTTTTTTTTAACAAAAACGAATGCCTAAAGCCGATTTCTAACATATTTTAGTAAAATTGCAAAATTAGATTTAAAAAACATCTCTACAGTAAACGGCGAAATCAAAACAACAATTCGATAAATCTTAAACAAGTTATTCTTTTAGGTCAATTTCATATTTTCTTAACAAACGTTTTTATATACAGGGTGCTTAAAATTGAATTTAAAAATTAACCTGTTTCTTGAGAACCTTACAGTTTGAAATTTATTGAATTGTTGCGTTAATTTTTCCCGCCCACATCTCAACAATTATTTCTCATTTTGTTGCTTATTTAATGGGTTAAGGTGGGTTTGGTAGGTCTAGAAGTGAGGTTAGAATTATTGAATTTTCAATCCAAGTTAATTTAAATATTACAACTTTAAGAAACATTTACTCAGTGTTACACTGTAGCCTACTTAATACCGAATGAGGAGACATACTTGAGAAATTTTGGTAATGAGCAAAATCGCTTGAAAATATTTTAATATAACATAATAAATTATGAAAAGTATATGTCATCATACCTTCATCCCAGTGGTTTGCGATTTCTACCTTTTGAAGCTTATCTGCACTGTACATTTTAAATTAACTTGGATTGAAAATTCAATAATTCTAACCTCACTTCTAGACCTACCAAACCCACCTTAATGTTTCTATAACGCTGCTATTAACATGTAGGTTAACATTTTAAAAAATGGGAATGACGTCATAGCTTTGATATGAAACACCCATTTTTGAATTTGTTTCAAAACTCGATAGTTCAAGATTTGTCGAATTGTTTTGTTACTTTTATCAAATCTAGTAAAATATTTTTTTTTGTTTTTCGGGTCATTGCTTTCAAAATATCACAGAGAACACGTTGCAGAAATTTAAAATTTTGAAAGAGCCGTGGATTTTAAAACAATAAATGTTTCAAACTTTTCCCAAAAAAAATCATAAATCTTACAATTAGTCGACAATCGCTTATCGCTACTTACTAAACGTAACCGAAAACAGAAACCCTACAACGCAGGATTTTTCACTTCCGGCCCTGACTTAAAAATGTTGGTTTAGTAAATTGGAATCTTGTAAACATAACCAAAATTCTCCTAATTAGCGTGATATTATATTAGATGTTCAAAATGGCGACATTCTTGTTGTTTGCAGAGCCGTAAACGCCTCCTAAAATTAGATTGACAAAAAAATATTATTTTTCATTTTATTGTTAAAAGGTCCCACGAAATGTGCGTCTAATTGGACTACATAATTTTTAAACAAATTGAAATTGAAAGTATGCTTTTTAATTTCTAACATAAATTCCTAAGTTAATTAAGGACTACATAATATTAAAATTCTAATCAAGTTCCATTCAAATGAGCTTCGTTTCCTTTTCACGGCGGCGATTGTAGTACGGGTTCTCTGGAGGTAGGTTGCCCTGGGGTTGCTGGAACCTCTGAGATGCCGGACGGATCCGATTGATGTTGTAGCGAACGTGATGTCTTTCGACGTCTACCATATACACGGTGCCCGTGATCCTCTTTGCAACCGGTTAGGGACCCAGCCATGTTGGTCCAAAGCGCTGCCGGCTTGGTGGTTTCCGGATGAGAACGAGATTGCCTTCGTAGTATCGCCTGGCACGGGGCTGCTAGGGTTGTCAACGGTCGAAGTAGATCCGTTGGTTGCCTCGGACCTCCTGACGGATGTCCTCCAGCTCCAGCGTCGTCGGGCGTTCGATGTTCGAGTCCCAGCACCTGGCAGACGATTTTTTAATATTGGAGATTATATTTTGTTGCATTATTATATCATTTGGTATGTGTTCTAATCGTGAGACTCTGATTGTTCTCCTTAAAAGTCTATTACAACTGTAGGCAACTTCTATTTGTCTTTCTGGGTGTTTCGATATTTAGACCCCGTATGTTACGGACTCAACAGTACTTCTGTAAATATTTTTCTTTACTTCTAATCTTAACGATAACATAAAATAACATAACATAAGTAATAACTGGAATAAATAAAATAACTCATTAAGAGAAGAAAAACTGTACCAAGAACACTAGCAACGTTGCCTCTCTGTATAGTCAAACTTATTCGTTGCTTCAAATATGTTTTGGCTTGAGGAATTCCCGTTGTTTGTACAATACGCCTTCTCAAATCTTCAAGGAGAGAAAGGGCATCAGCACTCCAAGGACCCAAAGTTTCCACAGCGAAGGCGACGAAAAAATAATCATCAGAAATTGACTTTTTTTTTTCTTTCTTAAGATTTCCTGCCAAGTGTGCAGCAGATCTTGCAGAACATGAAGAATCAGTCAAATGAGAAGGGGCAAGTGTATCGGTACAAGTAAAATCCCAAACTAAAGATTTACCTACTTTCCATGGAATAACTGTAATACCATCTTAACGTTTGTCATCATCCCTCAGAGTACCATTAGGTTCAAGGATACAGGGGATGTTGGCAGAAGAGAAAGCACGTTTAATCATGTCATTAATACAGCTGTGACGAGAGAGTCTACCAGCACTTTTAATGCACGATAAACCATGATGACCCAACGAGTCTACAGAAGAACCGCACGAGCAGATATGAGGATGACAGAAATTGATGCCCAATCTAAGTTAAATTGCAATTTGTAAAAAGTTTTTTTCTAAAAGAGTATCAAATTTACAAGATGGAAGAGCTTCAAGCCAAGCTTCAGATTCAAGTTCAGACCCAGCTAATAAGATAGCTTTTTGTGTGATATTTGAGGAAGATAAAATATTTTGAAATATTTTCTCACAGATAGGTAAGTCCCAATTTCTTTGAATAGAAAGCTCTTTTGGAAGTAAAGACGAATTAGAGATTTCCTTCCAATAATCAACAGCCTCGTTAAGGGATGTAATTTCAAAATTAGAAATTATAGACCTTATACCTAATCCACCAAAACGGATCGCTAATTTGGCTTGAGTCCAAGATCTTATTGTAAATTTAATATTCAAAATTTTTTCCAAGGAAGAAATAACAATATTACCTAATTCAAGACACTCATTTTTAAATTTCCAAAAAGGATAACATCTAAGATTATAAGTGAAATTAGGTATCCAAAAACAATGGCGGAGTAAAGATAAAATAATATGAGGATTAATTTTACATAGATTTGAAGAAAGTAAAGAGAATGAATCAATTTGTTTAGAAATGAATGGAGGAATTGCTGCATCGAAAATAGGACAACCAAGAATAAAAAGGTCTTCAACATTACAAGCGTGGATACAAGGAGCTAATAATTCGAATCTCTCCAAAATTGAAGACTTGTCTAATTCCGAAACATTATAAAGGATGAAAAGTTCTCATTTATTGAAACTAAGAACCAAACCAATTTTCTTAAATTCGGAAATTATCGTTTCTAAGTCTTGTAAGGCATTAAGAGCCTTACCACCTAAAGAACCATCATCTAAGTACCAAACATTTAATTCCGAATTCAAATTTGATGAATAGATAAACTAAAAATTGCAGGACCGAGAGGGTCACCTTGTTGACAACCTACCGAGGATTCAATAACATTTTCATTAAATAATAAATTTGATTGATAAGCATAACATTGCCAGAGCTAAGGATATATATCTGGAGTAACAACCATAACAACAGAAAGAAGGGAGTCTCTTTTGATAGAATTGAAAGAATTTTTAACATCAATTTTAGGAAAAACCTCAACGTCAGACTGATTATTAATATAAGTTCTAATTGCATGTACAGCTCCCTCACAACCCCCTTAATTCCAAAACCTAACTGAATAGGATGAAAAAAGGGAGATAACGAATCCTTAATGTGGAAACTGCATAATTTAGAAGATAAACGTCTAAACGTTGAACCTATTGCAATAGGGCGGATACCACCATCTTTTTTAGAAAGGGCACAAAGAGAGGCACCATAAAGAATATGTCTAATATCAGAAAGAACTTCACCAGCTAGCATGAGATTGCAAAGATTAGTGATTACCTTCAATAAGTGACGACCAGAGTCACCTATACCATTACCTAATAAATCTTTGAGATGTTGTGGTCTCATTCCATCCATTCCAGCAGCGGAACCATTAGGAAATGACATAATCGCTTTATAAACTTGATCTTCAGAGACAGTGAGATGTTCTACCATTTCTTCAGGAAACTGGAGTAATCTTGAAGGAATTTGATGTTTAGATTTCAATGATTCAAAAGTATCAGCATTATTGTTGGCAAATGAGTCATCAGAAGACAATAAGCGAACTGCACCCTTAATATCACCATCCGCAATATTGTTCTCAACAGATTTATAAATTGAAAATTTTGAGAAATTGGTTTTGGAATAAAGTATAGAGTCCACATTAGAGTCAGCATTCTTCCTAACTTTAGAAGTTAAAGATTTCTTCTTATAACCATTTTTAATAAGAACATGAAGAACACGAAAGGCAAAAAAAAGGTCTTCCCAGGACGGTAAAGAATTAACGGAACCACATTCATTTATAATTTTGGCTAGTTTACTAGCCACGGATATTCTAGCTACACGCGGAATTCTTCTAAGAATACAGACATTAGATTTTAGGTAACCAATTTTATCTGTTAAATTGAGAAGCTTATCAGGAAGTTCCGGAACAGGCACATTCTGTTTATGACATCTAGAAATGTAAATTTTGAGACCATTTGAACTCTTGAAAAATTTTGAATTTGGGCAAATATGACATTTCATAAATGAATTGTCAAAAAAAAACGGGACCAAACCAAGAAGTAGTCACAAGATGAGCATAAAACTCAAAGACCAATCCAGTATGAGACCAACTATTCTTCAATGAATGTTTCACTAATTAAATGAATATTGGCCAACCGTTGCACTTAAATTCTCCAAAATACACACAAAAACTGACACTCCACTCAACCCTGACTCTCGCTTGATTATAATCACAGATTCAGAATCACTAATTTCTTGCTCAGAACCACTTTTGAAAAAATAATTTCCTCATCCTTACCGTCAGAAAAGTCAGAATCAATAGGTCCCTCGTTCCCAAATTCCTCAGAAGCTTGCAGAATCTTTTCCTTTCTTGCCAAACGTGTCCTGAAAGTAAACAAAAACCAACGAGTTCGGAAAATTATTATACAGCGTGGGGGAAAAGTATGGAAACCTCTAAAATCTGGGGGGATTAGTGAAAAAAGAAATAGCCAAAGTTCATACCCTAGATAATTTTCAATGAGGAATCTAAAGGTGACCTTGAACCTTATTTTCAAGGCCATCTTGATGTCAGCTTTTTTTTCCATGGGAACCCCTATTTTTAGTGCCAGAATCGAAAAGAGAGGGAAATTTTACGTTCAAGTATGTGTTTAGCTCTGGGGTTAACGTCATTCTAATAAAGCACCTCAAAGTGAAAGGCAAGGGGAACTCACTCTAATAAAGCACCCCAAAGGGAACGGAATCCTTCTACGTCAACGTTGTTGTTTAATGGGAACCCCTCCCATTAATTTAATTTAATTTTGATCTAATTCGACTGAACTATAGGTTGATGTATAATAATTATTGCGGTTTTTTTTCGCAACTTTTTTTTCTTTTAAAATTGTAATTTTTTTAAATTTTTCTCCAGACAATTCTAAAGGGCTTTTTAAAATCATTCATATTCTAATTAGGAACCGTAATTTGGGCATAATCTGTATTTCACACAGCGTCTCTTCGAGGCTCTACAACATTTACCTGGTCAATATTAGCAACTACAGCCTGAATTGACAAATTTAAATCATTGTCAAATAAAAATTCTTCTACAATTGCAGGATCCATTTTTTTCGAAAAGAAAATTATTTATAAATCACCCAAAGCACCACTCAACCAAAATTCATGTCTTTATCAAACTTCAAAAAACCGTCTACTGTTTTGAATCAAGTCTCTTCTTCAAGAACTCACAGATGGCAGTCCTATAGCTAACCTATAGCTAAGCGTTTGCATGCAGCCTAATATTCAGGGATTTTCTTAGCTACTAACACTCAGCGCATGCAGCCAATTTCTGGTTACGCTTAACCCCTAACCGTCCCTGATTGCGCCCATTCTCTTTGTAAATTTTTGACTTCGTAGTAATTTTAGAACGAGGATTTTACTGAGCCCAGTATCTACAATTTTGTTAAGAACCTACTCCATTAGTCGTAAACGTTAACCCATCCGTATATAACATGTTTCGATGATAATATCTATTTTCTAATATATTTTCAACCAGTAATAAACAAAAGTCCAAACGGCGAGTATCATATCCACTTTGAAGCTGATCAATGAGTCGTGATTTGAATCTTAGTTAAAATCCTTTGAACACGAGATTTGCACATCTTTAATCTTACTGCAGTTTTCTTTAACGGCCATCTTGGATTTTTCTGTATCAAATCAAAGACTACTACTGATTGTACTGTTTTTTATACTTTCTTCGTACTTGTATGTACTTGCGAATTTATGAATTACTTTACTCAATGTTACTTTAAACACCTTAACATCTGGATACCTTTTATTGAAAACTTTAATTGCGTATTTAAATAAATCCATTGTTCCAAAGTATTACCGGGGCTAATAATGTCCGATAATATTTTACGTGAAAATTTATGCGTCCGACACTTTTTCCGTCGATTGACAGATCTTGTTTATCTATCCCCCCTGACAACAGTATAACGAAATCTCACGGTCACGCGTGACTGTCGCCTTTCAATCGGTTGGTAACAAAAGTTAACATGGTTACATAATACTTTCCTTTTTAGCAAAAACAAAACTGATCTTACTAGTTAATGTTTTGACAAAATAATTTTCCATTACATATTGTTTTTTCTACTTTGGTATCATAAGTGAATTTTTGTGAAACTAAAAGTAGTGTCACAAAGGAACTTTTTGTGAAACCGCTTTTGTTTTTTTTTTAATACTTATTACGTTGGTATTGCTGTAATAGCACGCTGGCCGGCGTCGGGCATCTCTACCGAGCTCCTGTCAAGCTCAAGCCAAGTGTACAGCTTAATTCTTCCATGACTTATTCACAAAAATATCAAACTCGAGATTTTAAATTTGAAGTTTTAGTTGACATATGACACATGCCAAATACCAACACAACCAGTACCTAATCCTAAATATCTCTAGAATATTTAGAAAGCACAATTTTCAAATTTTCATGAAACTAAGAGCACCAAAGTAGAAAAAATAGTATATTACACTCGTTTTATAAGACGTATTGTCGCACTCATGACATTGCTTCGCTTCGCTCGTCGTGCCCCAAACTTATTCGTGCGACAATAGATCGTCTTATAAAACTTGTATAATAATATACTATTGTTGACATTACAAAACAATTTCGATGACATACTAAATAGTTATTGCCTTAAAGTAGAATAAATAGAAAATATTTTCGTTATTTCTTAATCAAATGTTTTATTTAAGCTTTTCAAAAGTTTCTAAACAGCTTTATTAAATAACATCTTTCAGAAAACTAAATAATTAAGATATGTAGGGAACGGGGGGGGGGGGGCAGTAAAACATTCCAAATAACTTTTGATAGAATAATATTAAAGAGTGCTGCTATTTGTGAGAAGGTAGTAGTAGGTATCAATACTCACTAGTGACTGTAGTTAGAGCGCACTGTAGCAATATAGTCTCAAGTTAATTACAAAAAAGTAAAAGTAAAATTTTGGTGAGTAAGACATTTTGTAATAAAATCGATTAGGCAATTCATCATTATACTTTTATTTTTTCATATAAATACTTGTTATATTAGCTTAATATTACTAATTGAACCTTTTCATTTAATTAAAAACAACTTTGAAAAATAACTTCAAATATGTGAACATGTGGTTTGGGGCACAATGAAACAAACCAATATGAGGCAGAGTAAAACTGGAAAAATAGTAAGGGTGCAGAGTGGATTCGTTGCACACTCTGTAAAATGTGGGTTTGTGGCGTTTGCAATGGTGAGACTAGTGATATTTTCTATAAATTTCAAAAATGCACTAGCAGTGATGACCGTGATGTCGCTGATCCTAATTTCTCAGATTAGTTCCAAGTTTAATTTTTTTTTCTTGTTTGAGGTAATTCAGTTTTTGTTTATTATCAAAATATGTTATTGTTGAACTTGTCAGATATAATTTTTGTTTATGTTTTTGTATTGTTTAATAGATGTTTTGCTGTACCCCTTACTGTGTTTTATTCTGCCTCAACTAGGGGTACCAATCCCGCAAGCTTGCGGGACTGACGTAATCAATTCCGCGGATCCGCAACATTTGCGGGATTACAAACTATCACAATGCTTTTTTCAGTTGCTAAGAACATTAAGTATCAGAAGTTAGTTATGCAATAAAAGACAATTAAATTCAAAATAAAGGTAGCATTTATTAGTAAAAAAATTAAGAAAAATTATTGAGATTTCTTTTGGAAATATTTTCGGAGAAATGATAAAGTATTCAAAGTTTGATCTTGTAAATTTGACCTGATTTTATTGCAGAAGTACCCAGTGACAGAAAACGCGCGCTCGGCATACATATCCCGCAAAACCCGCGGATCTCGCATGTGTAGCCCCGCATTACTGATCCCGCAAAAATCATGCGGGATCCAGCGTTTGCGGGATTGGTATCCCTAACCCCAACCATGGGCGTACAGTAAAACATTTCCATTTTTTTTTCAACCGTTTTTTTAAGAAGCGAAAAAATGAGAAAAACTTCAAATATTACAAAGCCATTTAATTCCTTTTGATTACTTTCGTAGCTTTAAATATTTTAACAAAACCATTTCTTTTGTTTCACTGTGTCCTCCCTACTCTACTTAAGATTGATTTTATACTTTCTAATTTTAAGAACAACCTGTACATCGCATCAGAAGTTTCACTACCGTTTATGACTTTTTAGTACAAGCAAAAATTTTTGTCAAGAGTGACACTTTCTCGGCAACTCAATCGTAAAGAAGTTTACAAGAGTAGCAAACCCCAACCGAGGAGACACATTGTATAGTGTTCACGTACTGCACACGCACTCTTCAGTTCTCTCCACCTACGAGCGAAAGCGTGAAAGAATAACGTACCAAATTTATAGTAACTAATAGAAATTCAAGTGACAAGCTGCACGTGAATAACAAACGGGTGTGGTACTCTGGTGGTGACGTAAAGTACAATGAAAAATAGGCTCATTTGCTTAGCTACATTTTATAGACGATTTCTAATGAAACACGAATTTAAAAGCCAAAATGGAATTTCTTCACCAAGTTAGAGTTTGGCTAAAGATATTCTGCGTTTATGACTGTGCCTTTTACAATACTATAAGTGATCCGGCCATAAAAGTAGGTAAGCCGTAATAATCAGCATGGGCAGAAGTGGCCAGGGCTGTATTTGGTAAATTTTTATAAATTTCTTGGTGCTTAGATATAAATATGAGTAAACATTAAACCTCTTCTAATAATTAGGTAGGTATGTGGGGTTATAGATTAACTTAGATACTTGATGAATTCTATGACTTGTATTTGATTATTTATTCTGAACCTAACTAAAGTTGGAATATTTAAGTACGGTTCTGAAGTATCTACAAAAATATTTTTTCAAACAACCAGATTTGTGGCACCCTGCAGTGAACCCTCATTATCTTCAGTAAAAGTTGATTGCGGTTTAAAGTCATAAACGCAGAATATCTTTAGCCAAACTCTACAAGCTTTCATATTCAGACAATAAAAATCTATACGATCAACAATTTTGTAATAATTTTATTATTACAGTCCACATTTGATGCAGTTGGTGGTGCTTTTTAAAAAAATGTTTAACAAATCTATTGAAACCAAACCAAATGGTAGCAACAATAATTTACTTTCCAATGTCAGTTCTCTTGTCCAATTTGAACGATACAAGTCAAATGTTCTAAAAAGTCTTAAAATGGAATACAATTTCGGTAAATATCTAGACATGTTGATCCGCTTAGGTGGTATGAATAAAAAAGAGTAAAACCTTTTGCTCACGATCGTGCTTTGAGTATGAGTCTGAGTAAGAGCATATCATCCGGTCGATATGAATAAAGCAGAGGTTTTGCTTATGATTTTGAGCAAATGCTCTGCAACTTGTGCATCTGGTCAGCACTAGATTCACTGTGCTCTTGACTAATCTTATGATGGTTGAAATTGTTAATGTGCACAGAAGCATTATAAAATACGATGATTATAAAAAAAACTATCGATTTGAGGAAAGAAATTTGCGATGGGTGAAAATAATGAAAGTAGAAATGCTCTCTCATCCTAACAGAAAATGAATTTTTTTATCGTACACGGCAAATCCTGGTTTTCAAACTATCAAAAACTATTACATTGGAATTCTCCTCGCCGCTCATTAATTAATGAACAAGTTTGATTTCTTGAAAGTATTCCCGGTCTTGTTTACAACTGAAAAACCATTAATAGATTCATCCCTTTCGCATCATCAAACGACATATTTTTAGGTGGGTAAACTATGAACGACTATGAAAATGATTTCCGATGAAATAAAACGAGTGCCCACAAAATGTGTAGTATGTAACACTACTCAAAACAGTAAAAGAGAGATAGTAAAATCGTCGTCGTGTTTAATTCGGATATTGTAGAATTTCTTTGAGCATATGCTCAATTCATGTGAGCAAATGCTTGTGAGTAAAAGGAAATCATTATTTATACAAATAGGAGCAGAACCTTATACTTCCACCTTCTACTATGAGCATATGCTATGAGGTTTTGCTTAGAGTCATGTAGCATCTGCTCGCTGTTATTCATACCGCCCAATAACGCATCGGAAGCTGCTAGAGAATATGCTAGACTGCATCCACATCGACGTCATCCAGATGCTAACGTAATTAGAAGAGTGGTGCAAAGATTAAGAGAAAATGGTCAAATAATGTCGATTTCTGTAAATGGTGGACGACCTTGTGAAGTTCGTACACCAGCGTTGGAAGCAGCTGTGGAAGCGATAGAGACTGCACCAGGACGAAGCATACGAGGATTAGCGCGACAGTCACTCTAAGTCACTTTTTCATATTCTGAGGTATTTAAGATTTTATGTTTCAATTTGATCCAGAAATAACATTGTTTCGTTTTTGATTGATCTGTTTTTACTAAATAACATTGTTAGGGACCTTTTAAACGGAAATCAGTAGGTGCGATCGAAAGTTCATTCATTCTTATCAGAAATAGCGCAATTACTAGAAAATCTCTGCAATGTCATTTAAGGACTTTTTGCATAGAACCCGTCAATTACGTGTTTGTTGTGTATTATTATGTAATTACATTAAACTCTCTTGAAATAAAAAAGTTATGGCAACGTGACAGTTGTTTATCTTATGCAAGTGACAATATCTGTTAGTGTTGGTTGCTTAGATACAAGAAGTGGGCCTACCTGAATGCAATTCTTTAGAAAAAGAAATATGTACAGTATTGCCACGTTGTGATCTTAGACAAACTGTTTAAATTTTAAACAGAATCTACTTAGATCACTCTTGTGGCGATTTCCACGATGCTTCAACAGAAAGCATTGTTCTTATATCAACCACATGCGCCCGTTTTTCATCATCCTGCATAGTAGGTATGTTACGTTTTTATATCAAAAATAGATAGGTAATTAATTGTAACTTGATACGAAAAAATTCTAAATAAAGTAATGTATTATCAAAGTTTTGTAAATGCTCTACGTTAATTAAACTGAAAATTTATTGGTTGTTGTTGGTGTGTTTAAAATTGTATTTCACCTTTTCCTGCGTCTATACAAATAATTGTAAAAGTCTAAATAAACGAGGAAATAATGTACTACCTAATATTATTTTGTACTTTGTTTAGTTAGAATTTAAAGTTCTAGCCACTATTTTAAGTGGCCGTGGATTTAAAATTAATTTGTTTTATTTTACTCTCATTTAAACTCCGGTGTCGTCTGATTTTAATGTTCCATACAGGGTAATTTCCCTTTTCAAAGCGCAGCGTAGCGATAAAGTCGGGATCGCGACAGTCCGGAAGTGGACGTTAATGGATCCCTCCTGACCCGTTAAGGCTAACTTAGCTGCCGGACTATTGTTTTATACACGATTTTCCTCATTAAAATAGTTGTGAAACAAATAACTTGTCAAACAGAAGCAAACGCGACGTCACAATGACGAGCCGCGATAATAAGTCGCAACTGTCTTACGTTACAGTCAGAAGCTCACGTCTGTCCCCTTAGGCGATTCCGCCGAGGCTCTTTTCTGTTCAACTTTTAGACTTCATCATCTTAATTGTCAGGAACGTTAAATGATCGTTAAAAATTTCAGGCCGAGAATGCACTTTTAATGCTGAGGTTGCCGTTTCTAGCGACAATGTACCTAGCTACTCTATAAAATTAGTATCTTTCAAAATAAACCATTTATAGTTAGTTACTAAGTTCCGAGGTTATCGTTCCTCTCGAAACTTCTTTAAAACAGACTAAAGTTTTATACTAAACTTGCACGCGCATTTGGTTATGCCTCCAACTTTGCAGTTTTGCACATCTGTTCACTACACCATACTCTACATCTTTTATGTTGTATTCGCAGCAATTGTAAATTGTAAGCACAATTGGTATCATATGTTTAGTTTTAAATAGAACCGTCCCATATTGCGCTCAGAGACGTTCTTCGTATTTATTAAAATCCAAGTCACCTAAAATATTTAGCAACCTTATATGATATAAAATTTATGTACACTTATCGATATTGGATGCAAATAGATGAAGGCATGTTTATTTTAAAATATTTGAATAGGTATAAAAATCTGTCTTGAATAAAAAGTAAATTAAGATAGTAGGTATTACAGTTTTGTCTTCAATCAAAATAATAGAGTTATTAAATTTGTGTTATATAATAATATTATATGTATATAAGAGATACGAATTCAGTTACAAGACGTCAGCCGCGTTACGTAATTATCTTGTATTTATAATAAGTTGTAATAACGCTTATTTTATACACACAGTACACTGAAAAAAAAAAGCAGTAAATAAAACTACAAATGTAAAAATTTATATATTATATTATTATAACATATAATATATACAGGGTGTTCACGAAAAAACGCCCCAGCTCCTAGCGCTATTATTAGGAGTCCAATTGTAACAAACGATACGTCAAATTAAATGGTTCAAAAAGTACTACAATGTGTAGCTCAAACATAATTTTTACCTGTTTCTCCATTCAAAGGTCAAAGGTCAACTTCATTTTTTCAAATTACAACCTTATATTTTTCTTTGACAATTTGATAGAGATTTTTTTTCTGAATTCAACGATGTATCACAATCAATATTTCTGATTTATTTTAGGGTAATAAAGAAATTAGAATAATAACTAATATTATTAGCAGTAGGCTTTGAAAAATAACTGAGACGTAGCGGTGGCTATGGAAACGACGTCTCACAAATAAAAATTACTATTACTATTGTTGCAACAATGGTAATAACCATGGTAACCGGGACATTTAACTGGAGAAATACGTTAACATCGCCGTCAGAAACTGGCTATTAGTTTGTTTACCTATTTTTTGTAATAAAAATGAATAATAGTGAACTAGTGAAATAGTGAACTAAACGATCCACTGGCGTAGAATAAATTTGTGTAATTTCTTTTTAAGCGAGTTAAGGCGAGATCAATCATTTTATACAAAAAATTTGTGGTCTGATGAGTGTCAATTTACAAACAACAGACATTTTAATCGTTTCAATCACCGCTATTGGAGTGTAGAAAACCCACATATTACCATCGAACAAAATCCTCAGATAAAATTTTCGGTGAACGTTTGGTGCGGAATATTAGGCGCCAGGATACCTAATAGGACCAATTTTCATTGATGGAAATCTCAACCAAGAAAAATATCTTCAAATTTTGCCTGAAGACTTAGAAGAAATTTTAGATGACTTGCCGTTGCCATTGAATGGAATGAACTAGTATTTCAACAAGATGGCGCTGCACCACACAAAACGCTCTTATGATTAGGGACTATTTAAATATAGAATAATGAAGACAAATGGATTGGAGCATATGTACCTATACCATGGCCCGCCCGGTCTTGTGACCTCTAGAGTTTTTCTTTCGGGGATACATCCAAGATATTGTTTATGCTACGCGCCCGGAAACGGAGGAAATTTTGAGAGAGAGAATAGTCAACGCTTGTCGGGAAACACCAGCAGAAATTTTAATTAATGCTACACAAAGTGTAGGATCTAGATGTCGACGAAAATGTCTGGAAAGAAACGATGCCCAATTTGAATATTTTTGTTAATTTGCCATTTCTTTATTTAATTGTTTAGTTATTAAATGTTATCTGTTGTTGTTCATAAATTAATTCTTTAAAATACGTTGTTTCCGTACTGACACATCGTTTCCATAGCCACCGCTACGTCTCAGTTATTTTTCAAAGCCTACTGCTAATAATATTAATTATTATTTTAATTTCTTTATTACCCTAAAATAAATCAGAAATATTGATCGTGATACATCGTTGAATTCAGAAAAAAAATCTCTATCAAATTATCAAAGAAAAATATAAGGTTGTAATTTGAAAAAATGAAGTTGACCTTTGACCTTTGAATGGAGAAACAGGTAAAAATTATGTTTGAGCTACACATTGTAGTACTTTTTGAACCATTTAATTTGACGTATCGTTTGTTACAATTGGACTCCTAATAATAGCGCTAGGAGCTGGGGCGTTTTTTCGTGAACACCCTGTATATATAATATAATATTATATATATATAAATTGTATAATTTTTTTCTTAACAGTTGTAGTAACTAGGTTGTAGCTACATTCGCAATAATTATTGTTATTTTCACTACAACATTTGTGGCATATAATACTAACGTGTATAGCGGGATTTTCGACAATTATTATAGTAAAGTGTACTACGCAGTCATTGCAAAATTTACAGAAATAAAAAGTAATGTGTTTCAAATGTTTGCAGCAAAAAGTAAAAGATTTTATACTAAAAATCACTATTTTAGAGACTAAATTTTGCGACAAAAAAGAGGAACAGTTACCGCTACACATATCCTTTTTTATTATTATTGCTGTTACTTTTACTACAGATTTTGTAGCAGCATAATTTGCAAGAATTAGTAGGCTTCAGTAGTATAGCTATACGGGTTCGGGGCCACTTTACATAGGGAATTAACATGTGTTAAAATATGTCGTTTGGTGTAACGTGGGTTGCCTACTTCACGGATGTTGCAGCATCCTTCGCGCTTACCCCCACTCCTTCCCCCTCTCTCTGTTGCAGGTTTATCGTGGATTATCGGAATTTATCGTGGATTCTCGTAATTTCGCGTGATTGATTAATCAATTTTGCGGATTCTTGGAATTTCGCGTGATTCATGTGCTAATGAGATCATTAACCTAATGAGTTATTAATGAGTCCTTTCAGTTTCAAGGTCACATAACGTCATCAAACAATTAGCTTAATGAGTCATTTCAAGGTCAACAGGTGCATTCTTATGTGATGACGTCACCATGTAATTAGCTCAATATCACCAGGTGCATTCTTTCATAATTAGCTTAATGATTAATTAATGACCTCTAAGCTTCAAGGTCATGAGGTGTATTCTTTCATGATGGGTAATAATTCATGATGTAATTAAAAAGACGGGGAATGATTTAATTGATTTCCCGAGATGCGCGCGCAGGAGTTGGTAAAAAAGAACACTGATAATATTACATAAATTTTTATTAAGATATTAATGCTAAATACATTACTAAATACACTTGTTTGATAATGTTTGAAGTATAATCAACAATCGGTTACTTACATATCTAATTGGAACTTCAGAGATAACTTATTACAATCTCAAACCCTACAGATGCTGCAGAGCATCCTCACCGTAACGCTTTACACCTATCAGCCATCCTTGTAACAAACGTGTGATATCGGAAAATGTCAGTTATCAAAATAACTTGAATTTGTTGTATGTTAATAATGATAATGTTGAATTCCAACTACATTAGTAATATAACTAATTACAAATATGCTCGTTAACCTCATTAACTCAATATCGAAAACATTTATTGAAATAACTCAAACAATATCCATTATTCATGTATGTTAATAGTCAAAAATAATAATTATGGGTGATGATAACAAAATGAAAAATTTTCCACTCATTAGTATGATGAGTCATTATGAATAACCCTGGTGGTCAAATTAGAAAGTAGCTCCGAACACATAAGATATTAATGCCAAATACATTACTAAATACAAAATCTAATGGGAAATGTGCAACTACATTAAAGAAAAAATCAAATAAGTTTACAAATATACACCAGACACAATCCTTAATCATTGGTGGACCATCATATTCATCACCGACGCTTGTTTGATAATGTTGTAAGCATCATCAAAAATCGGTTACATCTTTATCTGACGACTTCGATACGACTGAAGCATTACTTCAACTTCTTTAGAGCTTATTCTGACTCAGAATAAGCTTTTTCTGACTCAGAATAAGCTTTTTCTGACTCAGAATAAGCTTATTCTGCGTCACAATAAGATTTGTCTGAGTTAGAATAAGCTTTTTCTGACTCACAAAATTAGTAATGATCTTTTACACTTCAAGGTCACTAGGTGCATGCAGAATTCTCACCCTGAAGGCTCACCTCTGATAGCCGACTCCTAACCATTCAAACTGTACATTCACTTGAAATAATAATTCATTGGATTGTATTAAACATTTAATTGTACTGCACAATACATATAAATCTTTTTTAATAAATTCAAATACGAATATGATTTCACTGAATTAGAATCTAATTTTCTGAGTCAGAATATGATTTTTCTGAGACATAAACTATTTTTCTGAGTCAGAATAAACATTCTCTGAGACATAAACTAATTTTATGACTCACAATAAGCTTTTTCTGAGTCACAATAAGCTTTTTCTGAGTCAGAATAAGCTTTTTCTTAGACATAAACTAATTTTCCGAGTCACAATATGATATGTATGATTCAAAATATTATATTCCTAAGTTAGAATCTAAGTGTTTGAACCAGAATATGAGTATTTTGCGTCTGAATCTAATTTTCTGAGTTAGAATATGATTTATTTAAGTCGGAATTTAATTTTCCTTGGTAGAATACCATTTGTTAAGTTGGTATCCTGAGTTTCACCAATGTAGCTTATAAGATTATGTATCACTATATATCAGCAGTATCGTTTTAGATTTAGTTGAGTAAATATGGAAAGTGAGAACAAACATGCAGATGTTCTCCATCAAATCGCTACAGCTAGTGATGCGATCCGTAAAAAGCATAAAATGATTAAATTGAATAAGGCTACAGCTGAAAGGACACTAAGTGAATTACTTAAACCTGTGGTAACCCCGCTACAAGAACTTGTAAAACAAGAAGTTGTGATCAAGACTGAACCGAAAACGGAACAAGTTGCAAACATGATCGAACCGAGAGTGGAAGATGGGGGAAATACAGTTTATGATGATTTGAGAAACAAAGATGAACATGTCTTGCTCGACGTTAATACAGTCGTGAGGGTGCTAAGTGAATTACTTAACCCTGTGATTTTTCCACTACAACAACTCATAAATCGACACCAAGAAGTTCCAATCAGTGCTGAAGATGATGATGATGATGTTGATGACGATGCTGATAATGGAGAGATGGATAATATGATGGATGATGATTCTCTCAAAGTGTACCTTGAGATGTTGATGGGTGATAATAAACAAGGATTAGACACAGTTTATGGTGTATGGAAGATTGAAAGAGATCGACTAATGATTGGTGATACATCGATTAATTTTACTACTAATCTTATTCATGTGGGTGATGTAAATTATTCTACAAGTGAAGGTTTAATCGAGTTATTATTCAAAAAGTCACCCAATATGAATTTTGTGAATCAAGATGATTTGTAAACTTATAAAGAAATTGTGATTTCAACAAACGCTCATCGTAAACATTATAATAAGGATCAACCGATTCGTGAAAATAACAGTTTTAAATTTAAACACATTATTACAAAAATGATTTCATCATCATCATCACCACCATCACCAGTGGTTGCTCAAGAGAGTGAACATGTGAGCTTGGATGATCCTAACATATTGGTTGATCGTCTGCGCACACTCCTTGCATCGCAGGCTGCTGGAAATCCAAGTCATTCACTTCAAATCATATCGATTATCAATGAATTGCGTGAAGCTGGCTACATTCAATAGTGTTAATTTATTTTATACAATACAATATCTATTTAGAATACATGTACAAAAAGCATAACTTTTGAATAAATATATGAAAATTATATAATTTATTGGTTATTAAATTTTATACAAAATTCTATCTCCGCGAATTAGATTTCAAGTGTGTGATTTATATGTATTGTGCAGTACAATTAAATGTTTAATACAATCCAATGAATTATTATTTCAAGTGTATGTATGGTTTAAATAGTTAGGAGTTAGCTATCAGAGGTCAGCTATCAGAGGTCAGGTTGAGAATTCTGCATGCACCTAGTGACCTTGTAGTGTAAAAGGTCATTATTAATTTTGTGAGTCAGAAAAAGCTTATTCTGACTCAGACAAATCTTATTGTGACGCAGAATAAGCTCTAAAGAAGTTGATGTAATGCTTCAGTCGTATCGAAGTCGTCAGATAAAGATGTAACCGATTTTTGATGATGCTTACAACATTATCAAACAAGCGTCGGTGATGAATATGATGGTCCACCAATGATTAAGGATTGTGTCTAGTGTATATTTGTAAACTTATTTGATTTTTTCTTTAATGTAGTTGCACATTTCCCATTAGATTTTGTATTTAGTAATGTATTTGGCATTAATATCTTATGTGTTCGGAGCTACTTTCTAATTTGACCACCAGGGTTATTCATAATGACTCATCATACTAATGAGTGGAAAATTTTTCATTTTGTTATCATCACCCATAATTATTATTTTTGACTATTAACATACATGAATAATGGATATTGTTTGAGTTATTTCAATAAATGTTTTCGATATTGAGTTAATGAGGTTAACGAGCATATTTGTAATTAGTTATATTACTAATGTAGTTGGAATTCAACATTATCATTATTAACATACAACAAATTCAAGTTATTTTGATAACTGACATTTTCCGATATCACACGTTTGTTACAAGGATGGCTGATAGGTGTAAAGCGTTACGGTGAGGATGCTCTGCAGCATCTGTAGGGTTTGAGATTGTAATAAGTTATCTCTGAAGTTCCAATTAGATATGTAAGTAACCGATTGTTGATTATACTTCAAACATTATCAAACAAGTGTATTTAGTAATGTATTTAGCATTAATATCTTAATAAAAATTTATGTAATATTATCAGTGTTCTTTTTTACCAACTCCTGCGCGCGCATCTCGGGAAATCAATTAAATCATTCCCCGTCTTTTTAATTACATCATGAATTATTACCCATCATGAAAGAATACACCTCATGACCTTGAAGCTTAGAGGTCATTAATTAATCATTAAGCTAATTATGAAAGAATGCACCTGGTGATATTGAGCTAATTACATGGTGACGTCATCACATAAGAATGCACCTGTTGACCTTGAAATGACTCATTAAGCTAATTGTTTGATGACGTTATGTGACCTTGAAACTGAAAGGACTCATTAATAACTCATTAGGTTAATGATCTCATTAGCACATGAATCACGCGAAATTCCAAGAATCCGCAAAATTGATTAATCAATCACGCGAAATTACGAGAATCCACGATAAATTCCGATAATCCACGATAAACCTGCAACAGAGAGAGGGGGAAGGAGTGGGGGTAAGCGCGAAGGATGCTGCAACATCCGTGAAGTAGGCAACCCACGTTACACCAAACGACATATTTTAACACATGTTAATTCCCTATGTAAAGTGCGCCCGAAACCCCATAGCTATACTACTGGCTTCTGCGTCTAATTAATGAATCACATTTTGCTACTTTTTTTTTTTTGTAAAATGAATCAGGAAAAATAAAATGCAAGAATTAAGTATCACAGAATGTCTGTTATATATTTTAAACAATAAAACATACAAATATACGTATAGAACTACCCTAGTAGCAAAGAAATATTTTTAAAATATTTTTTTTTAATATTTAAAAAATAATATTATGACAGATTTGTTTATATTTTAAAAATATTTTTAAAAAACATTTAAAAAATATTTCTTAAAAAGATTAAAAAAATATAAACAAATCTGTCATAATAATATTTTTTAAATGTTTTTCGGAAATATTATTTAAATGTTTTAAAATGATTTTTAAACTGTTTTTTAGAAATATTTCTAAAATATTAACAAAAGTGTCATTAAAATATTGTTTTAATATTTTTAAGAAATATATTTTTAATGTTATAAAGAAATATTTTTTAAATGTTTTGAAGAAATATTTTCTAAATGTTTTGAGGAAATACTTTTTAAATGTTTTTTAAAAATATTTAAAAAAATATTCAAAATAATATACCTATTGTAATGTAATAATTAGTTACAGATGTAAGTATATGAAATGGAAGCTCGTCGAAGTCATTACCCTTCTCAATTAATTTTGGCCGCCACACAAATAAATTATTTTTCCCCCAAGAAATAATTGCCAAAATCTACATCAATCTAAAAACAAAGAAACAAAACATTTACCACGTAAAACATTTACATTGTACCACGGATATATTATTATAAAAATTTACCAGTTTGAATGTTTCAATAATGACCTTTCGTCTATGAACAAAATGTCGTGGTGTCATCTGATGTAAGAAATGTATATAGTTGCATGTTTTTAATTTTCTCTGTAATTGTGAGACCTACAATGGGAATTGTCATAATTTTAAAAAATTCATTTTTATCTACACTAATTACAACCAATACTGATTGAATTTTATTATGACAAATCAATTACCTGAATAAAAATGCAACCTCTCACCAGGAACTGTAGTCCTGTTTGTACGTAATTTACCAAAACTATGTGTTCATATCTATAGGAAAGTTTAATCTTGGCGTCGCTGTCTTACTCCCAAATTTGCAAATTCTAACAGTACTAAGGATTGCTTTCCCATATGCATCGATTAATCTGTAGCTAAAACAATTTTATATTAGTTTTAAAATAATTTTAGGCATACGCTAAAGATATTTTACTAAACTTACCTAAAGGAAATCATTCAACGATTTGAACCACACCATGATTTGAACTGCAGAAATATTGTACGCACACTGGAAGCAGGTACTTTCCGAAAAGGTCAGACCTTGAGTTCCATCCGATATGACATATGGTTCACAGTTTTTATTTTCTAGCGGGAATTTTTGTACGTAACTGTTCTATATTATGTGAAATTTTACGGTGACTTTACAAAAACTGGTTTAGGGGCTGCTCGCTCTCGCTCATCTGCTTTCTATTGTAACGAACGACTTTCACTTTGAGTTCGAAAATCTTAAAATTTGTTTGGAAATTATTTATTGTGTTTATTTAATGTTTAATTTGACACAATGAAACAATTCGTCAATAACCAGAAAGAAACGATAAAAATAATTCTATTTTATTTATATTTAATATTCCCTTTGCTTTACATATGGTGTAAGGCAATTTATATTTAAAATTATTTAAATGTTGTAGATATCTAATATTTTTTGAATATGGACAAATAAATATTTTTTCTTGATATAAATCTAATATTTTTTAAATGTACAAAAATAAATATTTTTTTTTATTATGTAAATCAAATATTTTTTAAATATGCATAAATAAATATTTTTTAAGTATATTTTAAAAATATTTTAAAAACATTAGAAATATTCGAAAAGATTCGAATGTTTTTTAAATATTTTATAAATATACTTAAAATATATTGCATGCATCAGCGAATCCGTTCTTACCCGCTCGATAACTTTCAATAAATTCATTCGGCAAGCACGTGCCAACAATTATGAATTTGTATTGGCCAGAAATTTTGGAAAAATATGCAATAATTCTCATGACGTTAATTCATTTATTTTGTGGTAAAACTCACTCAAAATATAATGTAAGTTGCAACAATCTTATAGCAAATATTAAAACAAATGTGTTACCATAATTGTTTGGAAAAAGTAATAAACTTTGTAGATAAGATTGCTACAAAGTTTTAACTACAAATGTTTTAAAAATTGTATTACAATTTTAAGTAAGAAATGCTCTCTTTGTAGCAAAAATTGTTACAAAATCTATGCTACATTACTGTAGTAATTTGTAACATGCGATTTTTTTCAGTGTACATTAATTAGGATGTATTTTTCTTTTGACTCAAATGGTTGACGCCACATGACACATTCTTTAATTTGTCACGAAGAATCAACGTTCTAGAAATTAAAAATGACCCGTTCTTAAATTTCACAAATAGAATAAACATTCTTAAACACTCTTAAATTTGACAACAAGAATGAACATTCTTAAAACTCAAGAATGACCAATTCTTAGGCAAAAATTAAGATCACGCAATTTTAAATTTAAACCTGAATTTTCTTACCTATAAGAATGTGTTTTTCTGAGTATGGTGAAGAAATTGTCACAACTTCCGGCTGGTGTATTCAAAAAACGGTTTTTTGTTTCCCCTGTAAAATTTACTATTTTGGATTTACGTTTGTAAATTAAGTCGACGGTATGTTGTGTAAGGTCATAACTCAATAGTCGAGTTATGGCAATATTATCCACTAGTTAGTTATGGTCATATTATTCACAAGTTAGTAATATGAATTTTACTACTGCTGTAAAATCAATACTGTTATCGCGTGTTTACTGATACATGTTGCATGAAAATTTTGTATAACACAGTGTTGGGTTTAAATTCAATTTATTATTATTTTAAAATAATAAGTAAACAGACGTTAGTGATTATTTAAAGGCGATTTTACTGTGGATTGAATACTATTAATTAATGTTAGGTGAAACATATCTAGAGTGCATCTTTAAACCAGGAGGGACGTTGGAAGGCTACAAATTTATTGCTTTATTTTATTTGTGTTGGTAGTAATGAATGCTTAATAACAACCTAAACAATATTGACCAAATCACTTAACTGTCAGAGAATACGTCTCAATATTGAAGAAATGGTCACAATGCTTCCGTTCAACAATCATTGCGCGCTACATTTCTTATAAGTTTAACCTTAAACTATCAAAAGTAAAATGACAATATCGGTGAATTACATAAACAAAACAACAAAAAATTACAGTCTTTTAACGCTTTCCCTGGTTTAAAGACGAACCAAAGAACTTTACTAAAAACGTCTCATTTCTATGAAGTGCTGTTTGTGATTTAGTTAAACATGAAATGAGTTACTAAAAAATTTACAAACCACTTTAATAAACAAAATAACTGTTATTACTATTTCTGCTGTTACGAAAGTCGCACTTTTATTATTATTATATTATTTTCTCATTGAAAATAGTTTATCAATTGATAAACTATTTTCAACAAGGTGTTAATTCAAATTCAGATTCTGATCATTCCTCTCACAAGTAATAATTTGTTTAAGTAATACTTTTTTACAAAGTTTTTTTAAATACCAGAGATATTTTATGTTGATTTCTTATTGATTGTACCTAACGTCTCTGGTTCTAAAAGTCTAAAACCATTGTGTAGAACTGCCGGAGGGTAGATAAGAGTATAATGTCACGACACTCTTGATTTAG
This sequence comes from Dascillus cervinus, assembly GCA_949768715.1. Taxonomy (NCBI): domain Eukaryota; kingdom Metazoa; phylum Arthropoda; class Insecta; order Coleoptera; family Dascillidae; genus Dascillus; species Dascillus cervinus. Next base: position 19,186,621 of record OX458316.1, read on the forward strand.
GTGGATAATTAAGTTGAAGATGTAGAAGCTAAATTGTTGAAATTTGTCAATCAACAGTTTAACTAAATATACGGTAAGTTCAGTTTGAATAATTGTAGCTATTCATTTTATTGCTAAAGCAATTAGTGGCACCCACTGAAGTTTTCAAAAATTTTAGAAAATTAAATGATATAACATTTGCTTGTAATATTTCTTTATTATTTTACATAAAGATGGTGTTCGGTTAATTTAACATTTAAATGTAAACTTGTTTTAGGTATAATAATTTTCAGAAATAGTTGAAAAACTATCACAGTTGCAACTTCTTCAATTTAAAGTCACTAAACACAATTTTGTGATGTTACTATAATCGATTCGAACAAATAATATATTTAATGTAAATTTGAGATACAGCGTCATCCTTAAATAAACCGCTTAATTCTACGTTAGTTGTCTAAATATTTTGTCTACAAACTAAATTAAATTCCGTAGGGAATTGAATTTGATATATCTTACAAGTCCAAGTGAATATTATTAGATTTTAGAACTTAATTTTCAATTCATAGAAGCAAATGTTAACTGAATATTAGTTGAGTACAGGGTTATGTTAAGGGTCTGCGTGTTCTATGAAAATTTAATTCAATCCTCATCAGTACCTTGAATTTTACCGTAGTTGCGTGTACAAGGTGGCTGAAGAAGCAAACACTTTAGTTAAGTTAATAGCTACGAGAAATCAATTCGACTATAACCTAACCGAAGGAGCGTGCCAGGCTACATATCGCGCGAGTTTTTCATGTCTCGTGGTATTTTTGTAGACATTTTAAATTTCGTTAAAGTTTTATTGTAATTGAAAGAAGGCTTCAAAAGAATGGTATCATCGTATATGTAACAAATGAATACCGATTTGCTTAACGAAAGTTAAACTTTATTAATAGATTCTTCAATAACAATTTTTATATAATGCTACATAGGAAATACGCCATAAAAGTAAATAGGAATTGTAGAGACTACTCAATAGAGTAAACGATTGAAAATCAAACGCATAGGTAAAGTTTCCAGCAAACATATTTGAAACTGATTGTAAAATAAACCGATTGTTCCCTTACAATAGACCTTATTTCCTAAATCTTACTTAACCCTCTAACCTTTAACTGCTGGCGCTCCGTTTTGGAACATAACTAAGTGCGCGGTGTATTTCATACACCGGTACTTAAAAATTGCTGCTAATTGTAAAAATGAAATATTTATAATAAATATCGTAATATATTGCACAAATAATGTTTATTCAGTAATATTATTCAAAATATAAAGAAATAATCAAAACTAGGAACAAAAATATTGTCCAAAAAATACAAGAATTTTACGAGTACGCTATTTACTTTCGGTTTCATTTTCGTTGTCATATGAGCAATTGCATTCTGTATAAATGATAACAGAATGCTCCTTGCAAACCATTCTATTACAGGTTTTGCACGAAATCGTTGTAACTGTATTTTTGCGCCTTTCACAGTAGTAGCACCTTTCTCGTACTTTTGCTGGTGGTTCTTCCTCAAGTTCCTCTTCGACATTTTTGTATTTTTTTAGGAAAATTTTACAATCTAATGGTAAGCTATTTATTTCGGCTCTCTCTGAAAGATGTGGTTTTATCAAAGAGATAGATAATTCTTTTAAATAAACCCTTCTGTATTTATGAGGATTGCAGATGTTCGCAGCATTGTACAGAATTTGACTATTTATTCCCGCGATATTCAAAAGTTAAAAAAATATGACTACGGGCCATCTTCGTGTTCTTCTAGATATCGAATATGCGCTGCACATTTTATCCACAGTGTCGACATCTCCTTTATAAGAATTGTAGTCCAAAATGATAACTGGCATTTTTGTATCAGGATCTACTGCAGCATCGCTGTGCATAGTAGAAAGCTAAATTACTGCTTTATTTTATTTTGGGGTATACGATACAATCGTAGTTTCTTTTTTGAAATCCAAAAATCGACGATTTAGCTTCCGTATTCTTATTTGGTAAAAATTCTGGAGGCAGCTCTCTTTTATTTTTTTTAGTGTGCCAACGATTCTTATTTGGTCTTTCAAAAGAACAATCAGCAAAGGGTAACTTCTGTACCAATTGTCACAGGTCAAATTTCGGTTCTTTCCTTTCCATTGAACCAAACGATGTGTAATGTCAGTAGGTGTATTAGATATTTGATACGGTCCTTCAGGCTGCCAACCACAGTATTCCTCAAAATTGGCAACATATAAAGTCTTACTATCACACAACACAGACACTTTCAAACCATACTTCGCAGACTTATTTGAAATGTATTGGACAAAGTCGCATCTACCTCTAAAAGGTATCAACATTTCGTCTATTGTCATGTGTTCTCCCAAAGAATAGTTGTTTGGCAGTTTTCCATAAAGCGGTCAACAGTAAATCGAATAGCAGCAAGTTTGTCAACTTTTCTGATCTGGTTGCGTCTTTCATCCACATTTGTTTCTTCGGTCCTGCATGTAATAATAATCCTACGAATGCAATCATTTCAGTTTTTGTGGTGTCCTGTCCTGTCCTGTCGTGGGCGCTTATAATTTACTCGCATCCTTGCAATCCGTAAATTTGTGCATTCAACTATATTTTCAATGATGTCGTTAGTAAAGAATTTTTCGAAAGCATTTCTTTGGTCGGTTATACATATATCGTGCCCACTGCTTTGACTACTTTTTCTGAGTTTACTCAAAATTGGTGTTTTATACTACATGCTTTTTTATCCTTTCCTATAAAATATTCGTTGCCTTGATGAAGATCTGAATTGTCCCCACTATCATAATTAATTCCTGAACTAAGCAGTTCAACACCTGTGTCGCTTAGGTCATATTCGGATTCATTGTCATGATCACTTTCTTCTATAACTTATTCTTCTTCCGATGAAGTATCCGGCTGTCCCACCACTTCTTTTTCGGATTCCTTGTCAACTATAGCTTGCGGGAGATGCTTGTAATCCCTAACAGACACACAATTTAATTAATTAATTAATTATTAATTTTTCTACTAAAAGTCTTGAGATTATTTATGCAAAGATAAAGAAATGTCTACAAATTTACATAACTAAACGCTTGGTATATTGAGTTCACCACTCAAAAACCACTTCGCAATTCTCATAAATAATGAAAATATTCGTAAACAATGACTTTGCTATTTGAAGGGATTAACATTACACTTCACTAATAGGTTAGGTAAAGCGGGGAAATCCCCGAAATTAATTTAACAAAAATAACGGACAGTTTGGCGGACGATCTGTACTCTATACACCGTAGCAAATAGTTAAATATTAAGGACGTATGTCGTCCATACGCGAGACAATAAAAAAGGAGCGATTTTGCCGAATGTCGCACATACGCGACACCCGCCTAAATTCACTAGTACACCCATATCGCTCATTTCCGACAGTAAATATTTTGATCGCCGTACATATAAGACCACTGTCGCGTTTGTGTAACAACAAAGAGCGCAATTTCACCTGTTCTGCTATTTAATTGTTTTCAACAAATTGTGTATTAGTTTCTACAATCAGTTACCTATGAATAACCCATCAGATTCTTCTCAGGAACGTAGGCCTGCTTATAGAACACATACCGGTTTTTTTAACATTGAACTTGCGATATAAATATCCCTGTTTCACAAAAAAAAAAATTGTCACTTAGTCAATGTATGCAACCAAGCATACTCTCACATTAACTTATTTTCGGTTGAGGAGCTCCACCGCAAAACCAACTTTATCCGTCAAGTCAAATTTTGCATATAAACAGAAGACAATAAGCATAAGTGCGGTCTTCTACAATTATGAATATGTCGCTTCCAACCCCCAGGCCTTAATACTTGCCGGGTTCTATTTGTCGTACCTACCTTAGTATTTTCCTCCAATCGAAATACAAAAACTGCTTATGAGTTATGTTCTGCATGTAACCAATCAATATCATCAAAAATTAATTAGGGATATGGAAAGTGGAAAATTCATTTGATTTATATTTAGACGTTGTGATGTCGAAAGTGCAGATTCGTCCAAACTAGAATTGATTGCTTCAAGCAAAGTATGAAGAAAAAGAAGATTCAGTAATTTTTTTGAGAACGTCAGTTTGACTTATTTTGCTGAATTATAGCCCCGAGACAATTATTCAATGTTAAAATTGATGCTAATAATCAATCAATATCGAAACGGTATAAGTTACAGACAAATAATTCTAGTCTATAATTTTCGGGCTATTGATTCTGGCGATCGTCTTTAACTCTTTTGGTGGATGCAGGGGCTGATTAAGTGCAGGCTAGAAATATCTAATCCTACATGGTTAGTCTTCGTTGTTTAGCAACTGGGAGCGAGAAGGGATCGTGAACTTTCTGAACTGCTTGTCAGCTAGGTAACGATCATTTGCTGAACGAATCAAGACAATATGATTTTATGATTTTTTTTATAGTTCTTTGTGGCAGTGGATATGTAAAAAATGCAATGAAAACAATTTGGAATGGTGATTTTTAGTAATAGTTGCTGATAGTTAGCTACTTATGGTTACTGATAGCATATTCATATATTGTATTTACGAGAATTTCAGTGTACCACTAATAGTTAATACTCCTACAATTTCACTTTCGTAGTACGCTCATGTTCCTACTTACTTACCTCTACCCTGTCTACGAATAAAAAAATTACTCTCATATTTTATTTCCAATTCGTTTTTATTTGATTTTTACGGACCGAACATTTGGTACAAGATAGCCGTCAAAAACCGTAAACTTCCTACGTAAACGTAAAATTTATTATACGAATAAGCGGGGAGAAAAGCACACATCAATACTGCAGACACTGTCGATCAATTAAAGTAATTGAAATTGCTACACGACCTCGATAAAAACGAAAGTAATTAAAAAGCGGAACGGAATGATTCAGATATTTAGTACCAACCAAACTATCTGCAGTGTATTTAGTTTTAATAGTTATTTCCGTGTTGTTATATGGGAGGGGGTATTAAATGGCAGATTGACAGGTAATATTTCTGTTGTGTGCATTGCAATGGAAAACGTGAACCGGTATTTGCAATCCCAAACGAACGTTGTCGACGATCTGCATTGTGTAACTTCGGAATGTGACCTCATTCTCTTCGTTGAGAAGGATTGCTGGTATATATTTACATACACACTTTACTAGAGATTCATTTCAAATCATTTATATTCCAAAACTGTTTCGAGAAGTAATTTTTTTGTCAGTTCATGAAAAATGAACTTCTTTGAATATCGATGTTTATTTACTGCAATATCAACAGAACGAACTTAATTTGGGGGAAGACATAAATCTTACTTTTGCAGCTTTTAACAAGTTTTTGTTCATTAACTTTTTCAATGTACTATTTATTTAAAACTAAATTCCAATTAGCACAAATGAATGACCGCAAAATTGTACAGCTTCCATAATGACTAACCACCAATGTAAGTAAACAGCGTTTCTTAATAACATTGTAATCACATGTTTAAGAAATGGTGCTCCTGAAATATGTTTATGTTACTTGAATATTTCTTAAGATCGTCAATACGCGAATTTAAGAATTAAATTTATAATAAATTAAACTATATGGTTTTTAAAATGTTCCGGTAGCACAGTAGCCTAATTGGCTTATTGTGCTCAAGTGTATATGTTATGAAAATTATAAACGTAATCTGTGGTAACACTTTACTTGTTTCAGGTTTTAAGAATTTATGAATGTTTCATAATTGAAAGCTGGTCCAACATCATTTTCTCTAAACACTGACGAATTATATCAAATTAAAGTTCGGAATCTACAAGGCCGCAATTAGATCAATACTGACATACACATTTCAGTTGATACACAAAATATCGACAACAAACAGACACTAAAAACTTTAATGGACAAGGATAGAATCGAGAACATCAAAGGAAAATTCAAAATAAATAGCATTAAAGGCCGCTAAAAATTAACAAAATGGAGTTAAATGGATGAATAAGAGTAAGAGGCAATGAAAACGCAGGACATCAGGGCCCTAAGAAGCTGCAGATAAACTCTCTCTCTTAAATTCGTTCTTTCCCTTGGCCTTTCTTACTCTAGCTCATGGAATGTTTTTTATGGCGTCTGGCAGTTTTTTAACACCATCGATACGGTTTGGCTTGTTAGCATTATTAAAAAAATATTATAATTTTGGTAAGTTTATTAAGAAAAAAAAAAAAAAAAAAAATATATATACAGGTTGTATTATATTAAGTGTTCACCATTGGTAACTTTGTTATTATTGGAGTTGCAAAGTCGGTTAAATTAGCAAAGAATTAGTGTTTTTTCCGCTGATTACCATTATGAAACCAAAAAAACAATCGAACGTCAACTGTTCGAGATATTCACGAAAATAACATTTTTTTAAATGGAATGCCCTATCCTTTTTTGCATATTTTGAAAGAATGTTTAATTTTGAGTGAAAAAGTCTTAATGCACTATTAAGATTAAATTAACTACCGAGAAGTTACAAGCAATTGAATTTTTTATTTCAATTAATTACAAAAATCACGTAGGCATTGAAACAATTAAAAATGGTATTTATTGAAACATTTCTTCCACGGCAAACTGAGAATAGAAATTTAGAAAAACATATTGCATGACCAAGACATTATAATAAATGTCACCGTCTTGTTCAACACATTTTTGGGCTCTTTTTTGAACACACCGCGCTGCTTTCAAAATTTTTCTACCATCCAATACATTAATTATTGTTAAAATTTTATTCTCCAATTCATTAACTGTTGCATATCTCTCCCTGTAAACTAAATTTTTCACATACCCCCACAGAAAAAAATCCATGGGGGTTAAATCTGGCGAACGTGGTGGCCAACGCACGGGCCCATTAGTTCCTAGCCATTTATCAATGAATAATCTGTTTAACAAATTGGTTGTTCCGTGATAATTATGGGCCGGTGCTCCATCCTGTTGGAAATGGATGTATTGTCTTGAAATTAAATCCATTTCATCCAAACAGTTATGCAGGACAGTGTTCATAAATTCTACGTATCTCACTCCAGTCAAATTACCACGGTAAAGAAATGGTCCAATAATTTTTGAACCTACAATTCCACACCACACATTTAGACTGAACCGCATTTGTGGATTTATAGGGTGTACTTGCAACGGATTTTCGCGGGCCCAATAATGATTCGTTTTTCTGTTGTACATTCCAGAATTTGAGAAGTTCGATTCATCGGTCCGCAGAAAATGAAACTCGCTATTGAAGTGTCGTTGGCAGTAACTTAAATACCAGTTGCAAAAAGTTAATCTTCGATTTAAATCGCCTGGAAGTAACGTTTGCACCGGGTGATAATGATAAGGAACCATCTTATGTTTCTTTAAAATCCTTTCAATGCTGTTCAAACTTAAATTTAACTCCCTTGAAATATCTCGTATTGAATTTCTAGGATATTTCGACTTGTTCAGAAATTGCAAATTTTTTCTTCTCTCTTCCCTTTTGAAACACTGTTTCGTTACTCCTAAACTTTCTATACAGTCTCAGAAAATACTGTTGAATTGGTTGCAATCGAAGCGGGTACTGCCGCTGGTAATAATCTCGAGCTCTCGCCGAGTTCTTGCCGCACATAAGATATGCTTCTAACATGTCACATTTTTCTAAATGTGAAAATGCCATGTCGGGAACCAAAATTGAACACAGCTGTTACTAAATCACACCAAAAGTAATAAATGTTGAATATACCACGTTAATGTTTGATGAAAATATTAACTAACACATTCATTCAATTGTTTTTGACGTTTTAATAATTACAATTTTCAATTGTTTCAGTGCCTACGTGATTTTTGTAATTAATTGAAATAAAAAATTCAATTGCTTGTAACTTCTCGGTAGTTAATTTAATCGTAATAGTGCATTAAGACTTTTTCACTCAAGATTAAACATTCTTTCAAAATATGCAAAAAAGGATAGGGTATTCCATTTAAAAAAATGTTATTTTCGTGAATATCTCGAACAGTTGACGTTCGATTGTTTTTTTGATTTCATAATGGTAATCAGCGGAAAAAACACTAATTCTTTGCTAATTTAACCGACTTTGCAACTCCAATAATAACAAAGTTACCAATGGTGAACACTTAATATAATACAACCTGTATAGTGGACCCTGTGATGTCGATAATGAAAATAAAAACAAGAACCTTTAATCACAAAAAAATTTTATATAAAATAATATAAAATTACTCACATAGACGCGTTTCGGTGGCTATGCCACCATCTTCAGTACATCTACTAAATCTAATTTTACAAACTAAGCCTTATATACTATTATTTACGCATCCGTGAATTTAACACTTGAGTGAGTTTCACGGATGGTTAGTCAAATCTAGTAATCTATACAATGGGGTATTGGGAATGGTGCCCATATCACTATTTAATAATTTTTTCCTATTCTTATATATAATCAAACTTTCCCTACTATTTAAATTCCTATAATCTGATTCTGCCCTAACCAATTTTAAATTGTCTATACCTATTGTATGGTTGCATTCTAGTACATGCAGGGCAACACTAGATTTCTCTGGTCTATTGTATTTGATATGAGCCATATGCTCTTTGAATCTGGTAATGATAGAACGTCTAGTTTGCCCAATATATACCAAATCACAATCACTACAGCTAATCTGGTAAATACCTGACATATCCCTATCACTATTTTTGTCCTTCGGATTACCCAACAAACTACTTAATGATCTATTGTTATTACTGTGAACTATTTTAAGGTCAAATTTGTTAAAGATTCCACCAAGGCCATTTGTAACTCTTGGGTCGTAAGGAACTTTAACAAATCTGACCTTAGGATCGGTATCGCTGCTAAAAGTGGTACAATTTTGAATGGACAATTTGAATTGTTTCCTACGTATAATGTTATCTACTATGTTACAATTGAAACCATTACTTGTCGCAATATTCCTAATGGTTGTAAGTTCTTTCCAGTACCTTTGCTTCGTTAAAGGAAAAGATAGCAGTCTATGAACCATAAATTGAAAACTAGCCATTTTATGTTGTTGGCAATGGCTCGAATCTTTGGTTATATAGCGACATGTACTGGTTTCCTTTCTGTATACATCTATTTCTATTTTCTTGTTCTTCCTGATCACCAATGCATCTAAAAACGGTAACTTTCCATCTTTTTCTATTTCATGTGTAAATTTAATAGTTGGATATTGGCTGTTGAGGTCGGCAATGAAATCGATTAGATTATGGTTTTGGCAATCGAAAATAGCGAAGATGTCGTCCACGTACCTAAACCAAATTCTTTTCCTTTAACGAAGCAAAGGTACTGGAAAGAACTTACAACCATTAGGAATATTGCGACAAGTAATGGTTTCAATTGTAACATAGTAGATAACATTATACGTAGGAAACAATTCAAATTGTCCATTCAAAATTGTACCACTTTTAGCAGCGATACCGATCCTAAGGTCAGATTTGTTAAAGTTCCTTACGACCCAAGAGTTACAAATGGCCTTGGTGGAATCTTTAACAAATTTGACCTTAAAATAGTTCACAGTAATAACAATAGATCATTAAGTAGTTTGTTGGGTAATCCGAAGGACAAAAATAGTGATAGGGATATGTCAGGTATTTACCAGATTAGCTGTAGTGATTGTGATTTGGTATATATTGGGCAAACTAGACGTTCTATCATTACCAGATTCAAAGAGCATATGGCTCATATCAAATACAATAGACCAGAGAAATCTAGTGTTGCCCTGCATGTACTAGAATGCAACCATACAATAGGTATAGACAATTTAAAATTGGTTAGGGCAGAATCAGATTATAGGAATTTAAATAGTAGGGAAAGTTTGATTATATATAAGAATAGGAAAAAATTATTAAATAGTGATATGGGCACCATTCCCAATACCCCATTGTATAGATTACTAGATTTGACTAACCATCCGTGAAACTCACTCAAGTGTTAAATTCACGGATGCGTAAATAATAGTATATAAGGCTTAGTTTGTAAAATTAGATTTAGTAGATGTACTGAAGATGGTGGGATAGCCACCGAAACGCGTCTATGTGAGTAATTTTATATTATTTTATATAAAATTTTTTTGTGATTAATGGTTCTTGTTTTTATTTTCAAGTTTATTATGAATCAATAATATTTTTTAGCACATATTTTTTACTTAACTATCACCTTGCGCAGTACCCAACTCACCTAATACAGCCAGCCAGACTCGTCATTCCCTATAGGACTATTACGGTACCTTTTAACATTATGGCTAGTTGCATCAAATCCGTAGTCAAAAATGTGTCACCAGCTCTCCGACTATAAAGCAAAGAAGAACAGGCATATTATCTTCTTCTATAAAGAAATGGGGAACTCACCAGCCAATACCAATGGACAACGGCATTTGACATCGAGATTCTTTAAGCCTGCTTCTCTTTAACATCATAATGGACGAGATAATAAAGAAGGTACCGAAACTGGAAAGATACAGAATGTCTATGATGCAGAGAACAGACCTTCATCATCGCTATTTTGACATTTGAGTAGGTAGCTCAAAATAACTCTTTGGATACCATTCCCTTAGATTGCGTAACCATAAAATTCTACAACTACCGATGTAATACCTGTCTACTATCTTTCCCTATATGATCACCCGGAGAAATTCGTGCTTTCCGCCTATTGTTATGGCACTTAATTGTTGTAGTTTCCTTCCCTGAATTGTGCGTGCAATTTCAAATTGTTTGTTCATACGCTCCAGTATCTTAACGATTAACACTATGTCCTTCCAAGATATCTTTAACATGTTGCCACTATATGTACGACAACTTCTAAAATGTTAGCTGTTAGCTGTAAACTAATCGTTTAGGAGATGAGTCGAAAATATCTTAGCATAGAGATATCCAGTGGTGGAGATGTTGAAACAAAAGTAAAGAAGTGCACTACAAGTGTGACAGGAATAGTAGCAGGCTTGAACAATACAATATGGCGAAATAAATATATTTGAATCGAGACAAAGTCTCAGACATATAAGCAGTGGAATCAACATAAGGGTGGTCTAAGACAATTGTCCATCAGGTCAGAGAAGCATCGGACAAACACCAAACAGGATGGAGCGACAATCTTTCCATCAGTTGAGATTCAGCACATGAAGAAGAAATAGGCAATTTGCTTACATTAAAAAAGGAAGGACAATAAATATAGAAAGAAGCAGAAGAAGTAAATAAATAGTTTTCAACACGTTTAAAATAGAAAAGAGGGTGGCGTTAGTGTGGGGAAATGCTCAAAAAATTTATAAAATATTTTCTACAATTTATAAAATTTCTTTCCCATTCACGAATTTTAATTTGTACATAATCACCTATGTTTTATTCTGCAGCATTTAATGAAATAACCACAACTTTAAAATATCACATTTCAATATTTGTTCATCTTTATAAACGTTTATTAAAATCATTACCCCTTTGCAAGACATTGTGCGACATATTCTTCTTTATTTTACTTAGCTATTGGTTCGGCCATAGTGAATTGAGAAGGCTAGTAATGGTATTATCACCATGGCTTGTATGGTTAAGCACCGTGCATTCATCATTAAAGCGTTTATTCAAAACATTATACTACACGTTTTGTCAAAATCGTGCTGTTGCATACGAAAGCCCATATTGCTATTGGTTGAAAATTTCAGGGTCACAAATTCGATGTTGGAAAAAAACGATCAGGAAGGCTTCAGGACTTTTGAGACAGTTCATTTTACAATCTCCCATTATGCTGAAATCATGCTCTACCGCTAAAATTATCTGATCGAACTGCCAGAATAATTTTACACTCCGGTTTCATTAGTACAAAATGATGATTATTTAGGCGCGGATGGGGAAATTCGCAAGACACATTCGACCTCTTTCAGATATATTACTCTGGGACTATCTGAAACATACAGTCTCCTTACATTGACCATGAACAATATTGAAAACAGTCATGAAATTTGCTATAAACGATTAAGCAAGAACATTTTGAATTACAATTTCTATGTCCTTCTTGTTGACGTTTAAACGTTACTCAAAGACAAGAAGTTTTATTGATATATGTATATGTATATATGAATATGTAGTTATTTTGGTGAACAACAGAATTGGCAAAATGGATATTGCAATGTAAATCTTCATTATATTTAATTCATGATAATTTAACATGAATGGATTTACATTTTCCAGTTTAACTAAACCAGCTTTCAAGAGAAACAAATACAAAATGAATATTAAAATAAAATGTCCATGCCACTAAGATTTTCGGAAATTGCCAAACGTAGTATATTACGTATCTAACCCCGAAAATGCAACATTAATATCCGAATATGCATTTAGAAATTCGAGCCGTAAGACGAGGATATAAATGAACGTAGAGTGAGGTACGTATGCGATTTTTCCAACTAAGTGAACACAAAATTTCGCCTATTTAAAATTTTTATAACAGATTACTTCCGATGCCCAACTCTATTCGAACGCGCAGCAATATGTAGTACCTACTTATTCACATTCCGCGTTTTGGAACAAACTATACTCGCCGTCACTCGCCGTCTCGCTGTTTTTTAGTCAACTCGGCCCATCGTTCTACCGATACACCGCTAGCTGTTTTATTGCTAGCGGTTCTTGTTTTCGTTAGTATATAAGTATTCAGAGACTGCGGTTTGTAGGTGGTTTTTAGAAATTTCAAGAACTGTTTTGATTATTCAGTGACGACTCCTTCACAATGATTCGTTTTCTCGTACATAAGCAAATGAACCTGTGCTTACCTTCACGTCCCCCAGCTATTTACATTTGTCAAATCAACTATTGGTTGTCAATTAGTGGCAGATTCTAGTAATTACAAATAAAAAGAAAGTTCAGTACACCTATTTTATGATATTATGGATATACAAGTTTATTAAATTTTGTAATGTTGTTTATTTTTTAATATAATATTTCGGAGTAATAAATATGAATATAAGTTAAGTAACAATTTAAATGCAAGTAATTTTTAATGCAAAATTTTATACCAAGAAAATATCACCTGAAATTTAGGCAGCCACTAAACCGCCTTATAGCGTCACGAACAAGCATGCGAATAAAAAGTCGTGAATTGCGTCATAGAAGCACGTCATACACATTGACAGCACTATCGTGTGATGCCGTGAATACAAAAATGAAATATTTAATTTAATCTTAAATTCCTTAAATTGATAGTTTTATTTTCACAATTAGATTGGATTCAATCTTTTAAACTTATTTATAGGAACGGTTCATTTGTTACTGCTAAAAATTATTCAAATCTGTAGTTATAAAGTAACTACAGATTTGAATAATTTTCCGCTTAATCGGACCACATCGGCCCCAGCACGTTTTGGTCCGATTAAGCGGCTGGTCCAATTATCCGAAGTTCATATAAAATAGAGCCTTTAGGGCTAAGACAAAATTTTGTAAGTAACTAAAAATGAAAGGATGGTCCTTTTACAATATTGACCCTCTAGAGCCTTGTTAGTTATGGGCAAAAAAAACAAGGAAGAATAAAATTAAAAGGTTTTTGGATCGTCTTGAAAACCACCCGTGCAACAAAGGCGATTTAACTCTCACAATTTATGATATGTTTATATTGTCTCTATTTGCGAACATATTATCAACCGGGATTCTAAGAGTTTATAGTATTTGAGCACAATTTTTATATATTTATCTTACATTCACTGGTCCGATTAAGCGGCATGTTAGTCCAAATAAGCGAAGTAAATTCGTGTTATTTTCTCTATTGGTTTCTGTTCTTTAAGATTTGGTCCAATTAAGCGGCTGGTCCACTTAACCGGTGGTCCGATTAAGCGGATTCCACTGTATTTGCAAGAAATGATTTCTTACGGTGCAAAACACTGCTGGATTTATTGATGAATAAAGTAATGAACGTATTTTTAGAATACAAGAAACGTTATCTGTTAAATGGATTAAAAACTACTATATTGTTAGCGCTGCTGATAACGCCGCGGTAGAGCCCGTCCTTCGTCCTTAAGTAGCGTCACCTTGAAATGTGCTACGTATGCGGTTCCTGTTCGACTATGGTAGTAAGGAGTAACCCGGACTACACTATAGACGGCCTGGATAACCCCCCGCCGAATTTGTGCAGTTGTTTTTGAATTTCGATCATTCAGTTATAAAAAGGAACATGTTTAATGTTGAATTAATGTAATTTTATTTCTCTGTGAATTTGACTTATTTGATTAATACATTAGTCGTGAAAAATGTGAAATTAGTGACTATTGTGTGCCACGCCATTTTTGTATTCATCTCCTTTGTTGTTTACGAATAATTCGTAAAACTCTAACAATATTAAAAATTTTATTCTCCCAGAAATCTCCATTTGAATTAGGTACCTACTAATTTATAAGAGGCGATACTACATTTGGTCTATCTGATAGAAATAGCATCATCGTTAATATTACAGTTTTTCGATTAGTTTTCACCATGTGCTGGAGCAGCCAAAAAAGTTTCATTGTGTATCAGACATTTTTCTACGGCCCTGTCTAAAATATTTTAATTCGTTTTTGCCAGCAGTAAGTAATCCTCGTTATTTCTTATTAACATCTTCAACAAGAATAAAAATATTTGGGGAAAAATTGTATCTTTGGCGTAGGTACATTTACGGGCACCCAAATGTGCACGATTTTTTAGTAACTTGATTTTTACTTCGCATCATAGGCGTCCTAAAATAACATCAATACCTATTATTTGGTTTATATTTAATCTACGGAAAAATAGGAAAATTTGTGTCAGATATCGTGCACATTTGAGTGGCCATAAATGTACATCTATCGCCCTGTATCTCCAACATAGTTAATCTTCATAAAATGGCCTAAGGAATCTCTCTTTCAATTTTCACCACGTTTTTTAGGGGCAGCCTGTATAATTTTTTGTATATTCAACAAACAATTTATCACATTTGTTGGAAACTTGTTGCTTAACCACCGTTTTTATAAGAACACCATTTATTCTAGTCTTCTCAAAATTGTTTGGATAGAAAAATCTCTAATTTAATGGAGGGCCTCAAAAATCAATTGTCTAAATTTTCTTCCCAAAAATAAATTTTTTGGACAAGTTAAATGCGAAAGTTACTTAATTAAAAATGCAACATGAGCAAACAAGAGAATATTTACCTACAGTTTTAATTGGGTAGATATATAAAATAATTAACTCTTTTAATTTCAGGGAGACGGAAAATGAAAAAGTAAAACGTAGGTACGCCATCAAATTAAAATTTTCAAGGAAGTTGTTATAGATTGGTACATAATTGTTACCGATTTGAAATAATATGTACACTAAACAGTCCAACAAGAAATTAGCCAAATAAGTTGTTATAAACAAAGCCAGTCTATATGACACAGTACCGCCATGCTTGGCTGATCGGGTTTGGTAACGATTATGCTATCGCGAGAGGCGTTGTTACCCGTCTGTCAATGGCTTTCATTGGTTGACAGCCAAAACAAAAACAAACAAGTAAAAGTTGTTTTTTTTAACCAAAATTGTCAGCTGTTAGGTTCCCAATTATTGTTCGAAGTTCGTGTTAACTCGAATTCGTGTTAACCGAGCGACATTCTATAAAAAAACAATAAGAAACCAGCCAGGGTCCCAGTATTTGTTCGCGTTGATGAGGTTTTCGTCTTACCCGAGTTTTTGTTAACGAGGGGTTACTGTATTTGTTTCATTTATAGTAAATTCTACTTTGTTTACAATACAAAACTGAATAAATTAGTTAGCATAAATTCATAAATTAATTTTTGATTAATATCATATACCGAGTATTTTTTTAAATATTGAGCATACAATGTAAATATTCCCATGTATGTATGTAACCCACCATACTCTCTTTTTTATTTCTAAATTGGTATAAATATCAAATAATTTGTATTATTAAGGATTGCTGGGATATACACTACAATACATATTGAGTTTTTTTTTTTTAATATAAAACATAGGAATATTTACATTGTATGTTCAATATTAAAAAAAGAGATAGTAATAGTCACATACAAACTACAAAAAAAAGAAAACATTGAAAATTAAGCACCTACACGTAATGTGTTTTGAACGACCACATTAGATTTATTTATTGTTTACATTTATGTAACTGATGAGGAAATGAAATAGGTACTTTGTTTTATACATTATGTGCTATTTTGACGCAGATATACTTTTTACGTTGAATTTATATCAAAGAATTGTTTTGTTCAGTAATATCTAAAATATGTAACACATAATTTCAGAAGTGCATATAAATTAAAATTTCAAGCATTGCGTTTAAGAATTAAGATGAGGGTAACGCTGCAATGGCGCTTCAAAAACCAGTATTTGGGAGAGTGGAATTGCAATGTCCGGACGATTACAGCACCACAACAATGCTGCTTTAAGAAGGGTTAATACTCTTTTAATATTGACGTTCAATTTTATTGTATTAAAAAATATTTAAGTTGAGCACCAACAGTAGCCACTAACCGGTTCAGTCAGTACGCGAAAGAGAATCTGTTTGTGTATGTGTGTATCTGAATGTGTGTGTGTGCTGTACATACTGGAAACTACAGACCTCTCAGACGGACCTCAGTGTCGCAGGAAACCGCACCTGGGTCCGCGAGTGGTGACGATTAAGCTTGAGGTTGGCTCGTTCTCTTGACGTGCGAGATTATTGCAGTGTAATTGTCAGAGACCTTTCAGTTAATATATCGAGCACGTGGGTCTCGGCAACTTGTTGCACGTTCGACCACCGAGTATACTCTTCTACCATTTAACAATATCCGTGTGTGCACACTAAGGATTGTTTACCAATTTAGGGTTTTGTTTGATCTGCAACAGTAGAATCAGCGGTTTACGTTATGCGTTTAAAGATGTTAACATTAACGATAAGTAAATAAACTTGTGCGTGGCTTAATTTGCAACAGCAAAGGATGATCGTATTAATTAGAAACTCTAGTCGGTTTCAAATTAATTGCTTACGACTTCATTAGTTGCTTATACTGCGTCTTGTTGTTAGAGTGCGAATGTTGTCGATTCATTAATACACTTATACGTTAGATCAAAGTGAAGTGTATACAAACGATATGCTACCCTCTCTATGGTGCGTGACTTTCGTGCATCTTGCTTTCTGGAACAAACATGCCGGAAGGGATTCTTTGTACATTTTCTGATGTTCAGGTAAGTCTTGGAAAATGGATTTTTATTTTCAGTTAACTTTGCATAGCGCATTGGGAATGTGTTCATTTTAGCTCGATATCAGGGTGCGAGGGGTTTTTATTTAAGTAATTGCATGTAAATGTAAGCATCGACGATAAACGGGCACCGACAGAGAATCTCTTTAAGTTATTAAATCTAATGTGTATTAAAACTTTTTTCTAAACGGCGATCTCCATTCCATTATTGGCAGATTTCTGATTCAGTAACTTCTCTGTTTCACTTCTCCATTATAAATATATAAAAAGTACAATGATGCGACTCATCTAAAAAATGCAAGGTCAGCGACAGCCAGAGAGATTTTCTTGAATATCTCGCTCGGAGGTTTTTGCCATTCAAACATGCATACTCTTCATGAACGAGTAAGGGCGTATTTGAACCAAGAAAGAACTGATAATAGTATTTTTACGTTACATTTAGATTAAGAATGTTATTAATTTTATTTATTTATTACGAGCTTTTCGAATAGCGATCAACTTTAAATAGTCGTGAATTTAAAAACTAATCTAATACCACCAATTGCAATATTGGTGATTTGACAGTGGATTGTCGGATGGATCCTAATGGATTTTCTATGTTTCTTGATGCATACTAAGAGTTTATTGTAAGTAGAAATTGCGTTTCTAACCAAAACTCTTGGCGCTGAACAGAATTGTCTTCAATAACAGTAACTTTGTAATGAACATTTAATAACTCTGTAACAATATACTCTGTGCTGTGTAGACCGTAAATTCCGTTACGAATTCTATTACGTGATTTATATAAGCTTGTTACAGTCCGGTTTTGTCTTTGTCACAGAAATTTCAAATTATAAGTGGAGCAATTTAATACTAACATTTATAATAAGTAGATATGTAAATACCCCAAAAAGTGCAATTCGGTCAATAAATTTGCAACCTTTATTAGTTCTTTAAAATATCAGTATTTTCCATGTCGGTGTTAAATTTCTAAATTAGGTACGTTTTAGCAGCTGGTAATTATCAAAATCGATTAAACACCGCTTTATAATACTTAGTGAATAAGTAGTAGTCGGTGAATTATGGTAATAATAGCTTTCTCGGAAGTGATTATTTTCAGTCGTGACGTGAACCTATATGATACCTTTAAAGCATCTTAGGATTACTTATGATTATGTCACTCTTGTGATTTACAGAACTTCTTCCATGACACTCGTTCACGGTTATCAAATGATGGCTGAGTAGCATCACGCGTGCCCTTTGCGCGTGACTCCGCGATTATAGAGAATGCTTTGAAAAATCACTTCTACCATTTGCGACGTCATGTAATAATTTGCCTTTATATCTTTAAAAAGCCAGCATAAATCATAAAATGAGAAAATTTGTTTTTTCATGCTAATATCTCGTTCGGTTTTAGGCTAAAGAATATTTTAACTGGAATATAGATTGAAAACGTAAACGGATAATTTGGAAGGTAATCAGATTAGTACAGATAAAAGCATTTGTTATTGAACTGAGGATTATCGCGACCGTTTTGGTCGTAACTTACGGCCAGGATTTGTGGGGCAACATAAAGTGGCCAGCAGCGACCGGGCGTTATCCTGTTATCTAAGTTATCACGAGCTAAGGAACGGGGCGGATCTCTATCCGCGGGCATCTTTCGCGCAACCACTGATACTAATCCATGAGCGTGGATGGCATTAGATTTACTCGAGTTTGCTGTTCGTGTTTTTTGCTTTGAACTATGAAAACTTGCGTCAGTAGAATTTTCGTGTCGGTATGTTTCATTTATTACAAGTTATATTATCATATCACCGTAAAAGACATAATAACAATATTGGCTAATTTAACATTTGTTAAAAGATTGCAATGCTTTGCTCGATGCCTTAACTGTACAAAGTAGTAGTCGACATTAAGAAATCGCTGTTAACATTTGCCGTTCAGCCGAGTTTTTGTAATTATTTTAATAACAAAGTAAAAAACAATATCTTTTTTACCAAACCAAAAAATATAAAAATAAAACGTTGGCGCAAATTGAAACGACATTTTAAGACATATATACTTTAGAATTTAAAAATCGGTTGTGCCGTTTCTTTAAAAATCGCTCAATACTTTTCCGATATCTGAATCTCTCGCGCACATTTGGCCGTCCCGACTCACCTAATCAACGTTATAAGAAATACATGCAAAAAAAGTCTGTGTTTCAACTCCGACACTAAATAAACAATCAGAGTTGCATCTTTTGTAATTTATACATTAGAATTAGGCATTGTGATATAATAAAATTATGCAGTTTGGCTTAATTTGATGTAACATACAATATGACATTTAACAAAATGCACGACGAAGATGCATTATGCAAAACTGCCGCAAACAAAGGTATGAAATCAAATAGGATGAACGTACCTGTTATCCAGCCGTCACCTGTTCTTGGCCCTATCAAAAAATGTGTCAGTACATTAATAAGTAATATGTTTTATTACACCAAGGTTAACGACCTGTTATAATGTTCTCTGACAAGATATGCGCGGGCCGCTGAACAAAATATACTCCCGGGTTGGAACTGGAAGTATTTATGTCAAATAAATACATAGTTTTAAAAATTTAAACTTGAGAATACGGCATTCACTTTTTATGCATTCTTATACTAGGTAAAAGACTATTCAATTTATCTTATTTCATACGTGATATTCCGTTAACCCTTCAGTAGGCGCCTGTTATTTTGTTACACGAGTAGGCGCGTGGATTACATATGTAATCCATTTTGATTATTTATTATTGCGTTAACAAAACATTTTGGTATTATTTTTTTTTAAGGTAATGCTACTGTAATACCTTTTATAACGTGTAAAAAACAATTTTTGCCTTGAAGTGAATTTATAACCGTTTAACAAAAATACAATTACAACTACAGTAGAGCGTCGATTATCCGAACGTCAATTATCCGAATCGTCGTTAACTTTGTCATTACATTACATTATAATGTGATTGAAATATTATTTGTTGTTCAATATATGTTTATATTCTATCATTTTGAGCGTTTTAGTGCTCATAAACTATGACTGTTCGGTCATCCGAATTTTCGATTATACGAACGGTAGTCGGTCCCAATTAGTTCGGATAATCGACGCTCTACTGTATCCAAAATGGCAACGCTTACGTAGCAGCGACGAAAAATGTAAATAATATCATACTTACAAAAAATATATAAATACTTTATTTATGAAACAAGATTCCTATAACAAAGTATTACAAATAAGTTTTCGTACCAAAATTAAAGAACAAAATACCCCTACCTGTAAAAAGTAATTGATGAAGTTACAGCAACATGTCAACCTGTATTTTCGACACAACTCACACAAATGTCTAACGAATGGTCTTTACACATCCAATTATTACATATTTTACACCATCTCTTGCAGATTTATTCCTAACTCGACCACAATCATAACAACGTCCTAAAAATCCTCGTCGTTCGTGAGGTACTGCCGTTGATCTTGATGGTTGACCTAACAGAATCTTAGGACATCTTTGTAATTCGACGGGTAATTTCAGAATTTCACTTCTTTGAATTTGTCACGTTATCTTTTCCAATGAAATATATTGATGTTCCAGCACTTGATTCTACTTCATCATTTTCTTCTTCGTCATCTGTATTTTCTTGTTCACCTGCAGAATCGTGATCACTTGTTGTTATAATACCTATTTTCTTTCAATTGATATTCTTCTTCATCCAGTTCAGGAAATTTTTCTTCTGAACTGATTTCACTCGACCACTACACAAGAACATCCACATCGGAAGTTAGTAATCTCCGTGAATGTTGCCTTTTTTTCACCCGCCATGTTTATGACCAAAGTGACCAACCAAATAAATACTTGGCAATTCAAATAAAATATTGTGTAGATAAAAACTTGCGTTAAATATTTGATATCACTATATTGCCAAAAATCAACAATCACGATCTCCTGTGCAATCTACTAAATTGATCGACGATTCTGGTGTTAGTGTATCGATGTCGAAATATACGTACCTCCATTTGATCAACGTTTATTTTTTTAGGCTCGAAATAAGTAATTAAAATTTATGCTGAATAGTATAATACAGTGCGGCCTCGATAATCTGGCTAAGTTTCAATCCGGATTTGATAGTACTTGGTAATTCTAATCTGGTTTTTAGACGTCTCTGTCATTTAAGAAGTCTTAATTTGCCTGAACAAGCCCTACATGATATTCTTGAAGATAAAGCTTGATCGAAACGGAAATGAAACAGGAAAGGATCAAACAAACAACAATTACACAGTACTTCACAAAATAATATAACATTTAATTAGTATGCTTCTGTTTTAAATAATTTTTGTTTATGTACTATTTTCTAGTTATTTTGTATTAAGTATTTCTAAAACTGTTTCATTTTAGTAATCCGACTTATTTTCTTATTCGGATCACCACGTTTTTAATTAGTCTCACTGTATTGTAATAAAATATTGCGCAGATTTCAATACAGTAAAATTTATAGCCAAGTAGACAAACAACTATCGGCATATACGGATATTTCTATTATTAGTGAATCAACACAATCGAAGGAAAATATACCTCCTTACCTGATTTACGTTTATTTTTGTTAAGCTGTGCAATGGTGAATGCTTCATTGAAATCTCAAACAAACTAAAATAATCACGCGGTTAGGCGCGTGTATTACATATTGTAATCCAGTAATACTCTAGGGTTAAATATAACTATTCGCCAAATACGATTACTTTATTCTTGAAATTCTGTTAATCAGAAAAATTATGACTGAAATTGCGAAACGGAATTTTATACAAGTTGTAATTCAACTAGCAAATTGTTTATCGCTCATTCTGATTAATTTTATTGATACTGGGAAATGAAAATATTCTATAAATTGTAGTGGTCTATAATACAGTATAATAGCGACGAAAAATTCATTGCTATAAGTAGTGGTTATCTGCATTTGTAATTTGAAAAAATTGTTGTCTGGATCAATATGAAAACCATTTATTATTATTTTCAGTGTACGATCTGGGTACTTTTTGATTTTGCTATTTTCTCTCATTAGAATCATTTATAAAGTTATGTTCCGATTAAAGTTTTCTGCATTAACATTGGGATATAGTGTTCTTTTAACTTTAAATGCAATAATAAAATAATTCCAAGGAACAGTATCTCAAAAATCAAAAATACACTGGCGCTTTATGTGCTATGACGGTCACCGTGCAAAGGATTAAAATAAACGTTGTTCAACAATGAAGACAATAGTTTAATACCCACCCAGCCTAAAAGTGCAACATTTTTGTAACGCAGTTGGAATTTTGAAGCGCTTCTGTCTGGAATTTTTAAGCATTGCAAGGACATAAATTGCACGTAGTACCGTGGTATGTTTGCTGGTTTTTAAACTAACAATGAGTGAAAACCATATAAGCTACGCAACTCTCAAAACTCGATATCGGAATATTTTGTGCAATATTTACGTAACAAGTACCAAATAATTTTATTACAATAGCTAGTTATCTTATCTTTGGACGTGTAGGAAAAGTTGCAGTCTATTTCGTCGTTTTTGAAACTGTTTCGCGCCACTACTGGCGGAGAGTGGATACCCACGTTACTGAACATCTAAGCCTTAGACTTTATATGTTTTACTTTGATTATTTACTTTGTACTAGTGATTGGTTTATCACAGAGTCACATTGTATAAAATATTTATTTATTCAATCCATCTCTTGCAACACGATGTTTCTTAATTGGAGGACACACACTACTTGAAACTTTTTTGCTTTCTTCACTCAAATTGTTTGTTCAATCCTTCTCTTGAAACACGTTGTTTCTTCCTTGGATACTCTACTTGAAACTTTATGTTTTTTTTCACTCAAATTGTTTTTTCTATGGCATCGGGTGGGACAAAAGCAGTGAGCGATATTATGTTGTGCTCACTGCTCTTGTTCACGACCCGTTGCCATAGAAATTGCAAAATAGAAATAAACAATAATGACTATAATAACATAACCCAAATTGTCGCAGGTATTACAAATTTCAGTATTTTTTTAACACTTCAAGAGCAGGATTGAACAAAACGTTATACAACACTCGTGAAGAACCGATTTTGCTCAATTATGTCCCCTAGCACTCTCGATTTCGTCTCATGCGCAAAACTAGTCCACCCGTGAACGAAATTCTTTGCTTATTCACATCAGTATTAAATGCGACCATTTTTACAAAAGTTGTATTTTTATTTTGAAATCAACCTACTGTTGTCTATTGACTAACTAGAATTTTCTCAACTAACTTGGATATAATAATTGGCAATAATGAAATGAGCATATCGAACATTTAGTTCAATAGTGCCATAACTGTAAACGCCTAAAATATTGACACATCACTAAAACAGTTTATTCTAGATCGAATTTGTGGCCATATTGCACCCAAAAACCTATTCATTGTTATAAGGATGTAGTGACTGGTTAGACTAATTTAGATACAGTTATGGCTTTATTACAGTCTATCGATGCATTTATTTTCCTATAACTAAAAATGATTTTTTTTGCAGTTGTGGCCCTATTGAACTCAATGTGCGATATGTATACGATTTATCTGAAGAAACGATTTTAAAAAATCAAAATGTTGGTCATCAAACTTTACCTGAGCTCTATTTCTCACCTAAGACTCTGCTAGTTCTTAATTCGGAACATTATTTTTAAAAAGTTGCGTTTTAATGAACAAAACAATGTTATACAGATATTAATTGCTTTGACGAAATGCACAAAAAATAAATAAATTAGGATTGGAACACCTTTACAATGGCAGAAAAAACATGACTCCAAACAATACTATTTTAATATCATTTTAATGTTACATATAAAGTAGGTAATTCGGTTGGAATAAATTCAAGTTGGTGCATTTAAAATAACTAGATAATTAAAATATTTTGGTATTTAGTTTGTTTCTATTACCTACATCCATGGCCTCATCCTAATAACCTGTAGGTATCTGAAAAATTCAAAATTGTTCAGGAGATGGAAGAAATTAAATTGCCATGATAAATTACCAATAATCGAACCCATTTTTGTATACTGTAACTAAAAGGACTTAATAGATGTTAGGGACCTCAATATTAAAATTTTCACATACATAGGCAGTGTCCTCTCGTAATAATACCAGAAAACCGAAATTTGCCAATTTTTCAGTTACAGGGTGGTATTAGTATGAGGCGATCGATATGCAAGATAAAACTGACGCAGATGCTATTATTGTTAGAGAAATTTTCCTCATAAAGGTATGGATTTGTAATCGCATTTTGGTAGGTAATATGTCTTAATAGCTTTAACGTTTCTTGTCAAAGATCAGTACCTAATGCAAATTTAACTTACACCGTGTTCGGGCAATGCACAAGGACGAAGGATAACAAGTAAGACGCCTTCCATTAATAATGTCACAGGTTTGGGCGCGGGAGAGAGTCGGCGCAATTGTGACTGTCCGTGCCAGAGGGTAAGGTTTTTTTAAAAATAATATGACAAAGGGCATTTTCAAAAAAGTAAAATGAAGAGGAGCGAGTGTCTGGCACAGTGTAACACCTTGTGACGAGGTGGTCAACTATGCCGAAAAACCTGTGGCATCATTTATGAAAGCCACGTAAGTGAAAATGGAATGACTCAATTGTAAAATCAAACGTTTTCAGTCTTTCACTTATATTTTGGCAGTAGTTATTTCATTTTGTAGTATTCCATCAAATACAACTTTAAAACTTAATGGCTGTAGGTTCTTCTTGACAACTTGTATGATTACTTCCAGTCAGATGTTCGATACGGGATGCGGTCAATTCGTCCCCGGCGATTCGTACCCGGCGATTCGTCCCCGGCGATTCGTCCCCAGGCAATTCGTACCCCGGATAATTTGTCCCCGGGCAATTTGTCCCCAGACAATTTATCCCCAGCAAGCTGTATTTTTAAGAATGTATTTGCAAATATTTAACAAGCATTTCGATTTCTTGTATTGAAAACTTTTACATATATGCACCTCGTAAAAAAATATAGATAAGTGGAAATAATCGCATGTGTGTAAGTAAATAGTATAATTATGATGTTAGTGATAAAATGCACATATATTGATGCCGGGAAACCATCGCGTGTTACTATATGCATATTGTTTTGAGTTAACCCGTTATTTTTCGTTTTTAGACTGATTTTGAGTGGAACAAAAATAATGTAAATAATAATGTTTATGATCTCAATGTAATCAAATTTGTTACATAGATGTTTTTGCATAGTTTTGATAATATTCATTAATGATGTTTATATTTATTTTTCCATCGTTGTAAGGCGTTCAACGAATATACACAATGCATGTACAAGTTTTAACTTATTAAGTTTTAATTTATTAAATGGAAATTTCAACCTCACGCGGTATTTTGAAAGTATTTTGAAAATGAACTTGTTATACATCATTTTAAGCAGAATTTAAAACTGCCAGAAATAAAACGTTTCTTTTTTAGTTTAAAATTTTTTAACAACGTAAGTGGAATTATTGTTTCAAGTAACAAGTGACTTATAATATTTAATACCAACCTACATTATTTTACGAAAAAATGGTAAAATGTCAATTGCGGAATCATACGTCAAAAACTGCACTTCATCCCCGTTAATTGAGATGGTTTTACAGAATCTGGAAAATTTAATTTTTGCAAATTTTGTGGTAAAAGAGAACATCGTTTCTGTTTCTGATTCGCCGGATAGTCCGTTTCAAATTTTAAAACGAATAATTCGCCCTTAACACATGTGTGTATCCGGGACAGTTATTCTGTGAAGGGTAATTATTGACATGTATTGTAAAAAGTAAGTAATGGCATCCTTTAAGAGACACACTCGAATGATTAGTCTCGCATATCGTTCAAGAGGCGTCCTGGCTATTGTACGTTTTAATTCAGTGATAAGTTATGACGCAGTCATTGGAATATTGTTATGTGTATCTGTTGTATGTCGTTTTGAAATAAATCAGTGGAACAATTATCAGAGGGATTTAAAAAATCAAGCTAGGACCAACAATTCAGTAGAAGCGTGGCTGGCATCGTGGTTTTATTTCTTTTTGCAGATCGTTTTACCCAAACATATATAAATTCGTTAATTGCTTAAAAAACCAACAATATTTTCACCATTACGAAGTCAGCCAGTTTCTAGCGGGAAATTTTTTAAACCTCAAAAATAAAAAATACGTCAATGTTGGGAGAAGAATAAAATTAATCGTTGAAGACTATCAGAATAGGCAATTATTAGATTACCTGCGTGGTATTTCATATAATTTTGAAATTTAGTTTTATTTTTTTTAAATTTTTATTGTTATCTAAAATAAATTTGTAGTTTTGTTTTATTTTTGTAAATTTTTTATTGTTACCTAAAATTAATTTGTATTTAAGTTTTATTTTTTTAAATTTTTTATTGTTACCAAAAATTAATTTGTACAAATTATAGAATAAATTTTTCGTAATTTTCAAGGTGTTGCATTATTTGATTGGACATAAAACTTATGGCAATGAACTGTTTTCGTAAAATAATGTAGGTTGGTATTAAATATTACAAGTCATTTGTTACTTGAAATAATAACTCCACTTACGTTGTTAAAATTTTTTAAACTAAAAAAAGAAACGTTTTATTTCTATAGTTAAGTAAACTTACTTTTTATTTCCTCAGATTTCCACATAATTTTGTATTTTAACACTTGAATTAATCAAGATATGTCCATTTTTCAGTTATTACACTTTAAAATTTTTAAAAACGCACTTCACTACATTTAACATTTTAAAATTGTTTTGAAACTTTTTTAAAACGTACGTCACAGATTTTTACATTACACAAATAACATTAATTATCGATACTATTTATTTCTGACAGCTTTAAATTCTGCTTAAAATGATGTATAACAAGTTCATTTTCAAAATACTTTCAAAATACCGCGTGAGGTTGAAATTTCCATTTAATTTAACTTGTACATACATTGTGCATACGTATATTCGTTGAACGCCTTACAACGATGGAAAAATAAATATAAACATCATTAATGAATATTATCAAAAATATTCAAAAACATCTATGTAACATATAAACATTATTATTTACATTATTTTTGTTCCACTCAGAATCAGTCTAAAAATGAAAAATAACGGGTTAACTCAAAATAATATGCATATAGTAACACGCGATGGTTGCCCGGCATCAATATATGTGCATTTTATCACTAACATCATAATTGTACTGTTTACTTACACACGTGCGATTATTTCCACTTATCTATATTTTTTTACAAGGTGCATATCTGTAAAGGTTTTCAATACAAGAAATCGAAATGCTTTTTAAATATTTGCGAATGCATTCTTAAAAATACAGCTTGCTGGGGACAAATTGTCCAGGGACGAATTATCCCGGGTACGAATTGCCCGGGGACGAATCGCCGGGGACGAATCGCCGGGTACGAATCGCCGGGTACGAATTGACCGTAAACCGTTCGATACAGAGCATACCACAGGGTACAAAAAGAAACACAGAATTATGCTTGCTTTGAGTTTATTCCTATTATCATTAATGTGGGGCCCACACAACTGATTTTTTTAAAGACACCGAAGTAACTATTGGATCGATATAAATGAAAGTTTAACATATAATTACAGATTCGTTTGGTTACCTTAGAATCTAAGAATCAAAATAAATCAAAAGGTCAAAGTAAAACATATAAAGTCAAGTCTCCATAACTCACTTTGAGTTAAGGAAAGTTCAAGTTAAAGAACGATATTTTTTTAAACTCATTTGAGTGTTCGAATTACGAATTTCGAATCACGGAGTCTTGTTTTGTGGTAAAATATGATGTTAATGATATTGCCATTTAAATTGTTCGACTCAAAGAAAAGTTCAACTGAGACAGAGAGTTGACTGTAATTAAAATAAAAGCATACAGTAATTTGTAACAGGGCGAACGCTAGTACAGAGCAACAGCTCATACGAAGCCGGATAAAGCATTTACTTTCAACTGAGGACTACAATGCGTTAGAAAAGTACGGGAATCAAACAATTAAATAATCTAAATAAACAATTATGCAACAAAACAAATAAATTAATTTTTCTTTAAATTTTCTATTGATGTTATCATTGTAAATGAAGGTCAATTTAGTTTTAAACATTTGGTTTAAAGTAATAAAAACAGAATCCCAGAATTAATAACTAAATTTAAATGTTAAATTAACACATACTCATGAGGTTCAAAATTATAGTTTTAATTTATATCCTATCCGAAATATTTTCGTAAATAAAACAACACAAACAGTTTTCATAATTTGATCAATCATCCTCATAAAGATTTCATTTTATGGTCGTACCTAAGATAAATTTAAGATTACACCTTCTTGGCTCTTGTGACGTTTAACTTTCTCAAGGGAAGAACTTAACTACTAAAAAAAAATACGATTTCTCTGTAGGGTAGTTTTATAGGGTTGGAATCCGGTCAAATTTGTGGGCTGTAATGGTACATATTTTATGACCACTTTATCTGTGCTAAACTTAGTTAAACTGGGAAGGAAATTATGTGATTATTAAAATAATTGTAATTTATGTATTTTTGTAAATATATCTAACCAGTCGTCTAAATGTACAAATTGTGTACAAGGAACAAATCATGGCATATCTGGTTCGTAGTTAGTGGAAATTTTTAAACTCCATACTGTAGGGATTTTTATTTAATAAACGTGTGCTACCACAAAAGAAGGAATAGTTATAATGCCGACTCCCACGCATTTTAAAAGTGCCTACGCGCCGTTTTCTACAAATCAACAAACGACCATTTTTACAGAGTACAAGTTGCCACGTGACCACTAACATTGTTCTTGTAAATCTTATGATCTACTCATAGTTGTTGAATTGTAAATAGAGAATTATAAATTTATAGTCATAAACTGTTTTCGACAAGTTTTCCAACAAAAATTTAAACTAAAATGCAGGAATTTAAAAATAACTTTTAGCATTTTACAGTGTGGTAATTTCGGCCCTGTTTTTAGGTTGCTTTTGGGGTACTTTAATTTCAATCCGGCTGCGATAAGTATCCTGCAAAAATGACTGACGTGATCTTATACATGTTAAAGGATGCCGACTTCAGTCGCCATTCTGACTATTCCCTCTTCTGTGGTGCTACCATAAAAATAATATTATTTTTCGTTAGAGGTAATAGTTGAGTCACTAAGGGGAGATGACGTAATTATCTCACCTGAACAATATCTTGTAACAATACCGAGTTCTTGCTTACGATCGCCGCCGCGATTTTCTTTTGGCGATTTGCCTTTACCTATGTATTTTTTACATTAATTTAGAATATTGTACATTTTCATACACAGAATATAGCTGCAAACATTTTTTGACAGACAGGCACTGTTTTTCTATTAAAAAATAAATTGTAATACACACTTAAATTCCTCCGCTTCTTTCCCTGCTGTTTCTTAACTCTTCGTCTCTCTTCATTTGATGGTGACAATAACCTCGTTAAAAACATGTCTTGCGATATCTTACTTTTGTTTGTAAAAAGCAGATCCTTGTTTCGTTGGATATCGTTCGTGGAGAATTTAAGGGGGAATTCTCAGTTCGCATAAACGGAAGTTTTTAATGGGCGGTTCATTGATTTTTAAGATTTTTATTCACAGACATACGTTTTGGAAGCCTATACACGCTGCAAGCGGTCAGACAAAGGTGCAATATTCATCTTACGTTGTCCCATTTAAGTAGTCTGATTTATGAGTGACCTTCGTGCGTTATTGGTTGAAAAAATTATGTTTCTGTTTAGAGTTCTCGAAACTGATAAATTTCGTACTCGAAAACTCCGCCTAGTAGCCAAAGCTGTACCATGTTTCACTTTAAATTTTTCCCAAGAATTCTTGTTACAGGTTGATTTTACATCCCATTTCATAGGTTTAATTTTGAAAATATTTTTTTAATTCTTTCAAGGACATAGTTAGAATATTTTTTAAATTATGATAGGGCCGTTAATTTTTTGATATTTCGAATTTCATTTTTTATTCTTTTGCTATATATTTTTTCGAAAAAAGAACGGCCATATATTATGTCTTTTATTTTTTTTAAATTTAAAAAAAATCGTTTAAAAATTTTAAAAAATAAAGTCAGCATTTGGAAGAAATTGATTAAGGTAGTGAGCACTCCGCCTTAAGGCATTTATTTTTGCTAGTTTCCTTATGCTTGCACACAACTTGGAAAGGGCCACACGTTTATTTGTACCTGAAACATAGATAGTTTGTAAAGGTATCGGGGAATGTGATGGATTTCTGCTTGGGTGTGCGCACAGATTGATTTGAATTGATTCAGTTCATATCTTGAATATTATATTATATTGCGTTCATGCAGATTTTCACCCACGCACAACTCCATTACTTATCCCAACTACTATAATATGGGTTAGTTTCAATAACCTTTTTATACACACCTGTTTGATTTCTTCTTTGCCTCTTCAGCCTCCTTCATTGATTTCGAACGCAGATTTATTCATTTTTGTAATCACAAAAACTACCCAAACAAACCAGCAAAATGAAAAGACGGTAAAATACGGTAAACTACTCACATGCTGCTTTTATACATTTCCAATACGTATTGGGTAATTCGGTTTAACTCTGCTTTTATAGTAGTCCAGTCAATTTGTACACAAAAAGGGGCTCAACCTTACAGAAGGTCTGTGTATAAATTGACTGGGCTCCTATAAAAGCAGCTTTGTTAAAGAGCTTTAACTTTTGTATAAACGCAGCAACAGACTCGCAGGCTTACAGACGCAGAGTTCTAACAAAATTTCTGCCGCGTTAACTCAAACGGTCGTATCTGCAATATTTCGTGCGTGGGAAAGAATTGTTTATCTAACATGCAAATAGAGACGGCGGTTTATACTATTCTACAATGTTGCTGGAATATATTGAAACGAACAACATATATTAAATAATAACTAATTTGACGCAATACATAAAATTCATGTACAAAGAAAATTGCCACTACTTTGGATTTGTGAAGTTTTGAAAAACATATAAGCGGATTTGTCCATTTATGATCATCAACTCATATTTCGTCAGGTTACTGCAAGAACAAGATAACTCCATTTTATGCATGGATTAGTTTAGTAGGTCTCTAGGCCTCAAAATTGTCATTGAATGCACATCCAAAACAAGGCAAGTGTTCGAAAGTGTTAAACGTGCTATGTTTCACACTTTCAAACACTTATCTTGTCTTGGTTGTGTATTCGATGACAATTATGAAACCTAGAGATGTACTAAACTAATCCATGCTTAAATGGAGTTATCTAGTTCTTGCAGTAACCCGACGATTTTGCCAAACCAATTCAACGGGATTTGTTCAGTTTAGGAGCACAAAAAGTTAAAAGATTACTAAATATAACATTATATTGTGGGTATTTTACCCAATACAGTCAAAAACCTATATTAGTCGATATCTCTTATTGTTTGGTGCAATAATATACATGTATCTGTCTGTAAGAGATATATGCAGTCTTACACTTAATGGTAGAAAGACGGAAAAGATGTATCTATCATATTTATGAGTAGTCCAGTTGCAAAACCCGACATCTGAAACATGAAAAATCGAGTTATTCTTATCGTTGAATTCAGCTCGTCATTTATTACAAAACTAGATAATTAAACAGATCATTAAACGATTTTTTACAATTTTATAAAAAAAATCGCATTTATATTTTGAGGACTAAACTAAAATTGACTAAAATTGACTGAAAATCAAGATGCCGGGTTTTGCAACTGGACTATTCATATGTACTTCACATAACTTGTTCTTGCTCTAAACGCAGTTTCCAAAAGTTATCAAAAATCAGTTTTACCTTGTTTTCTCAAAACTACGTTGTTTTCACATAGTCGGTTCTTACACCAAACCGTTCAATCGTAATTTTGTTCTACTTGTTGTCTAAAAATTACTAGATTTCAAAGAAAATTATCCGATTACTTTGAACACGCTTCAACATATTTAGTTGGAATTATTATACGTGCCGCTACATCCAGAGATAGCCCAGAAGCGCAGATACTCGAATATACTCGTGCGTTAGTTAATAGGATTGTGCTGCACAGCAATGATCTAATAAAGCAAGCACCTTTGGGAATTGTTCAGCCGTGAGTCGTTTCACCTCGAATCAATTTTGTAATTAG
The DNA here is from genome assembly GCA_949768715.1 of Dascillus cervinus. NCBI lineage: Eukaryota > Metazoa > Arthropoda > Insecta > Coleoptera > Dascillidae > Dascillus > Dascillus cervinus. Next base: position 19,219,019 of record OX458316.1, read on the forward strand.
GCCGTCAGAGTGCGGTCAGTCGTGCGTCCCTTGTTGATCCCGTTATTAGGAAATAACTTGATATCAGATGTTTTCGAAAATTCTGCCTATATCCAACGGTTCTTGTGATATCTCCTTACGCACGCATTCCGCGTATTCGCATCCCTTTGTTTGTTGAAATAATAGATCGCAATGCTGCCGAATTTCAATTATCGTGCCAGACATCGAAGTTCTACTACTTCTTACATGATGTATAAATTTATACTGGAAATAACTTTATCGTTTTTGACAGATACGTCAAGTAGAATTTAGCGTTAAAGGGCAGCAAGCAAATCGAGAGACATCTCTTTGTAAGACGAAATCAAATACTTACACAGAAATTTAAGATTTTTTTTATTTGTGTCAATATTTACTTACTTCGAGTAAATCAACAAATTAAACTCAAATAACATCAATTGAATCTTTATGATAACATAAGTTATATTTATTCCACATTCGTTTAGATATACAACAAATTAGGTACTTACAGTATTTTTTCGTTTTCCAATAAAACTACTTTATAGTGAGGGGAGAAATATGATTTATGGAATGTGTAGAAATGATGACCCGGAAGATGTTAAGAGGTAAATTCCGTTAAGTACTGAAATAATTGCAAAATACTGTTACCAAAACGAAATAAATTTGAATGTGAACTTTGTAAGTAATTTGTTACACTTTACATAATTAATTTAAAATGAGAAAAAATTCGAAAAGTTATGGTGAAGTAATTAATTATTAAGTAATTTCTTTTCAACGGTGTACAATTTCGCAATAAGATATTTCTGGAGAACTGAACTTTTTCGGTAGAAGGGCAATAACAGTATACAAATTATTTACTTTTGTAGTGCGTTTAAATAAAATGAATGGCCGTAACGTCAACACGTAGAAACTAATCTACAGAAAAATAAATCATTCACGATAATTGCTTATACTTTGCTTTGCTGCTGTAGACTATCCATGTGTCGTGTCGTATAATTGTCAGTTATTTTACAAATGAAAGTTACAGTGTAACACGAAAGGCACTAATTTTTGATAGATATTAATTATTAAGCTATTGTACAAAACTAAGGGAATTGAAAAAAATTCTGTTTTCTGTTGTTTTTTTAATTAAAAGTAACAAATACTCATTTCGAATATTTCCTACCGCTAAAAAGAAAACACAATTTTTACCTATGCTTGTGTACTACATAAACATTAGTTTTTATTTATTTATTTTTGTCCTACCTGGTATATTAATTGACAATAATGACTCTATTTTAAGGGATGTTATATACGAAATAATGTTGTGTGGCAATTATTATTTTTATAACGGCTTTAGGGCGTTATGAAAAATAAGCACTAAATGCTTCCATTGATACACAATGAAAATGAATGACAACCCAGCGAATGTCGCTTGTTGTTAGATCAGCTAACTAGATTATTCTTAAATATTATATCGTTATACTTAAACTGGTAGGACATAAAATATTGATGACACCATGGGCATTATGAAATAAGCGCCGGCTATTGTTGTACTCCGATCGGGCCAAAGGCCCTCATGTTGTACACTAACAATCTTGAGGGCTTATTTTGCTCATAATGGTACCTTAATGACTATAATATATGTATTAATTATGCATATCTAATGATTACTACTTAATGTAAATACAGTCGAACTCCTCTATAGTGATGTTCGAAAAGCCATGAAAAAACATCACTATAGAGAAACTTCACTATATAGAATTCAAGTATAATTTTACAATTTTGGCAGTCACTTTAAAAACCAATTGATATTCAACACAAAAAATTTAAATTTATTATATTTGAAAAAATATTTGTTTAAGTATATAGAAATGCACACAGTTATTAATAAACAATACAAATTTTCATCTGAATACTTACATAACATGTACTTATTGATGAAAAAAATCTGTCCAAAGTTGATTGCATAAGTAAGGATTTTGCAAGAAATTCTTTTAAGGATTTTTCAGGTTTTCTTTTACCGAAAATTCCGTTCCTCGAGAATTTTGGTAAACCTTTCGTAAAGAATAATCACTATATAGAGGTTTAACATCATAATATAGAGGTATTTTTATATGGCAAACGTTCAAAAATGCACGTTCCTGACAAAAACATCACTATAGAGAAAAAATCATTATAAAGGAGGTCACTATAGAGGAGTTCGACTGTATTATAATTTTATTACCTCAGGAGTTTCTATACATACTTCAAAGTGATTGTTATATTCTCGGATTTTACGCTGAATTATGATTATGAAATAAAGTAGAAAGCTTCTAAAAGAAAGTATTTTTCATGCGATTGAAAAGTAATTGGATAACTAAATGACTTATCATTTTTTTACAATAAATAATTTCAAACACATTGCAAAAAACTTATTTTGTGATACATAATCTATTGTAATTAATACAAGAAGCACAAAAATAACAGTCAGTAAAAGCAGTGAGCGAAATGTTTTGCTCACTGTTTTTGCGCATCTTGTCATAGAAATTATAAAACATAGAAATAAAGAACAATTACCGTAGTAACATAATCCAACTTGTCGTAGGTATCACAAATTTCAATATTTTTCTTTAAATTTCAAGAGTAGGATTCAACAAAACGCTATACAACACTCGTAAACCTTGCAAAACTGGTACACTTGTGAACAAAATTCTTTGCTTTTTTACGTGTACTGTAATATACTATTCTTCAATCCTACTCTTGAAGTTGTTTCTTACTTCGAAACATCTACTTGGATTACACTACTTGTGGAACGTAAATATAAACTACAATATAACTTACAATATTATTTATTAATACCTATGTATATTTATTTATTTTTAAAAACGCGGTTACTTACAGGTAATATACTCGCAACTGAAAATTGATCTGGCTCTGTGACTCGCATAGTATCTTCTGTTGCCTCAACTTGTACGTCCGTTTTCTTGCTTATGTTTGCATTTATTTATTTTTTTTGCTACCTCAATCTTATTGCTCACCGATTCCTTTACATAACTTTCTGCTAGGGATGACGAGTGCCAACATCCATGTCGTTTAACATCAGAATATCAGCAGACGCATTAGTCAAAAATGTCACTAATGTTCGTCGAGAACATTGTCCGGTGTAGGAATGGACATCTTTCAACTTCAAATAATTCGCCACCACAGTCTAAGTATCTTTGACTAAGTATTTATACCTACTGATTGTACTGTGCATTTCCTCAAACGATAACACAAGAAAAATCTTCATTCACCAAGACACGTTTCCCAAAAATTTCCAAACGTTTGAAATCCTTTTATTCGGTACCAAACACAACAAAAGAACTTGTGATGTTTGTTTTCGAAATATTCACAACCAAAATACAGATATCATCTTTAATATCCATTGTTTTGAGATTTACCAGGTCGTCGCATCGCACCCATTACTGGCACGACTTTTAACTTCGTTTGTGTAACTGGCCCTTAACATTTTGGTGAGCACGTCATCGGCAAAATAGTCCGAATTTTAATTTTCGGGCGTATACATAGCTTCCAGAGTTAGGGTAGTATACAGAAACACCGCTTAGCAAAGCAATGGCTAAACTTTTTAAAAAGGCAGTTAGAACAATTTTTGTGTGAGTAGATATTTCGTTACGTGTACTCCGAACTCAACTGAAAGTCTCTACCTGCTTTTTCCAAAGCGCTTAATCATTGTTATGCTAAGCGGTATTTCTGCATACCACCCTTAGTGTTAAACCTGTGGCCTTTTATGCATTTAACTGAACTATATTTACCGATTTTGTTGATATTTAAGTTTGATTTGAAAACTGTCGAATTTTCGATGTGTTTTTTTAAATTTTTTGTTGCAAATCAGATGTTTGTGTTATTACAACTTTGAGTATTTTTTGAAATTTTGCATAACTAAACAGGGGTGCTAGAGATGCCCTCAGTTTTTTCAAATAGAAAGGTATACCTTGTTATCCCTCATATTTGACACATCATTTCTTTTATTTTCCACTTGTCTATAATTGATTGTTTTCGTCTGTGATACGCGCTATATAAACGTGTTCATTACGCCTTAGGGCCATAATAAGCGGGCTTAATGATAACACCCGCAAATTTGTACTACCAATAAAAATACAACAAATCTAGAGAAAAAATTTAATAGTAACAATAAATAACTCAATTTTTAATCTTTACAATTGAAAACACAATTAGAAAATGATCCAGAAATATGGATATTGCCACCAAGCGAAGAATTTTCTGATTTCCTAAATGAAGACATATTTACAATATTGGAGGAGGAACATTCACCTTCCGCTATGTTAACTCTAGCTCCAGATTCAAGTTTAGATCCAGCTAATAAGATAGCTTTTTCTGTGATATTTGAGGAAGATAATAAATTTTGAAATATTTTCTCACAGATAGGTAAGTCCCAATTTCTTTGAATAGAAAGCTCTTTTGGAAGTAAAGACGAATTAGAAATTTCCTTCCAATAATCAACAGCCTCGTTAAGGGATGTAATTTCAAAATTAGAAAAACTAGAAGGTAGAATGGACATAATAAGTTCAGAATTAGAAAATATAGAAGACAAAAAGGCAGGCGAGGAAATATCAATTATAGACCTTATACCTAATCCACCAAAACGGATTGGTAATTTGGCTTGAGTCCAAGATCGAATTGTAAATTTAATATTCAAAATTTTTTCCAAAGAAGCAATAACAATATTATCCAATTCAAGACACTCATCTTTAAATTTCCAAAAAAGACAACATCTGAGATTATAAGTGAAATTAGGTATCCAAAAAGAATGGCGGAGTAAAAATAAACTAATATGAGGATTAATTTTACATAGATTTGAAGAAAGTAAAGAGAATGAATCAATTTTTTTAGAAATGAATGGAGGAATTGCTGCATCGAAAATAAAATATAAAATTAGTACAGTCAAGTGTTTGTTATACAGGGTGGGGCAGAGCAACTTGCTTATTTAGAAATTCAATTTTAAAAAAAAGTAATGTAGATATATATTTAATTTCTTGAACAAGATGAAGTACAACATTTAAAGTTTCTGTTTACACAGTTTTAAAGATGATATCCGGCAGATGGCGTCCATATTGGCGTCTATGATTGGCTGCCAGCAGTAACGCTTTGTTAGCTGATGCGCTGTTAACTTTTGTTTCTGCAACTGGCTCTTAATCAGCATCATGGAGTGGATGAAAGTGGTGTGCACTATCGCGAGTTAGAATAATGGGTCCATGGTTTTTTGAAGAAAACGAACGGATAGTTTCGGTGACTTCTGACCGTTATGACCACATAATTCAGAAGTTTTTCCTGCTGAATGTGGGAGATGTATGGTTCCAGCAGGATGGTGCGACGGCACACACAGCGCGACTGTTAATGACTGTTTTGCGGCAACACTTCCCCGAACGCCTCATCTCCTTGAGTGGCGTTCTGCAGTGGCCAGGACGGTCGCCTGATTTAACTCCCTGAGACAATCTTTTATGGGGCTATCTAAAAGCACTTGTTTGCAACGATCGTCCTAGGACCCTGGTTCACCGGAAGAACAACATTCGTCAAGCTGTCGCTAACATACCTATCGATATGCTTGAAAGAGTTGAACGGAACTTCCGAGTTCGATTGAGGCAGTGTATTGAGAGGAATGAACGCCATCTACCGGATGTCGTCTTTAAAATATAAACTTTAAATATTGTACTTCATCTTGTTCAAGAAATTAAATACATATTTACATTACTTTTTTTTTAATTGAATTTCGAAATAAGCAAGTTGCTCTGCCCCACCTTGTACCTTTTCCAAAAGGTACGTGTCGGTTGAAGCATCCTTGAAAAACTTTAAGACGTCTTCACTCGTTAAAATTTTAGATTTTTGCGGAATGTATCCTTTTGAAATTTGCCGATTGTAGTTCCCTATGTCTCTTTTGTTGTGAACCAACAATGTTGCCTTTAACATAGAGTATTTGGACCACAGGGAACTCGGGGCGAATAATTCTGACTGGAAAGATACCAGAATATCAACAAGGAATATTCGAAAAATGCAAAAAATCTGCTGTAATAATACTGTGATTAAACAATACGTACCAATTCCTGGAAATAACCCATTAAAACTGTTTCACTGACAGTTTTGACCGAATTTTTAATTTTCCGCTCCTAAAATTTGTGAATCTCTCTCTCGTACAGTGGCCGTGACTTTTTTAGAAGTAGCTCACCATCAGCTTTTAACGCTCGTTCAATCACTTTTTCTGGAATTTCTCCGTCCATTTCACGCGAGTTCACACTTTTTGCGTTTCAAACAAGTTTGTTTGAAATTTTGTGAATTGTCATAGATACAAAACAAAGTACATAGGCATAGCAGCCTTGTTTGGTTCATATGAACTTTTTTCAGGATTTTTATCAATTTATATTCATATTTCAAGTGGAAAATAAAACGTTATATGAACCACGGGCATAAAGGATGTTTATAAATCTCGGGCAAATTATTGCCCTCGAATATAAACACCTTCATTATGCCCTTGATACATAAAATACTATTTGAGTTTCGAAAGGGGGTAGCTGTCAAAATTACAAGACATGTTGGAAGATCGTGTCAAACTTAAAATGCAAATTACCGGTTTTGGAAATTTCTAAGAAAAATCATTTCCATTCCACTATTCCATTTACAGTCGGCACACTGTATATTATGTAACAATCCCCTCTTTTATTTGCATTATATCGGTGTTTGTAATTTGATATTTACGAATTTATTTATAATCACAATTTTATTCATTTTATGGATATAGTTTCGATTAAAAAATTACGTTAAAGACATAGTCTCTATAAAATACAAGAATCAGATCGAAATGGAAATACACCGTTCAAAGCTTTAATTAATGATTTTCACATGAGCTTTATCAGTGCCTCTGCAGTTCACACGTCGGTCAGCTGCATTGCGGAATACAATTGCAAGGACCAATTCACAAATATTGTATTGTCTCTAAACCCTGATTTTTTTTTAATATTATTATGTACATTTCCGGCCACCGGAATGTGTGCACGATTTTTTTTAGCAACTTGTTTTTTGCTTTATATCATAGGCGTTCTAAAAAACATCAGCCAAATGTCAATATTATTTTGTTTATGACAAATATTATTTGCAAAAAAAACGTAAAAAATGCCACGACACCCTTCACGAGAGCAAACAAGTAGAGCCGTTGCGAAATTAAAAGAGAACTGGTCGTTAGCTGCTGTAGCTGCAGATTTAAACGTAAGCAGAAGTTGCATTTTTCAATTGGAAAAACGTTGACATGAAAATTGACCGTAACGACCAGTTAGGATAGGAATTGGAAGAGTATCTGAACCTCATGAAGATGAAGATTTGGTCAATTTTATCACACAGAATCCACTTTCTACAGCAGTAAAAGCTCGTGAGGAAAAGGGTGTCAAATCTGGCGATCCCTCTTTTGTTTCCAGCGCTTCCTTGTTGATATTATCATTGGGCTACTCTACTAATTTTACCAAACATTTTGGAAATTTAGGACTGATTATTTCGAAAACTTTCCTCTTCAAAGTCATACGAATTTAACATTTCCGTACTCAGAAAAATGTGCTGCATACAAATTCGTGAACAAAAATATGGGGTGCAACTTAAAACAATGATTGATGACGTCATAGTACGAAAACAAAAGACAATCGTAAAATTATAAATATCAAGAGAGATGCAGCTTTAAAAACTAAAATCGACGTGTCCGAGCGTTTTTCCAAAAACCGCACCCATGAATTTTAAATGAATTTGTTCCAACCCACTCGTCCTAACTGTATATCTCTGCTAGATATTTTTTGGACATCATCGTTTAAAATTACTGATTATGCATGCATGAAAATCGACCAGAAACCTTGCTTTTTCGGCCAGGGCCGTAAGCAAAGTAACCACAGTTGGCAATAGGCAATTCATGCTAAGCATGCGACTCTAGCGTAAATAAATTTAACTAAGCAAATTCCTTGTTGTGACATCACGTCGTCCCACGTGTTTTTGTTATTGTTCGAGTTTTGTAATAATTTGATTAGTTTTCGATAATTTTAAAGAAGAAATGAGCTAATTTGTAATTTGTTTGTTTGATATCAAGTTGTAGACCAGATTTAAAGTGTCAGTGTTAATATTTACCATGAATACATCCGAAAGTAACCTAAAAAGTTTCTCACGCTGAAGCTATTGAGATTGCTCAAATATCTTTGGCTAGGGTCCATATTGAAAGGCCTATTCAGAGAATAAAATGGTTTAAAATATTGGCAAATCGCTTGACAGCCAATCTAATACCAATTGCAGATGATATTTTTGTAATGGTATGTGCACTTGTAAACCTTTCAAACCCAATCCAAACAGATGATAAGTTTATTGAGTGAAAACAAATACTAATTCTGATAAAAAAAACAATACTTTATTTCATTTACACAAAGATGATGCAACATTTTTGTTAAATACAGTCGAACTCCTCTATAGTGACCTCCTCTATAATGATTTTTTCTCTATAGTGATGTTTTTGTCAAGAACGTGCATTTTTGCATGTTTTGCCTATAAAAATACCTCTAAATTATGATGTTAAGCCTCTATATAGTGATTATTCGTTAAGAAAGGTTTACCAAAATTCTCGGGGAACGGAATTTTCGGTAATAGAAAATACAGTAAATGTATTGAATAACTGATTTTTTTTCAAATTTCGACTACCTGAAAAATTCTTAGAAGAATTTCTTGCAAATTTCTTACTTACGGGAATTTCCATTTTTAATAGTATTGCTGTGCAATCAACTTTGGACTAATTTTTCATTAATAAGTACATGCTATGTAACTATTCAATTACATACGATAAAAATCTGTATTGTTTATTAATAACTGTGTATTTCTAATTTTTATTTTTTTATTTAACAGTTTATTTGCAATCTGTCATAATACATCAGGCAATCAGTAATTCTTGTGGGATATTGCCTACATTAGCAATTGCCCTTATTTCTAAATAAACAAATATTTTTTCAAACATAATAAATCTTAATTTTTTGTTTCATTTTGAATTATCGATTGGTTTTTAAAGTGGCTGCCAAAACTGTAAAATTATACTTGAATTCTATATAGTGAAGTTTCCCTATAGTGATGTTTTTTCATTGCCTTTCGAACATCACTATAGAGGAGTTCGACTGTAGTTTCATGTCGAGAAGCTTTCAAGGTTTTGCATCGTCTCCTAAAGTGATCCCATTTTTCAGATGGTTTGCGCTGTTGCTAATCTTCCAAATCTAATTTGCACAGATGACAATTTTGTAACATAATTTTCCCATAATTTTCCCAATTTTTATAATGCCACATATTTACAAAAAGTCACTTTAACCAGCGACGTGCATTGGCGTTAAAAATTGCTATGCGACAGTTACCTATATTATCGATACGCGGTAAAACTAATTTGAATTCCCAATACCACTAATTTGTGATTGCTTGCGCGATGCCGATAACAACTGACGAGTACAGAGGAAGAACGGGGTAAGTCAATTTTTTTCGAAGAAGAGTTACTAAACCCAGTGGTGTTTTCTAAACTTACCCCAAAAAGCGTATTAAGTCTGGCAACATAAAAATGGCTGTACTGAAAAATGTATCTAAACTGACTTATCCCGCTTTTGCCTTGTACTCTTCAACTGTCAAATATGTCTCTTAACTTTTCTATACAAAAAATGTAAAGTCTCTAGCATTAAATATTTGAAAGTGTAAATTGATTTTCAACAAATTTAGGCATTTTTCGGTCTAAAAAATCTTGTGTGTCACACGCCCAGAGACTGTTTTTGCGAGGGCGAGTCCAGTTTGCAGGTCAATGCAGGTACATTCGCCCTATTAGTGTTTGATAGCAGATTACATTAGAGGAAAAATTAAAATTATTCTCTTATCGGTTATTATCAAATAAACGGTATTCATACGGACAAAATCTCCGCGTTTTAGCGCCAGAAGGTTAAATAAATAGTTAATGGCTAAGTACACGACTAAAGTTTGACAAGATAGAGAAATATTTCTGGAAAATGCAAAGAATAACGCGTGCTGTAAGCGCTGCTCATGTTGAATTATTGGCTTGCAAGTTCACAGTATCTGTGGGCAATGGCCTTAAGTTTAATCGAATCTGGAGACAAAAACGGATTGTTGGTGAATGTAAATGAGAACGTATCAGACTGCGCTTGTAAGGGAGTGTACGTTGTACGAAGGTCGCCCGTGGCTCTCGCAGAACCTGTTCTTTCCAGAGCATACATATCTTGTTGACACTGCAAAACTGGAGTCGTAATGCACCAAAGAGTTCTTACTGTTTACGGCTAGTAATAATTATCAATAGATCCCGATAACATTTTTTAATAAACCACATTTCAATAAATATGTAATCTATGCGCAAACGAATTCTTTCAATTCTGAATTCTTTAGTTCTAACAATTCTGTCGGAAGTCAATAGTGGCGTTCTTTACTAAAGCAAATATTGAAAATCGATTAACGCCAGGTATTCTTCGAGGTTTTCATGAACTTTTTTCATAAATTATTGTTTTCGTTCGTAGCTTGCTTTAACCAACAAAAGAATATCTATTGCTTAATTTACTTAGTTTATTTTTCGATAAAATTTAAGTTAAAATGGAGAGTGCATAAAGATAAAAAGAAAAAATCCAATCAATCTTGCCCCAGGCGCTCTCAGTTACAGTAACTAGTAAATCATTGGGCGTGTTTTATATCCTCGTTACGAGCGCAAACTCCTTGTCTACATCGTATCGTTGAGAAAGCCCATGCATGGAAACACGATTCACAGATTTTCGCATTACCAAAGACCCTTTTCGCTAAGCAGGAATTAATGCCGAGGATTGTGAGAATAGTCCAGCAGTCGAACGAAAATGGAGTTAGCAACGAAAAGGTCTCAACTTCCACAAATCTGTTACAAAAAAACGTTGAACGTTTTGCTCTTTGTTTGTTTTTCTTCCTTTCTGTAAACGGTCGAATGATTCGGGAATTAGGCCGCTAAGTGCCCGCGAAAATATGTTACTAGCAGCTACTGTGGAAAAGTTCAATTTCATAAAACAATAGTAAATAATTTTGTAACTTATTTACTTAACATTTTTAAAGTTTTTACTTAATCTTCATAGGTTTATTAATTTAAATTATTTTAAACTTTTATTTTAGAAATTATTTGAAAAAACTTTTGAAAAGGTTTTGGTTTGGTTTATTCTGTTACAAAGTTCCTTCAATAAATCTTAATAAAAATAATGTAATGTAATAAGAAACTTAATCAGGGTAAAAATACAGAAGTAAGAGGTTTACGTTTTGTTGGCAGCAACTCTATTTCATAATTACGATGTCGTTTAATGTACAGGGTGCCCATTTTATTTATTCGCGACTGAAGATCTAGAAATAATCAAGACGTTAAAAATATTGTGTGTTGACGACAATGTTTTTTTTTTAATGCATATTTTATATTTGGTAAAAATATTGCTATGCATTTAATTATTCATTTTAACACGACATTATTATAATGTGTAATATGCTTTCTTTGTTATACAGGGTGCTTAAAAATAGCACCGACACGCTTCGGAAAAAAATCCTTCAATTCATTTTAACAAAAAAAAACCGCCTTGAACATTTTTCCGGCCCGCGAAATTCATCACACTTTTACAAAATATATTTATTTTATAATGGTCAAAGTAGTGAAAACCAATGTATTAGAAAATAGTAGGTCCAATTCTAATATGGGGATATACCATTTTATATGTGGCCCGCGGAATTATGATGCATTTCCAAAGTGGCCCGCAAGATCATTTGGTTTGGCCACCCCTAATTTAGGCGGTAATAATTGCTCTTGGTTATGATAGTAAATATTTAATTGTCGAATGTTTCGAGGTTATTTGGTTTTAGGTAAATCGACCACTTTGAAGGTACCTACTTCTAATACGGAAAATAAAAAATCAAATTACTCTTTAATTTTTTTGATTGGTGTATAGTAAGGTTGCGATGACAGGGTTTATTATTACAGTTAGTCAATTCCAAATAAGTATATCCGGAAAATCGTTCACCAATCCTGGGATGCAGGGGGGCATTGAGGCCGTGAAAAATGGTAATCTCAAGGCACGCTCATTTTGAGTGATTAAAACTATTACTGAAGTGCTGAAGTTTTATTAATCTTTTACAATGTTCACACTTTACCTAACTCAGAAAAGGGGTGAACCACTTTACCTACCCAGCCGAGGTAAAGTGGCTAATTTACCTCATCCGCTTATTCGATTATTTCAATTCTTTGGGTGTTAGTGAGCGAGATCATTTTTCGCACTAATAAACTAGAATAAATTTCCTACCTGAGTGCATACGAGTCAATACAATATGCCTATAATTCTAGGATATGTGAACCTTTATTCCTTAAGGTAGTCACTTTATCTCGCCTTCCAGGGTACCAGTTTTGTAAACAAACGGTTCTTCACGAGTGAAAAAAAAGAAAGTTTCAAATAGTGTATTCTAGTAAGAAACAATGTTTCAAGAGAAGGATTGAACAAAAATATTTTTCTACTTTGGTATCATAAGCGAGTTTTTGTGAAACTGAAAGTAGTGTCACAAAGGAACTTTTTGTGACACGGCTTTTGTTTTTTTTTTATACTTATTACGTTGGTATTGCTGTAATAGCACGCTGGCCGGCGCCGGGCATCTCTACCGAGCTCCTGTCAAGGTCAAGCCAAGTGTACAGCTTAATTCTTCCATGACTTATTCACAAAAATATCAAACTCGAAATTTTAAATTTGAAGTTTTAGTTGACAGATGACACATGACAAATACCAACACAACCAGTACCTAATCCTAAAAATCTCTAGAATATTTAGAAAGCACAATTTTCAAATTTTCATGAAACTAAGAGCACCAAAGTAGAAAAAATAGTATATTACACTCGTTTTATAAGACGTATTGTCGCAGTCATGACATTGGAGCACTCCTCGCTTCGCTCGTCGTGCCCCAAACTTATTCGTGCGACAATAGATCGTCTTATAAAACTTGTATAATAATATACTATTTGAGACTTTCTGTTTTTTCAGTCAAATTGTTTTTTCTATGGCAACGGATGGTGCAAAAGCAGTGAGCGAAATGTTGTGCTCACAACTTTTTCTCACCCGTTGGCATATAAATTGCAGGACATAGAAATAAACAACAATTACCATAATAACATAACCCAAGTTGTCACTAATAATACCATAAGAGCATTGACAACCATTTTTGAATCAAAGATATTTCTACATGCTTCAATGGTTTCGTCAACCTTTTTCCTCAAAATAAGAAACGGTACATTTCTTTCACGAAGAACTTGGAGGGAAGTGACATCACGTTTCGGTTTACCGACTCGTCGTGCTTTATGGCATCATCACTAGAAAAGTTGACATCATACATGACTAAGCTGAAGGTTATCAAAAGTCAATTTTCGAGTCTCGGAGATGACCATTTCTTGCTGTTATGCTGTTAACTACGAAGGGCATCTAACCTTATGTATTTCTCGATGGACTGGCAAAATTCAATCAGTAATTTGAACGGTACCGGTATTTCTGATGAGGATCATGAGCACGTCAAAGGAGTTTGGTTGCAATTTAACATTTAACACAAGTCTACAAGATGTCTAGAGAATATCGTCGTCAGATATTAAGATATCTAGAAGATGTCTAATTCCGTATGGCGACAGACGTTAGACATCCACTAGACATTCATTTGTCACAAACTACAGTTATATTCGTTATCTTATAGATATTTTTTGAATATGTTACGGGCACAGTAGAAAAGAGTGACAATATAAGCAATGCCCGGACATTGTTTACAATACCTGATGTTCGCTGACATAGTTGAAAATACTACCGTAATTTATGTGTTTTCCTACTATGTCCCGGCTTTGTATACATTGTCCACAGCATGTGTGGCAAAGTTGAAAACAGGAAATGTAACACCTAACTTCCTCAACATGAGAAAGTGCCTCATATTGAAGAAATGCGTACAGGTGGTACTTTGACGCAAGTTCGACCGCAATACAATAACTTGCCAACGATATATTCACAAAAAAATCTTCTCATGCTTCCGAATAATACGACATGAATCAGATTGTGACTAAAACGTCCGACTCTTCTTCCCCCGCATTGTTGATTGATGATCCATGATGCGATGTTATTGTTGCAATGACAGTTATACAAACGGCACTGAGGTCTGAGATGGGGAACCAAAACAACAATCTCAACTCATGGACTAAGCAGTATACTGTTGAAAATGAGGCTTCACCGAAGGTTCTAATGTATGGTAATTCAACTGCATTACTAAGCACTAACAAATTAATAATTTCTTTGATGCAGAAACCTTAAACAATTCGAGTGCGAAAAACACCTTAACCCTTGAAACATTTATATAACCGAAAAGTAATAAAATTAATACAATGCGCATTACAATAACTCGATGGGGTTTTTTAAATATGATTTTTTTAAATGTGTTTTTAAAATGGTTTTTTACAATGTGTTAAAGTGATTTGACATGTTACTAAGTGCTCCAAAGAAGAAAAGACATGAGGATAAATGTAAATGTAAGTAAGATTGCTCATGTATGAAAAATAATTGTATATGACTAATTTGAAATTTGTTGTCTCTTCACCAAGTAATAAGCTGTACGATTAACAATTTTGTAATAATTTCATTGTTAGAGTCTAAATTTGATGCAGTTGATGAAAAATCTATTGAAACCAACTTTATTACCGATGATAGAGTACGGTTTCTTGGCTCCGAGGAAAATTTATCAATGTCGCAACATCGCAAATCTCCTAGGAAACGGTAGCACTTTCCAATGTCAGTTCTCTTGTCAAATGTGAACGATACAAGTCAAATGTTCTAAAAAGTCTTAAAATGGAATACAATTTCAGTGAATATCTTGACATGTTGCACCGCTTGAGTGCAGCAGATAATAACGCATCGGAAGCTGCTAGAGAATATGCTAGACAATATCCAAATCGACGTCATCCAGTTGCTAACGTAATTAGAAGAGTGGAGTAAAGATTAAGAGGAAATGGTCAAATAATGCCGATTTCTGTAAATGGTGGACGACTTCGTGTATTTCGTACACCAGCGTTGGAAGCAGTTGTGGAAGCGATATAGACTGCACCAGAACGAAGCATACGAAGATTAGCGCCACAGTCACTCTAAGTCATTTTTTCATATTCTGAGATATTTAAGATTTTATAATAATAATAGTAAATTTAAACTTTTAATTCAAATTTAATGTTTTTTCCCGATATGGAATTAATAAAATAAAATAAGAAATAAATTTAAAAAAAAAAAACGAAATACACATAATGACAATAAATCAAATAGTTTTTTAAAATGTTTTGAAGTTTTTTCAAGAGTTTTTAAAATGTTTGTGTTAAATGTGTATATATGTAATGTAGCTTATAAAAATTGTGACGAGGAATAAACAGTCCAAACAAAGAAAAAAGAAGATATGGAACAAGGGACAAAAATCGACATGTAAGTCAGACTTAAAATTTAAAAAAAATTAAGATTTTATGTTTCAATTTGATCTGGAAATCACATTGTTTCGTTTTTGATTGATCTGTTTTTAATAAATAACATGGTTAGGAGCCTTTTAAACGGAAATCAGTAGGTGCGATCGAAAGTTCATCCATTCTCATCAGAAATAGCGCAATATCACTTAAGGACTTTTTGCAATTACCTGTTTGCTGTGTATTATCGGGTAATTGCATTAAATTCTTTTGAAATAAAAAGGTTATGTCAACGTGGCAGTTGTTTATCTTATGCAAGTGACAGTATCTGTCAGTGTTGGTTGCTTAGATACAAGAAGTAGTCCTACCTGAATGCTCATAGACAAACTGTTTAGATTTTAAACAGAATCTATTTAGACCACTTTTGTTGCGATTTCCACGATGCTTCAGCAGAACGTATTGTTCCTATATCAACCACATGCGCCCTTTTTTTATCACCCTGTATACATACGATAAAATATCACTTGTACTTCTTGGAACATTTTGTTAACATCACGCTACTTTACTGGTTGCGATGATTCAGGCTTATTATCGTTATTTCTATTGATTTTTTTTAATGGAATTAAACGAAATTTCGGAACACTTTCTTAACGGGATAAGACTGCAGGAAAGTGGCTACCGCTCGAGTTGGAATGTGGCGGGAGCGACCGCAACCCACGGGAGGCGGACAGTTTGAATGATGCCATCATCTCTTGGCGGTCAAAGGTCCGCAGTGCTTTGACCTCCGTTGGCACACCGGACTGGCGCGAGACCACAACCTGACCTCATTGCGTTTCTGAAACCATATACTTCCAGTTACTTTCGTACATGGACCTATTATTCCGAAAAAGTAAAGATGTCGAACAATTTACGATAAACTTAAATTCCAAGCAACTGTTGCCGATAAAATTATACTTTATAGCCGCAGCAACATCACATAAATTTCAATTTTACGTGAATAAGTTATATTACCATTAAAATTCAACTGACATTGACGCTTTCTGAAACGCAAATAAATATGTGCCTTTCTATGCATATCTTTGAACAATAAAGCGTAGGTGCGGATCAGATTTGCTTTTCATTCTTTCCATTCTTCAGGGTTATTTTTAGGTGCGAAATATGAAAAGAAGTCCTTCGTTATACACATAGGTATTTGTGGCTCATTACTAAATGATTTGCAGTTTTAGAAATACATTCTTGGAATTTATACAAGCCTTATAGTATAAAATTCTCTAGGCCTCTTGGTAAGTTTTGTTATTAAATATCATTGTTACATTACGAAAAGCATTTCAATTATTGCAATTATTTATAATCATCATCGTAACTTTGTACTTTGAACTAAATTTGTAATCAGGGAGTAAGAAACATGTAATTCAACAAAATTAAGAGTAAATTTACAATGAAGAAGTAAAACTTAAATTCATTAAAAAGCAACTCATGAAGTTGGTTGTAAACAACGCGCAAAGCACATTATAATAGCTCGACTAAATACAAAGGATAATGAAGAAACTAATTGAAAATTTGTTCAGTACAGTGGAATCCGGTTATTATAATCAAGGATAATGTCATCAATCGGCTATTGTGATCATAGTTGGTCAGTCCAAAAACACTTATGTATCAAGTCTGAAAAGTACAACTTTGAGGTAGTATGAGTCAGTTGTTTAGTGCTGTTTAATGTTGTTATAAATAACATTAAAAATGTTATCAGCCCGATATTGTTATCATAAGTTGCAAGATACCTGATCACAATAAGCTGATTTCACTGTACTAGACATACATTGAACAGTTGTATATTTTTAAAAACCTGCAACGGTAATTATCCGCTCGTCAAGTTCTTAAATTTATTGGATATTTGGCTTAATTACTTTTAGAGCCACGAAGCATTTGCCTAAATAGGTAAAATCGTTATTTGAAATGTCAGTAGTAGTTGTTACGTTAAAGAAAGCTTTAGGACTTAAATAATGCAATCTTCATTGTAATAAATTTATTTAAAAATCACTTAAATAGTAGATATATTTTTGGCATATTCTTGTTCAGAAAATTTGCAAGCATGGAAATTTGTTGTATATCGCACGACTACCGTTTAATTGGAAAACTCGATGCTATACATTACGGAAGAATAAATTTAAAATGTCCCACCCGGCTTCGAATCCCAATGTGTTTCTCTCCCCTGCATCGTTTCATTGATGCTTTCAATTATAACTCCAGTCTCATTAATCTTTCAAAAGAAGGTGTACGTAACATTTTTTGTACCAGATTATTGTCAGGCAGTGCTACAAGAATGGGTGAACTTCGTCAATTTTGTGTGTTATTCTGAAATTTTCAGGTTTTATTTCATACTTTTGTTAAATAATAGTAAGTATGCAAACGCTACCGCAACTAAGAAAAAATTGACCAATATTTATTATTTAAATTAGTGGTTTAGATTTCATTGTATTGTAAATTACTAACGTACTACTCCTTACTAAGGTTTCATGCAAGAGGCACAAAAGGTTATTGATCGTTTAAAAAACATATTTTAGCATAACTGTGTTTATAAACCATGTTTAAATTAAACTTTAATCTTAAGTTAATAGAAATTTAATCTTATATTATTTAAAGTATGTACAAGTAACCATCTTCCAACCGGAAGGTCTAACATAAAAACCGCGTTTTATGAATTGTAAGAATTATAGCAAAAAGTCTTAATTATAATCTAAACTAAGATATTACCATTACAATAATTTTATATTTTAAAATAATTTTATTCTTCTAATGTTTGGAAAAGTATTACATTTCGGTACCAACCTATTTGAGTTAGGAAAACTCGAACTTTTCTTAAGAAGTGTGGACCGCGCTGTAAGTCACAAATAAATATTTTATCGAAATTACAAATCTTAACAGTATTTTTTTACAATCGGCGAATGAAACCCCAGAACAAGTCTTCGAGAAAGTACACTCAGAAAAAAACATTCTTATAGGCAAGAAATTTCGGCCTTAAATTTAAACTTGCGCGTTCTTAATTTTGGCCCAAGAATTAGTCATTCTTGGGTTTTAAGAATGTTCATTCTTCTTGTCAAATTTAAGAATGGATCATTCTTGATTTTAAGAATGTTTATTCTACTTGCCAAATTTAAGAATGGGCAATTCCCGATATCAAGAATGTTGATTCTATTTATCAAATTTAAGAACGGGTCATTCTTAATTTCAAGAATTTTGATTCTTCTTTACAAATTCAAGAATGCTTCGTTCTAATTTTAAGAACTTTTTTTATTTTTACGAATTTTAGAATGAGAAGGAGTTTTAAAATATTATGAAGTTATTTAACATACGTGCTTTTATTAAAAGTAGGCAAATACAGTACTAAAAGTAAAAATTTTACAACGTCACATCACATTCTTTTGTTGAGTAGCTCACTATATTTAATAATAATAAGTTCAATAAAACATGATATTACAAATAATTGTATAACTACTAAAGTTCACTGTAAAACGCAATAAAAAAATATTTGAGAAATTATTGTATAATTACATACTAAAGTTCACTTTAAAACGATAATAGGTTTTTTCTTTAGACCAAAAGTAAATTGAAATGTGTATCTATTATCTTACTATAAAAATAAACTTATCACAAAAAACTACACAGTCCAATACAGTTTTAATACATTTAGTTGCTAATTATAACAGTCACTTGATCTATCCTTTTTTCCATTTATTGTTGCAAATAAGGATAAGTGTTAAGACGTTGAGTTAATGTTTGGTTTCCAATTTTTTTTGTTGCTTTTCCTACAAATCCTGCACTTTGGTTTATTTTCTTTCCATGGGAATAATTGGCCGAAATTTACATCAATCTAAAAAACATTAACAAAATAGTTACATTGTTCTACAGATATCACAAGAATTTACCAAAATTGAACACTTTGAATGTTTCAATAATGACCACTCGTCTATAAGTTGATCAATACTTTTATTTTTATATTCCTTTAGACGATAATTCGTGGTGTCTTTCCATTTTACGCAGATTTCTTCCCAGAACACGCTCGCATCCGCGTATTTCAGCCACGCTTTTGTTTTGTTACATTCTTCCAAATAACTTATATCTACATCCGCTAAAATTGATGATTTGTAATAAGATAGATACAACACTAAACGTATAATAGATAATCAAAATTATTTCTTTACCTTCTTCGTTACTATGATTTGTTACAGAAGCAACGGGTTTCGCACGTTCCTTCCTTTTTATAAGTCCTTCATTTACCATTTGATGCTTAATATTTCGAAGTTTGTCGTATAATTTTCCCTTCGGATTGCCATCAAATTTACGGGGAACGTAATAAATTTGCTAGAATTAACATTTATGATTATAATTTTTGTTTGTGACAAGTACAATGCATGCGTTTCCACCATGATTCATTATTCAGTGGACATGCGTTTTTCTCGCAAATGATTAACGAAAACGGTGTTGTGTAAAAAAATTAGGTGATAAATAAAAAATAATTTTGAAACTCCACTGTTCACATTTACTTTTTATTCCTTCTCTAATTTTCCGAGAAGATTCAGCAGAACGCAATACTTTTTACAGAATATAAGTAATTTTTATTAATCGTTGGCGAGAAAAATGCATGCCCTATGATAAATAAATTACGGCGTTCCAGATACCCACAAACTTACTTTTCGTTCGGATGGAAATAAACTCTCAATTTGTATCGTTTCTAACGACTGGTCATTCTGTTCATCGACTAATTGCATTGAATTAGTATCATCATCGTGTCACACTAAACCACTTATTACGAAAAATTATCAAAAATTCACTTTACGAAAACAATACCAAACGCACACACCGTAATATGTACTTTGCTATTGCAAGCAGAGCGCATTTCAGCTAACTAAAAGACTACGGCCCGTTGCCGAAGAATAGTCGGCAATAAAATAATTTACACCCATCGCACCCCGCTATTTTTCGAGATTTTGCTCCCATTGTATGACTGGTCTGTTTTACAAGCCGTGTATAACGTAGTACATCTGGAGTTCTGGCCCAAGTCACACAAAATACGCCTTTAAGTGATATGTGATATGTGTATTGCTCTGAGGGACCAGATTTATATTCTCCGAACTTTTCCTACCGATTCCCTAACTGTTAACAGTTGCACTTTTATTGCAGGATCGGTAAACTTTCCAAAGTAACCTTTACAAAACAGCGTATCTAATCTTATTACGTTATGTATGAGATTCTTTGATATTAATATTTACTTTATTAATAAAGCATTTTTTCAAATTTTATTGCGACCATGTTCAAAATGTATCCTTCTAGTAACTTCTATAAAGAAACAATATTTCGAAGAGTTATTATAAAAAGTTTTCATAAGTAATATCACAAGAGAGTGAGAATTATTTTCTAATTAATTTGCACTCTCGAGTGGTATTCGGAAGATTATTTTTTAACGTTTAAATAAAAAATACAGCATAAAAATACAGTTTAATTCATTTTAAACTAAAATAAAACTGGCGACAGATGTCAAAACTAGAAAATGTGCTGTCAAGTAACATAAACAAAATACTAGAAATTATTCTCATAAGTAATATCACAAGAGAGTGAGAATAAATTGAAAATAATTCGACAGATTTTCGAAAACTTGTTGCCAGGGAATAGACACGAGAGCCCGTAGGGCTCGAGTGGCTATTCCCAAATGGCAACAAGTTTGAAAAAATAACTGGAGAATTATTTTCTAATTAATTCGCACTCTCGAGTGGTATTCGGAAGATTATTTTTTAATGTTTGAATCAAAAATGCAACATAAAAATACAGTTTAACAGTTTAAAATAAAACTGGTGACAGATGTCAGATAATTCTCGCGGGAATTTTCTACAGTAGAAAATTCTCACTATAATAATGTTGTGATTGGACAGAATTAAGCACGTGTGTCCAAATACCGCTAAACGATTGGTGAATGAAATCACTAAAAAATAATCGCGGTAATTTTCTACAGTAGAAAATTCTCACTATAATAATGTTGTGATTGGACAGAATTAAACACGTGTGCCCAAATACTGATCAACGATTGGTGAATGAAATCATTAAAAAATAATCAGTAATATATATTTGTAATTTATTTATTTTCGGCAAAATATTTCCACCGAATGGAAACAAATAATTTCAACGTCGGTTAAAATATAAATAGTTATTTATTATACAAGACAATAAAGTTGAATTTATTCCATCGTTTAACGGCGAAATATACAACTTTAATTAATTACGATTATAAATTTTTTAGCGATACACTCAGAAAAAAACATTCTTATAGGCAAGAAATTTCGGCCTTAAATTTAAAATTGCGCGTTATTAATTTTGGCCCAAGAATTGGTCATTGTTGATTTTAAGAATGTTCATTCTTGTTGTCAAATTTCAGAGTGGGTCATGCTCGATTTCAAGAATGTTTATTCTACTTGTTAAATTCATCTATTGTCAGTAAAACTTTAAACGCCCCTTCGAAAAAGAAAATATCGGCCATAAAGCAATTGTAATTTTAAAAAACGTTCCACATCTGGCCGCAAACAATACCTCAGACTAGGGTCATGAACAAGAATTACCGTGCTAAATGTTAGAAGCAGATTCTTGGGCCATTCTAAGATGACATTTCTTTCAGTGTAGAAGCAGAGCTACTATTTATGTTAACATCTTATTTTTGACCCAATATTTTGGATGCTATTTGTAGTTTATACTTACCAGGACTTTCGATATCTCATGCCTTTTAAAAGTGGTGTTTGCTCTTGCATAGTCAATATCGTAGCATACGTTCTTCTAAAGCAATTTCCAGTGTAGTGGGAAGGATTCCGAAACTTTAAAAATTCTGCAATATTTCAATGTACGCTACTTATAATAACAATAGCTAGTTTCGTACATTTTCCACTTCGATATGCAAGGAAGAATACTGCATCTTCAATTGACGATGGATGAAGAGAAATATTTTTGAAGTATTTTAACACTTTGTAGATTCGCTTCTCACGTTGATCTTTATGCCCTAAACACTGGTTTTAGTACCATGATATGTCCTATACAACACAAGTTCGTCTACAGGATGTCTAGAATATATCTTCGCCAGATGTCAAGATGTCTAATGTCGGGCGGCGATATACTTTAGCCATCCAGTAGACATACATTCAGGGGTGGGCTGGAGCCGGCTCGGTCCGGCTCGCGCGAGCCGGTTGTTAAAATGTTAAATGTACTCATTTACCGTCTTTGCCATATACCGAAATATTAACGAGCCGGAGCGAGCCGGTTGTTAAAAATTTGGCAGCCCACCACTGCATACATTTGTCACAAACTCGGACGTCCAGGGTATATCCCGGTCGGACTTCTATTAGATGTACATTTTGTCTATCCAGAAGATATCCATATTTACAGTTATTCGTTATCTTATAGATATCTTTTGAATATATTAGCCCAGTAAAAATGTATTTTTTTGATATGTTTTACCATAAATGTCCGTAATGTTAATGTCCAGTTTTTGACCTCGAGACCTTTCCGGAAGGTGTTGAAAATGGGGTTTGAATTTAAGAAAAACACGTTTTTGAGTACGCTGCGCAAACGGCTATTTGGAAAAAAAAAATTTTTGATTCATTTAAATACCTGACGATATGGGCATTCAGAATCGAACCGAGACCGCTACTCTAGGACCAATAGTTTATGAGCTACGATTTTTTGAAGTTCACCACTTTGATTGCTTAAACCGTAAATGAACTGTTTTTGCTGTTAGTTCACGTCTCGTGCGCTCCTGTCTGATTCACTGGTTACATCGAAACAAATAATATGGCACTGTAATGGGCATTAAAGGCTCTTTACTATGATTTTTTGTTTGATCTAATTGGATGAAAAATGGCCACACGGCGAGCAATCAAACTTGGAAAATTATTGAAAAAACTCCCTAATTTTAGTACGGTTTTAGTGTGCTCTCAAACCTGCCCATTATAACTAATCTCAAAAATTTTACATTCCATGAATACGTGACAGCTTATGGGGCACAGAAGTGCAAAAATTATTTTTTTTACTACTGACACCCTTGGACCAGTGCAGCTTCATCATCTGCTAAGTAAATTTCTAGTACGTCATCCACGGACGAAATGTGCAGAACTAAATATTCAGAACAAGGAAAATATTTCTATTGTCACGTACCTACCTGCGTCAAGTTAGCGCATTTGTTAAACCTTATACACTTTCAGTTGGGGCGATGTCGTTAAAGTACTTATCACGGCTTAAAGTAATAAAGCTGTTATTTAGGTGTGAATTCTTACCGGACGTATTCAGGTAAAAATTTGGATTCTCGAAAATCTTTTGTTACGTAAAGTCATTTATTTCTTATCTCTAACAACATCGCCCCAACTGAAAGTGTATAAGGTATACGCACCTGTACGAAAATTTATCAGACACTGGCAACGACCCCACTCCAATAGAAATTTTTAAATAAAATTTAAAGGATGTCGTAATATAACTGCTTATTATTTATTAACTAAATTTAAAATTTATTTAAACTTTTATAAACTTTTATTATATATATATTGGTAGGAGTAAATCTTTTAGTTCTTTCTTTTTTTGATTTATCTGATTTTTCCCAGTATTTTCCGGGGAAATATCAGGAGTAATTTGAAACTTTTTCTTTTTTTTTCTTCCTTTGGTAATCCAAACACCGCTAGCAGCTCTTCTTCATCAGTGTGGTACTCTACTGTTAGATTATCTTTGTATTTTTGTATTTCTTATGATGGTTTTGGTGTTTGACTTTTTAGGGGAGCTTGTAATTTTATCACTTGCATATGCAATGAGTGAATCATGTTTTCCATTCTTTCTTTGACATTTTTTTCCTGGATCCTATGCATTATGGAATGTTTGCTTATTTTGGCTTCTTGATTTTGTTGCACCAATAAGGCGGCTTTCTGCAGGTGTCGTAGGTCGTTAGCACATTTCCATCGTCTTCAGATTTATTTTATTCTATTTTATTATCATTGCGACTAAGTGGTAAAATACATAGGCATTTTAGGGGGTTAACCGTTGCGTTTTCGATAATGAAACAATGAATCGCATTAAAAAAAAACAGTCCATATATAACATATTACTAACCCTTTCAAAATCGAACATTACCAGAAACAATAATTTGATAATTTACTGCGTACTTATGATTAGCAGCTGTCAACAAGGTTATAATAATAATAATAATAATTTATTTTTGTTTATATCAAATACAACGAACCGTACAAAATAATGTAAGAAGAAACTATTAATTATGGAAAGATGGTATTAAGGTGCAAAATAAAAACGAATACATAAATGGACTTTAATCAAGTAAAAGGTATTGTAGATGGTTATATTTTATGTGTGTTTGTTACGACAATCGTGGATTTTAAGCGACGTAGTTTAACTTTGATTGTTTTATGCTCTTGTAGCTGTGAATATAATTTAGCGACCATTAAACACATTCACTATAAACTTTTTATTATTGTTTATCAAGGTTTTTTGGGGAGGTAAGAAAAATGTATTTTTCTTAACGCACAATTAAAAGGTACTTATAACTTTTCGGTTCTCGTTACAAATGGAAGAAGAATGCTACTTTAACGCACTAGTGCAAGAAGAAATTTGTTTTCTCACTTATGGTAGTGTGAAAACGAATAGAGCAAATAATTAACTAAAAATGTATTGAAATCTTGGAAATTAAATGTATTTGTATTTAGTGAGCGGCGATAGTATGGAATAAATTCATTAAAATTGAAACAGTTGTTTATCTTCGGGCAGGTCGATTTTAATTTAAAAAAATACACATTCTTACATCAAATTGAATTTCTAACCGTCATTTGTTGGAGATTAATGACGTCATCAGCTTTTTTTAAATAGCAACTCCGCATTTTTTTGTTCATTTTTAATTCTCTTTCAATTATTAAAATGACAGTGTGAAAATTGTGATAGCTTACAAGTTCACATAAATTAACAAAGGTGTTTCTGTATTTTTTCGTAGGGAAAACTTTTTAAAATTTTGTATTATCCAGAAATATTTGAAGGGTACAGGAAAAGAAGGAGGTATGTCCATGTTCGCTGATGGAACGAGAATTAAAATGTTTGAGTTGTACTTAATTATATATTTATTGAATAAGTGCGGCACGATTGCTGCGATTTTTGTTGTCAAAAAACTGGTATTTTTATGCCGTCCAAACTGGGTGGGAGCGATTCCCCCACTTAGGAACTGCCCCTACCTAAGGGTGGCAGAAGCAGTCCATATTTCTAAATTGTTCAGGAGAGCTCTTTTAGCGCTCGGACTTGCTATACCTGCTGATGCAAATATCAAAATCAGCTACATCTCCTGACTAACTGCTCTTTTTAATTTAAACTTGGGACATGGGATAGTACCTACTCAATTTTTGCTACAAAATGGCATAGTTATCTCATTTTCGACCAGGAGTGGACATACCTTCTTCTTTCCTTGTGCCCTTCATTTCATTACATTTTCACAAGAATCTTACAAAAATTTAAAATAGTAAATCTTATAGAAAAGAAGTTATTAAGTTTATACTGTCTCTTTGCAAGCAATTACAGATACAGTAGAACCTGACTATTCGGGCATAATTAGTTCCAGGAAACTGTTCTAATCCCGAGTTGTACGAATACCAAATCAAGTATATCAATAAGAAACCATGTAAACTCGATTAATTTGTTTCCAGGTAGTTATTTATTTAAAAATTTGTGAATGAAAATTTAACTATAATTTGATAGTACGAGTAAACCTGATGGAGTTGATAGAAGGTGGAAGTGATGCCCACAACGTTAGAGAATGTAATTAATTTTAGATATTTAGTGTGTCGGTCGATGAAATAAATCATCGCAGCTGATTTCAGCCATTAAAATTTAAAACTACCCGAATGTCGGCGCAAAGAGAAAGAGCAAATTCGAAAAAGTTGGACCAATAGCAGGGTGAACGAATGCCGAGGTGAGTTCCACTGTACCTCGTTCAATTACTAACTGAATGTTTTATCTCGTTCCAAAATAAGTTTCATATTCAATTATTAAGTACAAAAGCGTTTGCAGGAGGAAGCAAGGAGAGAATAAGTTTCCACAATCTAACAGACGGCAACAATTTTCTGCGTCTGAAAAATATAATTTGGAGTATATGAATTTATCTGCAAGATAAATAATGGAAGCCTTTTATTCGTCCGAATTAACAAATAAAAGTGATACGAAATAAGGTTCTCTAAATGAATGAATTTGTCATTTTTGCGTACATATTTTTGTATAAATGTAGGTTGAAACGACGTGGGTTTAAGCTTTGTGCAATAGACAGATCGACCTGAAATTGTTTCTTTTGGTTAATAATAATATGTCATCACTGTTGATATTTTAACTGGATTTGCAAATAAGCACGCTTTATAAACCAAAAATGTTCTTTGGGTGTATTTTTTTCCTAACTTAAAATTTTGGATGAACTTTGTTCATATTAGGAAAAGTTCTTCCACATATTTCTTTACTTTTATCTACTGAAAGTTATTAAACCCCACATTTCTACCTGTTTTAATCCAATAATAAGAGGCTGTCGGTATACAGGGCACGTATAGTCCAGTGGGTGATATCCCTGTTATACCATTATTAATAAGTTGTGGCACGAATTAAGTCGAAAACTTTCCCTTATCACGGATAAGTAACGCTCAATCACAGAATTAATATGAAATAACTTCTTCTTCGTGTATATTTTGATTTATACCACATTATCTTATTTGTGGAATAGACAAATACATTTCTTTCTTGATAGTGTTATCAATTTCTGTATAATGCGATAAAAACGTATTTCATTTTGCCGAATTTCAATTTTTTAGTACATAATGCACTATAGGTAACCATTAGCCACGGAACTGTTACTTTGACCGTCAGGTGTTATGCAAATCAATGTAAGTTTTACTACCCTACCACGCTCGATTAAAAAATGGATTGCTTTGTCTATTGCTTGTATTGTCTTTTTTGTGATATCATTTTGACGTTTTTAAAGAAATTACAGCGATTATTTTATTCATGGCTAATACAGCCAATCACAGTTCGTTATTTGAGGAAGGAACACGGTTTTACAGCGATAATATTCTGATAAAACTTCGAGTTCCTTTATATTGACGTTGCCTAGCATTAAAGATGACATATTACTAAAAATGATAAACAATATTAAGTATAAATAAGATAACATAACAAAAACTTACAAATGAGGCAAAATAGTGGGGGGAGAAAAAACGAAACAACTGTTTAAAATAGAAATAAGATATATAGTCAGTCGATAATTACTGATGATGCTAATAAGAAAGCGAAAACTGTAAAAATAGTAAAAATGCAGTTCTAATTATCGATGTATTAATGTTAATATGTGATAAACAAATGTATGGCAAACTTGTAAAAAGGTTTTAAAATGTGTGTTAAATTTAAATGTGTATTGGTATCTGTGACAAAATACTTTTAAAGAGTATTTTTTAAAATATGACGTAACCTAAAAGTTTACGTTAAATTAAGTTTATAAATTTATTGTGTGGTAAACCAAGGAACAATAATAAAATGTAAGTTTATTTATTTATTTACACTTATATTTAAATTATGTATTCATGTTACTGTTAACACAATAGTTTTATATAATTAAAACTTTCTTTAATACGTAAAATATCTTAATAATACAATGGAAACTTATTTACAAGCTGTAGTGAGCCTAACCAAGGAGTATTTATAAATATAGAAACGACACCCTGAGCTGAGTTAAAGTGCGCCGACTCACTGGTTGATTAATTTTTCTTTTGTCTGTATTAACTAACACCATAGTCGATGCATTAAATATTGCCTTGAGGTGCAGTGCCACATTGGGCGGTATGAATAAAAAAGAGCAGATGCTACATGAGTCTGAGCAGAACCTCAAAGCATATGCTCATAGTAAAAGGTTGGAGTATAAGGTTTTGCTCCTGTTTGTATGAATAATGATATGCTTTTACTCATAAGCATTTGCTTACACGAAACGAGCATATGCTCAAAAAATTTTTGCAGATTAAAATTAATAATTGTACGAATGATTCCAACTAAAATGTAAGAACGTTTTTAAAGTTTTAAAGTGTAAAAAATTTAAAAAGCGTGTAAGATTGACAAAAATTTTATTATTTTCGTCATCCCCATGTTGACCTGGGTGGGATTCGTAGATTCGGCAGTAAAACCTTTTGCTTACGACTGTGCTCTGAATATGGGCTTGAGTAAGAGCTTTTGCTTACTATGGAGTATATCATCCGGTCGGTATGAATAAAACAGAGGTTTTGCTTATGATTTTGAGCAAATGCTCTGCAACTTGTGCATCTGGTCAGCACTAGAGTCACCGTGCTCATGCTCTTCGCTAATTTTATGATGGATTAAGTTGTTAATGTACGTGCACAGAAGCATTATAAAGTACGATGATTATAAAAAAAATAATTTTTAACACGTGAAAAAATGATATAAAAAATTATTTTTTAACAGTAAAAAAATATTTTTTTTAACACGTGAAAAAATAAATTTATTTTTTTGCGTATTAGTTTCATTTCTATAATTTTATTTCCATAAATCAGTTTGTTTTTTTGATATTGTGGAAAAAACGTTATTTGTATTTCGTGTCAAAATTCGTATTTTTATGATGCGTTCGATTGTCTTCGACCAAAATTTACTTCTCACGAGCCATAAAACACACTCATTTTGCCTACTTAATACAAAAATAACTATTACCGATTTGAGGAAAGAAATTTGAGATGGATCGTAACTCACTTTTTAGGTGAAAATAATGAAAATAAAAGTTCGTTTATCATCAAGTTATTTTAAGTAATTTGAAACGTCCCATGAGAAAATGAAAATTTTTTTCCGGTACATTGCAAATCCTGGCTTTCAAACTGGAGTTGGGGAAAAATTAGGGATTCATTATTCGACTGTACCAAAAATTTCCGGTCTTTTTTGCAACTGAAAAGATATTAATAGATTGTCACTTGATTTGTTCCTTTCGCATCATCAAACGACATATTTTTAGTGAAAAATATGAACCACTCTGTTAATTCCGATGAAATAAAACGAGTGTCCACAAAAGGCGTAGTACGTAACACTACTCAAAAGAGTAAAAGAGAGATAGTAAAATCGTCGTGGAAAGAACGCACACACCCGTTTGAGCCGAGCTCTGTGTTTAATTCGGACATTCTAGAATTATTTTGAGCATATGCTCAATTCATGTGAGCAAATGGTTGTAAGTAAAAGCATATCGTTATTCATACAAATAGGAGCAGAACCTTATCCTCCAACCTTTTACTATGAGCATATGCTCTGAGATTTTGCACAGACTCAAGTAACATCTGGTGTCTGAACTCAACGTTTATAGCTTTCTCAGAACCCAAAACCTCGAAATAGCACGTTTTCGAAAGTGCCTTATTGTTGTGTTGCCGAAATCTAATAAAGTAATTAGGTAAACGACAACGGACCATTGCCGGCTTGCGGGTCACAGCATAAAGGAAATACAAATAATGTAAAAAAATTTATGAATTCAAAGAAAAGGAACTGTACTCTGTTTTTATACGAAGGATTAGCCATGTACCGCAAAAAAATCTTCATTTTCTGATGTGATGAGAGAGCACCTCCTCTACTTTGATTACTTTCACCCAAAAAGTGAGTTGCAACCCATCTCAAATTTTTTTCATCAAATCGGTAAAGTTTTTTATAATCGCGATTATCGGCTTCTCTTCGTACTTTATAATGCTTCTGTGCACGTACATTCACAATTGCAGCCATCACAAGACTAGCCAAGAGCACGGTGAATCTAGTAATGACCAGATGTACAAGTTGCAGAGCATTTGCTCAAAATCATAAGCAAAACCTCTTCTTTATTCATATCGACCGGATGATATGCTTCATAGTGAGCAAAAGCTCTTGCTCAGACTCATACTCAGAGCACGGTAGTGAGCAAAAGGTTTTACTTACGTTTTTATTCATAGAACGTGGTAGCATATGCTCGGAATTATGCGAGTAAAAGGTTTTGCTCTCTTTTATTCATACCACCCAATGTGTGCGCTTTAATTCACGTAAGCGTAATTTAGCCAAAAACAGTTATAAATCGTACATTGACTTGCATTTGACTTGGTGGCAGGCAATTTGAACACATTCTTTAATTGTTATGTCTTTTGTTTAGTTTTCAATAAATACCTATGACTTTAATTTAACAAGTGCTTTCATATGAATTTCTAATTATTGAATTAATTCCACAATGAGTCCCTTTTGCAGTAAAATAGGAATATCTTTTTTCTGAAGAAAATTATGGTAAATGTTATAACCATTTTAAAAACTACACTAAATGGGCAATTGTTTAAAATAACTTGCCAGTTCAGCTTGGTATGTTTTTTTTACAGTATGACGCGTCCAAATTAGTTAATAGAAAAATATTAACTCATAAATCGGGCATACACGTTTTTTTTTTCTGCAAAGGTATAATAGCCCTCTTGATTTTACTTTTGAACTGTAACCGAAAATTAGAATTTTAGAATATGGAATGTTGTAGCTGTGGCACTTGAAAAACTGATCTAAAGTATCGATTTTTACAAAATTCGCGAAAGTGCCAATTTCACATAAGATCATATTTTAATATTCTGGTCAGTCATAAGTTGATCTATCATCCCTCCAAGGGACGACGTTGACTAACGGGACACTCTCTATGTATAATGCAATACGTACATTGATTGATTAACATTATTTGTTTACATCGAAAATAGGAATATGTCCAATGTTAAAAAAGAGGCTGTATATGAAATGTACACTCAGTTGCAAGAAAAACGGGCCACCCATTTTATTAAAAGTTTTATAATAGCATCCCTGTTCCTATATTTCGAATAGAACTTTTGGAATTTTACGATAAAAGAGACTATCAGAGTGTAGAAAAAACAGCATATGGCATTCATCAATTTGTTTAATGAACAATAACCATCACAAATGAAATTGAAAGATAAAGTGAGAGTAGAATTAAGAAAATTCATTTTCGTAAAATGAACTTAACAAAGATTACGAAAGAAAATTTCACTTGAATAAATGTCAATACTTCATATTGCTTCATCTAGCCCTGCATATAGCTGCTCATACCATTAGTGAGCTGATGAATATCATTTTACAGAAAATTCTGCCATTCTTCTTGAAATGCCACACGAAGTTCATTTATTGTGATTGGTCCAACTAAACGACTTCTAACTGGTTTCTTCAGTATGTCCCAAACATGTTCTATACGGTTTCCATTCAGTTTTTCTATTCCTACTTCATGCAGGTATTCAACGATGCACCTCTCTGAATGTGGTAATGTACAATGCCACCGCCGATAAATCGAGCAAATGAAACTACGTAATTTACCAAAACCTCCTCAATATACAGCCTTGCCATCAGTTAACCTCTATCAATGCCGACTAATTCAGTGCAGGTTACTATTGATATTCCTGCCCACACCATCACTGAACCTTCTCGTTCTCTTCCATCTGGTGAATATAGGTGAAACCTAGACTCGTCAGTAAACTGTATCCAAACACTTACATCTGTACCACAAACCACATGAAGTTGATTTTTTGTCTGCACTGAAGTCACATGACGATTTCGTAGTGTATTAAGAACAAGAAATCGGTTATCGTTAGCAGTTGTCCTTTGTTTTCCACCAGATAGCAATCTCCGCGTATTTCTGCTGGTTTCTCTAAACCGTTTAAATAGTCTTTGGATGGTAGAAAGGCTGATATTATTATATTATTGGCTACGTCCATCTTCCACAAGAACTACAGCTTTTGCATAATCTTCAGCACTTAAAGCCATAATGAACACACCAACCTCCCGTGGGTGTGGAAATGCCAGTAAAATCAAAACTGACAAAACAAAAACAGTTGAAGAAAGTAGGCACCTGGATATTTTAGGCATAATGTCAAATGGGCAGCATATCTTTAAATTTCATTTGTCGTGATTATTGCCTATTAAATAAATTGATAAGCACCATATGCTACTCTTTCTACACTCTGATGGCCTCTTTTATCGTAAAATAGCAAAAGTTTTATTCGAAGTATTGCAACAGTGATGCTTTTACAAAGACTTTAAAAAAAAATCGGTGGTTCGCTTTTCTTGCATCTGAGCGTATATGGTTGGTTACAACTGGAACTACCAGCTCTCATTATGAGTCGTGAATAACCCACCTACATAATTTATACTTATTATTGTTATTATTTCCGATCCTTTATAAGTATTTGCATTATGTATGTTTCAGTTTAAACTTTTAAACAAACAAGAATCTTATAACGATACAGACAAAATGATAGTAATTACTTACTTTAATACTGATTACGTTTTCCTAATACCTTCTGCAGAAAAAGCATTTGATATTAAAATTTATCTTCACCAACTTAAAACAATCGATGAAATAAAGTTAATTAACCGAAAAGTTTCCTTTTCCCTCTTGTTTTAATTAGGAGCTTTTCTTTTGAATCTCTTGCGAGCTACTAGCGAACTGTATTAATATTGATTTTCTCGAAAATGACTTTAAGGAAACGATCTTTTTATTTTTATTATGTATTAATACCTAGTTTTAAAAAAGATACGTTTAAACTTAAATGTAAAATCGGTTTAAAATATCGTAGCGTTAAAATATTCTGACTTGCAGTTCACGACGCGTTGTTTTTTAAATTGTTTTTAAAATTTAGAGTATAGCCAGTATTTGTAACAAATCATTTTTAACAAATAAATATTGATCATCGACAAATATCAGTAGCTGCGCTTAATTACCCGATCTTGTTAATTTCAAATTTAATTTCTATTTTATGGTTATTTCAGATTAAAGAAAGTTATTTTTCTTCTATTTAGAACTTCCCCGTTTTTACGATCATCATTCTTAATTACATTAAGGTGCAGGTACACCAACCAGAAACCACAAGTACCGCCAAGTAAACCCCAGCTGATTCGCAGTATGAGTTTGATTGCTCTGTCGCAGAGTAATGTACATAAATCTACTAGGAAAGGATAGGCAAGCAACACAAGAGCGGCTGCTGTTCATTGGGAAATTAATGAACTCTCAGACCGAGTCCTGTTTGTCAGGGACGACTTACCGCAGAAAAGGGAGACGAAGACTAATGTAATATAAATAACATTGATTAAATGGAACTTCCCTGAACAAATATTTTAAAAATTAAAATTAAAGAATCATCATAAAAACCAAAACAAGCAAATTACAGCGTGGTCTCAGGAGTGAAAGAGTTTTATTCTGTAAACTGCAACAACAGTTCAACTAGTGATCTAATGAAATATGAAATCTTATGAAATATATAAATGTTTCATATCGGAATATAGTTTTGCTATAGAATCTGAGAATACTAATTAATTAACTTAACTTAACTTAACTTAATTATTTTAATGCTGCAAATTGCATCTTTATGATTCGGTTAAGCTTTGCCTTATCTTACTCCTAAATGTAATATCCATGCTTTCTGCAGTAACTACTTTATTGCAGTCAGGGCAAGAAAGTGTCACTTTTGGCTCTCAGCACAATGCACGAAACCGTACTCTGTTAGACTATTGTAGAAAACAATTATTGTTATGTCTTATTTTCCACTTAATTTGGTTAAAACGTATAAGTGCTTTGTTGTCTGTAATAAAACAAAACTGTTGTAAAAATTTATATAAGTTTGTCAGTTACTATTTTCTCTATGAATGTCGTATATGTTTCAAGATAGTTTCCGAATTAATTTACCGGGAAAAAAAATGTAAATTCAGGATCCGTTGGTTCCAGTCAAGAGTTAAAAGTGATAACATTTGTTTAATTTAATTTTGCGTATTGTTTAGATTTGCTTTCTTACAACAGGCAATGGATAAAAATTGTTTTGAAGCAGAAATATTGTAAATTTGTTAAAATTAATTTTGAAACTTGAATTGCATACTTGTCTGGTATTTTACTGGACTCCAACCTCACTTGTCCAGTCAAATAACTTGAATCGAAGTACGGATTGGGTATCTCTGTCCATCCTTTGATGTTTGGACCTTAAATAAGGAAGCATATATCGGCGTTGGTTATGTGCAAAATTTTAATCATTAAAATACTACAACCACTGGCACATGTGTGGGTGCAGAATTAGTGACCGAGTGGGTTTCATAAACGTATTTCTACAAGTTCAAATTATTTATGGTTTAGCGTTTACAATTTATTTGTTTAGTATAGGTATAACAATATCAATCAGTCCAGTGTTTATACACTTTTATGTAGTGCAACGTGTAGACATTGCGCTAAAACTCAAAGTTTGGGGAGTTCATGCGACTGAAAGTTAATTTAATTTAGAAGTAAAAGGCATTTTGCTCACCTTTTTATGATTGTTATTTTGTCTGTATGAATTCTGGAAACAGTAAACTAGTGGCAATTGTTTGATTTTACTACGAAAAATTTAAACGCAATTGAAAGGGTGAGTGAATAAAGGTGTCATGTAACATTTTTATGAAAATCGATTTTTTCATTTAAAACAATTCCTTTTGCGTATTTTTTCATTGATTAATTTTTGGAAGCTCAGTTTCAGTTAGGTATAGAATTATCAAATGCTGAAGTTGTTATGTTGTAGGGAAAAGGTACCAAAAAATTATATTCAAATGCTTATATCTCGTAACTTAGGTTTATGTACATGACACCTTTATCCACTCACCCCTTCAATTATTAGGCGGGCCTTATTTGGCTCAGGTACTTTATACATACATAAGTCAAAATAAGAGCTATTTTCGTTTTTTTCATTATTAATTTAGTTTCTAATTATTTAGTAATATAATATGTATCAAACAAAATGGTCGAAATACCCTCCTATACAGAACACAGGATCTACATCTTTTTAAAAAAGAACTGCACATTTTCAATAAAAACCTGATTTACTCGACAACTGTTCAAATCGTTGTTGCAACTCTGCAGAATTATTTACAAGTGCTGGACTTCCTATACTAAAATTTGTCAGTAATCCCAAATACAAAAGTAAAGTAGTTACTGTTCTTTGGTAATGATGTTGATGTTTTGGTAATTTTAATTGTAATCGAGATGGTAATCGTAATGTGTTTACAATGGTATTAATGTATACTAGATTTATTTTAAATGACCCGTTCAGTTAAAAACATGGTGATTGGTAATCTTATGTTATTATGACAATTTTGTCCCTAATAACAATTGAAAATTTCTAACATTAACATTACCATCAACATAATTGTGAACGTCGAAGTGATATTGTACTGTTTTGAATGTACCACCAACATTGCATTAACATTGCCACACTAACGTTAACATCATTATGAAAGAGCAATTAAGCAAAAAAACCATATTAATTTAAAGCTATAAAAAAAGAAACTAAGTGCTATTTCAAAAACCGTTAAAATGGGGATTTCTATACATTAAGACTTTTTGACTAATCCTTGATTATACTATATGGCCCATAAATGTTGAACCCGTTTTTTGCAGCACCTTGTACGCATTTCCAGAATGCAGCGTAGAATGTTAGGTGAAATAGCAGGAGGCCCTGAAAGACTGTTAAAAATGCTGGGCGATTAAGAAGAAGATGAAAAAATATTTAAGTATACAAACCTATATTATAATATTAAAAAGAGGTAAAGTTGGTAAGTTTGGATGTAGGAGGTAATCTCCGAAACTACTCATCCGATTTCAAAAATTCTTTCACCAATTTTTAGAATGGACCTTCAGGATGGACATAGGCTGTATATTATTACGTTAAAATAAAAGGGCTTTTCGTGGAGACCAAATTTTGCAACGTAAGTCGATGAAAAAACGGTTGACCAAATTCGTTTCTTACGAATGCTTCCTTAACAGTAAGATATATGCTTAAAAAAACCTGTAAAAAGTTTGGGACGACATACAAGTTGTAAACGAAATAAGTACATTAATTTTAACTGGTAATAGAACTCTTCAAGACCAACAACTTTTCCTAATAACTTTGTTTTGAAAACGTTTTTGTTTTTGAGTTAAAATTATTTTAAAATCTTACACAATTTTCTTACACGCCACTGGAAGCAAAGTTACCTAATCAACAAGATTACCTTATGAAGCGGTTACCATTAGTTGCGACTATTATTGTCGATTTTAAACAATAAACCAATAAACACCAAAAAAAAGTTTTATTTCAAATTTATTTTTAAACATTGACGCGAGAATTGCGCTAGCGAAAATAAAGGAAAACGATAATGAAAATTGTTCAAAGTGTCCACCGTTGTTTTGTACAAATACTTGAAGACGCCGACGAAGTGATTCTTCTACCCTTTGTAACATGGCTCTGTTGTTACGAATCATTGCAGCACCAAGTTCCACCCGTTCTTGCAACATTTCGATGGTATCAATTGATATAGAGTATACTAAATCCTTCATGTACCCCCACAAAAAGAAGTCGCAAGGGTTCAAGTCCGGCATTCGGGCAGGCCAGGGTACAGGACTGCTTCGTCCTATTCAACGAGCACTTTTCGAACATGATAAGGATACAATTACTGTTCTTTTAGTATTTTCCAAATTTTAGCATGCGATACTCCATGTGGCAGTGCTAGCCTTCTTGTACTGAGCCCAGGTCGAACCTCGACACTGTTCAGAACAGCCTCCTCAATGTTTGCAACTTGAGCTGGACGCTGCCGACCACGATCGTAAGCTGCAGGCTGAAAAGATCCGTGATCTCGAAGATGCTGCACCACATTTACAAATATGCGAACATTCCGAAGATGACGGTTCGGAAATCGGTTCATGTAAATTCTTCGAGCTAAGGCTGCATTCCCTTGGCCTTCACTATAGGTTAACACAATATCAGTAAATTCGTTATTGGTAAATCTAGACATTTTTTCAGATTTCACTTGACAGAAGTGACAAATTAATTTTCAATAATAAAAAGTCATTATTTTTCTTTGTTGGAGCATTTCATAGAAGGCTCGTCAATTTGTGGGGGGAAAAAATGATTTAAAAAAATGCGATTTTGAAAAAATGGTACATAAAAAAAGGGCTTATCTCGACGAGTTCTACTACTGGTAAAAATTAATGTACTTATTTCGTTTACACCTTGTATATCTATATGTTAAGGTTAATTCACAAATTGATAAAGTATGACTAAAAGATATACATATATAAAATTAATTTAAGTAGGTAATGTTAAATTCTTATCAAAATAAATTTGCTTATCGCCAGAGAAATTTTATGTGGATAAAAATTCCCTTTTACACAACATTGCTTGGACGAGTAGTTTAGATTTTACGATCGTGTTTTTGCAAAAACAAAATTAAATATCTTTTGTTTCGCATGCGTTCCGAAAACATTAATATAAATTAAAAGATATTATCAAGGTCAAGCGTTATATTTTTGGTGTCAGCGGGTGGCGAGGGCAAGACGCGTACGTCTATGAGATAGGTAACCGCGCGACGCAGTCGCGTGGTCGGCGCAATACGCAGCACACGTCTCCGAAAGAACGTGATTTTTTACTGAGACTCTTATAGTCACAAACTAAATCCCACGCGGGCGAAGCCGGGTACTTCAGCTAGTATCTAAATAAAAGGATACAATCAGTGAACTAAAGTTTTATTCATTATTTTGTTCTCATACAATGATTTCAAGCTGTTTAAATTTGTACAGCGTAACCATTTGGAGAAATAATAATAATTTATTTAAAAATTTTAAACTTGCGACACTGCAAAAATAATACTTACAGGTTGTATTATATTAAGTGTCAACCATTGGTAACTTTATTATTATTTAAGCTACAAAGTCGGTTAAATTCGCAAAGAATTGGTGTTTTTCCCGCTGATTACCATAATGAAAGCAAAAACAACAATTGAACATCAACTGTTGGAGACAGTCACGAAAATAACATTTTTTTAAATGGAATGCCTTATACTTTTTTACATATTTCAAAGAGATGTTTAATTTTGTAGTAAAAAGTCTTAATGCACTAGTACTATGAAATTAACTACCTAGAAGTTACAATTAAGTACCAAAAGTCAAGTAGGCAATGAAAGAGTTGAAAATTGTATCTCGAACAGTTGACGTTCGATTGTTCTTTTTCCTTTGTAATAAGTGACAAAATATCAATTCTTTGCTAATTCAACCGCTCCAATAATAGCAAAGTTCCCAATGGTGGACATTTAATATAATACAATCTGTATATATTCTTATAATACACACAAATCGGACATTAGCCTCTTCTGCCATAATTAGGTTTTATAAGAAGTTCTACGTCAACACAAGATAAATACACATTGAGATCCCAGCCAATCAATTTGATTTTCCACAGTGCATCAGACATGGGAATATATTTAAGAAAATCCGAATTTATTGGACAATTCATCGTATAGTTGCCCTATAAATTAAAAATTGACTTTAGTAGAAAAATGTTAATGTAATTTAAACGAATTCTTTATTGGAGGAGTACAATATGAACACCGTATTCAACTAATTGTAATTTTTAAAAATTTACAACATGCATGTAATTGTAATCGTTTTAAATTTATCTCACACTTATTTAAAACATTTTAGAAAAATTATTCAGATGTTATGTTATGTTAATATTGATCTGAAAGAATATGCTTTCTTTTACAATTGAGTCAATCAGAAATTACTCTACAAAGACGTTGAAGAATTTGGAATGTTATTATATCTTTCTTCGAATTAAAATTAATGCTACAGTAACTGTGCATATGTGTAAAACGATTTAATTGTAATTACCTGTATACAATTCACTATTACTACTACTACTGTTACTACTGTTACTACTGTTACTACTATTGCCATTATTATTATTACAATAATAATTCATATGACTACACTTATTATTTTTGAAAGCACATAGGTATTAACATGTTTCAAATATATTAAAATTGAAATTTCTGTGTTCACAACGTTGACGTCTTATCAAAAACACTATGTCATTTTTAGCGACAAATATATTTTATAGATCTCTTTTTTTAGTCGAATACGGTTGGCATATCTATGGTAAGTAGTTCAATGGAATTTGTCGGAAAACTAAAAGTATTTAAGAGACATAACTAGCATTGCGAATAATTTGAATAATAGGCCATTACAAAAAAAAAAATCTTTATGAAATTGCTACTGCCAATTATTAAATTAAATATACAATTATTAAATTCATAAAAAAAATTAATATTACCGGTGGTATGGGGCATTTTTTGGGTAACGTAAAATTATCCATAAATTTTGTCCACATTTGATTTCGTTTGCCCATAATATCACATATACGGGTTCCATTAAAATCTTTAAGAAAGACTTCGCATCCATCTGGATTACCTGATGTATCACATCTCCATATAGTTATAACGATCTAACACAAGAGATATACAATGTGTCTAAATAACTGAATTCGTTTGCTATAATATACCACACTATTAAACTATTGTTAGTATCCAAATGGCAATTTCATTGCTGTTAGTGATTAGAATTTTTACATACTATGATTTTGCAATGATTGTTTAAAAGTATGTACTATTGGGGAAAGAAGTTCAATTTGATGTAGACCAATACCACCCAGAAATGTTTGAAGGAAATATTATAAATTGAGATGTTACTCACAGCAAAGTTGTTGCTGACGGTCCTTCGTGAGCGTAATATTCCTTTTAAAAGTGCCTCGGGTTCGCCGTTTACGATTCTAATATTATCCCACAGTAAAGGAAGATTTCTAGTTCCCCTACACTGTTCTAACTTACGCATGGTCACTTGCCTACCGCCCTGAAATAAGTCAATATTAGTTTTAAACAAGTAGCCTTTTGATCTTTGTAGTACTATAATACATTTTTGGTAACAAAATTACAATAAGAAAAATAATATATATAGCGAACGTACTGAATTGCAACGGTTTTTATTTACACGCACAAGTTACTTTTATTTACATTTACATTTATTACACTATAACACAAATAAATAAATGGGGAGGAGCAGGTTGTCGTCAGATGTCAGTCGCAGGTGAAAAAGATGGTTTGAACAAAGAGTATAATATAGAGGCGACCCTCTAATGTCTTTTTTGAAATGCTCTTATGACCTCGAAAGCTAGTGCGCAGGCTCACTAATCCGTGGCGTAGTTATTTTACTCTAATAGAAGGGTTAAAAATCGATAAATAGTTACATTTTATTTGGTAATGAAAAATATTTAATTTTTGATTATAAAATCCTCATAGGTATGTCATTTTAACAATCTGCTTTCGCTGCAAGCAGTGAGTTTGCGCATTTTAACAAAACTGAGAGTGTCGCCTTCATATTAATAAATTCTCTTTGATTTGAATTGTGACGACGTCCGGTTTTATACCACCGTCCCGGAGATGTTTATGGAAGGGTAGGTGGTGTGGGTGGCCTACCCCACAAGAGGAAAATAAGTATCGTGTACATATAAAGAAAAGAAATATAAAGCTATTCGTCAAAGATATCAACAGCTGTGATATTAAAGAATAAATTACTTTTGCAACGACTCGTATATAAATAGAATTTGTAAATAATGCAATCCAAATTTTGAAAATATCATTTTTGTACTACTAGCCATACAGCGTATCATTTTGATGTAAGTACATTAGAATGCTGTGAAGTTTAATTTCGCTACCGTTTGTTCAGTGACGAGTAAACAATTTATTATTATTAATTTAAGCTCAGCAATGAAGAAGTTTACATTGTTTGATGATTCTATTACTATCATAGATAAAAAATACTTATAAGGGTGATCCAACTTAATTTTCTGAACTTTATTATTAAGGAACACACACGAAATTAAGGAAATTTTCAGATTTTTTTTTATTTTTCAAATATTTCATTAATTATGAAAAATAGACCTTTAGACTTTCTGCAGCAGTCAATCCTTTCGAGGTACATTTTGATGATTTGTTCGTAAATGTTGGATCGTATCGCGGCTATACTTTGGCGGATGTTGTTTTGTAATTGCTCCAATGTTTTGGGTTTGTTGGCGTGGACAAGACTAACCCCGCAAAAAAACAAATCTAACGATGTCAAATCATATGATCTTGGTGGCCAGTTAACGTCAGCAAAACGTGAAACAATGCGACGTGGGAACTTTTCACGCAAACACGCAACGTTTCACCCAATGTGTGACAAGTTACCCCGTCTTGTTGGAATCAAATAGTCACGTATTGGACATGTAATGGTGTATCGTGAATCACATGAGAATTAACATATCTAGAGAGGTGTAAATGTGTCTTGTATAGAATCGTTCGTACAGAATTATTATTTCTGTAGAACCATTGAACAATTCTAATGCGTCGAGCGGTGGTTAAGCGATCCATTTCGTAAATGTAATGTTGTTTAGGCATCCGGGAATGTGATGGAGCCTTGCGTGGGTATGCGCACGAACTAATTTGAATTGATTTAGTTCATATCTTGAATATTATATTATATTGCTTTCGCGCAGATTTTCGCACACGCAAAACTCCATTACATATCCCGGCTACTATAAACTAACATTTGAGAGCTTGAAAATATGTGCTTATTGACAGTTTGTTACAAACGAACACACTATTATACGAATAAAACACAGTTTATGTGGAACGATGTTTATTCGTCCGCCTTTTTCGTTTAAAGGTGACGGATTAATAATAAATTAAAATGTTTTCCATCGCCTTGACTCCTTAAACAACCGTCGTGCGGCGATAGTCGTCTGTCGTGATCGAGTGGGTAATATTCGCCCCCTTTTTCGAGACGACGGTCGCCGACGGGTCTTTGACAAAGAAATTAAATGCTTGTGGTTCGGTGATCTTCTCTTCGATCGAGTAGGGTTCCAGCCAGGTTGGTCCAAAGCGCTGTCGGCCAGGGGCTTTTCTGGTGAGGACGAGGTCACCGATGTCAAAGGTTCTTGCGCGGGGCTGTACGGGGTGGCGACGGTCCAGGTAGGCTCGTTGGTTGTCACGCGCCTTCTGGCGAATGTCCTCGAGCTCCGGGGTGGGTGGACGTTCGACGTCCGAGTCCCAGGCACCTGGAAGGCGAGGATTGTAACCAAGGAGTGCTTTCCCTGGAATCTTCTCTGCGATTTCTTCGTCTGTTCTTGCGCCTGCTGTTCCTTCACTTTCGAACCGGCAAGGTCGTTCTGCAGCTTGTCGACGGCCTCCTTCAGGCGGGCGATCTGGACCTCCAAACTGGACCTGGTCGTCTGCTCAAGTTCCAGCTTCGATTCCAATTCTTTGGTTTTCAGTTACATTCGCTTGGCCAGCAGATTCGAGGAAGCGTCTCCCAAGCTTTCGGCGCTTTCCAGCTTCGTGGTGAGCTCGACCAACTGGTCCTTCAATGAATTTCGTTCCCCTTCCAGTTCGGACACCAGCGATGCTTGTACCTGCAAGATCAGTTGATCCGAGGACATCTGCTGAATGACAGCCTTATACTTCTTGACAACTTCCGCCAGTTCTTCTTCGTTTTCTTCCAGCTGCGCTTGCAAGTCTGAGCGCTCCCGGCTCAAGCCGTTTGCCTTGTCCTCGACCTCGCGTCGCGCTTTGTGAGCCTCTTCGAGCGAAGCTTGTGTTTCTGCGAGTTCGATGTCGATGCTCTGTTTCGCTTTGTTGGCGACGGCTCGAGAGCATTCCAGGTCTTCGATCTGGTTCCTCAACTGTCGTATAAGTATCTTGCTAGGATTGTCGACCTTCTGTCTTTCGAGCTGAACCTGTGCGTCCCGGAGCAACACTTTAGTCCTTTCCAGGTCTCGCTTGAGCCTCTGGACCAAAGCTTCGTCACCGGCCCGTTCATTTCGATTGGATTCTGCAAACACCGCCAACCGTCTCTCCAACTCGTGATTCTCCCGCAAGAGTAGCGTCCGTTCTTCATGCTCATTTTCCAATTGAACCTCGAGAGCTTTGACTTTTTCCTGGGAGTTGCGTCGAACTTCCTCCAGTTCTTCGTCTCGCTGCTGCGTTTCCCTCTTGGACTCTTTGCGCTGCGACTCCAGAGTCATTTCCAGCCTCAA
This sequence comes from Dascillus cervinus, assembly GCA_949768715.1. NCBI lineage: Eukaryota > Metazoa > Arthropoda > Insecta > Coleoptera > Dascillidae > Dascillus > Dascillus cervinus. The sequence goes on from OX458316.1 coordinate 19,262,465, forward strand.
CTTGGCCTGCTCCAACAGTTGCACCTGCCCAACGAGCTCGTCCAATTTACATCTCAGCCTTAGCAATTTTTCGTCCTTCAGTTCGGATTCCAATCTCGCGTCGGCCAGAGCGCTTTCCGTGACGTATTTTTCCGTCGTGACGGCTTCCTTCTCTCGCAGGAGTCGTTCCTTTGCCAGTTTCTCTTGACGCAGTTCGTCGTGCAGAAGTTGCGTTTCCGCGAGTTTAGCCCGAGCGACCGGGGAGCAGTATTGCTCGCGGAACCTCTTACTGAAGTCAAGAAATGTGTACCCCATGTTTGTGTACACCCGGTACCACTTCTTCGCCTCTTCTTGCAGCTGTTCGGCAGCGATCTCCTCCTGGTCGTCAGGATGTACTCCACACGCATTGAAGTAACGCTCCAGACGACTCATGAAGATTTCTGGATCCTCTTTTGCACGTCCGGCGAACTTGGGTAGCTTGGGGGCTACCGGTGGAGGAAGTGACCTCGGACCTGGTAACGCTGAAGGACTCGTTCGGGACGGTACGGGAAGTGGCGATCTTAGAGTCGACGTTCGACGCTGGAGCGTCTCTAATGCCTCCAGTTGAAGACGGAGATTCTGGATGGTCTTGTCATGATGTTGTATCAGCTGTTGTTGATCTGGGCGCCACTGAGAGGTTTGGGCCTCTCTCAGCAGGTCTTGTTGCCCATCGGCGACGTTAATGTTCGGGTACGCCCTCGTACCGCGCCTTGGGGCTGTCATCTCGCAGGATGAAAGGGGGTGGATTCGTGGACTCACCTCGAGTCCTAGCCTCACGTTGTACGCCAAATGTTACAAACGAACACACTATTATACGAATAAAACACAGTTTATGTGGAACGATGTTTATTCGTCCGCCTTTTTCGTTTAAAGGTGACGGATTAATAATAAATTAAAATGTTTTCCATCGCCTTGACTCCTTAAACAACCGTCGTGCGGCGATAGTCGTCTGTCGTGATCGAGTGGGTAATAAGTTGCTTGATTTACAGCGACGCAAACATAGGAAACTCAAATTGTATCTCCTTTTAGAACGATTTGTTATAATGTGCAGATACTATGTTGGCGTTTTATATATTAAAATCGTTGTTTAACTAAATTAATTAATTTTAAAAATTAATCTATATTGGAATGTTAATTCTCTCAAAAGTATTTTACCAGTTCTTCGGTAAACGTTCCCTTAAATGCCAAAAGTACGAAAGATAGAATTTTACGTGTTTAGTCGTACGATACACTATCTGCAAGTATTTAATCTTTCCGGCAATTTTAGTTTACTTTACTTTTAGGTAAATGTCTACCATTTTTCGAATTTCTGACGGTGTATATACAATTTATACCTTCACTCGTCATTTTTGGAAAGCAGCTTAAAAAAAGACCAAAAAACTAAATCTAACTTTTATGTCAAGAAATAACAATTTGCAAATAACCGTCATAGCAAGGAAACAATTTGTAATAAATAACGTTTTAAATTCAAATATTACTAGTAGGTAGTAGAAAAAATTGGATATATGTAGGCACACTACGGTAGAGAAATATTATTATTACCTTCTGGCCCTACATCTAAACACATCCCTCAGGTAATAAAAATACACTTCTCTACCCAAGTGTATAATATACTATTTTAACATTGTTACGAAAATTACTGTTATTTGTTTTTCAGCAGCTTCAAAAATAATGATAACTTTTTAAAAATATTTTATTTTCATTTCGAGAGCAAAGTTTAAACTGTTTTTGGACGGGTTGTACACTTCGTTACGTCAAACTTTGTATTAAAATTATATTAAATTTCGTAGTATGTTAATTAGTTTTGTTTTTCTTTACTTATGAACATTTTAATAAATGATCTTTAGGAACTTTCATCTAACTGGCGGAGAATTACGTTGTCGCATTATCAATTTATTCTTGCCAGGGGTATTTCGCAAAACGTTAATATAATAAACGCACGGGTCTGTTGATGGATTGACTTACGTACTATATTAACCGCTGTCGCCAGCCGTAATGCTGCACATAAAACAATAAAAAACAGTAACACTTGACGTCCCATTCTGCCATCACCACTTAGCAACCAACCGTCATGGAATGACTAATAGTTATACCCGAGATTTTAATATATTTTGTGTCAAAAACATTTTACTAATGATCATTGTTCATCGATAAAGATCTGCGTAAATGATGCATAGCACATGGAAAATGTCGATGCGAACCTACATTAGTATTCAGAACCATTGTTAACGGCCCTCTCAATAACCTTGATAGCATCATCAAACAATGCCAAATGCGGTTACCCAAACGTTACATTTAAATTTGTATTTACTCTATTTTCTTGTTGAGCGCGCAAATGTGATGCACCATTAGCCTCACTTTAATAGCGTTCAGCTACAATTTTTTTAATTTTTTAATTTACTTAAATTGGCGGTATTTTTTAAATATACTTTTTACAGTATTCGCGGTACTTGAGTCGAAATAAAGTGTAAATATAGGAACACGCGACTACACCGTTAATGGAATTTTGAGTGACTCTTTTATTTTAGTTAAATATTGAAACATTTTAAATAATAATTATTTAAACAGCTAAATGAGTAATTCTGATCTTCGCGTCTTATTTATTTTTGAGTGAAATTTTTAATAAAGAAAAAGGTACGAAAATAGAGAAATACAGTGCGACCTCGATAATCCGGACTTTCATTGTACCGGATGCTTCAATAGTTCGTCCAAGTATTTTAATTACATTGTATACTTTATAATCCCGATTTGATAGTTTGTACTCGGTAATCCGGACCAGCGTTTTTAGACGTTTCCGTCCTTTAAGGGGACCGGGTACGTTAGGAAGCTTCAATAACTGCAATAGATTTAGTGCGTTTGTAACTTCACGCTTTAAATATTTTACAACCGGACTAAATGGATTAGGTAAATGTAATGGGCGTGGCACGTTCAGGGATGTATTACAATATATTAAATTTTTCGTACATAATATAACAAGTGAGTCTATACAGGACAATCTTTAAGGTAATTGCATAGTTGACTAACTAATCATGGTAGGCCAACCAGTTCTTATTTAAATTATAGATGTAAGGGTAGTTTAAGTTATTTTCGTACTAGCCTTTAGTTTAACTATGTAAGTATTTGTTTCATGATCTGTAATTTGTGTGCCCAATTTGGCACTCCCTTGTATTGACACTATCAATAGACGCGGCCCCGGGCGCGTTAATAATAGTTATCTCATGTGCAGACAATTCTAAATAATATAATTACATTGAAACAACAAACAATTAAACAATTGTTTAAATGCAAAAATTTCCCTAATACCACCCTGTGTAGGTTTACATAAAGTTCTGCAGGTAAGCAAATTTATAATTTACAGGCACACGCCGCTCCTTGAATTTTCATTGTGTGTTAAGGGTCCGTTGTAAGCTACTTAAAGCGTAAAGTCATAACCGCACTAAATGTTTTGCCGAACAATACATAAGTACACTTTTCTCGAGAACCGTTCAACGGATTTCAACCAGATTTTGCACACATTTAATTTTAATCTGTCTGAGCTACTGAATAAATGATTTTCAAAAATGTTTATTTCTTATACTTTTAGTTATCGTAGAACTCTCGGAATAGAATTGTATTGCTCAGAAAATAATGCAGTTATTAAATGTGCAAAAACACAAAAATTTACGTTTTTTTCAATTTTTTCGTATCCGACCCCGTTAACACAGTTAAGCATCAAATGAATGAACCTTTTTCTGCAACATTCATATAAATATTAACATTAACAAGTAACACTGTAAACTGTAACATTATTTTTCTCAAAAACTGTTTTTCAAATAGTAACTTAAGGCTTATATTTCACCGACGATTTTTGGGCCAATTTATTTATTTAACGTTTGAAATATAACATAACAACTACAATCTTACCTACACATGACAGTAATTACACCTATGTTAAAAAATAAGTAATAATAATTATTCATTTTGGTTGTCCAAGACAAATTTGCAAAATGCATTAACACTGGTCTTTTTCTAATTCTTTTGAACCGCTTTAGCTTATAGTGAACATACTTTGAAAATCCTTACCCTAAATTTCGGGTGTGAATCCAATCTGGATTAGTTACATCCTTGATTTTCGTCATACAGATCAGCTGGCTTTCCTGCGGGCATGGGCTTGGCTACCTTTAGTGACGTGCTATCCCGGCTCGCGTAATGCCCGGGCAGAATAAATTCTCAATTTTCAATGATTTCTGGACTAGCGAAGAATCACGATTTTTAGTTGAAACTTTGCTGACAAGTGGTTATTACAACAGTTAATATAAAACAGGACCGCACATTTTGTTAGCGAGTTGCAATTTGATCTCCTTCCGAATATTCAATTTCTGGCTAAAATACTCGATTACATTTATGTTAAACTCAGTACTTCTTCTAGAATATTTATTGGCCTGATTTTGATTTGATCCCAGTTAATTTATACACAAGAAAGGGCTCAACCTTGCAAAAGATCGATGTATAAATTACTAGGCTACTATGAAACCAGTTCTGTTAATGCGCATCGAGTTTAGCATGAGTGTGGTAAATGTTTCAGTACTTCTCCAAACATCGTGGTTGCCTACATATTTCCTCGACCTATAACTTTGCGGTCTGTAAGGTTGATTGTCTATACTGCCGTGTTTGGATTCGTCTAGGCGTGATCTATATTTTTACAGTGGAAAAGGGCAGTAAAAGTTATTCGGACGTAATTTATAAACAATTTATTACAAGATAAAAAGGTAGCATGTACCCATCCGCGCGGAAAAAATGTTTTTGTAGGGACTGCCTTCTTCCTGAGCACGGCAGTATAGTTAACAATATGTAAGCAATGCGTTGACGCATTTTTTTTAAGTATATGTACATAGGAGATTTATATACTTGAAAAAAATCTCCCGGTATAGTATGTAACATTTTGTAATTATCTACTTCCAGCGTGTAAATTAGGTTAATTTCAGAAATTAGAAACCTCCAAGATTATTCAGGAAAACGCCCAAGATAACAAAAAGTGAAAGCAGTTAGGCAGCGATTGAGACTACCTTAAAAATGGCATTTCATAGGTATTATTGTAAATACTGTTACAAACTCATTGAAACATTAAATAATAACTCACATGTAAACACAAATAAAATACGGAATAAAATGTAAAACACGTCTGGTCATTCTTTGTAAAAAAGAATGACTTTTCTATTTATTAAGTTCTGCCAAGGCAACCAAAACATGGCCTACTGCCATGTACCGTGCTCAGTTAGGCGGCCGCTTGCATGTAGAGAAGGGCCGTTCCGGTAACACGCCCCCCCTAAAGGCTGAGCACGGTGTTGGAAGTAGCTGTTGCCTTGGGTTATTTATATTATACAGTTTATGGTTCGCTCTTAGCTGCAGTTGACTATCTGTTCCTCGGAGTGACGCGGGTCTAGTACGCCGGCATCTTTCGTGTCATGCCGAAAGCGGGGAAGGCGGCGGAATGCGGCTCTTCGCGGCGCTGTTCGGTCGCTGACGATCCCTTTGTAGTTCGACGCTGTGCGTCAGGACTCAGGGAAGCAGGGTCGTCAAAAGAATAAGATTATCCATAACACTATAATCAGGTTCTAATTGGATAGTTCCGAAATCGGGTATCAATGACTCAGTTTCAACTGGTTCGGCGTCATCCGAAACATCCAGGTTACAAATTAATAGCGGAGGTACTGACAGCAGTCCAAGAGTGTTTCGTGCAATTTTTCGAGGCCTTTTATCAATTTGGGATAAATGCCCACCGAGATATTGCACGTGTTTGCTTTCAAGTACTAATTCCAGTTTGACCAAAACGTCAGAACGTAGCTTCTCAAAGCGGGTCCTGGCGACATAATGGTTCTTGCAGTGCTGCGTAGTTGCACTCTGTTACCGGATCGGTACAGCGGTGGTCGGTTGCGTGGTTGCTTGCTACTGGTTCAGACTTTGCTGCAGGCATCCATAGTTCCTTGGAGTGACGCGGGTCTAGTACGCAGGCATCTTTCGTGTCAAGCCGAAAGCGGGGAAGGCGGCGGAATGCAGCTCTTCGCGGCGCTGTTCGGTCGTTGACGATCCCCTTGTAGTTCGACGCTGGGCGTCAGAGCTCCGGGAAGTGGAGTCGCCTGTTGCAGTGCTGCGTAGTTGCACTCTGTTACCGGGTCGGTACAGCGGTGGTCGGTTGCGTGGTTGCTTGCTAATGGTTCAGACTTTGCTGCAGGCATCCATAGTCCCTTGGAGTGACGCGGGTCTAGTACGCAGGCATCTTTCGTGTCATGCCGAAAGCGGGGAAGGCGGCGGAATGCAGCTCTTCGCGGCGCTGTTCGGTCGCTGACGATCCCCTTGTAGTTCGACGCTGGGCGTCAGAGCTCCGGGAAGTGGAGTCGCCTGTTGCAGCTGTTGTCGTATCGTGTAGCGATCATCGGTTGCGGGCGCCACTGGAGGTTCCTGATGTTAGGATTTGACCCCCCTCCAGAAGGGCATCGCGGCATCGCGGCATCGGGGTCGTTGGTGAAAGTCCGGAGGAAAAATCCTTTCCCTCGTGCCCCACGTTGGGCCGTCAAATGTTACAAACCCATTGAACGTAAAATAAGAAAAACTCACATGTAAACATAAATAAAATACGGAATAAAATGTAAAACACGTCTGATCATTCTTTGTAAAAAAGATTTTTTTTTTTTTTTTTTTTTTTTCCTAATGTTAGGATTTGACCCCCCTCCAGAAGGGCATCGCGGCATCGCGGCATCGGGGTCGTTGGTGAAAGTCCGGAGGAAAAATCCTTTCCCTCGTGCCCCACGTTGGGCGCCAAATGTTACAAACTCATTGAAACATTAAATAATAACTCACATGTAAACACAAATAAAATACGGAATAAAATGTAAAACACGTCTGGTCATTCTTTGTAAAAAAGAATGACTTTTCTATTTATTAAGTTCTGCCAAGGCAACCAAAACATGGCCTACTGCCATGTACCGTGCTCAGTTAGGCGGCCGCTTGCATGTAGAGAAGGGCCGTTCCGGTAACAATACATAGTTTCTAAATATTTCTCACACTCAGTTTCAATTGCTTACTTACCACTCAAGTCGACTAAATATAGGCGTCTTCAAATCTTCCATTAACTTTAACAAATAATAAATTGGAATGCGAATTTTTTAAAGGCAAAAATTATTTATTCATTTTTTAAAAGTAAGTGTACTTTAACCGAAACAGCAGAGTCTTTTTTACAATAACGTCAAGTTTCTGTAATATATGTAGACATAAATGTTCCCATATTTACATTCTTAAAAATTTATACAACGGGTGCGACATATTTTCACATTCTCTCTTTGGCAATGCATACCTTAAACAGTTTCAAAAGCAACTAATATACAACATTTTGTTACAAAACATAATTTCCTAGAAATTATAATTAAAATTCAAACTTTTTATTTCTTATTTTTGTAATCTCTATTTGATGAATAAGTAGTTATACATCAGTTAGTACGCACGAATGAAACTTTCTAACTAAATAAAAATAAAGAACGAAAAGTCGTGCTTCATTAAAGTTCGATAAATCGATAAATAATTTGGCAGATGTCTATTGAATAAAACCTGTGCTTTCAACTTCGTACATTTGTAATTAAATGAAAGTACAACTTTTGACATTTAATTTATAGATAGATTTACTAAATTACACAATGTGACATAATTAACTTTGACATAATTTTGTGGACCTATTGGTTTTAAACGTTATATAGCAAAAAAAAGCCTAATTTAAATTTACCAGTAGACCATAGTGATCAAGTCACCGATTTGTTTTTTACGCCAACCAATTTTCTGAATTTCGACCCCGTGCAATAGCGTCACAAAAGAGAAGAAATGAAGAAGAGGACAGTAATATTTCCACAAACAGTAGCAGGTCTCATACGAGCGTTCTTAATAACAGTCGGCCGGTAATCCTTGCCTGATTGATGGCCCCTCTATGATGGAGCAGGGAGAAAACAGTGCTCCAACCTGCGGCCTCAACGACGCTCGCTCATCACTTCCAGATTATTGCTGTTGTTTTTGCCGTCTTTTTAACCTCTTAAAGATAAAATAAAGGTGAGATTTAAACGGCTGTCTCATAATATCTAAATCCTTTAAAATAAATCCTAAAGACTGCAGCACAAAAGGTCGAAATGATCCAATTGCCGTAATTTTCTTTTGATAAATTTGTTTTATATCGATTTCAGATTTTAAATAGGAAAAGTTTAAAAAGTTTTTAACGTGAAATTTTGATAACTGGTCATTTTAAAGAATAAGACGGTTAAAAAGTAATCATTGGTTATTTTATGACATATCATTTTAACACAATATGTTGAAAAATGATATTAATAAAGGTGCACCACACGGAATTCTCTGATTGGCTAGTAAGAAATCAGATTAGATGAAAAGTACTGTAAAAGGTGCGCCGAGCTTTGCTTCCACCCCACTTTTTGGCCTTAAATACTATTGGAAAAAAAAAACTTATACAGCTTACATGATATCAGCCTTTAGAGAGTCCATATTAGTTTTTTAAGATTGTTCATAGAAAGCCCTAAAATTAAAAAAAAACCTCATTTACATTCAATTTCAACTTTTAGAACTTAAGACTAAAATCAGAATTGAAAAATATTAATTAGATTTCAAGTAAATTGCAGTTATACACAACGAGTATCAATTATCGTTCTATTTACAGCCTCCTAGTTCGACAATTATAAATTATGTGGACAATAGACTGCGGGCAGCGAAAACCGAGGCTGACCTCGCAATTGGAGTACAATCGTCTAGTACTGCATTTGGTACAGGTTTCCAGGACCGCAATGTTATTTTTACAATTTGAATAGTGTAATATCCTCTGGTTAACTTCAAACAATTACATTATTCGCAATTAACCGTTTTACTATCTTGTAAAGCAGTATTACAAATTTTACCGCTATAAATAATTTGAATAGTTATGGTACGATGGTTAATAAAATGTGAAGAAAACACTAATCCCCCACTTACCTTACCTGCATTTGTGATGGGTTCGTTCTATGAAACATAATAAATAATTGACAGGAATAGGTTCCGACCATAGCTAACCGCTCCATTGTCGAGAAATTGTCATACATTCATAAAATATTCAGATTAAACTGGGCTTTCTTGAGAAATAAAATATATTTTTGAATTTAAATTTAATGGCGTGGTGCGAAATTGCATAATGTAAATATATAAAAGTATTAACTGCTCCTATAAAGCAAAAAAACTCGTAATGATCCTAAAAATTATTAAAAATAAGTAAAATTTTGCAATAGAAAGCTTTATTAATATATCAATTAAGTATGTAAAATTTGGGTACCCTCACATAATTAGCAGTTTCGATTTTCGGGGTGGAGGCAAAACTGGACGCACCCTGTATGTGTGCGTGTTATATTCCTGATGTAAAGCAACTACTAAATTTACCATCTTGGCGGTAGTTTAATTTTCCCGAAATTAATTATAATATTTTTGTTGTAAAATATGAAACTAGATGATCAAGTATTTCGGTTTCTATTACCATCAAAATTAATTTTAATATTGTGTCAATGTTATCTTCTAAATATATTAAAATCTTAATGAACCACAAAATTAAACGAATAAAGTACGAAATTTTTCCACAAAAGGTTTAATAGTTATAAAGCCATTGTTTATATTTCCGTTTACCAATAGATACTGCCTTTGTCGTAACGACACTTCTGTATTAGCGTATAATGGAAATATTTTATACTTTAGAACAGTGGTGCGCAAACTATCTTTATTTCCCACCCCCCAGTCAGAGATATCTGCGACAAGTAGCTACCCCTACCACAATTTAACTAAGCACTTGTCGTTACCGAGTCGTGTGAACACCCACGATAAGTGCTTAGTGACAAACTGAAACGGTCAATAAGACGGCGACGATAGTCCATTCCGAACGGATGTCGTGCTACTAATACCGTTTTCTAACACCAAAGTTGACGTTTACTTCTCACTAAGCATCTTAGTACTAAGCGATAAGTACTAATGACAAGCACTAAGCTCGTGTAAACTTAACATAATACTAACCACTAAATAACATGTTTAGACTCAAGGTATTAGTGATAAGTGACAAGTACTAAGCATTAGTTGCTAAGCTCGTATAAACTAGGCAAAAGTGTGGATCTATACCGGGTTTCTACTTTAACATTGAACATACGATGTAAATGTATGCAACCAAGCACACGTCAACCTACTTTAGAATATGTAAATATTGTAATGGCCAGACGCTAAAATAGAAAATTATAAATTTTCTTTGAAATAAATTGTTTTACTGTTTTAACGTCTGGCCATTACAAGACCTACCTTAATGCATACGAGTCATTGCAATATACCTATAATTCTAGGATATATGAGCCTCTTTTTTCCTTAAGGTTGCCACTTTACCTCGCCTTCACCTATTGGTAATAAATTTGCACCACCCGCCTGCTCTTACGCCCGCTCCAGGGTTAAATTCGTTTATGGAAGACTTTCAATTTCATCCAGCTGCTTTAATACTTCATAAGATTTCTACAAAGACAATCAAATTGTAACGATCAAATCGGGTTGTAAATGGTTGTTAGTGGTAGAACAGCTCAGAAAATTCTAGTACAGTGAAATTAGCTAAATTGCAATCACTTTGGTACTTGCAACATGTAATAGCAATAAACGGTCGGTAACATCAGAATAAACAGGATAAAAAGTTTTCATTACTACTTTACTTTTGTTATATCCTGAATATTCTCATAGTCATAATATCATAATTTTGTAATGCACTTATGTAAAATTCGATTAAAAGTGAGTTTCAAAGAAAAGGCCCGTTTAGTACAAATTTGTTAAGAATTATCATCGTTTATTCTTAAAATCGATTACAACAATCAAAGTTTGATTACAATTACCGGATTATTTTAAATTATTTTGTATGGAGTATTTTGGCATCGAATATTATGATAACAATAGTCGATTGATCCATCACTATAATGACCAGATTCCACTGTATTTTGAACATCCAGTGATTGTTTTGAATTTCAGAAGATTAAGAAATCTCCGCTATTTTCTTTCCATAAATAAAACGATGCCTACAGGTTGAAAGATTTGTAGGGGTTCATAAATTTTTAAAATTCAACTGAATTCAACTAAATCTGTGTATCATGTCATGAATGTATGTATGATGAAAGAAGGCGCAGTGGCCCAACTTCTCCAAGTTATAATAATACACAGCTTTCGCACTGTCTTCTTCCTTGAAAACTTGTCTTTGCTAAATCCACGTCTTAGATAAGGGTAACTTCACACCGGCTTGGCGTCTCTACTAAGCTACTGGATTATTCATAAGTTTAAGTTAGTTTGTAACTCACTTTCGCCGGTTGTGGAGCAAACCATTCCGTAGATTGGTAGGTAATCACTTGCTCGTTACTTATCCGGTAGCGGATACACATTCGCCGTGCTGATACTGCGTATTAACATTACAGAACAAAAGGGTTGATATGAACGAATCACTACGTTAAAACGCTTACCGGACAGACAATACATTTTATACTGGCACTTCGTTCTAAGCCTTGAATTATTTAAACATTGTGTTACTGGGGATGGCTTTCCTTTTTCGCTAATTTATTATATTTTACTTCTTGTGGAAGCAATTTACCTTACGTAATTACACCGCAAAAACAAGATATATATACTGCACTAATGAGGTAATTTTTTCACTCTCTTCATTATTTACAAATCCATTTTGCAAAATGAATAAATTTGCGGGTCAAATTATACCGCAGTGAAATTTTGTTGCGAATCGCTATTCGAATATTTCTCGTAGATTTACAAATAACGAGTAATAACAATGATGCAGGACGTAAGCGGATATAAGTTTTAGTGTAAAGATGGGAAAAGATAATCAGAAAAAATACGTGGAAAAATTGAGAGCGCAGAAATAAAACATGTGTCTGATGATATAGAGAGGGTGGATGTTAAACCGGAAAAATATCTGGAGCATGAAAAGAGTAGTGACTTCCTCTCTTACCACCGTTACAAATATATAACGGAAACAGTTCCAATATTTGTAGTACAATAGTGTTGTTTCTTTGCCTAAATTGTTTCATTTATTTGCTATGAATCCTTCGCAATATTTTAGTGTCGCCATTTGATTGATTTGCTTTCATTCATTTCATAAATCAGCAATAAACAGTTTTTATCCTTTATCGAAGCATTAGCCAAGTTTTGAAATATATGGCTCCATTTATCTTCAAACAACGACATGAACGAAGTTAATGAATAATACATAGCTAATTGGCTTAAACCCCGTAGTTAAAGCGTGGCCTGAGCCTGTGGCAACTCGACAGACGTGTAAGGTGGTCGTTAGCACAAAAAAGAACGTCAAATTGATAGCTGCCTCCATTATTTCTGAGTGGTTGTTAAACCAAAAAAGAATCCATAAAAAAGTTCCTTTTATTCAAGAGCTTTTCCGGTTTTTTCCTTTTTACCTCCTGATTGTTTCATTTGTTATTCATCAATATCGATTTTGAAAAATAGACGATTCGCGAGAAAAGCGCCTGGTAGGAAAATGGGATAAATATTTGAGGCGTCAAAGCGATTCCCCCGATAGGTACGTTATATAAGAAATTGAATCAATCCTTACGATAGTTATCTGGCACTATTCCACGAGCTACATACTAAACGAACACTGTAATAAATTTTTTGTTGATGTGAACTAGATTTCTTTTTATTACTGGAACTAGCGAATTCTTCATGCACAACTCTTGATGTATTTTATTCTCCCAATACTAGAGGGCGGCCGTACCATTTAAGTTAATTTTTCAGTCGAAGTTTTAATGTATGCTCCTTCAGGAGTTGCACAGGAATCGACTTGATCATTGTTGATTTCTTTACTGTCTTAGAACAGAATCCTAGATTCGGTAAATGCTATATGATTGTATTTAATAAATGACAAAGCACCTTCGGCAAAGGACGCACCGCGTCGTCGACAGTTATTATAAATATTTTGCTTGGTTAAATTCATTTAAATTTTTATCGTTAAACATTTGGTATTTCTGTTTTACTGGAGTTACAAATTATTAAGTACCTATATAAAAAATAGAACGAAGTAGATCGACAATCTCAAAGACGCCTATATTTTAAGTAAGACGTTCCGTAACTGTTATTAATTGAATTTAAGATACATTTGTAACTAATTTAATTAGACACTGACTAATTTTCATGTTTATTTATTATTCGAACACTTTGAAGGAAAATCAATGTGTTGGTAAATTCTTATTAATTCAGCTGAAGCATGATCCATTAGTAAAATATATGGAATATATTTAAATAATGGGGAATGTTCCTCATTTATATTCTACGCAGAATTTTTCATTGAAACTGATTGGATAAAGGGGGGCCTTGTGACAGGTCATTATGCATCAAACTATTCAACGACGTTGCCGAAAGCTTTCGAAAAGCGGTATATTTTTTAGATTACGAATTACTATTCTTTACTGTAATTAAATTTTTGTACTTGTTCCACACAATCACTTGCTGGAAATATAATTTCATATTTTAATTACATTTTTTACCGTTTTACAACAGAATATTAAACCATTCTATTGCAATTACAGAGCTTTGCAAGAAATATAGTATAAGCATAAGGCTATTTTATTGTCGGATCTCTTCACTAATTTGCTTAGTCATCATTAAAGCATTTTTTAAATTTCAGTTCTTGCATTATTTTTTAGGGCTTCGTTAATTCTATTTATTATCAAAAGAAAAGATCAATTCGCCGCATTAATTCTATTAATTTTATATAATTTCAACTGCAATTTTGTTTTAACAACCATTGGTGGTTAGTTATTTATCTTCACTCTAAAAAACAAACATTTTTTCACGAAATTTGTGATGATAATCGATTAGACCTGGTTTATAGCATCTTCGAGGAATATAAGTACACCTTTAAAATTGTTTTGGTGTTGAAACAAAAAGAGGACTTTTATAATTGTAAAATAAGGATTTTATGTAATTATTTAAAAAAATGCCTAACTATCATATTTAGTAACCTTTCGGGGCTCGCGCAAACTTTTGGGATCAGTAATCTCACATCAACCTGTGAGGTCGCAAATTATTGAAATGAGTTTGTAAACACTTAATAATAAGAAATCGACAAAGTAAGTTATAATGAAATTTTATAAGCATTCAGATTAAGGTTCAAGTATACCCCCCTAAAAAGAAACTGTAAGTTCAAAAATTTTGAAAAAAATCAGGCGTGTTGAAAAAATTAAAACAAGTTTATACTTAAAATTTAAAAAAAATCTGACTAGCCGTTTTGATTTTGCTTACGAAAAAGTCGGTTTTCGTAAGGTTTTTAGAGTGTATCTCGAAAACCATTAGTCAGATTTTCCTAATTTTTTTTAAATAATAGTATTAATAGATAGTTATTACCCTTATTTTTTTTTCAATTTTTGAACTTCCAGTTTTTCTATAATTTTGCATAAACGTAGAAATGTTGCAATATCTTCATATGTTTTTAAGTTATACTATAAAATAGCAATAATGGGGCAACTTTCCACCAACAGGTATAGTTAACAATGAAAAAAAATAATTTACAAATTATTTTTTAATCTTAAAATCAAAAAGAAAATTCAAAATTAGAAAGTCCAAGACATCTCTGGAAAGTAGTGCCACTTGCGGTAAAAAAAATAAATAAAATAGATTCTCTACCATTAGACAGATGTCGCCATTAATTTTTGACGAGAAAGAAACACTTTTGTCTGCGGGTTGTAGCCAAGCTGTAGAAATTTTTGCGACAGCAATAAAATGCAGGACAAGTCCCTTGTTTGTGATATTACAATGTTTCAATTTTTTTCTGGGAAACACTCTGGACGTGCACATGTGGCCCGGGTTAGAAAAGTACCTGAAGTGTCCCTTTCTCAAAAAGACCCTTAAGTGTTCTATACAAAACATTAGACCAGTTCTTGCTTACAATTTCCAAATAAAATGTTTTTAAATTAGCTACCATCTTGTTGGCAAACGGTATATCTATTTTAATATTTTCTATGTGCAAATCGTCGGGTGTCCAAACAAAAAAATCACAAGATTGTCGTTTTGATAAGTACAATTGGCATTCGATTTGATAATAATAATTATGTTTGCGGTACAGATGTAATTTGTCAGTATCCACAACTTTTAGGTAACGGGTACAATTTTGGTTTGCCCAATGCCGCAATTTTGTTTTTCTTGCCGAGAACGGACATTTGACTTTAATTATTTTATCATTCCCAACCAAACCATCGTAAGAACGATGACTCCAACCCCCAATAACTATTACAGTACACCATCTGTTACGTTTCCTATAGCTTCAGCATGATTGTATTCATCACGTCTTGCTTCCGTAATAGCGTCGGTCAAACATTCGTTCCATACAGAGCCCACTTGTAGTACCTGATATTTCAAGAACGTACTTTTTGCAAGTCGCGGTATATCCAAAATGGTATAAAGTTTTTCTGCCGAAGCGTAACCTTTTCCAGTCGATAAATAGGACCAGATTGTTAAAAAATTTAAATTTTCACCATCATTTGAGTATGGCTTGGTTTCTATTTTTCTTTGATGACAGCAATCAGTAAACTTGAAAATGTAGAATGTGTCTCCCTTTTTATTTCTTTGTCAAATGCCAAGTACGCAGACGGTTTTATTATACATTGGTGATTTTCTAGTTTTCTAATTTCTGATATAAAATGCACTATATCAACAATACGCCTCCCAGACAACTTATTGATATCGGGATCGAATTGCCCTTATTTTTTCATATACAATATCATAAGTGTGATTATTTTGCCGGCAAAATTTAATTATTATTAAGAAAGTTTATTGCTTGGCAATTTCGCGAATGACAGTGACAGATAAAAACAACGAGCCCTCGGGCGAGTTGTTTTTTGACATTGGCATGAGCGAAATTGCCTAAAGCAATAAACTTGAGTAGAATAATCATTAAATTTTGCCAGGCAAAATAATCTCACGAATGAAATTTGACATGACTATTTCATGAAACAGGCAAGACAAATCAATTTTATTTTAAATATTTTTCCTGGGCCATTAAGGCTGTTGTATTCCACATTGATTTGACACTAGTTTCTTTGTAGTTTTCTCCGTTCTTTTTTTCATATAAAATCAACGGTGATTCTGGTATTGGCTAAATATTTTTTGTCGATTTTGGTGTTCCTCTACAAAATAATTTGATTGTTAGGTGTGACAATAAATTGTTCTGAATCAAAAATAACGTAGTTCATTAATGTATGAAAATTCTTTACTTGAACACCTTGGTGGAGATTCTAATAAAATGTTTGGGCAATTCTACTAAAAGTAAAATTTCAGGTAAATACTTAATAATATTAAAAGTACATAGTTATTATAATTGGCTACTGCTCTCGTTTCACGAGCTACATTTATTGTAAAAACTAAGAACGTATTATTATTATTAATCGAACTCATCCATAGTGATCTCCTCTATAATGATTGTTTCTACAGTGATGTTATTGTCAAGAGCGTGAATTTTTTCATGTTTTGCGTATAAAAATACTACCTCTATATTATAATGTTACGCCTCTATACAGTGATTATTCTTTAAGAAAGGTTTACCAAAACTCGGGGAATGGAATTTTCGGTAATAGAAAACACAATAAACATCTGTTATTTCCCAAATTTCGACTACCTGTAAAATCCTTAGAAGAATTTCTTCGAAATTCCTTACTTATGGGAATTTCATTTTTAAAAATACTGCTGTGCAATCAACTTTGGGCAGATTTTTTACGTAAATACCTACAACTTCAAACATTTTACTAACACAAATCGTTGAACATTAAATTTGTGCAAATTCAAAATTGGAAATGATAATTTTTTTTGATGGCTTACTAGCGCCTCTCATGAGGAGTAGAAAAAAGAATTTAATGAAGAAGAATTATTTTGAAACTGTAAAAGTGACAATCAGTAGTGGTCATCTGTACTATAGTATTCAGCGCCAGCTGGATGAGTGTTAATGGTACTAACTCACCGTATACTTGAATCTTAACTCGAGAAATTTGTAAATTCATAAATAATTTATTGAAAAGGCACAAATCATAAAATATTATTATTTTCTGCATATGCAAAACGATTGTTCCAAACATAATTTTTTTGAATGTTTCTACATGAGTAGCTTATAGACTTATTCCTGGGCACAACATGTTTGAACCAGTGTGTTAAATTATCTTTTCAAACAAAAGTCGGACTACAAAATATGTCCACTACTCCCCTTTCTTCTTTCCGAAATGTCGTACTCGTTATCGATGTTTACCTCTTCCTAGTTACTGTTCATCATCATATTCAGTTTGCAACTCATCTTGCTTGATCATCCAAGTATAACTTGATTCGAAGAGTTCTTAAAGTGTGTTTACACTATTAGATTTGAGATTCGATCAGATTCGATTTCATATTTAAGTGTTCACACTTCGAGTAGCCACGTTCTATTTTCCGTACGACTTTGCATTCGATTTTTTTCCATGCGATTGTACTTGTGTTTACTTCTTAATACTTTACATTTAAATATTCGTGCTTTAAAACACTGTAAATGTTCTTAATTGTTTCTGGTACAAGTTTTAAAAGGGCTAGTACTGAAATTTGGAAACTATTGTGAAGGCTTTTGTAAGTTTCAGCTGCGTAACTAACACTCTAGTTTTTGCTGAAATTCGTTCACGAAGGACCGTTTCTTCACGCAGTATGAACGGTTCCACTTTTTGCACTAGTTCATAAAAAATTTTTACGCTCATCCATGTAAAATTTTTGAAATTGCACAGATCTTCTATCATAGTTCTTATCACGACAAAGAAGACACTGCGCAGTCCAAATACAGCGGTTTCTTGAAGTTTTGCATTTAAAGTAACCAACTACTTACTGTTTTTGTTTGTGAATTAAGTACTATTACGGCCACCGAAATGTGCATGATTTTTTTTAGCAACTTAATTTTTGTTTCATATCATAGGCGTCCTAAAAAAATCAGCCAAATGTCAATATTATTTTGTTTATGACAAATATTATTTCACGAAAGTCACTGGATAAAGCCAGCTTTAATCTGTGGAAAAATAGGAAAATTTATGTCAGGTATCGTGCACACTTCGGTGGCCGTAATAGTACGTATAAAAGTTATAATAAGAATATCTTTTTAAGTATAAAATTGACTTAATGAACAAAATTAACTCTAGTTAATAACTTGTGCACGTCGCTGGTAAATTCAACGGTTATTTAAATTGTGCATTTATTAATTATTGTTATTACTAAAACTAATTGTTATAATAGTTGCATAGCGCGTATTTATCGAACACAATACATTTGTAGTTATTTATTTGGCAGTAATTAACACATCAGACAGTAAATAATTTATATGGAATATTAATCTTATTTCTCTTAATTTTGTATTTGTTAAATATCTGTTGCGGCACTCCCGTGAATCACGATATAGTGCATCCCCATAAATTAAAATTGATGTTTGTATTGTATTATATATTGCTGTGCTAATAGTAAGAGATTTTGTCGTCATCAATCACCATTTAGTTTTTGACAGTAGATGACACATCGCAATGTTCGAGAAAAAGTTTGAATCACGCGACTAGTCCAAACAACCACGGAAATAACTTCGAAACCTTCAAAGAGAGACCCGGAAATGAAATGTGCTCCGCGGGCGGTATTGTCTGTATATTTCCATTAGCTGTGTGAAGTCGTTCGACTTTTTTCTTTATTCTTATTCGACTTTATCTTTTTTTCTTATACTTACTGAACATATAGTAAGATGTTAAAAATTTAAAAGAAACCACAAAGTAGCTACATCAGAGAACTAAATTTCGGTTACTTTTTATGTTTGGTAATATTGCTCTATTGCGTTTCTTTTGTAAACTTGGCTGAAAGAAATCGTTATTTTCATTACTCTATTCTCGGGCATTTTTTATTTCAACAAGCATTCTTATTTAGACGTTTCCCTGTAATTAAAAAAAGAAACTTTTTAGCTGTCTTTGTTATAAATGTGTCTTATGTTGCATAATTGTAAAATTAACCACAAGTAGGATTTATATTTCTAGCAATAAGCTTAAATTACTTACATTTACTAGCAAACATCAATATATCGATGCTTAAGTACACAATGTTGTCACGCTTAAAAATGTACAAGAAATATATTTAGGCGACATTGTGTGATACGACATTTTGCACTTAAGCCATCGATATTTCCGTTATTATTTAATTCATACGATTAATTCGTTACTTTGTATATACAGGCGGGCCCCTGACTTTCGCACAATTCACTATTTCAAAAATTTTGAGAAATTCAATTTTTTAAAGATTTTTGCTCATTATGTAAAAAAATGCAAAAAAATGAATATTTTTAAATACAATTTTTGATGATTTTTTTCCATCCCTCTATTTCGAACATTCTCATATATTTTCAGGAACCAATTTTAATTACTTTTCGATTTTATTTATTTTATTTTAAATCAATAAAAGTCGCAAAAACACTACTGGGCGGCATAAAAACAGAATCACTTTAAATTTTTAGTGAAATTGTATTTATATTCTAATTCTTATTGCTAAATCGGATGCTATCTCACAACGAAGCATAGAAAATGAGTAGCATAACTATGTAGACAGTAGTATAGCTATGCCGGTTCTGGCACACTTTGATATCAAATTGATATCAAATTGATATCAAATTGATATCAGTTTAATCGATCAGTGATTCATTTGTTAATGAGGTCATTAACCTAATGAGTAATTAGCTTAATGGGTTTTTAATGGGTTTTTAATGGGTTTTTAATGACCTTTAGGTTTCAAGGTCAACAGGTGCATTCTTATGTGATGACGTCACCAAGTAATTAGCTTAATGGGTTTTAATGGGTTTTTAATGACCTTTAGGTTTCAAGGTCAACAGGTGCATTCTTATGTGATGACATCACCATGTAATTAGCCTAATGGGTTTTTAATGGGTTTTTAATGACCTTCAAGGTTAACAGGTTCATTCTTGCATGATGACGTCACCAAGTAATTAGCTTAATGGGTTTATAATGACCTTTAGGTTTCAAGGTCAACAGGTGCATTCTTATGTGATGACGTCACCAAGTAATTAACTTAATGGGTTTTTAATGGGTTTTTAATGACCCTCAAAGTCAACAGGTTCATTCTTGCATGATGACGTCACCATGTAATGAGAGTTTGGCGGATGCTGGTGAAAATCTGAGATAATGCGGTAACTGGCAGATAACTGATAAACAACTATGTGCGATTCAACGCTCATACCTCATGTAGGATATCCAATTATCTGATATCTAATTATCTGATATCTGATATCTAACATCTAATTATCTGATATCTAATTATCTGATATCTAACATCTAATTATCTAACATCTGATTATCTGATATGTAACATTTGATTATCTGGAGTATCATTGGCATAATTAATAATATACTTGAGTTAAAGGTTGGAAATTTCTACATGACTAAATACGCCTGTTTGATAATGTTCTAAAGGCTGATGTCTGATAGCTGACATCCGATAGCTAACTTGTTACCCCCTTCAAACTGTGCACACACTTAAAAGAATAATTCAGTGGATGGTATTAAACATTTTATTTTACTGTACAATACATACAAATCATTTTTTAATAAATTCAATTAAGTTGTATGGACCACCAAGATACTTCAGTAAGAGCTCATCTCTTCCACAGTTCAACATAGCTACATCTTCTTGGATAGGTTGGGTCATCCGTGATGGAAGATAGACACACCAATCTGAAGACTCAGCAACTATCCGATTACCATATTTAGTTTGTACTAACTGCAATCGGTGTATTGGGTAGGATTCACCAACAGTTAACTCGGCCAATTTAATTGGTTTCAGAAAATGAATCTTTAAAACAAAATTACATAATTATAACTGAGTATTAAAAAATAAAATAAAAGAAATAGTAATAATAATATAAACATACCATAAGTCCAACGTTGTTGATTTTATCCAAGTCCATTGCTACACAAGTACTGATACGCTAATAACACAATAAGTGCAAGCGAACTGTATTTATAGGAAAAATAGTGGAAGGGAAAGTATTCAACATGACTAATGCTTCAGGAATGTCAAAGCATCACCTAAATTAATATTATTAGAGAATTCTAATGAATAAAAACATAATAATTGCATTCAAATTTTATTACAATAAAAATTATAAATCATATTGTATTCAAATTTTATTACAATAAAAAAAAAATTATAAATCATATTGACATTGTACACAATTCTTAATTAGAGAATTCTAATGAATAAAACATAGTAATAGTGGTATCGCATTCAAATTTTATATTACAACAAAAATTATAAATCATATTGCATTCAAATTTTATTACAATAAAAAAACTTATAAATCATATTGACATTGTACACAATTCTTAATTAATGGAGGTGAACCATCGATTTCAGTTCTACCACCAGTATTATAATGTTTGTGACATCTACGGCACTTTGCAATATCTTTATCCATTTCATACTTTAGCGGTAGTTTATTCCACGCTG
Organism: Dascillus cervinus; assembly: GCA_949768715.1. Lineage (NCBI taxonomy): Eukaryota > Metazoa > Arthropoda > Insecta > Coleoptera > Dascillidae > Dascillus > Dascillus cervinus. Next base: position 19,284,044 of record OX458316.1, read on the forward strand.
CGTCAATACTGTAGGAAGCGAGTATGGTAAGGAAATCCTTCGGTAAACATGCGATATCTTCAGACTTCATAAGAGCCAAATTTTCATTTTGAAAGTATATTTTGATTGATTTTCCCAATGATGGTGTACTATCCGCGTTGGTAAACCATTTTTTTAACAACTTTACGTTTACAACAGCACAATTAAACTTTAACCCATTTCCATAGGATGTACAGGATGACTCACTATACAATTGCTTTAGTGATGGACATCCAAACTTGTCTAAATTAATGATCTGATCAAACCCAGTGTGCTGTTGCAACCACATCACTTTCTCTTCTCCTTTAACGAAAATTCTAGTCGCATCTTCAAGATGAGTGTTTACTATATGCTTCACATCATTATAGGGGACATCACCAGAACTCCAGGAAATTCCATGATAATTTTCTTCTAACCATAAATTTGATGATTGAAATTTATCACACAGTTCGTTCCAGTGAAACGGTGGTTTAAAGAGAAAACTCACTGGTTGTGATGTTTTATCATCAAGTGTGAGCACAGCAAACTCTTTCAAGATAAATTCATTCGGATATGTCTTGAAACCTTGCATATCTACAATCACCTCCATTATACACACACAATAGTTGTGAAGGAACTAAGTATTCACATCAACTTTCTCACTTGTACTCAATTATAGCTATGACGGCGCCTCGTTTAAATACTTACACCAACTTTCTCATAAGCCCCACTACCACCACCACCACTCAAGAATAGGTTTCAAATTATTAATGACGTTTCAAGGTCACCAGATACATGCAGAAATCTACCCATGATAGTTGACCTCTGATAGCTAACTCCTAACCATTCTCACTATACATACATTTTAAATAATAATTCATAGGAATATGATTTCACTGAATTAGAATCTAATTTTCTAAGTCAGAATATGATTTTTCTGAGACATAAACTATTTTTCTGAGTCAGAATAAACATTCTCTGAGACATAAACTAATTTTATGACTCACAATAAGCTTTTTCTGAGTCAGAATAAGCTTTTTCTGAGTCACAATAAGCTTTTTCTGAGTCACAATAAGCTTTTTCTGAGTCACAATAAGCTTTTTCTGAGTCACAATAAGCTTTTTCTGAGTCACAATAAGCTTTTTCTCAGTCAGAATAAGCTTTTTCTGAGACATAAACTAATTTTCTGAGTTAGAATATGCTTTTTCTGAGATATAAACTAATTTTCTGATGCATAATAAACATTCTCTGAGTCAGAATATGCTTTTTCTGAGACATAAACTAATTTTCTGAGTTAGAATATGCTTTTTCTGAGATATAAACTAATTTTCTGATGCATAATAAACATTCTCTGAGTCAGAATATGCTTTTTCTGAGACATAAACTAATTTTCTGAGTTAGAATATGCTTTTTCTGAGATATAAACTAATTTTCTGAGGCATAATAAACATTCTCTGAGTCAGAATATGCTTTTTCTGAGACATAAACTAATTTTCTGAGTCAGAATATGATATGTATGAGTTAGAATATTATATTCCTGAGTCAGAATCTAAGTGTCTGAACCAGAATATGAGTATTTTGCGTTTGAATCTAATTTTCTGAGTTAGAATGTGATTTGTTTGAGTTAGAATATGATTTATTTAAGTCGGAATTTACTTTTCCTTGGTAGAATACCATTTGTTAAGTTGGTATCCTGAGTTTCACCAATGTAGCTTATAAGATTATGTATCACTATATATCAGCAGTATCGTTTTAGATTTAGTTGTGTAAATATGGAAAGTGAGAACAAACATGCAGATGTTCTCCATCAAATCGCTACAGCTAGTGATGCGATCCGTAAAAAGCATAAAATGATTAAATTGAATAAGGCTACAGCTGAAAGGACACTAAGTGAATTACTTAAACCTGTGGTAACCCCGCTACAAGAACTTGTAAAACAAGAAGTTGTGATCAAGACTGAACCGAAAACGGAACAAGTTACAAACATGATCGAACCGAGAGTGGAAGACGGGGGAAATACAGTTTATGATGATTTGAGAAACAAAGATGAACATGTCTTGGTCGATGTTAATACAGTCGTGAGGGTACTAAGTGAATTACTTAACCCTGTGATTTTTCCACTGCAGCAACTCATAAATCGATACCAAGAAGTTCCAATCAGTGCTGAAGATGATGATGATGATGATGATGATGCTGATAATGGAGAGATGGATAATATGATGGATGATGATTCTCTCAAAGTGTACCTTGAGATGTTGATGGGTGATAATAAACAAGGATTAGACACAGTATATGGTGTACGGAAGCTTGAAGGAGATCGACTAATGGTTGGTGGTACACCGATTAATTTTACTACTAATCTTATTCATGTGGGTGAAGTAAATTATTCTACAAGCAAAGGTTTAATCGAGTTATTATTCAAAAAGTCACCCAATATGAATTTTGTGAATCAAGATGATTTGGAAACTTATAAAGAAATTGTGATTTCAACAAACGCTCATCGTAAACATTATAATAAGGATCAACCGATTCGTGAAAATAACAGTTTTAAATTTAAACACATTATTACAAAAATGATTTCATCATCATCATCACCACCATCACCAATGGTTGCTCAAGAGAGTGAACATGTGAGCTTGGATGATCCTAACATATTGGTTGGTCGACTGCGCACGCTCCTTACATCGCAGGATGCTGGAAATCTAAGTCATTCTCATGAAATCATATCGATTATCAATGAATTGCGTGAAGCTGGCTACATTCAATAGTGCTAATTTATTTTATACAATACAATATCTATTTAGAATACATGTACAAAAAGCATAATTTTTGAATAAATATATGAAAAGCATATAATTCATTGGTTATTATCCTATCTCAGAAAATTAGATTTCAAGTGTGTGTACAGTTTATTCTGACTTAGAAAATTAGATTCTAGCTCAGAAAAAGCATATTCTGACTCAGAGAATTAGATTCTGGCTCAGAAAAAGCATATTCTAACTCAGAGAATTAGATTCTAGTTCAGAAAAATCATATTCTGACTCTAAGAATTAGATTCAGACTCTGAGAATGTTTATTAGGACTCAGAAAATTAGTTTATGTCTCAGACAAAGCATATTCTAACTTATAGAATAGATATTATTTGAGTTATTTCAATAAAATGTAATGTTTTTTTTTTTTTGATTTCTAGTTAATGTGTTTAACGAGCATATTTTACATATGTATAGTGAGAATGGTTAGGAGTTAGCTATCAGAGGTCAACTATCATGGGTAGATTTCTGCATGTATCTGGTGACCTTGAAACGTCATTAATAATTTGAAACCTATTCTTGAGTGGTGGTGGTGGTAGTGGGGCTTATGAGAAAGTTGGTGTAAGTATTTAAACGAGGCGCCGTCATAGCTATAATTGAGTACAAGTGAGAAAGTTGATGTGAATACTTAGTTCCTTCACAACTATTGTGTGTGTATAATGGAGGTGATTGTAGATATGCAAGGTTTCAAGACATATCCGAATGAATTTATCTTGAAAGAGTTTGCTGTGCTCACACTTGATGATAAAACATCACAACCAGTGAGTTTTCTCTTTAAACCACCGTTTCACTGGAACGAACTGTGTGATAAATTTCAATCATCAAATTTATGGTTAGAAGAAAATTATCATGGAATTTCCTGGAGTTCTGGTGATGTCCCCTATAATGATGTGAAGCATATAGTAAACACTCATCTTGAAGATGCGACTAGAATTTTCGTTAAAGGAGAAGAGAAAGTGATGTGGTTGCAACAGCACACTGGGTTTGATCAGATCATTAATTTAGACAAGTTTGGATGTCCATCACTAAAGCAATTGTATAGTGAGTCATCGTGTACATCCTATGGAAATGGGTTAAAGTTTAATTGTGCTGTTGTAAACGTAAAGTTGTTAAAAAAATGGTTTACCAACGCGGATAGTACACCATCATTGGGAAAATCAATCAAAATATACTTTCAAAATGAAAATTTGGCTCTTATGAAGTCTGAAGATATCGCATGTTTACCGAAGGATTTCCTTACCATACTCGCTTCCTACAGTATTGACGCAGCGTGGAATAAACTACCGCTAAAGTATGAAATGGATAAAGATATTGCAAAGTGCCGTAGATGTCACAAACATTATAATACTGGTGGTAGAACTGAAATCGATGGTCCACCTCCATTAATTAAGAATTGTGTACAATGTCAATATGATTTATAAGTTTTTTTATTGTAATAAAATTTGAATGCAATATGATTTATAATTTTTGTTGTAATATAAAATTTGAATGCGATACCACTATTACTATGTTTTATTCATTAGAATTCTCTAATTAAGAATTGTGTACAATGTCAATATGATTTATAATTTTTTTTTTATTGTAATAAAATTTGAATACAATATGATTTATAATTTTTATTGTAATAAAATTTGAATGCAATTATTATGTTTTTATTCATTAGAATTCTCTAATAATATTAATTTAGGTGATGCTTTGACATTCCTGAAGCATTAGTCATGTTGAATACTTTCCCTTCCACTATTTTTCCTATAAATACAGTTCGCTTGCACTTATTGTGTTATTAGCGTATCAGTACTTGTGTAGCAATGGACTTGGATAAAATCAACAACGTTGGACTTATGGTATGTTTATATTATTATTACTATTTCTTTTATTTTATTTTTTAATACTCAGTTATAATTATGTAATTTTGTTTTAAAGATTCATTTTCTGAAACCAATTAAATTGGCCGAGTTAACTGTTGGTGAATCCTACCCAATACACCGATTGCAGTTAGTACAAACTAAATATGGTAATCGGATAGTTGCTGAGTCTTCAGATTGGTGTGTCTATCTTCCATCACGGATGACCCAACCTATCCAAGAAGATGTAGCTATGTTGAACTGTGGAAGAGATGAGCTCTTACTGAAGTATCTTGGTGGTCCATACAACTTAATTGAATTTATTAAAAAATGATTTGTATGTATTGTACAGTAAAATAAAATGTTTAATACCATCCACTGAATTATTCTTTTAAGTGTGTGCACAGTTTGAAGGGGGTAACAAGTTAGCTATCGGATGTCAGCTATCAGACATCAGCCTTTAGAACATTATCAAACAGGCGTATTTAGTCATGTAGAAATTTCCAACCTTTAACTCAAGTATATTATTAATTATGCCAATGATACTCCAGATAATCAAATGTTACATATCAGATAATCAGATGTTAGATAATTAGATGTTAGATATCAGATAATTAGATATCAGATAATTAGATGTTAGATATCAGATATCAGATAATTAGATATCAGATAATTGGATATCCTACATGAGGTATGAGCGTTGAATCGCACATAGTTGTTTATCAGTTATCTGCCAGTTACCGCATTATCTCAGATTTTCACCAGCATCCGCCAAACTCTCATTACATGGTGACGTCATCATGCAAGAATGAACCTGTTGACTTTGAGGGTCATTAAAAACCCATTAAAAACCCATTAAGTTAATTACTTGGTGACGTCATCACATAAGAATGCACCTGTTGACCTTGAAACCTAAAGGTCATTATAAACCCATTAAGCTAATTACTTGGTGACGTCATCATGCAAGAATGAACCTGTTAACCTTGAAGGTCATTAAAAACCCATTAAAAACCCATTAGGCTAATTACATGGTGATGTCATCACATAAGAATGCACCTGTTGACCTTGAAACCTAAAGGTCATTAAAAACCCATTAAAACCCATTAAGCTAATTACTTGGTGACGTCATCACATAAGAATGCACCTGTTGACCTTGAAACCTAAAGGTCATTAAAAACCCATTAAAAACCCATTAAAAACCCATTAAGCTAATTACTCATTAGGTTAATGACCTCATTAACAAATGAATCACTGATCGATTAAACTGATATCAATTTGATATCAAAGTGTGCCAGAACCGGCATAGCTATACTACTGTAGACCTTTTGTTGCTGGAAGAAAATGAGAAAATGAGATAAATGTTATGCTTTTATTTCGAATTATTGTCAGATTTGTAGATACAAAACTGTGTATCAACGACATCCACTGTCCTTTTAACATATTTTTCTTCAATTACTACTACTGCCTTTCAATAACTGATGCTACGCGAATTGTAGATTCCGCGGAAAAGTAGATATACGCCAAATAGCACATTAAGTCCACGAAACGTCCCTTGGACGTCCAGTGTACGACATTATCCGACAGTGGACTTATGTGCTATTTAGGACATAGGAGTGTGGTTTAAATGACGCTAAAGAATTTCTCCAGTAGCTTGGTAATAAAGTAACAGGGGTGCAACTAAAATGTAATCGACAATATGATGTCGTAAGAATGATAATTGGTATTGCTTCCGCTATTTCAACAAATGGACTTGTCCAAAACCAATTTTGGTTTCTGTGCGCTTCCACCATTTATGTATATCTCGTTTGTCTTCCACTTTAGCTCTTGTCTAAGATGGTCGATATCAAAATTACTTCACGTGTTTTCTTAGGATGCTATATACGACCATTCTCAGGATCAAAACAAGGTCCAATGACTACATTTAGGAGAATTGGTACGTTTCTAGCAACCCAGGATGATAATGTTTTACGGTTGACTGCTCTCAAAATTAGGACAAGGATAGCGATTGAAGTCAAAAATTAGCGGAAAGCATTTGGAGGTGCTAGTATGAGTAAAAGAACGGTAAGGAGAAGATTACCGAATTGAGGGCCCGAAGGCCTGCTAACGGTCCAGAACTTCTCCAACATTACCAAGAAGCTCGCCTTGTCTTGCCCAGAAACATTTGAATTCTGGACCATTATTTGGTCTTCGTTAATTAACCCAGCATCATGTAATCTTCTCCTTCCAGTTCAACCACTAACATTGGCACTTTTAATTTCCTTTAGTAAATTTTTGGCTTTAATTATTACCCCCACCTTACTTTTACGCAAAGCTAACCATAAAAGAATTATCATTTGGGCGGATGTTAAAGTTGTTACTCTTACCAGCTCTCCTAATGTGAGGTCCAGTTGCGTTGAACTTTATTACAATCCAGAAAATGATCGTTTGGAGCACCTCAAGAAGATGAATAAGAGGTACTCTACTTGAAAAATATCATTAGATAAGATGTAAGAAAGACAGTGAATGTCATTGATAGACACAATGAGTCAAAGTGAATGCAAGTGGATATTGTTGTTAAAAATTAACCATCTTTCGTTCTTTGAAATTCAAAAGTAAGTAAAGAGTAAAACTGTACCATTAAAACTCGAGCTACTTCTACCAGACGTAAATTCAATTAATTTCCTTATCCATATCAAGGAGAGAGTTATTGATTTCTTTTACTGTGCATTCGCAAACATGTTCGCGGTAATAATAATGAAGTAAAATACGAACAAATGTTGAAATTGTTTGCAACCTTGATTAAAGCTTTTACTGAAAAATGATTATTAATTTTACTTCAGATTACGAATTAAATAGATATAACCATTTTTACTTTTAAATTAAAATTTTTCAGTAGCAATGGGGTTTGTACTGAACAATAGTCAAAACGTTATATCATTGAATGAAATTGGGGGCGAGGTTACCGCGTTGAAAAAATAAAATATTTATCCATTTTGCATTTAAAGGGTCCGTTTAAAGCTCGAAGTATGTATAACTAAACGCGGGGAAAAAATATAATTCAACAAAATTATATTGGCAATGCTGAAAATTTGATTCAGTGTATACTTCACTTGATAATCTCATGTGTTCGTCTGTTAATTTAAAATAAGTATAAAAAAACAATACATACTTTGAATCAAATACCTACTGAAAACTTAATACTGAATCAAATTTTCAGCATTGCTAACACAATTTTGTAATTTTTTATTTTTTTCTCGAGGTTTAGTTATATTTCGAGTTTAAGCTTTGACTCCAAGAAACATAGCACCTCAATTTTATTTAGAAAATTATTAATTTTTGAAAATAAAAAAGTTTTTTGCCTTTTAAGGTATTTGGAGACACACTATAAAATTAAATGTAAATTTTATTTTATTTTAACGTCGAAAATTATAATTTGACAATTAAAAGTGAATCAAATTCTTACCTATTTCGTAATCAAAATTGTCTGTTGAAGTTGCCTAATATAATTTTATTAACGACTACATTCCAAGTTGCTAACTTTTTAATCATATGAGCTAACTTATTAGAGATGGTTATGAATAATTAGTTTTTTAATAACACTAATTATCATTTATCCATTAGACTTTGCATTATAATTCCATCATATGGAGAAAAAAAAAGTAATTTAAAGTGGAACGATCCCTCCCGCATCCATTTAATACGATCTATATTGTATCAGTAAAATACACAAAGGATCAAAGAAACAAAGTAAATTTAATTTACGTATTTGGTTAAGGGTAGAACTCTGTTTTCTTACAATTTTCGACTCGTTTGTCAGTTACAATTTGATTATTGTAGAGATACGTTTACGGACGATTGATATAACTTTATTTGTTACTTATTGAACCTGGTTTTCCTAAACATATAAAACAAATATAAAAATGAAAAAAACCTACCTAATGCCTTACAAGATTTTGTCTCCCGTAATACCGACAATGTTGAAAAAGAACTTCTACAATATTTCTCAGCAGCAATATAAAATTATATGAAAGATCTCGTATAACTTGCAATATCTTTTATTATAAAAATTAAATTTAACTGAGCGATTTATTCTAGACTTTACGACACATTCGTGATTTCGATGAAAGACGTCGTTTATTGTATTGCTCGGGCAATAAATCCTCAGAATCAACGAGATTGTTGCGGGAAAATAGTCACAGTTCGACAATACCAAGATCCCGACAACACTTTTGTGAACAATATTTTTAATTAATGCATTTGTTTCAGTACATGGGTTCATTTCCTGTCGTTGGTTCCGATCAAGCTTCACGGTCAGAATTTTTGCGAGTGCAACTGGAGCAAATGAGGGTAATTTCAATTGATTTTAATTCTAAATTGGAATGATTATATGCAACAAAAATTGTAATATATCATTAGGTACAATGTAACTATTTATTTGATAAAACTGTGAATTACGGAACATATTTTCAGGCAATTTATATTTCTATTGATTGCCACTTGGCTCTGCGACCTCCATGATTACCTCGAAACTGAAAGCAGTGGATTTCATCAAGTCTAAACCTCATTCGGTTGTCACGTTAAACATGACCGCGCCGCATAGGTACCTATATTACACCGCCCGTGCGTTAGGGAAGGTTTAGTGCGTTGCACGCTATCTACACTTCACACTTAATTAAACTTCTCGAACTTTGTACATTACGTTCCTGCTCAATTATAACTACATTGCTAATTCATTGCCAACCCACTGTCATCTAAAATCTGAAGAAGCAATAATTAAATACTTGAATAACATCGATAATTTTGTGTCCAACGATATTCTTGAATGTAACGGAAAAAAAATTATTTTCAGTAATTTTATATTATTCAACAAATTCTTACTGAATTCACTATTGGGGCAATTGCAGTAATCTGAAACTACATATATTTAGAAGAAAGAATGAAATGTAGAAAATTGGATGGAAATATAAAATACTTTTTACCCGACTGCGGCGAAGCCAAAAAGGAAGGGTTATATTTTTAATAGCAGTATATACAGTGAAAGTCGCTTATAACGTCGGCCAAGGGACCGAAAAATTCCGCCGTTATATCCGGACGTCGTTATATCCGAATATTAAAAGCATTGGTGTATATGGAAATCCTACCAATTGTGCCTAGATTTTCGGTCTTTATAAGCGACTGGTCGTTATAAGCGACTTTTACTGTAGTATGTTTGTATTTACTTATGTTCCACCGTAGCGCCTAAACTACTCATCCGATTGTGATAAATAAGGTGTCAATCGATTCGTTATTATGGTCCGGGTGACAATAGTGGGGTTACAGTTTTTTAAACTTTTTCTTTTTTTCCGTAGTAGGGATACAGTTTTTTAAACTGTTTATCTGCTTGTTGCAGTTTGTTACTAGTAAAGTCAAATAAGGTGCAATAAGCGGTAAACCTCGGAATGAAAGTGAGAAAGCTGTATTTTTGCATAAACCTTCGTTTTAACGTTCTGAAGACTGGCTAAAAAGTCTTATATAATTCCGTGTCCGCGTCAGAAGATATTGAAGATCAAAAGTCGCGAAAATCGGTATTTTGCAATTATCTCATTTTCTATGCGTCATAATTGTCATTTAAGGTGATTATATGTATAAGTTATATATGATAAAATTATCTACTTCATGCATTTTTCTCGAGATACAGTGCGGAGAGTGGTACGCGTGCATCCGTATATAGGATTACACTTATGTGAACTGCGGAACCAGGTCTATAGTTCGCTATACAATGTAAATATTGAATATACCTACAGCTGCTGATCAAAAGTTATTATGCATATTTTTTGTCCATGTGTCTTGGCAATATTTATAGCACACTGTAAACTGTGATTATATTACTGACAGAAAGTTGGAAGATATTCCATTTCTAAAGGCATCTAGGACATTTTCAATTTGCTAGGATTAGTCGGCAGTTATTTCTGTTGATGCCATTGCCTGAAAATAATTACACAAATCGTACTTTTTTCTGTTGCATGAAGTTTTTCAACTGTTTTTCACTAATTTGGTGTTGTTGATTTCGAATCTTACCTCATATTTTATCTAGCAGCTCTAGTTTTTGAGATACATAAATGATGTCTGACTATTACTGGTCCCTGATGCGATATTTTTCTCAGTTCACACACCCCAGAAGATCTTTAAAGCGAAATTTCTTGGAAGCCAATAATTAATTTATAGATATTAATTTTGTCCTAAATAAATGTCTTTTACTAGAGTAAATGTTGTTTTTTCTTTTGCAAGGCTTACCTGCATCTCAAGAATTAGAGCTGTTATAAAGAATGTATTTACATTTTCGAAATCAGCGTGCTCAAATTAGTCGGAAACAAGGCAACAGATATAGTGTAAATTAGTGTTATTTATCTAAAAGTAGTTAGGCACTTAAATAATTATATGAAGATGTAAGAATTAAAAAACGGTGATTTCGTTAGTCGAGACTTGGTGACCCGAAATAGAACCTGTTGTTCCATCAGTAGTCAGTTTGTGGCCAGAGATGGGAAAAGTGAATAATTTTTGATCCATTTCTGACCATCCTACTTTAAAAATAAATTTAAAAGGAAACATTATGATCCGTCATTATTATAATAACCAGTGAAACCTATATTGAAACATTATCAAGTGTATTTTTAATTAAAACTTAATTAGTCCTACCTTGTTTCTTAACGAAATCAATAAGCACCGTATCACTTATAGTTCAGCGTCAAATTTTAATTTTAAATGGGCACCGCAAACTTTTTAAATACGTGTTTATATATAAAGTGGCTAAAGATGGTGTAGTGGCTACAAATGGTGTCTTGATCCTACTATGTAAATGTAACATATTAATAGACATTAATGGGTTTATGACATATCTTCTATTTGTATTAATTTTCGCACGTTCAGACAATTGCAGGAATACACAAATAGTGGTCATAACGAATAAAATTACTTGCATTGTAGTTGCAGCTGATTTCATTAATTACCAGACGAGTTGCAGTTGGTTCCCAACTATCACTTTTGACATTATGTAATGTCAATAAAATGTTATTTTTTATTGTTTTAACAATTTCACTTCATATCTCCGACAGCTATAGAACGAAAAAGCATATATCGAATTCAGTATTTCCCTATAATCGGGAGCAACCATCATATGATGTTAGATCTTGGGTAAGAGAATTAAACCTACAAGTTTGCGTTATAATTGAAATTGGTGATAATTTTTGTGCTGTGAGTAAATGTTTTTAATGTTTAAGTGATCTAATAAAAAGTAGTAAGTAGATTTTTGTAGAGATGCGCCCATCTGATTCTGATGCAGAGCCTCACAAAGGTATTAACGATTACTATTTAGGTATTTGTAGCTGTCAAACTATACAAAAATGGAAATTATGTCCACCGGCACTTTTTAAGGAAAGACCTAGAGATTGTCACTTCAACGATCCAGCAATAAACGATGTTAGAGTACATAGACGTTTATGCGATGTGACTTTCGTTTCATTGGTAGGAAGTTCCTGTGATTGCAGTAACGATTTGGGTGACAGCAAATTATATTCAGTTAAAGGTACTTATAAATAGGCAGTCATTTTTATTTTATGTAATAAACGCAATTTGTTAGGATTTCCTACCTGCTTTATTGACCCCCTTCCGGAATCGATTTGTTATCCCAGAAATGTTTGCGGAGCAATGAGGTGTAACGCATCAACAATCTCGAAAATTCATACTGTAAAGTGTAATCCTAAGTGTTTTGATAAGCAACCGGTAAATTTTCTTCTTTTTCTCATCACTGCTATTTATCGATTGAATTAATTAGTTTTGTGAAAAAACTGGTCAAATCAGTTCCGACTTTCCCGACATATTATCGCATTGGACAGACTGGAAAACACCAACTTGTGATCCAGCCTCGGGCGTTTGTGAAGCTGAAGCCGATTATTCCGAGGCAATTTGTTTAAATAGCATAACGTCAGTACATCATCAATAAAACAAGTAATAAAAGTTTAACACGCTAATATTTCAGAGGAATGGGCGCATTAGATTGTATAGGACCGGGAACTTTATGGTAAATACACTCTACAGTTATCATTTAATACAATCATTTGACAAATTTTTCGCAGTTGCCCTTCACAATTAGATATATCGTTTTGTAAATGTACTGTGTCTATTGAGGACGGTGTTTTAAAAGTGTCGAGAACATTAAAACGTAACCATCCTCCTATTTTGCAGAAACGTAATGCTGTATATTATTAATCAGTAATCATTTTGTAGTAAATAACGTTTTAGGAGAAATGTTTAATGAAAATGGACCTGCACCATTGCACGGAAATAAACCGTCACGTATTCACGAAAATTTGAATAACTTATTTCAAATTAAATCAATGGTTCCTAATGAAAAGCGGAAAGTTCCACAATACTTTGTACCCCAAAAAAGTTATTGGGAGAAATATCCAGAATTCATGGACGATCCTAACGATTCCGATGATGATATATCAGAAGGCAATGAAGATGACGGCGAAGAAGATATTGCAATTGAAGAAAATGAAGACGATGAAAAAAAGATAACCACAAAAGGAGGCCTTGAAAAAGAAGAGAGAATACAACAAACAATAAGCCCACCTGGAATTGAAAATGTGTTTGATGGATCCGAGAAAAATGAAACAGTTAACGAAACTTCTACTACAAGTTCTGCTTCAGAATGCTACAAAATTAATTATGGTTTACAATTTTTGTATTATTTGCCCTTCCTAATTATTATTTTTTATGATTCAATCGATCAAAGTATTTAAAATAAGTTTAGTGTATGTTTTATATCAAGCTAAAAAAAAAACTAGTAAAGATTTTTAAAAAACTTGACACAACAAGGTTCGTGAAGTATCTTTACAAATCAGTGTAACTCAACCGCAAATGGAGATTTATAGAAACACGTTCTGAAGCTGTCTACTCCCACGTATGTCTTTTTGTTTAAATTGTCTTCCACTTGGTTTCTTCCAAAGCACAGGAAGAGGGGTCTATCGAGACGGACTTCGACGGTTTTGAGATTACAAAACATCCCCTTTTTACCCGGAAATGTAGATGTTGGCTGGAGTGGTTTCCGTTTCACGTTGTTCGAATACTCTTTGGTAGAATGAATAAATTTCATATTTTCGTTGTGATTCACCTACACAAATTGAAAAGATATATTACGGATAAAAAATGTAATCAAGATCGAAATGTATATCTTCAGCGTATACTAAGTTTTCATATGAATTTATTCTTTAAGTTTGATGAAAGTTCTCTTCGTCTTTCATACTACGGATTTAATATCAGAGAAGCTCAATGAGCTGCAGGGCGCAAACGATGAACTGGCAAAGTCTGAAAGTACACATGTCAATATTAACATAGGCTTTACAAAATGGCATGCAATGGTGGTTTATAAGCCAGTAAACATAAAATTTGTCTATATTATCAAAGATATAAACAAACATTAAGTTTTTGTTTATTCACAAAGTATAGTTTCAGTAGAATAATGTTAGTAACTTTACTTTTATTGTGTTGAAGTAAACAAACTTTATACTGTTTTTAAATGAGTAGTTGTAATTATATTGCACTGATTGTAAAAGCGTACTTCCTAAATACTAAAAATTAAGACATTAGATGGAAGAGATTTGTACCAACACAGCAACTTTATAAAATACTAATACTTAATTTCAAATTACTGTCTGTTTAGATTTGTTATTAAACCAAGATCCTTATGTTGTTACTTTATAAATAAATATTTATTTTGCCCGAGATAAGGGACTAATTAACGTCAAATAAAGAAAAAAACATTTCTTAAATGGATAGTTTTTTGCAATGTACTTACGTGATGATTTCTCCTTTCAGGCGCGATTCACAACTTTATCTAACAATAAATGAATAGCAGTCTAATATTTAGTTTTCAATGTAGTGTTTCGTTTTAATGAACATAGTATTTAACTAATAGTATAAAACGAAAATGATAGCGAAGTGCGCATGATCTTTCTACACGTGCTTTATCGCGACGCACCAGAGATGTTAGTCTTTAACTGAGCGTCGGGACGCCAAGTTTATGTTTACTTCCACGAGAAAACGCGAATTTGTCGTTTATGACTTAGCATAATTTAGAGTGAATTTTGTTCTTTTTTCGACTCTAGCCTCGACTTTCAACAGCAATGTTTTTGCACAGGTAATTTTTATAATATTCATTGGTATGTTTTTGCGTTACTTTTAGTTAGTGGTGCATAAAACCATATTTATATTGGAATAAATTGATTTGAATATTTCCATATCAATGCAATTATAAAACCATACCAATAATACTACTAGTTACAATTCTTAATATTTCAATTACAGTAACAAGTAAGTCATTTGGGTTGTGTAGTATTTACGATTTTTTTCCTGAGCAGTATTATCATAATTTATTACTTAAAAATATTTTTTTACAACATTCAAAACTTTCATGGTAAATTATTAGCGTCGGTTTTGAATCCCGTGATACTATAAATACCAGAATAGTTTGAAAATATGGGAGAACTTCAAACAGAAAACATCTGCCTAAACGTATATTAAAAAAAGCGGAACAAAACATGAACGACCAAGTTTATGTAAATAAATGTACATATTATAATATGAAACAAACACTGCAATTGTAACTTTAAAATAATCGTAATTCTATTGTGAAAGCACAGTCATATAAAACTTGATTTAGAAAAAGAAAAAAGTAACCGATCAATGTTGGTTCCCAGGTGGAATATTAGATACATCGAAATTTGGTAGTATCTCTGTAGAGAACGTTAGTCCTTTGGGTAAAATCTTGTCTTCTTTCTTAGTCAGTTGCATCTATGTTTTATATCAGAAATAAATGTTTTCCTTCAAACTTTTTACTTATTCTAGAGTTTTCACCTTGCACTTTAACTTTGATTCATACTATAGTCGGTTCTGAAATTAGGAGGGAGCGTTAGAAGATTATGAAATTATGATTTTATTTAATTCATGTTGACAATTTTGAATATTGAGGGTAAAGATTTCTTTATCAATAACTTCTTTCGAAATGGTAATATTGATTCCTCCCACCTTAGCGTTTTGTGCTATATTTTTTAATTTTGAAACGGCATTACTAATATAAGCTTAAACTTAAACATAAAGTAAAAAAAAAAAATTCACTACCTCCTAACTGAAATATCAACTCTAATTTTTTGTTCAAAATTTTTTCAACATCATTCGCAAAAGGTTCTACTGTTACAGTCAACACATTCATTGATGGTTTTAATAACAATTGATTTTTCACAATTATCGTTAGCTTTTTTTTGGGAATAAAACAGTACCTTATAGAAATTGAATAAGAATGAAATAAAATCATTAAATAGAACACTATGCAATGCAATCGTAGATGGCATCTGTGCCACCACAATTGATCGCATCCATGGAATAATCTAATCTTTTGCAAATGTATTCATTACTTTGTTCAGTGCTTGACATTGGCTTCCTCTTAGTCAGATGCGGTACGTAGAATACACTTGAAACAGTTCCACTTCCGTCTCGCCAAACCTTGTAATTATTATAACAGACTTCGAATTATAATTAGTGTACGTCTGTAACAGTATATTTTCAAGTATAGGAGATCTGTTCTCTGGAACATTTATTTAGTGCATGTTAATTAGTTAATTAATTAAACGTGAACATTTTTCAATACCCCCTCATAACTTCTCCGACAACATTACAATTTTCAATTTACTTTTGCAGTTAACCGCAATTAAATAAAAAAATATTATTACCTGTTTTGGTAATTTATGATTATTCAAACTTCAATGTAAATAATTGTTGAGATTCTCGCGTGTCTTAATGTTGTTAATCATCCTGAGTTTGCCAACAAGGTCCGTGTTTGTGCACGTCTTCGGAGAATTAAATTTAGCGTGTAATTAAAGTACAGAAACATAAACACCGGAAAGTGACACGAAACTGTCACACTTACAGAATATTAACTAATCGTGTTCCGTATTAACCATCCTTGTCTGTGGATAATTTGAAACTTTCTATGACATCATACAAATTGCATAATTATCTCGCACAAAGTTATGTCATTTAAAATACATCTTCTAATAATTATGAAATCAGCAATTGTTTGCTTGAACTTCCTATGCTAACTACCGGAGTTATCAATATTTCGTTCTAGTGTAATATTAGAAACATTCCCCAATGCATTTGTTAATTTGACATTGTTTACGTTTCTTAAATTTGCCAGTTTATTCTTACAAGCTATTATATTATAGAAAACGAAAATTAAGACTAATTAGGCGTTTATCATTAGAAATTACTAACTTCATTTCATATGGAACAGCTGGTGGATGCAAAGATTGATATATTCTATGTAGAAAGTACTTAGTTTTTTTCTGAACAGGCTTTAATGATTTGGTAGTAATGTAAAACTAACATTTGAAATAGTTTTGCTGAAATTATAATTAAAATAGTGAAATTATTACAATATTAGCTATTCATTTTTCTCTCCCACTATCGATACCAAAGGTTCCAAAGTTCGAAGCCACCCTCTTTCGCCCTCATTCAGAATTCGACTGCGGCATTGCATGTTGTAATGACCCTCTCATTGTGGTCATTAAAAGCACCAATTTGACAACCAATCCCCAACAAAACGGCCCGTGTTCTTTTTTATCATATTATGATTCATCTCTAACATCTGTTTTTATACACCGCTCACTATTACCGTAATGAACGGCTAAATTTTCACATAAACTTATTTTGCATTGATTTATAGAAATACGGGAATCAGTTGAAAAGATTTTCTGTAAAAAGTAGAGCATAATAATGATCTGATTCGAGTCGCAAGTCGGCAATAACAAAAAAACTTCGTGGAACCTGAAAATACTTGAAGTAATAAGCGCTCACATATTTCGAGATAATATTCTTCATTTCTATTTCGCCCACTTTTCTTGAGATATAAAATTAAATTTCATTGTGTTTCCGTACAACACACTTTTTCTTCGCCCTTTTCATGAAACGCAGGTTAAAGACTGGCGTTGTCCTGACGACCGCCTTCACCTCCCAGGTAACGCGTATGATCTCAGGATGTCAGAAACTATTGTCATGTCAAATTATCTCAATTATCTTTTGAATCGAGTTTGATTTTCATAAATAAATTAAAAGCAACTCGAGATATTTAGTCATTTCGATTAGCTACATAATTAAAATAAGAAATAAAAATAAGAATAAAATAAAAGTACAATGTGTGTATACCATGCGTTTTTTATTAACTGTTGCCATAGGGAATTGCATGGTAAAAATTGTACCCCGTGTTAACTTTTTTTCTGATGAAAATATTTAAACCATTTTTGGAACAAAGTTGGAAGATTCTTTAAACTATCGAATAGATTATAATTCAATATCCTAAACTGTCAAAAAGGTTTTGAAAAAAATATTTTTATAAAAGCGTTTTCTTGCCACTATCATTTCTAGCAGAGTGAAATGTCAGTTGACTTTTGTCAATTTGTTTATGGAATCACTTAGTAGGGCCATTTTTTATTGACGGAAATTTAAACCAACATAAATACTGAGATCTTCTTCAAATGGAGGTAGGCTCGCAATTGGATGCTTTAAGATGCAATGGAGCAACAATATTTCAACACGATGGAGCACCAGCCCATAGTCAAAGAGTTTTTAAACGAAACATTTTCTGATGGTTGGATTGGCCAATATGGACCATTCCATTGGTCTGCTCGAAATCCTGACCTAACACCACTCGGTTTTTTCTTATGGGGGCATTTACGAACACAAATTTACGACCTCATAAAAGATCAACCAGAAACTGTGGAAGAACTAAGGGCAAGAATAACTGAAGCTTGTAATTCCATTACAGTGCGAACTTTACAAAACACTCGAAGAAATTTTCAAGATCGCTTGAGACATTGTCTAGCAGTCGAAGGAAAACACTTTGAACAATTCCTTTGATAATTTCTGATAATTTTTGTTAATTTGTTGAGTCATTTGTGCTTTAATGGTTTTTACGTTATATGATAGTAGCAAGAAAACGCTTTTATAAAAATATTTTTTTCAAAAATTTTTCGACAGTTTAGAATATTGAATTGAAATGTATCCGATAGTTAAAGAATCTTCCAACTTTATTCCAAAAATGGTTTAAATATTTTCATCAGAACAAAAGTTAAAACGGGGTACAATTTTTACCATGCAATTCCTTATGGCAACAGTTAAAAGGCGCACTCTATAAAGTGTATAAATTTAGAGCGAACGTACAAGATTTGTAACACCTCTTAAAACTGTAAACCGTAAAAATACTGAAGATATCCCCACTATAATCAATTATTACATAACCTTTGATTATTATAAATCCATAGCAACAGATCAAATGTGTATCTGTACTAATAATATAACAGTAGAAATTGTTTCAACTTTAAGGCGCTATAAAATTAAAACTAAGCGAAATCGGGCCAAAAATGTGTTCCTTACTTTCGTTACAAGTGTGCAAAGTGACACTTACCGTGCGAGGATAATTTTGAGAAACGATGCGCCGCAGAGCGAGGCAGAGCCAGTAAAAGTTGAACGAGTTGTTAACACTATTTTTCAGATTAAAGCTACATATACAACCATTTCCAGATTCGATTGCAAAGTGTGCCAAAAATGTTTAATTGAAATTAGGTAGCATTTACAACATGAATTTGAATTGCAATTTCGCTACCGCGCCATCATACCTTTTATTCCAACGCGTTGTGTATTGGCAGAGTATTGGTAGTTACAGTAAAAAACAAAACAACTAGTTGAGTAAAATTGTCCACGGTGCCGTAATTTGTGTAAACAAATAAAAAATTATCACAAGTTACAGCTTGTGACAGCTTAAAACTCATTGCGCATGTACAATTCCAAATTTCTAGCGCACTTCCAGTTCGGGATTTGAGATCTGCATTGTAGTAGTACCGAAGTCGAAGTTTCAATGTAAACACAAGCACACAATATGCTAAAACAAATATCTACTTCGCAATTGGATGTCGAATTGTGACGCAAATGAAATGATTATAAATGTATCTTAACGCGCAAACATTCGTATTAGTTTTAGTTTTGGTTTGCCAACAGCCAGTTATAGCACCCAAACAGAGTAATATGCTCGTCTCTTCTCTTTAGGGCAATCATTATAATGACCGTTTGTGGTATTTTTGGTAAGTATAAATCAGACAGTAGGTACTTTTCGATCAATCGACAAGTGCCTTTTTGAAGATTGTCTCCTCTCCCGGAAAAAAATTATTATTTTTGGTGTCACTTGGCAACAGTTATTGTTACGGTAGGACTCTTCCGATATTATCAACTTTCTAAAGTAGATCATTGCGATATGAACAACTTTTCTGTATGATCGTGTGAAAATTAAATACCGTATTGACCTGAATATAAGACGACCCTATTATAAGACGTTTTTCTTTGAAAAGAGCTTGGTCTTCTATTTAGATCAGTACGGTAATAGACGTTTTCAAAATTGCATATATCTTCCGCACCATGACGTCAATGCACGAAAAACCAGTGTGCAACGTGGGAGGTACTGTGAGTACAGCTCGTAACGTCAAAATCTGGCACTGACACCTGTACATCAACATTTTGCTTAAATGGTTAGACATTTTTCTTCTTTGTAGCGCCAAATATAGTGAGCATAACTTTTACTAAAGAACTCATACGATCGCTAAAACTGTAAATTCTGCATCCCTTTCGTCTGAACTAGAGCAAAATGAAATTTTTCAAATTGTTCTAATGATTTTTGACACATCATTTCCAAATTAAAACGAGTCTAGAAGCCATGTGAACAAGTGAAGTTTGTCAACGATGCGCAGTGGGACTGCGCATGTTTCAATATTTTGCCTTTGAAAACATACAATGTACTGTCAATGTACTGCTTTTGAAAAGAGTGTGTAAAATATTATTTTATACAGTTAGTTTAAAGAGATAATAACAAAGTAAATGACAATCTGGTGCACCAATTTTACACAAATAACATGTGGCAAAAAGGTACGAGCTAAGTTGAAATTCAGTCTAACAGTCTATAATATGTAATATTCAAAAAGCCAAGAAAAGACGCCAATATATATAAACTTCACCATAATTCCTGCTTAATTTTGAAGTTTTGACAGTCGTTTTAAAAACCAATCGATATTCAAAATGAAACTGTTACCTGAGAATTTTGATTCCTGAGAATTCTGATTCCTGAGACTTTTAGTAAACCGCCGCTATACAGGTTGATTCATCCTATAGCATTTTCGAGATAAACACTTTTTGCAGCAGTCGTAAAATTCTAAACATTGGAAGCAATATTCTTCAATTGCCAATCTACTAACTGATGATTACACTGGCAGCTAGATATAAAATATAAAATACGAGTGTCATCATCATCTTTACTTTCTGTCTTGGGCGTGTTTGCCTGTTACGGTTTCCTCGGCGTAGGAAGACTTCTTCTTGCTCTTGACATATTCGTTTATTTTTTTTCTTTTGCTACTCTGCCATTCTATCAATATTCTGAGTTCTTTTCTAACGTCAATATTTCTTATACAATCTCTTCTCGTGCAGCCTTTAGCAGATCTCAAAAATCTCATTTCCGCAGCTTGGATTCTGCTTCCTTGAGATTTGTTTATTGTCCAAGTATAACTTCCATACACATCAGTAGTGCAGTTGGCATTATTTTGTATAATTTGAGTCGAGTTTCTTTCGTTCTTTTATTTTTGAGGTGTCTGTTAATCGTTTCGCAAACTTTTGAAAAATTTTCGATTTTATTGTCGATGTCATAATATTGTATGATAATTGCAGCTTAGATAGTTAAACTAACCTGTTCCAGAATTTGATCGTTTATTATTTGTTTTGTTCGCGTAGGATTCATTCCCGTGAATAATATATATTGTCGGTTAAGATTGTTAACCTGCTAACTCCACTTTTGACCAATTTTAGACTTAGGTATTAAGTTGTTGCCACTCAAAAATCTAGACTTTTCGTGTAAAAACGTTCTCTTATTGTTAGTGATAAATAAAAAAGGAAGATTAGTCGTAACTAAAACATAAAACGGAAAAGAGTTTTTCTGAAGTATTAAAAAATATCAAATACCTACGTTAGAGATAGCATATTAGAGGCACCGTCGGCGCAACACAACTATTATTTAAAATGTAGATGGCGTTCTGGATCGCCCAGAAATACCCGTAATCGTAATCAGCGTTACTCGATTACATAACTACCCAAGTTTATCGGAATAAGTTAAGATTGCATGAAATTTCTCACCTTGTTATTGTGACTTGCAGCTGGCCAATTCACGTGTCACTCAATTTGTTGTTGACTTCACTTTCCGTTTATTTCAACTTCCCATTTGCAGTATTTATGTGTACGGATTCCTTTACATTTTATAGCCCTAATCGTGTAATAATAGCTTGCAACTTTA
The DNA here is from genome assembly GCA_949768715.1 of Dascillus cervinus. Taxonomy (NCBI): domain Eukaryota; kingdom Metazoa; phylum Arthropoda; class Insecta; order Coleoptera; family Dascillidae; genus Dascillus; species Dascillus cervinus. The sequence continues at coordinate 19,306,090 of OX458316.1, forward strand.
ACGGTGCTTTGAAAATTGAGTAAGAACTGTACTATGTAGTTACAAAGTTTATTTTGAAACCAGATATTCGGTGAATATAGGAAACAAAACGAAACCTAAACTTTACTATTATTATGAAATAAAACTTTTGTTTTTAAAAATATTGTATTGCTAGCGCCGCGGTGGGGTTCCTCTTTCGTCCCTAAGTAGCGTCGTCACTCTTAAGTGTTCTGCGCATGGCGGTTCCTATTCGACTATGGAAACGAGAGGTAACCTGTACTTCACTATAGACGGCCTGAAAAACCACCCGCCTAATTTGTGGAGCTTCTTTTTATTGTTTTTGAATTTTAATCAATCAGTTATAAAACGAACATGTTTAATGTTGAATTAACGTAATTTTATTTTTCTGTGAAGTTGAATTATTTGATTAATAAATTTAGTGGTGTAAAGTGTGAAATTAGTGACTATTGTGTGCCACACCCTTTTTGTATACGTTCTTCTTTATTGTTTTTCGACAAATTTGATAAAACTCTGACAGTATAATATTTAAGCTATGCATAGTTCATAGTACCTGTTACTAACTTTATCCTTAGAAACGGATAATATTATGTACAACGATTACTAAATGAATATGTATTATAGGGCGAAGGCCCAAAACTCTCAAAACATGTTCTAGCATAGGCAGGTACTTACCTAATGAAAAAAGACACAAAGCAAAATTTGCGTCGCGGCAGTATCAGAAATATTCATTATGCGTTCTGATCCAGTGAAAACGGCCACAAACCGAAATTTGTGTTGTGATTCTTTTTAATCGTCCGCAAGATAAAAGTACCTGCACAAAAATCATGAAATAGTATATTGTTCAACGAGTGAGAAAGTTGGTCATTTCCATGAGGATGAAATTTGCCACACGAGCCGAAGGCCAGTGGAGTCATTCATTCGAGTGGGAATGGCCATTTCTCACGAGTTTAATACTGTACTTTTTCTAATCATATTAATTAATTAACTAATAATGAGTACTGGTAATAATTATTGTAATTTATCGTTTACAGATCCTTTTATTATTAACATATACATTAACCGTACCGTATTTAATGATAGTAAATGGAGGCGATTTTACATTTACACGAGTATCCATGTTTAATGCTGCTGGAAGCTTGAACTGCGTTGATGAATTTGTTGGCTAAGTCCATCTTGTTGAGACCATAATGAGGAGAATTTATATTTCTCTGCTAATTCGGTAAATTAATGTGTTTTGTGTGCTGCGCCAATCCACGAAAGTTTCCTAACATAACTCGTATTTCTTTCTCAACTTTTGTGGCAAGAGGTTAATTGTTGTAAGTTTATCATTCTTTTGCACAATTTCCATCATTTCTTGATATTTTGTAGAGATAGGTAGAGCAAACACAGATTCGATGAATGTCAATTAATTTTCAAGAAATTAATAAACAGTCGTATTATCGTCACGGTAACAATAAATACTACGTGGAGAAAAGTCAAACCTCGTCGTCTCATTGATCAGTGTCCGTAGAAAAAGAATTCAATTTTATCCATAGTGTTGACGACTGAACAGTTTTCTCAATTCATAACGTATCAGAAATGTGCAAATTATTAAATATTATTGGAAAAAATAAATTTCATTAATCAGAGAAGAATTAATTAGCTATTTGATAAGATTTATATTTAGACTTGATTTAGGCAACATTTGCTTAACGATAACATAAAATAACATAACATAACATAAGTAATAACTAGAATAAATAAAATAACTCATTAAGAGAAGAAGAAATCGGGGCTGTACCAACAACACTAGCAACGCTGTCTCTCTGTATAGCCAAACTTATTCGTTGCTTCAAATATGTTTTGGCTCGAGGAATTTCCGTTGTTTGTACAATACGCCTCCTCAAATCTTCAAGGATAGAAATGGCATCAGCACTCCAAGGACCCAAAGTTTCCACAGCGAAGGCAACGAAAAAATAATCATCAGAAATTGAGTCCAAGAGTCCAAGATCTTCTTGTAAATTTAATATTGAAAATTTTTTTCAAAGAAGAAATAGCAATATTATCTAATTCAAGACACTCATTTTTAAATTTCCAAAAAGGACATCTAAGATTATAAGTGAAATTAGGTATCCAAAAACAATGGCGGAGTAAAAATAAACTGAATAGATTAATTCCATAACAACCGAATTTAATACACCACCAACGATATTATTATTAGTCTTAATAGCTACATAAGTAACGCATGCAGCAAATGTTTGCACCAGCACCTCCATCGGATTTTTTTAGTCAATTTCATTTCACGGCAGATTAAAAATCTTCTTAACGAGGAGAATTAAAGTTAAAGGGCTCCTCCGTCAGTTCTGGGACATTCTATATATCAGGTGTGGCCAATATGTTCATCGCGATCGAGAGGTCGATCGCGCGCAATGTCTTGTAACCGAACGTTACGCGCAAACGCAACAGTATGCATGCAGTTAAGCATTTTTAAGATAAAAAGTAGATCTTATGTACAGAAACGTTGATCACCCCTGCTATACATATATTATTGCTCAAGATCAAAATCTCAATGTTCGTTTGTCCGTCCGTGCAGGTATCTCCTACAAAACTAAAAGTCCAGGAGAGTTCAAACTTGGTACGATCAAAGAGTAAGTCTTTATAATAGAGGCGATCCCCTATTGTCATTTTTGAAATGCTTCTATGACCTCGAAGGCTAGTGCGCCGGCTCACTAATCAGTGGCGTAGTTATTTTACTCTAATAAAGGGATTAAAAATGGATGAATAGTCATATTTTATTTGGTAAGATAAAATATTTAATCTGCATTCGCTTTCGGCAAACGCAACGTGGCACTGCACCTTAAGACAAAAGAAAAATGATGCAAGTAGTGAGTTTGCGCACTATATTAATAAATAGAAAAATTGTAAAAAGGCAGAAAGGTGTAAAAGTAATTGTACGTACACATTTCATATTAACAAAGCCAACACTATCACAACACTACCCTATCACTATTAAAGAAAAAAAATTCCTATTCACGATTGCTGTCTCTTTTTTGTACTACTTATTTTTATTTGTCCTCTGTTGCACTCGCTCGTATCCTATGATCAGGTTTGGTTTCGGACAATTGATATACACTTAATATATTTAATACCAGTGTGGGTTTTTATCCTATTTCAAACATATTAACCAGGATAATCACGTGCTTTAAGTATTGTAAAAACAGTTCAATAGAAACTAATGGTGAACTTGTTAATTGACCTACTTTTAACATATTATTCTTACTGAAACCGCTTACTTTAATAAAATTTGAGATTAATTCCGTTACTAAACAGCACAAATATGTTCAGAAATGCAATAACAATCATCGTAGTAGCTGTAATAGTACATAATAGACTGGAGATTTGATTTAGTGAATACGCATTGTCGGTCGGGGCTTTGTCGAAATGAATTTAATTTCCTCTATGTAAATTAAATGGCTGGACACAATGTATGATGTTAATATTTAGAGAAATAATTTACTTGGAGCATTACTTTTGTTTTTTTTTATAGGTCGGTATTTATACATATGAAATTAACTGTCACAGTTCAACACTTGATTTACGATAGCACCTATTAGTTTTACGATAATTATTTCCGTTGGGAAATATAATTAGCTCTGAAATCATTCAAAATAATTTAAAGATAAAACGAAGTTTTATCTCTGTGGAGTAAGCAGGGCAGAAAACATTTTATCGAGTGTTAAATGCTTAATGAAGTGAAACATCCCATTCCAAGTATACTTCTGACAATAACGCGATTAAAAAGGGTGGTTTTCGAAATTCGATCAATTGTGAAAGTAGTAATACTTAGCTGTGACCATTTTAGATCAGATGGAAAGATCAAACAGTCTAAAAAAAAATAATAAAGCTTGACTCATTAAAATTCAGAAACGTTTGAATTCCTAAATGTAGTACATAAGGGATTATTATCAATCATTCTGACATCGCACATCCATATCTCATTCACTGTACCTATACGAGACCAAAATCATAGATAATAGTTCGGTCAGCTAAAAATTTTGATTCAATCATTTACCAAGCTATAAAAAATATTAAATAATTGATTTGTTGGGTGGAAATTTATATTACCGTGACGAAATATAAACTTTAAGCTTGCAAATGCAAATCTAACAATAACAAACATGGCATAATAGTCCGGTTACATACAAAGAACATTGGACGGGTTTCCTCTTAATAAGTGACCTAAAGTATTTTATTTAAATTGTGCAGGCTATCTTCTAGTAAATACTCTGTGCTACAAAAAATCCCCCAAAAAATCTTCTCTAGGGTTACCGATTACTGTGGCATAACACATCAAAGCGGGACCATTCAGTTACACTTTACAGGTAAACTAAACGAGAAATTTTAATTTTAGTTGCGGGGTTTAGAAGGTCTTATTTTGCCTATAAACTTTGGTAAAATGAGGTTAATACCCTTAATATTTAAACAAGAAAGTCATGGAGAAAAAAAGTGAAAAGCAGAATAATAAGCAGGATAATATTTACATCGGAGGATGAATTGAATATAGGACTAGTTACCCACAAATTATACAAAGATAACTATGTCGCTTGTTTTGAAAATATTTTTATACACAAAAAAAATTAAAATTGAGGGAACATCTTTTGGAAAAATATTTTTTGTTTTTGGTTATTAAATATGATTATTTCCTTCATGTACATAAAAAGGGACCATGGTTTTCCTCAGTTTTATAGCGATTAAATTTTGACGTTTCAAACGTGTCAAAATTTACCCGATTAAAGTTTGATGTTTCAAATGTGTCAAAATTTACCCGATTAAATTTTGACGTTTAATCGCTTCTGAATTTTTTCTGCAATCATTATCAAAGATTCCTCGACAAGCAAATAAATAATTCGTTGTAAAATCTATTTCTTCAGATTAATAATCAGGAAATAATCATGCCGAATACCCCGCGTGCATGAAAACAGCCTAATTAAATTTTTAAGTTTTTGTCGCAACGTTTTGCCATAAAGAAATATTTCTCGTAAATTTTCCACTCAAAATCCCTCGTGCTGCGCACTCGAGATTTTGTTACGTGGCAAATTTACTCGACATATGTATTTCTAAACGTCCAAATTTAATCGGCTATTTTGATGCACTTGAGATATTACTGTTGATTAAAGCCCGGTATTTCAGTGCAGGGTAACCTTAAAAAAAGTTAACCGGAGGTGAAAGCTATGGTTATCGGTTGTTCGTAACCAAAATTTTTGGTTTGATCCTCTAGTTAAGTACCAGGCCTTAGTTGGGAAAATGCGTAAGGAATTTTGACATTTTGAGACCATTGTTATTTGTTTATGATTTATGTTGTGTAGGTAGGTACCTACCGTTACAAATAATTGAGCAGATACTTTGCAAATTCGGTATTCTTACAAATAGTAATTGAACCTTAAAAACCGTTATAAAAGTAATTTGAAACTTCTCACGCTTCTTAAAAAAGCTTTATTGAGAACCAGAATAATTACTGTAGGTACAGCAATACTGTGGTCCGGTAACTGTGTTAGCTCTAATTATAGTACGTAGATTGGTTCATATTATATTTATTAGTCCCAATTAGTAAATATTCCAGACCAAAACCATTTCAGATTAAGAAGGTTTCCAAAAATATGCTCATTCTTTGGCCTCAAAGGGATTTTTACTTTAAATTACATAGTCTTAATCGTGGAAACCAAGGATCAAATAATTCGACATTAATATGTATAATAGAAATGATAATTGGTTCCTAATACCGTTGACTTTAATTTCACTGATATTAGTCATTAATTCTTTGAAGTAATAGGTAATTACTAAATCATACATAAAGTGCATTGGTTCAAAACAATTCAACAATGGACTACAAAATTATTCGTTTACCTATGATATTTATGACAGATTTGTTAAAATGCGCACTTGATGAATGCAAATTAAATATCAAAATTTATGAAAACTGAAAAAATATGTGAAAATGCACACTTCATTGCAATCTGTGATGATATATTTATATCGCCCTATTCAAATCTACTAAACTGTACAATACTGTATTCCTTTCTGATAGCGTCGTAGGAAGACACTATCGCCATTAGAGAAAAAAGTAAGGTTTCGTAGGTCGTGGCGAATATGGTTGTTTTCATATAATAAGTAGAAAATAATATTAACATTTGTTTGTTCATTTACGACCGCCCAAATGTGCACGATACTTGACAAGAATTTCCCTATTTTTCCATAGATTAAATCTGGCTTTATCCGGTCACTTTCGTGTATAATATTAATTTGTTATAAACAAAACAATATTGACATTTGGCTGATGTTTTTTAGACTGCCTATGATATAAAACAAAAATCAAGTTGCTAAAAAAAAATCGTGAACATTTGGGTGGCCGCAAATGTACTTGATAAAATATTTTATATTTTTTTTCTTAACCAGCAATCCTTAAAAAAGTTCTTTTTTTAGAACAGTTTTTATTATTTAGGAGATGGTGGCTTCGCCATTTCTCCAAGATGCTTCCTAAATTTTTAATATCCTCTATACTAACTTTACTGCTGCATTTTTTCAAACCATTCGATCTTTAGGTGTATTTATTTTGGACGCTGTTAGAAAACGTAATGATAGAATAAAAAGCTAAATTATTTATCTTGCTGTTTTTTTTTTTTAATTTTGCTAGTAAAATGTTAGTCCCTAATTTTTGAGGTTACTACTAAACTTTTTTCTTTAAAATTGTTTGTGACTTACAATTAGATTAATTATTGGCGTTACTACGACAGTCATCCGCCTGCATTCTACATAACTTAATGTTTTTTACATGTTATTTCAATCATTAGAGAGATTACTTTAATATTTCCGTTTATGAAACTGACATTATTTTTCCATCAAATAACAAAGAAATTTAGTTTATTGACTAGTTTATTTTTAATAAAACACTTACGTAATCCTTCACGCCGCGTCGTTTTAACTCATCGTGTGCCTCAGATGAGCGACCTAATACTAATCGATAAAGTTAAATGTAGAGGGTTAGTTTTTGCTCAGGTATATAAGGTTTATCAGCAATCGATTTACTATTATCGTAATGCGGATAAGGAAAAAGGAAATGTTCGTGACACCAACATGTAACCGGATGCGATATCTAACGACATAAATGAAGTTGTTCAATGGCATACATTGTTTTTTTTTAATATCATTACCTACCGCCTAAAAAGGGGTTTATTTTATGAATAAAGTTTAAATAATAAAAACTTCCAATTAACATAGGTAAATGAAAAATGCAACTGACGTTGTAATTACGTTACATTTCTCCTTAGACACAAAGTTGATTGCAAAAACTTCCAGACTTAAAGTATTCATTTTGTATTTTATAGAGGCTGTTCAAAAAGTTGTGACATCCTAGGCGGCTATGGGTTGTAAAACTTGTGTCTTTACTTTACTATAATTAATACGACAAAAGGTAACTAAAATCTGAAAAAAGAAGAGGCATGCGTTTTACAATTTGCGGCCGCTCAAAACGTCACGACATTTGTAACACTCGATATATCTACAAAATAGATTATAAATTTCAGTAGTGGACAAATTTTTTGACATCATAATTTTCTCAGCACGCAACATTCTATACACCTTATTACAAAATAAACTACTTGTGAATGATTTTACTGTGTACTACGAATGATTGTAGTTTGTAATAAAGGTACCATGCGATCTCATAATAGTGTAATGGGTCATGACGAAGCTGCTATGGATGGCGACAAAACTTCTTGCTACCGCTCGCTCTCTATGAAATTCACTCCATAAATTTTTAAAATTTTGATTAGTTTGGGCAGGCCATGCCAATTAGTGTCTACATACGACGGTAGTAGACAAAAGACCCTATATCCACCGTAGCAGCTCGGTATTTGCTGGTGCATCACAATTAAATGTTACCAAAATTTTATGCAGAAAGAAAAGTTGACACACTGGTAACTAACAAAGCTGTTAAGTTGATGCTATGCTTATTTTTTATTTACTTGATATGATAAATACATAATTTTTTATGGTATCGTTAACTTAACAGCAGTGTTGTCTAACATTGTGTTAAATTTTCTGACTGAAAATGGCCCTATGTATTACATATGTGTTTGAAAGTATGTGAAGAAATAAATTCAAGGAATTAGAGAATGTCGTATTTCTAATACCAATATACACTTTACTGGTTATTTGAATCAGATACTTAATTGAATCGCATTGTAGTTTCAAATCAATTTGTATATTGGTAGTCCCCACCGTTTAATTGAATCAAAAACAGCGTGTTACCTTGTGATCCAGTTAAACGGCATCGACTGTTTTTATAAATTAAGTTTACTGGAGATTAATATTCCAGTTTTCTCTTTGTGTGCGTTTTTACATTTTACGGCAACATTTTGAGTTTCAATTTCCAATTTATTTTTAATAAAAGTAATCTTGTATTGACACGAGATTTAAATAACCTTTTATCAGAATTTAATTAAACGAAAAATTTAATTATTTGTCTTTTCCGAACCTTAATAAACGCGTGGAAGCTGTTTCGCATAAATTTATTTTAAAATTATTAATTGGTGGTTTGAAGCAGTTTTAATTAATTGTTAATTTCATTTCATTCCATTATATGCACAGTTCACATTTACAAATACGATAGTTTAGCTTTTTTCCATAATTTCCGATTAATTTGAATTATTAAACTCATGTCGATGACAGGCTATTTCAGGAAAAGCTTGCCAATATTTGATTTCATTAAAAAATACTTTTCCATTATTGTTTATAACGACTACAGTAGGCTCCTGTATCCGCGTATCAGTACTTTTGGTTTCAATTATCCGCGGTTGGGTGTTTTCCTCGAAAGTCCGTTCATAAGTAATCTTTATTCATACATACTACCATTATTATAGTCCCAAATTAAATTTAGAACACAAAATTTGATATTAATTGGTAAGGAATGTAAATTTATAGCGTTGGGTACTCCTTATTCGGCATCCACGGAAAGGCTCGGAACCAATCACCCGCAGATACTGAAACCGTACTGTATTTTTAAACTAATTATCGTTCCTACAAAATTGTAGAAAATTTACTCTACACAACATCCTTTAATGATTTACTACTGTTATAAAGGCAACTTTTATTTGGCATAAAACATTGTTTTACCGTTGTCGATTTTTACACAATTATTAAGTAATGATTTGCATTCAACATTCAATGCGAATGACGTAAAATAAACTTTGTTTAAATGTTCATATGCTATTTGGGCACGTGCTTACAATAAACATTGATACTGTGTTAAATTTTATAACATTTTAACACTAATTACTTACAAAAAAGTAATTTATTACTTGATATCCTATGTATAAGCCAAATGCTACGTTTCAACCGCTATATTTCCAGAACCTTCCTTGAATTTAAATTAACTTGCACGTTTAGCTCGCCATCTAATTCATTCAGAACATTTCTATCTAGGTACAGATGAACCCCGCTATTCGTCCGCTTCGGTATTCGTCCGTCATCCTATTCGTTCAACTTTTTCGAGTTCACTAGTTGTCGTTGGGCCACTATTTTTGCAGTTATTTCGTTGACCGAAACACGCCATAGCTACAATGCAAATACAATACGATGATTGTTTATAATTTAGTTTAGTATTGGTTACACTTTCATGCTAGTTCTCTAACTGTGTAGGCATCCTTCTTTTCACCTTCTTTAGTCCCTATCAAAGTGAAGATATTTTTTCATTGATTTCATACAATTACATTTATTGATTTTATAGTTGTTCTGTATGCCTTACGTATTGTAATGAATTTCTAAGTAACTGCTGGGTGGCTGGAAAAACTTGATTCGCCATTCGAACAGTCTCCTGGTTCTAGTTTACTTAGAAAGTATAGGACTTTATTTTTAAAAACTATTTAAATTTATGCAAACGCTTCGGTAGATTTATACAGGAATTTTTTAATCGCGGTCGTAACAAATAAGATCAATAATGTATGTACTCATTGTCAGAGTACATATAGTTTCCTACTGCATACTGTTAAGTACCCAAGTCCAGCTAATAATTATTACTCAGGATTGAACCTTGCAATAAAAACATTCAAATGATTGCAATAAAATTTAAATTTTCATTGAATGAGCACTAAATAAATTATTACGCTATTTAATAATCATACAAGTATCTATATAAATTGCCTTGTGTGTAACATGGTTGAACAGCTTTGTTGCGTGTGCACGGCTAATGTGAATTTGGCAACAATTTTCGATCTCTCGGTAAAATGTAAGGAAAGTTTTTTTTGACGATGCGTGCTGATTGCAGGCCGTGGCAAATTTTACTTCGGATTCGCCACAGTAGTGGTTGCGCGTAACACAATGGATTAATTGATTAGTTCGATTTGACGGTGACTAAATACAGTTTAAAATTAATAAATTTTTTCTTCAGAATAAAAAAAGAAACCAAGCAATAATAATTATCTTGCAAATTTATACGACTTGAGGCGTATGCACCAAGATGAGCTTTTATTACGTTCCCGTTTTGTAAACTATTTTTGTAAATCATCTTTCGTTTGAAACCGGTCAGTAGAAAATCAATTAATTTGAAAATTTTACAATTAAAGTTTCACTTTTTTCTGCAGAGCTAACAGCATTTTTGTAAATACCTAATAAATTATGAGCAAGATATTTATAATTATAATATAGAGCAATATTTATACAAATATTTATTACAAATATTAAATTTTTAATTTTTCAAACAAACTGTTATTAGAATATTTCTGCTAGAGCTATAATTATAACACCTATAAAATATTTAATATATTTACTTTTTCCTTTTAAATGGATTTAATTTTCATGTTACATGGCATTTACTTTGTTAAGTATATTCTACGTAAACGTTTTATTTACCCTAAATCTCGGCGGTGATAGATATATCTCAAGGGAAATTATAATAACCAACATTTTGAAAAACTTGTAGCTGATTTATAAACCGTTTTATTATTATTCTTATAAATTTACTTTACATTGGTATGCGCCATAATTTCATGGTTTACATTTTTATCAATTCTAACATGTACGCGCAAAATGTGATTAACATTGTATATAAAATTATATCAAACTTACCTGCTAGAAGAAATACCACTATATTTTATAAACTTTCCCCGTTTGACTTTAATATTTAAGTAAAAAAGGAGATCGACTTTATCAAATTGTAATTTCACTTTAGACTTCATTTTTAAGTAGATGTACAAATTTGACTTACATTTTCTATTTTCATTCTGATTTTCTTTATACTTTTGTAAATTTGGTCGTTGCAATATGTAAATGCTTTAATTTGTAGTGTGGGATTATATTAAACAATAAACGTGTATAGAGACAGTTTGGCTTGTAAAAAACCTGTACAGACGACTAAAATGGGCTCGTGAGTAGGTGAACGGCGCAATTGAAAAGTGTTCGCATTTCAGATCTTCCTTTTTTATGGATCTCATTCGCGATTGATGTGCTTTCTTTTAACTTCGCTTTTCGCGTAATACGCCGTGCTTTATTAACAACAATTTTCATTAAATTATAACAAGGTTTCTATTTGATAAAATACAATAGCTGCACCAGCAACGTGTAATTTTACCAAATTTGTGAAATACTTTTTGTTATATATTGCACGGAATCTGGAATTCAGCTCCGAAAGTCATATTAAAATTAAATGGTTGCTTTCGATGAATAAGTGCTGGCGATATTAACTGCTCCAAGCAATATCAACAACACTATTTTTCTACGACAATAAACCACTACTACAAGAAAAACACTACAAAGCATTTTCACAAGTAATTTATAATGTCTTTCAAGAAAAATATTCTTTCAACGAAACTATAATGCCAAGTAGGAGGAGATTGGAAATAATTTCTATATTGAAGAGGAATTGGCAATAAAGACAGCTGCACAATTAATCTGTAACAGGAACTGAAACGGCAACAGTAACAGAAACAGGAATGAATCGTAGCCGCACAATAAGCAGTAACAGCAACAGCAACAACTTTTTTGAGAACATTTAGTTTTAGTCGGCATGGAAATTATTGTAGTTCCAACTTTATCTCTGTTCGGTGTTGTCGAACCCAAAAAAATAACATCACATTGTTGTTTGTGCACGAACACGATGAAAAATTGAAGGTTATGATGGTCCGTACATTCGGGCGTATACATGCCGATATCGGTATTTATCGGTATAGCACGAACAGTAACAGGAACGAAAAAGAAAAAAGTTTTGCGATCATATTTTCTGCTCCCCTTTCCGCTATTGCTTCGGTTTCAGTCGCATGACAACTGTTGTGGATGGGGCTATTGCAAAGCATGCATTTTAACGTTATTGCCATTCTCGTTACTGTTACTGTTACAGATCAATTGTGCAGCGGCCTTAAGAGTGTTCTTACGCCCGGATTGACTAACACGTTGCAAGCGTTTGGAGAAAAAGTAACTGTGCATTCAAATTCATGAATTTTTGGTTCTAGTTTTCTGTAATATATTGTTTAAAGATCAATAGATGATTTTATAGAGATAGATTGTAGAAATTAATAACTGAATTGATGTGAGATTCAACTGAAAATCACGTTTTTCATGTAATTAGAAAAGCCAGTTTTGAAAATATTTACAAAAAACAAAAACTATACAATCATGGTTTCACATTTGCTGTCTAAGAATCCAAAATCAAAATTGGAAAAATTGCGAAAATAAAGGAGTAATCAATTTTCCACGGATCCCTTGCGAGGCAGTATTTTTGCGTCAGGGACAGGCGCCCTCTGCATTTTAAACAGAGTTCGGAAGAAATAATTTTTGCAAGTATTTAAGAAAATTTAAAGGGCCCAAAAGATCAACCTTCGTTTCGTTCATCATTTCTGTCACTCTTTTTACATATCACATTATTAAATTCCACGCGAGCGAGAATGAAAAAATATTTTTATTTTATAGCGGCGCCTGTTGATGTATGTATGTATGTATGTACCTTTTCTAACTAGGTATCAAATCGTTTTGACAGCCGTTATTCAGAAGTACTTAGTGACTAATTGTAAGTATGTATGGATCGGTTAAATGTTTTGGAAACGGTTTATCGTAATTCTTTGAGTTTTAAAATGTTATTAGTAGCATTTGAATTATGTTTCCTGTAATTTGGAAATTTCTTATTGTCATTTTGAGATGCAAGGCTAACTTGATTTTTTGTACTAAAAAAAATTGGTGGGAAAAAAATAAAAACAAACAGTTAATTGTGTGATATATTTATACTTAATGACTTTTATGTCAGACTGAATATTAAAGTTCGCCTTATGGTACAGTTTTGCGGCCATAAAGTACCTCTTTATAGTACTAGTAAAATAAAGTAACTTTATTTTACTAGTACTATAAAATACACTCTACTGCTTACTGTTATAATAATTCGTGATACACACACAGTTATTGTTGCCACAAATACTCATTCCAACTACTTCTTTATTCTCTACTACAGCAGAACTTTGAGCGTGTTGTTGATTTTCGACAGCAATGTTTTTGCAAGTCATGTAGATTCTGACAAGTTCAAGTAGATTATCATTTCCGAGTTTCCCTGGTACAATTATAAATGATCGATCAGTTTTGGTTTTGGTGTCTTCAAGATTGACAAGAAAATGCGTTTACAATCTTGCACACAGATTACCAATAATCAGTACTTCCAATAATGTCACTAGTTCCTGTCACTTGGAAATTTACTAATGTCAATTCCTTCATGTAGGTTTATAGTCAATCGTACCATAGAATATTTGCTCCATAATGATGAACTTTTATACCGACAAAGATAGGTGTTGAAATACGCTAGGATGCTGTCTTCACAGGTCGTTCTAATTTCCTTACTAGAACACCACTTCCGATACGCACTGTATGCTTCTTCGTATAAATGCCTAGATTTTTCTGGTAACAGTGAATCTTTAGTAACAGCAGCAATATTTATGATTTCTTCCTTATTAGAACTCTTAGAACTACACGCTTGCATCTTGCTTCGGACAAAATTTTCACAAAAAAAATAATAAACAACTTCGTAACCAACGAGACAAAATGCACTTGACTTATTTCATTAAATTTATAAGTAATTTTTTTCTATAAAATATAAAAATTAACTAATTTTCGCAGTCGGGCATAAAACTTTGTATGCAACGCGTACATAATCAGGCTTAATTGAACTCGTTTTCTTTATGTCATCGGGAACAAGCTCCCTCGACCATAAACTGGACTTGTTCAATAAAGCCATAGATTATGTACTTATTACATAAGTAGCTATTACGCCATAAAAACATTGCTCGTGACTACTTATTCTTCTTCTTGTCTTCTATCGCCTGTTTAATGTAATGGGGATCTCTTATAGCCATGTTTCTCCTTTTCCTTGGATCCACAAGTTCGGGTAAGAGACAATTTTTATAAAATGCAACTAATTTAGATTCCATTTGTGTTTTCCAAAACAAATCGTTTCGAAAAATAGTTTCGGTTTTTACGCCCTGAGGAGTCCACACTGCGAAAACGCAATATGACCGCTTGGTAACGTGTAGCTGTCCCTGGATCTGATAGTACCATTTGTGATTGATGTTCACCTGATCGTTTGTCCAAAATGTAATTTTCTTTTTCACGATTGCTTCTTCAGGAGTCATCTCTGTTAACGATTCAGTTATGAACAGTACTATCATAACATATTTTTTTGTTATGGCCTCAATATCTATTGACAGTAACAGAATTTGATACCATTTGCGTTTTTATTAGCCCTTTATGAAGGCTCATTGCAATGTACATGACAGAATCGCAGTGAATTTAGGTGCGTTTTGATCAAACTGAAATGACAAGTTTATACCTGAATTTCTCAACGAAAATTTAATGGTCCTGCGGTAGTGTCTTTACATAGTTCTCTGAGTTTTTTGAAGTAGTTGCGCATCAAATGATTTTTGCATTCAATTTTCTTGACGACAACATTATCGTATGGATTTGAATCCAATATTTTCTTATAGCAGTTGCTATCTCCATCAGCAATTACTTGATGGTAGATCAATCCATACATTTCTTTACTTTTAACGAAACCCTCTGCTAAAATATCGGCCTCCATACTTGAAGAAGATCCAGTCCAGTTTTTGTAACACTTGTGATCTTTCGCAGGTGAATCCGCCTTTTCTGCCAACTTGCAAATAGTGCAAAATTTATTTCGAACACCAATAAAGAGAACTTTTTTTGTTCTATATCCCATAATTGCAGCAGCTCCCGAGAAAGAATCATACTTATTGCGATATGATCTTTTGGCCCAACATCCGTCTGCAACGACAGTAACCATCGGAGTGCCATCTTGATCTATATCTCCAGCGTCAATGGCTAAGGTCTTCTCTTCTTCAGCTGCTTGTCTCATACTTTCGAAACATTTCTCCTCCCACGCATCGGAAATTTGATCATGAACAGCGTTATACATACGGGCTGACATGCAAGGTAAGTCTAAGGAAGATGCAATTTCTTCCAAATGTGAAAAACCGGATTCTATTGCCATAATCCCAAGCACAGCGTCTTTGTTTACATCATCATTATTGTCATCAGAAGTATGTATTTGAAATACATTAGTGCACATATTACAATGGAAGGCAAAAGTCGAAATGAACCCCGTCATCTCTTCTTTTATCAATTGAAAATTATTTAACGAGTAGTTAAACTTGGGACAGTGATTGTTCAACTCAAAAAGAGACTTCATGAAAAAATTTATGTTCACAATTCTGCGACCTTCCAACACTAAATTCCGTTTTTCACTTCTATTAGAACTTCCCTGCAATTTTACAGAAAATACGGCATTATGGTTTTCGCGTTTGTATGTTCCCTATACGTGAATAGGTAATCGGGCAGAAACAGTAAACTTACCTCATCAATTGTTTCGCTTCTATCTTCTATTTCACTATCCATAACTTCATCGAGTATAACATCTTCGGAAATAATCTACGAAAGAATTCTTCCATTAATTACAATCCTCTTTCATCTTCAAGCCTGGAGATACATACCTAATACCTCACCTAATACACCTAACACATACATACCCAGGAGAGTAAGTTGCTATGATTATTCAACAAACACCACAAACGCTTACCGTATGAAATTTTGGTTGACAAGTGCGTGATTTTTCACTTGCATCCAACGACAAAACCTGTTGTTCGATTTCGCCAACATCTCCGTCAACGTCCTAACCCAAAATTAGTTTAAAAAGAGGAAAAAATTTGCACAAGAACGAAACTTTATAACACACCTTAATTTTTAGTGGAAAACTTTTACGTTTTATTCTTGGCGCATTTAGTCGCAGACGAGTTTTGTTACCCCTGCGGTATTTAGGCTCGCTTTTTTCCATAGTTTTACGAATTGATCACAATTTTCTGCACTACAGATTTTCAGTATTCAGTTACTGCTCAGGGAACGTAAATGAATAACCACAAAACAGAATAATAATTGCATAAGAATAGAGATAATGCTATCTTTACTAAGAAAGAAAGTCAGCAGCCGGTCCGGTTCTGTACAGGCGGCCGCTTTAAAACAACAGCGCGGCTCGTTTGATCAAAATATTGTCCTACTCCACGTCGGGACTATCTTTGTCTCAAGTTAAGAAAGGTTCAAACGCTAACGTAACGACACTTGCTCGTGAGACAACGACTGTTACTCCCTGTACACTTGCCCCGCCGAGCAATATACGTGATTGTGGGAGAACACTCTTAAGGCTGTACAGGTAGCCCTCGGTTTACGCCGGCTCAATTTACGCTGATTCACAATAACACCGCTGTGCAATTCACCGTTTCGCCGTTTACATAATTGGGTAATTCACCGATTCTCCCTATGCCAGACTGATTTTTCTTTCAGTGTTGAAGTATTTACTGAGCCGCGACGTTGTGGATTCTTTTTTCCAAAAAATGCAAGAAATCCGAAACGTTGAAATTTTATTTGTTTTTCTTAATATTTTTTAATGAAAACATTTCACTTTATTTTATCATAAAATACATTTTAAAAATTAAGTTTGTAATACAGTCAAACTTCCCTATAACGAACTTCTCTATATAGCGAATTTTCTTGGGGAGCCTTCACCCTGGAGACGTTTTTAATGCATTTTATACCCCTTATAACAAAGTAAAAATTTCCGTATAACGAATTTTTTCCCCAACTTTACAAATTTTCGAGATTTCAAATTGTTTCGTTTTGTTGTTTTACTGGAACTTCGGAAAAAAACTCGGTTGTAGTAATATTCCTAGATGTATCCAAGGTTCAACATTTTATGAGGGATTAGCCGACGAAGTAAGTGGCATTAATTTAAGTGTGCAAAAATTTTACAATATTAAATGGAACCAACAAAGTTTTACTACGTCAAGAAATGTTTTTTTAATTACCATACTTTTCCTTGTCTTTTAAAGATTGTTTCATAACACTGGGGTGGTCTTATTTATTAAATTAATTAAATAACTACGTAACTGCATATCAACGCACTAAAAAATTAAAACTTAATAGCGTTTTCAATCGGCGCTTTAAAGTAAACTAACACTGTCAACTAACGAAAAATGTTGATAGGTTTTTATAACACCTTATGAACACTTCAATTGTTTTTGCTTGTCTTCTCAGAACCAAACGCTATTAGTTTTTGATTTTTTAGTGTGTGGTAACGAATATCGCTAAACAGATTAATTTTGTTTACTGTTCATTTCTACAATAAATTTTTAAACCATAACATTTTTGAATAGAGCACGAAAATACCTTTCCAATGAGGCATCACAAGCCCCTTCTTCCCATTTAAAAATTTGGAGGTTGCAACTGTCACTCGAAGGGGGTTAAGGCTAGAGATGAAATTTTCACTTTACAGGATATCATGTGATAGACTAAAAATGACCTGTTTCCGGATTTCTTCTCAATATGCACAATAATTGCAATAATGCATTTATTCCATTTGGCTGGCGCTCACTGTATGTATTTGGCATTATATTGTATTAATAAACAAAATTATTTGCTTCTTCTTCACTTATGTAGAACCCACCCTATACATCACTGTAAATATGGGTTCACTTTACGCCGATTCGATTTGCGCTGGCTTTTGTAAGAACGGAACTGCGGCGTAAACCGAGGGCTACCTGTATATGTTTTCCGGTAAATCGGTATACTTACCTAATATAAGTAATACAGATGATTATTCATTATTTGTAAGCTATTGACTGTTTCTTGATTGATTTCGTGAAATATTTTATGGCTCAGAAAAATAATAGCAATAATAGCAATTTCATGGTCTTCAATTTAATTCATGTACTGTTCCATTTTCTCCGACATTTGTATTGGTTATAAGTAAATAAAATTAGAATTTAACATTAGTTTCTAACGCGATCTGCTACTAACGCAATAATTAATGCGATGCTTGCAAACATCAGCTTCCCAGACTAGCAAGCTTTGTGTTTAAATTTGATCATGCTGATCAGAGGTAGCAATGTGAACAATAGTGTTATTCCAAAAATGATAAACCAATTAAAAAACCTATCAAAATCGTAATGAAAAATATTGGTTGCTGTGTATTGAAAAATCGACAATGATGTTATTATTTTGATAAATTTATTACACCCTGTATACAAAAATGTTATGTCAAAAGATGTGAATTTAAAATTTAAAAATGGACGTGTTGGATTTTTACAATACTAAACAGTTTCAAGTAAATCGAATTCTTGTACTACTTCTGCAGCCCACTTTTCAGCAATTTTTTTTCAATTTGTTTGTTATGCAAGGGTCTATTATTTTTATACCATCGTGTTGACAGTTAGGAGACTTATTAAATTGTGATTCAGTTAAAAACAATCGTTGCTATAACTACAATAATTGTTGTTATAAAAACTAGCAGACGTTAGTAAAATCAGTTTAGTTTTTCCTGCTGTAAATTTTTTAAACTTTTACAAAAACTATTTTTAGTTTTAATTACAATTAATCTTATATTAGTTAGTTAGAAAACTATCCCTTGTAATAAATAATGTTTGCATTTGTTTTTATTAATATTAATTTTATTTTATTTATTCACTTTTGTATTATAAGAAAATCACATGAAGCGGTTAAATGAACATCATGATCGCATGGATAGTTTGGTGGTAGTAAGGCGCCACTTGTGAAGACCTAATGTTCCGATAAATCAGAGTAGCGTCGGTTGGTGAGTGTTAACCTCAAGAGTAAGAACGAGAGCTTTTCTGGGAGTAAAGCTGCAAGTCCTTCGTAAAATATAGTCCTTTAGGGGTCAAGCGCTTTTAAGTAAATACAACATAAAATGCATTTCTCTTGAAAATGATGTAATGATTATATCTGTGAATGAATAGAAAAGTTATTTTTTTAATTTTTTTTTTAATTTAAATTCCATTACAAGAGGTAGACTTTAATTTAATCCTTACACTTTGTTATCAGTTCAGCTATTCTTCTCGATCCAGTAGCTTATTAATTCTCAAATAATTAATCGGAAAAATATTTTCGTATGTTCGTTTTATAATGTCGACGCTGTAAATCACTTTATGCAGTTAGTTTCCACTTGAATAGATGATAATAATAGTAGAATAGTGAAGTAAAATAATATTTTAATTTACATATATGCGAAAATAAAAAGCTTATGAAGAATGAATACAAATATGTAACTGAATACATTTCATTATTTAATATTCATTTTTGTCCCGCAATTTCTTGAAGGTAAAAACGTCGGAAAATGAAGTATAATGATGTAGGCGCGGTCTACTATTATCATTGAGAAATCAAGGCACGTTAAATGTGAGGTTTATACCGGCAGACGTGGCGCTTAATCTGCATATTCAGATCGGCATGGCTTCATTCGAATCACAGTTCTAATGAGAGTTTAATTATACAGGTTAATTAAGTTTTCCAGTTGAAAAGATTTACATGACAACGGAACTTTTATTGAATTCACTTTTATTTCTATTTTCAGTTTAATTTCATTAAAGAGAGCATTATTCCGGATAAAGTTGCAGAGATTCTTAACATATTCTATTTCAATTAGCGGTAACACACTACTTCTTACCCAGAAGTTAGTGCTTTAGATTATGCAACAACGGATGCATTAGCATCCTCTCGTGGTATGTCGAGTTTATCTCAACTGCCAGACAAACGCTACAGTATATGTATCGCTCCGCATGCTCATATATCAAGTCACACAAAACTTTTGTAAATAGAACGGCTCACTTTCTTCTGAAAAAATATTTTACAAATGTTCATTATGTTTTCGCCCTATCCTCCCGATTATTTAAAATACACCCCAAGTATCATATCATTACGAAATATTTCATAGATTGTTTTATTACAGGGTTGTATCAAAACGAAGTCTGTTCTTCTAGTAATCTCACTTGGTGGAATTAAAGTATGCAGCCCAGATGGAAAGGTAAGTGTTGTGTTTTTAATAATAGTTGCTCTGGTCATTTTATTAAAAGTATAGTGTCTGCATTATAAACATGTAAAGCAATGTGGATTTTTTATACGGTCACTTATCTCTGGTAATAACACTCCGCCAGGTTTACCAAAAGGTTGAGCTATTTCGGGTCACGCCACAATAGAAATAACTCCAGGTTATCACATGCTATCGCTGCATGAGCTAAGCAACTGGATTAATGCTAAACACGTGCTCAGAGTCGAGCATTATCCTTATTTAGTATTAAACGCACTTATATAATTTCCGCTAAGGTGCGTTTTGACCCTAAAACTAATTCTCTAGATTTACTATTGAAGACTAGCACCTATTTCCGTCAACAAAAAAAGGAAAACAATATTTGCTACATATAAATCGAAACATACTTTCGCATTACTTCTTTTTAGCTCTTAATTCCAAACTTCATACTTGAATGCTCAGTCATTGACGTGTACTTTTAGGGGCCGCTCGTTTTAATTTTAGTTAAACAATAATAAAATACTTCAATTTCACTGTGCGTAAAATGTGTACTAATGAACAAACGGGAAAAATATACTACTTAACAATAAGCAATTAATAACTACTTTGAAACTAAAAAGGTAACGACCTAGAAAAATTGACAGAGCGTTAAATCTATAACAGGTAGTTACATTTGCGGCCACCCAAATGTGCAAGGTTTTTTTTTTAGCAACTTGACGTTTGCTTTATATTATAAGCGTCCTAAAAAACATCAGCCAAATGTCAATATTATTTTGTTTATGACAAATCGTCACCTGAAAACCAAACTATTCTATGTCCATTTTATTTGTAAATTGTAAATTAATTTATTTCTTTTATTTCCTAAAGAATACATGAATTCATATTATTCTATTTTCATTAGTAAATGTAATGAGTTAACAAAAATAATAATACTACACCAAGTTCTTTTAGGTGCTTTTAGGTTTTAGAAATGCTTTTAAACTTTCAAAACGGCCCTCGTTTTTTAAAAATCGACGTAGAATAAAATTGGGTTCTTAGGCGACGAAATATTATTTCGCAAAAGTCACTGGATAAAGCCAGATTTAATTTATGGAAAAATAGGGAAATTTGTGTCAGGTATCGTGTACATTTACTTATACAACAAATTAATTAATTAATTAATTAATTAATTAATTAAGAGATATTGACAATAAGCGATAAGTATTTGGTGAAAATGTTTCGTTCACAATTAGTATATTATGATATGAGTTTAATAAGAAGCATTTTGTCGCACGCACGGGTTTAGGGCACGACGAGCTTGCGAGGAGTGTCCCTAAAAGAGAAAGTGCGACAAAATGCCTTATAAACGAGGTATCATACACTATTTTTTCTACTTTGCCACATTTTTTAAGCAAAAAAAAAATTTCAAAATCTAGGGAATTTCGCGGCATGCGGCAAATACATTAAGGGAGGCTATGGAAAGAAATGAATTTAAAATGTCATTATTTCAATAAATTCTGAAAATCAACTTCGCTGAAGATGTTTTAGAATGTACGCCCCCAGAAATACAATTACTTTGCAGAAAATACAATTGGTAATTTGCTACCCACAAAATCACGCCATATTTACAAAAAAAAAATACGGCGAATTTGAAAATTGACACTGTTAATTTAGTGTTGACAGTAATGTTAGGTTGTCACAGACACAAGTTGCCAAAATTAAAAAAATAAATTACACTGTTTTTAGTGTTCTTTTTACCGCACGTTTTTTGTCTAGTACGATACTCAAACGCGTGTCGTAATAATCTCAGTACGAACGCAAAGTAGAAAATTAGTATATTATGATATGAGTTTAATAAGAAGCATTTTGTCGCACGCTCGTCCCAAGCTCGTCGTGCCCTTAAAAGAGAAAGTGCGACAAAATACCTTATAAACGAGGTATCATACACTATTTTTTCTACTTTGCCACATTTTTTTAAGCAAAAACATGAAATTTCAAAATTTAGGGAATTTACCGGCATTTGGCAAATACATTAAAGGTGGCTATGGAAGGAAATTCATTTGAAATGTCATTATTTCATTAAATTCTGAAAATCAACTTCGCTGAAGATGTTTTAGAATGTACGCCCCCAGAAATCTGATTTTTAGCATAAAATACAATTGGTAATTTGCTACCCACAAAATCACGCCATATTTACGAAAAAAAAAAAAAAAAAATGCGGCGAATTTGAAAATTGACGTAAGGAAAACAAGATCTCAACAATCTCTGAAAATATTATGCTGGCATATTTTTAATTGCAGCGCCAAAAGTATAAATCCTCCAGTTTGTGGGGTCTTTAGTCCCAATGTTTGTTACTACTTTTCTCTAGAAATGTAGTCATAATTTGTTATAATAAAAATCTTATTCTCGCACATACCTGCACCCTTGGCTTTTGAGATTGTGTTTGTATGTCTGGAAGTTTTTTGTGACGATAAAATCAAGCACAGTCAAAAAGCTTTTCCTCTTTCTATTTGATTCAATTACAAAAGTCCCAGTGCTGATTGACACTGTTAATTTAGTGTTGACAGTAATGTTAGGTTGTCACATACACAAGTTGCCAAAATTAACATAATAAATTGCACTGTTTTTAGTGTTTTTTTTACCGCACGCTTTTTGTCTAGTACGATACGCAAACGCGTGTCGTAATAATCTCAGTACGAACGCAAAGTAGAAAATAGTATATTATTATACAAGTTTTATAATACGATCTATTGACGCACGAATAAGTTTAGGGCACGACGAGCGAAGCGAGGAGTGCTCCAATGTCATGAGCAATACGTCTTATAAAACGAGTGTAATATATTATTTTTTCTACTTTGGTGCTCTTAGTTTCAAGAAAATTTGAAAATTGTGCTTTCTAAATATTCTAGAGATTTTTAGGATTAGGTACTGGTTGTGTTGGTATTTGTCATGTGTCATATGTCAACTAAAACTTCAAATTTAAAATCTCGGGTTTGATATTTTTGTGAAACAGTCATGGAAGAATTAAGTTGTACACTTGGATTGACCTTGACAGGAGCTCGGTAGAGATGCCCGGCGCCGGCCAGCGTGCTATTACAGCAATACCAACGTAATAAGTATCAAAAAAAACAAAAGGTGTTTCACAAAAAGTTCCTTTGTGACACTACTTTCAGTTTCACAAAAACTCGCTTATGATACCAAAGTAGAAAAAATTTATTTCAAAACTCAATTGAAGCCATTTCTATATTTTTTAGTATAGCAAAGCAAACCAATTTCCTAAGGTGTTTGAAATGAATCAAAGATTTTTCGTTTTAAATCTATCATCCATCCAATTATAAATGGATAAGAATTATAAAGTCATCACTTAAAAAAAGGTCAAAAGAAAACAAATACTGACGAAGTACGACAAGCAATGTTTTGTTACGTAACTATTAACAGAAGCCTCAATAATGTCATCAATAAAAAAAAACACACTTTCAAAATTAACGGGACTTGTGACCATATTAATACCTCGTGGCCAACGAAAAACCAAGAAAAAAAATATTTAAAAATATTTTTGTTCAAACAAATAAGCCCTGAGGCGTACGGTCAGTAGATAAGGGGTTAACCAAATTTTATGTTCTATTTTCATAATTAATTTAATTCATTTTTATTTATATGTAATGAATATTCGTTTTATTGCAATTAGGACTGGATTGTAAAGTTACAATGCT
Source organism: Dascillus cervinus (assembly GCA_949768715.1). Taxonomy (NCBI): domain Eukaryota; kingdom Metazoa; phylum Arthropoda; class Insecta; order Coleoptera; family Dascillidae; genus Dascillus; species Dascillus cervinus. Next base: position 19,330,171 of record OX458316.1, read on the forward strand.
GATGTTTTTAAAAATACAATGTGAAACTTGAAAATGTCGTAGCCATTATACTCAAACTATATCCAGTCAAATGTCAATGATGTGACTGCATAGTAGCAATTTCAACAGTAATTGTGAAGTATCAAATGTGGTTATCCAATCGACAAGTACTATTGCGGCCGCCGAAATGTGCACGATACCTGATACAAATTTCTTTATTTTTCCATAGATTAAAGCTGGCTTTAGCCAGTGACTTTCGTGAAATAATATTTGTCATAAACAAAATAATATTGACATTTGGCTGATTTTTTTAGGACGCCTATGATATGAAGCAAAAATCAAGTTGCTGAAAAGAATCGTCTACATTTCGGTGACCGTAATGGTACACCGTGTTTTAATCTTAAATTGATATACATCAAATTACTACGTAAGCGTTATAAAAAGCGTTTTTTTAGATATCACGTCTATATCTTACGTTACCATCACATAGAGTGCCACGCCCGAGTGTTGTTCACGTGCACCTTGAAACTTTAATTTCTGTTGGTTACAATAAATTTGGGCGTTACCCTTTGTCGCTTGCTCGCATGGCGGAGAGAGGGGGCGTGCGTGTGCAGCACGTGAATACTTATGATGGTGAAATGAGGATTAGACAGCTATGACTTTCTTCGGTGCATGGCTAGATTAAAAGCTTGCTCCAATGTGTTGCATAAGATCCCACTTTCTGACATTTTTGACATAACAAGTCACCGTGATTGTGTTAAGTTACTCCCTACGTATTGTTTGAATTTATCTTGTAACAAAAGTCATAACTGCCCAGACGTGAAATTTAAAAAATTCCACTATACAACGTATCCCAAAATTCCCGGAACACCTCGATGGATCATGATTATATAAGATCTAAGTATTATGAGAAAAATATAGAAAAAATTCCATCGCTATTAATTTTGAAGATATAAATATCTAAAGTTTGTACATTTGATGTCGTTTAACTAGATTGCTGGAAAATATTTTTTAAAGATTGGTATTTATAATCACTTGCATAATAATTTTGAATAACTATAACCAAGTTTGTTCAAAATATACCATTTCCAGAAAAGCATTTTAAACCAGTTTTAACTGAAAAAAACACACGGGAACATTGCACTGAATTGACTTTTAAACCACTTTATCATAAAAAGAAATATATCAAATCAACATGGCTTATAAATGGCATCGTGAAAAAACCGTTGTCAATTTGTCCTGTCATGTTAAAATGTTTTCAAACAACGAATATGCAGACATGCATTCGGTGCTGGGAGCATGCGAAAATAATGCTGCTGCTGCTGCTAGGGTCTATCGCGACAGGTATCCTCTGAGAAGACATCCTAGTGGTAATGTCTTTAGACGATTAGACCGAAGGATAAGAGAAACAGAAAGCGTAGCACCAACGGGTTCTTTTTATCGGGATAGAGGTCGTCCAAGAACTACAAGAACCCCTCAAATGGAGGATGCTGCTTTAAATTTATTAGAAGACAATCCAACAACATCAACACGTGAAATCGCTAATATGCTGGACATATCGCACAGTTCAGTTGGCCGAATAATTAAGGATGAGCGGTTTCACCCCTATCATTACAGAAAAGTTCAAGCTTTAGTACCTGAAGACTTTCCACGTTGTGAAAATTTTTGTAACTGGTTTTTAGCACAAATACAAACAGATCCTCTGTTTCATAGAAAAATCTTGTGGACTGACGAAACTAAATTTTCACGGGATGGATTTTGCAATCAAAGAAATTCACATTTTTATACTTTGGAAAATCCTCACGTATTCAGACCAGCTAACTACCAGCATAGATTCAGTGTAAATGTTTGGGGAGGCATTATCGGAAATCGGTTAATCGGGCCAATCATTATACCTAATAGACTGGCTGGGGCCAATTTTTTAGAATTCTTGACAAATGGTTTCCAAAATTTAGTCGATGAACTTCCACTAGCGGTAATCAATAATATGTGCCTGCAAATGGATGGTGCTCCCGCTCATCATGCAGCACCAGTGAGAAACTGGTTAAATGAACAATTTCCTGAAAGATGGATAGGACGAGGTGGACCGTACCGTTGGCCAGCTAGACCTCCGGACCTCACTCCTTTGGACTTTTTCTTCTGGGATCACATTAAGTATTTGGTGTACAGAACACCAGTTTTAAATGAAGCAGATTACCGAATATTTGAAGCAGCTCGTTCGATAGATGGGGAAATGCTAGAAAGAGTGCAGGGAAATATAATTAGGAGAGTGGAAATGTGTAGAGATCAGCACGGACAAAACTTTGAACATTTATTATAAAATTATTATTTTAATTTCATCTCGGTGACACATTTGACTTTTATCGTAGGTATTTGTTGGTGACGTTATAATAAAAAAATATTTCATTGTTCTCTCTGATTTCCGTGGGAACAGACAACTCAAGTACCTTAATCATTATTAGGTGAACTCAATGTGTTGCCACATTTACCTTAAGAAAAAGGTCAATATCTTCTGGAATAAACAACCTGGAATTTTTTAAATATTTATTCCGCGTTCCTTTATCGTTACTTAAAACCGTAGTGTGGAGCTGTTCCGCGAATTTTTGGATACATTGTATTTAAAATGTACAAGTTGGACTTAAATAAAGTCCGTTGTATGGTTTGGTAATTACATCGAATATTATCAAATATGAAATGAATTATTATTATTATTATTCGATCCATCATATAATTTCCAACTACTCTAGTTTACATTTGTCAAAAAATGTGAACAAGTAACGCAATTTACGGAAGTTAAGATAAATCCACCAACGAGACCTTGTAATTAATTAGATTATGCCAATAAACACAAAAAATAACTACTAATGCAAAAAATACGAAATAGCTATATTATGTTTCTGAATTAATAAACGTTAATTACATAGATTATATTATCAAAGGAACTAGCTATTGTTAACTATTATATAATAGACTTTGAAGCGATCGAAAATTAAGTTATAACGGTATAATGTACATCTCACACAATGTGCACAAGCGACCACGGTTCATTCGTACAACAAAGTGGTGTGTTTTACTTTAGACCCGGATATAAATACTGCGCTTTTTACAAATGGCTCCATAAATTTGGAACACAAGTTCCTGTTGTAATGTGACGGTAGTAGGATAGCGCGCATTTGTATTGTGGTGAGTGAATGTTATGTTGGCGTCGTTCTCTTACTATGGTTTAACGCAACAAATTGTCACACTTTCCCCTTATGGACGCTTCCAAAACGAATGCTTCATATATCCGCATCTCGGGGGAATCATTTCTTTTCTTTTCGTGTTGTTGTAACGTTTTAGTTACTAGTTAAATCTGAATTTTTAACTACAGTAGACTTGGGTTAGTGCGAATACCACTAATACTAATTATTCAATAATGCGAACATCTAAATCTATGCATTGGCTATTCTGTAATGCAAACGAACAACACTTTCTATAGTACAAATTTACCTATGAAAATTTCTTAAGGCACGCAAATAACATTTATGAGGGAAGAATGAACCATATCATGTACAATATATTTATAGAAGAAATTCAATTTATTTTACTTCTTATTTGCAGTTCATGTAGAGTTGTGTACAAACAAATGTTTCATAAATTTGTAATTTTATATTTTAAATAAATGCACATTGTGTGATCTGTATACAGCAATAATAAATGAGTGAAAACACTTCAGAGTTATGTATGAATAAATCTACCAGTTAATATTTTGTTCGAATGTTAATGTGGTATATTCACTTTTCATTACTTTTGATGTGATTTTGTAGCATCTGCGTTCAATTATGGTTTCAAACATCGCATTTTCTCATTTAGAAAAATGTGACATCTTAGAAGCATATCTTGTATGCGACAAGAACTCGGCGAGAGTTTGAGATTATTACCAGCAGCAGTACCCCTTCGTTTGCAACCAATTCAACAGTATTTTCTAAGACTGTAACGAAACAGTTTTCCAAAAGGAAAGAGAGAAGAAAAATTTGGATTTAGTGAAGAAGTCGAAATTAATGTAATAGCGTATTTTGAGGCACATCCTAAAAATTCAATACGAGATATTTCAGGAGAGTTAAATTGAAGTTTGAACAGTATTGAAAGAATTTTACAGACACATAAGATGGTTCCTTATCGTTATCGCTCGGTACAAACATTACTTTCAAGCGATTTAAATCGAAGACTAACTTTTTGCAACTGGTATTTAAGTTATTTCAATAGCGAGTTTCATTTTCTGTGGACTGATAAATCGAGCTTTTCAAATTCTGGAATGTACAGCAGGAAAACAAATCATTTTGGGTCCGCGAAAATCGATTGCAAATACATCCCCGAAATTAAAAAATGCGGTTCAATCTAAATGCATGGTGTGGAATTGTAGTTCAAAAATTATTGGACCATTTTTTTACCGTGGTAATTTGACTGGAGTGAGATATGTAGAATTTATGAACATTATCCTGCATAACTGTTTGTATCACATGAATTTAATTTCAAGATAACACATCCATTTCTGAAAGGATGAAGCACCGGCCCATACTTATCAAGGAACAACCAATTTGTTAAACACATTATTCATTGCTAAATGAATAGGAACTAATGGTCCCGCGTGTTGGCCACCATGTTCGCCAGATTTAACCCCTATGAAATTTTATCTGTTGGGGTATGTGAAAAAGTTAGTTTATAAAGAGAGATATGCAATAATTAATACATTGCATGGCAGAAAAAATTTGAAAGCAACGCACAGTGTTAAAAAAAACACCAAAAATGTGTTGAACAAGAGGGTGGCATTTTCGAATATCTATTATAATAATTATAATGTCTTGGTTATAATAGTTATTTGTATCATTAGGCCAGAAACTGTATTTTTGCGAGTGCGAGTAAGGTTTGAGGGGAGAGGCCGAAGGCCGAGACCCTCAACTGCGAGTACTCGCAAAACAGTTTTTGGACGTATGATACACAACATCTTTTAGGCCGATAATAATATTTAAATAAGAAAATATAAATTTGTTGTTCAAATATCTCGGCTAGAGAATTTATTTTTTCTTCTGTTGGCAATATTTACCCGGAAAGATTAATTTGAACTTAAAAATCAAGTACCCAGTATGTATTGCCTTTTGACGTTTATGACAAAACAACCTGCAATTATGACATGGATTGAGATACTTGCAATATTGTTAAATTAAAAGCATCCTTTATTTTTATCACTAATATTAATAAAGTTCTTATCGATGTTAACAAACGGTGTAATTGACATTTAATTTTCGATTTGGTTAGCAGATTCGGTGCTACCAACCTACAAAATTAAAATTACACTAGTTTACATTTTCAGGTCTAGTCCTGAAAATCGGATTTTCGGGCCTATTTAGAGGACTTCAAAATCAGTCATTTAGGACGGAGGCCAAAAAAATATGTTTCTCTAAATTTCGATTCTCATTTTTCCGTGTAAAAAAATGTTTTAATAAATACAATCTTCAACTGTTTCATTGCCTGTGTGATTTTTGTAATTAATTGAAATAAAAATTTCAATTGCTTGTAACTTCTAGGTAGTTAATTTAATAATACTAGTGTATTAAGATTCTTTTACTCAGAATAATCATCCCTTCGAAATATGTAAACAATTCCATTTAAAAATATGTTATTTTCGTGAATATCTCGAACAGTTGACGTCCGATTGTTCTTTTGCTTTCATTATGGTAATCAGCAGAAAAACACACCAATTTTTTGCTAATTTAACCGACTTTGTAGCTCCAATAATAACAAAGTTACCAATGATGATAATATAATATAATACAACCTATATACCCTCCATATTGCGAAAAGTTTCCGTGTTCGTACTAACGTTAGTCTACTGTACCTCTACCTTTTTGTTGTTGCCATCATTTTGATAGAAACTAAAAGTGATTAAATTTCTTTCGTTATGTTTGCAAGTGTTCTGATTTGGAGCATGTTTTGACAAAAATAAATTATAAATATATTTAAATAAGTAATCATTTCCGCAACGTTTTCAGAATTTTAATATAAAGACTGTTATTCATGGCCCGGTTAACGAATAAAATACAGAGTAATTAGTCAAGTCCTGTCACCCGTCATCACAGCAGGTTTACTCATATACAACAGTCGTGCTGTACCCTAGCTTCTATTATTAATTGATTGTTTTGAGAAATGATATTGTCAGCGTGAATTTATAAATTGTCAAATTAATCACGTTTACATGAATTTATCATTTAGAAATAGTAAAGTCATTTTTTCTTTTTTTTTTAATTGTTTTGGATGTATTTGATTAGCAATCCTGCGGTGCGAAATATTAAAACAATATTACATATTTTCATATGCTTTGGAATATAGATCTATAGTGTTACTAATATCCGCAGGTGGAGAATGAGCTTGGAACTTGCGGTTCGCAGCTGCGGGCGGATTTACAACCGAGTAGAGCTTAGCTCAAGGCTGCCACAGCAGTAAAGTGTCCCCGAGTTTCCCCCATTTTATGATCATTCTATGCAGACTCCTAGATATTGCTTTAGTATGGAAGGAAATGGACCGTCAGTATATCACGGTGGATTTGTTACGATTACCCAGTCACCTTAAACCCATATCGTATTCGCATCAAGCGGTTGTTGAAAATTTACATACTTGATAGCTACCTACGACTCAATTTTAATTCGTGCTTTTATTGGAAAAGTTTCATTATATTGAAATCCTTCTATAAATTATATCAATTCAATTTTGGTTTTCAATCTATTATTTTCTAACTCGACAACTAAATTTGATCATGATCAGTTAGTAATTGTACAGAAAGAAACAAACGATAACTGTGTTTTTACTAACATACTCAAATGAAGGCTACATTACTGGCAATGAGAAACGAGTATAAATTTTAACTTTTGTTAGACTTGTGCGAGTAATAGCAATAACCGTCACAAGTTTCGTCATGTGTCTCAACATTTCGCACAAATTGCAAACTAAATAATACTTACGATGCATGTACCTACATGCAGTTAGGGAACTTTCACGGTTATTAGTAATTTCTTGGTTACGTGGCTAATATGAAGATGAAGATAGAAGGGAGGAACCCTTTTTGTGGCGGCCGTCTGGGAAATGTGCCGTGGAGTACATACACTCAGTCTTCATCATTACGGGATGATCAATCAAAGTCTTGTCAGTAGAGTTTTTCACTCTACGCTGTCGTGATTGAAGAAGCTTTGTGACCTAAAGCAATGATACTTGGCCAATATCGCGATTAAAACTCGGCTCGGGATTAAATTCCTGTCATCTTTTTTTATTTAAGCTCGAGCTTTTATTTACCTTCTCTGTAATATTCTCTTGATTTACGCTCGCTTTTCAAATATCGGTGGGGACGCCTACAAACATGTTTAATTTCTTTCTATACCACCCACGACACGTTAATTACCAATTTCAATTTTTTATTAAATAACAAGTGAACCAAAATGTTTTTAATGTAATTTTAGACTATAATTACCGTGGCGAAATATTGATTGATATTACACGAAACATATTCATTAATGGAAAACGAAAAGGCAAGTTACTGTATAGTAGTTGTGTTATTAATGGATACAGAAACGCAAACCTAGTTCTCGTGAACTGCTAATGAGCTCTTGAGAAGTTTTATGAGACACTGGAGAAGTTAGCCTGCAAGGCGTCCCGCAGGATAGAGCTTCTTGCCACGCCCGTCCTCCAGATAAATGGGACAGCATATCCCTCGTCGACTGTCCCGCGAAACTTCGTCGAGTCTTGCCTCGTATGTCACTTGACGTTACTTCAAGTTTTTGAATAATAACCGTCCGTGTATGCTTTCATATTCTACTGTCACAAGATGCTGGTCATTTAAGAGAGAAAAACGACAGTCGTCTTTCATAATATTGTAGGATAATCTACAATATTGAAAATTATATTGTTTTTACTTTTTTGTTTGCTTGCAATCTACTTAAAAATATTTAAATTTTACACAGATCATAATCTCTTAATTTGAAGCTTTGTTAAAATATTTAATAGTAACATATATGTGCCTACGAATTTTATCGAATATTTGTGTCACAGCATAAATAACATTAAACGACGCCAACCGCTCCTTTGGAAAACTAATATCAAAGGCCATCTTTCATATAACCTATAACAGTGTTGAGATCCAAACCAAGTATGAATAACGAAGTTCCGAGGGTGTAACAACGGTTTCGAATAAACGGAGAAGTTTGCTTATTATCGTGATAAATATACAGCGGGTCAGTTTGACGAAAACATAATAATGAATATAATACGCAAACATAAAATAGGCAAATATTCCCCGTTTTAATACCGGATATTAATCGCTTTACCCTATTAGCTCAAGCTGATTATTACGTTTTCATATTAATACAGTAATACCCCGCTTAACGCTCAGTTATTTTTCAGATCAATTTTTCGTTATCAACTTTACACACTCATTTTGAATAATGAACAAATACCATTTTTGTTGATTTACCTGGGCAAATCTACAATTCGTGCTGACAGTGATGTTTACGGGAAAAATAAATGCACAATGAAGGGGCAATTACGACACTGAAACAAATTGTCACTTTTCCATGATTTGTTAGAGTTCAAAAGTAAAGCGATAAATCGAATCAATTTAAATTTGTCGCTTTTCTAGACGTCGGCGAATATTACAGCGTTATATTATATCATCGATTATTTAGCGATTTTTTAGGGTTTTAGGGTTTGTGGTAAACAACGTTATAGCAATATAGTGTTAACCGGGGTAGCGTTAGAAGAGGTACAGGGTGGTTTCAAATATGCCTCAAAAGACTTTAACGGTTGATTCTTTGACTTATTCTAAGACATTCAGTTCACATGAACGTATGTCTTAAACGATCTAGGTTTTAATCTACAACAGAGCAGGTGTTTACGAGAAAATATAAACAATAACCCAAAAATTATATGAATTGTTATGATGACTTGCTTTGACAGTCGCTGTAGAAACAATCAAATCATCAAATTGAAACGTTGGAATGAAAAAAAAAAACATGCGTCCATTAAATCGTGTTTCTCTTAAAAAACGGTTTGCAGTAGGACAAAAATTTATTGAATTTATTGAATCTGACAAAATTGGAACCTCGATGTTCATACCTACGAAACTGGCGTCACACAGAAATTTAAGTTAACTAGAAGGTGTATCCTAAAATACATTCAAATCACATCGATACATACTTTAGAAAATTACCTTGAAACGGTTTCAAAATTGTTTGGAATTTATTTCTTTCTTGAACACGGTATTTTAAAAACTGGGCCATTTAAGACATATTCTTATATGAACTTTTTGTCTTAGAATCGGCCCAGGAATCGCTCCTTAAAATCTTTTTGGAATGTTTAGGACGTAAGACGTAGTACCACATAATATACTACTTATGCAAGAAGTTTTGTAACAATTATTGCTAATACTTTTAGGGCCAGTTGTTCAGAAGCTGTTTAAGTATCAGTATAAACTTAAGGAGAAAAACACTATTCAATTCTGTTGGCAATGCCGAAAATTTTAATTATTGTCAACTTCACTTCATAATTCGACGTGTTCATGTGTCAAGTATGTATTGTTCTTTATGTTTTAAATTGACACATGAACAAGTGGGGTTATGAAATGAAGTTGGTAATAATTAAAAATTTCGACATTGCGAACACATTTTTTTTTTTCTTAAGTTTATACTACCTACTTATACTTATACTAAAACGATGACTAAACAGCCGCCTCTTAATTTTCGTATATTTATTTATATGTTTAAATATTATTTAAATTTGACTAAATTTAGCGGATTCTAAATCATGAAATTTACATACAGCGTTACTTTACTTTTTGAAAGTCAAGAAAGTTGACAAAATCTCTAAAACATTTATTGCTGCAAATGAGGTGTTTGCTCTTTCACACACTCCTCTAAGCAACTAATAAAATTGTTCATCACCAACTTAAAAATTGCGCCAATTTCAAACTTCATTTCTTAAGTGACTAACTCTGTATAACTTCAATAATTTAGTATTTTTGCTCGTTTTAAAAATTAACGTTTGTTTTGAAAGTACTTAGGTACCGTAAAATATTAAGTAGGTGTAATACAAACTTTTTTACTCATTTTAGGCTAAAGTATTCTACTCATGAACAAAAAAATAATATGTTTAATGGTAGTGACTAGAAAAATTACACTAACAATTAATTATTATACTCGTCACGCTTTGTTGTACTGATAAATTATTAACTAACTAAATTATAATAAGAGATCACAAACATTGTTTTTAATGTATTGTAGTTGGCAAGAAGTGTAATTTTTATAGATAACGTTTCTGCTGAACTTTGACTAAAACCCATTTATGTCGTAAGCATTCACAAGTGTCAAACATGTAATTTGAAAATGAAAAAGCTAAACATTAAAATCCTTTTTTAATTTATGGTAAATTAAAATTATGGACGATTCTTTGAAAACCCACTAGATCTGGCTCATTAACCAATTCATATTAGATCAGAGTTTAAGACTGGGTATTTAATTTTATGTTTATACAACCTTATGTACATACCCGCTTTTTCCAATCACTACAAATAGTTTTTAGGTCCTTTAAATACATATTATTATTTTATCATTCATGATGGTGTAAACATGTCATAGATTGTACTGCCTTGCTTGTTCAGGGGCTGCAATAATTTGAAGTTCACAATATCAACAATCCAATACTATTGATTCCAGCAAGGACGTGTGCACAAGAACAAAATTACCTTTGACTTGGTAAACAATGAAAAGCAAACCAATCATGTATTTATTATTAGTTCCAAAACAAAAGTTAAGATAATATAAATCCATAACGTGCTTTAAACGTGGGATGATTTAGGATGCTGTTGATAGAAATTATTATTTCAATAAGGTTATGATGATTAATATAATAATTATGATTTATGGTAATGTCGAGACTCAAACACCTGTTACTCCAAAACTGTTAGTCAGCCGTATATTCGTTCAGTGAATTTATACGTACATACCACATTAACCTAAAAAAGAAATATACTTTTGTTGATTTTTTTTCGAAAGTTGTCTAACAGCAATGGTACATACATACCTATCGATTATCGTGGGCAAACGCTTGCCGGGGGTGTTATAATCATAAGATCGCATCATCAAGTGTATTTATGATCATTCTGTTTTATACACACGATTATTATATTTTGTTATTTATACGTTTGCTAATATCTCCAGTTTTTAGTATCCACGGAAAAGTTTGGATCCAATTACCGCGTAAATACGGCGGTATTTGGTATTTTCGATGATTTTTAGTTAAAGGAATTTTATATTAGTGTTAGATTTGAATTTTTAACGGAAAAACGAATATAATCGGTTGTGACACACAATAGTCACTAATTTTACACTTAAAACTAGTAAGTTTATTAATCAAATGATTCGAATTAACAGAAAAATAAAATGTCGATAATTAAATATTAAACGTGGCTTTTTATTAATAGATTAATTTAAAAAAACAATAAAAAAACTGCACAAATTTAATTCGTATGTTCATTACCACTGCAGCCTTAATGCGAACGCAAAGTATATCCATCACTCATTACGTCCTTAGACTCAAATGTTAGTATCAAAATTAGGAGTGTAGATTTCGCTTCCTTGACCGACGAAAGTTCCTAAATTAGAAGGTGCCGGAAATAAGCGTCAGAGGTAAAATATTTGGTATCTCCCTCTTTTGAAATTTGGTTGCTTTATTTCGTTTAGGCGAATTGAGGGAACTGAATTCACTTATCCTTTACCTGAGTGGCTGACTTCAATGCTGGTCTCAATACCGGCCTGAATGCCGACCTAAACTTCGGACTTCCATACGTGCCCAAGTCCGCGTGCCAAACTGGCACATTAGATCAATATTACATTTATGTGGTTATCCTTATGAACCTAGTACCTTAAATCTATATAGAATTTAAAACACAAAGCTAAATGAGTAACTCGCAAACAAGAAGAATATAGTTTATATTCATCTCATAACATTTTCTGCGAAAGTTGAACCTTAGCATTATTTAGTAAAAAGAGTTTTGGAAGGTTTCAATTAGATTAGGAAAGGGACATAACTTAATTTTACTTTCATGACAATAACTGCATTTTCCAAAAATTGTCACCTTTCTGGACTGCATAATCAGGCGGTGTGTGTGTAGAAAGACTGTTCAAATTTATTCAGCTATTTAATCGTGATGTGACTAAGAATCGGAATATCCTATGTTTTATTTTTTTACAAATGAATGACATAATAAAGTCAATTTTTCAAACTAAGCATAAGAAACGTTTTCAAATGATATGTTTATAAACCAGAATAACTATTGTTATTTTTACCCCAATTTACAGGAACTAATCTGAGGATTTATAAAGAAGTTAAATATGACTTTTTTAACTTCAACCGGCTCGCTTTGTGTAGATATCCCCGAAAACAAAATAATGCGCATTCATCATTAACCAATTTAGTATGTAAAGCGGGCAACCCATTTACGCAGTGATTAAAAAACTTTTCCTTTCTAAAAGAATAATGTGAGTGGTATTTGCGTATGTAAATAGCATAAAGCTACAAATCTCCTTTAATTTCAATTATTAAAACGTTCAAAAATTATACATACAGTGCGCACCAGCTAAATGGAATAAATTCAGTATCTCAATTATTGTGCATATTGAGAAAAAATCCCAAAACACGTAACATTTAGTCTATCACATGATATCCTGTAAAGTGAAAATTTCGTCCCTAACCTTAACTCCCTTCGAGTGACAGTTGCAACCCCCAGAGTATTAAATAGGAAGTGGGGGTTTATGATACCTCGTACAAAAGGCCTGTTCATGCTCTATTAAAAAATGCTATGGTTTAAAAATTTATTGTAAAAATTAAGAGTAAAAAAAAATTAATCTGTTTAACGAAATTCGCTACTGCACACTAAAAAATGAAAAATTAATAGTGTAAATTATTGGTAAATATACCCTAGTCCAAGATCAAACACGAGTCTCGCGTATTGTATGAGGGTACTCATTTGCTACACTACTACACCTGTACATCCAATGTGAATATCATTAATATTTTGAATTTGGTTAATCTTTGAATGGCCAAGGCGGATCAATTTTATACTTATTTAAACATATTTAATTCTTAGTTGATTACTTATTTAGCTAACTTTGTTGACTTGGTCAACATCTCCAACATGTAAATCGTGACCATACGACCCTTTTTGCCTCTGCTAGCTATGTATGCCCTATATCTATTGGTAGATGTCACGTTATAAAGAAAGAAATAAATGGTAACGTTATACCATGTACAAAACAAGGTTGGTCATCCAAGGATTAAAAGACTACAAAATACGGCGTCGTTTTCATTATTATGATTTCATGTGATTTTATAAAATTTGTGAATAATTGCATGGAAGCTATAATAGACAACATAAGTTGAATGTAATAAGTTAGCAGAATAATATTCAATTATATAATAATATTCAATCGCTTAACCTGATTTAATTTTTAATTTCAATACTTTAGCTGCAGACAGAACTGGTATTTTACATTAAATTTAAACATTTTTATAATAAACAAATAAAACCTGTACATTATTTCTTGTTAAGAAAGTTATTCCAAATTTATTCAATTTGGAAGTTTCCTGCTGATAAAATTTTTCTATCACACGCCGTTCTCGAAATTGGTCTAAAAGACAAACATTTAACTTTTTATTGGAAAGCTGTAAATAATTAATCACCCTAGTGCTGCTTTTTTTGGTCACACAATAAACACCAAGGGGTTGAAATTATTAATTACTTATATTAATTCAAGATTGAACATCTTCAACTTAAATAAATATAATTTCATAGTATATGCTCTGCGGTTTGATATTCACATTCTGCTTGTAATATCCGACGCATTGAAGATCTGACGTTTAAATTAATTTTCTCCCGGTCCCATACAATTCTGACCATCTACCAACCACAAATTAGATTTGCGAGGGTCATTTTATCGATTAATTACTTGATGCAGTTTACGTCTTCTAGTAGAAATAAACTAACAATAAAATAACAAATTTTTCTTTATTTTCGGTACTTTACAACTCATATTGAAGTACGCAACTCTCCAATTAGGAGTTCTAAAAACTTTTAACATTGTCCGTAAAAAGTTTCCAAACCGATTTTATATTCAAACTTTCCATTGAAATTTAAATTAGGCAGACAACATAGAGCTTTCATTTAATATCCAACAAAAAAATCTGATCTTGTTTACGTTCTACCAAATGCGAAAAGGGTTTAATTTTATTTATTATTTTTTAAAATGAAATTACTTATGTAACATTACTTTCAGTGTAAAATACAGAATTGTTCAGCGTAGCGTAGCGAAATATATAAACCGTCAGAGTTTGGAAAAAAATTCGTTAAAAACCCTTTGCGCTTTTATTTTAAGACTAGTAGAAAACCTCAGCCCTAGAACGGGCTGACAGTATTTATTGTGTATTTATGCATTTTATTTATTATTTATCTACCATTTTATTTATATACATTTGCATTGCAATATAATGTATTTTGCTTTGCTTGCCTTTAAGCTCCGTAAATTGACGATATAAAAGATATAATTAGTCAATTTTTGACACTCAGCTTCGTCGCCTACTCTGATCCGTTCAAAAAAAAATGCGAAATAGACGATCGGGAATTATATTTAGAGATTGTGTCGATGTAGCCCAATTGCAAATTCAATCGTTTTAGAATACGCCTAGTCGTATTCTAAATTACTAGGCAAATCGTGCAATAAAATAAATGGAGAATTTTTACAATTTCACTGAAAATGTAGGCCAATTATCTCGTAGCCTTATTGTAAAATGAATGTGCGCCTGTTTATTTTTCATTTTTTGTTTGTTTCTATTTTTTGTTTTGTTTTTTCGTTTTTTTGTTTTTGATTTTGCTTTTGTTTCTGTTTTTGTTTAGTATTACAACATTGGCCTATTATCCACACGGACAGATTATAATTATTCTGGGTGAAAATAATTTTAAAAAAAAACATTATTACTTAATTATACACTGGCGAGCATAAAATTGAGGTCACTTATATTTTTGATATCTTTATGGTATTTTCTGTTTTAAGTTTATATTAGCCAATTGTAAATCATAGTACGCGCTTAATCATGTGTTTTTGAAGAAATGGTATCTATCATATTTGTTATCTGTCACGTATAATCACCGTAATTACGACTTCTTTGAAATAGTGCCCATTCGCTGTAATTAAGCATTTACATTTTGGTGGTTTTTTTTGGAGTTAGCGTTGATTTCTCAATCAGTCGCACGGTGAAGTGTTCATAGTATTTATTGCGCTTGTAATAATGCCTTTGGATCCAATTGTTGTGGCAAGAATTGTAGCGTCGATACAAGATGGCCGAGGACAACGTGAAACTGCAAGAATTGTTGGTAAGAGCCTTTGTGCTGTACAAAAGGTATAAAAGGCGCTATGTGGAGACTGGGCTGATAACTAGAAGACCAGGATCCGGGAGAAAAAGAATCACCACTCAAAGAGATGACCGGTTTTTGGTGTCTGCTAGTTTGCGGAATAGAACAGCTTCTGCGGTTTCGCTACGAAATCAACTCCAAGAAGTTAGAGATGTAAATGTTAGTGAATGGACCGTTAGAAGAAGACTTCGCGCTGCTGCATTGTCTTGTAGAAGGATGACTACAGGTCCACTATTACAACGTCGGCATCGAGTTGCAAGATTCATTTTTGCCCGAAATCACGTGGTATGGAATAATGAGGACTGGAGCAAGGTACTGTTTGCAGATGAGTCACGTTTTTCGCTCAATAGATCAGACGGACGTCGACGAGTATGGAGGAGACCCGGAGAAAGATACACTCAAGTGACCAACGACTTCTATTTGGTGGTGGGTCTGTAATGGTTTGAGCAGGAATCAGGTCACAAACACGCACAGAGTTGGTTTTCATAGAGAATGGTTCCCTGACAGCTCACAGGTACATTACCGAGGTTGTAGAAGATCATGTTATGCCTTTCATGACTACTATGGGCGAGCGTGGTATTTTTATGCACGATAATGCTAGATCTCACGCAGCTAGAATTGTCGGAGAATATCTGAATGAGGTGGGAATTACGCGGTTCGATTGACCAAGCGTCAATCCGGACATGAATCCCATAGAACATGTCTGGGATGAGTTGGGACGTCATATTCGAAGGCATACACCAACTCCAAGAACTGCTCAGGAGCTGAGGCAGTTACTACTGCAAGAATGGAATAACATCGACCAAAATGTAATTCTTAACCTAATTCAAGGTATGTCTCGACGTCTTCAAGCAGTCATTGACGCAAGAGGAGGGAATACACGTTATTAGCGATTAATAACAAAGTTTCAAATTTTGTTTAAAATGCGTAAATTTTTAAATAAATCGTAAAATCCGTAAAATTATGGTACAATGGTGTACAACTGGCCAATATGAACTTAAGACACAAAATTCCACAAAGATATCATATATGTATATGTATAAGTGACCTCAATTTTATGCTCGACAGTGTAGTATATGGTCATTTGCATAATTATTATTAATCTTTTTGTCCCCTTAATACCGTTAGGTGTCGAGATGTGTGTTGTAGCCAGTGTTGGTCATTAACTCCACAACTTGGCCCGCACGCGAGTTACAAGTTGATACAAACCTTGCTGACGCTAGTGGTGTAGCGAGCAGGACTTGGTACTTCCCCCAAACGTATGTAGTACCTATTAGTTAATTTGCACAATAAATGTGCAAATTCATTGAAAGTAATGAAAGTAATCAAGAAACCCATTTTACAATATCTAACTAATCCCAAAACCATTTGTTTTTTATACACCGTGATTCACGTAACTTTCCGAGGCATACACCCAATGCACACAACCAATATTCAAAAATCCCAACATGCTATCATATAAAAAACATATATTTAAGTTTCGTATATTTGGAAACCCCTGACAGAAATAACTGTCAAACTGACAATTTAAATTTCAAAATGTATTCGAACTGTTTTAATTAATTACAAATATATACAAAAGTTATGAAAATAAAAACTATGTAAAGATAATTCAGCGAAGCAAGTGTTATTATTTTCCAGAAAATAGGGACCAATAATGTAATCGTCTACTATGCCGCACAACACATTGATTAAAAAGACGTTCTGAAAAATTACTGTGTCGTATGCAGTGTGGATTTTCGAAGGCATAATATTGGCAGTTGTGACGGTTAACTGCTCCATTATTCGAAAATTTTGCCTCTCGCTGAATATCACGAATCTTAAAAAATCCCCCTGGTGATCTACCTTGGTTGCGTGTCTACGGTCAGAGTAACGATGCCTGTATAATCTGGCTGCAACAACTGCATTTTTGTGACACTCGCCGTAAATTATTATCATATCCACTCGTTCATCGTTTGAATACATTTTGCAAATTTAACTTGTCAGTTTGTCAGTTATTTCTTTCAGGAGTTTTCAAAAATATGAAATTTAACTAAGACCTCGTTTAGCACTTCCTCGGTTAACGCTGATTCGAAATAACGCGGTCGGCTCGAAGTCTAAAAAACAATTTACGCTGATTCAAAGTATCTTGATATTCCGTTGATAGTATGATTATTTTTTTAACTTTGCCTAAATCTATGTTTGCTTGTTGCGTTTATTTTGTAGTATCCTGTATTTATTCTTTAAAGATAAATTCGTATTATTCTTTAGATTATTCGGAATGAATAAGTGTAATAATAAAACAAGTATTCCACAAAAAATCTGCAGTTTGCTGGCAGCCAATCATAGATCTAGTTAACGCTCTGGTAGCTGACACCGCCGTTAACTTAGTTTCTGCAGCTGGCCCTTAGTCATTTAGAAAACGACTAATCGTTTTGTAAAACCACCGAATTTAGCATTAGCCTACGACATTGGTATATTTAATGTTCTTGAAGTTACGGCAGCGGGAGGGCTTCTAAACCTATTTCATAAATGTTTTGTGCAAAACTGGATCAATGTTTTTCATAAATTAGATGTCATACTGTTTGTTTAAAGCAAAATTAGTGCATATCGTTGCACCTTTGTTCAAAACATTTTATGCTTATAAAAGCACTAAAGTGAATAATTTTGAAATTTTATGATAGAATGCAATAATAAAAACTTCATGACAAACATTTCGAAATGGAATACAGTGAAAGCCTGCTATTCGGACGCAATTCGTTTCAGAAGCCTGCTCGAATAGCAAGTTGTACAAATAGCGAATCAATTTTTCCGTTAAGAAACAATGTAAATTGGGTTAACAATAAAATCATACATAAAAATTATAAAATCAATAAATGTGCTTACTTGAAATCAGTGAATATTTAATTTCACTTTTCCTGTACTGACAGTGCGTAACGGTGATGGTGTTAATGGAAGGTGGAAAGGAAAATACCTACACAGTTAACAAATTACCGCGAAAGTGCAAATAACAGTAATGTAATTTTAAACAATCATCGCATTCAATATTCGATCATTTCCAATGTAGTTCATTTTATATGTATATGAAGCTGTATCGACCGACAAAATCTAAACCTAAGAAGGAATAAAAGGCGAACGAATAGCGGTGTTCCACTGTATTTTAAATGTAGCGTTAAGAATTAAGAGGAGATCGTTTATAAGATAAAACAATGAAATTATATGCATTCCCTTTCCATTCATAATATGTAGATATACGTTGCATTAATAGCGGGTACTGAGATTCCTTCGTGAACACTATAAGGCATGTGAGTTATTGCTTATCGTAAAAGTAATATCTAAATAAGTGGCGAAATGGGGGAGAAATTTATCGGATGATTCATTCTTTATACTTCTATACAATTCTTTGCAATTCTTGTAATATTCCATGATTTTTATTACTATCTCTAAAATAAATAAAGTGTAGTGCCGTGTACATTCGAAAGTAGAAGGAATGCTCCAATTTCTAACAACCTATAATATTGTAATGCCGTAGTATGACGGATTGGTTAACACTGGAGACGTTACTTTTGTTTTTGACTGTAAATTACTATTTCTGTACTACAGTTACTGAATCTACGGAGCAATACAATCGCATGCACAGCAAGTGCTTTGCTAAACGTTCCGTCTGATTTGTCGATACTTATATTCAATCCTCGGGCATGTTGATGAATGTCCTGTGGGTGCAGAACTCCTATCTTGATATGAAAGCGAAGAATGTCTTCGTGCTTAGGTTCATATTTGTAATTTGCACATACCAACATTCGTTCACCGTGTTACGGAGCACATAATGTTGATGTTCCATTCATGCAAAACTGAACTACTCTACTGATCCCAATTTTATCTTCCCCCCGTGCCCCAAGAACTATAGGTTCCACAGGTGATCGGTTTGACGCGGCGTAACAGCGGTTTTGTGGAGGAGGTAAAAATTGGTAGCTTTGCGAGCGGAGGTTACAAATGATCAAACCATTAGCATAAAATACAAAACGTAGTAAATTTTATACCGCATTTACACATTCGCACGAATGGCGAGTCGAATCGGAAGGTGAGTGGCGAGGCGAATGTGTAGTCGGTTCGCTTGTCATTCGCCTAGTCACTCGCCTCGTCACTCGCCTCGCCGTTCGTGGCGCTCGCTCCTGAAACGGTTTTTGGGGACGAGTCGAAGGCTTGTGTCGGCGACTGCGACTGCGAGTGACGAGGCGAATCACGAACGAGAATGTATAAATGCGGCATAAGCATCGCCTTGTTGGAACTCTCCCTAAGCCTTCTTGGGCTATTCATTGCAAAAAAAAACAACATCATAATGTCAAGAAAACCCTAAAAACAGCAATTCGAATTTGTTCCATTCGAACAAGTAGAAGCTACCCTCAAGTGAACTGATCGAAACTGATCAGAGTATGTATTTGACGCATTGAGGGGAAAGCAGTGCTGGTTGTAGATTTATATTTTATTTTATTTTATATTCCACGGAGCCAGTGGAGTTGTCTGTATATTAATCGTAAATCAGCTCTTTTCATTTAATATGTACTGAAATGTTGCAAATTCACTGCATATGGCTAAAATTTAAAAATGAATGTTAATAAAATATGGTTAACCTAAAAATAGTTACTTACTTATCATTGAATATTTACCCATCCATTTACCCAGGCTACTTCCATTTTTGGACATAGGCCTCCCTTCTAAGTTTCCAATAGTTTCCATCCTGCGTCAGGTATTATGATGCAATTGGTTTTGTAAGATTCTCTGCCCATCTCATCTGGGGTCTTCCTTGTCCTCTACTATATTCTCATTGTCTTCAGTTAATCAATGTTTATTCATCTATTATCTTATGATCTGATATTTATATGGCCGCAATTGTCCATACAAAAGTTTGTTACTACCTCTACCAAACTTTGTATTTAAGCTTTTC
This sequence comes from Dascillus cervinus, assembly GCA_949768715.1. Lineage (NCBI taxonomy): Eukaryota > Metazoa > Arthropoda > Insecta > Coleoptera > Dascillidae > Dascillus > Dascillus cervinus. The sequence continues at coordinate 19,350,558 of OX458316.1, forward strand.
TTGAGGTTTGGAGCAACTTTCTGAAATAATTTTTTTTTCGAAAATAAAAAATTGTTTATGACTTTCCAAGACAAATAAAACTTGTTATAAAGAATAATTTTTTGGTGTAAAATTGAAAATAAAAATATTTTTCATCTTGTCGACCCCATCCGTGGACACAGTGTAAACAGTGATTCGCCAGAAACTACGACCCTGACGATCTTAAAATGCAACTCAATAGTTTCCTGAAGGTCTTGTACTAAAGTAGCACGGTTTCGATGAAATTTATTTGCACGTACAATTCTGGAGACTGAAGTTTGGCTTATACCAATTTGACGTGCTAAAGGCCTTTGACTCAGGTGTGGATCATTATCTACTACTTCAATCACTTGAGCTTCCCTTTCTGGATTTGTAGCCGTTCGTGTTCTATTTCTTGTTATTTTTGGCCATTTTTCCCTGAACGTTTTTTCAAGTTCTCTAAAGATATCATCTGTTGGATGTCTTCTATTTGGGTAGCGTCCAGCATTCAAATTCTGGGCTGCTACGGCATTCTTGCGGCATTCGCCAAAAATTAAAATCATGTCAACTTTTTCGTCGTTCGAATACATTTTGATTTATTAAACCCCTTTTGATATTTGGTGACAGTTTTAAGTTACTTTTGTAGGCAAAAGCATTTCTCATTGATTTTAAAATTAAAATTAAACAACATTACAACTGGAAGGTGTATTTTAGGTGGAATTTAAAGTTCGTCAGGGTCGTAGTCTCTGGCGACTCACCCTGTATAACCGTATAACTATTAAAACAAAGTTTTGCTTTGAATCATAAAATTTCCCATACGAGTCATTCGTTGAGGCACATAATATAATTTTTCTACTTTGGTGTCATAAGTGAGTCTTTGTGAAAGCTTCGAGCTGTGATGATCTAACGGCCGAAGCTCATAATTATACTATTTCATTGACAATTTGTAATTTTCATAAGGCGATTAACATTATTTAACCCATTGGCATACTCTTTTTTTTACAAATCGAGTTGCACACCGCGATAAAGATAAGCAGTCGGTGGCCCAACCCGTGTGGCAGCCGGGAATGAACTTGTACTGTGCTCACGTCTTGGAGACGTCATAGTAGGCTAATGGGTTTAAATTTAGCTAAAAAGTCTTCAGTGGTGACTTTTAAAACTTTTTTTTTGTAAATACTTGTGTAGAAAAAGACCGGATAAGTAAGTAAGTAAATTGTGTTCTCACTTGTAATACCACTAGAGGTTAAATTATTTCCGGATTTTAATTTAACGTCGAGTGGTATTCGGTAAGAAAATTTTGCACCTTTTTGCAATTTAATTTATGTATTGACATATTATCTATAAACGTCACTCAACGCTATAAATAATACGATATTTTGATTGCAAGTTTATGGGAAGCGTTGAATGGCATTTAATGTCAAATGGCATCGTTTATTCTGGTTACGTGTACTTAATGTAAGTATTAGTGACAGTAATTATGACGTCAAAAAATTTCCACTAAAATTCACTCCAGGGTCCTACCCAATCGGAAAAAATTTCCGAAAAAATACTTGCGTTGCCTTGGTAGCGGTTCAAAAGAAAGGCTTCTGATTGGTTAAACAGGCTGGTGCAAAATTTTCGGTAAAAATCCTTATATTTTCTAAAACTTCGTTATTCACAAATTTGTAGAAATTCCCTTTCACATTTTGATGTCAAATATTACGAGGGTTTTCATAAGTCGTAAAGTGCGCTTTTTACTTTCAATTAAAAACAATATTATTGTGTTTTCTGATTCAGTAATAATTCTGTCCAATAGATAATGAATCAAGTTAAATGAAGTCAAATAGCTACAGCTAATTTTACGTTATGAACCATGCCATAGGCCTATTGATGAACCTATTGAGTATAAAATTAAAACTGTGTTTATTTTAACCATCGTCCTTTACAAAATTTTACTACAACAAGTAGTACCTTCAGTAATTTTTAATTCGATAAAAGTACGTCTTGAGAAATAAACCTAAAAGCGTCAGTCATCTGCAAAGAGTCTCAGCCTCCAGCAGTTTTACTAAAGAATTCGAGAGACCGAAGTGGATTCGAAGTGTAGCGTGTGTAACCCAACAACTGCAGGGGTACGATGAACGAAACCCCAACTTTTTATCCCCAAAAAGATCAAGCGCGTGGAAAATTGGCCCACACTTAAAGTAACGTGATACTTCAACCCTATACACGTACATCGTGAGAACGACGTTTGAAATAGGATCCCTTCCTTACGCGCTGCGCTGCTGAATTACTATCACTTTCTCTTTTATCTCGTAAAAATCTAACTGAGAAAAGGCTTAATAAAACAAATTTGGTTTATCTACAAATTAACCAAAAAATTTAAATTACTAATGAAACTGTCTTTTTCAAAATGAGTTTTAGGAATGCGTAATGTATTTGGTAATCCTCGGAAGATGGTAACTGTTGCACACTGTGATGGATAGCTTTTTCGGGTGATGTATCTTTCTCATATCGGTCGCATTTATTCATAGCCGCGGAATCGCATTTGTGTGTCCAAGTGATTGGATCAATCCAATCTCTTTCAGCGCGCTATCTATTCCCTACGACCGCCCGCACTATCTTCGCATTAGCATTCTGTTCCACGAACGCACCCCTGTCACTCACTAAATTGCAATACAAAATACCAAATAATGTCCCGATTTAATTTTAATATTGCATTTGAATTTTTTCAATTGAATAACGATGTGAAATTTTTTGCTTTTTTTTAACGTTACAGTTGTCAACAAGTAGACAAATGTCAACTGACGTTATTTTCATTTACATTTCAAGAGTAGGTATAACTGGAGTGTATTTTTAAGTAGTCAACAAGATTCATCCAAAAACATTGTCTGTCGGTTTCCATTAGAGTAACTCGTCAAGACATTACGAGTTATTTCCCGTTTGAAATGTCGCTCGCTTTTGTTGCTGTGACATAAGAGTTCATCACGACGTAGCAGCAATCTCAGCTCGCATTATCACAATATTTTTCAGACCTGAATAAAAGAAATATGGATAAGATAAGCCGTAGATGCAGTTTTTTATTTATAATAGGAATTCACAGTAGTGATCGCATAAGTTTCGTAAAAATTAAAATAATTCTGAAACCGATTAAATAGCCTTTGGTTCTTGTCCTTGTCCAGGGGTCCTTGTAATTTTACATTATAACGAACAGATACCTATAATATCTTCATTAACACTATCTTAACGTAATACCAATAAAAGCTTAATTTAATACGAGGAACATATACAGAGTGGCCTGCGTTGCCATAACCATAACTTAAGAGGGATCGTCACCTAGCTCGACCTTGAGAATTTTATAAACTCTTATAGCTGTTCGAAACTTCATCTATCAATAAAAAAATTAGCAGGGTTGATCGTTTCATCATAAAATAATAAAATAAAATAAAATTATAAAATAATAGCCTTCCATCGCTATTCTCATCTCAAGGAAAAAATAGTTCTGCCATTATAATTCTCATATTTATTGAAATTTTTTCGATATCTTTTAAGTTATAGCAATAAAAATGTAATATATACATTTCGGTTTAAACAAAAATCGAGATTTAACTGTTGTTATATGTTATAATTGAAGATGATATTGGCATTGCAGTGCAAAACTAATTGTTCCATTTTTCCTATTATCAAATAGAAATTTGCAACTTTGACTAAACCGTTAAGTAAAAAATTGAATGCAGATTCACATGATAACGCACTATTTATGATATTTGTTTTTTACTCCAAGCCATAATGGCAGACAAATGTATTGAGTTTCCCATAAGAAATTTGTGTGAGGATTCCTCTTAAAGTTGTATTCCTTAGGTAATTCCAATGCGAAATACCTTATACACAAATATTCAAAACTCAATATTGAAGAAAGCCAGCGATCATTTTTCGTAGATTGAAATTAGGTATTTTGATTAATTCTACCGTGGTCACTAGAGCTATCTAACACCTTTTGGCTATTACCTTTGGAGACACTCATAAAGAGTTTATTTTATGCGAAAAAGATTCTTAACCAAAGAGGAATTTCTAGCCAATTTAAGCAAATTAAAAAATTAAGAAATGACTAAGAATCTTGAACTGATTGTGAGTCTTTATACACACATCGGAAAAGTCCAAGGATATTTTTATAAAATCATCGACCAGTTTTAATAATGTCGACAATTTTTTAACTATTGCGTTTCGCGCATGAATATGTGTATGATATTTTCGACTTGAAATTGCCTAAGGAATACACCATTAAATTATGGGGTTGGATTACGAAACACCCTGTATAAGTGAATTATTTACATGCTATTTGTATTTTTACTATTCTATAGAACTTGTAATAATTAGTATAATTGAATGTGAAAAATACTTTAAAAAAAAAAAGTTGATAGCTGTAATAGTGACTTATTTTTAACACATCGGGCGTTGTAAAGTTCTACTTTGTATTTCAGCTTGAGTTAACGTACGGGAACATTTTTTAGTGAAAATGTTTTTTAATTAAAGCACATGTCGGCTTCATGAAAAATTTTCATTTATTGAGTTAATTACTTTACATTTTGGGTTCATGAAAGCGTACTTCACAGTTTGGAAAGTTTAAAAAGCTTATTTTCATTATTGTTACTAAACTTATTTTAATATAAATTTAGTTTCGCGTATGTATTAAACTTTCTAGACTTGTTAACATGCTGTGGAATTTAAATCGTAAGACCTGCACATAATCATCAAGTCCTATTAGCGCATATTCATTCGCAGCGGGCCCTGCAAAATCCCTGACCTGTTTCAAGCTTATACATTAAGTAGATGAAGTTTCACACATTCCATTCCAGTCATATTCCAACAGTTGAGGTGCTCGCATGCAAAACCGGTCATATCCATTCTTACAAAAAGTTCAGGACACGAGAAAAACCTGTCAGATTTTTGTCTTTTATAATACATTAAAAACTTAAGGAAGGTTTATTGGTATTTGTGAAGTAAAGAAAATGTGAGGTTTGGAAAATGTAAATTAAAACCTGTTAGTGTTAAAAAAAAGGATATATCCTGTTTTGTCAACAAATGAGAGACTTTTTCAAGAAAAATAAGGTTTCTTTCCAAAAAACATTTTGTAATACATTTTCATCATACGCAAGAGATGTATTGTTGGAAAATGGAACCAGCACTAGTAATTTGGATAGTGGATTTGCCCAAAAAAAAAACAAATTATTCTAATGAATAAGAAAATTGTTACTTTTGAAAACGATTACAAATAAAATTTTAAAGCAAACCTATTTTAAGTTTTATTTAAACTTTCTGATTTTCGAACCAATTTTTTGTTTAGTCATTGTTATTTTTCTGATTTTTTTATGCGATTTTCGTTTATATTTTTAATTTGTTTTGTTTTTGTTGTTTTAAGAAATTATGGAACTTATCCCTATTTTTACCATATAAGCACTGTCTTTTTGTCTATGCGATTTGCTGTGGAACGTATCTACCGCATAAAAATGACCCGAGTGTAGTTGGATGTAACCACTTTTGCTTTCAAATTTGAATATAACCGCTTTTGCACACAACGTGTAACTTTAATTAGCTCTTTGAGTATGATATATTCGCTTTGGCTTACAAATGAATGCAGCAAACGATAGAAGGCATGAAATTGATGGCAAACATGTGCTATGTTATTTTCGGCAAAAAGTGGATATAACCGGTTTTGCACGCGAGCTCCTCAGTTGTTCGCGTATACGATTGATAATTACCGCACATCTTTTTCCCCATGTGAACGTATCTAACGGAGTACGTCTCGGATTTGTACTTTTCCGTTTCATTTTTTTACTGCAGATGATACCGAAATTAAAGTCCGCCTTATAATTGGTGACATTGTAGAATCGAAAATAAACAACTGATTGTAAAATAACACAAAAGATAGATAGATATCTATGAAATGTGTATGGTTGGTTGGTTGACAGCTCGAGTTCAACTACGGTTCAGAATTGAGCGTCAGTTGAACTCTTACGGTATTTCTATTCGTTTATTAAAATTAATTTAAATGCTCAATGTAACGAAAGAAACAATGAATAAAATTTATTTATTTATTGTTTATTATGTTTAAATTGCTTATTTAAATTTTTCAGTGATAGAGATAGATAGAGATATAATATTTGTGGAAAGTCCCGCGAACGACCACCGTAGGTACCTATTATAAATCAAAGCGAAACCAACGCATTTATTGATTTTTTTAAGAGAACTTGTTTATTTATATACGTGAGAAGGGGCTCAACTAGGAAGGAGTTCTAAGCAGATGTAATATCCTGCTTCTGTTGTTAACGATTACGAAATCAGTGCCTTCCTATTACATTTTCAGATTAAGCGTGCCACCAAATGAATGTCCTGTACACAACAATATAGTTCTTTAAAAATTATATATACATACATACATATTGTTGCTTAATTTCGCAAACGATGAACTACAAATTTATGCATTTACAAAAGTCGTGACTGCGGAAATAACAACATAAAACTGACATTAGGAAATCGTTTGGTATGTATTTGTCATATAAAATCTTTTATTGCACTTGTAATGATAGATGACTTTGGTTGTAAATAGACGTAAATAATCGATAGTCCGCTGTCAGTTTCACCATGTAAGCATCAAGTTATGTATAACACAATATGCGATGTTTACATGTTGCAACTAACAAAATCGAATACATTTTTTGATACCAACAACATGACACATAATTATGGTGTATATTACAGTAATTTCTGTAAAATTGCGACAGTCTGATAAGTATTCTCATAGTACATACCGGGTGTTTTTTTTAACATTGAAAATACAATATAAATATTTCTGTTCAATATTCAAAAAATAAAGTCAAGCAATGGATGTATTATATCGTAAGCAACCAACCGTACTCTCACATCAACTTATTCTAGTTTAAGTATTATTAAATTGCAATGGCAAAACGTTAGAACAGTATCATTGTATTATCAAGGATTACTGGGATATTCACGGATTGGCATTATTTTTTTTAACATTTAATAGAAATATTTACATTACATGTTCAATGTGAAAAAAAGAGGTAGTACTATGTGTAAACATATCGCTTGTGCCTTTTTGCATGAAATTGGTGAAATGATTATTAATAGTTCTTAGCCGAGTCAATGAAGCCAAAAAATCGTCGGAACTTCGAAATCCTCAGAAACAGCACCGATTTTAATGATTTTTTTAAAAATATTTCTTAAACTTGTTTAAGGGCGGATACTTCCATCTGGATAAAACCCTAGGTACCTATCCGATAGTTAGTAACAATCGTTGATATTGTTATTAACGATTGCTATTAATTGTTGTTATATCAAGGATTGTTCTTATTGCCTAAGGAACGGTATTTTCAATCGCCGGATAATATCCTAGATAACTATCTTCGGATTGGCAACTTAGTAACAATTGTTGTAGTTATCGTAACGATTGTTATTAGCTATCGAATATCTTATCCGGAGATGAAAATACCGGCTCTTACCAATATGAATAATTAAGTCCGCCTGACGGAATGTTTCTGATTTCAAATAATGTATTCTAAGAAGAAGTTGAAAAAAATTCATCCAAATCCGACCTGTTTCTGAGAATTGAGAAGTCAAAAGCTTTATTAACTCGGCTATATCGACGTTGTCATGTTGAAACGACTTAAGCGACAATTTTTAAGTTTCAAGAAAGGCGCAAAAAACGTAAAGAAAAATTCGTGTCAATTCTATTAAATTAGTGCATTAGACTTTTCAATCTAAACGTAAATCTGATTTTCTATGCTATTTCATTAGCAGGTTTTTAAAAAATTACAAAACAAAGTCGTGGAGTGATTAACCGATCAGTACCAATTATGAAACGAGAGTGCTTAGACAAATTTAATTGCCGAAATCAGCAAAAATCTCGCTTAAATCATTGGTGCCACTCCATTCAACTATACGAGTAGATTTATTTCAAACTCCTCTTTCCAGAGGTGTATTTAGCTCAATTTAGAATTTTTGTCGCTTAAGCATTTCAACATATGTATATAACAATATATGGCAATTTGAAATTATTTGACACTTCTAAAACATCAATTCTATGGACATTGTGCATAAATCAGTATGCGCATCCGTTACACTTTCATGGAAAATATGGCAATTTTTGTTTATATTTCCGGAAAATTTTGAAGATTCCTCTTACTGGGTTTTCATGGCAGTACAATTTTTTTAACTTTTTTTAGAAGACGAAGCAAATGCAAACAATACATAAAAAATCTTAGCAGGAAAATGAAATCTATATAAATAAAAATGAAATACCGTTCGTTGGTGATTCGATAACTTCAGAACGGCGCGACAGATTTGGCTAATTCTTTTATTAAAATTTTAGTAATACTTCGAGCCAGGTTATGACGGAAAGATATTTTTTAAAAGTTGCCTTTAAAATTTTAAGAATTTGTAAACATGAAACTGGGAACGAGGCTAAATATTTAACATTTGACATTTGACAACTGCTCAATTGTAAATAAACAACGCGGTTTTACAGTTGTTTAGTTTCAGTTAGTTAGTTTCAGTTCAGTTGTAAGTTCATAGTTAAAAGAATGTAATACGCGGTAATTTCATGCCCACTTTCAAGGTAATTGCAACACAATCATACACAGAATTATTATTTATATAGGTTAACTTTTACAGATTCAAGTTCAAACAAATCAAACTTTTTTCACCAAAACAATGAATTGATTGCATTGTTCAAAACTGCACTGGACCGAATGCCATCTGATAATCACAAAATTGTTATCAGAGCCGATAAGACGCCTGCGGGAGAACATGCAAGACGTTTCAATGCGCTAACAATTGGTGATGTCATTGTTGTCGTTGGTGAAAATTTGGAATCCCGTAATATTGTTCTACATCGGCGGAACAATCAGCTGCAGCGTGTGTTTGAAACGCATCGATCATATGATGCGTTGCAATATCCCATCATATTTTGGCAAGGTGATGACGGTTATCATTTCTCAATCAAGATGATAACTCCACTTACAGGCGCTGAAGTGGACAAAAAGGTCAGTTCAATGAACTATTATTCATATCGACTGATGGTCCGTGAAAATGAGGAGAATCATATCTTGAAATGTCAGGGTCTATTTCACCAATATGATGTCGATATGTACGTCAAAGTTGAAACTGAGCGATTGACATTCATCAGATTGAACCAGAGGAAACTCTGTTCCAAACACCTTCGAGATGCCATCAATTCAGACGGAAACGCACAGAGTATTGGCCGAATTACGATTCTCCCAGCAACGTACATCGGTAGTCCTCGACATATGCATGAATATGCTCAAGATGCCATGTCGTATGTTCGCCATTATGGCACATCAGATTTGTTTATCATGTTCACATGGCTGTGATTGGAGTTGGTGCGGAGAATTCCAGCAATGAAATCACTGAATATCAAATGGGCCGCTATGTTAGTAGTAATGAAGCAATTTGGCGCATTTTTTCATTCGCCATTCATGAAAGACATCCCACTGTTGTTCACTTGGCCGTACATCTGGAAAATGGTCAGAGAGTATACTTCACTGTGGAAAATGCATTACAACGAGCTGATTGACCACCACCTACAACATTGACCAATTTTTTGGAAATGTGCCAGAATGATGACTTCGCCTGAACGCTCCTATACTCCGAAATGTCAAGATATTATACTTGGAATCAATTGTCAAAGAAATTTCAACGACGGAAACAAGGACATCCAGTTCCAGGTTACCCAAATGTATTTTCCAACGATGCATTAGGTCGCATTTACACAGTCCATTCAAACAATGACGAGTGTTTCTATTTGCGTTTGCTATTGGTCAACGTTCGTGGCCCAACATCATTCCAACATCTACGAACTGTTAATGGTGAATTATGTGACATATATAGAGAAGCCGGTCAACGTTTGCGATTGCTAGAGAATGACACTCATTGAGATTATACCCTTCAAGATGCTGTGATTTCGTCAAATGCTCATCAAATACGAACATTGTTTTCGATAATTATCTCAACATACTTCCCATCGAAACCGATTGATTTGTGGACCAAATACAAAGATGACGTGTCTGATGATATTTGGCATCAGACGCGTAATAGAACATCAAATCCAGATTTGGAACTAACCGAGGAAATTCGCAACGAGGCATTGATATTAATTGAGGACATGTGCTTAGTGATATCAATGAAAAACAATACGATTGTGATGCAATGAGAGAATCAGTTCAAACGAACGTTCCGTTGTTGAATCGGCAACAAAAATATGCATACGTCACTCTCATGAAAGTTGTGAACGATAGAACTGGAGGGATTTTCTTCTTGGACGCTACTGGTAGAACTGGGAAAACGTTTTTGATCGCATTGATTTTGGCAACCATTCGCTCGCAGAATGAAATTGCACTTGCACTTGCTTCATCAGGAATTGCAGCTACGTTGTTGGAAGATGGTCGAATAGCTCATTCAGCACTCAAGTTGCCGTTCAATTTGAATATCACTGAAACTCCAACATGCAACCTTTCAAAGAACTGTGCGATGGTCAAAGTTTTGCAGCAATGTAAATTGATCGTTTGGGATGAGTGTACGATGGCGCAGAAAAAGTATTTGGAGGCATTAGAACGAACGATGCAAGATCTACGAAGCAATCATAACCAGTTTGGTGGTGCGATGATTCTGTTGGCAGGTGATTTTCGCCAAACATTGCCACATCATTCCACGATAAACGCCAGCCGATGAACTTAATGCATGTTTGAAGTCGTCCGTTTTGTGGAAACACGTCAAGACACTCAAATTAAATATCAACATGCGTGTCGAGTTGCAGAACGACCAATCTGGAGAATTATTTTCAAAACAATTACTGGACATTGCCAATGGCAAAATCCCCGTTGACATTTCAACGGGCTGCATTACATTCCCCATCGATTTTTGCCAATTCACCAAATCAAAGACCGAACTCATTGGAAAGGTGTTCCCAAACATAGCCCAAAATCACAAAAATCATGATTGGTTGAGTGAACGTGCTATATTGGCTGCGAAAAACATTGATGTCAACGAATTGAATTTCAAGATTCAAGGTGAAATTGCTGGCGGATTGATGACTTACAAATCGGTGGATTCTGTTACTAACCAAGATGATGTCGTCAACTATCCAACAGAATTTTTAAACTCCCTGGAATTGCCCGGATTGCCGCCTCACAATCTCCAATTGAAAGTCGGATCGGTAATCATAATGTAGCGAAGTAACAAAAACAAAATGGTGATAAGTAACAGTTGAACTTTGAAAAATAAAACCAATATGTGGAAGAAACGCATTTACACTGGCTACTGATTCACTGGCATGCTGTTGATGTTCCAGACCGTATTTGCACGAAAGAAGAAATCTACGTACAAAAGTAAATATTTAAAAAAAAAAGAAAAATAAATGAAATTCGGTTCCACTATCGTCTTCAGTAAAAAAAGAGAAAACAATGCTTTCATTTCGATGGTGACTTTTGTTGCAATCGACATGGCGTTCTTAGAGTACAAATTCTTGGCGAGAATCACGAGTGGGGCATCGCCCTTCTTTTTAATCGCAGCATATCTGTCTGCATTGTTGTTGCTAATAGGGCACCTCATTGAGGCTTCAAAGTTGTGTACACCTCTTCCAGCTCTTCTAAATGATCTCCAGGCATTTCATCACGATTCTCATAACACAGAAGATGGTCGATGTAATTATTAAATCTATATATATATAAAGAAAAGTTGACTGACTGATGATCAACGCATAGCTCAAACGGTTAAAGTAGAAATGTTGAATGTACAATTACCTATTTAAATAAAAAAATTGGAAAAATATGGAAAAAATTAAAGTGCTTTTTATTGAAATTTGGACAGGACAACGTCTGTCGGGTCACAGCTAGTATTTAATATTATTGATCGTTCAAGTCGTTTTATACATTTTGTGTAGTAAGTTCAAGGATCGTAAAATTTGTTATGAAATAAACGAGTACTCTTCACGTTCACGATTTAATAAAATGCGATGCATTTTGCGGTAGCAATTTAATTTTCACGTTTGTCACTTTGCGGAATAGGAAAAGAGCAATGCTTCAAGTATTATTGATGGAGCGGAGCGTAGGAGTTTCATTAATAATATGAACACCACAGGCAAACACTATTCACCCCGCCCTGATCACACATTGACAATTATCTTATAAGATAATCCTAATATTTGTTTTAGTATAGAAAACTTTTTTATTTAAAAAACACTGTCAGACGATTTATGTAGCTGCTTTAATTTCCATCAGATATTGATCAGTTTTTTAATGTACACGAGTACTCAAAATGTATTTGCTTTTAGAGAGTCACTTCATTTACTGCTACACAAGTGTAATGTTAATTACGCAACAACTGGCAATGAATGAAATAAATATATGGGCGTTGCTTCTAATGTACCGTTTAAGCGGTCAGTTTGGCACCCTAACTTGGAGCATTCAGTCTTGGGCACGGTGCGAAGTGAATCTAGCCATATTAGAATTTTCAAGCAAAACTTGAGGTCGAACGGTGCCACATTTCGAGCTAGTTATAGCTCTATCTTTGTCAAGCGCACCTTGCTAGTATCTAGGGAACTAAGAGGTCGATTTTAAGTTGGAAGGCGCAAAACGGTAGTGCAGCGCAACGTTGCGAATGTGAATTTTTAGCTCGGTGCGACACAATTGAAAGTCAATTTCAAGTCCTTAAATTTCAACAAAAAATCAGACGTCGGAAAACGAATGAATTGGGAACGCACTCCAACGAGAGCTTCCGTGACTTCGGTGATGGCACATGATGCTGCAGACTAAAAAATTCGACCACTGCTAATTACCAACTACTGAAATGAACTAGTGGTATAAAATTGGAGTGTCGCATTTATGCATCGGCGTAATGGGCTCCACACACTCTCGATGTTGTACGACGTGCTTGTACGTACGTACAAAATCGTGCAATTTTGTACGTACGTTCCGCTTGCCCACACACCTTCGGTTTTGCTCGTACGTTCAATTTTCAACGATGTTTTAAAGGGATTCACTTTTTTGTGATTTTGTTAGTATTCGGGAAGATGTCGAAGCGTAATCTTCAATTATTAGCCGTTACAGTCGCGGTCATAAGAAAAAATAGCAAAAATAAACGTTCGAAGTGGTGTAAGGAGTGGTTTTTAAGACGCAACGAGTTTTCGCACATAAATTTATTAGAGCATTTGAAACTTGAACCGCATGATTGGCGGAATTAGTTGCGAATGGACGAAAGCAGTTATGTCGAATTGTTAAATTTAGTAACTCCTTTAATTGAAAAACAAAACACTAGACTGAGACAATCACCACCACTAATTTAAGCGTGCAAAAATTTTACAATGGTAAATAGGACCGACGAAGTTTTATTGCGCCCAAAAATTCTTAGAATTTTATAACCATACTTTGCCCTGTCTTGTAAAATTTTTTTCATAACACTGGGGTGGTCTTATGGGAACAAAAATTTGAAAAAATACTGTGCTGACGAGACCGGCTTATTTTTTAAATGTTTATTACCCACAAAGCTCTTTCATTTGAAGAACAAATTACATTTTGACTTTTTGCAAATGGAAATGCCAAAAAGACACACCGAAAGTAGAACCTTATAAACCAAAAAGAAAAATAAGGAAAACGCTGTTTTTGTTCGCAATTATCGATAGGTCAATACACATTATTCAACTTCTTGTTTATTTGAATGACAAAGAGTATGCATACAAACTTTATTTAAATAACAAGCTATTAGCGCTACATACCAAATAGATAGTATTATATTGATTTTTAGAACTTATTGCAGCAAATGTCCTTTTTCGGCGTATCAGAAGAATGGTCAAATGGGCAAGCAATAAAGTAATTTCACTATATTGTATTTTAACCAAATAATCGCCTCAGCAAGGTTGTCCGCATTATCATTTTATGATCAGTTCTGGAATTCGGTCCCTGTAATTTGTTTCACCTGGCTTTAATGACACACTTTAGAAGTAAAAGAATATTTTGAATGACGAATTCTAAAGTGCATAAATTGTTTTACAAAGGAACTGCATAAATATTGCATTTATTGATTTTTGAGTTCAATAAGATATTGTAACCAACTTTTGCGTTAATCGACGATTAACGCACTTCTTGATCAAATAACTATAAATTTAAATAAATAATTTTTTTTCCAAATACAACAGATTCATAAAGGTAAAATCATTCAAAATGTTTACTTTTATTTTAAATTTTAGCTTAAAAATCTCCCTCTAGCTGCAATATTTAATAAAAATAAAGTAAATAAAGTTTACGAATATGGATAGCTTCGAGTTCAAAATCGGCATGCAAAAGTCGTCGAAAACTGGTTTCGTACGATGTTGCTGGTACGATTTTGTTCGTCGTGGTTGTCACCATACACTCTCGTGTTTGAACGTACGATTTTGTACGTACGTACAAGCACGTCGTACAACAACGAGAGTGTGTGGAGCCCATAAGATGTGTGTATTGTCCTTTCTTTGAATTTTTCACCATAGCGGTAGAAAGAATTTCAAGCACATAATTAAACACGCTTTTATCTAATCTTGTCCATTGAAAAAGCTCACTCTCTGGTATTTCCTGGACGCTGAAAGGTATTCTCGTTAATTGTTCGTCCAATACATGACAACCAACATTTTAATTATTGTGACCGCTTATGTAAAGATGCGTCAGCTACTAGAGCTGCCGCAGTTTACCGATATAAAATTAGCCGGCAAATTCAACTTGAAATTAACATTGTGCACTGTCGCAAATTGTATACGTCATTTGTATGATAACCACGTTGTGCAGCGCCGCAACTGTGATTTGAAATGTTAATTTCAAGTGGAATTTGTCTGCTAATTTTATATCGGTGAACTGCGGCACCATTAGTGGCTGACGCATCTTTACATAAACTGTCACAATAATTAAAATGGCTGTTGGTTGTCATGCGTTGGTCGAGAGTACCTTTCAATTCGAGTCGCACCGAGGTAGCAATTCACATTCGTAAAGTTGCGCTGCACTACCGGCTTGCTGCTCCCAACTTGAAATCGATCATTAAATTAACTTTGTTTTTATCTTTCTCTCTTCGTTTAGCTGAGTCATGCCAATTTAAACGGTGTAAACACAATTTAATACTTTGGACTTGCACGCGGACTTTAACGCGTGCTTAAGTCCGCGTGCTAAACTGAACATCTAAGTAACGTATAATAGCTTGTAATCGAAATTGATTGAAATTTTCGCTTATTTCCAAAACATCTATTGTCCATTACTTTTTTTCCGGAAAAAAAAGAAAAACATTCAAGGACAACACTATTCTAGGTAGTGTCGAACTCCTATTGGCTACAACCTTCCCCAGAAACTCACTGTCACTCACTGTCTAATCCATTTACCGGGGGAAACCAGTGATCTCATAAGTATTTTAGTTTATTTCCATGTCATATTTTGATAAATCTTTACTGATTTTCGAAAACTAATCGCAATCATTTCTATTAATAATACTTTATTCAAAATCTACTTCAAAAACAAAATAATTACATACTTTACAGAATATTGAAAAGTATTAGATGACCATTATTGACCCAGCTAGTTGTTATAATTATGGCATATGCCCACAACTGCTCTAAAAATAATACTCAATAGTATTTTATACGCAATAATCACAAATGATAATTCCTTTTCTGTGTCATCACACGCTTATGCGCCCAATTGCATCACTAAATTCATTGTGATCATATTCTCCCATTTTTTCGAACTCCCCACACACTAAACAATGTTAGTTTTGTTGTTAGATTTTTCGGTATTGTAAACTCAAAAGTTGGTGTAAAATTTACAGCTGCATCCCTAATATCTTGACTGGCCACCATTATCTTCTAAAATAAATTTTATAAATGTTCGTAAACAAATAGTTATTATTTAAAAAGTTGCTTGAAATTAATTACTACAGCGTACAATTTATTGTAAAAACAATCCTTGCTTCCCGTTTTATGAAATTTTTATCTGTGTATAAAATACAAAACCGACACTTTTGCTAGCGTCGCCGTCGACTGTAAAACAACTGCATTATATCATACTAGTCGGTACAGTTATTCATCTGATAATTGAACTATTCATTTGTAGATGAGAAGTAGTTGTTCCTGAATAATAAGGATGCTAATCATTTCTATCGTCTCTCATTACCCTGGTGATTCCAATTCCCCTAGCTTCCCCTACATACAGACAGGTTTTTCTGATTTACATTTTAAACTTATTCAAATGAAAGTAATTATATTACTTACCACAAAATCAAATTTGCAAGCAGTTTCAGTGCTAAGAAACACTCACTTTGCGCGACTTGCAGCATGAATAACAAGTAAAAGTTAAACAACACAGAAGAGTCAAAACGCATCAGGTAAAAGTTTTAATGAATAACACATGCTTACAGTTTTTGGTAAACATTAAGTATTGATAGCATTCAGACGATATCGGAGTGATGAACCTTCATTCGTTTTCGATCGCATTATATTTAAATCAATAATTATGGCAAATGAATCCTGCGCATCTCAACTTTCGATTTTAACGTGCTTAACTAATTTGTGTTTACAATTTAACTTGTGGAACTAATTAAGTAGAACTTGCAATAGCGTTTAAAATGAAAATTAGAATTCGATATTGTGGGGCAAAACTAGCTATGCTGTAATTTCTTCTTTCTATGGCTTTTCTTAAAGTATCAAAAGCATTATAGTACCAGGTTATTGTACATCTGTATTAACGTTTGGATTTTTAACCACCAACTTTTACTCACATAGACGCGTTTCGGTGGCTATGCCACCATCTTCAGTACATCTACCTGAAATTGCTGCTCATATTGCTGCTTTAAGCGACGATAGCCGAACTGTATACAGGGTGGACCATCGTATGGCATTTTTAAAATTTAACCTATTTATAATGGTCAAAAAAAGATGAAAATTGGAGGAAATGATCTTCAATTTTGATACTACAACATGGCATAATTATTTTTTAGAAAGCAAAATTGATGTGAAAGTTGACTTTGATAGTGATTTATTATCAAATTACTAAAGCTATCAGTTTGTATTTTCTTTCACTGCATCTACGTAATGCGTACATTATGATGATATGCAAAGCGGAATTTAGATAGTTATAGTGATTGAATAAATCGAAATATTAAATAATGTAAAGCAAAACACTCTTATTTATGACCGAATTCTTAAATGACAACCCTCGTTAACTGGTGTGAGGCTGATTTACAACTGTCCTCAGTAAAAGTGGTTCTGAGGTACAATCGACACGAGCTGTGAGTAGTAAAATCCAGGCCCGTACTTAAATCTTCTATGGAATGTAAAACTCGCTATTTTTAATTTTTGAAAGTGACTCATTGTTAAAACAGCTTTGGTTACTCAGTCACTGCTAAGTCAAAATGCCTAATATTGACCTACTTCTGCTGCTAATAATTATTTAAAAAAATATTGAAATTCTCTTTAATTTAGGCATACAAAATTGAAAATTGGTTAATATTTACGTTTAATTTTAAGGAAAACTCGAACTGTGTACTATTCCGGCCACCGAAATGTAAACGATTTTTTTTAGCAACTTGATTTTTGCTTCATAGCATAGGCGTCCTAAAAGAATCAGACAAATGTCAATATTATTTTGTTTATGACAAATATTATTTCACCAAAGACACTGGATAAAGCAGCTTTAATCTATGGAAAAATACGGAAATTTGTGTCAGGTGTCGTGCACATTTCGGGGGCCGGAATGGAAGCGGCGGCCGGCGGGTAGGTATCCCTCTTAAGTGCTAGGAAATAGGATTTACTTGAAAATTTGCTTGCCTGCTGTTCTTTTAAGAATTCACCTGATTGTAACCGAATGTTTAGTTTAGTCTTGAACTTCCAACAGTCTGATCGTGCTTTTGAGTTGTGTAGTTTTTGTTAAGTTTAGCTGAAAGCTATTCTGAACAGTAATTATGCCTTTTCAATATTCATTTGAAGAAAAGACTGAAATGTTATTAATTTTTGGCGAATGTGGCAGAGACGCTACTCTGGCCGCCGACACTTACGCCGCGAGGTTTCCGCAAAATCGCGCTCCAAATCATCAAATTTTTAAATCGTTAGTGTCTTCTTTACGTGAAAGAGGAACTTTTCAACAAAATACCAGGTCGTTTATCAATCCAATTGTTACTCACGATGTCAACCAAGCCAGGGTGTTAAATTTAGTTGAAAATAATCCCCACATTGCTAGCAGAGAGATTAGCTCTCAAACTGGGATCAGCAAAAGTAGTGTGCTTCGAATTTTGAAAAAACACGCATATCACCCGTACCACCTGGAACTTCACCAAGAGTTGCATGGTGAAGATTTTGCAAATCGAGTGGCTTTTTGCGAATGGGCAGAGGAAAAAATCCGGAATGATGAACATTTTTTTGAAAGAGTTGTGTTTACCGACGAATGTTGTGTGAAAAGTAATGGTGCGGTAAATAAACACAATTTACACTATTGGGCAGTACAAAATCCGCACTGGATGAGAGAACAAGACATCCAAAATCGCTGGTCCCTTAATGTCTGGGGAGGTGTTGTGAACAATAGAATTGTGGGGCCGTTTTTTTTTGAAGGTCCATTGAATGGTGAGAGATACACCACCTTTTTGCAAGACGAGCTAAATGATTTGTTAGACGCAATTGTCCCAGTAAATCAAAGGTTTCGGTTGTGGTTCCAACAAGATGGAGCACTTCCACATTTTAGTCGAAGAGCCCGGGAAGAATTAACGCTCCAGTTTGGAGAAAATTGGATTGGTAGGGGCGGGCCCATACCTTGGCCAGCGAGATCACCTGATCTTACACCACCAGATTTTTTCTTATGGGGTGCCATCAAAGAACGTGTTTTCCGGGAGAGACCGACAACAAGAGATAATATGAGGGAAAGACTAATTGCCGCCTTCCGCGAATTTAATGATGTGAATGTTGCGGCTACCGTTCACGCAAATTTTCAGAGACGCTTGCGACTTTGCATCGAACAGGAAGGTCATCATTTTGAACATCTAATGTAAAATAAAATAAATTAAAATTCAACTATTTGTTTCTTTTATCTAAATCTGATTAACGAAAAAAATTTAAGTCCGGTCCTGAAGTAAACACCAGCCTCGGCTCGTCAGAAATACCTTTTTTGATTTATGGTTGGTTTACAGCGGGCATTGTGAACGCACATTTCTTGCGGACAGAAGTTACAGCAATAAATCACTTATAATTTCCCGACAAAAATCACAAAATCTCAATTAATTTAAAATCAAAGGTTCCTATCAAATTGCAAATTTCGGGAATACATTCTCCATAATATTTTCAATGTAATTATTAAAAAAAAAAAATTGGATTTCTGTTTTTTTTCACTTTATAGCGTCCCGACGCTGTTTAGAAACTTAATTCAAAAAAATAAAATTACCATGGTGTAGTGCTTTAATTGAAGATTGTTACCTGCAAGTTTGAATTTTTTTAACAAACAAGAAATAGGTTAAATCTCCAAAATGCCATACGATGGTCCAACCTGTATTGCGCAAAGTCGCAATATACTGCAAAACACGGTACAAAACGCACTCTCGTGTTTCCCTGACACAGAATGATTCACCAGGAGGTGCAAATTTGGTTGTAGATGTTCAATAAACACCAGAAATGACTTTTATGCATATTTCTATGCTGCAAGATGACGCATTGTCATCAAATATTCTTGCTGACAGTTCTGAGAAGATCCACTGAATACGGTTTGGTCTCGAAAACAGCAGCTACTGGTCGTTGCGTTTTTGGAATCTTTACGTGCATTGTTTCAACAATGAATGATGAACGTACAAACGGGCCTGACGAACACCAAAAGAGCAATACAATCAATACTCCATAAGCAGAACCATATTTTAAGAAAACAGTATTATAGTGTGGACCAATATCTTTTTAGAGGCTCACACTGAAATGATAATTGTACCCTTGAATGTCTACAGCCACATGTTGTGCCCCCTGTCATTTTCAGACATATGTTCATTAAGTCATTTCCTGAAAGATCAAAATCCTATGGATCTGGATATAAAGCTATTGGTGCAGAAATAAGATCATATGGAAGAAAGTCAAAATATCTTACACCCGTTAGATTCACGTCAAAGAAATAGGGGCCCAGAATTATCCCGTCGACTATGCCGCACCACACATTCACTTTCTGAGGATATTCAGTGTAATATTACATCGTAACAGAGATTTTCGGCATCCCAATGACGGCAGTTTTGACATGACTATTCAAAACAAAGATAGCCTCGTCAGAAAAAATTACATTTTTTACAAAATTATTATCATTATTTCATAGATGTTGCATTTGCTCGCAGAATTGATTTCACCGATCAAAATCGTCTTCAGACAGCTCAAGGATAAGACATAGTTCATAAGGATGGTATTTTCCATTTTTCATAATTTTGTAGACGATGCTATATTGAAATTAGAAGCCAATTAAGGTAAAGTGCTGAGTGATGATTTTCCTGCACTGCCAACAAAACATTTCTGGTGGTGAGGGTCGAGCAGATTTAGGAACGTCACGAACATGCCCAAATTCACGGCATTAAGACTCAACTGTACTTACCATGCTTTGGCTAATGGTTGCGCATCAAGTTTTCAACTTGCAAAGAATTTCAATTCTTTCCCGTTCAATTAATTGAATCATTTTGTATGAAATGACAAAGGTATTAGTCAATAAAGAACTTTCAAGAAATAACTCCAAACAACTGTCAAAACCGTCTTTTGTTCCAAGCGCTTCCTTGATAATTATTAATGGTCTATTCAAATAAGTTTACCATACATTTTTGAAATTTTAGAATCGATTATTTCGAAAACTTTCCTCTTCCGCCGTTTTAAAAATTGTTGATATAAATATTATAAATATCAAAAAAGATGCAGTTTTAAAAACTAAAGTGGACGGATCTGAAGATTTTCAGTGAAAACCATTCTAAAATGTTACGAAAGCACTGTATAATGAAATATATTTGCAGTTAAAATTATCTTCTCTCTATGATACATTTCTAAGGCACTGTAACATGATTGATAAAACAAAATACCTGACGAGTTTGTTAATGCAGGCCAATATATATTTTCATATGACTTTCGCGATTGTTCGCAATTCAATTTTTTTTTCTAAAGTTTTTGCAGTTTTCTTTTGAAAAGTTACTTTCGAATTGGTATCCAAATTCCTTCATATCATGCATAGAAGCATTTCGCGCTACATTTCCGAATTTTTCAGTGATATAACCTTAAACTGTCAAATGTAAAATACCGATGCCACATTTAGTGCCAATATAAATTGAAATAAAAAACCAAGAAATTTCATAGCCTTAGAGGTTAAAAGTATTCAATTGTAGTTTGCAGATTACGTGTTAGCATCGAAAATATGCACGTAATTTTAAATTCACTTTTAACAATCATCGCGTGATATCTATTTTTTGTCGACATCTTTTAAAATTATACCATAATAATTTATTTTGCAATACAAGATATAATGCTGCTAAAAAAGAGTAGGTACATATACTTGTAGAATTTTTTAGGTCGCCGTCGACAGCCAATGGTGCGTGTAATGTGTTTGTCACCTGTTTGTAACAGCCGTGATTGATCGATCTCGACTATGTGGGTGGTTTAACCTGATATGAATAATATCTTTGATGTTATTTCAATCGGAAACGCGACTAGACGCTGTATATAATTAGATTTTACTTTGTTCACAAATAGACTTTAATCAATAATAGATTTTGATTAAAAAATAGATTTATATTCTTCTAAAATTACTTGACGCAAAACAGCAAACAACGTACAACGAAAATGTTTATTAAATATCTGATTAAATTAACACAAATATTCTTAAAAAATGGCTCGTCACGAAATCGGTACTGCACATTTAAGTGAAGTGCAATATTATTAAGTGTTTAAATTTTCCAATACATTTAAATTAAATTTTGCACTATACTGTTTAACACTTGAACGCCCGAAAATGGGTCAAAAGTGACCCACGTTTTTATTTTTTTAAATAATTCCACTGTTCTTCAAACTACACCTTTAAACTTTATATATTCTCCAAAAGTGTTATGCAGATTTATCAGAATAAATTTTGTGAAACAAAATGTCTTTCTCTACTACTAGCCATATAGGGTATCATTTTGATGTAGGTACAGCTTGATTATCAATAAATTGGACTCGACAAGTATGGTGGGTTGCATTGGTTTCCCAAGATTTACATTGGAAGGTAGTCTAAAGCAGGTAACTCTAAACGGAATTCCTTTACGAGAAACGTCGAACTGGAAATGTGTTCTTTTGTAAGAAATGCATTTGTACTGGAAGGTTTCAGGTAGAGTTTGACTAAAGATATTCTGCTTTTATTACTGTGCCTTTTACAATACTATAAGTGATCCGGACATAAAAGTAGGTAAGCCGTAATAATCAGCATGGGCAGAAGTGACCAGGGCTGTATTTGGTAAATTTTTATAAATTTCTTGATGCTTAGATATATATACGAGTAAACATTAAACCTCTTCTAATAATTAGGTAGGTATGTGGGGTTATTGATTAACTTAGATACTTGATGAATTCTATGACTTGTATTTGATTATTTGTTCTGCACTTAACTAAAGTTTAAATATTTAAGTACGGTTCTGAAGTATCTGCAAATATATTTTTTAAAGCAACCAGCTTTGTGGCACCCTGCAGTGAACCCTCATTATCAGCAGCAAAAGTTGATTGCGGTTTAAAGTCATAAACGCAGAATATCTTTAGTCAAACTCTAGTTTAAAAATTCGTTCGTCGTTCAATGCATATTGACATATTTTTAAATTTATATCTATTAACTACAATGTTATCGTTTGAGGGAGTTCTTCTAAGACAGTTATTTTAGTCGATATCTAAGGTTTTAATACATTTTAATAAAAGCGTGTTTTGAAGAAAAAAATGTTTTACTATAAATTATTTTATTGGCTTTTTTTAGTCTTGGACAATTTTAATCTTTATTATCTACATTAAATTCATTTAATACAATAGTATATAAAAGTTTTGCTAATGTCTTTGTTTTATGGTGTCTTCCGATTTAAATCGGCGAATTCTAATAATCTTCCCTGACCGAATGACCGAGGAATGGTTCCGCACCATATGGGGTTCTCGACCTACAATTGAAATAAATGCTTGTAAAAATATAAACTGTTTGTTTGTATTCCGAATTCGAAATCGGCGTCAGTACGACCAAAAAACATTGAGAGTTTTAATAATGAATTTGCTAATTAATTATGAATTAAAAAAATATTGTTTTGCTTTTATTTATTTTTAATGAATAATGAATTATATCGATACCTCAGTTTTACAGTGTAACAAGTCAAAAAATAAATAATCATTTTTATGTAAAGCACACCATTTAAAGGCAAAAATTGTATTTTATTCAATTCAAAGAAGTATAGGAGTATAGTAAGTCGAATTTTCAAAATTCGTTTGTAGATGACCTCAAAACGAAATTTTGCACAAAGTTCAATAATGTAACATCTCAATTTTTTGTGTAAATTTTAAAAAGCGTAAGTGCTGTTAAGTCAATCATAAATTAATAATTAAGTTTGCCAATTATTATCCGTAAATTCCTCAAACAACTATTAATTTTCTTAAATGCGATTACCTCAAAACTCCATCATGTGATTAAAAATAAAAGCTTGGGGCGAAAATATCTTGATTTCATTTATAAAATAGTTTTCTGACGAAATAAAAATTTGATTAAAATAATCTTTTTTATTTAACGATAATATGTATTTTTTTAAAAACAACGCTTTTACAATACCAAGGTGCAAAGCTATGGCTTTGTAATGTAAACCATAAAGATTACAATAAACCAAATATCCGTTCTTTATATTTTTTTAAAACTTTTCACAATAGAAGCTGGGTGGCTAGGTATCAAAAACGTAACTGTCTTTTCTGCCTGGACCTAATGGTCTCGGCCAAATTGACATTCTCACGAGCCATAAAAAACACGTTACATATCGATTGCATGATCTATACTTGGACATATTTAAGCGTTGTTTTGAAAAGCTTTAAAAAAATACAAAGATCTGGACACTAGGTTTATTGCAATTTTTATGGTTTGGTTTGTTCAATGCCATTGTTTGATTTTACATTTCCTAATAATCCAAGTGGCAAATTGCACCAGGCGCGGTCTTACTATTAACAGAAACGTATCGTAAATTTTATTGATGCCGCTATTACATCTGTAAATTATTTTTCCGTTGTGTTGTTCTCTGTACGCAAAAATTGGAATGTCATAAACTTAAATTCTATTTTGTTCTCCCCACTTTCTTTACGACTATTTAACCAAATATAGAAAAAAGCTTTTATTTTTAATCACATGATGGAGTTTTGAGGTAATCGCGTTTAAGAAAATTAATAGTTGTTTGAGGAATTTACGGATAATAATTGGCAAACTTAATTATTAATTCATGATTGACTTAACAGCACTTACGCTTTTGAAAATTTACACAAAAAATTGAGTTGTTACATTATTGAACTTTGTGCAAAATTTCGTTTTGAGGTCATCTACAAACGAATTTTGAAAATTCGACTTACTATACTCCTATACTTCTTTGAATTGAATAAAATACAATTTTTGCCTTTAAATGGTGTGCTTTACATAAAAATGATTATTTATTTTTTGACTTGTTACACTGTAAAACTGAGGTATCGATATAATTCATTATTCATTAAAAATAAATAAAAGCAAAACAATATTTTTTTAATTCATAATTAATTAGCAAATTCATTATTAAAACTCTCAATGTTTTTTGGTCGTACTGACGCCGATTTCGAATTCGGAATACAAACAAACAGTTTATATTTTTACAAGCATTTATTTCAATTGTAGGTCGAGAACCCCATATGGTGCGGAACCATTCCTCGGTCATTCGGTCAGGGAAGATTATTAGAATTCGCCGATTTAAATCGGAAGACACCATAAAACAAAGACATTAGCAAAACTTTTATATACTATTGTATTAAATGAATTTAATGTAGATAATAAAGATTAAAATTGTCCAAGACTAAAAAAAGCCAATAAAATAATTTATAGTAAAACATTTTTTTCTTCAAAACACGCTTTTATTAAAATGTATTAAAACCTTAGATATCGACTAAAATAACTGTCTTAGAAGAACTCCCTCAAACGATAACATTGTAGTTAATAGATATAAATTTAAAAATATGTCAATATGCATTGAACGACGAACGAATTTTTAAACTACCTGAAACCTTCCAGTACAAATGCATTTCTTACAAAAGAACACATTTCCAGTTCGACGTTTCTCGTAAAGGAATTCCGTTTAGAGTTACCTGCTTTAGACTACCTTCCAATGTAAATCTTGGGAAACCAATGCAACCCACCATACTTGTCGAGTCCAATTTATTGATAATCAAGCTGTACATTAAAATGCTGTGAAGTTTAATTTCAGTGACAAGTAAATAATTTTTTTGTTATTGACCACTGGTCAATAATGAACAAATTTACATTTTTTGGTAATTCTATTACAATTTTAGAAAGAACATACTTCTAGAACGATTTGATATAATAAGGAGATACAATTTAATGGCATTTTATGCACTAAAATCGTTGTTTAATTAAATTAATGTATCTTACAAACTGACCTATATTTGAAAGTCAATTCTGTCAAAAGTATTTTAGCATTTCTTCGGTAAGCGTTCTCTTAAATGACAATAGTACGAAAGGTGGGATTTTACATGTATAATCATACGATACACCATCTGCATTATTTCGTCTTCGCGGCAAATCTTATTTTAGTTAACGTCTCTTTACTTTTAAGTAAATGATGTACAATTTTTCGAAATTTTGGCGGTGTAAATAAAATGTATACCTTCACTCATCATTTTTGCAAAGCACCTTTTAAAAAAAATTGTGCAAAGGGCTAAAAAACTAAATTTAATTTTTATGTCAAGAAATGACATATTTGCAAATAACTACCGTGCCATGGGAACAAAAATTATATATATATTTTTTAAATTTGCGATAAAATCTATTTTAAATTCAAATATTACCAGTTGCAGAAAAATTGTATATACACCACAGTGAAGAACTATTATCATATCCTTCGTGCGCCTCAGGATCTAAACACAGCCCTCAGGTTATAAAAATACACTTCTCTACCTAAATGTATAATACTATTACTAACCTCGTAGTACAGACGAATTTAAAAACGCACGAAATCAACGGAAATGTTGCATAATCTAACGGATGAACTTTATCTTCGATTAAGATATTTTTTTAGATGAACAATTTTTAAATTAAATTTTTTAACACAAATTAATTAGGTTTTTATTATTTTGACAACTACTTACTTTCTTTCAAAATTTGAAGAGTAGTAGTGTCGAATTAGTCACAAGGTATTCTTTTGCATTTGAAAAAAGCGGTTTGCCTCCAGCACCCCTGTTACGCAAAATTTTAAAAATGCTCGAAAAATGTATCAAACAGAAAATGCAAACTGGTCGGTTTTGGGAATTTGTTAAGAAAAATTGTAGTGTTTTTTACCAAATTTATTCGTATTAAAGTCAGCACACTGTATAATTATTTCATTGAATCAGTTCCTTTTAAAGGAAATCATGTTACAAATATCAGAAACTAATTCAAATCAAAGAATAGAAATATCTTGTGTGGGGAAGGTATAAATGAGAAAGTTACTAACGTTGGAGTGCAGTAATTTGACAGGAAACAAACAATCCCGATCTTTTCGTGTAAAAGACGTCTGTGTTTTTTCTCATCTAGTATGATTACTGTTCAGTCTGGCCACAGGAGACAGCTGATAAATCACAGGATTTCAACCTTCGTCCTTAGGTTATGTTTACTGTTGTTTTTACTGTTTTTCTTTCAACACTCATAATTCTTTCTTAAATGCAAAATACAAAAGTTGAAATCTTGTATGTGCCGCCTACCATGATATAACGAGTTATTGTATCATGCTGCCTACTAGTAACATTTACTGTTTACGCCAGTAGTCATGCAACACGTCAAGCATATCGTTGATGCAAACTATTGTTTTCCTCTTAATCGCTGTTATATCTGCTGGCAGCGGATCTAAATGGAATGAATGTTATAATATGACTTCCTTTTGTTCGTTCTATGTACTTTGGCATTATTCACGTTAATACAATCGAAAAGCCGCTTTTCAATATCGAGTACGCATTATGAACTTTTTATCTACTGGAAAATTTGAATGCATACAGACAAAATTAGTTTTCTATTGCGCTAGAGCTTTTTACGAAATATTTGAATAATTTGAATGGAATAATTTTAAATATAGCTATATTATATTGTAAGTTGAATACACTACATCATTTAACATTTACGGCCTGAACATTTAATTTCAATTTATGGTATATTAAATTAATTGTTTTTTAATGAAGTACACAGACTAAGGAATTCGTAATAAACTAAACCTGGTTTCAACTAAATTCCTGAAGGACCTGACGGACTAGAACCTCGCACTCGAAGTAGGTACGGATCTTTTATTGGCCTACCTTTTCGACATAGACGAATCGTCCTCGGTCTCAATAACACTGCAAAACATTCTAAGCTCCTTACCACAGTTAGCGCTTTTAACAGTCCATTCGTCTTGCTCGAAATGTGGTGGTAGTATTCTTGACAAAATGAAGTTGCAGCACCTACTTTGAAATTTCATTAGACTACCAATAATTAATGAATGATGACATTTACGTTACTCATGAAAAAAGTAATTTTTTCCCATAAATTTTAACGAAGTGCAAAGTTTTCTTTCTAATCATTTTAGTAAAAAGTTGTGCTTTCATTTAAAAGCAAACAAGACACAATTCTTTTATCTTACACTCCAAAGATGAGTCGAAATTTATTTTTCGACTTGAAAAGCTCTTGCTAAGTTTGTGAACTTACATCATCATCATATAATTAATTAACTGCATAATAACGCAAAAGCGGACGAGCACAAGCAAACTTGATTAATTAACGTTATGTAGCTACCTACGTTCTATTTCAGCATTTACATTATAAATTATCATGTTTTTCACATTTTTTTTATTAATTTTCAGAATGTACATATGGCTCATGCCCTACGCCGCATTTCGTACGCAACTTGTGAACCGGAGCACACACAATTCAGCTTTTTAGCAAGGGAACCAAAAGGGCATTTCAGTGTTCAATACTGCCATTCCTTTTTAACTCATTCAGCTGCACAAGTAAGTAACAACAGTCTTTTCTTTTCGTTTTTATTAAGTCTCGTTTTCTAACAACCATGGTTTTATACACCGCGAGACAATCATTTAAACGGTAGCTGTTATTTTGCCGCAAGCGCAGTGATTTACGCCACCAAAATTATAGTGTAACGTGTTACTAAAATGGATTCCACGTATGTATAATTTATTACTGTAATTACTAATGACAGACAGGCACTTCTCACGCAAAGCATTCTTATCAAAAATTTTATAATTTCCTTTATACATTAGGCAAATTAACGGGATCTACTTAACATCTGCCTTGCAATGTTTCTACGTAACTGAAGAAAAATATGCAAAACGAAAGTTATTTATTTTAAACAATTTATAATTTTAGGAATCATTCAAAACGTTACAAATAATTTTCAGTTTTTTCCATGCATTATTAAAATATGCAACTCATCCATTGTTTTCCGAATATTTAGCAATAAAAACACAAAAACTTAACATGAGAACGATGTAATCTGATATCAAATAGCTGTGGTAAGAAATTAACGGTCGACCGAGTTACACGTTAAGCAGAACAACCAGCGACCAACAATACCTATACATACTTGGATGTCTCGTAAATTGAATTAAACATTGATATACTTTAGCTAAATTTGCAAAATAATTTGTAAGCGAATGAAGTAAATGTGAAATTTAAACCAACTTGGCTAATGGCCGTTTCATTTAAACAAACTATCCCATTTAAATAAAACAGTAGTTTCCAGATTTTAATTACTTGTAATCATTTCGTTCGTTAGTCTGCATGTTATCAAGTAATATGGAGAATATGAAACGCAACCGTAATCAGATCGTGATTATTAAATTTAATTACAACCCCCCGCAGAGTCGTTTTGTTTATCAGAACTAACATTAGCACCATATACTTTTCAATTTATGTGACATGTGTGCATGTGACTATAATTATTTTATCTTGTGCTCCAGGAATAATTTGTTACTAACATATGAAAAATTAAAACATTATTATAGTTGATTTTGAAATTAAGAAGAGAATTACAAGTCGGTGAAAAAAACATTTTTTTACTTTATGTTGGTAGAAATGTATATTATGTAGTGGCTTCAAAATTAGTAAATATAGCATAAAACGCTTCTGTGTAAGGAAGCAATATGACCATTTCAATAGAAACTTCCGATGAGGAAAGCTTTATCTTCAACATTCTGTAACATTTAAGTGATTCTGTCAAAATTGTATAGGTTATGTTATTAAGCACTCGTTACTATCAACATAAAGTTAAAAAACATTTTTTTTTAAAGTCATCTAGCTCGCTTTCTCTCATTTAAAAATCATATCGTTGTAAAAACATTAATTGATTTTTAACTCTTTTACAGAACTGTTATTTTTCATTAAAGTATTAAATATGTCATGCTACTTAATTAGCTGCTTTGAAGCAACCGAAAACTACATTATCCTGAATCAATTAATCCCCATGACTTCCAGCTAACGAATAGTTTATTCTAGTAATATTATCAAAGTACATATGCCGAACTGTTTTTTTACTAATTTGTATTACTTATAATTCTTTAATTGTTGGACAAATATTTTTCTTTAGCATTTTTCTGTAACTTTAATACATCATGAGAAAGTGCACCTTGAAGGTGATGTGGGACTATTGGAACAGGCTGTATATTACAGTCGAACTCCTCTATAGTGATGTTCGAAAAGCCATGAAAAAACATCACTATAGAGAAACTTCACTATACAGAATTCAAGTATAATTTTACAGTTTTGGCAGTCGCTTTAAAAACCAATCGATATTCAAAACAAAAAATTAATATTTATTATGTTTGAAAAGATATTTGTTTATTTAGAAATACACACAGTACAATACAGATTTTCATCATATGTAATTGAATACTTACATAACATGTATTTATTGGTGAAAAAATCTGTCCAAAGTTGATTGCACAGCAGTACTTTTTAAAATGGAAATTTCCATAAGTAAGGATTTTGCAAGAAATTCTTGTAAGGATTTTTCAGGTAGTCAGAATTTGGGAAAAGAACCAGATGTTCAATATATACATTGTATTTTCTATTACCGAAAATTCCGTTCCCAAAAAATTTTGGTAAACCTTTCGTAAAGAATAATCACTATATAGAGGCTTAACATCGTAATATTTATTTATTTTTATATGGAAAACGTTTAAAAATGCACGTTCCTGACAAAAACATCACTATTGAGAAAAAATCATTATAGGGGAGGTCACTATAGGGAGTTCGACTGTAGTTTGTATCGAGGCACTTTCCAAATACATATAGATAGGTACTTAGTGGATAATACAACGAAACTGTTAATAAAAATATTATTTCATTTAACCTTTCGACCCTAAATTTTTAATACTCGCAGTAAACATTTTTTTAGTAGAAATATTTGCTTAAAACTGTCCCAGCAGGATTCCTAACAATATTTTAAAATTTCGAAAACATTTTTTCAAACTGTTATTGCGAAACTTTAACGAAAATATGCAACCTAAACGTATCTAAAGGCCTATAGACTCATTTGTGGTATATGTTGGCAACTAGCACCGACAGGGCTTAAAGGGTTAATGTAATTCCGTATTAATATGCTTGTTGTTTCCAATGCAGATTTTGCTATAGGTACCTTTAGGATCTGTCTATATATCCGATAAAATTCTCCTACCTCAGTGGGTTAAAAATGAAACGTAACCTAATAATGGGTGTGTTTTTTATTTTGGCATAATTTAAAAGAATTAGGTAGTGCTTATAGAGTTATTCTTATCAACAAGTTTGCATTCATTTCTAAATACGTCTATAAGTTCCTTTTTGATTTAGCCTTTGAAAGCAGTGTGCCTGGAAGCTTATGTGTTATTCAAAATGCCAATTAAGCTAAACTGAAGTAGATCACGTACATTTTTTTTTTAAACGTGATATTCTCATAATTAAATTTTCTGTAAAACGGTAGATATTTCTCACATTTTGTAAAGGAAATACAGATCGCGTTTCTGCATTATTAAACTTAATGCAAATCTCATAAAGTACTTATAAAGTAAGTCACGATTGTACCATTTATCTTTCTATCAGTCTTATTTTCGTATTTCACATTAAGATGAACATTTATTATAATTTTCGTTACTTTCTGAAAAAGCACGTTTTTAGTCATATTTTACTGTCACTGTATTTTCTGTAATAATATAAGTAATAATAGAATTCATTATTTTGCAACTTCATTTAAACATAATTTTTTGTGACTATAATCGAAGGCATTTTATAATTTACAAGTTTTAACAAATGGGAAATTTGTAACGTCTTCACATAATTTTATGTTGGAATTGTGGAATCCAATAAATTCTTTTTTGTCTCTTAATTCATTATTTACAACTTTTACAAATGTTCATTTTTAATAATGTCGTCTAATTCAGCATATTACATAACTTTATTACTGAAAATTTAAATATTTGCAAGTTTATACACAATATAACACAATAGAAGAGATACACATACCTATGCAGCCACATGCTGTCTTATTTAATGTAATTGTTCATTTGTTTTCAAAAAGTTAACACATTAGCATTGTAATGAAATGGCTCCCATCGTGACATAAAGCTAAGTAAAGTTAAAATTCAGAACCCCATTGAGATAGAGGTTACAACGTTGTATTTATCTACCTATTTGATAATTATTTGTGATGATTGTTTCAATTAACTAATTTAAAAAATGTACCTTTTGTATTGACAAGAAAACAAAATGCCTTTTTTTACAAGTTTAATAAAATTAACCCCTTTATTAATTACTTTCTATCTCTTTTATGCAACAGTAATTGCTTACAAATTGACAGCTGCCACAACATAGTTTGAAACTTTCTGTTTGCTACATTACCTAATAGCAAGGAATTAATTAGTGTAGCATCACACTTTGTGGGTCATGTTGCGATTTGCAGTACAAAACCAATAATTTCGTTAATTATTTTCTGGGAAATAATTTAAATATGAAATAAATAAAAGTAATTCCTAAAATAACATTGTACCAAAACGAAAATAATAATAATGCATTATAAGCATTGAGTTCAGTATCCATCGCGAACGAAATAAGGTTGGTTCCTTTCTGCATAAAGGGTCCAATTGTTCACATGTAGATAGATA
Organism: Dascillus cervinus; assembly: GCA_949768715.1. NCBI lineage: Eukaryota > Metazoa > Arthropoda > Insecta > Coleoptera > Dascillidae > Dascillus > Dascillus cervinus. The sequence goes on from OX458316.1 coordinate 19,382,950, forward strand.
CAGGTTGATTTTTGATCGCAAACTGTTAATAGAAACTATATTCTGTAAAAGTAGGGACACTGGTCAAGAGATGCACGCTTTTATTAACATACGGTTTCATTTTCCCGCTTTTCGTAAGTCACCCTGTACTGTACTCCTTCAGCTTATAATCCCATAAGACAAGTATTTTGCAACAGTATTGAATGAAAAAAACAAATAAATTATATCTCCAACCTTTCAAGCACCTCTAGACATATTGTTCTCTAAAAATTACCGCGAGAAGACCTGCACTGCATGTCACAAACGACACATCGGTGGTGCACTGGTGTGCACGTGGTCTTATCACTACAATACAGTTTGAATAGTCACAAGGAAAACTTGTCATGTATGCGACATATCGAGTGTCGCTCACGACTTTGCGACATACCTAATTGCAAGTTGAGCATACGTTCTAGTTTACTAATATGTTTACTAATTACAAAGGAAATTAAACAAAATAAACGAATAAACCATTAATAGCCATAGGTGTATGCAACCGTAAGAAAGCACGATGAGCATAATTATACATACTACATAATTTTCGAAAAATTCTTCTTTGACTTTTCATATCGTGTGTTAAGAAGTGGCACCTCATAACTAACAAAACCGAAAAAATGAGTTACTGATATAGTGTCCCTTTTTTCAAATGTGTTCGATGAGATGAACGCATTGTGTCTACGAAGAATAGTGTCACTACGGAGGTATTGCCATTTCTGTGTAGAGCGAGCGGCTCTTCGGAATAATCTTAATGGTCTAATTAGGGCTGCATTAGCTCAAATGTTTTTCCCAATGCCACAATTTGTATATGTATATATTCTGCATTCTGCAAAATTCAGAAATAGCGCAATAATGACATTAGAAAGTATGATATATTTAAAGATAATCTGATCTGAGGTTACAAGGACAATTAATTTCACCTTTTATGTTGAAGAAATGAGATATTCTTGCATATTTCGCTATTAATGCAAACGGACATTAATGAACAAAAATATTTCCACGTTTTGTGAAATTATCAGTGCGTTGAACTGTATTAAAGTTTATTACACCACAGTAGATATCGAATGTATTATACCACGAGTTTGATGATCCCTATATCACTTTAATTTTCTTAACAGACACTGTCAAGTTCACGCAAACCATAAAGCTTGATTTGAGCCAAAAAAACAGACAGTGGAACATGTATCACTCGAATCAGTTGAAGTTTAGACGGTTATACAAATATAGTCAAAAGTTCAGTAATAGCAGTTAAAAAGTTAATAATAATAATTAAGTAGAGAACATAAGCCACTACTGTAAAATTTAAAAATATTTTGACCGTGAGAATAAATTGGGTAAATGTGTTGTTTATTGCACAAAAATATTTTTTTATTCCTGAGGACTGCCCTGCCCTAACTTCGGTAGTACGACACAGACGCGTGTCGTTTGGTGTCATTTAAGTAGGGTATGTAAAAACGAATAATCACTATTGCAGCGTCTTAAAAACCATCTCCAATACTGACAACTATACCAGTTAACTCAGAAAAACATTTCTGGTGACTGCTAGTATTTCCTAAAAATTTGTTCACTTCTTTATACGAGTGTGTACTAAACCGTAGTGGCAATACTTGTTTCTTTGCCTCTCCTGTAAAATTAGGTAAATGCGACTTATGAGGTGTCACTTCTTAAGAGGGATCTTCACCTAGCTCGACCTTGAGATTTTTATAAACTCATATAGCTGTTACAAACTTCATCTATCAATAAAAAAATTAGCAGGGTTGATCGTTTCATCATAAAATAATAATAAAATAAAATAAAATAATAAAATAATAGCCTGTAGTAAATCTTCCATCGCTATTCTCATCTCAAGGAAAAAATAGTTCCGCCATTATAATTCTCATAAGTAATATCACAAGAGAGTGAGAATAAATTGAAAATAATTCGACAGGTTTTCGAAAAGTTGTTGCAAGGGAATATTTAATTCCCAAATGGCAACAAGTTTGAAAAAATAACTGGAGAATTATTTTCTAATTAATTCGCACTCTCGAGTGGTATTTGGAAGATTGTTTTTTAATGTTTGAATCAAAAATGCAGCATAAAAAATACAGTTTAACAGTTTCAAATAAAACTGGTGACAGATGTCAGATAATTCTCACTTGTAATACCACTAGAGGTTAAATTATTTCCGGAAATTTTTTCGAAGGTATGAATAATTTTCTTAAAATATTCATAGCCGAGAAAAAATTTTCGGATTTTAATTTAACGTCGAGTGGTATTCGGTAAGAAAATTTTGCACCTTTTTGCAATTTAATTTATGTATTGATATATTATCTATAAACGTCACTCAACGCTATAAATAATACGATATTTTGATTACAAGTTTATGGGAAGCGTTGAATGACATTTAATGTCAAATGGCATCGTTTATTCTGGTTACGTGTACTTAATGTAAGTATTAGTGACAGTAACTATGACGTCAAAAAATTTCCACTAAAATTCACTCCAGGGTCACTCCTACCCAATCGGAAAAAATTTCCGAAAAAATACTTGCGTTGCCTTGGTAGCGGTTCAAAATAAAGGCTTCTGATTGGTTAAACAGGCTGGTGCAAAATTTTCGCGGTAATTTTCTACAGTAGAAAATTCTCACTATAATAATGTTGTGATTGGACAGAATTAAGCACGTGTGCCCAAATACTGCTAAATGAATGAAATCACTAAAAAATAATCACATTTATTGAAATTTTTTCGATATCTTTTAAGGTGGGTTTCGTAGGTCTAGAAGTGAGGTTATAATTATTGAATTTTCAATCCAAGTTAATTTAAATATTACAATTTTAAGAAACATTTACTCAGTGTTACACTGTAGCCTACTTAATACCAAATGAGGAGACATACTTGAGAAATTTTGGTAATGAGCAAAATCGCTTGAAAATATTTTAATATAACATAATAAATTATGAAAAGTATATGTCATCATACCTTCATACCAGTGGTTTGCGATTTCTACCGTGTGAAGCTTATCTGCACTGTACATTTTAAATTAACTTGGATTGAAAATTCAATAATTCTAACCTCACATCTAGACCTGCGAAACCCACCTTAAGTTATAGCGATAAAAATGTAATATCTACATTTTGGTTTAAACAAAAATCGAGATTTAACTGTTGTTATATGTTATCATTCAAGATGCATGATATTGGCATTGCAGTGCAAAACTAATTGTTCCATTTTTCCTATTATCAAATTTGCAGATTCACATGATAACGTACTTTTTATGACATTTGTTTTTTATTCGAAGATATAGTGGCAGGCAAATGTATTGAGTTTCCCAGAAGAAAGTTGTGTGTCTTAACCGACGATACGCAATATCATAACAGGTAGTACGTAAAGTCCACAACCAAATCGCAATAAACATCTACCTATTGCAATAGAATTTAATTAATATCACAAGTAAATATTGCATATAATTTGATTTGATACAACAAACGACGAGAATGTAAATCACAAAAAATATTCAGTGGCCTGTAAATTTATTACGTTTTTGATATAGGATTTCAAAACTGCTTTTGTTACGGTCGTATCCGTAAAGAAATATAACTCGACATATTGTGTGTAAGGCGACAATAAAAGTAAGGTTACTACTTTGTAGAAACGATATTAAACAGGAAGAAAAGAGTTACTACTTGTACATCGTTTTTCCTAACCGCGTGTGCTTGCATTAGCTGAGACATAACACATTTTTCATTCTGACAAATATCCGGAAGGCGCAGTACAAGTGTACTCGGGAAGCTGTTGTTGTTATCTTATAGATGTGTCTGTTTATAGCCCTCTGTTTCCTGTATGATACTCATCTTGTAGCCAACAAACTACTGCAGTATCTTTGCTTTCTTATCGTCTTACACTGGACGATGGCGACTTAAAGTTGTTACCGGTTTAATGCGTCTGATATCGAATAAGCACCAATTTAAGTGTCGCATAACAAACTGCACCTCCTTTTACGATTTATTGTGATCATTTCTAAGCGCTACTTTTACATCAATTCTAAAATTATAAAATCCCGCAATTTCTTTAAAGGTCGTTTGAAATTCCATCCGAATAACCTATAAATACATCAAAAAAATGAATAATATGGCATAAGATTCGTTGTAAGTTACGAACACAAGATGGAAGTCGGTATAGGTGCATAATAATGTAAAAGTATTGCATCTTTTCTTTGTTTCACATCTGATTAACAACTTTCGAGGAGGCTATTCTTTTACATCAAACCGTAAGAGTTAACGTGATTTGACTTTTAAAACTCCTACACATATCCAGCCATCTACATAATAGTTCTAATTCATTTAGTAGGTACATAAAAATTAAAGCACTTAAAATTATACGCTTCCACCAAATTGTTTTAGATTTAACACTCCGAAGGCGGAAAGCGGGTCACCAAGGACGCACACTTTAATTTTTTTTGTATATAATTCTAGCGTTTCTCAAACTATCGCTTTTATTTAACTATTTGTATATTCGTAGAAGGTGTTATAAAAATTCAGCAGAATAAATTTTGAGAAAAACCATTTTTCTTAGTTTTATTTTGCAAAGCAATAAATAGCGAGTAGTGAGACTACAGGGCTACGGGGGCAGCCGCGAATTAAATTGATTCGCGGATTTGATTCTCGGATTGATCGACGCCATCTTTAATCCTTTAATCGAAGATGTAATTAGACCCCTTTAATCACAGATGTAATTACCCTAATTACCGCGTAATTGATCTGATTACAGCGTAATTGATCTGATTATAACCCTTTAATCACGGATGTAATTGTCCTAATTACCGCGTAATTGATCTGATTGCAATTGATTACAACCCTTTAATCAAAGGATTATTCTAATTACGATGTCAGGCGTCTGCACTCCTGCGCATCATCTATCTCCCTCTTACACATGGTTGAACATTCCATCTCTCTCTCATACACATCGCATAAGCATACAGACAGGAATTTTCTTGTCAGGGCTTGTCTGACGTCACACACCCGAGGCTGCTCCACCCCCGCGCACCATCCATCTCCCTCTTACACATGGTTGAACACTCCATCCCCCTCCTACACACGGTTGAACACTCCATCTCCCTCCCACACATGGTTGAACACCCCATCTCCCTCCTACACATGGTTGAACGCTCCATCTCCCTCTTACACACATGGTTGAACACTCCATCTCCCTCGCGCGCATTGCATAATCGTACGAACAGGAATTTCCCCGCCAGGCATGTCTGACGTCACACCATTGAACTTCTCGCTCAAGTTGTGAAATTTTTAAGTGAAAAAAATGTTTTGCCACAAGCGAGTTTCGAACCCCAATCTCGGGGCTACAGCAGGCAGTCCATTACCTCTGAGTCGGCAAGCATCCTTACTTAAGCATGTATTCAGATGTTATATAAGGAGCGCGCACCCCTGTAAAGTAGAAATCTTTAACTGACAGATGGACGGTATTACAGAACGCGTTTTGTAAAAGTGGTGTGCTCATAAATTCGACCGACAGGTGTCAGATTGAACGCTAAAATGCTCATTTTAAATCATTCATGGAGTGCTTTCCACTATTTAAGACCTGTTTAAAATTTTGTGTTTCAAAATTTCAAGTCCGAACCCATAGTTTAAAACATACTTCGACATGCATTTATTTTTCATTATTGTTTCCCACAACTTATATTTTAAAATGTTGAATAAACTTTAAATCCGATTTTCAAATTTCAAACAGAGGGCTAGGATTCGATAAATCATTTAATTCACGGTTTGATTGGGACTGATGTAATATAAAACACTTGTATGGAAAAGCGTGTATTTTAAATAAATTCAATTATTGAAAATTTGCAAATTAAAAGAAATTATGTTTTCACAATCAAAATTACATATAAGAATATCAAGCAAGTAAATTGCGTGTTTAAACAAATGATGGTAATATTGACAACACCTATAGAATAAAGAAATAATATTTACAGCTTGAAATAATATGTGCAATCTTAAAATACTTATTATCAGTAGTTTATAAAATACATACATAGATTTAAAAATAATTAAAATAAACTTAAATTATGTACAACACACACTTCAGTCCACATCCATAGTGTCATTTCGCACAAGTTTATAGTGACCCCACGGCAATGTATCGGTTGTGTTCTGTTGCAGACAGCGCTTATTGTCATACGGACTAAGGGTCAATTTAAATTCTCGCACCGTTTGCACCGCGTGACACACTGATCTAAAGCGATGTTGGGTCCGGCAGGCGGTTGAACTTTCGCGCAGACACTTGACATAATCATCGAATGTTATTGTGTTCCTAACCACGGCGCCACTAACCCCCTTGGCCTTCTTCACATGGTCCACACCTTCCACGCGCATAGAATACATTTTACTGCGCAGTCCCACAAACTCGGTTACAATCTGCCCGTTGCATTCATCCTTCATCAAACCGACCACCTTTTTGTTGACCTGGGGCATGTTGAATTGATTTTCAACAGGATAGTCGGAGGTGTCGAATAGGTGTATGTCTCGCCGCATCACCTCGTAAACATCTGGGGTGCACAACTCGTAGATAAGGCTGTCAGTATCAGTGTATAAAAGCTTGCATCGTCCGGAAAACTCCCGCACTATGTAATCATAGTGGAAGGCGTAGACACACGTCTTGGATATGTCCAGAACACAAAACCCAACGTATGTCGGCTTATTCATCACTACCTCGGTTTGCGTCAACTGAATCGCAACAAGATCCTCGGCGAAAATTGAGTGGCTGTGGAAGTTTGGTCGGGATATCAGAGCTTCAGCGCCATACCGGCCGCTCCACTTCGTAACCAATTTTACATCAACTCGCTTGCGCACGTTTTCCATGGTCTTTCCAAACACCGCATTATTCATGAGCTTGAAAAGATTCTTTTCAAACTCATTGCGGGCTTCTTTACGCTTGCTGCTATTAAGGTCGATATAACCCTTTAACCATGGGGACTGGTTAAAACTGAGGATGCGATGAATTTGCGTGATGCGCAGGCCACATTTCACAGCCTGTTGTAAATTGCGATAGTGAATCACATACCGCAATTTTGGTGACAGGGTGGCGAGAAGTTTGTGTTCCTTCGATCCTGGTGGCGCTGCCTGTTCCGGGCACAAGGGTAGATCTTGGTGTGCGTCGTGAAGTTCCTCAGGATATGCCAAATCGACTTCAAGAATGTAGCCGATTGGTGAATCATCAGGGACATTCCAACTGATGGTCGGGTCGGCCCACTTGAAGCCACCTGTTGGGAGATGTTGCGACATGGCCCAACCATATAGGTTATTGACATCAAAATACATTATGTACGTTGAAGGATTATTCGGATTGAACGTTGCCATATGTTTGTTGTTCGCGAGAGCATAACGGTTGCTGCACTGGCTTAGACCGCCTCTGATCCCACGTTCAACAAACATTAGCATATCGATATCTGTAAGCAGTTCCAACTCGATCTCTGTATACTTTAACATTGCACTCCAGGTGAAGCCCGGAAGTGTGTAATAGTGTGCAGGGTCGAGTTGGTATGACTGCAAGCAGCTGTTTCGAAAGTTTTCGAAAACATCTGCAAGCAGGAGCACATCTGTTTTCAGATACAAATCCGAATAATCACCCAAAGATGTAATGCCGAATTGCACCCATACTGATTTGGCATGTTCATAATCTGCGTCGGTTATATTGCTCCCTGTTAGATTGCTGAAAAATTGCGCCTTCTCAGGCAATTCGGTGGCCTCAAGCTTTTCCCAGCAATCTAAGAACTCGTAGGGGAACACACCCTTCCGCCTCAGCAAAGATAAATCGGCGTCAGTTAAATTTTGAAATTGTTGAGGTAAAATTTTGAGAGCTGACATATAAGATGCCAGCTTGTCTAAAGAAGAGGACATGAATTTAAAAGAGTCGATAAATCTGAAGGAAATATCGCTCCCATCAATATTTTTAGTAAATGAAATGTACCGTTCTTTATTCTGGGGTAACAGGTTAATGCGTCCGGGGAAACACATAGCAACATCCTTGATGAGGAAATGCGAGTCGTACCCACACAGATTATGAAATACAACGGGAATTGCACGCGAATCTTGATAATTTAGGTTGCAGGCGTTATGCGCAGCACCTCGATAATTACCGGTGAAGTGGCAGTGATCCCGTACTCGATCGACATCGAGGGGTTTCTCGCAGATGTGACATGTGGTGGCTTCGATGAATTGACGTTGTTGGTCATGCGTGAGTTGAGTCATAGGAACGGGTGTTTCGTATGCAGACTCCAAGTCCTGGGCTAACCGCCTTAGTTCGGTGGCAAACCATTTAGCCGGCTCCACACCACGATAACTGCGATAGTATGATCTTGAGTCGTCGTGGCTGCAGGATACGTAGTAACCGATGCTAAATGGCTCATGCACTTGAACCACACTGGTTTTATTAGCCTGATTCTAGAAAATAAAAAATAATTAAAATCAATTTACAATTCGTTTATGTAAACTTACCGGATCAGGGGTCACACGTTTCAAGATACACTCGAAATCGGCGTATACGATGAATGGCACCCGTTCTTTGTGGCTCTGGTTTTTGAATTTGATAATGTTGTTGGTGCTCGAAGGCAGATTAACTCGGCACTTATTAATCTGTCCGCAATCGAGGAGGTGGCTCTCCAGTTTTGCATCAGTGTTGAAATAGTGCAGACATCGATCACAAATATATTTCTTGACCTTATATTTTGACAGTTGATTACTAACGAGTCGAGACAGGTCTTTGATCCACACATAATGGAATGTTAGTGGTTCATCATCATCATCATTGGCACATTCAATTTGTTCATCATCATCAATGTAACTACTTTGGATGAGGAGTAAATTGATGTGGACATCCTTCTTATTCATAGTGATATGTGTGGGCGAGACTGAAAACGCTGCCTTCTTCTTATGCAGAATGTATACGTTTATTGACACATCATTCTGACGTTCAAATTTTGGTATCGCTCGCGGCATTACGGGGAACTCAATTCCTGTGAAATTGAGCTCATCTGCAAACCGTGTATAGTTGCCAACACGGCGAGGTGTATTGCCGTGGGCTACTGGGTGTAGCGCCGAGAGCAGTGCCCACTTGAAACACTCGTTGTCTGCATTTTGAACATTGATGCATGCTTGCTTCCGTTTGATCGGTCCTGGTAGATCAAGGTATGACCCAGCACGCATTGGATTGTATTTGTTTATATTTACAGTTAAATTTACGATTCGGCGCAAAGTCCAGCCCGATCCGCGTCCTTGGAACTCTTCCATTTTCCTTCGTGTGGGGTTTGCAACACTGTCTTCAAACCAGACTGTTAAATCAGTTGTTGCACAGATCGCCACATTCCTAGTTGCAAATGTTTTAACTTCCCGCATTTCCCCTTCGTTGGTGTTAACACTGTATTCCGACGCTAATACAGTGTTAACTTTAATGTTCCCATGTTTTGTGATTGCGTTTTTAACACGAGCCTTTGTCAGCATCATGGCGTCTAACAGGAATGCATTGATATCCGTGTGGGTTAAATTGGCTACCGCGCCGGTCCGAATTCGATTCTGGAACGATGAATTTATATCAGACCACATGACGCGTTCCGACCGTTTCGTATTGCGCACGTGACCACTGCCCACGCGTTGTTGCAAAATTTTCAAGCGCGCCATTTCACCCTTGACCATAGTGATTTCGGATATGATGCTGTTCTTCTCACCAACGGTACCATTGCTATTTCGCATAAGTGTGTTCAGAGTTCGAACATGTTTTTGGGCCTCGGACAAAAAGAACTTGATTCTGGTTGTATCATCAGGAGTGATTACATTTATAACCTCCCGCAAAATGGCGGACATCGTGCGATTCGGATTCATTTTATCTACATGCATACCCAAACAGATTAAAAATTGAAATGCAATGCAAAGTTTCCTTACCGAAAGCGTCTGTAAAATTGGATGCGAAAAAATGGCCGACTGGCGTTGCAACACGTTGGTTCACAGCAGTTAAGTTTTGGAAACAAAAAAACACTCACGTACAGTTGAAGCAAACACTGTTGTACTGCGTTTTATAAATAAAACAATCGATGCACACACTGTTGTACTACGTTTTTGAAAAATCACTCGATAATACGTCAATATTGTGAGATCAATGGCGACAAAGTGGCCGAGGAATGCGTGTGATGTCGGTTTTACTGAGCGGACGTTGGGGGTGTAAGCCGCTTTTACAAGGGTGCACGCCCTTGTAAAAATCGTGTGCCTATTATATCAAATGAATACATGTTTAAGTATGGAGCTGCGTTAGCTTTGTGGTAGGGGCTTTGGTTTTCAACTCGAGGACTCAAGTTCAAACTCCGACCCATGCGAAACATTTTTTTCACTTAAAAATTTCGCAACTTTACACATTGGAAGATGTTATGGTTGATTACTGCATGGCATAGAATTCAGCAGAACATGTTTTACAAACATTTTAGATGGATTGCATGATGTGTTTAAACAAACCATATTTTCCAGTGTTCAAGCTGTGTGTGACAAGCGTGCATAAATTTGTTTAACTTGTAAATCGCCAATTTATGGGCGCTGTGAATTGAAGTAACAATTGTATGTATAGAATTCATTGGAATGCTATTTAAAGGTTTATTTTACATGCATTTAGATATATTGCAAAGGCATGTTTAAACTGTGCGTAACATGTATCCCTAAATTCATTTAACTTGTAAATCACGGCGTCTTAAAGTTTTACAACCACATCGAATTGCAATTGTGCGTTGAAGTCTGACATTGTATGTTTAAAGTTTTTCTAGATGATTTAATATGGTTGAAATTTTAATATGATGTAGTTCACTAATTGGGGAATATAATAATATAAGTTTGCTGGACAGAAATTCGACTGTTTTAATTAGAAGCTGAGCTGATTTAGGTTGCACCGTAAAAATTGCTTGGTGAAAAAAAAATTACTTTGAATTTGGCTAAGTTTGTAGCAGCATGCAATTCTAAACGCGTCTGAGCTTGTAAAATTACGCATAAAGAACCCAGTTGTACATTCTATTTAACTTGTAAATCGCAGACGCATTAAGTTTGTTTCACATCGCCTTCGGCGAATTCTAATAATCTCACCCCCCCTGAGCGAGGGCTCACTATGGGTGTCTTGATGCCTGCGCTGTGCTTATGCGTTCAAAAATTTTTATTCATTAGACTAGACGTGGTGTTGCAAAATTAATTTTTAAAGCTTCATCATGCACGTATAGTTGAAAAAATTACTCTGCGTTTATTAGCATTCACCCGAGTTTGAGCCGCTTGCAATTCTAGGTGCGTTTGAGTTTGTAAAATTACGCATAAACAACACAGTTACACAGTACATTTTTTATTTAAATCATTTTACATTTTTTATTTAGACATTAAACAATATTACATTTTTAAATCATAGCACTGTCTATGGCTTGGGAAAAAATTCAATTTGATTATATTGTCCGCCAATATAGCGCATATGGATGGCCCCATTTGTTGAATTTAAGATTGCTTCGTCACCTCCAATTATTTCAGTCATCCTCGGCGGTAAGAATATCGCGCAATCCATTAAATCCACCATTATTCTAACCCCATATCTCGTCTGCACTTTGCGGAATTTGATTATCGGGTATGTCGCACCGACCTCGAGTTGACTCAACTTTCGCAGTGGTAGTTGATGCTACACATTCAGAAATAAAATTGTAAAAATATGCATAATAATGTTTTTGAAAATAACTCACCAACATGGCAACATTATTTAACTTAGTTAAATCCATAGTTTGAATGTGCTTGGTAAAAATAGTTGATTGCAGGTTGTAACACGTTTTTTGGCGAGCAACACGTCAATATCGGACAATGGTTTAGGACGAAAGGACTCGGTTTATTGCGGCTCTCGTGTACGTCGGCTTTGCGCATGGGCGTTCAATCTGGCACCTGTTGACCGAATTCATGAGCATGCCACTTTACAAAACGCGTTCTGTAATACCGTCCATCTGTCAGTTAAAGATTTCTACTTTACAGGGGTGCGCGCTCCTTATATAACATCTGAATACATGCTTAAGTAAGGATGCTTGCCGACTCAGAGGTAATGGACTGCCTGCTGTAGCCCCGAGATTGGGGTTCGAAACTCGCTTGTGGCAAAACATTTTTTTCACTTAAAAATTTCACAACTTGAGCGAGAAGTTCAATGGTGTGACGTCAGACATGCCTGGCGGGGAAATTCCTGTTCGTACGATTATGCAATGTGCGCGAGGGAGATGGAGTGTTCAACCATGTGTAAGAGGGAGATGGAGCGTTCAACCATGTGTAGGAGGGAGATGGGGTGTTCAACCATGTGTGGGAGGGAGATGGAGTGTTCAACCGTGTGTAGGAGGGGGATGGAGTGTTCAACCATGTGTAAGAGGGAGATGGATGGTGCGCGGGGGTGGAGCAGCCTCGGGTGTGTGACGTCAGACAAGCCCTGACAAGAAAATTCCTGTCTGTATGCTTATGCGATGTGTATGAGAGAGAGATGGAATGTTCAACCATGTGTAAGAGGGAGATAGATGATGCGCAGGAGTGCAGACGCCTGACATCGTAATTGGAATAATCCTTTGATTAAAGGGTTGTAATCAATTGCAATCAGATCAATTGTAATCAGATCAATTACGCGGTAATTAGGACAATTACATCCGTGATTAGGGGTTATAATCAGATCAATTACGCTGTAATCAGATCAATTACGCGGTAATTAGGGTAATTACATCTGTGATTAAAGGGGTCTAATTACATCTTCGATTAAAGGATTAAAGATGGCGTCGATCAATCCGAGAATCAAATCCGCGAATCAATTTAATTCGCGGCTGCCCCCGTAGCCCTGTAGTCTCACTACTATAGCGGCAAGTGGTATGTAAAGCATTAGCTATTTGTATCACTGACTTAAAATTATTAAAAATTAAATTAAATTTTCCAAATTTAAAAATTTATACTTCGTGTGGTTAGTAACGTGTAGACAATTTTAGAGCCATTTGACAGTTGTTGCCAATCATCATACATGTCGCAAAATTAGCAAGGTTTCTGGGAAATCTACATGCATGCAAAATCAGAAATTTTGGATAGACGCTCAAAAACGTATTATAACTATTTATTACGATATGCTATGGTTCACTTCTTAATTAGAAGTGAAAGTGAAAAACAGTACACTGGAATATTTCCAGCAAGTAGTTTTCGGATGCAAATTTGAATTTTTGTATTTTTAACGGTTACACAATGGGGAAAACACAAGCTGATATGAACTGTGTCTAATTGAATCAAAAAAAGATGCGCTGATGCACAATGCAAAACACAAAAATTCTGATAAGAACTGTTTTTGTTACTTATGTAAATATAATACACGGAATAAAGCTGCTCAGACGCACAATTGAAATGACGGAGTTCTGATAAGAACTGTTTTTATCATTTATATAAATGCAATTTACGAAAATTAGTTACTATGACACGCACATCTAATCAACTGTTAGGGCAATACTGCCTATTTTCCATAATTTAATCGGTGTAAAACCGGCCTGCTGGCAGCCAATCATAGATATAGGTACTTTGTGACGCAACACTTTTGAATCATTCCTCTGAACTATAGCTTTCAATAATAACACAATTATTTTGGTGGTTTAAAATTAATCCAAAAACACCAAAAATACAGGGTGGGCCCATTTAAACAGGTTTCCCCTTCCACGTAACTGAAATTTCTGCGCCGTACAAAGGTTAATATAAATGTATGTACTTATTTGCAATTTTGTACAAGAATCAAACTTAATTTTTTTAATATAAGCATTAGAAATTTTAAATGCCCGATCGTAAGCGTATCGTTGAACTGAATTCCATTTTATATTCTGCGTGAAAAAGAAAAACTTAGCTTTCAAAAGGATAAGGGAATGGGAAAAGCGCGATGCTCAATTTGACTAAGACCATATGAGGCGAGGAATTCCACAATATGAGAAGCTTGAACGTCGCACCATTGTTGGCTTACAATAGCAGCATCCAAAGGATCTTCCGTGAATATAAGGTAAATTCTGCAGTATAGCAGTTGATCCAATCAGACGGAAATTAGAATTCTGTAGATTTCCGTTTATACATTTTAAATACCCGATATAAACAAATAATTCAGATTTCTATTAAAATGAAAATCCAAATTCTCCTATCAAGCAACTAAAAAGAAAATACTATTATAACAGTTTTCATATTTTAAAACTTCTAAGAGTATTTAAATGTTTGGAATGAAAGCATTCGTAACTCGCGGCGGTTTATTTTCGAGCAAGTCATGCAATTTTAATGGAAGAAACCATGAATTTTTTACATATTTATATCTGACGCTAGGATTAAAGTTAAAATCTGTGTTTCTTTGGGAACGGCACGAAATGTTTAGTTTCCCGCGTGGTTCTACCAACGAAGAATGATAACGCGAGAACTGAAAAAGATCCAAAATAAAACTCATTGAACACGATTCCATCTGTTACGTACAAACATTCTATAAATAAATGTATGGATACGTACAAAATCAACTGAAGTAGAAATTTAACTGATGAAGTTATTCTCTAATACCTGAGCTGGAACTAACTTTATTGGCACTTGCATATAAGTCATAAGCCATAGATTATACAATATCGCAGAGAGAACAGCTTCTGCAAGATTATTTCATCAACCCTTAATTAGTTATAATTCCTTTTTCTCTATTCAAATGATAATGGTGTTACGGTAAATTTGAATATTTTACCACTATGTAAAATAAAAAATTCTAGAGAGTAGATTTAAATATTAAACCTTATCATTTAAAAATAAATAGGCACTTGTAATTATTATAATTTTGAAAAATAGTTTATTATGCAATGCAGAGTTTTCACGAGTATGAAGGTTTCCGGCACTAGACGAGTGCTGTAATTCATACGAGTATAAAATTGCTATTTTGTGCGAGTTGCATACTATATTTTTTCTATGACGAGCAACTTGCCTAGCAACTTGACTAGCTGCCGATTTCTGTTAGAATGTTGACACCACCTTTCTCTAAAGAAAGCAAGTAAATTTCAGTGAATATTCACCGTCACCGTAACATTACGGTGCTGCTACTCTAAAGAGGCACAATAAATAAAGGGGCACAATACACAAAAAATAAGTTTGTTTAATTTAAAAGTACGCTTAATTCTAAGAAAAATGGTATATGTATTTTGTTTCTACTCAGGTTATTTAATGAGTTATTACAAATTTAGAATAGGCGCGTGACGTCACTGGGCCGAGCTCAGCGCAGCGCCCTATCTTGCACGTATAGAAGGTGCTCCTTTCGCACGATAATTTACCTATCTTTAAACTAAATTTTCAAAATTTTGTTACAAGTATTTAGACTGTTTTTTTGTACTGAAGGCGATGGTGCAACCAGAATTTTAATATAGTGTCTAGTTTTTTCTTCAAAAAATATTATATTCTGTGAGCTACGACCGTTTATACGCACACTTAAAGAACATAGGGTCGGAACGCCCAGTCAGCGCTGTTTTTGTTTAATATTTAAAAAAATAACTAAACACCGTATTGAAATTATCCTTTTTGGCACAACCATTCACACAGTCTTATATAAATTAAGCAATAAAAATATAATTTTTAGATAGATGGATCGTTGTGCGAAGCGAGTAGCTTTTGCATGTGAGAGATACGGTGACGCCATACGGCAATTCTAAATGTCTTAATATCTTCTAAAATAATTTTTTTTACATTGGATTTTTACCAAATAGTTTTTAATAGTTCTGACTACAATAATTTAACATTAAATAATAATTTTAAAAGATTTTTTTTGTGTTTCGTTCTCCTTTAAGGGAACATTATTAGAATTATTGATGTAACGTTTTAACTGATAAATGCCATATAAAAATATTGAAAATAATATCTTATTTCAAAATATCTTTATATTTTTATATCACCTACTCTTTGCATAGCAAAAGCATTGAAGCGTCCCCATGCAGCTCAAATAGCAAATTGTACGTTATAAGCAGATTGTATGTTATACGAGAACGAAAAACCATTACTTTGTATGTTTACGAATGCGATGGGACCACAAAAAGTGTATCTTATAAGCAAATATACGTTATAACTGGGCACATTATGACCAAGTTGCACTGTAGTTTAATTTTCCTTCAAATGTTAATTGAAAATTCTCGAGTTTATCATTCATGTCTCTAAAATGGGAAGTACACTTCTTTTACACATTTATAGGTATCCAATTTTAGGGGTGAACCGGAGTCTTTTGTTGTCGCTTAGTTTATTTACATCTGCAATGACCGTACTAAATCAAGGTCTATTCATGTTGGTGAACCTCCACTGAATGCACGTTGTGCGTTTTGCTGTAAATTATTGCACTTTAGTGCTCGACAAAAGGTTTGAGGTCGTAATAAGCATTTTCGAAAAACACACAACCTTCCGTTCAATCCGAGCTTTCTATCAAAGAATAAAGTTAAAGTTCAGTGAGCGATCGAGTGACACTCGAAAAGTACTTAACGCATTCTTAGCATGCTCTCCTGACGCCCTCATTGTCCTAACGTAATGTTTCGTTACTCATAGCGCCTAACCATTTAGCACGTTTTCACTTGATACAACTAATGTGGTGCCTTTCCTGAAAATTTCAAGTTAAGGGGGGAGTAGTCATGTGAATAACAGCACCGTGAAAAAGTCCCGAATGCCTTAATACTAGGCAAAACATGTTGCTGCACTATTTCAATTTATTTATGCAGACGTCAGCGCTTTGTTAAGTACAAAACTTTTGAAATAGTTACTTAACATTCCAGGTAGACATTACCTATCGGTCGTCGGAATCGAACGGAAATTTGATTCTAAATTTTTTCTACTTTTTAAATTTGAACTTATTCAGCTTTTTCGAAATTATATTGCATTTATTTAATTTTTAACATATATTTTATAATTATTATTTTGTTATTATTTTATAATTTGTTTATTTCAATTGATGTTTTGCTTATTGTAATGAACACCGACGTGTTACAAATTCACAGGAAGTTTTATTTTGTAAGGGTTTGAAATTAGATCAACCTGTAACTCTTTGAGGCATTAAAAGTGTCGCACCTTTTTAAAGCGTGAATATACACGGTTGGATATTTTTTGGCCTACCTTGAAATTTTCAGTTGCTACGTTCACATAGGTTTATTTGTAGTCTCACTTACGTAAAGTGAGACTATTTGAGTCCCACCCTATAACAACAAACTTCATTAAATTATTATGTTTTATATTACGTTATTCCTTTATTAATAAAAATAAACCAACTTTTCAATTTAAGGATAACTAAAATTTCTGTGCCACATGGACCTTTTTATTTTAAAAAAATCCGTGCTTCTAAGGGTTAATAGGAAACAAACGGTGCCGTTTTCAAGCTAAGATTGGACTTGGGAGTAATGCTCATAAATCATAATAATTTAATACAAGTGATGATGATAAAATAATTTTATTTATTTGTTGGAAAATATATTGTAAATAGAAAGTAGAAAATGCAGCTATTCCATCTCCCACAAAGACATCGATCAATTATTCCTTCATGGAAACATAATTTATTAGTCATTTGCGGAAAGCTTTTAATTTTTGTGCATTTTCAATTGAAACAAAATTTCTAACTTTTAAACCTCTGAGTATTCTGGAATCAGTCAACTCGGGTAAAAGACAATCCATGACGTAATTTTCCAAAATTATTCATTTTTAATTACAGTAGACGCCCGATTATCCGAAATGTACGAGACCGGTCCTGTTTCGGATAACCGAATTTAAATTTTCTAAAACGCCTTGATCCATTGGTTGGAGTAACTACGTAATATTCGGTGGTAAAAATAGTACCCTAATGTCGTTAAATCTCAGCTCTTCGCTGGACAGATGAGAGGGTGCTTTGTCGATCAGTAGCAATGCTTTAATCGGATGTCCGCATTTTTTCAAAAACATTTTCAATGCTAGAACATACTCTTCAAAAAAACAGTTTTTAAACAACTCGGAATTCATCCAAGCGGTTTTTTGATTTTTGTAATACAGTGGCATAACATTAGAGCTTAGGTGTTTAAATACCCTTGGTTTTGCCAACTTTCCAATACACATTAGCCGCAATTTATGACGTCCAGAATAGTTGCTGCAAGCAAGAATGGTCACCCGATCCTTACTTTTCTTATCGCCGAATGCTGAAGTTTCATTTTTTCCTGCTAAAGTTTTACACGGAACCATTTTATAATAAAGCCCAGTTTCATCGCAGTTATAAAGCTGATCCGGACTCTAAGCATTTTCTTCAATAATTTACTTAAACTTTTTTTACAAATTTCAGCAGCCAATGTGTCAGCTGATAATTTTTCACCGCAAACTCGAAGTTGTCTAAGTCCATGGCGAGCTTTCCATCTTGCGATCGACCCTTCACTTGCTCTAAAATTATTAGCTGCTTCAGTTATAGGAATGTTTTCACTAATGTCAATTGCCTTTTCTTGGAAAATCGGACCAGATAATGGAATACCCAAGGCGCGTTGTGTTGTTAGGTAAACCACAAATATAACGATTGATCCACTTTAGCATGATCACTTGTTTTCATAGTTTTCCGATTTGGTGCAGGTGAAGATAGAACACTGTTCCACTTTTCAATTTGTTCATGATTTTTTTCGCCACTCCAAAACCGTACTCACACCTACGCCATACTCCCTGGCGATTATTTTTAATGACGACCCGTCGTCGAGACGCTTTAACGCTTTTAATTTTTCCTTCATGGTAACAACTGTTCTCTTACGTTTTGTATTCATCGTTCTAAAGGGTTTTCCAATAAGAGGTGTTATTTTGAATAGCCCGTTATTTCGGTAGATGTAACTTTTGGAGCTGTAATTTTTTGACATTTGACAAGTAGAAACTACGCCATTAATAAAAATGGAACGATACACGCTTCAACAACGCATTGAAATTATTAAAATTCACTATAAAAATGGTGAAAATTTGGCAGAGACGGTTCGTAAAACTCGAACATTTTTGGGTCGTCGTGAAGCACCTTGTCGGACCGCAATACAGAAATTGGTGGAAAAATTCGAGCTGTTGGGACAAGTTAGTGATGTGAAGAATAAAACCCGGCCGATTTTGCTTGTTGACGAAGCCATCCAGGTGGAAATGGGCCTCATCACTCAAGATGATTTTTCGATGGAATTCCGGATCATTTTCATGC
The DNA here is from genome assembly GCA_949768715.1 of Dascillus cervinus. NCBI lineage: Eukaryota > Metazoa > Arthropoda > Insecta > Coleoptera > Dascillidae > Dascillus > Dascillus cervinus. Next base: position 19,402,156 of record OX458316.1, read on the forward strand.
ATTTCAAGGACCCAATCGGCAAAGATACGACGTTGTTGATGATCGGCCGGCTTGAGTTCTTGTGTTAACTGAACTTTATAAGCCTTAAGACCCAAATCTTTATGCAAAATACGGTGTAATGACGTTTTTGGAATGTCTAATTCCAAAGAACGACGAGGAATGGACAAACCTGGGTTTTCTTCAACACTTTCGGCTACAGCAGCAATATTCTCGGCTGTTCTTGAGCGACGTGCACGGGTTTTATTCTTCACATCACTAACTTGTCCCAACAGCTCGAATTTTTCCACCAATTTCTGTATTGCGGTCCGACAAGGTGCTTCACGACGACCCAAAAATGTTCGAGTTTTACGAACCGTCTCTGCCAAATTTTCACCATTTTTATAGTGAATTTTAATAATTTCAATGCGTTGTTGAAGCGTGTATCGTTCCATTTTTATTAATGGCGTAGTTTCTACTTGTCAAATGTCAAAAAATTACAGCTCCAAAAGTTACATCTACCGAAATAACGGGCTATTCAAAATAACACCTCTTATTGGAAAACCCTTTATTAGGACGAAGATTCATGTACTGAACATAAAATGCGGGTGATTTTTGAAATTCAATTCAAAATTAGGTAGTACATATTCCTCAAAAACGGTACCGACCATTAATAATTGACCATCCCCTGTTGTAAACTATTGTATCGGTTATTCTCAGAAAAATTAGTTTTACGATGTTACAAAAAAATTTCACTGAATGCCGACTTGCCAAAATAGACGATATATATAACATAGATATAACATGTGCAAATAATTTACAAGTAATAAAACGTGCTTTCATAGTCCATACCTTTACTTAGAGTCAGGTAAGGCTTTTAAAATGTATACAAAATTTTCACCTGAATAGTTAATTGCTTTTACAAGCGATTTCCAAGAACCGATACCTAGACGTCGGCGTCGTTTCGTTTCGGATAACGCGGAGAAATTAATTTCGTCTTTTGTTTCGGATAACCCGAATTTCGGATAATCCGGTTTCGGATAATTGGGCATCTACTGTACTAATAATTTCACAGCCGACATCGGTCTATAACACTAAATCGTAGTAATCTTTGTTCACAATGTTAAGTTGCCCTTGAATTTGAAAATAAAAGGGATGCTTTTCTTTCAAACGCAAATTATTATCTTTTATTTCACAGCACAAACCTTTGATTTTTTCATCGATCGCTTGTCGAATTGTTTTGAACCTTATTGAATACAAGCATTTTATTTCTAATAAAGCCATTTCGTTTTTTAGTATTAGCATTGACATTTTCTGCTAAGTTTTACGCCCTCTGGCGAAGGCTACATCACGTGGTCCACTAGTGTGATAACCTTTAATTTCAAAGTGTGATCTCGTTTAAATTTGAAAGTGAACGATTTAAAAAAAGCCAAATTCAGTGTAATTCGCAATTGAAAATGAGTAGCAACTCAAATTAACACTCGCACAGGTCACAGTGTGTTCACATTTCCGTCAAAAATTTGTGTTATTTGACAGCATAACAGCGCGGGAAAGGCAAAGTTAAAATGTCAATAGGTTCGCATTTTGAAAAAATAACACTTGTGTCTCTAACTTTACCTAAGCTAAAATACGTGACAAATTTTGTAGGAAATACCGGCGTCGCTGTCTTCTTTCCTCGAGAAGTCTTTGTTGTGTTGATAAATTAATTTTTTTCGAAATTATTTCGTTCGAACATTTTCGAAGTGGTTTAGTTTTCCTTTGATGAATCTGATGTATTACAGTCTCCCCAAAGTTTTGAGGAATTTTAAACAAAATCGATTGAATACTATCGTCAATATGGACAAAAAACTACCAACAACCAATTTTAAATATTAATAACTTCAATAAATTAATCCAATTTTACCTTTTTTTTCTCTATAACCTAGCGCGTTGGTTAAACCGAAATCGTTCAGTAATTTTTGAGTAAAGCGCAAATTAAAATGTATGTGCTAACTTCTAATTAATCAATAATTCTTTTTTTTTTAACGAAAGTATTGTCAATTATTTTTTATTTCCTTTACATTATCGCCTTTTATTTCAATTATTTCCAATAAACTACATTTTAATGTCAGATAATTATATCGTATATTTCACGACTACTACGTCCTTAACCCTTTTACGCGATTCGGCTGTTAATGAAGAATAAAAGATCATACGATAAGCGTAAACCTTCAAGTCCAAGAACATGAACAAGCAATGTACTAATTAGATTAACATTGACAAAATACCGTTTTTTTTTTAATATTGAACATGTTCAATACGAAAAAAAATAAAGTCAATCAATCGATGTATACAATGAATCGTATTCTCACGTCAACTTATTTTAGTTTATAAATTGTTCCGATAGATGGTATCGATCTGACGGGATAATTGATGGAAAACAAATCTCTTCTTTTGAATACATTTTAATAACTAAATTCCAAACTTAAACTTCAATAATCAAATTTTTTATTTCTAAACTGATATAAATGTCAAGTCATTTGCATTATTAAGGATTACTGGGACATACGCTACTGATTGGCGTTATTTTTTTTTAAATTGAACATAGAGATATTTACATTGTACATACGTTCAATGTTAAAAAAGAGCCGGTATTGTAATTGTTTTATCAGCATATAACAGTATTTAGCTCATTCAATTCATATTATGCACATTGGATTCCCAGATTTCCCGCCGAAATGCCAACAATTTATTGGTACCTCCAATGGAATGTAATTAATTTCAACTGCATATTTCAAACGTATTACTTAACTTGAAGGAAACTACAAACAAATTGAAATGTTTCCTTTTTCAATTAGCGCATATCTTTATTATTTGGTGACGGTTGTTCCACGCTGAAACATGACTTTAGCGTCGGTATGCTGTTTGTGCAATCGTCTCAAGTTTGTGCTATAATAAAATTACATATTACATAGAAGATAGTCCCTACATTCGACTAGTCGCGACATGTAGCAAAATATTTTGCACTGTAACTGTTGAGTGCAAGAAATTGCGTAAAACGGCAGATGCAAGAAGCCTTCGGTTCCCATCAGAGACCAGTGACAACATTCCAGTGGTCTTTGAAAGCGAGGAAAGGAGGGAGACTTGACCCGCACTACTCTCTTCAACACACCAGTTCCCCGAGTATGAGCATGGTTGAAAGACGGTACAAAGTGTAGTGAAATTTATTTGTGATATTGTTGAGTGCTATTTTTCAAAAGGGGAATGTTTTTACAATAATGCAGTGCAGACATTTAACTCAAACGTTAAAGTAAAGTGAGCCATCATGTGATGCGCGCTTTCCATTATGGGGCGTCTGAATAAGAGTTTAATAAATAGTGGAAGGCCAATTTTCAGAGTACACTACAGAAAATTGGTGGAAGATTACAGTGGCAACTTTGATACTTTGAAAATCATGCCCTCATTGCCGGAATATCTATCATATTGTTGTCATCAATGCGGGCATTCTCAGAAACTTAAGGTAATTAGAACCTTGTAATAATAACGCATTCGATCCGATAACAGCACTAAAAATAACTGAGATCACTTTAAGCTGCGGTAGAAATTAATATTTGTGGTTTGGGTGCCATTACTTCGGGAATTATAATGGGCTTATTGCAATTTCATTGACGCATTGTTCTTATACAATACTGGAATGCGATCTGGTCCAAAGAACGCGCCATGTGGTTGATGTCAACGACCTTCATGACCACTACGGTGCGCCTAAGAACTGCTGGAATTTAGCTATACCGATTCATTCAATAATTTCAAACACCACCTCGCTGATGGTTACTAATTATTATTATTTTAAAATTATATTAGATGCATGTACTTAATCCCTTTAACATTAATTTGAATTCTTCTGACAATGAGTGCATATTAGTTTATTGTTAATCGCCTGTGTGCGAGAACTCTTCAAAAGTATTTTCTCAATATTATTTGTCAAAGATTGAATGAAAAATTTCCCCTTGTTCAAAATCGGAAAATATTTAACTTTATTTCATCGGCACTGTGATTTAACGATTCTTTTCATACATAAAGTCAGCTGCAAAACGAGGAATATATAAGCGTGGATGGTACTTGAAAAGATGAATTCAGTTCTTATTATTTTCACTTCATGGTATCTTAATAGCGAATGGAACTCCGACTGAGTTTAATACGTATGTTTTTCAGATTCCCATATTTTACTATACCTACCTGCATTTTTCATTTTTATGAAGTGACAATGGACTAAAGAAAAGTAGGCTTTGTGAAATACATCTGTTCAAAACCGAACAAAAGTAATAATTGAGTCTTTTCAATACTTGATTCCAAAAAAATGAACTGGCTTGACCAACTTTGCTACAATTTAAAATAGATTGATCGAACCCCAATCTTCAACACATATAATAGAGGACGCATTTTAGAAGTGGAAAAGGTTAGAAATATACAATATCCGTTGTTACTGAAATACAAAGAGATGTCGAATTCTGAAGCAAATGGTGTATACTTTTATTATGAAGTTGCGACGTCAGTCAAAAGTTGTATTGCACTACTGAAGGCAATACGGGATCTATCAAATCACTGAAATCTCGGAACATTAATCTTTTAAATTTTATTTTATCACTTCGTATGATTGAGAAATTAATTCGTCTTGTAACTAACCTGTTAGTAACTCAAGGTTAGTGTGTGCAAATATAAGGATATCAACAATTGCAAACTTTGTATGGAATTCCACGCGGCTTCAAGTTATAAATGATGCAGCGCACGGTCTCACAGGCGACCATTTACACAATCAAATGCGCTGGCAAGATTTTACTTTAGATGGGAAATTTAACGTGAATTTAATGGTTACTTTAGTTAGCAAATGCCTCCAGCTTTCGTAGTTTTTATTGTATGTATCAAAATGAGCACAACTCATTTTAACCTGTTGAAACAATTTTTTGTGTATCACCAACAAAATATGTTTGTAATTGACATCCATCCGCCTGTACCTGACTCAATGATGGTTATTTATATAAACCAATAAATGGTTTTAATTTAAATGTCAAGGTGGATTGGATTTCAAAAACCCACAAAGTTTTCAACTTTTTAAACAAATATTTCCAAATGAAGTTCTTAATTTTTGAAGAAAATTTTTATCAAATTAAAATAATATTTTTATTGTGATCAACTAATAGATAATAAACGGATGTAAATAATCAGGAAATACGGAAATTCCAAATCGTCTCTCTAAATGCATAAAATTATACTCATAAAATTACATTCATTAAATAAAAAGTGCATGTGCATAAAAATTTAACTTAGCGATGAACACATTTGTTGCACTTTTTTTTCATAAATGCGAAAAATATGCAAATGGGAATAATTTTAATTTCAACTGTGCAAAGAGCTTTTGTTTCGCCCACAATGTAATATAGGAAACGTCGGAAACGTATAACAGGCTCTATTTTAGAAACATTAAAAAACTGTGGTTTAAGAATGAATGTAATGAATGCAAGTAAGTACTAACTCCACGTTTTGTTTTTATGATAAACGTTCTACCGCTTACTCTGACTGTTGTTTCTTGTAATTTCCTATGCATATTAAGTTTCTCTGCGAACAAATTTTCATTTCCCATGCGACATAAAATATCGTAAAAGTTTGTCGACTTTTAACGCCTCATAACAATGTTAATATGCTGATATTTAGAAATAATCCTAAATTAAAACTTTACAAAACAAAAAGTTTAATATCACAGCAATATTTACAAATAGGTGTATAGCTATGTTACAATTAAAATCGATATTCGTCGATATTATAAGTTTGTTTCAACAGACCATCAAATTCTGTTTCTAATGTTATGTTACCCTGTATTCCAAAATTACAAACAGCCGAGAATTTTTATGGTAAGACACTATAAACTAATTACCGAATTACTTGGTGTCGAAACAAATTGCAAAATTTGACCGTTAATAACTCCATAACCAAAAGCTTAACACTAAATTGCTAAAGTACAACATATCTTATTTGGGTTTTACAATCTTGCAATAGTGATTATCCGCCAGTTTAAATACCACGTGCCTGCAGTACACTAATCTCTTACTACCTAAGTTCTGGATAGAGCATGTAAATAGGAGTACCTCTGCAGTATGGTTTTCAGAAAACCTGAATAACAGTTTTTTGCTTGACTCAACGAGGATTCCTATAAAATGCATATTATGAACCACTTTGTCTACTTTTATTTCAATTTTTATATGAAAATGTTTGAATTACAATTGCTTACATGGCTTCGCATGAAAATCATTTAAGAAGGTTACTGTATCATAAATGTAACATAAAGCGTTAACCACATAACAGTTACTTCTGAAGATCAATGCTACCCAAAAGACAACAGATTCCGTACTCTTGATACTATATTTAATTTTGTTCAATTAATAATCAAAGTAATTTGGCTAAAACTTTTTTCAAAAGGATCATAGATAGATAAAGCAATCATGGATTAACATTAAACACATCAACACATTAACATTAAACGTAAACAAAGTAACTACGGTTTGTAGTTGAATAATTTTGAAAAAAGAATTAAAAAAAAACGTGATAAGTATTGCAGAATCTAAATTGAACACGGCGGTAATTAGGTGCATATCTATATTGGGTCGAATTTCTGTCAGAATAACATTCTCACGACGATACTACATTATTGAAATATTTGGTTAACCTCCATCAACCCTATTAGTCTTTTGATGAAACTACAATAGTGGGGAAATTATTACCCTTTCTAATGCAATTGTTCCTTACTATGCAGCCGTTCCTGGTTTAAATTAATTTAAATGTATTACACGGGCAATTTGTGCTATTGAGCATTACAATTTTCGTAGCATGTTTTCTAAACTTTTTGCAAATTATTGTTTACATAAAATTCCTTATACATATTCATTATGAAATTTTGCAGTCGTCCCCATCTGTTAGCTATCAGGGTTCAACACAATTTCATCAATTTTGCTACTAATCAAATACTTTACACTCCGCTTAATCCCTTGTTTGCGCACTTCCACCTGAGTCGTTTTCGTATTTAAAATTCTTTCAATATTTCTGCGAATGAAATTCACAGAACCTCGGTAAACGGCAAAATGAAAAATGCAAACTGTTTTTTTTTTATTAAAACAAAACGAATTTGATCCCACAAAAATTCCTTTCGACACATTTCGAAAATTCTATGGATGATTCTAGTTGGTCGCAGATGAGTAGAGGCGTGGACAGACCACATTCTTCGCATTCCAACTGAGGAAGCTGAAGAATACTTCACACAGATTCTTACCTATTCTTTTAAAACTATTCTTTCTATGTACGCGTGTAAACATTATGAATAATCTCATAAAAGTGCTCATTGGTTTTTGCATTTTGTTTAGTTCTGTTTGAATAATACCTTTATGGCAGTTAAAAGCGTTCTGACAAATTTGTTTGTACTAACAAGAAAAGTAATTTGCATTATGTCGCCATACATGAGACGATCGACCATAATAAATACTCATGGTAGTTTTAAATTTCGTTTCTTATTAATTATTGCAGCGGAGTGAGGATTTGTTTGAAGTTCAATATTTTTATAGAATTTAACTTGGAACTGTTCAAACAGAAACGCAATAGGTGCTGACACACTTTACTAACGGCATTCTCGTCATTATATGTTACTTTCTAAATGCATTTTTTAAGCATGTAATTGTGATCTCTGTAACTAACCAACTTTGGTAATTATCTGGTTTTTCGTAGTTTCATAAATGATGAAATTAATACCTCACATCCTGTTATCTGCCCATTTTAGCAGTAACGGAATTTTTAAAAAACTTGTTCAATATCCGGTTATTTTCTTCTTCGCTAAGCAGCTCCCACGATGTACAATAATCATTAATTAATACCGACAAAATAAAAGTACAACCGACGCTAATTAGTGTTTTAAGGAAAATTGATTTAATTTCTTAGACCTTGAACAAAACATTTTTAGTAGTGAAAGTATTCTAAAGAAATTTATTTTCGCAAAGGCAATTTTGAGACGTATTTTTAAGACTAATTCTCAGGGTTTATAAATTGGCGAAAGAACTGCTCGTACCGATATTCTAAAAATTCTTGGTCAAAAATCTTAATACTAATATGTTGTATCATGCTTCTTGTGTTCTCACGGACCATTTCAAAAAAACGTACAGTTGGCAACACTGCAGCCCACACAGGCACGGTAGTAGAAACTTTAAACACTAATTTTAAAAATATTTATTTATAATAGAATCACTTCGGGACATATTTACTGTAAAAGTATAGTTCACAATGCTTCTCTATTCTAAACTAGCTGAAATATATCTTTTAGTATTTTATCAATTTGTGAATTAACCTTAACATATGTATAGATATTTACAGGTCTTTTTAAGCTCAACAACTTTTCTATAAAAAGCATTCATATATCTCTTACCGTTAAGGAAGCGTTCGTAAGAAATGCATTTGTTCGACGATTTTTTCGTCGACTTACGTTGCAAAATTGGTCTCCGCGAAAAGCCCTTTTATTTGAGACGGCGTTCATAAATGATGTCACAGGTTTTTCGTCAAGTTTGGCCCCCATGTCACAAGGTGTCGCACTGTACCAAACATCCCCCTCCCCACGTGAGTCACGTCACAGAAACAAAGTTATTTTCAATTATAAAGTAAAATACAATTAATGGACGGTTCGCTATATCAGTTGACAAATTTCTATAGTTGCTGAAATTTTACTTTTTCGAAAATACCCGTTGTGATGTCACGTTTTTAAAAAGACCCCCCTGTGACATCATTTATGGACGACGCCTTAACGGAATAATATACAGCCTATGTCTACCCTGAAGGTCCATTCTAAGAATTGATGAAAGAATTTTTGAAATCGGATGAGTAGTTTCGGAGATTACCTCCTACATACAAACTTACAAACTTACAACCTTTACCTCTTTATAATATTAGTATAGATTGCGGTTTTTTCTATTGATAAATATCGACATTTTTAAATAACTAAATATCCCAATTTCTATGACCTCGTGTAGATTTAGGAAGCATATTACATCATTTTACTATTACGATTTTCATCTAAGAATTTTAAGAAATTTATACACACCCTGTATATTATTCTAGATAAATTCCAGAAACATTGTCTGTTATCGTCTACGCTTTCCGTTTATCTCAAAATAGTTCAAATGCATTGTTAATACAATTTTATTCGTATATTGATTGATGCGGTTGAAGTAATAAGTTGTTTGGTAAAGGCATTTAGGTACTGCATCCACGTAACCTTCTTTATCTATTAATTTATCAATACTTGCAACTGACAGTAAACAATAGTGATTTGTAATTACATGAATAATTGTTCTCATCCGTTTCAGCGTTCACGGTGAACGGTAGCTAGTACATTTTCTGGCTCATTATCTTCTCTGAAATTGATTTTATTTAAATGCATGTATGAAAGTAATACTACTCTATTACGTGAAAATATATAACAATCTTCTTTAAATATGCATCTTCTACACATTGAACAAATTAATTTGCAATTGAAAAAATTAACAAATGACTAAGAATAGCCGTAAGCCATTTATGTCGTGAACTGATTGTCAATCTTCATATGTTATGATACAATTTTTAAGTCGAAATGCTGTAAATCTTCGTAATTTAATCATTCAGGCGATATGTGCATTTCACCATCTTCGGCCACTTTGTCCCTGCAATAGTCACTTTTTACACCATCTGTAACCAGCTGGTATTTCCAGCTGACTACGCCTTAATTTCTATTTCATTTCGATATTTCTTGATGACGTGTCATAATAGTATATTATGATATGAGTTTTACAAACGTTTGGATAGGGAGAGGTTCCAATAACTCTTGGTCACCCAGAAGTCCGGACTTACCGCCTTTAGATTTTTTCCTGTGAAACATACTAAAACAGAGTCTACCAAACTTCTGTCCATACGATCGAAGAACTCAAACAACGAATTTGTGAAGAGTGTATGGCCATAACACCAGAGGCATTACATCGCGTTCACAGGTCGTTTTTGAACCGGGTTGAAGTTTGTTTGTTCCACAATGGAATGCATTTTGAACAATTTTTAGGTTAGATTTAAGAACTTTTACGTAATTTTGCTAATTAAATTTCTTACATTGTCATTTTGACGTTTGCAGCCAATAAAGCAATTTAGATTCAATTTATAATTTAAATCAAGCAGTGGTAAGTAGAATTAATATTTTTGGTTGCATATAAGAAAATTTCAGAAATGGACCACAATTGACGATAAAGGTTTCGTAAAACACTCTTACATTTATTTTCTCATTAACACTTATAACGAACTTCGGATATAACGTACTAATTTTGACTGTCCTTTGAGGTTCGTTATAAAAGGTAGGGAGGTGTTATGAAAAATAAACACTATGTGTTTCCATGGATATACATTGAAAATTAATAACAGTTCAGTAAATGTTAGAACAGCTAACTAGCTTATTCTTAAATATTATATTGTTATAATTAAACACAATAAAAAAAAAACTGGTAGGACATAAAACCACAGAATATTAAGAGATACTGAAGCAGACAAGGAGATTAAAAATGAGAGATAGATGGATGTGCACTACTGGGTCAAACGACCAATCGTATGTAGCCGTAAAAATCGCATGTTTTCGTGCATCACGCATCGGCATGAGAGAAAAAAATGACGTTTTATTAGGTTAGTACAGGATGACCATATTTGTCTGTGAATGTGAACGACCCCGATTCATGTTGCGAGCACGTGCGTCGCAGTTGGTCTATTAACGCTGTTTCTTTTTCTTCCACACTTCCATTTTTTTGTTGCAAGCACACTACTGGCTTAAATACTCAAGGTCGCCGGCTTAAAGTGTGAAACATCAAAGGTTCCGTCCGGAGTGCTGCTTCTGTATAAATTCATATTCTGTGATAAAATGTTAAAGACACCATGAGAATTATGAAATAAGCGTCCACGATTCTTGCACATTGTATACTAACAATATTGAGCGCTAATTTTGCTTTTAATGCCCTTGGTATCTTAATAACTATACTAGATATAATAATATAGACAAGTTTAAAATAATAAAAAAAACAAAATTGGCGTCTCCCATGGTAATAGTCCGCACCTCCCAGGTTGGAAACCGCTGCTTTAAGCATTTAGGGCAATAGTCGTAACCTATATTTCTTTCCGAATCCTCTTTTGCTTTATTTTATAGATCGTCACTGATTGAAAACTAAGAATACTTTAAGTAATTTATTGCGATTAGGAAATATTTAAAATGATTTGGCCGAGAAAAACGTCTATATGGATATTCTGATTTTATTTAAATTTATGTGGTTGGCATTCCATGAAAAATATTTCGATTCGATTAATTATTCACGCTGATCAGATTTATGGAAGGAACAAAAAATTAAAAATTAATGTGTGCATTATGTGGTTAACCCTGCAGTGGGCGCAGCTATTTGAGTTACATGTTAGGGCGCGCCGCGGTACTGAGTACCGCACTTAGGATAGTACTGTTTTCTACAAATAAAGCCCATTTTTGTACAAGTATAAGTTAAAAAATGTATAGCGCAGTTAAACAAAATATTATTATCTTTTATTACAGTAACTTTACAAGAAAAGCAAAAACAAAAAATTAATTAAAAAATGTAATATCATATTTGCTTAACCATAACATAAAATAACATAACATTAGAAATAACTAGAATAAATAAAATAACTCATTAAGAGAAGAAGAACTGTACCAAGAACACTGGCAACGTTGCCTCTCTGTATAGCCAAACTTATTCGTTGCTTCAAATATGTTTTGGCTTGAGGAATTCCCCTTGTTTGAACAATACACCTCTCCAAATCTTCAAGGAGAGAAGGGGCATCAGCACTCCAAGGACCCAAAGTTTCCACAGCGAAGGCGACGAAAAAATAATCATCAGAAATTGACTTATATTTTTTTTCTTAAGATTTTCTGCCAAGTGGGCAGTAGATCTTGCAGAAAATGAAGAATCAGTCAAATGAGAAGGGGCAAGTGTATCCGTACAAGTAAAATCCCAAACTAAGGCTTTACCTACTTTCCATGGAATAACTGTAATACCATCTGGACGTTTGCCATCATTCCTCAGAATACCATTAGGTTCAAGAATACAAGGGATGTTGGCAGAAGAGAAAGCACGTTTAATAATGTCATTAATACAGCTGTGAAAAGAGAGTCTACCAGCACTTTTAATGCACGATAAACCATGATGACCCAACGAGTCTACAGAAGAACCGCACGAGCAGATATGAGGATGACAGAAATTGATGCCCAATCTAAGTGGAATTGCAATTAGTAAAAAGTTTTTTTTCTAAAAGAGTACCCAGTTTACAACATGGAAGAGCTTCAAGCTAAGCTCCAGATTCAAGTTCAGATCCAGCTAATAAGATAGCTTTTTGTGTGATATTTGAGAAAGATAATAAATTTTGAAATATTTTCTCACAGATAGGCAAGTCCCAATTTCTTTGAATAGAAAGCTCTTTTGGAAGTAAAGACGAAATTTCCTTTCAATAATCAACAGCCTCGTTAAGGGATGTAATTTCAAAATTAGAAGAACTAGAAGGTAGAATGGACATAATAAGTTCAGAATTAGAAAATATAGAAGACAAAAAGGCAGGCGAGATAATATCAATTATAGACCTTATACCTAATCCACCAAAACGGATTGGTAATTTGGCTTGAGTGCAAGATCTTATTGTAAATTTAGTATTCAAAATTTTTTCCAAAGAAGAAATAATATTATCTAATTCAAGACACTCATTTTTAAATTTCCAAAAAGGACAACATCTAAGATTATAAGTGAAATTAGGTATCCAAAAACAATGGCGGAGCAAAAATAAACTAATATGAGGATTAATTTTACATTGATTTGAAGAAAGTAAAGAGAATGAATCAATTTTTTTAGAAATGAATGTAGGAATTGCTGCATCGAAAATAGGACAACCAAGAATAAAAAGGTCTTCGAAATTTAGAGTAATTATCACGTACTTTTGACATGTTTATCGATATTGGCAAAATCCATTTTTAATCGAATACCATTAATCATTGTACAATCATACAATTTTCTTGAAATTACAAACCGTAGAACCTCTCTAGTCCGCCCTCGGCTAGTCCGTCGCTCCGGTTAATCCGACCGTGGTCGGAGTCGCGAAACTTGTCCCAACTCGTTGGTGACTCACCGCCATTCGCGCGCCATTGTTTAAAGTACTTCGTCATCTCTTGTATTGTTTCTGTCGTAGCGTGTTTTTTGTACTGAACTGTGCAGTTTTTAGTGCTTACTGTTCGTAGGTTTTACGAAAGTGTTTTTCTGTATTCGTTACAGTATATGTTTTTACTTTTTTCTGATAATCCGACCTTTTTTGCGTTCCGATCATACCCCCAGTCCCAAAGGTGACGGATTAGAGGGGTTCTACTGTACTTCAAATCCGCATAAAAAGAGATCAGAGTGTAATTTCATAACTATTTTATTTAGAAATTTCATTTGCATATTAGGACGCGCAGCGGTACTCAATACCGCAATCTGGGATCCCTTCAGGGAATGACCGATTGCTACTAACAGATGAATTCAATAAAAAAAGGGTGGAGTGGATTTTAGTGGGATAGGTCAAAGACACATACACGAGCCAACATTTGTGTATGACTAGAACCGCGTGTAGGGCAAACAAAAAACTTAATTTGCGGTACTGAGTACCGCTGCGCGCCCACTGCATGTTTAATTAACCCTTTTACGGCGGTGATTTAACTTTTTGACAATTATTGTCATATTAACTCGTCTGATATGGAGTCGTGTTTTTCAGTATTCTCATCAGCAGTATCTGTGTCGTAGAGATTACTAGATACCCCAAGCTTGTCATAAAATTTTACGAATGGTTAAGTGCAATAATTTATAACTCGATCGTAACCGCATTCTACAGATTTACAAAACAGCATTGTTTAGGCATACTCAGGGGCAGTTAAAGCTTACAATATAGACATTTTATATAAAAATAATGTACATAGTATATTTCACCATAAATTGTAAATTCTAAATGATTCCCATGTAATCTATCTAATGTTAACATAATTCATATTTATTTAGCAGTTTACGAATTGTGTTGATAACCATTGGTTTAGACGTTGCTTAACATATCTTAGTCAATATTGTCAATATTATCGATTTTACCGCAGCGCCTCGGAGCGCGCTCCGAGTGCTCGTACAACTTTATAGTGGAGTGCTATATGGTATTAAAAGTAACTTCTGTGGGGGAATTAGAATTAAATTAAAAATAAGCTCTTACGAAGTAATATTATAAGAAACAGATAGAGGAAATTCCAGAAAACACATAGGTTACCATCCAATATTCAAAACTTAAAATTAGAAAAGTTATGTAGAAAAATAATGACCTGGGGTCCCATGGACCCCACCGCGTCCGTTGAATGTTAAACTAAATATAAGTGAATTCCCCATTAAACGCATTTAATGCGAATCTTTCTTTGTACACGATAATAACTATTAATTCAAAAAAAAAATTGGGATAATGGGATACCAATGAGGCTTTTAAACAGCAGGCCACTACTAAAATCTGTATTAACCAGAATAGTATATAAGTTTAATTAAAGTAATGATTGGTTGTTACTATTCCGACCGCAGAGTGTTCTGCTAAAAGCCTATTGCGTAATGAAACCTGTTTTTGAATTATAGCTGCCTGCCGTTTTTTGCTATCAATCTTTTTTATAAATAGAGCCATACAGCGGATACTGAATGTAATTTGTGATAATTGTGTTTATTATGTTATTAATTTAATGGTCTCATGCTGAAGATTTGCGATTAGAAATAAAGTTACAAACTGCGGTGAAATGGATATCGTAACTATAAGTTGTAGGTTATAATAAACATAATAAATGATTTAGTAAAAAAACGTTGGAAACCTTTCAGTTAAAGTTACCACCACAAATCATCGGACATTCCATGATTTACGTTTACAAATGCAACATGCAGTAGAACAGGTTCGCCAAATAGGTTACTAAAAAATGTTGTTCGTTTTACCACTGAAAATACTCTTAGTTCGGCTCAGTTCGACTAACCTCAGTTAAATCTCACTTGTAATGTAAAATGAATACATATTACATGTAATTATAAAATATTTTGTCGAACTGTATTCATAGATAATTCCTGAGCGAAGTGTTTGCCGGCAGTAAAGACAAAGCAATTTATCTGTTCGCGGAATACGGCTGAGATAAACGTTTGGCTGTTCAGCAGATGGAAGACCTTCATACCAATGTAAGGATAACGAAGCTCACTTTTACCTGATAAACTAACAAACACTTCGTTCAGGAATTGTCTATGAATATTTCTCCGCAGCCTTTCGAATTTCGAAGCAATTTGTACGGTAGTAAAATTTAAGAAAAGCTAAATCCAAGAAATATTTCATTTCTGCCAATTGCCCGTGAAGAGAGGTACTGAACGTCGTACAGGTATATAATTTTTCTAAATAATTTTAGAGGTAAATTCAATAACTTGCAATAGCACTTGGATTTTTTTATTATTGTTATAGTTAATTTTTTAATTCGAGATAAAAATTAAAATAAACAAATTACACTAGAACATTCTTTATAACATGCTGGATGCTGTTCTTCCTATGATCACACGTAACGTTATTTATAGCTTGCAAGAGGAGTGGTTTAACTTGAACTAATTTAAAAGTTTTGTTTTTCGAAGCTACCTCATTTTTTATTTTTTAACTCGAATTAAAAAATGAACTTTAGTATAACGCGAATTGCGACAACTTTTTCACATAACGCGTTTTTCGTACAACGCGCAATACAGGGTGATGAGAAATAGTCGCATTTGCTTAGCTACATGTTATAGACGATTTCTAACGAAACACGAAAGCCAAAATGGAATTGGTTGTCTCTTCACCAAGTCATAAGCTTTCCTATTCAGACAATAAAAATCTATACGATTAACAATTTTGTAATAATTTTATTGTTGGAGTCTAAATTTGATGCAGTTGATGGTGCTTTTAAAAAAAAAGTGTAAATTTTTTTATTGAAACCAACTTTATTACCGATATTAGAGTACGGTTTCTTGGCTCCGAGGAAAATTTATCAATGTCGCAACATCGCAAATCTCCTAGGAAACGGTGGCAACAATAATTCACTTTCCAATGTCAGTTCTTTTGTCCAATTTGAACGATACAAGTAAAATCTTCTAAAAAGTGAATATCTAGACATGTCGTTCCGCTGGGAGGCAACAACGCATCAGAGAGAATATGCTGTACTGTATCCACATCGACGTCATCCAGATGCTAACGTAATTAGAAGAGATTACCAGAAAATGGCCTAGTAATGCCGATTTCTGTAAATGGTGGACGACCTCGTGAAGTTCGCACACCAACATTGGAGGAAGCAGTTGTGGAAGCGATTGAAACTGCACCAGGACGAAGCATACGAGGATTAGCGCAACAGTCACTCTAAGTCACTTTTTCATATTTTGAGATATTTAAGATTTTATGTTTCAATTTGATCTGGAAATCACATTGTTTCGATTTTGGTTGATCTGTTTTTACTAAATAACATGGTTAGGGGGCCTTTTAAACGGAAATCAGTAAGTGCGATCGAAAGTTCATCCATTCTTATAAGAAATAGGGCGCAAATACTAGAAAATCTCTACAATGACGCTTAAGAACTTTTTACATAGAGCCCTTCAATTACCTGTTTGTTGTATATTATTGTTTAATTACATTAAATTCTTTTGAAATAAAAAATGTTATGTCAACGTGACAGTTGTTTATCTTATGCAAGTGACAGTATCTGTCAGTGTTGGTTGTTTAGATACAAGAAGTAGGCCTACCTGAATGTAATTCTTTAGAAAAAGAAATATGTACAGTATTGCCACGTTGTGCTCTTATACAAACTGTTTGACTTTTGTGACGATTTCCACGATGCTTGAACAGAAAGCATTATTCCTATATCAGCCACATGCGCCTTTTTTATCACCCTGTATAACAAAATGCGGAAATTCTCCATTTACTTTAGTGGAGCATAGTTTTGTTTTGTTTTACCTACCGCCAACAACAACACATTTCATTTACCTCAATGTAAATGGATATCGTTTCGAATCGTCCCTATCTGATGGAGGCTTAACATTAAAAACCGTATACCGTATACCTGAAAACGTAGAATCCGTTCAAATTTAAGATAGGAAGATAACCTACATTAAAGAGCTACAGGAAATCTTACAACTTAAAAAATCTATCAAAAAGCGGAATTTTTAAAAGAATGCAGTTTCATTTTAATAATAAAAATACTCAATAGAAGGTTTCCTTGTCCATCTGTCCAGCTATTCTACAAAGACGCGATCCGTTCGTTCATAACATTCCACTCTTCGAATGTAGCAAGTTTTACGATTACTTCCCAGATTGCACATGTTGCTGCTTGAAATCGCTTCGCTGCAAGTATTTGCTTTTCGTAACATATCGACCTTCTTGCTAGAAAGAGATAGTTTAATTTGAATCCACTTCATAACGCTGGACAGGTCAAATGCCGAGGCAGTCCTTGAGAATGCAGAGAGATTCCGACTTGCAACCACTTAAGTCAGTAAATTCAATGCGATTTCTCATCGAAAATTTACTTGAAATAACTAATTTATCGATATACAGCGTAGTGCTGGACAACGCCGATGGACAATTTTTTGGCTTATTATAAGATCAAAAGTTCATATGAACATGCAGTTCTAAACAATCTTGTTTTCGTAAAATTTCAAATATTCAATTGGCTTTAATTTTTCCTGGGGGTGTTAGTGGCGTAATTATGAACATTGAAGTCTAGTCTTTATTCCTTCATATTTGATTTTTATTAGAATACCCAGTAAAATTTGGATAAAAATTGCCTTTCGAATTTTCGTCGTACTACAAGCCGTTCTTGTTTGTATGGCGACTGTCAAGCAAGTGGTACAGCATTGAACGAATTACTGGCACTTCTGCCGCCTTCCCGTCTTGCGACATTAGGCAGTCGGGATATTATGTAATGGAGTTTTGCGTGGGCGGAAATCTGCGCGAACGCAATGTAATATAATATTCAAGATATGAACGCAAAACTCCCATCACATTCCCCGCTGGCTTTACTATAAATTCGTGCAATTGTCATTTATTCTTTATTTTAAATATTATTAATTTTTAGTCGAAAAACCTACTTTTATTTAGATCTTTATTTAACACCTCGGCCGTTTGGAATAAACGTTCAGACTACGGCTTAGAATAAGTCAAGGAATTACCCCCTTAAAAAGTTTTGCAATTATTTAGGACCTGCATGTGTATATAGTTGACATTACTTTATTTGGTTATCATGATCGGGTCCCATTGTATAAAAGAATAATCTACGAAGAAAGACCCTTACCGCAAGTAATATCATTTGCTTTAAAGAATCACCAGTTCTTTGATATCATATGCATGATCTAACCAGGACTTAGATAGGAAAAGTTTGGTTTACTGCAGTCGCGTGCCATTTCAGCTGAATGAGTATAAACAGATAATCACTATTGCAGGGTTGTAAAAACCAAATACAAGAATGACAATTTTACTTATAACGTTAGTTAGTATGCATCAATCTTCCCTATATCATAATCATTTTGATGAAACTCGTAAAAACTTAATTAAATGTAATATTTGTACTGATAAAATGTAAACTTGTCGTTGAATATAATCAGTTAATGCTAATTTTATGTTAAAATTCTTTGCTTTATTACTTGTCCAGAAGAAAGTTTTTATGTGAAGTAAAAGTGCTTTAATTGGTTTTTTAAAATTCATGTTTAATAAATCTTGAAGTGCCGTCACGTTCTATTTGTTTAACCGTTAATTGAATGAAGAATCACAGGTCTAACCGCTATTTCAAGATGTATTCGCTTCATTTAGACTTAGAGACATCTAACTACAAAATAGCTGCAACTGTTTAGTTTAAAATATGTAATAAAAAAATTTATTCCATTTTTGGTAATTGTGTCAAGAATTGGTATTACAACCAACTAGTCCAAATACGGACTATTCTACCTATAATTTATTTATTTAATGGAAACAAATAAAGACTTTGTGTGTGTTACTTTCATTAAAAATTATTTGATAAAAGGATTACTTTCATCGTCACTATACAAAAAAATAATTTGTGTACTGAAACTTTTTCGATTTAAAACCGAGCTGTACTGAAAGTTGTCATGTGCACCAAATTTCAAGTGCATAAATAACTTTAAATTAAAACTCCATTTTCGAGGTGACCACTAGTATTGAGACTAAGCTGCCACATTATTTGGACCTTCTCCTTTATTAATTTCATCAACAAGAAATTTTTATAACGTGGGTGGCATAGACACAATAAATTCAGAGTACTGACGCACCGCTACATACAATAGGCGTCAGTGCTATAGTTTTTAAAAATCGAATTTAAAGCGTATAAATGAGTAAAAATTCTCGACAAGTAGGGACAGGTTAGATAAATTTAAAATGAGGCAACCACTTTAAGCAAATTGAAAAGAATAATAAATGGTCATAATTAACCATAAACCACATTACTCTATTTATATCTTGAACTGAGTCTTTATATTTTTTAATTATGTTACAGTTTGTAACCTAAAATGCTGTAAATCTTCCTAATTTAATTATTTAGGCGATATGTGCTTCTTCGCAACTTTGCCCCTATAGTGGTCACTTTTCACACCATCTGTAGCCAGGTGGTATTTCTAGCAGAATACGACTCCATTTCTATGTTTTTGTGATATTTCTTGGTGACGTGTCATAAATAAATAAAACCACTTTCGTTCAAGGCTATTGTAGATAAAAGGAGTTGATAAATTTGCTTTTTCTACCAAAATCCATTTTTAAAATATTTTTAATCCATTCAACTAATTTATTCGCTAAGTCTTTGCCTAAAACCAATTTTTTCCTATCGTCCTCGTAGTGACAGAAAATTTTCCGTTTATTGTTTATTGTTCGCACAACACGAAGTTTTGCGAGGAAATCCGTACAATTTACATGTGGTCACCACTTTCATACCATAGTTTCTAAGGACAGATAGGGCATCTGCAATTTGGTAGGGTTGGTATTGAAATTTATTTTTTTTGTCAGTTATTTTTGTTTTCTTTTAATATTTTTATGTTTTGATGCCATTGTCTGCAAACATTTATTTATCTAAAGGTCTGGTTAGGTAGGCAGATTTAACTAAATATGTGATGATTTAAGGATTAAAAAACGGTGTTTTTATTAGTCGTCACTTGGTGACCAGAAATAGAACCTGTTGTTCAATTAGTGACCAGTTTATGGTCAGAGATGAAAAAAGTGGATAATTTTTGTGCCATCTCCGGCCACCTCACTTAAAAAATTAATTTGAGGAGAAACAATTAATTTATGCATAGGCATATAATAATAACTAGCAAAACTAAAATTTAAACATTATTAAGTGTATTTAATTAGTCCTGCCTTGTTTTTAACCATATCACTAACACAGCACAGTATCTCACTCATAGTTGAGCGTCAAATAAAATAATAATTATTATTTTAAATAAGAAATAGAGACAGATCCGTGGGCTGAAAAAAACATTTGGCGACATATTTAAAAACCTTAATCAAGCGCATTCTTGGTCATTCAATTACCGCAAATTTTATAAATACATATTTACAAGTAAAGTGGATAAAAGCGTTGTACTGGCTACAGATGGTGTTTTGACCCTATATTAAAAAAAATTGCGTGGAAGTGCTACCTAACATTAGTGAACAAGTCTGCGAAACTGCAAGCTTCTTGATACCCATTAGAATTATTTTTTTAAGATTACTGTGCTACTATCTTATAGGAAAGTTCGACTGTATGTTGTTTATAAAATCGGTTAATCTGTTTTTATCACGAAAACTTGGTATTACTTTCTATAATCTTCTTTTAGTTTCTCAGTCATCCAGTTAATTCAGGATATTAAACCTTATCATTTAATGAACAATTTGATTGGCATTCTCTCATTCCTTACTCTGCCTTATACTATTTAGCAGGAAGTAATTTCAGTTCAAAAAGTGCCATCGTGATTACTTACGAACAGGATTACAAGAATATCAAGATAATGACTGAAAGTAATTTCAAACTTAAGACTTACAAAAATTTGAACAGTTAGACGACTTTTTAGAAGCTGAGCATTTTACTAGAAGTAAAATCCACTCGATTCTCCCTGAAATAATCTGGTATTGAAAAAAAGAGAATATCATTTTGAATGAGAACGAACTTCCGTGGAAATTAATAGAAATTACACAATCAGAATGCTGAGAATGGCAGGCAATTATATGTTTTGCAGTTGTAAACGACCAGGATCTAATGCATTATTATTGGTTTAACAGATTGCAAGTGAACTTAAATTTTTAAAAAGCGTCCACATATTGCTAATGTAAAAAATAGTATTAAACTATGGAGATATAAAACACTGTTCTAGAACATCATACTTCAATGTAATAATATTGACTATAAAATATGAGAGTACGTATTACCACGAGAATTTGCTGACAGTGAACGGTTTTGTAATAAAGATCCCGTTCAAACCGTAAATACACGCAGTAGTGTGCTGGTGCATATTGTGTACTCCTTCCACTTTCAAAGTCTTAGTTAAAAAAGGGGGAACAAATAAAAGAACTTTGCCGCATATATTTCTGATGACGTTTATTGATGTTCTGAATTACTTTAGCTCCATTTAACACATGATAAATAGAAAATGTTTCCTTAATGAATAATTGATTAGATTTTCCATGAAAAGCATGAAGATGTAAGAAGTTTAAAAAAGTGTTGAATCTGCTGCGTTTAGTCAAGCATGAAAAAGAAAAACTTGATAACCCAGTCGCCGTAAAGTTGTTTTTCTTGATTTTTCTAATTTATTGAATTCATGCATAAATTATAGAAGAACAAATTTAAGAAATACCAAAAACCGAAAAAGTCAATTTTAATATCTTTAAGAATTCACGGCGAATAAAAATTTTCAACTACATGTAGCGCAAAAAAAAAACATTTATCCTTCAAACAACATAACAGAAAGTGAATTAACAGCAACATAAACAGCTACGAAAAGTTACTTTTCAACCCTAGGACTTTGTCATTCATATGTTGCTATTTTTAGTCTTAATATACGGTAGATCAGCGTTTCCGAAGCTTTTATTGCGATGGAAGACTACAAATCCTAACATGTTAAAGAAACACATTGTTGATTTTATAGGCTACGTAAATATAAATAATAAATGAAAGAAATGAGTAAATCTAAACGTTTCGCTGTGCGGCAGTTTTACACAAAAATATTTAAATTAATCGGCACTTCCACATTTTCAAGATAAAGAATATAATAACGCAAAGTTATCGTCGCGAGTTCGGTTAGAGTTGTGTATAGGACGGTCTTCGTTTACCAAAATTTAAAATTAGCGAAATTTTGTGTTCGCATGCATGCTCGGACATTAATATTTCACCTTGGAAGCTAGGTACGTAATATAGTATTTCTTTTGATAATAAGAAACTTTCAACCCAGAGTCATCATTTAGTAGAATTATTTTTCAAGCACAGTATCTAACAATAACATAAAATAATCAATTTTATTAATCACGCAATTTTTGAAAAAAATATCATAACATTTAACATTAGCATAAGAACGTTGTTAGGTATTAATTTCATCTTTATCCGTTGGTACTGTCCGATATGATGAAAGAGATAACTAACGTAAGAATGACAAAAGGAAATATTTCTTATTCTCTTGACAGAATACAACAGTTTTTCATCAACCATTATTGTAATGAATGCTTTCGTTATTCTTGTACTCGTCACAATAATAAAGAAGTAATTATTTTACCAACACGATTATATAAATTACTTAACATCAAATAATTACCTTTTTGTTCTTCGTTGATCACAAAATTTTAATAAGGTCACTTCTAACATTAAAAAGTATTAACGAAACTAACGACCCTATTCAAATACCGTTTGGAAGAACTTTAAAAATATTTTAGTTTTAATTTATCAAATATATGTCCATATCTGCATGAAATCTAGATTTAGTACTGCTCAGTATGTAAGTACATAAAGGGTTTTCCAATAAGAGGTGTTATTTTGAATAGCCCGTTATTTCGGTAGATGTAACTTTTGGAGCTGTAATTTTTTGACATTTGACAAGTAGAAACTACGCCATTAATAAAAATGGAACGATACACGCTTCAACAACGCATTGAAATTATTAAAAAATAGCGCAATCCATTAACCGTAACTGGTGCTCCAGCCTCATTTTCGAAAAAGTAAGGTCCAATGACCCCGCCGGACCATAAACCGCACCAAACAGTCACACGTTGAGGATAGAGAGGCTTTTCAACAATAACTCTTGGGTTTTCTGAGCCCCAGATGCGACAATTTTGCTTGTTGACGAAGCCATCCAGGTGGAAATGGGCCTCATCACTCAAGATGATTTTTCGATGGAATTCCGGATCATTTTCATGCATTTCAAGGACCCAATCGGCAAAGATACGACGTTGTTGATGATCGGCCGGCTTGAGTTCTTGTGTTAACTGAACTTTATAAGCCTTAAGACCCAAATCTTTATGCAAAATACGGTGTAATGACGTTTTTGGAATGTCTAATTCCAAAGAACGACGAGGAATGGACAAACCTGGGTTTTCTTCAACACTTTCGGCTACAGCAGCAATATTCTCGGCTGTTCTTGAGCGACGTGCACGGGTTTTATTCTTCACATCACTAACTTGTCCCAACAGCTCGAATTTTTCCACCAATTTCTGTATTGCGGTCCGACAAGGTGCTTCACGACGACCCAAAAATGTTCGAGTTTTACGAACCGTCTCTGCCAAATTTTCACCATTTTTATAGTGAATTTTAATAATTTCAATGCGTTGTTGAAGCGTGTATCGTTCCATTTTTATTAATGGCGTAGTTTCTACTTGTCAAATGTCAAAAAATTACAGCTCCAAAAGTTACATCTACCGAAATAACGGGCTATTCAAAATAACACCTCTTATTGGAAAACCCTTTACTTGATTTGATTTCAGGTGTACCAAGACAACTAATAAAATGTTTTCAATTAATAGGATTGTGAATACGCCAATAATATGAATTGTTTTCGATTAATTTTATCATAACTATGCTTTTACTTTTCCGCGTACTTTCCAACTGAAGAACTCCGTTCTAACATATTCCAACAATTTGTTCGCGAAACGAAAATTTTGTACTGGTTTATACCTGTGCATGTAGTTCAAGAGTAGAGTTTGACTAAAGATATTCTGCGTTTATGACTTTAAACCGCAATCAACTTTTAGTGCTGATAATGAGGGTTCACTGCAGGGTGCCACAAAGCTGGTTGCTTTAAAAAATATTTTTGCAGATGCTTCAGAACCGTACTTAAATATTTAAACTTTAGTTAAGTTCAGAACAAATAATCAAATACAAGTCATAGAATTCATCAAGTATCTAAGTTAATCAATAACCCCACATACCTACCTAATTATTAGAAGAGGTTTAATGTTTACTCGTATATATATCTAAGCGTCAAGAAATTTATAAAAATTTACCAAATACAGCCCTGGTCACTTCTGCCCATGCTGATTATTACGGCTTACCTACTTTTATGGCCGGATCACTTATAGTATTGTAAAAGGCACAGTAATAAACACAGAATATCTTTAGTCAAACTCTACAACCATTGGCAATTAATGGTAATATTTTAAGAGGAATGATTTTTGAAAACTTTGTTGTCATGTTAATTGTAAGAACAAATTATGTATTATTAAAATATAATTGTAGAAGCATGCAAATATCGAATTATATAAAAAAGATTTTCTACGTGACCATTATGTATTTGAGATTTCAAGAAATCTAAACGGTAATGATGAAATAAACCGTGGAAAAGTAATCAAGTGTTTTTGAAGGCTTGATTAACCACTTCATTTGCTAAATAAATTGAGCTACTTTCCCGTTGGGAATAAGAATGAAATTGCGAATCTCCTGCAGTTATAATAATAATAAACGTTTTTTATTAATTCTTCTTGAAGAAGAAAACGTTTTATTTAAATAAGGAACAAGTAACAGTAATTAATTAGTTCAACGAGCTGTGGCTATGTTAACTGCTTAATAAGCATAAGAACGAGAAATTAAAAAGTGTAACAAAGGTACCGTTGCAGTTGATATCAAATGTGTTTAGAGGTATAAATTTTTAAATTAAAACAGATATTGCCTTATTCCAGGCTGAATTTTTTAGTTTAAATAATTTTCTCGTCCCTGTAATTTAATTGTAATTAATATATTATCATACAATAAAAAAAAACAGCATGCTTATTGATATTTTTTAGTGTTTATATAGGGTGATTTACAATAATGGAAAAGAAATGAAACTTAGGCGGTGGTCACATTGGATGCTTATGCGGTGACTGCAAAAGTATCACGTTACGCGACACTTTCTTGGAACCAAGGTGGTCACACTAGATGCGAATTTCTTCCGACAAAACTTACAGAAGAACATTTGGTAACAGGGGCGCGCCAAAGATTTCTGGCGGCAAGTTGTAACCTTCTAAAATAAGAGGCTAATTTGCACACATGTGCCCAGAAACAACAATAAGCGAAACAGTTACCAAATTTATGATTTTCTATAAAAACATCTGAATACCCTAAGGACCGTATCTGATTGCGGTCTTCTACCCCCCACAGCGTCATTTCTATTGAAAAACCCTAAAAAGCATGTTTAAAGAGAGACAAAAGAAACTATTTTGAACTCATCAAAAAATTTCGTGCGGAAAGTAGCAAGCAGTGTAACCACTAACATTTGAATACATGATCTTGTTCGGAACACCTGGCATCACACTTTGCAGTTCGACGACATTACGCATCCAATGTGACCACGGTCTTACTCCCAGAACACTATCTGCCTAATTAGCCTTTATTTCAGAAAACGTCGGTATCGAATAAAACCCATCTCCGCAAGCATGACATTGTCAGCGTTACACGATATGACTACGACATATACAAAAGCCAATAATCACATAAATAAGAGGCATAAATAATCCTATTTCCGATAGAATACTCAGTTTACTTAAAAAACATGCCATAGGTATATAACAGGGATGGCCAAGCTCCTTGATAGTTCGAGCCATTTTTCAAAATTTGAAATTTTTCGCGAGCCGCAATTAAATACATACACATACGGAACGATAATAAATTTTTAAAATATAATAGCACAAAAATGAAAAGGGAACTCGGGCACATTTATCGAGAGCCACAAATAATCCTTCAAAGAGCCGCATGTGGCTCGCGAGCCGCAGGTTGGCCACCCCTGGTATATAAGAACGTAATAATAAGTATTTAATTTCATATAATAATTGCTTTATTTGAAAGTAATATAGAATTAATAATAAACATTTAATTTAATGTAAACATCACTTGCAATTGAATGAATTTGTTGTTTTACATTTTTAACGGTAACTAAAATCGACACTCCTGGTTCATATCCCACAGGGCTTAAAGTCGTTTCGGATAACAGAAAACCAAATAGAGCAGTTTTCCGCCTGAATGCTATTCCGTGTTCAGTGATTTCTGAGTGATGTCTACACGCAGCTTCCATTATCCACCTGGCTCTGGCCCTTACCTTTTACCTAATCATGTGTCAGTCATCCTGTTTATTAAAGATACTCCCTCCTGGCATTGATTGCTCCGCAATAGCTCATTTATGCAGGAGTCGTAGTCGCTTACTATTTTAGATAAATTTTGTATAAATTAAAATCGAACCAAATCCAAAGTACCACCGTGCTTAAATACGTATTAATTTCACCGTCTGTAACGACCGTAAAAATAATCAATTCTTGTTAATTACGATCTGAAAATTCTTCAAGTAATATTTACGCCAGATGCAATTTTCCCGAAGTCATACATTTTTAAAGTTAAAATCCGACGGTTGTTACTTCCCGAATTTATAAAGATATATTTGATAATGCACTTGTAAAAACACAATTTAAGTTGGTTTCTGGAATAGAAATTCCAAGGTGTTGTTTTTAATGATTTAAAAATGTATCTACAGGGTTGTTTACCCCGGATGCTTATTTTTCATAATTGAATCGTTTATTGCTGAAACGAGTCAACCAACTGGCATTTTCAGGTAGCCAATGTAAACATTTTTAAAAGCAAAGACCTATCTTTGGTGTAGAAATGATTCAACTCCAATGAATTCTCATGTGTTAAACTCCTATGATTTTTCTGTCGTTTAGCGCAGGAAGATATCAACTACTGTAGTTGATATCTTTTTGCACTAAACCGAGACCCGACTAATAAGATGCAATAAAGAGAAAGCTGTATTTTTACATAAACTTTTATTTTGACGTTCTGAAGACTGGCTGAAAAGTCTCATATAATCCCGTGTCCGCGTCACAAGATATTGAAGGTTAAAGGTCACGAA
Source organism: Dascillus cervinus (assembly GCA_949768715.1). NCBI lineage: Eukaryota > Metazoa > Arthropoda > Insecta > Coleoptera > Dascillidae > Dascillus > Dascillus cervinus. Next base: position 19,429,581 of record OX458316.1, read on the forward strand.
AATCGGTTTTTCGAAATTATCTCATTTTCTATGCATCATATTTCGTTTAAGATGTTTATATAACTTGTAGATCATAAAATTATCTACGATTTTCATTTCATGCATTTTTTCGCTTAATCAACCGTTCTCGAAATACAGCGCGGAGAGTGGTACGCTAGCATCCCTATATAGGATTACGATATGTAAACTACGGAGCCAAGTATACAGGTTGTATTATATTAAGTGTTCACCATTGGTAACTTTGTCATTATGGGAGCTACAAAGTCGGTTAAATTAGCAAAGAATTGGTGTTTTCTTCGCTGATTACTATAATGAAAGCAAAAAACAATCGAACGTCAACTGTTCGAGATATTCACGAAAGTAACATTTTTTTAAATGGAATGCCCTATCTTTTTTGCATATTTCGAAGGGATGTTTAATTCTGAGTAAAAAGTCTTAATGCACTAGTACTATTAAATTAACTATCAAGAAGCTACAAGCAATTGAAGTTTTTATTTCAATTAACTACAAAAATCACGTAGGCAATGAAACAGTTGAAAATTGTATTTATTGAAACATGTCTTCCACGGCAAACTGAGAATGGAAGTTTAGAAAAACAAATTTTACTCCCAGAGCATTATAATAGATGTTCGAAAATGCCACCCTCTTGGTCTACGCATTTTTGGGCTATTTTTTGAACACTGCGCGCTGTTTTTAAAATTTTTCTACCATCCAATGTATTAATTATTGTTAAAATTTTATTCTCCAATTCATTAACTGTTGCATATCTCTTCTTAAAAGCTAAATTTTTCACATACCCCCACAGATAAAAATCCATCGAGGTTAAATCTGGCGAACGTGGTGGCCAACACACGGGCCCGTTAGTTCCTATTCATTTATCAATGAATAGTTCCTATTCATTTATCAATGAATAATCTGTTTAACAAATTGGTTGTTCTTTGATAATTATGGGCCAGTGCTCCATATTGTTGGAAATGGATGTGTTGCCTTGAAATTAAATTAATTTAATTTCAAAATTGAACACATCAAAAATAATGAAAAGTGACATTCGACTGATGTTTTTAGGACGTCTATGATATAAAGCAAAAATCAAGTAAAAAAGAACGTGTACATTTGGATGGCTGTAAATGTACATACGTATTAATTGTTATTATTGTTATTAGATAGTTTATAGTTTATAGTAGAAAAAATTAGAATTGCTAATTAGAAACAAAAAAAGCATTTGTGACCAAACACTGTTTTTCCCCAGAATTTTATTTTTGCCGGGTAGTTGCTAAAAGCGACCAGATAGCTTAATAAAATGTTAGGAATTTGTAATGCCAGCATTTTGATAAACCGGGCGGCTCGCCCGATAAAAAGAACCTAAAGACCACACTGCTAAACTCCTTTTAAATAAATGGAAGTTGTGAACGTCAACAAAGATGGTTATATTCGTGCTATTAAGGTGAGAGCGAAACAGACGTGCGTGTTGAATGTTTTGACTACGGTAGAAATCTATAAAAATCAGTGTCGTAAATGCAGTTTTGCAGAACTGGCGTCCAATCTAGGGTTTCCATCAACCATTTCCTGTGTCATTCAATATTTTGACGAAGTACCTCTTTCTCTAAAAGAATATTATTAGTAGTAGGTTATTGCGCGTACAATTCTTATGCATATCGAATACTAACTGTATCCTCTACAAAAGCTGCGACCTTTATCTTATATGTATTATGGTTCCGTAGGACACACAAGAAAAAATTCTAATTGAAACTTGATTAAAATGAAAAATTATAGATTTACAGACGAATAATTGTTTTAAAAATGTATTACACTTGTGGATAAAAAACGGATTTTACGTTTATAGTTAATAACGTACACAGTAATTTACAACAGTGCTTTTTTCATTGTATTTTTATGATTTTCTGTTAGTTCAAAAATTGCAAATCTATACTAACGAGCTTCTTATTTAATAATGTGTACTTCTTAAAATTGTAACATCGTTCTATTCGCATCTATAATGGAAATTTAATATGTTGTTGATAATATAAACACTTGTATCAACGTATACGATCGGCAGAGGAAGCCCCCTCTGAAGATACAAAAATGCAAATGAATAAAGCTTCCCTAGAGTCATGTTCCGAAATAAAATTTCTCCGTCCATGTCTTCGGTCTCCGAGTCCGAATTTTTCTAATTTAATTATTATTGAAAAATATTACTTTAGGATAAATCTAAATCAATATATTGGAAACTTGGTCCTTCCTCTACAATAAAACACAAATGGATTTATTGTAACATTATTTTTATTGAACTTATCGATGTTTATTCACTGGTACCGCAATTGTAGCACTTTTTTGTAATATCTCTAGAAAAAAACAAATCATTAAACTTTCTTTTAAAAATAACTTTGGTTCTAAGGAAACAACATAATAACGTATCAAAGAAAATAAAAACAGAACTATAAAAAAATTTTTTTACGAAAATATAAAGGTTACAAATCAGTCTTCTTGCTCGGTTCAACAGTCGTTGCATATGACCGTAATATGTTCGAGACATAGATATCTGTTGCATTTTTTACAACAATATTTGGTTTTTCTATTTTTTTTTCGAACCACATTCGAAGCAACGACCTTTTCTTGCAGGACCAGCCGACGTTGGTTCATCAGTCTTCAAGATTTCAGAAAGTTTAAGCTTCGTTGATCGAGGCAAGTTCAATTTCATTTGCCGTTCTTTTAGATGAGGCTCAATTAATTTCATTGCCAAATCTTCTATGAATTTACGACGTTGAATGTTTCTGGTTTGATTATTAGCAGTATATATCACCTGACTATTTATGGTGCTGATGTTCAACATAGCATAAAACAAAACCATAGGCCAGCGTCTTGTATATCTAGCGCAGTTATAATTGGCACACAATCGATCTACGACATCTACACCACCTTTCGTATCATTATAGTTCAATATTATGTCAGGTTTTTGCGAAATAGAGTCAACTTTATCGTCGTTATGTGAGGTACTCAACAAAAGGACATTTTTTCCTTTTTTTTGGGACGTGCGAAACCAAAACCATGGTTTTACAAAATCCAAACATATTTGACTTTACACTTCAACCGCGTAACAGATTGAAGGCAGGAGGAATTTCTTTTTTGTTTTTCCTAATCGTTCCAACCATTGTCAAGTTTTTCTCAATAAGGGCTTCAGCTAATGGTACACTGGTGTACCAGTTGTCTGTAGTAACATTACGACCAGTATTGAAAATCGGCTCGCACAACCTTTGTACCACAGCAAGGCCAGAATTGTCAACTGCGTATGGGCTATTATCAGGTTGTTTTCCTGCATATATTTCAAGATTGTACGTATAAAACATTTTTGCATCGCAGAGGGCTTGGATTTTGATACCATAGGGATTTGGTTTATTAGGTATGTATTGCCTAAATGAACATCTTCCTTTAAACGCTACAAACATTTCATCTACAGTCACAAAAGCGGATAACGTGTAATTTTCCCGGCAATTTTTGACAAATCTTTCAAACATTTCTCGCACCGGACATAATTTATCTAGATCTTTTCTTTGCTGTCTAGTAGCTCCATCATCAAATTTCAAATGACGTACTAGAAATTGAAATCTTTCATAACATATCGATAATCTAAATATTTCTACAGAACCACCGTCTGTTCGAAACAGTTCTTTTGCATTCAGGTGATTTGATTTTTTTACACCAGACAATAATAATAATCCGATTAGGCACTGAACTTCTGTTAGGTATGTTGGTTTGGCAATCGTTTGCCTTGCGTATTTATGTCTAACGGAATCAATATAGCTGTTGGTATATTTGACAATCATTTCAAGTATGGTATAATCAATAAATTGTCTCCATATGGCAAGAGAGTCATATTCACGCGAAATAGCTCTTGTAGGTCCTGGCAAACGAGTCACGATGTTGCAGCGGCGAGCACGAACAGACTGTCGAAAAGGAAGTTTGTTCCATGGGGTGATATTGTCCTTTCCCAAATAAAATGTCGAAGTTCCTGCCGTTTCCCCGGTAAGATCATGATCGCTCAAATCCTCTTCGCTATCTGTGTTTTCGAATTGCTCCTCGACAAAAGTTTGGCTGTCACTTTCACTTTCCGATGATCTATCCGAGGAATCATTTTCAATTTCTGAAGTCTCATTCAAAAGAGCTTGAAGACGGCGTTGTTCATTCTCAAAATCCATTTTATTAGAATCAAAATTATGATAATACGTCAAAAATATCAATACTCGTTAAATTATTTGTGCCAAAACAATTGTAAGAAGGATATATGCCATAAAATAATAATTTTAGTTGGTTTATTGTACTTACCTAATTTATGCCGTAGGGGCTCACAAACGGTGACGGTGATGACGCCAAAATCACAAAAACAATACACGTCGATAACATGCGACCGACTGAAGAATCGACCAAATTTGTTATACTAATAATAAAAAATTAGTCTACATATGCAAAACGGCCGGTCTGTGGAATGTATGCGTCATAACATTATTTTTATTCAACTATTTAACTTATTGCCCTTTTTGTAATACCAAAAAAACCACCGATCATTACGCTTTCTTTCCAAAATAACTTTGTAACTAAGTTTTAGCATAATAAGCTACCAAACAAAATGAAAAAGAATTATAAAAAATGGTTTTACGAAAATAATAACTATTATAAATCAGTCTTATTGCATTTTTTACAAACTTATTATATTCTTTTTTTTGTATTTTTCTCCAGCTATATTCCAAGTAACATTAGATTGAAAATTATGATAATACACAAAAAATATAAATACTCATTATTTGTGTTAAAACAATAGTAAGAACACAAAAAATAAATATAAACAAAAAAATGCATAAGTAAGTCTAAAAATATACCGTATAAAATAACTGTAGTTGGTTTATTTACTTTCTCCAGTCATGTTATATGGTCTCACAGACCGAGACGGTGCAAAAATCACAAAAACAACTCAATATGGGCACATGTGGCTATCATGCGACTGGCTGTAGATAGCGATGACCAAATTAAGCAGCTACGCAAAGAATTTGCCCAATTTGTTAAAATACTAAAAAGTTATTTAAAGTTTAGAAAAAAGTCGGTCTGTGGGACATATAGAACATGACTCCAGGGTTAAAGAGTACTGTATTTATGTTTTATCCATTAGTATTTATACCATGGGTGGATATTTAATTTTTTTCATTGTGTATCAGACTTTAAAATGTCAAATGTTAGTTGTTAAATTTAAATGTCTAATTTATCAAACCTGTCATAATTTTTATAACCTTTTCGTAAAAAAGCCAAATAACTAAACTATAAAAATTAGTGATTATTGACATGCAATATAATATTGTGATTTTTCACCCAGTTTTTTTGTCCACCGATGGTATAGTGTTGACTTTTTCGGATGGTTTTTACGACCCTGCAATAGTCCTAATTATACCATTAAGATTATCTCGAAGGACCGGTCGGTCCATACAGAAATGGCAGTACCTAGGTAATAACATTATTCTTCGTAGACCCAATGCGGTTATGTCATAAAAACCATCCGAAAAACAACACTATACTTACTTATAATAAGTATTCAATCAATTAACTTACAGTTTTGTTTGTTCCTTTTCTCCGCATCCACTTTTTTATTTATTTAACACATATAAAACTACATTTAAACAGGTTAACACACATAACATTTTAAAAATTAATGCATTTAACATTTTCGTCTTACATATTTTAAATATAGAGAAATAAAAATTTAAAATATGTAAGACGAAAATGTTAAATGCATTAATGGAGAAATAAAAATTTAAAATATGTAAGACGAAAATGTTAAATGCATTAATTAGAACAATAAAAATTTTAAAATATGTAAGACGAAAATGTTAAATGTATTAATTTTTAAAATGTTATGTGTGTTAACCTGTTTAAATGTAGTTTTATATGTGTTAAATAAATAAAAAAGTGGATGCGGAGAAAAGGAACAAACAAAACTGTAAGTTAATTGATTAATAATTGTTTCCGCATCAGGAATTTATGTTAGAAATTAGAAAGCATACTTCCAATTTCAATTTGTTTAAAAATAAGTATTCAATTACAATACTTATTAAATAAATGTTTTGAATTTTTTGTTAAAACTTTAATTTATTATGAAAGTAAACCCCTAAAAGGTTCACAGTTTTGAAATGTTTAGTCACTATTTACATACACATATTTGATCTGTGTCAGTACCGATCGCTGTTAATGCATGAACGTCAACTTACAACCGTTTAAAACTGCTTTTTTGTTTGAAAATATTCCCAGTAACTTCTTTTATTAGTTTGAAATCTATTTTCTTTCATGCGTAACGTTGCCGTATAAGAATATACCCTTGGGAAGTGGTCGACATATATGCAATGTTATTACAGATTGTTTGGATTCGATATCTTTTACCAATACCGGTTTTGTTGGTATAAGGCATAGTATTGTTAGTGTTACTGACTACGACAATTTTTTGGACCAATTTATCACATGACCGAGCGTGATCGCGACTTGAAGAGCATCTTCGAGTACCCTGTGATTAATGGACTTTGTTTGAAAGAAAAACTTGGATGAAAAATAATACTGATGGCCACACATGGGAAAACGATACCGTACGAAAATAGCAAAAAGTAGGATTCGGTCATATATCATAAATATTTTTTGCTCTTTTTCTTTTGGTTAATAACTCATTTGACATCATTACTTATTAAAAATTGCCGACTAACGATGCAGAAAAATTATTTATTAATTAAGTCTGAAATGACAATCTATCTATACAATACCTGCAGTGATTTTTTAGTTATGAAATCTTTGTTTCTGTTATTATGATGCAATGAAAATGTCATTAACAAAACAAATTTAATTTTGAGGCCTATTTCAAATTTATCGCATTCTGTGCTGTTAGGTTTGTAATCGGAGGAAGATGATACGTCTTCTATTATTTAATCAACACCATGTAATTTTAATTAGGCGCATGCTTCACAAATACAGTGGAACCACACCATTCGGACACAATTCGTTCCACGAGACTGTTCGAATAGCGAGTTGTGTGAGTTTTTTCCCATGACAAACAACATAAATTGCATTAATTTGTTCCAGACCCCCGAAGGTGGCGTAATTAAACATTTCTAATAAAACGGAACTTATAAAATCCTACATAAAAACTTTAAATGTTTAACTTAATAGTAGATAATATTAATCACGACCAAAAAAAGGTTAACCATCAAGCCCCGAAGGGGCGAGTGAAATAAAAGTGTGCACACTTTCCTTCTTTTTTTCCCTTTACATGCCATAACCATTACTGTTATAGAAAAATATATTTGTGTCAATAGTTGTTTGACCGCTACAGAATATAAAAGCAACTAGTGCGTTATTTACATATAGGTACTAAATGACATGAAAATTGCAACGCCAAAAAGGGGTGCGAATTTTTTGACGAAACTTAGAAACGTATAAGGTGGTGTTCAGTGATGAATCTCGATTTTGTTTAGGGATGCATAATGGCCACATAAGGGTCAGACGAAGACGTGGTGAACATCGCGATATTCAATTTTCTGTTGAAAGGAGTGTACACCGAGCCGCGGGAGTTATGGTATGGGGTGCTATAGCATATATGTTGTTGATCCGAGACACCATGAACGTCTAGCGTTAAGTTGTTGAGATGTTGAAACCCTATCTTCTTCCATATCTTCAGCAGCTCAATGACACGAAGAGTAAAGCAGTGTGAAACTAATAGGGGCGGCCCAAACATTATTTATAAAAATGAAATGAAATTGTTTTAATCTTTTGCCCTTTTCCTTTGAAATTTCAATAGTTACACGTTTCTGCCAAATTTGGTCAAAAAACTCGCACCCCTTTTTGGCGTTGCAGTTTCCAAGTCATGTAGTATAATTATTATTATAATTATTTGTAGTAAGTGTATTTATAATTATTAATTTGGTTGAATCATTTTTAAAAACATGGTATATTTTTGCAGGCTGAAGAATTGAATGCAATTGTAGGAAATGCTTTTCGAATGGCATACGCGGCACAGCTGCAGAAACAGCCAACATTTCAAGACGTAATCGCGTCACAGTTGGAGCAAACCCCAACCGATAAAGTACTTTGGGTAAGATTTGATTTAATCACTTTCAACGCAATGAAATACTTATTTTCAAATATTAAAAAATAGATTAATTTAGATTTGTATCTTAATGTTAATTAAGTAACACTATAATATTTGCAATTAGTTATTATTTAGCATTGTAAAAAATTTTTGTTTTTGTTTGTTATATGGTAATTAATTTAAATTCATGAATTTAAATGTAAATAATTTTGAAAAAATATTTGTTTTGCAGACAAAAGAACTATCATCTGCTTTAAAAAAAGAAAAACCATCCCCAGTTCATAATAATCAGAATACAACCGAAATGGAAGTGCAATTAAATAATACAGATTCTTCCGCCCTTCGTCTTACACCGCCAAATTCTATTCCTGGCTTAAGACCAACACATAAATACAATGTTCTTGATCCTCCCGAAAAAATTCAGTCACAACAAAGCACCCCTAGCAGCGATGAAAGCAATTCACCAACTGAAATGAATTCCTGCAAAAGAATGACTGAAAAACCACCACTTATAAAAAGGATCGCAATGGGTTTAACAGGCAATCATCATAATAACGATGAAGATAGCTGTCCTCTTGTTACTGGAAGCTCTCCAAATAGTACTCCTAGCAGCCCTACAAGTCGACTGTTAAATGGTGGATACATAAATGAAATAGTTAATGAAAATCAGAATAGAAATTTTGTAAAATCTAATAACATTAAGAGTGAATTTGATAATATATCTTCAAATATAACTAAACACATAGAAATTGACAACAGCAGATTATTACAAAGTTCTCCAGCATCAACAGAACATGAATTTAAGTCTAAACGAATATCTCAAATAAGCTCAAGTAGTTCTAGTTCGTGCCCTCAAATGTGTAATGACGGATCATTTAATGGTTTGACACCTACTCCTCCACCACTTCCAGAAAGAACTGATTCGCTGAACAACAAAGAAGAAGGTGAATTAAGAACAGCACCGTGGTTTCAAGCTGGAATACCTAGAGAAATCACATTAGAGGTTTTAGCTCAAGAACCTGTAGGAGCATTCATGGTACGTGAAAGTACCACTAAAATGGGATGCTATGCACTATCGCTGCGAGTGCCTAGAAGCTTTCAACAATCTGGTATTGCCCATTATCTTATTATTAGAACAAATAAAGGATATAAAATAAAGGTTTTGATGAAATACATTTATGTTTAAATTTTTTTTAACGATTTTAATTTTCAGGGTTTCACAAAAGAATTTTCAACATTAACATCTTTAATCACGCACCACTCAGTAATGCCTGAATTACTTCCATGTCCTCTCTCATTGAGCCGTTATAATCCAAGTTTTGCAAAATCGGATTCAAGACGAGATTTTGCAGATATTGATTTAGATCCAGATTACAACACTCTAGCTGATTTTAGAAAAATGATGGCAGATTTAAATGTATAAAAATGTGACGTTAACTTAAAAATTGAAAGTAATAAAACTAGTCCTGACTTAAATGATAAAAAAATTGTGAGTTAGTTGTTATTGAAGACACAAATATGTGTTCCTTGTGATACCCTAATGTAATATAATGGCTGATTTTTAAATCTGTGTGTAAGATTTTGTACTGTCTTATTTGATGTACTTGTAACTGCCATTTACTTACTTATAATTGATACAGGCATCATTTATAAAAGTAATGTTAAAATAACCAAAAATGCTGCTTCTAATGAGTTAATTCTATACTACACTACATGCTTCATTGATACACCTTACAATCGAAAAATTTTAAGGACAAATTCTTATTTTGTTTATTATCAACAGTCTTTCCAGTTTACACAAACAATTACATTTGAACTATGACTGATTCATTTAAAATAAGTTGAATAGGTACATTTACGGTTACCCAAATGTGCACGACGCCTGGCACAAATTTCCCTATTTTGCCATAGATTAAATCTGGCTTTATCCAGTGACTTTCGTGAATAATATTTGTCATAAACAAAATAGTATTGACATGGCTGATGTTTTATAGGACGCCTATGATATGAAGCAAAAATCAAATTGCTAAAAAAAAATCGTGCACATTTGGGTGGCCGTAAATGTATATATGTTGGACCAATTTGTTAATCTGTAATAAGCGATACGTATCAAAAATTTATAAAGTTTAAGTGACCTAGTCTTGACCACAAGTGTTTTGTAAGTAGTTTTTTACAGGACTAAAATATAAATTTGTTTTGATATTCCTGTGTTGAGGATTATCCCAGTTTTTCTGTTAAAAAAAAAAGTGCTAAACCTAATTCTTGTTGTTACATTGATTATGTATAAGTTCAATGTTTTCCAATCTTATGAACTTTTCAGTATAACTTTATTATCAAACTATATCTATTATAATGAACTAAAACTTTCATATCTAATAGAATGTATGTACTATACTAGTCACTGTATGTTGACAGAGTGAGCAGTAAAATTAAAATTTCTGGTGTTGATGTATAAAAAATATGCATCAACAGTGTCGTTTTATTCAGAATTTTACTCATGATCATTCCCAATCGCCCATAGCACAGTTAAACATTCAACAGTTCAATGGAATAAATTAATACATAGAGCTTAAACCATTTATAAATAAAATTGCCTGTAATTACAATATGAGTCTGTACACTTTTGTAAAAATATGCTGTTCTCTTTCTTATTTTGAACATTATTGTAATATGTGGGCTTGCATCACATAATAATATCCATTGCTTGCACTTATGTTATCACAGCAGTTGTAAGTATACCAAGTTGTTGATTAAATTTATTTATTCCTTTTGATAGAAGGTATTTTGTTTTTATAGAATTATATTTATTCCTCGTCTAATTTATATTAATTGCATTTTGAAATATGGAAATACATATATAGTCAAACTTCGTTATAGCAAAGTTCCATCGAACAAATTTCTCTATACCGAGTGTTTCCTAAGTACATGTAGAAATTTCAGGAGGCCAACCCTGATCAAAAATACGGTTGTAGTTTTGCATACACTTTTTTTCTAATATGGATATCCCCGCTCTGAAAAGGTGTGCCTTTTCAAAAGTGCAATAAAAATTTGAATTTTGTACACCGCATCTAAAATTTACCGTACAGTTTGTAAATAACAATTGAAGGGCTCTATGCAAGAAGTACGTAAGTCACTTTTCATATTCTATGATATTTGAATCAAGCCCAATATTTTGTAAGACCACATTGGTCTCATGGCATTTTACGAGTTAAAAATATCTTGTGTCATAGTTTTTGCAAAGATTAGCCCAAACAGTAGTATACTTGTTTTGTTATAATAAACCATTTTAAAAGTCCCTTATCAAGCCCTTCATGAATAGATATTCTCAACCTTTTGCACTTTTACAATCACTTTCATACGATGATAAAATTTCTCTTTTTTCCAACGGTTGATTTCAGCAAACTTATTTCATGATAAATATCACTCTGTTTAACACCAATTTCTATCTTTTGAATAATATCACACTAAGTGTCTTAGCAATAAATAGTTAAATATGGATTTTTTGAATTGTTACTGCTTTTTGTGAAGAGATGTTTGAGATTGACCATAGGCATTTGATTTCAATAATAGCATCATTACTGACTTTTCCATTTGGAGTGGACTAAAAAGCAATTTTCCTTATCTGAGATGCATTTCTGCTTTGAATTTCTTTCGTTGTCATGGCTCCATTTGATCGATGTACTGTTTATGAAGTTTGAGTTTATAATTGCATTACACGCATTTACTAGATTTGTTGTTGTTCTTAATTTACACACTTCCGAAATTTGAGGCCGTAAAGCGATTTTCACGTTCTTCTCTCCAGCGTTCCATCTTAATTTGACCCCTGTTTCTTTTTCAATTGCTTCTATTTCATTATCTGTTTTAATAAAAAAATTCAAAATTCTATAAGAAATGAATGTTTAAAGATAAAATGTATGCTTATACTACGTTACTTCTTCATACCACTTCTACCACTTCGTCGGCTAAGGTGGCAACACGCTTTCTTTTTTTTGAAGGAAACGATTCTTTTCATGAGTTTCATTTTAGACATTTTCTTCTGCACCTTTCTGTAAAACATTTCGTATGTTTACCTGTTCTTTTTCCAGTGGCATTTTTATATAGAATAGTGTTGTACTTGTTAGAATTATTAAAAGAAAGTGCTGCAGCTCTACATTACATTACATTATTTAGCATATTCAGAATGAGGCTGTATGCATTTTGACATAAACGATTTCCACAGGTATTTAATAATCTCATTCAAAAACCCACATTGTACACCATTTCGTAGTTGGTGAAAATAAATCGGGATGGAAGCAAGAATCTGAGTGTCTAATTTTTGTGAAGCACTTTGCAAAACAAGCAAATTCCAATGAAAGCAATAATGTTGCTCACACTGGATAATCATTCATCACACATATTAATCCCCGTTATTGACTTTTGCAAGTTAAATCATATAACACCGTTATCTGCCCCCCCCCCCTCATATAGGTATCACATAAGCTCCAACTATTAGACAGAGGAGTTTACAGCTCATTTAAGAAGTTTTTTAACGCCTATGCTGATCAATAAGCGGTGCCTTTGAAAGTAGATTATTTATTTAGCTGAACCTCAGTGAAAGAAGGCTAGCAACTCATTTGAAAAGGATGAAGAAGGCGAGGATACATTCTGTTTAGGATGTAGTGACTAGCGGTACCAATCCCGCATCAAAACTTCAGTCCCGCAAGCTTGCAGGACTGATTTCATCAATCCCGCGGATCCGCAGGATTTGCGGGATTACAAACTATCACAATGTTTTTTTAGTTGCTATGAAAATTAAGTACCAGAAGTTAGTTATGCAATAAAAGACAACTAAATTCAAAATAAAAGTAGCATTTATTAGTAAAAAAAAATTAACAAAAATGATTGAGATTTCTTTTGAAAATACATTCAAAGAAATGATAAAGTATTCAAAGTTTGATCTTGTAAATTTGACCTGATTTTATTGCAGAAGTACCCAGCGACAGAAAACGCGCGCTCGGCATACATATTTTTTCAAATTCGGATATTTTTATTCAGTCCCGCAAGTCCCGCGGATCCCGCATGTGTAGTCCCGCATTACTGATCCCGCAAAAATCATGCGGGATTGGTATCCCTAGTTGTGACCCATATACCCACTGCCACAGCGACTGAATTCAGTGCAGAGGTTGTAAGCACTAATAGAGATCCTTATTTTGTATGCATTAACGGCTTTCGGCACAGAAACTTGTTTACTTCAATACTACAATTTTACGAGATCGTTCTTCTACTAAATGATAGGCAACCACGGTACCACCTTGGTCATAAATAATTATGCACAATAGAGCGCCGTCAAGTAGCTATAAATCACTCTCTTGAAACGACTTATATCTCAACATTTCCGGAATTTACAACGCCCGAGACGTGTTTGGGTCGCCTCTTTTATTCTTACAAAAATTCGTCTTTAAAATCGTAGGGTGACCTTGCCAGTGAATGAACACTTTGCATTTAGGCTGTTATATTTGCGTTCAGAGAATTATTTTCTCCGTCCCCAATATCACTTTTGCTGCTAATCACTTGTTGTATCGACAGATATTTTGTTAGAGCACAAGATTATTGCATCATTTGGAAGACTCGGTACAAATCAATTTATTAAAAAACATTTGAATACAAGATAAAAATTAATGTACCGAAAATATGTGATTATTGTTAATCTGGCGCGCAAGTTGGAGCGGCGTCGTCAAAACGGGGCAACGTCAAAATCGCATCGAGGGCCCGATGGCGGTGCATGTGACGCACAGGACCGAATGTGACAGTCGACTATTAAGTTCGTAATTGCGTTAGTGTGGAGGTAATTATCGTCATTCGATGCGTCAATAATCGGAAACTCTATTCGATTTTTGAAATTGAGATTTAGAGGTGCGTTTAATGCGATCATCGATTTTACACGTTGGCTAATAACCTGGCAACTGTCAGAGTGACACTGATTCTTTTCAAAATGCGAAAATGCCGTTGCTTGGTAACTGACAATTTTCAAAAAGAATTTGAAACATTGGTAACCAATCATTTTGAAAAACATTGTCACTTGATTATTTTGAAAAACAATCGAAAAATTTGTTGCCCTGGTTACTAATTATTGCTTACGAAAACAGCCAGAGTAAGGTTTATAATTCTAACATTTCCACAACATTAAAAAAAAAAACACTTTGAAACATTAATAGGGAGCTAATAGTTTTGAAAAAAAAAAGTTATTTAGTAACATTGACAGTGACAATTTTGACAAACAGTTTGTGACACAGTCGCCTCGGTAACTAATAATTTTGGAAACAAAAACCGTTTGTTTGCTTAAACATTGTTACCCAGTAACAGCCAGAGTGCGACTTGAAATTTCAACACTTTTGAAAATGACTTTTTGAAACATTGGTAAGTAGCTAATAATTTTGAAAAAAACAAATTGTAATCTTAACAATGCAAGCAGTGTTATCTAGTAACATTGCTAATTTTAACAAACAATTGGTAACTAATAATTTTAAAAACAAAAACAGTTTGTTTGCTTAAACATTGTTACCCAGTAACAGCCAGAGTGAGACTTGAAATTTCAACACTTTTCAAAATGACTCTTTGAAACATTGGTAAGTAGCTAATAATTTTGAAAAAAAAACAACTGTAACCTTAGCTATGAAAACAGTTTTATTTAGTGACATTGCTAATTTTGACAAACAATTGGTAAGTAATAATTTTAAAAACAAAAACCGTTTTCTATGATTTCAGGTAAATCCGCTTTTTTAAAACAAAATTTCAAATTTGGAAACAATGTATTGTTCCAAAAGTGGGTGTTCATACAATCAAGTCATTTTAAATGAAGATCGTTGAAACATTATCTAGCCATAAATGTAACAAGAAAAGAAGCTAGGTTCGTTTATTTCGGTTAGTTTTTATTATAGGCGGTAAGGTACATAAGTTTCCTGGAATTGCAAATTCCACAGTGCATTGTGTTTTGTTTGGGGCAAATAAAAATTGCTTAAATATTGGGAAATATAGTTTAAACGCAACCGTTAACTACTTTTTAATTTTTCTTTGTAATTAAAAAAAATTAAAGAGAAAAAATACGATAAAGTAAAATGTTGCCAAAGGTTTGATTATTGTTTTCAATACGATACATTGAAATAATCAAAATGTTGAAGATTTGGACATTTTAATTAATAACAAGTTTAATTGGGGTCCGTGAAGTTGACATAATATCAAACTGTAAGTAGAGTTTGTCTAAACTTATTCTGCGTTTATGACTGTGCCTTTTACAATACTATAAGTGATCCGGCCATAAAAGTAGGTAAGCCGTAATAATCAGCATGGACAGAAGTGGCCAGGGCTGTAGTTGGTAAATTTTTATAAATTTCTTGTTGCTTAGATATAAATATGAGTAAACATTAAACCTCTTCTAATAATTAGGTAGGTATGTGGGGTTATTGATTAACTTAAATACTTGATGAATTCTATGACTTGTATTTGATTATTTGTTCTGAACTTAACTAAAGTTGAAATATTTAAGTACGGTTCTGAAGTATCTACAAAAATATTTTTCAAAGCAACCAGATGTGTCGCACCCTGCAGTGAACCCTCATTATCATCACTAAAAGTTGATTACGGTTTAAAGTCATAAACGCAGAATATTTTTAGTCAAACTCTAAGCGAAAGCCGCCCGACCTTCTTTTAAAATTTGAAAATGCAACCGTACTTCAGTCAAAGGCGCCGAGGGAGGGTCTTACGACGTTTACTGTTAAAGCAACCGTAGTGGTTCATTTTATTTAGTTTTTTTCGCCTATTTCGTTTTGTTGACTTAAATTGTTTTTGAAACGAACGGATTCAATTGCATGTTATTAGTAAAAGAAAAGAAAAAACAGAAATTTTGTTGTGATGTAATTAGCGTTATTTAAATATTGTCATTAGATTGAATAAAACTTAAGTTATACCCTCACATGTATTTATTATTATCCTTTAAAGTTTATCGAAATAAAAAACGTGAGAATATTGACGTTTAAAATAAACTTTCATTCTTCGCCAAGATATTGCTTTTTCACATAAAAGAAGGTCGAAAACAGGTAGTTAGAAATACCGAAAATGTTTGCAGCTTTGTCATTGAATGTTTCATATACCAAAATTAAAATTCTCTTGCTGGATCCGACCAGACCACAAGACATTATTATCTTGAGTACCCCCAATAAATTAAAAAGACAGATGACTTCAGGCGATCTTTTTCTTGACTGATTCTCGGCACTATTTTTTACATGAATTTACAAACATTGAAATAATTAAAAAACGGTAGTATATGAAGAAAAACGATATAGTGAGGGCTGCCGGTAAATGAGTAAGCTACAAGACCATTACAATTTTAAAGCAAAATGTTGAAAATTGGAGCCGTACAGGAAGTTGTAAGACTAGGTGAATTTGGACATTTTAATTAATAACAAGCTTAATTGACATAATATCAAACTGCAATTAAATGGAAGTCGTCTGGCTAGCGTGTACTCGTCGTATAAGATAGCGACCTTCTTTTCAAATTTGAAAATGCGACCGTACGGACAACGTACAAAACCATTGAATTTAGTCTCGGGGTGCCGAGCCGTCTTAACCCTGGAACTGCACACTGTGGTCTCAGAAACCTAGCTCACCTATTTTTTTTCCAGAACTAGCAAAAGTGTCAGATGTAATTTATTACCATTCCATGTAAATTTAGTTGTTTCTTATCTGCATTAAATAGTATATCGTATGCGTCGTTTTCTGCAATAGGTTCGTTACAATATTTATATTTTGTGTTGAATGGATATTACAGACTCCAGTGTGCAGAGCAAGTATTATTTTATAGTGCGTTTTGACGTCTGCACATCTAGATTTCTCTAGAATGATGCTTACTGTTGAATCATTCAATTCTGCATTTTGCAAACAGATAACAAAATCCGTTGATTCATCAATTGCAAGGTATAAATTGTTACAATTTCGCTGCAATCGGGACCAGTCATCAATCCACCGTATTACAAACTTTTTCGGTGCTTTCATAGATATTACTTATAAATTGTTACTTTACTGGGAAATTAAAGTGTTAATTTATTATATTGTTGTTATACTCTGTTCTTTCAACTGGCGTTCAACAATCAAAGCTGATATCCCCAAAAGTGTAATAGCATCATCCAGTGATGAAAATCGACCTCCGTTGACCGAGGCAGAGCTACTTATTGAATGCAATAAAATATGGGAAATTACTAAGTGGACACGAAATAGTGATAACGAACAGGATATTTTTGATGAAGGTTCTGAGCAAGATTCGGATTACATTGAAGAGCAATCCGGCAGTGACAGTGCATAGAGTGCTAATGAAGTAACTGTTGATGAAACACAAAGCAGTAACAAATCCAAACAAGATAGGAACAGATGCAGTTTGAAAGGAAAAAATAGTCATAGATGGAGTATGATACCACCAGCTCGACAAGGCCGTGTAAGACGTGAAAATTTAGTACTTCACTTATCTGGACCGAAGGGAGAAGCTCGAAACATTACATCGCCCGAAGCCGCATGGAATTTACTAATCAACGACGAAATTTTAGATATTATTGTTCTTCGCACAAATGAACAAATTTCTTAAAAATCCGTTGACATCTTATTACAAAGTTATATAAGACCAACTAATAAACAGGAACTAAAAGCGTTTATCGGGTTGCTATACTGCCCTCCTAAGAAAAACCCCCGTATCTACAAAAAAAAAAACATTGAAATTTTAGTACTTATTCGATTCTGCTCGATTTATATGACATATTTACTTAATAAAAAAACCGTAAATGCAAGAAAGCATTGCATTTACGGTCTTTTTATTAAGTAAATATGTCATATAAATCGAGCAGAATCGATAAGTACTAAAATTTAAAAAATATTTTTTTTCTGTAGATACGGGGGTCTTTCTTAGGAGGGCAGTATACATATCAGGTGTTTTAAGAAATTCTAATTGCAACATAGAATAACTTTGGTCATTTGCATTTGGCAATGGTATTTATTGATCAAAAATGTTCCAACAAAAATTTCAGTTTTTGGCCACTTACTTTGGATGCATTCGCACCTATTAGGGAAATATGGGAGATATTTGTCAAGAATTGTTACACACCTTACGAGTACTGTACAATTGGTGAACAGTTAGTTGGCGAGTTTTCGTGGTCACTGCAAATTTTGAATTTTCATGTCAAGTAAACCCGATAAATATAGGATGAAAGTGTTTATGATGAATAACTCAAAAACATTTTATATGGTGAATGCGATACCCTACCTCGGAGAGGTAGAATGCAAAAATAATGAATCAGTTTCAGCCTGCTACTTAAGAAAACTTTCCACCTCTATACATACCAGTCGTAATATAACAACCGACAACTGGTTTACATCGATACCACTAGTGGAAAAAATGTTGGAAGATTATCAACTGACCCTTGTCGGAACTTTGCGGAAAAATAAGAGAGAAATTCCAGCAGAATTTTTAAGTCAAAACGCTTGTTTTGTACACTCCAAAAAAGAACAAAATTGTTAGTCTCCTCTCTACAATGCACCATGACAATGGTGTAAATGAAAATACAGGCAAACCTGACATTATCTGAGATAAAGGGTGAAACAGATAGTTTTGATCAGTTTTGCCACTCATATACCACCGCATTTAAAACGAGATGTTGGCCCATGAGAATGTGGTGTAATATGTTAGATGCAACTGCTATAAACGTCATGGTATTTTTTTCCCTGACTAATCCGGACTGGAAAAATCAAAGAAAAAACAATCATCGTATTTTTCTAAAGAATCTTGGAATGGCTTTGATAGAACCACATTTACAAACAAGATTGGAAATTTCTACATTGCGCGATAAAAATTGCAAAAATATTGGGGGTTGATAATCTCGAAGAGAAAAATATTCAGGATACTCTCCCAAAAAAAGTTAGATGCAGTTTCTGTGAAAGGGAGAAGGACAGAAAAACAAATTTTGCATGCCTCTCTTGTCGTAAACCATATTGTATGGAACATAGAGCTAAATTGTCAAAATTGTCAGCTCAATGTTTAAGAACATGCATAAGCAAAACTGTACAATGTATGGGGTTGGTGTGTACATTATTTGTAAGACGCAGTATTTCCAAACAGTATTTTGTTAGTTACAATAATAACGTTAGTTTCATTTTGTTTCAATATTTTTTTAAAGAAAATATGTTAACTGTAGGTTGTTTTGACACATTTTTTATTATAAATAAGTTTCCGAAATTTTTGTTTTTGTTCCACAAACCTTGTACTTACATTTGTCTCAAACAGCTAAATAAAAACAAAAATTGCTGTTTAGTCAATAAAATACCAAATAGTTGGGTACATGAGACCCCAGTGTGCAGTGTATTAATCAAAAAATAAGTGTGCACTTCCAGGGTTAATTCTCTTTCAGATTAATTATTTAAGTTTTGGGCATTTCTTGCAAATTATTTATTTTTGAGCGTCCTTTAATAAGGTTGCGTTATTTCTGCACTCGTTTTTGTTTGGTTGATCATACCTGTAAAATGGGCGAAGACAGAAAAACCAGATAATACAAGATTATCTAAGAGGTGGAGGAAAAGTTGGGTCTCCATGTCCCAAGAATTCATGAAGCGACATTAGCGGAAAGTAACAACAGGAGAGCCCTAACGTAAGAAGAGAAGAACATATAAGTATGTATTTTTCAAATTTTTACATTTCAATATAAAGAATTTAAATCTTTATTTCAAAGAATGGTCCAATCTTCTTTACTTCACCTTATTATACAACGAAGGTGTGTTGCCAAGCTGGCGTCATGTACAAACAAAACGAAGATAAAACTTTTACCGCTTCTACCCAAGTTGTACCGCATTGTCAAACTTAAAAACTTTTAATTACTAATAATTTAAAAACTATTCTTTAGAGAACCAAGCTCGAATTATACTTTTTGCATTTTGGCTGAAAACGTCAAAAGGTCGAAACAGGCAATAGACAAAGCAATTGTGGACTAAATATTTAATTTTTTTAATGGAGTATAGCTAGTCGCAGTAGTAAAATATACCTAGGATTGCATCACACCTGCTGGTCAAAGTGATTAATTGGCTAACAGTATAAAAATTATTGAACTTCAAGATCCATGATAAAACTTCTGACTTGGAGAATATATCAAATTATGTAAGTTCGAATTAGGTAAGTTCTCTGTGAGCAAAATTTATGTTCACGATTTTGGTTTAACTTTGTTTGGAACTTTTTCTTAATTTTCAAAAAGGTACAACTATTTGAAAATTTATTTTGAGTTTACATAAAAAAATTAACAAGTAAATTTGATAGATAAAACTCTAACAAGTCATCCAAAATCACAACAAAATCGAATAAAATAAATAAGGTCAGTTGGGGTAACTGGGCCACAGAGGCATCTGGGATCCCCTTTGAATTTTCCTTCCTATAGTCAGTAGCGAGTTTTAAAAATTTTCTTGGCACCACTAGTTACCAAACCTTTTAAAGCAATTGAAAGTGAAACTCAAAATTGTTTTGTTAAACGTTTTGCACAAAACATCATTGTTTCTCATGGTAGATATAATTTTCTGGTAAGTATAAACAATGGCATCTCCTATTAACACAAATTCTAAACAATGCATTCTAATGGGAAAATACACGCCGGTGATCCAGTTACCCCTAAAAATTCGGGTAACTGGGCCACCCTGCGAATGAAAATGAAAAAATTTATATTTCATTCCATATATTCCCTGTGACCTTACTAACTTATTATAGTCAGTACCTTAATATGTAGAGGGGCTACGATCAATAGGGCTAGATTCTATGTTACTTACAATAAAAGTTGTGGTGCTTTGAAAATCGTGCGTTGCAAAAGGGTGGCCCAGTTACCTCAACTGACCTTACCTACACAAGCCAGTTCTGTCGATGGCAACATCTAATTTTTTATATTTTATTTAAAATTACAGTGCTATTTCAATATAGTATACAAGTAAATTTACTTCACTCTTGTGAATTAATTATGCAAATTCCAACTAATCCTGTTTTTTGACTTGAACCTGAACTGAGTTAAAATTATAAACAGCAAAATTATATCTACAATTAACTGTGTTTAGGAAACTTTTTTAATTCATGATGAATGAGTTTTTGAACTTCCATAGTCTTTCCACATCTGAAGTAGTACTTCATTATTTATTTTATTCAATACTAGCTAAATAAAAAAATATATATTCATAAATTAGTCATAAGTTTAATTATTAACTAATATCACTCGAACTCAATACTACATCTTGCCTTTCATTTAATTTCTCACGAATAAGCTCGGCAATGGCTTTTTGGGTGCGCCTTTCCAATTTCTGCATCTTCTTAACAACATCTCTCTTTAAATCCCAATCTGGTTTTCTCGGTGCTAAAATATTACAATAAAAATTAAAATTACAATAAAAATATTCAGTTATAACAATTCGGATAGTATATCTGTGTTGTACGAGAAAATGTCAGATTACGTAAGTTTGTAATACCGGAATAATTTGCATAGAGCAAGTAATCGGTTCCAGCGATATTCTGACTGCTTGAAACTGGAGTAATTGAAGAACTAAATACGGTACAACGTCGCTAATCTGAACTAATTGTTATAACAGCAATATAACAGAACATAATTTGAAACAAAGAAAAAATCTTTAACTATGGTGTGCTTCACTCTTCCCACATGAAATTTGAAGGTTTGATCTCTAAAAAAACAGTATTCTTTTTGTCATGGACCGATGAAATTCCTTTTCCTTTAATAAAAAGCGTGACAAGTGACTTCTGCAACCTTTTTTTTTAAAAAATTAAACAGATGTAACTCAACGAAATTTCAGTTAGGGCTATCAGGCGTCACTTGACTCAGAGCGGCCTCCGTGGGTGTATTTCATGCAAGAGGCCATTTCTATCGAAACTAAATTTGAAAAGAAGGTTAAATTTTGCAAGAAAAACCGTACAATTTCCAATTTCTGAAAAAATATTCTTTGGAGTGGCGAATCAAAGTTCAGCATGTTTGGGTCAGATGGTAAGGTGTGTGTAAGAAGCCTACAGAACAAAGTATTGAATCTCAAGTACACATTAAGAACAGTCAGACATATAGGAAGAAATTTGAAGGTTTAGGGCGTCTTCTCTTGGTAAGGCGTTGGTTCAATGATCACATAAAATTCTAAATGGATTTACACATGTATGTAGAAAGATAAACTCGAAAATATTATGGAGCCTTATTCATTCGAA
Source organism: Dascillus cervinus (assembly GCA_949768715.1). Lineage (NCBI taxonomy): Eukaryota > Metazoa > Arthropoda > Insecta > Coleoptera > Dascillidae > Dascillus > Dascillus cervinus. The sequence goes on from OX458316.1 coordinate 19,451,930, forward strand.
TACATTCAAATTTCAGCGTGGTAATGATCCTAAGCATACTTTCCACTTCATGGATTACGGATCATAAATAGAATGTATTGAAGTCCGGAGATCTTTAGAAAAAGAAATCTAAAAATGCCGAAAATATTGAAGAAGTTGGGAAAATATTCCACTATCAAGATGCAGACAATTAGTCGAGGCCTTCCAAGAAAAGTTAGTACAATGTCAAGAAATTAGGGTTATCCCACTAAATACAGTAATACCCCGATTTACGCGATTAATGAGTGAAGAAAAGAACGTTAAAGGAATCAAACGTAAAACGGGGTTAATTACTTTTTTTTAAATTGTCATATTATAAAGTATTTTAAATACAAAAAGAATACACAATAAAATTAAAAACAGTATCTAACAGTGAAATACTTGTATCATGTCTAAATATTAAAAAAAAATTAAATTAAATTGTAATAAAAGCGCAAGAGCGACTGAAAGATTTCCGCATGAATCAGCGTAAACCGGGCAACGTACACCGAAGTATTAGTATACTGAAGAATTAATCGATAATTGTGAAAATTTTGTAATAATTTAAAATGATTTGTTGTTTTTAAAGAAATGGCCAAATTAAAAAGCTTTAATTAGGACCATTTTATAACCACTTCAATTCTTTGAGTAAAGATATGACGTCATTTCATTATGACGCTAAACTAGTTCAGTAGAAACTTAAACTGAAACACTATTCAAAAATACAATATCTATATATTTATTTCTAACTGTCAAAATGAGCTATTAAAAACATGACAAAAAATTAGGTTGCTGTTTAAAAAAAAAATATCGAATGATTGGGTTGCTTTTGCCGCTCACTGTATTTATAGATTATAGAACCATCTAAAAAAATTTATAGGTATTTAGCTCTTCAATGTGAGCAATATTTATGACACACTTACCTAAACTACTAATGTCCAATTCATCTATGACTATTTTTGATTTTGCAGAATCCAATTGTTCCTTTACCTCTGTTTCCACATCCCCTGAAGGAGCATCAGGTAAAGCATTGGGCTGAAATACTTCATCAGAAGGTTTATAACTTCTAAATTTTGGTCTGAAATAAAAATATTATTTACTTTTATCTAGTAGTATATCGCCCCCCTAGTACTATAACTAGGTAACTTCATTTTGTTAATTTTGAGATAATAAGGAATAAAGATAGAAATAACGCAAGAAGTCAGCTTAATAAGCATTTACCTGTAGAGCAAGTAAGTGTGTACTAATGTAAATTTAACAAATGTTTTAAATTTGGTTGTAAATGCTTTACATGGTTGCAAATTTTGTTCTCTTTACAACATAACAATTACTGGCTGATTACTGGATCAACCAACACATAAAAAGCAATTCAACTAACCTAATTAAAAGGGGATAAGTCACTTTTTAATAAAAACCAATAATGCAATCAAAATTTCATTATTAAAAGGGGTCATGTCAATGATTTATTCTCTTTTAATACTAACAATAAGACAGTATGTAATAGTTCAGTAAAAATCACCAAGCTACACGTTTACCTAGAAATATTAGCAATTTCTTATTACTCGAAAATTGCCAAAATCCCTTTTCAACAATAACCGATTCAATTACTTTTTTTAACAATGAACGTGAAAGATCAAATTTATAAACTAAACTCAACTTACTTCGGTAGTGCTCCGTGTTCTTCTCCAATGTTCTTAGGGGCACTATTGGATCCTGATTTACGTTTTAATCCTTTTAATTTTAACTCTTCTTTTCTTTTGAACGCTACTTCTTCAGACATTATTAACAAAAGTTCAGAATTTCTAACACTTCAAAACTGCAAGAATATTTTAGAGGTTATTATTTTTGTTGCTACTTGGCTAGGGAGTTCTAGTAATTTTAGACTTTAAAATTGTGCATCTAGGAAAATTTAGTATTCTTAAATCTACAACCCTGGTAAGTTTGTAACATTTGCAACAAGTTATTGGAATATAGTGTTTTGATTTGATGCAACAGCAATATTTTTAAAAAATAACTGGTGATGCTGTAAACTTGCATATTATTTTTTTTTAAATCACAAATAATGGAATTTAATTCGGTCCAAATCGCTAAACTGGTTTTAGGTAAATTGATTTTTTAATGGCGCGAATATTCTTAGAAATACTGTACTACTTATTTTGTAATTTTAGGTTACCTTCGTGATGCGAAATGCGAAGCAGCTTTTGAAGCATTTGTATTAACTTCAGCTCATTTAACAGATTATGTGGAAATGGTACAGGATGGAAAGTACTTTGCGACACGAGTAGCAGGACTCAGTTTAACCGATTACTTATTAGAATATGCTGGAGTATATACAATAGGTATGCAAATAGAAACTATGTTTACCACAATGTATAGTTTATGATAAATTTGAATCTTTGTGCAAAGTATAGAGTAGACCAAGTATAGCATATTTGCAATTTTAACTTTGAAGAAATTTACAAGTTACAATAAAGGGCTAATTCTCACTATGGTGCCAGGCATCTGCTCAACATCATACCTGCAAATTTCATTTAAATGTATTAAAATGGGTTTTTCTGTTGCCTGTTCTCATTATGCATGCTTAAGATCTGCTACATGTTAAGCATCGAAGAATGTTTTAAAAGAATATTTTCGATTAGTTTTCAGCCCAATGTGGAGCAAATACCTTGCAGAGCTTGTGTACTGTGAATGGCTGATTATGCTTCACAAAATATGTAGTGAAAAATGGAGCGGCAACAGATTTTTTTGATTTGTGAGAAATGCTTGAACTAGTGCAGGATAATAAAGAGTTATACGATTTTATAAACAAACTATAGTCAGATACATCTCGCAAATCAAAACTATGACGACAAATTTGTTTTTTTTTTAAGAAATTGATTCACAAAATGTTTGACTTTTTAATATCTAGTCATTTTTGAAAATCTTTGAATATTCTGAAATATTTGTAAAATTTTGATTCATCATCCACAAGTTCTTTAAACAAGGTATAATGTTGGATGTACCCAAAATCTAGTCTTTTTTAATATGAACTCTTTACGGTCAGATGGTTATTTTATAAATTTTAATAATGTTATATAATTTTTATGATAATGCTGTCCTACCTTGAAATAAGTTATAAATAGACAAAAATTTATTAAACAAAGAAAGTCCGATAATTGACCCAGATATGCCTACCATCTTTTTGCGAGAACGACTATGCAGTTTAGGTCGTTAAACTAAACCTTAAAAGGATCACATAAAGAGTTTGCTACATGGGAAATTTATAATAGTCAAAAATGTTTTTTTCTCATTACAGTCGACTTCGGTTACAGCGAACCTCACGCGACCGTCAAAATCGGTTCGTTATATCCGAAGTTCGTTATAAGCATTGAGTGTTTTATGAAACCTTTATTGTCTAATATACGTATCAATATTTATAAAAAAATTATAAATGTAAGGACTAAACTAAAGTGAAACAAAGCAAAATGCAATAGGTAATTTTATTTGAAACAATTTGTTATTTTCGACTGAACTATCGCATTTTTAATGTATAAATTGTTCATATATGTTTCAACTTCACTCAAATTGTCAATTGCGTTCGGCACACCATGAGACTGTAAAAAATGACGAATATTGTTCATACTTCGCACTGCTTCCTGGGTAGATAAGGGCTAATCCTGGTGCTTCTGGCTCATCCTCATTGGCTTCTTCTTGGTCTTGTCTTCATCTATCACAGATGCAATAGTACCCGCGTCGTCCAAGTAGTCTGTTGTAACTAGTACCTTTTTTACATCAATGCAGTTCATTTGAATTTGAATTTTTCGATTGCTGAAAGCCACGTGCCGTTTGTTTATCTTTTTATAACCACTCATTTATTGGCAAGTCGTCATCAGATGCAAAATCCGATACGGCATCATCATCAAAACGAAACCCACCTTTTTGGAACCATTTGATTATTGTCTTTTGTGAAACTTTTCACCAAGATTTATCAGTTAAATTTATGGCTTGAAGGAAGGTTGTAGTTTGGAGCTGATGTTTGGTGGTAAGAATACAAATGTGATGGACTTTAGTTTCGTAACATTGGATGCGCTGGACAATTATCGACCAACAATAAAGTTTTTTGCTTTTTTCTACGCAACTCTTGATCCCATTCACGGAATTTGGCAGTAAAAATTTCACCTGCTCGTCGGTTGGCTTTGTATTTAAAAGGTAAATTTTTAACATTTTTCAAACAGCGCGGATTTTGTGATTTCCGAATGATAAGCAGTTTCCTTTTTTCTGTACCGGACAAATCGCACAAACCAACACAATTGAATCGTTTATTGCTGAAACGTATCAACATTTTGATAGTTTCGAGATAATCAATAAAAACTATGTATCTTCACTATTATTTAAAATTAAATTCCTTAAACCAGCTAGTTTAGTAACTAAACTAATTAAGATACATAGTTTTTATTGATTATCTCGAAACTGTCGAAGTGTTGGTTGATATGTTTCAGCAATAAACAATTCAATTATTCTGTCTTTGGATAGCAGCTATTACTGCACATAATATCATTTTCCTGAATAAGTCTGTTGCCAAAATACTCAGCTTTTGTTTTTAATAGATTATCACTGATCATTACATTCTTTAGTCTTTGTTGCGTAAACCATTTTTTAAGAAATTGGTCGACATCACCGTCCTTAAGTTTCGTAATTTTTAAGCATTTACATTTTTGGTTTCAAATGCCAATTCGTTCCTCTTCTTCCAAATTGTTCCAACGGTGAATTTACTGATATTCTTTTCATTGCTAATTGAACTCCTGCAGCACTTTTAACTTTAGATTTTTATCTTCGCGAAAAATATTTATCGAAGGTAAATAACCCTCTATAGTGCGTTTTCGCATAAGTTGCAGCGATAGTCAGCATATGAGCCAAAATTCCGCTTTGTCATTGCTGTAGAAGGCGGTACAGTTTAGGCCGGGATAATACGAAACGGAACACGCCTTTAACGGAACTTTAACCTCATATACTGCGATTAGTTGTGTTTTATTTGTAACTAGCTGAAATACCCGGCTTCGCTCGGTGTACAAAATTTGGTGGCAGTAGGACACTTCTTTCTATGCGAAAATAAGTTTCAGTGATCCCCCCGTGCGATTTTTGTTTAGACCCCCCCCCCGATCGGCATTAAATTAAGTTCCCCCTACTAAGATGCACTTGTGTACAAAATTTGGCAGCTGCAGGACTTGTCTTTCTATGCGAAAATATGTTTCGGTGATATCCCCCCCCACTAAGGTGCACTTGGGTACAAAATTCGGTAGCTTTAGAACACTTGTTTCTATGCGAAAATAAGTTTCAGTGATCACCCCGTGCGTTTTTTATTTGCCCCCCCCCGGATCGGCATCAAACTAAGTCCCCCCTACGACGATGCACTTGCGTACAAAATTTGTTGGCTGTAGGACACTTCTTTCTATGCGAAAATAAGTTTCAGTGATCCCCCCGTGCGATTTTTGTTTAGACCCCCCCCCCTATCGGCATTAAATTAAGTTCCCCCTACTAAGATGCACTTGTGTACAAAATTTGGCAGCTGCAGGACTTGTCTTTCTATGCGAAAATATGTTTCGGTAATATCCCCCCCCACTAAGGTGCACTTGGGTACAAAATTTGGTGGCTTTAGGACACTTCTTTCTATGCGAAAATAAGTTTCAGTGATCCCTCCGTGCGATTTTTGTTTAGACCCCCCCCCCCGATCGGCATTAAATTAAGTTCCCCCTACTAAGATGGACTTGCGTACAAAATTTGTTGGCTGTAGGACACTTCTTTCTATGCGAAAATAAATTTCAGTGATCCCCCCCATGCGATTTTTGTTTGTATTAAAAATCGGCATTAAATTAAGTCCCCCCTACTAAGATGCACTTGTGTACAAAATTTGGCAGCTGCAGGACATGTCTTTCTATGCGAAAATATGTTTAGGTGATTACCCCCCCCCCACTAAGGTGTACTTGGGTACAAAATTTGGTGGCTTTAGGACACTTGTTTCTATGCGAATAAATTTCAGTGATCACCCCGTGCGATTTTTGGTTGCCCCCCCCACGATCGGCATCAAACCAAGTCCCCCCTACGAAGATGCACTTGTGTACAAAATGTGTTGGCTGTAGGACACTTCTTTCTATGCGAAAATAAGTTTCAGTGATCCCCCGTGCGATTCTTGTTTGGACCCCCCCCCGATCGGCATTAAATTAAGTCCCTCCTACTAAGATGCACTTGTGTACAAAATTTGGTGACTTCATGACACTTCGCCCCCCCCCGATCGGCACCAAACTTCACAGGAACACTCTCCAGGTCATGTTAGAGTATTCCTGACGATTTCATCAAAATCGGTTCAGCGGTTTCCGAGTCTATGTGACACTTCGCCCCCCCCCCCCCCCCGATCGGCACCAAACTTCACAGGACCACTCTCCAGGTTATGTTAGAGTATTCCTGAAGATGTCATCAAAATCGGTTCAGCGGTTTCCGAGTCTATATGACACTTCGCCCCCCCCTCCCCCGATCGGCACCAAACTTCACAGGAACACTCTCCAGGTTAAGTTAGAGTATTCCTGAAAATTTCATCAATATCGATTCAGCGGTTTCCGAGTCTATAAGACATTTCGCCCTCCCCCTCCCCCGATCGGTACCAAACTTCACAGGAACACTCTCCAGGTTATGTTAGAGTATTCCTGAAAATTTCATTAAAATCGGTTCAGCGGTTTCCGAGTCTATAAGGCACTTCGCCCCCCCCCTCCCCGATCGGCACCAAACTTCACAGGAACACTCTCCAGGTTATGTTAGAGTATTCCTGAAAATTTCATCAAAATCGGTTCAGCGGTTTCCGAGTCTATAAGCTACATACACACACACATACATACATCCAATTTTATATATATAGATAGATAGAAGATACAAAACATGCCGATACAAGTATTTCACTTGCGCAGTGGACTTTTCAGATGGTGCGGTGTGTAACATGATACCCCGACAAAGAGTCACGAAAGCTTTTCATTTTGTTATACAGGGTGATGAAAAGAAGGTGCCCATGATTGATATTGGGACAATGCTTTCTGTTGAAGCATTGTGGAAATCGCAACAATAGTGGTCCAAATAGATTCTGTTTAAAATTAAAACAGTTTGTCTAAGAGCACAACGTGGCAATATTGCACATATTTCTTTTTTTAAAGAATTACTTTCAGGTAGGCCTACTTCTTGTATCTAAGCAACCAACACTAACAGATGCTGTCACTTGCGCAAGACAAACAACTGTCACGTTGACATAACTTTTTTTATTTTAAAAGAATTTAATGTAATTAAACAAGAATACACAACAAACAGGTAATTGAAGGGCTGTATGCAAAAAGTCCCTAAGTGACGTAGAGATTTTCTACCATTTGCGCTATTTCTGATAAGAATAGATGAACTTTCGGTCGCACTTACTGATTCCCGTTTAAAAGACCCCTAACCATGTTATTTAGTAAAAACAGATCAGTCAAAATCGAAACAATATGATTTCCAGATGAAATTGAAACATAAAATCTCAAATATCTCAGAATAGGAAAAAGTGACTTAGAGTGACTGTCGCGCTAATCCTTGTATGCTTCGTCTTGATCCAGTTTCAACTGTTTCGCGAGGTCGTCTATCGTTTACAGAAATCGGCACTATTTGGCCATTTTCTTTTAATTTTTGCCCCACTTTTCTAATTACGTTAGCATCTGGATGACGTCGATGTGGATACAGTCTAGCATATTTTCTAGTAGCTTCCGATGCGTTATTATCTGTCTCACCCAAGCGGAGCAACATGTCTAGATATTCACTGAAATTGTATTCCATTTTAAGACTTTTTAGGACATTTGACTTGTATCGTTCAAATTTGACAAGAGAACTGACATTAAAAAGTGAATTATTGTTACCAACGTTTCCTAGGAGATTTGTGATGTTGCGACATTGATAAATTTTTCTCGGAGCCAAGAAACCGTACTTTTCACATCGGTATAAAAGTTGGTTTCAATAGATTTTTTACACTTTTTTTTAAAAAGCACCATCAACTAACAATGAAATTATTACAAAATTGTTAATCGTATAGATTTTTATTGTCTGAATAGAAAAGCTTATATCTTGGTGAAGAGACAACAAATTTTATTTTGGCTTTCAAATTCGTGTTTCGTTAGAAATCGTCTATAACATGTAGCTACTCACGGACACCTTTATTTCATCACCCTGTAGTTTAATGCGGTATCGCGATTTATTTATTTTAGATAATGAACCATATCACACAGGAAGTAATAATTCATCAAACGTTATTATAAACTAGTAGAAAACCTCAGCCCTAGAACGGGCTGACAGTATTTTTTGTGTATTTATGCATTTTATTTATCTATTTTATTTATTATTTATCTACCATTTTATTTATATACATTTGCATTGCAATATAATGTATTTTGCTTTACTTACCTTTAAGCTCAGTAAATTGACGATATAAAAGATATAATTAATCAATTTTTGACACTCAGCTTCGTCGCCTACATTAGTCAATTTTTGACACTTACCTTCGTCGCCTACTCTGATCCGTTCAAAAAAAATGTGAAATAGACGATCGGGAATTATATTTAGAGATTACAAATCAGTGGCTCCCAAATTTATCTTATTTTAACATAGAATGAATTACTTCTTTAAGTACATTTTACGAAGCGCTGATAGATTTATCCATAAACATGATTCACTTCAAAACTGAAAGTAGGCTTATGCAAACCTGACTTAAAAAATGGCGTTTATCACAGCGAACTTACAGTAAATAGTCTGTAGAGAACTGTGTAAACCATTATACACAACACTTTGCAATTTCTATTCCAGAAGCCAATTGAAATTGCATTTTTACAAATCAGTTATTTGTTCGGATATGAGTTAATCTGGGTCTTTACTGTACTGTACTAACACCGCGTATGTAAAAATATTATTTCAAAAAACTTTTAATTGAATTTAAAAATTGTTTTTTTCAATAGTTTAAGATTTATCAAATTGTGGCATTACTTTTGCCGTTCACTGTATACCGGGAACTTTTCTTAAAAGCAAACATTTCCCCTATGTATACTTTTAAAAAGAACCAGTCAACGGGGTTGCCTTGTTTTTTAACATTTTTTGACAATGTACATGTAACTAAGAGAATAGGAATTGAAGGGGTGAGTGGATAAAGGTGTCATGTAACATTTTTATGAAAATCGATTTTTTTCATTTAAATCAATTCCTTTTGCAGTATTCTTTCATTGGTACATTTTTGGATGCTCAGTTTCAATTCGGTATCGAATTATTAAATGCTAAAGTTGTTATGTTATAGGGAAAAGGTACCAAAAAATGATATTCAAATGCTTATATCTCGTAACTTAGGTTAATGTACATGACACCTTTATCCACTTACCCTTCAATTGTTTTAGAGTTATTATGTTTATTTTTACATTCTAGTTTGATTAGTGTAAATGTCTGCAAATTTTATTTTTATAATTGTACCTTTCAGTCTATGAACGTTTAGAAGCATCAAATTATTTTAATGAAAATCATGGAAGAAATGATTTAACTGAGCAACTACTTTATTTATTAGATAACAATAAAACAAGTGACAACTGTTCTACAAGAACAAAAAATAGGTACTTCAACATTTTTTATTTACTATTGTTTTATTTCTGTTTGTACATATTATATTGGCATAATTATTTAATTATTGTATTTGTTTAAGTTCTGACAAAACTAGGAAGAAATTTAATAATCATCTTAATTTAGCAAAAGAAGATGATAAATCACTATATGCTTTTGGTAATAAAACATTTGCTAATTTCTTATTTTATAATGTATTTATGTATATTTTTATTTATTTTAAGAGCACAACCGTTCTGCGAGAGCAATTATTGAAAATGAAGATAATAGTATGGTGAACAGCTTCAATAGTATAAATGTTGAGGTATGTATTGCATACGATGAACGTCAAACCAACTGAACTATGTTAAATTTTCCACTAAATATTATTTCAATAATCAAAAAACCTGTATCTGAACAACAGGCTATAAGGGTCACAAAATATTAGTAAAACATTTCACTACATATTCAAAAGTTAAATTTTGCATTACTGGATTTTTATTTGTTTCTTATAATACTTTTTTTATTCAATTATGCATTAAGATGGAGGGAGTATTGTTTTCTATGCAAATTAATAGTATATTATTTCCAGGTTCTAACACAAACTTTTCTTGAAAATCATGAGTTGCATGAAAAAATTGCAGAAAATATTAATAAGGAGGTTTCAATACTTTCAGAAGAAAAATTGAGTTCAAAGGCTTCTCAAGAATTAGAAGCAACCATTAAAACAATTGTAGAAAGAACTGAAGCTGACCCGTTGTTTGAAAAGCTTTTGGATGAAATCATTGGTGAGTTTGCATTCAAATCATTGCATTGAAACTTTGATTATTTGATGTGCATTATGACATTTACATGAATAGATAGATAGTGAAAAAAGCTTAAATTTGTACAAGCCTAAAAGCGATAATTTATGAGTATATACTTTCAATGCATAATACAATAAAACCCCTCCATAGTGGACACTCAAGGGACTGGACAAAACTGTCCACTATAGAGGGGTGTACATATTCGAGGGGGTCTTAATTTTTTTTGTCGAAAATTTGCTATACATATTACTACAAATTTTAAGCAGTTTATTAAATATTGTAGGTAAATATGTATTATGTTTATACATATTACATAAATGAATTTTTACAAATTAAAGAAATTTGTGATTAGAATGTATTATGTTTTTACATATTACATAAATGGATTTTTACAAATTAAAGAAATTAGTGATTAGAGATTGTCGCTTAATTAGTGAAATCTGAATATTTTTCTCGTCAAAATGTATTTCTAAATTTCTTTAAAATAAACATTTTTCATGTGTGTACACTTTTTAAAGCTTCCGCGTAACTTTAACTCGTGAATCATTGCCGTTTTTTAAACATTCTTCCTTTAATTCTACCTGTTTCTTCAAAATTGTCAACACAGAATTTTTAGAAATCTTAAATTGTTACGGCGCTTTTCGAATACCGCACTTGCTTTTGTCCGAAAATTTAATGAGGACGATTTTTCCTTTTATATTTCATGAACTTCGAATGGGAGTTACTTACTCCACATCAAAACGAAACTAAATTTAAAAACCCAAAAATGGTGGTTGGTGGAAAGTAAATCACAAATTAAGTATTATGTGTATTATGTATAACATAGTATGTACATAATGCTAATTTATACAACGGTACGCGCTTATAGCAGCCTGCCGACAAAGAATCGGCAAACGGTCTAATTCACACAAGTTACGATGGTATTTATTTGAAAATACTTCGAAAATGTCCACAATAGAGGAGGAAATTGCAAGTTTCGGCAAGACAAGTAATGTTCAATGCCCGTAATAGAGGGGCAGCCACGTTAGAGGGGTGTTTGTAATGTATTCTTATGGAGAAATGCCGGGACTGTTAAAAAGGTGTCCACTATGAAGGGTTTTACTGTAGTATTTCCTATTAAAAATTGACAAAATAGTAATCAAAGTTTCACTGTAATTGTATATTAAGAAAATGAGCTCTAATAAGTTGCAATATTTATTGATATTAGAGGGTGATTTAAATTAATTCCACAGTTTATTTTCAATTTAGTTGTAGATGGCACAAGAAATGAAGAAAATGAAAATTCTGTTCCAAATTCAAATGTAGACAATAAGATTGATGATCAGTAAGTACTTACTCTGAAGTATTTAATAATCGGTATATATCTTTTACTATGAGAAAATGGGCTAAAGATCTTTTTTTAATACATTTTCTTTTCTCTTGTAACCCATAATATCTGAACACTACTTTTCTAAAATGTACTTATTTTCATTATCAGGCATTAATTACTGGTAATAGATAAATGGTGTGATGTACTATTAGTTTTGCAAATTTAATACTTAAAGCATTAATATACTTTTAAGTTGCTGGTAGTCGATTTATTGACGAATGAAAACTTCGTGTAGAAGCTGGCATAAAACAGTATTGACAAATTAATTTTATTCTTAGATCACAACCTATAAAATCATTTATATCTACAGTCCACGCATTATAAGATGGCAAAACCCAGCGTAGGCCGATTCTGCCTTCGAACATCGTTTGGGCAATTTAAAGTTTAAATACTATTTATTTATTTCTTAAACAATTTTGGTGTTATAAAATAAGGAAACAGTAAATAATAACGTAAACTTTCTATTCCTATTTAAACTCTCATTTGCCTTAAGTAAGAAAGATAACCAAATACTTTGAAATTATATATGGTGCAGGTACGTTACATAGAAAACCTCACCACTAGTAACATTTAAATAAACTGCGTTTTTTTCCATTGCACATCTAGAGCTTTTGCCATCCTACAATGTGTGGACTGTACATTTCAGGAGATTTTACGTGTAAGCTCTAATTGCAGAAGTAACGGAAACTCTGGTACTGAAGAATCATTAGATAATACGAAAACAAATGAAGCTGTAAAATTGCCACATCCTAGTGAACAAATTGATGCTACAACTTTTGCAACCAACCAACAGCAAATAGCAGTTTCCACAAATAGTGGACATGTGGTGTTATTTGATGGTAGTTTAGAGAATTATGTAACAACATGCAGTGGCAATAACCAAAGTGGGTTGCTCATGTTGCAAAATTCTACAAGTAATGAAACCAGTTCTCACATTGAACCAAAATCTTGTTATCTCATGACTGGACAGCAAATTCATGGAAACATATCACAGTCAAATTTAAAAGTTACTAGTATTAGTGAACAAGACATTTTAACAATGCCGACAGTTATTGTTTGTGAGAACATCAAACCCCACTCAGAATATACTGAGACCGCTGCTTTATCATCCTGTAAGTATACCTACTGTTTGTTTCTTTGTCTAAATCACACTACATTTGAATGCCTCACTTCTGAAAATAAGAATAACTGGTTACACATGTGAATATAGGATGTTTTATAAGTTGTGTGCTAAATTGCAATGGACAGTAGAAAATGCTTTTTTGAACACATTTTTGTTGATGAATATGTGTTCGATTTTAGTAAAACAAGTTTGCATGTAGCAATTTTGGCTGTTTGTAACTAATTAACGAAAAAGTGTTCAAAAATACATATTTTACCACCAGTGTTTATTTCGCACATAACTTATGAAGCAGCCTATATAATTTCTAAAGAATATGTGAGCAGTTTATTTATAATTTTATAATTTTTAGATTCTGCAAGTATAAATCAACAATATGTCAAGATTGTACCAGCAAACAGCTCAGACAATGTTAAAGCAAATGATAATATAACTCTATATGGAAATAATTATTTCAATAATAAATGTAAAAAGGATAGTCCAAACACTAAAGAAACATTAGTTCATAACAAATTGTTAGAAACAAGAATTGAAACAAATAATCAGAATCAGGAATTATCTAATTTTTCAGATAATAGTACGATTCTCACTATTGCTGATACTTCAAAAAATAAAACAGTACCTTTGCAATTATCATTATTAACGCCAGATATGAGTAAACAAGTGTATTCAAAATTTCACATTTCAACACCTAAAAGTGGATCACATGTAAGAGCTCTTGATTTTTCATCACCACCAAAATTAGTTCCTTTATGTGGTCTAAGACCATTATCATCCAATGTAAATTACAATACCAAATCAAATAAACAAAATTCCGATGTAGAAAATGACATTCAACAAACAAAACCAAACAAAACCTGTTGGGATGCTGATTTAAGGGCATTAATTTCCATACCTGATGAACCTAAAGTAACCAAAAAAGATAAGATGTCAAAGAGAAAATCAAAACAAAAACCAGAAAAAAAAATTAAACCTCCAAGTACAGAAGTATTAAATTTAAAAGAAGATCCACCTGATATCAGCAATGAAAAGTCAATGCCAGACCAAAATAATGAAGTCAATTCAAATATATCGCAAAAAGAAAGTAGTAGTTGTGCAACAACAAAAGAAAATAGTGGATGTGTTTCACTTGTAGATGATTGTGGTATCATAAATCGTAATAAGAAAGCTCGTATAAAGCGAAAATGTAACATCAATAATTCTACCAAAAAGGATCAAGGTGTTGAAGAAATTACAGTGTTGCGGAAAGTAAAAGAAGTGAAACCTATAAAAATGATTGATGAAGGTAAAAATAAATTAGTTCTTTCACCCTCAAAACTAAACGCAAACAAGAGAACTTTATTAGAAATGGATTATCAAGAACCGTTAAATACTAAAATTAATGAAAATAACGAGAAATTAATTGACGCTGGAAACATTATTATCACTTCAACTTCACTTTATCAAAATACTTTACCATTATTACAAACTCCGGTTAAAGCGGATTTAAAGTGTGTGCCTAAAACTCCTGGATTTTTCAGCCCATTCAATTTAAAAGATACACCATTTACAAAAGTGTTAAAAGAACAATTACAAGGTGTGGATATTTCAACAATACCCACCCCTAAATATCCGATTACACCAAACTTTGCTTTTACTCCTGCTGTAAACTATCAAGCTAGACCTACAGACTATTCAACAGGAAGTTCTTATTATCAGCCTTCAGATACAGAACAAAATTTATCATTAGAACAGCTTTTAAGTAAAGAATGTGCCAGATTAGAAAATGATGTTAAAGAAAAAACACAACATTCAGCTCCACGACAAGATGATATTGCAGAAGAACAAGAGAATGCAGATAAGGTTAATATCAATAAAAATATTAATCCAAGTAAAGCGACATCACCCATGAAATCCATAAATCAGACCCACAAAATTAATACACAGAATATGAAATTATTGCAACAAGGATTAATTGCTAAAAAGAATTTGGGCTTACTCAAGCAGCATATTAATACTGATTGTAACATGAATTCACCGACTAGCGATTGTTCTGAGACAACAGATGACTCAAATAGTAGCAGTGATTCTGACTCAAGTTCAAATGATACAAGTCTCAATGATACCTTACCAAACAACAGCACTGTATCGCTGCAATCACGATATAGCTTACGACCGAGGCAAGCAAGTTCTGAAAGTAAATTCTTTGATAACAGTACATCTAAAAGTAGTTTAACATCATCCCAACATACAATTAAAAATTTTAAAAAAGTAGAAAGAAAATCTGTAATAAACTCAAAATCAAGCAATACAACTGTGGCTATTACTCCACAACAACGGGTATTGCAGGAATTGGAATTGAAACGGAAAAGAATTATTGCAAAATTGAAAAGTGATATTAACGTAACTAAAAATAATGAAGGTAAATTAAAATGTAATGAAGACAAAAAGAATTTATCCAAAACTATAATTGACGGAATCAAAACTACTTCGAAAAGAAAAACTAAAAATAATAAAAAGTTAAATACCAAAACTATTAAAAGCACATCACAAAATAATAAAACTGTCATTGAAAAAAATTCATCTGAAAATCCCAAAGTTCAAGAAACTGGCAATAAAGAGATATGTAGCGAAAATAAAGAAGAATTTGTAGAGACTGTTCTTAAAGTAGGTGAAAGCTGTTCTTCCATAGAATTTCAAAATCAACAATTAGATATAATAAGTAATTTAGATTTACAACCCGTTAATAAATTAAAAAGCTTAAACAAATTGTCTCTAAATAAAAATTCAAATAATAAATCTCTGGAACAATGTCATAAAAATAAAGTACTAAATAAAACGGAAGATTGCAATAGAAACACATCAAATGAGGGTGACAAACTTGTAAACGATAATAAGAAAAGTGCACCTTCTGAAACAATTCCCATTGTGGAACAATCAAATGACAATAACGAATTTGATGTAAAAACTTTTGAATCTGAGCATGAAATGGTAATCTATTGTGCCTCAAATGATAAAATGCACCAATTGCTGGATTATAATTTTGAAGTTTTAAAGAAAGAAATATCAGCAAAAGTTTACATCGAAGAACTTGACTCGGAGGTAGAAAAAATTCTAACAATTACACCATTTGAATTAATTTTGGATATAAAGTCAGAGTCCGTGCTAAGCACAAGTGATTCTCAAGATGATTCGGTGAATTATGCAATACTTTCAAATGAAACAATTAGGAACTCTGATGATCTTAGTATTAAGAGGTAAGTAATACTTTTTTCTAAGTAATATGTACTCTCATTTCAATTTCTATTCATTTTCTAAGAAGAATTGAAACATTTCAAAAGAACTTGAGAGAACATTGAATAATCCCTTAACACATAATTTTTTGTTTTTACAG